>JARJIL010000005.1:77755362-80255362 GCA_038502395.1 Dittrichia graveolens | reverse complement strand
GGGAGGTAACATGGGGTTATTTTCTCTCCTCCACATGAACATGTATTGACTATAAATAGTCACCACTTTATTGAATTTAAGCAATCATCTTCTTTCACAAAATCTTTCTCTGCTTTCTTCTTCTTTATAAAAAACACAAACAAATAAACACATTTGAAGGGGCTTGATATCCATCGGGATCTGTCTTCGACAGCTCAAACATCAATTGAGATCGATGCATTATATGAGGGAATTGATTTTCCAATGAAATTCACCCATGCGAAATTTGATGAGCTAAATGCTAGTTTCTTTAGCAAGTGCATTGAGCATGTTGAGAAATGTTTGGTAGACGGGAATATGAACCCAAAAGATGTTGATGATGTAGTTCTTGTTGGTGGGTCAACTCGGATTCCCAAGGTACAACAAATGCTTAGGGAGTTTTTTTGACTGGAAACAACTTTGCAAGAGCATTAATGCGGATGAAGATGTAGCTTATGGTGCAGCAGTCGTGGCTGCAAACTTAACTGGTAATGGAAATAAAATTGTGAAGGATTTGATACTTTTAGATGTTACCCCTCTCTCCCTTGGCACCGGCGTTGGTGTAGATAATATGAGCATTTTAATCCAAAGGAACACACCAATACCCACCATCAAAGAAAATATTTATGTAACATCAAGGGACAACCAATCATCTGTCAGAGTAAAGGTGTATCAAGGTGAGGGCCGGAAAAACACGGAGAACATCTTCCTTGATGAATTCAGGCTTCATGGCATACCACCAGCCCCTGCAGGAAAACAACTCAAGATTAGCTTTAACATGGATGCCAATGGTATTCTCAATGTATCAGCTGAATTGGTATCCACCGGTAATAAGAAAAGTATAATAATTACCGAAAGTGGAAATTTGTCCAAAGAGGAAATTGAGAATTGCATCAATATATAATTAATGTTTCTATCAAGATGTTTGTTTGTAATATGTTTCTTATTAACTCTTAATTTAATTAATGCGTGTTCTCTTTCTTGTTAACTTATCTAATTCAATCTTTAAGAATTTTAAATAAATATTGGAAGAATGAGAATGATCAATATCCTTTATATTTTTCTTACCTTGGTGATATTTAGTTAATTTTGTTCGCTCTTTATGACAGGGTTTTATGGTGAGTAAAATATAAAACTATGATTTAAATACACTTCTTGCCACCTCTTTATGCTCTGAATCTTGTCACCGCCTGCGGCCTCTCTCAAAATAATCCGTCTTTAACCATCTCTCTAAGCATAATGATCCGCCAATGTTTTTTCTCTTTATCAGTGATAACTCTTTCTGTGTCTTTTTCACCGTAGGCAACCTCCGATGATCTTCCGATCATCAATTGCAATTTCGAAAGTCATAGATAGCCTCGAGTGAAGTTTTGAATTTATTATCATTATTATTTATCTTTTAAAATTATAAAATCAAGTCAAAATTAGGTTGCCGGGTCAACCCGAACCCGATCTAATTTTTTCATGTAAATTTATGGTCGACTTTGACTCATTTTTAGTTTGGTGTCACTTTTTCATATCGTTTCGCGTAAACCCAAAAATTACTGGCCTTAAATTATTATACACTTTATTTTCCACAAAATCTTTCGTCCAAACTCCAAAAGGCCAAATGCGCTGGATTTAGAAGAGGGAAATTTTCATCTTCTCAAATGAACTTTTCAAGGTTCATTTGAGAACCGTTTTTATTGCGAGAACCGCAAGAACCAATCTTAGCCGTCAAATTCCTCCTCCTTCAATTGGATGGCCCACCCATGAATTCCTCACATGCACCCTGCCACATCCAATCCCCCCACGCTCTTCATCCATGAATTCCATTATCCATAATGAACGGCTAAGATTGGTTCTCGCGGTTCTCACAATAAAAACGGTTATCAAATGAACCTTCCCCTATATATATATATATATATATATATATATATATATATATATATATATATATATATATGAGTTGTGTTCAATACAGTGCATATAAAAAAAACATAGTCCTAAAATTCAGTATATAATCACATGTGATTCAGTATACAATCACATGTGATTTGTAAAAGTATCACATGTGAATTACGAAAGATTACGATTTTAGCCCCTCGGGACTATGAATTAAATATGGACTATATTAAACATTGCACACACACACACACACACACACATATATATATATATATAGAAATAGCATCAATATAGAATCACTCTTAAACATAGAACCTAAAGAACCATTTTGGGCCTTTAGATTAACTTGATCAAGGGCTAATATTAAATTGTGGCATAATTATAATTATCATACATAATTTTGATACTATAATTAAAAAGAAAGGCAAAAAAGGAATTGAAAAAACATCATCAGCTCCTCACGCCTCACTATCACATTTTTTTAAAAAAAAACCATTAATCATTCTAATGATTATAACTATCTCATGTTTAAGATTTTTAACAAAAAAATTATACCATTAGGTTTAGTTTTTCTTGCTCTTTAATTCAAGACCACTCTTCCCATATTTCTAAAAATTTTATTTTGAAAATGCAAATTACGAAAATGCAAATTTCATATCTGAACATGCATATGTGAATGAAGATGATAATCAAAATGCAATTCTTCATACTCTAAAAAATTGGTTGATAATTCAATGATTTGTTTTAACTGATGCAACGTTTTGTGTATGAAATTTGCATTGTAGTGTTGTATATGGAATTTGCATTTTGGGTTTGAACATGTAATATCAGCCCTTGAAAGTGTTGTTGTTTGCATTTTGCATTTGCAATTACATGCTGCTGTTTGCGTTTCACATTTTAGGTTTGAACATGTCTACTGTTTGCATTTGCAATTACATGCTGCTGTTTGCATTTCACATTTGAAAGTACTGTTTGCTTTTTGCATTTGCATTTTAATTTGCATTTTTGTTGTCTGTTCTTTTTTTTCATTATGCAATTTTTCATACTCCAAAAAATTGGTTGATAATTCAATGATTTGTTTTAACTGATGAGTGTTTTGTGTATGAAATTTGCATTGTAGTGTTGTATATGGAATTTGCATTTTGGGTTTGAACATGTAATATCAGCCCTTGAAAGTGCTGCTATTTGCATTTTGCATTTGCAATTACATGCTGCTGTTTGCATTTCACATTTTAGGTTTGAACATGTCTGTTGTTTGCATTTGCAATTACATGCTGCTGTTTGCATTTGTAATTACATGCTGTTGTTTGCATTTGCAATTACATATTGTTGTTTGCATTTCACATTTGAAAGTGCTACTGTTTGCTTTTTGCATTTGCATTTTAGGTTTAACCATGTAATATCAGCGCTTGTTACTTGCATTTTAGACTATTTCTTATTTGCTAATCTGCATTTTCATTGAATGGGTTTGTGACGTGCATTTTTATTGAATCAGATTTGTGAAATGGAGATGAGAGTCGTGAGTTTGCATTTTTGTTATCTTCTTTTATGTGGGTTGCATTTTGCATTTGCATTTTCGTCAAACAATTTGCATTTTTGTTGTCAATTCTTTTTTTTCATTATGCAATTCTTCATACTCCAAAAAACTGGTTGATAATACAATGATTTGTTTTAACTGATGTAGTGTTTTGTGTATGAAATTTGCATTGTAGTGTTGTATATGGAATTTGCATTTTGGGTTTGAACATGTAATATCAGCCCTTGAAAGTGCTGTTACTTGCATTTTGCATTTGCAATTACATGCTGCTGTTTGCATTTCACATTTTAGGTTTGAACATGTCTGCTGTTTGCATATGCAATTACATGCTGCTGTTTGCATTTGTAATTACATGTTGTTGTTTGCATTTGCAATTACATGCTGCGGTTTGCATTTTTGCATTTGCAATTACATGCTGCTGTTTGCATTTCACATTTGAAAGTGCTACTGCTTGCTTTTTGCATTTGCATTTTAGGTTTGAACATGTAATATCAGCCCTTGTTACTTGCATTTCACATGTTGCTGTTTGCATTTTAGACTATTTTTTATTTGCTAATCTGCATTTTCATTGAATGGGTTTGTGACGTGCATTTTTATTGAATCAGATTTGTGAAATGGAGATGAGAGTCGTGAGTTTGCATTTTTGTTATCTTTTTTTATGTGGGTTGCATTTTGCATTTGCATTTTCGTCAAACAATTTGCATTTTTGTTGTCTGTTCTTTTTTTTTTCATTTTCGGTAGCAAATATACGAACATGCATATATATGAAAATGCAAATATATAAACATGCATTTTTGATGTGAAAGTGTTGTTGTTTACATTTTAGACGGATGTTAATTGCATTTCACATGCTACTGTTTGCATTTTAGACTGTTGTTACTTACATTTCACATGCTGCTATTTGCATTTTAGACTGTTGTTATTTGCATTTTAGACTGTTGTTTCGCCAAACAATTTGCATTTTGAAAAAAAATTTAGAAAACATATCAATCCTCGTCTTGAATTAAAGAGGATAAAAAACTGAATCTAATGGTATTTCTTTTTTGCTAAAATTCTTAAGGATGAATATATTATGACCATTTGAATGTTTAGTAGGATTTTTTTTTAAAAAAAAATGGAAGTTTCCTGGTTTGAAGGAGGGAGGGGGGCGTGAGTGTTAAATTGTAATTCAGTTTTCGGTTTTGCCCTTACCCTTGATGCCACGTGTCATCGTCAGGTTTATTCTTTAGGTTCTATGAATAAGTAAGGTTCTATATATAACATCATCCTATATATATATATATGCTTATAAGTTTTGAAATTACATGTATATCCTTAAAAAAAATCTAGAAACTCTTGTATATATATCTCATCACCTATTCTTTTATTATAATTAACCAATTTAAAATTTTAGAAACTATCTTTAAATTAGTTTATCTTAATCTAAAAACTAATAATTTGTGCTATTACAAATTTGCCTTTGCCCTAAATCCAAATGATTAAAACACCAGATGGATCAGGACTAACCCTACGACTAAATCTTTGATGGATCATTTGTGCTTGCTCCTCTCAATTGAAGAAAACCCCATGATTTCACCATTGGAGACACGAGTTCTATGAGCAGGGGATCGATTGAAACTTGGGTCGCCTCTCCTTGATCGAGTATGTAAATGCTGTGTACATGAACTCAAGGATCCATTCAAACGAGTCATTTCAATTATTATATGATCACATGAGTCAGATATCTACAATTCTTTTGGTTTTATTTTGTTTATGGGACATACTGAGTTTGTTAGTTCTTTTGTTTGGTGGACAATGGATAGGATGTCATTTCACCCATTTGCTCAAATGATACGAGATACATCAATTTGTCATTTCGATATAGCAAGACCGTAAGAATAGGATGTGGTGGTATTAACTTAATTGGGTTCCAAGTAGAGGACCATATTGAACTTATCAGCATTTCCCACTAAAAGTGAATCAATATTTGTTATGTTCAGTGTTGCAACAAAATGACAATTCATGAATTGGCCATTTTTGTAGGAAAAGTGCCAATCAATGAATTGGTCAGTGTTGTAACAAAATGTAAATCAATATCTGTTGTTGGACAAATCACTAATTTGCAATGCAATATAAATTTTATTCATAAAAAATTGAAGAATACAAAGGGGATTATGTGATCACAAGAGCTAAACATTACAAGGATTCACATTTGGACAAACATATCCAACAGGATAATCTAACAAGAACTAAGTGATCTAATAGAGCTGTACAAATCTGATGCTAAACTAGTTATTTCAACCCAGCAGCGAATCAATAAAAGTTGAACCAAACTGCCACAAACCAAAGTACACCTTTTAATCATTCTGCTATTCAGCGATTTTATGACAATACAACTCTTCATCCTCTAGAATTGATGCTAAACTAAGTATTTCTATCTCAGCAGGAAATCAACAAAAGTTGAACAACAAAGATATAATTCATTTAGACTCAAAAATCCATATATTTAGTTCACAAATCATAAAAGCACTAAATTACTCATTACGTGATCCAATCCCTGTTGCAGGTCATTGGCAAATTTTTTCTCCTTTTTACAAAATTGTATCATCTTGGAGTAGCTGTTTGAGACAACTCATTCCCTTGCAGGTTCAAATTGAGACAATCGATAAAAGTTGTAAGGGATTTGGCTTTCGTCGACCCGGCTCCTGATGAATGACTAGGGGTTCGATCAATCTACAGATAAGTAGGCTTCAAATTGAGAGAATCGATAGCATCAGATACATATCTAAACTCCTTCAAGATTTAATCGATAAAACAACTAGAGCTTCATTCGTGAGATTGAGTTTCAATGGACATGAACGGTGTGAAGTTTTAATCGTGGTTTTTCAATTTAGGAAAAGGGAAAATGTTAGGATCGGGACACCTAAAACAAGCCTTAGAAGATGCAGATAACAATAAAGACAAGAAAGCACGACACAAAGATATAACGTGATTCAGTCGTCGGGTCACGACCTACGTCTACAGGCAGGAACAGAGATTTCTTTATTAACTGAAAGTGTTTAATGATGTACATATGACTGAACCTAAGGCCTCTATTTATAATAACAATCAAATACCAAATGTTACCATAATCTAATTAAAGAAATAATAATGTCCTTAAATCCAAGATTAGCTGCCACATAGCATCAAGCAACAAAACGTGTCTGCATGTGTAGTCAAGCCCCACGGCGTGCACCTTATTGCCATGCCATGCAACATTAACTTTGGTTTCCATGCAATAAAGCCATTTTCTTCAAGTCATATTCAACAATCTCCCCCTTGACTTAAACTCTCTTCAACTCGTCAATGGAGATTGTCAAAGAACCGTCTCCATTCATACCAACCTCCCCGAAGGGACTACCTCCTTCCACGAGCCACGAAGTCCAACACCCCATCATATGATTTTTTCGGCCACCTGTATCGTCTCGACTTTGTGGGGTCATTTTTTCGCTCTAAGGACGGTACCGCCACAGAACTGCCTTCCGGAACGTATATACCACGTAGCAGCCTGCCCTGCATTATCACTCGAGCATCTCGAGAAACTTTCAGTCCATCCTCTTTACTAGAATATTCATACCCATTCCTGGCCAAAGTCCCAAGAGAGATTAGGTTCTTCCGAAGATTCGGGACATACCAGCAATGCATCTGTCTGATTTCTCCATCATGCATTTTCATCTGCACATACCACTACCTCTGATACTCCGTGTTCCACCGTCACCCACCTTCACCTTTCCGTTCCACTTCTTGAAGGAAGTAAACAGTTCACGTGAGAACGTCATGTGATGAGATGCACCCGTATCTAAGATCGAGGTATATGCAGGATTATCCGTGCACACAGTCAGAACATCGGCCATGTCTTCAACTTCCTGAACCATATTACAATCTCCCTTCCTACTAGGACAATCTCACCTGATGTGACCAATCTCCTTGCAGTGATAACACATAACCTTTTTTTATGGATTTTGATGACGACCCCCCTAGTCCTCCCATCCCGCCATGTGTCCTTCCTCTACCTACGTATAAACCTAAACCGTACTCCCCCTCATTACCAGGAACCCTACAACCCTACGCTTGAGTTCCTTTGACAACAAGGCGTCCTTTACTTCAGCAACAGAAATTGTTGACCTGCCATACAACGTGGTATCAACGAAATTCTCATATGAGTGCGGTAGTGAACACACCAAGATTAGAGCACAAGATCTTCATCTTCAATTTTCACATCTACCGCCTTCAAATCATTGACGATATGATTGAAATTGTCAAGATGATCTTGTACCTGGGCGCCTTCCGGAGGGTATACAACATTTACTTCTGATAAAGCCTGTTCGTGAGGGTACTATTCTGATACTTCTCACATAGCTTCTTCCATAGACCAGCAGCCGTTGTTTCATCCACCACCTCCCTTAACACCTTATCAGTTAAGCACAGCAAAATTGTAGAATATGCTTTTGCTAGAACATCTCTTTCACATCATCCCTCATATCTTTCGGTAACATGTCTTCACCTTCTAACGCCACCGCATAACCCTGCTGAACGAGAAGAGCCCTCATCTTTAACTTCCACAGCCAGAAATCATTCGAACCAGAAATTTTTTCCAAATCGAACTTGAAATATGACATCTTCACAATCAACAAATGCGCGACCACGGTGAACAGACCCGTGGCTCTGATACCACTTGTTAGGATTGGGACACCTAAAATAAACGTTAGAATATGCAGATAACAATAAGGACAAGAAAGCATGACGCAAAGATATAACGTGGTTTAGTCGTCGGGGTCACGACCTACGTCCACGGGCAGGAACGGAAAATTCTTTATTAACTAAGAGTGATTAATGATGTATATATAACTGAACCTAAGACCTCTATTTATAATAACAATCAAATACCAAATGTTGCCCTAATCTAATTAAAGAAATAATAATTTCCTTAAATCCAAGATTAGCGGCCACATAGCATCAAGCAACAAAAAGCGTCTGCATGTGTAGTCAAGCCCCACGACATGGGCCTTATCCCCACACCGAGTTGCGCCGTAGGCCACACGGCGTGCACCCTATCTCCATGCCATGCAACATTAAGTTTGGTTTCCATGCAATAAAGCCCTCTTCTTCAAGTCATATTCAACAGAAACTTTATTATAGCACATGTTATTAGTTTTTAGATTAAGATAAACTAATTAATTTAAAGATGGGCAAATAATCCCAGCAGTCAACTGCAGGGAACTTATATGTACAGCAGTGGTCTTTTTTGTAATTTGATCATATTAAATTACACGCCTGTTAACTTGTTTATATTTTCCTAGCTCTAATTTAGAGTTCTCTTCTGTACATCTTTCCCTGCTATTTTTTCCCATCTACTTTCACGTCCCGCTCAATCGCCAATGGCTCTTATTTCAGATCGCAATTTTTGCCCTTCCATACATTTCATTATCACTACACAAGAAAAATGGCTTTTTGAGACGATACATTTTCATCGCAAATACCCTAATTGTCGCCCCAAAATGTTTTTTGAGGCGACATGTCGCCTCAAAAAGTACGCCGCAAAAAATTTATGCTAAAAACTAATTTGCGGCGAAAAATCGTTAACATTGTCTTCACCACATTGCCTTTTACGGCGACGCATGTCGCCTCAAAAAGTTTTCGTCTCAAAAAGTCATTTTTCTAGTAGTATATATTTGCCATCGGAATCATGTGGTCCTCATTTTATAACTTGTAACCATGTTAATCATACAAGCTTGACTTTTTTTTGTAAAAGTCCTTTTTGTTAAATAAACAAACGTACTGTAACTTGTGTGTAGTATAAAAGGGAAGTTAAATTCAAGAATACAACAGCTAAATTCATTGTCTTTTAACATCAAGTATATATGAAATCCAATGTCTCTTCAACCAAGTTATCATTATGTTGGTTTTCCATCTGAAATATTAAACTAATCACGTATATCTCATCATATACTTGTATGCTATTAGATAGTAAATTTACCTATTGTAGTCACTGATTTGAAGCTAGAAGATGAACCAAAACCCACAAGTACAACACTTTCAAAGCCTTGAATCATTACTTCTAAGCCTTCAAGCCTTACCAATTGATCCACTAGCCTTAGAGCACTTCAAAATCGTCTTAAACAACCTTGTAATAGTTTTAGAGTGTAACCAAACAACTACACATAGTCTTTTATAATTGGTGAGAGTGTTGTGTCGTGTTGTAACATCCGCGTTTAATTTAACCCGATTAGACTTGATCTTGTTTCATAAGTGGTATTTAATTGACTTTATTGGGTTGTAGGGAGGTTTATCTATATGAAACAAATAAAATGAAATTAATGATTTGTTGTGTAAATTATTTGTTTTATTGGTTTGGTACAATTAAACTAGCATGAAGTACAAACCTTGGTAGCATAAGCATTAATTATGATTATTTTGGGTTGGTACTTGTTAATATGCTTGTAATACAATTGGTTAAGTATTTTAATGTTATGTTAGTGAAGAATTCATGGTAATTTATAAGTTATGAGGCAAAAGTGCACCACTAGCATATTTTAGGGGTTAATTGACAAATATTTGTAATTGGATCCCTTTTGTGCAAAATCTGCTCATTGATCAAGTTAATAGGTCAAAAACCCTGTTTTGGCCTTGTTCTTCTCCAAAAACATGAAGGGGGATAAGAGAGAGAGAGATTTGAGAGTTCTTGTGAAAAAATTCTTCATAATCCTTGCTCCTACTTGAATGCATTCATGTTTAGCTTAAGAAAATTGAATATAGAAGTCAAGAACACTTGGTGGGTGTTGGAATATAAGAGAAATTAGCTTGGAAGTTCTTCACTAGTAAGTTTATATATGCCTTTGAAATCTTATTCAATGGTGAAATAGTGGGTATATTCAGTAACCTTATGTTAAATTGGTTGAAGGGTGTTGATATTGACTAATTTCATATAAGTTTATGGCTAATTTGAGGGTTTTAATGGGTCATATGATTGAGCCATCAAATGTTAAATTGGTTGAAGGGTGTTGATATTGACTAATTTCATATAAGTTTATGGCTAATTTGAGGGTTTTAATGGGTCATATGATTGAGCCATCAAATGTTAAATTGGTTGAAGGGTGTTGATATTGACTAATTTCATATAAGTTTATGGCTAATTTGAGGGTTTTAATGGGTCATATGATTGAGCCATCAAATGTTAAATTGGTTGGAGGGTGTTGATATTGACTAATTTCATATAAGTTTATGGCTAATTTGAGGGTTTTAATGGGTCATATGATTGAGCCATCAAATGTTAAATTGGTTGAAGGGTGTTGATATTGACTAATTTCATATAAGTTTATGGCTAATTTGAGGGTTTTAATGGGTCATATGATTGAGCCATCAAATGTATTGATAGTTGGTTGTTTTAGGTTCCTTTTAGTGTTACTAAACTCATAGAAAAAGTTTCTTTTGCCGCAATTGAGTTTGGAAACAAAATGATTGAGTCTTAGAACAAAAACTCCGAAGTGATTTTTAGAAGGTGCTCGTGGCACGAGAGCCATGTGCCTCACGGTGCGAGCCATGCCTGTTTATCCCATGAGTTTTCTAGCAATTTTCTCGCGGTGTGAAGCCCCTGTTCAGCCCTATACACTTGTTTTAAGCCTTCTAAATCCTATGTATGGTCTTGGGATGATTTCCTATGGTCCATAGACAAGTTTTAAGTGTTCTAAAGACTAGAATACCATTACAAAGGCCATGATCACTAAGCCATTGATTTTAACTCCTGTTTAGATTAAGTTGAACTTGATCACTTGGTGTTTGGCCTTGTTTGGAAGATGTCTATGTCGGTACTTGTGTATGTTGAATTATGGTCGTTTGTGTATATTTGTTGCAATCAAATTGTAACGGATCATGGGTTGACAATTTGTATGTCTTAACTACATGTAATGACGTAAGAACTGGTGTAAATGTTTTTATATATGTGTTTCAAAATATATAGACCCCATTGTGGACTAAGTTTTATGCATAAGCTTCCGCTAGTCTTGTATTATCAAATGAATAAAAAAAGTTCTAATTTAGAGTGAAATCTCTTAAAGGAGTAGGGTGTAACATGTGTCGCGACCAATATCTTATGTTGCGTCGCGACACATAAAATATTCAAATTCGATCTTGCTGCTCACTTTTGGCCACTTTACACCCAAGACATGTTACAATTTGTCGTCCACTCAATTCAAAGATTTACCACATGTCGCATGGTTACATACCTAACTATCGTGAATACTATTTGTAACCACCGTTAGGGTTCACCTACCATCGCCTCTTTAGGTCGTAGGGTTTTTTTCGATTAGTTTTTATTAGGGTTTTCATATGGTTTTATTACTTCTCGATTTTTTATGACGGTAGGGTTTCCATGTGCCATCGTGGTGATGGTGAGTGATGGGGGCGGTGGTGTGTTGGAGGTGGTGGTGGTGAGTTATGGGGGCGGGTGGTAAATGGCTGAGAGAGGGTAGAGAGAGTTATGAAGAGAGAGGGAGGGAGAGAGAGAGAGAGAAGATAGAGGGTATAGAGAGTTATGAAGGGAGAAGGAGAGAGAGTAAGGTTAATAAAGGGTAGAGAGAGTTATCAAAAGAAAGGAGAGTGAATTCTTTTACTTTTATTATTTAATTTTTTTACTTTTACAACAAATTTAAAAATTGAATAAAAAATATAAAATGAATTAAAAAAAGAGGCATGGGTGGTTTGGTCATGCAAGTTTGGTCAAGTTCCAAATTCATAATAGGTTTGATCGTTTAGGGATCAAACCTGTAAAAGTGAAAAGTTAGAGACTAAAACCGTAAAATCACGAAACAACAAGGGACCAAAAATTTAATTAACTCTAAATAATAATTAAAGAGCTGACTAACTAAATACAACATCTACCTTTGTCAATGTTTCCCATACTTCATCTTTTGCACCATAACTCGAGGTTGGATCCCATGAAAAACCATTCGGTGAAACTCCTTGGAAAATGTGGTATAATCGAACAACCGAATAATTTAAATATATTTATATTTAAATAAATTTATAAATCGATTGAAAATACTAAAGTGTCAGCTATTAAGTAATCAAAATTTAAAAGTACCAAAATCATATAGTCAAAATAATAAATACGAAAATAACGTACGATTGTTTTAATTGTAAATCTTTTATTGTTTATTTTAAGTTTTTAATATTTAAGAGTTTTGGACTTTTGTTTAACGGGTTATTGCTCTAAGATATCATTTCATTATTTGAATTCACAATCATTTTTTTAAAATTTAAATTTTAAGTGTTAATGAAAATTTTTATAATATTACACTTTTTAAAAAAGCACTTTCGAGTTGTTAATTTAATCTTAACCCAACCTATTTATTTTCATATCAATCTGGTGTAGTTTTTTTCATATGGGCCAGGAATGATCGGCCTTACTTCCTATGCTTCTCTTTACTCTACTCCCGCCTTTTTATTTTCTGCTGAAGCGATAGGAGAAACTACACAGGCTGCTCAAGATTTCTGCACAGTCGATAGCTTGTATCTCTAATTCCTTGCGCTGCTTTCGTCGACGATTTCTTTATAGACGATTTCTTCGTGTTCGATCACTTCGATCTTATCACCTTTATTTGATAACAAACACACACACACACATCTCAGTTTAAAGCTTCGACAATTTCTTATGCATTCTATATGTTTCCATACATACGGATTCTGGATGATTTTTAGATCTAGGGTTTTCAACTTCCTCAAAAATAGGCCACACGTACAGTCAAGAAATTTTAGGGTTCTTTCGAGTTTGTTGCATATGGGTTCCGTTTGTATTAGGGTTTTCACAAGCGTTCCGATTTTGTTTTCACATGTCTAAAATTAGCGAAGAATGTAGCCTTTAAATTTCTACTTGGAGTAAGCTACTAAGATGTATATAAGTAGCGAAGAATGTACATTTTCATGTTTATTCTGCTACTAACAGTGTGCAGTTGTCTTAGTCATTTATAGCAGCAAATCTAGCTTCGTCAAGTTTGGAATGTATTTTGTGTTTCTATGAGTCAAAACGGGTCAAATGTTATGTGTTACAGGTGTTATGATGTATTACTTGTTAAAACAGGTCAAATGACATTTATTCCTTATGTGTTACGGGTCAAAACGTGTTAGGGACAAAATTATATTGTAGTCTAATGATATGTGTTAAAACAGGTCAAATGATATGTGTTACGGTCGAAACGTGTTAGGGACAAAATTATATTGTAGTCTAATGATATGTGTTAAAACAGGTCAAATGATATGTGTTCCTTATGTGTTACCGTCGAAACGTGTTAGGGACAAAATTATATTGTAGTCTAATGAGTTGTTGGAAGTCTTTTCCTGTTTTACCAGTTTCTTTAATAAAAGTATAAGTTTAATACTGTAAGACGAACAATAGACTTAGCTAGAGGTGACAACAAGGGCGGGCTAGGTCAGGTTTAATACTGGTTATATGGTGTTTAGTTCTGGTAACCCAAATTCAAGAAATCTGTTATGTATCTT
Organism: Dittrichia graveolens; assembly: GCA_038502395.1. Taxonomy (NCBI): domain Eukaryota; kingdom Viridiplantae; phylum Streptophyta; class Magnoliopsida; order Asterales; family Asteraceae; genus Dittrichia; species Dittrichia graveolens. The sequence continues at coordinate 80,241,408 of JARJIL010000005.1, read as the reverse complement.
GTAGTTAGTTTGTGTATGTATGGTGTTTCTTTCTTTTAATGCATAATTTTTCTATGTCTCTTCAACTCAGGTTTTGAATACTTTTCTCTGAATCAGCTATTGACTGGTGAAAATGTCATTTTCCTTACTTTTCCTTCTAACTCTAGAACATAATTTTCTTTCTATTTTCTTTCCTTGCGTGTCAAGAACACATTTAACTTATTTTACCTTTATTTTCTTTTCCACTCATTATAAACTGGAGAACAGAGTGTAAGAAGTCATTGATAAAGGTGATTGTTCAATAGATGTAAATTCATGAATCTCATTCCTACATGTTAGTCTTTGCATCAACTTCATTAGCACCAAGTCTGAAATATAACTTAGAGAGACAGATAAATTAAGAATATTTTTACAAAGTCAGTTTACCATTATATATCTAAACTAATGACTTAACCTGATTAACTAATTAAGGTACCTTGGCTCTTATTGATATTTCAAATTTCAACAACTTCAAAGTTCAAATATATATACATATACAAACATATATATACACACATGTAACTTGGCCAAATTATACCTCAGAAACTTCAAATAAATTTAGATGTAAATATAGTTTCTAGTATTCTTTTTCTTTCATTTTGATACCAAAATCTGTATTCACTTCTTTTATTCCTCATTATTTGTCTAGATCAATGAACTCTAAGATGTCAAGAAGAATTCAACCTACAGCGGTTGGTATTGATCTTGGAACAACATACTCCTGTGTTGCTGCCTGGTTCGATCAGCACAACCGTGTTGAGATCCTTCCTAATGAACAAGGTAACAACATTACCTCATCATGTGTAGCCTGCAACGAAACCGAGCTTTTAGTTGGTGAGGGTGCCAAAAATCAAATTACCAGGAACCTTACAAACACTGTTTTTGGTAAGTTAATTTAATCAACAGCTGCTAGCACATAAACATATGTAATCCACATGAAAAAAAAAATCAAAACTGAACCTCGTCTACTTTCGATTAATTTTCAGATGTAAAGCGGTTAATTGGGAACAGGTTCAATGATCCCAGAGTGCAAAAGGACATAGAATCATGGCCTTTTAAGGTAATAGAAGGATGTGCAGATAAGCCAATGATTGTTCTTAAACACAATGGTGAAAACAAAGAACTTTCTCCAGAAGAGATATCTTGTATGATTCTAAAGAATTTGAAAGAATCTGCTGAAGCATACCTAGGAACAAGTGTTCGAGATGCAGTGATTACGGTTCCTGCGTATTTCAATGACAAGCAACGACAGTCAACGAAGGATGCTGGTACACTAGCTGGGTTCAATGTCTTGCGCTTGATCAGTGAGCCCACAGCAGCTGCAATTGCATATGGTCTAGACAAGAGTGCTGACAGAAACCGTCCCCAAGAGAAAAACGTTCTCATCTTTGATTTAGGTGGGGGAACATTTGATGTGTCTCTTCTCACCATCAGCAGTGATGGAGCCATAAAGGTTAAAGCAGTAGGGGGTGATACTCATTTGGGTGGATAGGATTTTGATAAGGCGATGGTTAATCATTGTGTACAAGAATTTAAGAAAAGGCAACGGAAGGATGTTAGTGGAAATGCAAAGGCAATGGGAAAGTTGAAAGTTGCATGTGAGAGAGCAAAGCGGGATCTGTCCTCTACAGCTCAAACATCGATTGAGATCGATGCGTTACATGAGGGAATTGATTTTCTAATGAAGTTCACCTGTGTGAAATTTGAGGAGCTAAATGCTAATTTCTTTAGCAAGTGCATTGAGCATGTTGAGAAATGTTTGGCAAACGGGAATATGAACCCAAAAGATGTTGATGATGTAGTTCTTGTTGGTGGGTCAACTCGGATTCCCAAGGTACAGCAAATGCTTAGGGAATTTTTTGACTGGACACAGCTTTGCAAGAGCATTAATGCAGATGAAGCTGTGGCTTATGGTGCAGCAGTCCTGGCTGAAAACATAAGCGGTAATGGAAATAAAACTGTGAAGGATTTCGTAGTTTTAGATGTTACCCCTCTCTCCCTTGGCATTAGCATTTGTGTAGATTATATGAGCATTTTAATCCCAAGGAACACACCAATACCCACCTTCAAGGAAGTTATTTATGTAACAACGTGTGACAACCAATCATCGGTCAGAGTAGATGTGTATCAAGGTGAGAGCCGGAAAACCACGGAGAACATCCTCCTAGATAAATTCATGCTTCATGGCGTACCACCAGCCACTGCAGGGAAACAAGAGGTCAAGGTTTGCTTTAGCATTGATGCCAATGGTATTTTCAACGTAGCGGCTGAATTGGTATCTACCGGTAATACGAAGAGTATAATAATTACTGACAATGGAAATTTGTCGAAAGATGAAATTGAGAAGATGCTGAAAAAGGTTGAGCTGTGAAGTCTATTGTTACCTTACTTTCATGAGGATTGCATCAATATATAATGTTTCTATTATCAAGTTGTTTGTTCTCTTTCTTTTTATCTAGGTATCTAATTCAATCTTTAGCCTGCTATTAAGTAAATTTTTTTCGCGTTTTATGACAGGGTTTTGTAGTGCGACAAATATTTAAAATAAATTGTAAAAGAATTTAAAGCATTAAACATCAGGTCACCACCTTCCGCCCTTTATGCTCTGCATCTTGTCACCGCTTGCGGCCTCTCTCTCAAAACAAGCTGCCCTGACCATCCTCTCTTTGAGCATAACAATCCGCCAGCGTTTGGACGACTCTTTCTCTGTCTCTTTCACCTCTAGCGGCTCTTTCTATGTTTTGCCTCCGATCATCGGTTGCAATTTCAAAAGTCATAGACAGCCTCGGTGAAGTTTTGATTTTATTATAATTATTATTTATCTTTTAAAATTATAAATCGGGTAAAAATTAGGTTGGTGAGTCAACCTAAACCCAAACTAATTTATTCGTGTCAATTTCTAGTCAACCTATTTTTGAAAGATTGGTGGTTATATTTTGTAAGCCTAAGTCTAGCCACTTTTTATAATCCCCTCCCCATTTAACATTAGAACACTAGAAGAAACATTTTTCATGATATTTTATTCCATTGTCAATATGTCTATTGATTTTTTATTCTCAATTTTGCGATTCTGCCTTTGTATTTTTTTAATTTGAATGTAAATGTTGTTGAATTTATCAAAAATATGAAAGAGACGCATTAAACATCAAAGAAACTATAAACTAGAAGAAAGTTGTTCACATGAGATTGTAATTTATATAGGAGTACTCTTTTCATTATTTGAATTTATAAACATTGAATTATAAAACTTTTAAAATTATTACTAGCTGATAGACCCGTGAGATCACGGGTATTACAGAAGTAAACCTAAAAAAATCTAACATCATATACAAAACATTTTTGAAGTATTATAAACAGTAATTTTATAAATAATTTGAAGATATGTATTGACATAATCAATTAGATACAGATTGTTATTAAATGAGTAATTTAGATAAGTAAAATCTTATGAAGAATACTAAGTCTATATATACAAAGCGTATGAAGTATGTACATACGAAATAGAACTAATTTTTTTTTAAAACTTCTTTATATACTTTTCCTTATTGTCCCATGCACACATGAATGTTATCAGACAAAACCTAAAACACAACATAATAAGATAATGAACGTTCAATAACACTTGTGGCACAACCCACTTTACGAATTAATAAAAATAATAGACTTTTTATTAAAGACTTAGAACGTAAGTGAAGCAACAGAGTTACAAACAGACAAATTACATGGAGACTATAAACCTAAATTCCTAAAAAAGTAAACCAAAAAAGCCATTGTGAATAAAAAAAACTTGGCTGGAAAAAAGGATCAACTTAATTAGGAATAACTCAAAAAATGCATCTCAATATATAGCAATCACCTAATGGTCCTAAACTTGTTGGGGTTACAGTCAAGAAATTAAGGCATTCTATAGAACAATAAACTCTACTACAGATCTCTTTTTAAACAAAAACTTACAACCTAAAAAGTTCAAATAAAATAATATCGAATTTTAACCAGCTTCATATAGCTAACATTTTGGTGCTGCCAACATATGCCAGGTGTTGGTAAAAGTATCTCAGCATGTATCCTACTTGTTGACCTTGATAGATGTATGATAGGTACTCAAAAATGTCATTCTATAAAACAGAAAACTCTACTACATATAGAAATGTCTAAAAGCCTTTGGAGTAAAGCTACAAAGCCCTATTTCATTATTTGGAACTCAGAACAAAGCAAAATTAGTTCAACTTAGAATCAATGAGATCTAATTTCAGAAATATTATGGTTATCTCACACATTTGTCAATCGTATAACTCAAACTACATACCGAAATCAAATTAGCATTCTATCTACATGCTTCGACAATTAGTAATCACAAAAAACAATTTTACCACATCAAGATATATTTGTACTTTTCTGGCATCGGGTTCAAGATGAAATCATGATAGTTAAATGGCCACTAAAATGCAAGGATCATTAACGAAGAAAACACAATCACACCCTGAAATGCTATAATGACCGATTATTAAATCAAAATGTTATGTAACCCATAGTTAAAACCTACATAAGCAATAAGAAGACACAATTAGAACTTGCAAAAACAATACAAACTTTTAGGTTACTTAACTACCTCAAGGAAACATAAAATTAAACCACAATGTGTGTGTGTTTTAGGCTGAAATGATATATGACCCACAGTTACAACTTGCAAAAACAATAAGAAAACACAATCACAACTTGCAAAAATAATAAGAAAATCTCGTATTAGTTAACCACAACAATAAAACTCAATATTTTCGCTATTTGCTAAAATCGCAGGTTGAAACATGCTTCGGTGATCATGCTCTTCATGTTCCAATAAATAAAAGAGAACAATAACACTCACTCTAAAATTGGATAATTTAATAAAAAAACAATAAATATGAAGTTCAATGAGATACTGACTTTGATCATGCAATACATAAAAACATTAGTCATTATATTATATCATGATATAGTGTTCTTGATTGAATGAAATTACAGTAAAAAAAGAAGATATAAACACACTCAAGCATCTCATCGAAAAATTCTTGTGCAATCCATTGTAAGTGAATTACTTATGCATAATTATAAACAAAAGAAGTATATAAGAGAATGAATTGATAAAGTTTAAGAAGAATACCTCATTGTATATTTTTTCATTTAAGACTTCGAATATTCCACCTATGCAACATGCACAACTCTCCTTAATAAAAACATAGGTGGGCTTTGACAAAAGTTCTGATTGACAAAAAAACAATCACATGATACTTGCTACCATCAATCTTGCACAAAACCGTTAAGGTTTTCGTTGTGGGGGACTATTATAAATGACCCACTGAGAAACAATCAAGAAAAAGAGAAATAAAAATATTAAGATCAGGAGAAAAGAACCTTGAGTTGTAACAATGACTTATCAGATCTAAAGTGTTAATGACAGGATGGGATAATCAATACCCAAAATTCGATGAACAATTAACAAACAAAAATCGAACCCTAATGTCATAAAGAAAGAAGAAATTGTACCTAAGATGATGAATTGCCACCGAATTGAAACCTTCCCTTGTAAGCCATAGAGAAGATATCTTGAATATAAGCCCTTGAAATCTTGAATCGATTAACTATTCAAAGAAGTAAAAAGTGTTAGAGAAGTTAGAACCTAATGAAATCCCGTATGTAAACATTAAACAACATCCAAATCCTTGTAGCAGATTTCTTGATCTTTTATCATATGAGAGAAAGATGATAGAGATGAAGATTAGAGTTTCACTAAAGAAAACTATAAAAACTTGTAGAGAAGAGGATGAAAATTAGAACCTGCCGAATTTAGGGTTTTTATGGAGAGTGTTTTGTGATAAGGAAAGAAAGAAAAGGAACCATATACGGAAAGAGAAGATCGGATCCTCCAAATAAAAAAGATCCGCGTATGTGGATTTCTATGAGAGTGCTTTTTGTAGCCGGATCTTTCCCAAAGATTGGTTTTTAAAAATGGTATGTGGTGAAGTGGAGGGTTATAATTTGTGGAGAGAATTTTTTTTATTACTATTCTTATAAGATGGTGAGTCTTTTAATAATATATATAAATTGGTATCGTGAGTTATGTTCATTGAGCTTGTAATGAACAATATTTTTGCTATTTAATTTTTGATTAATCACTAATAATGAGTCAACTTCATTTAACTAAATAGTTATTATTTTATTTCTAAGATCACAAAAATATTGTCTTAGTTAATAACTAGTTTAACACCCCGTGTATAAATACGAGGATTGTTAAAGTAAACTTTTAATGTTTATGTTGATAAAGAGTACTAACATATATAATAAAACAATTGTAAAACATACATAGAGATATAAAATCTTTTGAAAGATTAGTAAATCTATAAGATTTCAGAAATTCATACATAACTTCATCATCAAAATTTTGTTAATCTTCTTTATAATCAAACCTTTCCTAATACCTGTTAGGGATCTCATAAAAAAACCATTAGAATATATATATATATATATATATATATATATATATATATATATATATATATATATAAGAGGATATTATGATGACACATAAGTATAGTTTGGAGATAATTTTTATTAATAAATTCAATGAATTATCATTAACCTATTTAGTAATTATGGATTTCAAATTTTAAGTTTTTTAGACACGTTATCATAAATTTATTTCGTAATTATCTATTTCAAATTTTAATTTTTTTAGTTATTAAAATTATTTAATTCTAAAAAGAGGATATGATTAAAATAAAAAAAAAGCTAAATATAGGATGATGACATCGTAATCCTATTCTTTTAATATATATATATATATATATATAGTGAAAAGTTCATTTGAGAACCGTTTTTATTGCGAGAATCGCGAGAACCAATTTTAGCCGTCCAATTCCTCCTTCTTCAACTGGATTGCCCACCAATGAATTCCTTACATGCACCTTGCCACACTCAATCCCCCACGCTCTTCATCCATGAATTCCATTATCCAAAATGAAAGGCTACGATTGGTTCTCGCGGTTCTCGCAATAAAAACGGTTCTCAAATGAACCCTCCCCTATATATATATATATACTAGCATCATACCCGCGCAATGCTGCGGCGGCAAATAGTTTTTGGATTACAATATGTCACTTTCAAGAATGTAATAATATGTTATTCGCGCGATTCAATGTCACAAAAAAGTTTTTTACAGCAACATGTCCGGTTTCTTTTCAAATTTTCTTTTATTTACATTTAACTATTTTATTAATTTTAAAAATAAAATCTAAAAGATAATAAAATAAGAAAAAAGATTTATATTGATGAAATAGAGAGATGAGTTAATAAGATTTTAAAAATTATGTTGATGTGGGTGGATAATTGTGTTAGTTTGAGAGAATATATTTTGAATAAAAAGTTAAAGTAAATTAGGAGAGAATAAAATAGTTAAAGATTAAGTGAATGAGATTAATTTAGATTAAATGAAGGGTCAAGATTTTATATTGATTGAATTTTAAGAAATTTTTTAAATTTAAGAAGAGAGAGAATATTAAATGGTTTATATATATATATATATATATATATATATATATATATATATATATATAATGAAGAAGACAATTATTATTCATCATTCTTTGTCTTTGTAGTAAAAGCCGGAGATACAAATTAACTGCACTATTTTCTACCCTAATCTATTTTATATGACTAGAGTCAAAATATTTAGGATAATATCAAAACCTATCAAGGATAGTTACCCAACTAATATTAGTTCTACTAGAATAGGATTAACCAAGCAATTATAATCAACCACGAACAATAAATTAACGTAATAAACAAAAACGAGAGACACAGACAATAAACTAATTTTTAAGAATAATTTTTACGTAATATTTAAAAGATGAACTAATTTTAATATTATTTTTCGAATTTAAATAATACTCTTTTTTACTTTTATCTTATAGTCTATTTGAATTAATTTTGAATATTTCTTGATTTAGAGTTAAAATTGAGTTTTAATTTTGACCGAGTTTCAATTTTAACTATCTAAAGTCAAAATTAAATTTCAATTTAAAACCAAATGAATGTTTAGGATTTAACTTTAAATAAAAGAAAAATTAAAATTTTCTAATTAAATTAATAAAGATTAGTCTTTTATTTATATTAAAAGTTTTCTCATGTGTCTATTATGATTTCATTGTTTTGTAAATGATGTTTGCAATTGGTCAATCTCTCTTTTATAATAATTATACTCCAAACTATATAATTATACTCCTATAAATACCAACCTATAACTTAGAAGATAGTGCACTTACAAATCAGTTACCTATTAAACGATAAAAATACATTTTTTAAGTGGTTTGTAAGTACAACACCTAAACACACCTAAACGCACATTGTCAGGGCCATCTTAAAGGGTATGCCAAAGGGGCTGGCCCAAGGATTAAAGGGGCCGATTTTTCTTGTATGTGTAAAATACATAGTTTAACACTCTAAGCTTCTTTTAATTAATCTATTATAAGTTAATTGTTGTAAATGTTAAGAATTTCTTAAAGGCTTGAGATTAACACTCTAACTAGAAATCATATATTCAGTTGTCAAAATCTTTTAGTTACTGCAACACAAGACCTCATTTTGTGCTGGACAAATCCGTGAAAGCGGATATGTATACTCGAATGGTAAAATTTCTCTTTGCTAAGGGAAAGACCCGGATTCAATTAAAGAACTCATCAATTCATGAAAAAAGAAATCGGAAGGAAATCTCTTTATGATGCATGATTTTATAGTAGCGACTGGATTTGGAAGAAATCAAGAACTTATCAATTCATCAAAAAAGAAATTGATAGTTAGTTTGCAAAGAATCACACAAAATCATATTGTTTGACTTTTTGGGATGAAGTTACACGGTTTGGAAAGAAAAAAAAATTAACAATCACAATCTTTTATCTTTATTAGGTTTCCTTGAGAAAAAAACAAAATCCTAAAATTTTGTGAAATGTAGAATTCAAAAATTCAACTTATTCAAGGCATATTTGAGTTTTGAAATTTTTTTAACTTCTCAAACACGTCTAAACTTTTCAATTTTATATTTCCATCTATTGTTGCAATTAAGTACGTATCATTGCAAGTTTCTTAATGAATGTATTTATATAGTTTAGTATTTTTATTAGTCCATCTTTTAGTTTTCCCTGGTTCTCGGAAATATTTGAGACGGCGCTGCACATAGTGTGATGTCATTATACGCCGGTCAAGATCAAATGCACACTAATTACTACATACAACTATGTTTTTCAAACCCTGTATTCTTTTTCTGAAATTCCAACTATATGATAACAATCTCATAAGCAATCACCGAATCACGTCCACTATTTTTTACAACTCACATCCCTTATGTCATCTTCAAATTTTAACCCACGCCAATTAATATTTACTCAAATTATTTAAATTCAATATCTATTTCTGCATGTTCTCTTCTTCCTTTTATGCCCTTCAATAGTCTTTGGTCACTCAGTCAAATTATTTGAGCTTTAATGGCAAGACTAAGTCTATAGTTTGATGCAATTAATACTTTTTTTTATTTCGGTATTAAAATTCTTTAAATTTGTAATTTTCTAATACAACCGACTGAATTAAGAAAGACATAAAATTAAAGATCGTCTTTGTTAACTCCAGCCCCCATGACTAACAACAACAATCTATGAATATGGTTTATTAAAAGACTTTGAAAAATCGGTCTTTTTCTACACGTATGACGTCATCTTGGCCAATCAATTTCAGGGAGAGTTATTATAAGAATGAAAGAAAAAAATGTAGCCATCAATTAGATTTTGATACCCGTGCCAATTCATAGTTAGGTTATGAATAAAATAAGGGGGCAATTGTAAACCATACGATCAAATCAAATGGAGGGTCTCTCATTCTTATCTAAATATATATTCTCCAAACTAGTTTCTAATATTCATTTTCTTTCATTTCAAGTTTATTTGAGAACCATTTTTATTACGAAAATCGCGAGAACCAATCTTAGCCGTCTAATTCCCTCTCTTTCTATTGGATTGTCCACCCATGAATTCCTTACATGTACCCTGCCACACCCAATCCCTTCACGCTCTTCATCCATGAATTTCATTATCCAAAATGAACGGCTAGGATTGGTTCTCGCGATTATCGCAATAAAAACGGTTCTCAAATGAACCTTATACATACATACATACATACATACATATACATATATATAGGGAGGTTCATGCGAAAAGGAGTTTATTTGCGAAAAGGAGTTTATTTACGAAAAGTGCGAGAAGCAATCTTGATCATTAGATTATTAAATCAATGGCTATAACTGATTGTGGCATTTTTGTAAATAACTAAAAATTTGTTAATAATAATTAATAACAAAAAGGGTATTATTGTAAAAATACATGATACAATCGTCGACCACTCCACAGGAAGTGGAGTGGAATGTTATACTTTTAATACAAGAAGACCAGGAACTAATTAACACCCATTTGTGGGTTACATTATATTATTCTTTTAGCTACCTCCTCTGGAAACATAACCCACTCCTCCCATGTTAACTTTTTTGCTTTTATGCAGCACCCGCGTAACCGATAAAAAAGTGAAAGTTGTGTATCGGTTAGAATTTCTTGGATGTTACTTTTCTTGTTTTTAAAGATTAAGTCGTTCCTATTCTTCCAAATACCATAAGATAACGATCTAACAGCCACACCCCAAACAGTTTGCTGATTAGATGACCATGAGCTAATATTTGTTGCCAAAACCTCAAGTAGATTGTTGTTGCCATTGAAAGCCAAACCCCACCATTTACAGAATTCCCTCCATACGTTAACCACCATGTTGCATGTTAGTAACGCATGCCCCACGGTCTCTGTCGCTTCCTTACATCTCGGGCAAAGAACAGATGGTACATCGATACCTTTGTCTTGTAGTTTCGATAACACGGGTAGTCTGTCTTGCTCCGCTCTCCATGCAAAGATGCAAACTTTCTTTGGCAACATGTTTGACCAAAACGTTTCCTTTTGATTCTCCTGCTCGATGCTCCTTGAATCTTCCACCAGGTTCCGAATTTCTCTCACCGAGTATCTGTTTTTCGATCCAAGTTGCCACGACCAGCAGTCCTTCTTGTTTTGTTGCAGCACAATTTGATTCAATTTATCCTTTAGTGCTTGTACTTCAATCCCCAACCGGCCTCTAGGGACACCAAAAGATTCAAAGTTCCATACCCAATGATGACCCACCCAACTGCCCATTTCCCCAACCAAAATGTGTTTATTTGAAATTTTGTTGAAAATTCTTGGATAAATATCTTTTAAGATACAATTTCCCAACCAAGTATCTAACCAAAAACGTGTGTCTAGCCCATCCCCAACCCAACTTTGAAAAAAGACATTAGAGGAATGCCCAACGAACTGAGATCATAACCGGCTTTTATTATACCACTCCACACACCCGACCCCACCCTACCATCCCCAATATCCAACCCACCTGAGACCCCATAGATACTTTTAATAACCCTGACCCAAAGAGCACCCCTCTCCACTTTGAATTTCCACCACCACTTACCTAGTAAACTCAAATTATAAGAATCCAAATCCCCAATACTTAACCCACCCCTCTTGAAAGTTTGTAATGTTTTTTCCCATTTGACACACGGTATTTTCTTCTTTTTGACACCCCCACCCCAAAAGAAATTTTTTCTCACTCTCTCTAAGGCACGTAGGATACCAATTGGAGCACGAAAAATGGAGAAGTAGTACAACGGGAGACTCGATAACACCGATTTGATTAAAGTCAATCGACCACCAAACGAAACCAAACCCTTCTTCCACGACGCTAATCTTGAAGAGAACTTTTCAATCACTTTATCCCAATGCGCTAGTCTTCGCATAGTTGCGTTAATAGGAACACCTAGATAATAAAATATCTTATCCCCCACTTTGCAACCAATACTTTTTGCCACACTTTGGACCTCTGAGGAATCCACTCCAATCCCAAATAATCTACTTTTCTTCTAGTTAATATTGAGGCCTGATGCCATTTGCCGGCATTTAAGGAGACTCAATAAGCTCTTAAGGTTATTGTATCCCAACTTACCAAAGAATACAGTGTCATCAGCATACTGAAGGTGAGAACATTTTACCTTATCCTTCCCCACTAACACCCCTGCGAATAGTTGTCTGGCACATGCCTCTTGCATCATCACATTTAGACCTTCGGCTGCAATTAAGAATAAATATGGTGATAATGGGTCGCCTTGCCTTACTCCCTTTTGAACTCTAAATTCACCCGAAGGCGATCCATTGATCAAAACAGATATGTAAGACGACGATAAACATGCTGATATCCATGTTATCCATCGCTGCCCAAAGCCCATTTGCTTGAGAATATCCAATAAGAAAGACCATTCGAGGCTATCGTATGCTTTCTCGAAATCCACCTTGAAAATAAAGCTCTTCTTTTTTCTCCTCTTTAAGTCATTGATTGATTCCCCCGCAATTAGAATCCCATCTAATATTGAGCGCCCTTTTATGAATGCTGATTGAACCTCCCCTATTAATATGTTGATGATTGATCTGATCCTAATGGCAAGCACTTTTGACACGATTTTGTAGTAACATCCAATTAAATTAATTGGTCTAAAGTCACTAAATACCAATGGGTCGTTACACTTGGGTATTAATGTAATGAAAGAAGAGTAATCCTTTAGATATCCTTCCGTTCTTCCAAAACCAAGTAATTGCCCTCATTAGATCTGGTTTAATGAGTTGCGAGAGATATTGTAAAAATACATATCTCTCTTATTCTCTCCCCTCTCTCCTTCCTTCTCTCTCCTCCCTTATTAAACCATCATTTGATTTGTTTCTCATTTCTCCCATCTCAAAATAAGAACAAAACCCTAGTTTATATATTAAACACTCTCTCTCTTTCTCCGTGCACAATCGCAGGCACTGTCTTCTACACCATCTTCGGAGGCCATAGCGTCCCAGCCACCCCCCATCGCAAACACCACCACAACCGACGACACCACCGGCTCTCTGTTGCCGTCGACCACCATATCAACCTTCATCAGTCGCCGTCAACGAGTTCCAGGTTAACCATCTGTCACCGCAAATTTCGTCACCACCACCGTCATGTTTGCTCCCCCAACCGACCTTCGCCGTTCACAAGACACACCAGGTTTGTTTCTATTTAGACCCAAACCACCTACGTCGTTCGTTGCCGGCGACAAGTTTGTTACCGGGCACCACCGTCGACCCCATCTGCGCACCATCATGATGGAGTCAAAGCATCCACCGAACCATTTTCAATTCGTCACCGCGGAGTAAGCGCCACCGCCGTTGAACTTTAGATCCATGCCTAACACCGCCTACCACCGCCTTTACCATTGATGATCATCACTCGTTTTTCATTTTGTAAGATTGAATGTTAAGATCACCACCATTGAACACCATTTCAATGTTTTTCAATTGATGAATACCATTTCGTTTTTTTTTTCTTCAGTTTTGTGGGGTTGTGATACATGTTAAGTGGCATTTGAATCTAAGTTAGGGTTTTTGTTATTTACTGTAGAACGGAATGATACATAAATGGTTTTGGTATTTATTGTTGAACACCATTTAGTTTTGTTACACAGAAATGGTGTTTTGAATCTAAGTTGGGTTTTTGTTATTTTTACCGATGGAATGATACATAAAAATGGGGTTTTTACAATATTCATTATTGAATATTGTAAAATAGAACAAAGTTGTAAAATTGGCCATGTTCATTATCGAACACACAACTAAACAAGAAGCAGTAAAAAAATACAATAGCGAAAACTTTGTAAATCGTATGTTTATTCATTAATGAATACAGTACAGAGAACGAAAATTTGTAAATCGTAAGTTGTGTTCAGTGGTGAACACCATATTAAAAATTAAATAGAAGTAAATTCTATAAATCTGCGAAAAAATTAATTAGAAAGAGAAAATTAATTAAAGAAGAGAGAAATTTTTTTTTACTAATTTACCCTTTTGAATTAAATAAAAATTTTAATTATGATTAATATGAACCACAAGATCAAAAACAAATCAATGATTGAAATTGCTTCTCGTACTTTTCGCAAATAAAACACTTTTCGCATGATATATATATATATATATATCAGTATTCGTCAATGAATTGAAGAAGGCAATTATTAATCCTCATTCTTTGTCTTGAACCACGAGTTCTTAGATCGATGTCAACAATGTACTGCAGTTGGTATTGATCTTGGAACAACATACTCCTGTTCGTGTCCAGATCCTTCCTAATGAACAAGGTAACAACATTACCCCATCATGTGTAGCCTACAACGAAACTAAGCTTTTAGTCGGTGAGGGTGCCAAAAATCAAATCACCACAAACCTTACGAACACTGATTTTGGTAAGTTAATTTAATCACTAGCTATACCATATAAACATATATGTGTAGCACACATGAAAAAAGATCAAAACTGAACCTCGTATTATTTTTTTCATTTTTTTCCAGATGTAAAGCGGTTAATTGGAAACAGCTTCAATGATCCCAGAGTGCAAAAGGACATAGAATCATTGCCTTTTGAGGTAATAGAAGGACTCAAAGATAAGCCGATGATTGTTCTTAAAAACAATGATGAAAACATGAAATATTCACCAGAAGAAATATCTTGTATAATTCTAAAGAATTTGAAAGAGTCTGCGGAAGCATACCTTGGAACAAGTGTTCGAGATGCAGTGATTGCGGTTCCTGCGTATTTTAGTGACAAGCAACGACAATCAACGAAGGATGCTGGTACACTGGCTGGATTCAATGTCTTGCGCTTGATTAGCGAGCCGACAGCAGCTGCAATTGCCTATGGTCTAGACAAGAGTGCTGACAGAAATAGGTCCCAAGAGAAAAATGTTTTCATATTTGATTTGGTTGGGGGAACATTTGATGTTTCTCTTCTCACTATCAGCCGGGATGGAACCATAATGGTTAAAGCCGTGGGGGGTGACACTCATTTGGGTGAAGCGGATTTTGATAAAAGATGGTTAATCATTGTGTACAAAAATTCATGAAAAGAGAAAGGAAGGATGTTAGTGAAAGCGTGAGGGCAATGGGGAGGTTGAAAGTTGCATATGAGAAAGCAAAGCGGCATCTGTCCTCGACATCTCAAACATCGATTGAGATCGATTCATTATATGAGGGAATTGATTTTCTAATGAAGTTCACCCGTGCAAAATTTGAGGAGCTAAATGCTAGTTTCTTTAGCAAGTGCATTGAGCATGTTGAGAAATGTTTGGCAGACGGGAATATGAACCCAAATGATGTTGATGATGTAGTTCTTGTTGGTGGGTCAACTTGGATTCCCAAGGTACAGCAATTGTTTAGGGAATTTTTTGACTGGAAACAGCTTTGTAAGGGCATTAATGTGGATGAAGTTGTAGCTTATGGTGCAGCAGTCCTGGCTGCAAACTTAAGTGGTAATGAAAATAAAAGTGTGAAGGATTTGATACTTTTAGATGTTATCGCTCTCTCTCTCTCTTGGCACCAGCAATGGTGAAGATAATATGAGCATTTTAATCCCAAGGAACACACAAATACCCACCTTCAAGGAAGATATTTATGTAACAAGGTGGGACAACCAAGCAGGTTTCCTAATAGACGTGTATCAAGGCGAGGGCCGAAAAACCACGGAGAACATCCTTCTTGATAAATTCATGCTTCATGGCCTACCACCAGCCCTTGCAGGAGAACAAGAGGTCAAGGTTTGCTTTAGCATTGATACGAATGGTATTCTCAATGTATCGGCTGAATTGGTATCTACGGGTAATAAGAAAAGTATAATAATTGGTGACAGTGGAAATTTGTCCAAAGAGGAAAATGAGAAGATGCTGAAAAAGGTTGAGATGTGAAGTTTATTGTTAACTTACCTCCATGAGGATTGCATCAATATATAATGTTCTTATTTTCTAAGGTGTTTGTTTGTAATATTTCCTATCAACTCCTAATTTTAACCCATGTTTGTTTTTCTTATTTTCTACGTATCTAATTCATTCTTTAAGAATTTTAAATATATATTCGTGGAACGAGAATGATCAATATCCTTTATATTTTCCTTTGCTTGCTATTTATGGTGATATTAGTTATCTGGTCAACACTTGCCGCATCTTTATGCTCTGGATCTTGTCACCACCTGTAGCCTCTCTCAAAACCATCCGCCTCCTTCCACCCTCTCTCTCTAAGCATAACGATCTTTCTGTGTTTTCTCACTATCAGCGATGACTCTTTCTCTATCTTTATCACCTCGGAAAACTCCGGCGGTTCTTTCTATGCTTTGCCTCCGATCATCAATTGAAACTTCGAAAGTCACGGACAGCCTCCGGTAAAGTTTTGACTTTATTATCATTATTATTTATCTTTTAAAATTATAAAATCGAGTCAAAATTAGGTTGTCAAGGCAACCCAAAACTGATCTATTTTTTCTTTGTATCAATTTCTGGTCGACCTCTTTTTGTTCATATTAAGTATCTCATCAACCCAAAAATTAACAACCTTAAATTACTATATACATATTTTTCCACATAATCATTTGTGCAAACTCTAGAAGACCAAATGTGTTGGTTTAAGAAAAAAATAAAATTTTCATCTATATCTTTAAAAACTTTGATTATATATCCTTATAAATTTTGAAATTACATTTATATTCTATTAAAATCTAGAAACTGATCTTATCTAATCACCTATTATTATAGGGGTGGGTAGTAGGATAGGGTAGGGGTAGGTTGGGGTAGGGTAGGTTTTGGGGTGGGGTAGGGTTGGGTTGGATGGGGCGGGGTATAGGGATGGGGATGGGGGTAGGGTAGGGTAGGGTGCGTTAAGGGTAGGGTGAGGTGGGTTAGGGTAGGTTAAGGGTGGGTGCGGTAGAGGATGGGGTAGGGTTGGGCGTGGGGTCGGGGGTAGGGTAGGGGTGTGGTAAGGGTAAGTAGGGTGGGGGTAATATAGTAATTTATAGATTCTGTTATTTATGAGATTTCAAAATACTAGGGGTGGGAGAATTTATAAAATCCCATGTTTAAAGCAATTTGTAGGATTTCAAAAAATCCTATCATTTGAAATCATTTGTCTTTTTTTCTCCGAAAAACACATGATATCTCGGGATTTGAATTTCCATTCTAGGAAATCCCAGGAAATATCGTGAAATAAACAGGGCCTTAGTTTATTCTTTCGAATACTCACCTATGTAACCACCATCTCGTATTACACTTCGAAAACCTTTTCGATCATTGGAAAGTTTTTACATCTAAATGGTAAATCACGTAGCTCTCTCACCACACTCTTTAAAACTTATGGTCCTTTAATGTCGTTTAAGGTCGATACAAGAACAACCATAGTCATTTCATTTCTTGATGCCTTAAGTTCGCCTCTCCGTCACCCTCCACCACCTTAAGTCCAATGATTCCAACATCTCCCCCTCCACCCTTCACTTCATTTTCAAAGCCATCAATCGTATTAGGAAGCTATAGTCATATTAGTGTTATTTTTTGTAGCATTGTGTTTTCTAGAGTTTATTTGAAATTTTATCCAGTATTTAAATTTAGTTTGATTTAAAGAATATAAATTGACATTCGATTTTTCTCACATGACTAAGCACAACACATCCGTTATTAGGGAATGGAAGCTAGGGGTGTTACAAAGAACTGAGAAACTGAACTAACCTATATGATATGAAACCCAAAAACGATAACCGAGCAATCCTCAACACGAAAAACTAGAAAATAAAGGTACCCGTTGAGTCACTAGTCGGGCTCTGAACCCTAAAATTACTACTTGCAAATACTTGCCCCAACCCGCGTATATTTAATATATTAAACTTATGCATTTCTTTATATATAATAATAATAATAATAATAATTACTTATCTTAAGAAAATCATTATCCCATATCGTGCTTTCTTCTTTCAACGCCTATTACACATTCATTTCTTTATCCCCTTTTTTCAAAAACCCTTATCGAGCTATCAATGTAACACATCAACGATTGGTGACTTCAATCGGGAGATGATCCTAGCTTATTAACGAGTGGCAACTCTAATCTTCCATACTCCTATCTTTAATTTCTAATATTTTTATTAGTAATTGTTTTAGTTTGTCATAAAATAACTTCATTTTCTAATATTTTTCGTGTACATCAAAATACATATTAAACTACAGTAACCGTGAACCGAACTGCAAACACATGCTCTTTTTCTGTTCGGTTTGGTTCGAGTACCCACAAGATGACTGTACGTACAGCTTACAGCTTTATCCCCGCCCGCCCCATGAACAACCCTAATGGACGTTTCACAATCCCCTCCAATGACATCCAACCCGTAGGGCACCATTCATATATAATAATTATTTCTCATGTACCTATTATAATTTTATTGTTTCATAAATGATGCTTGCAATTGGTCAATCTCTCTTTCATAATAATAACATAATAATTATACTCCTATGAGTACCAAACTATATAAATATTGTGACAGAAAACGGATGTGTTACTAGCGGTACCTAACTTAGAAGAGAATGCACTCCTTAACCTGGTTAAATCATTAAACTACTAAGGGGGTGTTTGGTTCAAGTATTGTTTTTGAAGGGATTGAGATTTCAAATGGGATTGGTATTTGGTGGGATTTGCATTTAGTGGGATTTAAAATCTCATCTTGTGTTTGGTTCAAATTTCTTAGGTGGGATTTCCACCACCACTAAACTCCATCAACAGCCAAAGACGGCGGACGATGAACGACGGCAACGGCGAACGACGAACGAACGACGGCGGACGACGGTGAACGACGGCAGATGACCAACGACAGTGACAACAAACGAACGATGGCGGACGACGGCGGATGACCAACGACGGCGACAACGAACGAACGACGGCGGACGATGGCGGATGACGAATGACGGCGGATGACGAATGACGGCGGTCGACGAACGACGGCGGACGACGAACGAAACACAGAATTTAGAAATCCCTCATATGTGGGATTTGTAAATACCATGGGGGGTGGGGGGATTTAGAAATCCCTCATTTGTGGGATTTCAAGGATTCCTGGGATTTGAAATCCTATCCATTTTTACAAACCAAACACAAGATTTCTCAGGATTTGAAATCCCAATCCTAAAGATTCCCAGAAAATACCACGAACCAAACACCCCCTAAATGATTTTAAAGATGTAAATACATTTCTCTTAAGTGGTTTGTGAGTACATTAACACTTAAGCACAGATGGTGCGATATCATTATATCCCGGTCCAGATCAAATGCACACCAAATTAGCTACATATATAGAACTGTGTTTTCATATCCCATATTCTTTTTCTCAAATTCCACATGAAGAAGTACTTGATTGTTCGAACCACAACTTTTAACTATACAAGTCAAAATTAAGGGAATTCAATCGATTAGTTCCCATAAAAACAAAATTTGAAAGTACTTCTAACCTTTTCGAAAATAAGAGAGTAGTTTAGAAATGTTTTAGAGAACACAATTTTTCACTTTGACTAAAATCTCCCTTGTATTTCTTCAACTGTTATCTGCTGAAAACGATCTCATAAGCAATCCCTGATTTCCTTCCACTGTTTTTAACAAATTTCAACCCCCACCAATTAATATTTACTCAAATTATTTAACTTCGATCTCTATTTCTGCTTGTTCTCTTCTTCCTTTTATGCCCTTCAATAGTCTTTGGTCACCCAGTCAAATTATTTGAGCTTTAATATTGGTAAGACTAAGTTATTGTTTGATGCAATACATTATTTTCGTTTGGTATTAAAATTCCTTAATTTTCTAATACATTCTTTAATTAAAACATATGTAAGGCGCGCTAAGATACAACCGACTGGAATTAAGAAAGACACAAAATATATAAGGATCATGTTGCTAACTCCGGCCCTCATGACTAATAACAACCTATGAATATGGTTTAATATTAGAAGACTTTGAAAAGTCGAGCAGTCTTTCAATTCTACCCATATGCGCATGTACGTACAACTTCGCCAATCAATTCCTAAGAAACTTCAAGGAAAAAAAGATAAAAGATATAGATATATATATAGTTTCTAATTGAGAACCTTTTTTTATTGCGAACACGCAAGAACCAATCTGTGTCGTCCAATCCCCCTCCCTCAATGTCATCACCCAACCATGAATTAATCACATGCACCTTGCCACACTCCATCCCCTATGCTCTCCATCCATGAATTCCAATTACCAAATAAACGACTAAAGATTGTTTCTCGCGGTACTCACAGTAAAATCGGTTCTCAAATAAATTTTTCACTATATATAAATATATATATATATATATATATAGAGAGAGAGAGAGAGAGAGAGCAAGAGGATGGTTTATGTGATAAGCTTTAAATTTGTAAGAAGTGATTGAGGCCCTTGGATCATTTAATCAATTATCAAAAATGATTATGACATTTTAGTAATTAAGTAAAAAATCAAGACTATCAAGATAGATACCAAAAGGGTATTATAGTACCTTTAAACCCAAAAATACTTAATTAACTCATTTTGTTATAGTAACTTTAAACACAAAAATATTGATGCTTTAATTAACTCATTTTGTTATAGTTAACAAGGTTACTTATCATGTTTTTTTACGTATATTTACATGTGGTCAATCTAATAAAACATACTAAACTAATGACTTTGTTGTTCCCTTGTAAACCCACAAAACAATATATTTTTGTTCATAACAATAGAAATGAAATGTTCATAACTAATGATGTAGATAACTTTTTTATGGTTTTTAAATTTTGGAAGTCAAGGTTTTTTAATGTTTATCAACAATTAACAATATATAACTATAAAGAACAAAAATATTTTTGGTTGTATACTTTTATTCACTAATGAACTGAACAAGATTGTTTACTTTTGAACACAGTACAAATAAATTAAAAACTAGTAAGCCATTTGACAATTTTGTGTGTTCACTAGTGACACGGATGGTTAGATGTTTTTATCTACATTTCTAATAACTCATACGTTAATCCTTAAACAACTATGAAATTTTATAATTTTTAAATAGTTCGCAAGTGAATCAAAATAAGTTTGTATTAATGGTTAATACACGAAAAAGTGTAATAAATAAAATGCTTATTAAATCACGATTCAATGAAAATATTTAATATAGAAATACTTATTTTAAAGCTCGATGTTCAAAGAAAAAATAAATCTCTTTTCATATTATATCATTAGCGAGTAACGTGAATTAAAAAAATGGATGAAAAAAAATGGTTACGTATAAAAAATGTTATTCGTTAAAAGAAGTGTAATAAAACCTTGAAAAGATCCATAAGTCCATTACATATAAAGTTGAGAGAATAGATAAATTGCCAAATTTAAATCAAAATGAATTAATTACATAAATATAAAATGATATAACTATCCTTTTGACTAAAATCCAATGGTTTAAAATGCTTCTCGCACTTCTTATAAAATGAAAGTTTCTCGCATGAACCTCTCTATTTATATATATATATATAGGGAACGGTTCAAACGAGAACTGTTTTTCGTACGATAACTGCGGGAACCAATCTTGACCATTCAAGTGGTAAGTGAAATTCATAGATGAAAAGAGTGAGAGGATTGAGTGTGGCAAGGTGCATATAAGGAATCCATGGGTGTGCAATCCAATGAAGCAGGGGGAATTCGACGGCTAATATTGGTTCTCACACTTCTCGTATGAAAAACAGTTCTCGTTTGCACTTTTTCATATATATATATATATACACACATAGAGAGAGAGTTAGGATCAAATGAGAACACCTATAAAATGCACGACAGTGAGAACACTTTTGTGCCTTTGATTTCATTAATCGGAAGGTTTAAAAATTATCACATTTCTGATGCAACAATGCATACAAATCTTTAAACTGTTAATGTTATAAAAATAATTTTGATTTTATGATTTAGGATGTAACTTGACTTTTGGATAGTTATGGGTGAACATGAATGTAAAGGAAAAATGTCAAATTACAAGTTTACCCAGGTTTTCAGTGTCGTGTATTTTAAAAGAGTTATTCCTTAAACATCACCGTATATATATATATATATATATATATATATATATATATATAAGTAGTAGTCAACGAAGAAGGCAATTATTATTCCTCATTCTTGTCTATGTGATAACTAAAAGCCGGATATAAAATTTGATTGCATTAATTTCTGCTCTAATCTATTTTATATGACTAGAGTTAAAATTACAATAATATTAAAACATTCAAGGATTCAATTTACCCGACTAATATTAGTTTTAACGGAATACGATAAACCAACCAACTATGTGATGTAATTCATCAAGTGTGAATGGGGTCTTATGATCCCTTCTTCCAAGTGTGAATACGATAACCCAACCAAGGACTCGGTCACTCCAAGGAATAAATGAATGAAAGTAAATATACTTAAAAACAATACTGTATTAATACAACTTGAAATAAACAAAACTTAAGTATAAATATATATATTATTGTTTAGAGATCAAATTGTCATCAACAAACACACAAGTCGCATCTTTCTACCCACATGCACACGTACGTACAACTTGGCCAATCAATATCTAAGAAACTTTCGTGGAATAAAGATAAATTAAGATTTAGATATCTATACTATATTATAAGACATTTTGCTTTTATTTAATTTTTTAAATTTTAAGTATTTTAAAATTTCTAAATTACTCGTTATATAAACTAAATGAAAACTATTATAGGAAGTAACTATTAAATACAGATAATAAGATTCTTATATTCTATTTTAATAACTAAACCTTTCATATTAAAAAAATCAAACAAATTAACTTAATTATTAAAAAATATTTTCATAACCAAATCTTTTAATATTAAATATTCTATACTTTGACATAATTATCAAAAAATGTGTACAAGTAGAACTCTCGTATAATCAATAGTTTTAAATTAGTTTAATCTTTTTTCATAATCTATTAATTTTTAATAGTTTCAAATTACTAATTTATAATATGTGTTTTCATGCAATTTATCCTATTTTATTAGTAGGGACCTTTTTTCTTATTTAATTATTCTCAAATTTTATTTTAAAATAATAAAAGTTATTATTGACAATAGAAAATAAAGAAAATAAACATATTACCAAAGTAAAATTATTCATTGTCATAGTATTAAGTAAATACCGAAAATGAACAAGTTATCAAGTAGAAAATATTTGATGCCGCCGCATTGTGCGTGTAGCACGCTAGTGTGTCTATATATATATATATATATAGGTTCTAATATTCAATCCTTATATATATCGATCGGTATTCGTCAATGAAGAAGGCAATTATTATTCCTCATTCTTTGTCTATGTAGTAAAAGACGGGGATAAAAATTCACTACACTAATTTCTACCCTAATCTATTTTATATGACTAGAGTTAAAATTAGGATAATATCAAATCCACTAAGAATCCAAATTACCCAACTAATATTAGTTTTAGGGGACTAGGATCAACAAACCAATAATTATCATGAACCACGAACAATAAATCAACGAAATAAATAAAAGCGAGAGACACGGAGATTTACGTGAAATTTAAAAGATTAACTAATTTAAATATTATCTTTTGATTTTAAATAATACTTTTTTTAACCTTTTATCTTATCTTATGTTAGAATTAATTTTGAATATTTCTTAATTTAGAGTTAATTTTGAGTTTTAATTTTCACCGAGTTTCAATTATGACTATCTAAAGTCAAAATTAAATTTCAATTTTAAATCAAATGAATGTTTATGACTTAATTTTTAAATAAATAAAAGGTTAGAATTTCTAATTAAATTAATATAGGTTATTCTTTTATTTATTTTAAAACATTTCTCATGCATCTATTATGATTTCACTATTTGGTAAATGATGTTTGCAATTAGTCAATCTCTCTTTTATAATAATTATACTCCTCTGAATACCAAACTATATAACTATACTCCTATGAATACCAACCTATAACTCAAAAGATAGAGCAATCACAAATCACTTAAAATAAATTATCTTATTTATCCGACTTAACTTATAAATATTATATATACTCTTTTTAAGTTTTATTAATATCTTATTTGCCTAACTTAACTTATAAATATCATATATAGTACCTTTCTTAAGTTTTATTAATATCTTATTTGCCTAAATCACCATTTTTATCCATTTTCAATCATCTATACTACTATAGTTTGATAACTTGATGCAATACTTTTTTTTTCTTTTGGGATTAAAATTCTTTAAATTTATAATTTTCTAATAAATTCTTTAAAATATGTGTAAGGCTAAGATACAACCGATTGGAATTAAGAAAGACACAAAATTAAGGATCGCCTTTGTTAACTCCAGCCTTCATGAGTCATGACTAACAACAACCTATGAATATGGTTTATTACTTATTAGAAGACTTTGAAAAGTCGGTCTTTCTACACGTACGACGTACAACTTGGCCAATCAATTTCTAATAAACTTCAAGGAATAAAGATAAAAGATGTAGATATGTATAGTTTCTAACAATCATTGCCTTTCACTTCAATCCCTATATATATCAGTATTAATTCGTCAATAAATTGAAGAAGGCAATTATTATTCCTCATTCTTTGTCTTGAAACACGAATTCTTAGATCAATGTCAAAAAGTACTGCAGTTGGTATTGATCTTGGAACAACATACTCCTGTGTTGCTGCCTGGTTTGATCAGCATAATCGTGTCCAGATCCTTCCTAATGAACAAGGTAACAACATTACCCCATCATGTGTAGCCTATAACGAAACTGAGCTTTTAGTTGGTGAGGGAGCCAAAAATCAAATCACCACAAACCCTACGAACACTGTTTTTGGTAAGTTAATTTAATCACTAGCTATAGCATATAAACATATATTTGTAGCACGCACGAAAAAAGATCAAAACTGAACCTCGTGTTATTTTTTTCATTTTTTTCCAGATGTAAAACGGTTAATTGGAAACAGGTTCAATGATCCCAAAGTGCAAAAGGACATAGAATCATGGCCTTTTGAGGTAATAGAAGGACTCAAAGATAAGCCGATGATTGTTCTTAAAAACAATGATGAAAACATGAAATATTCACCGGAAGAAATATCTTGTATAATTCTAAAGAATTTAAAAGCGTCTGCTGAAGCATACCTTGGAACAAGTGTTCGAGATGCAGTGATTACGGTTCCTGCATATTTTAGTGACAAGCAACGACAGTCAACGAAGGATGCTGGTACACTAGCTGGGTTCAATGTCTTGCGCCTGATCAGCGAGCCGACAGCAGCTGCAATTGCCTATGGTCTAGACAAGAGTGCTGACAGAAACAGACCCCAAGAGAAAAATGTTCTCATATTTGATTTGGGTGGGGGAACATTTGATGTTTCTCTTCTCACTATCAGCAGGGACGGAACCATAACGGTTAGGGCCGTGGGGGGTGACACTCATTTGGGTGGAGAGGATTTTGATAAGAAGATGGTTAATCATTGTGTACAAGAATTCATGAAAAGACAAAAGAAGGATGTTAGTGAAAGCGTGAAGGCAATGGGGAGGTTGAAAGTTGCCTGTGAGAAAGCAAAGCGGGATCTGTCCTCAACAGCCCAAACATCGATTCACATTGATTCACTATATGAGGGAATTGATTTTTCAATGAAGTTCACCCGCGCAAAATTTGAGGAGCTAAATGGTGATTTCTTTAGCAAGTGCATTGAGCATGTTGAGAAATGTTTGGCAGACGGGAATATGAACTCGAAAGATGTTGATGATGTAGTTCTTGTTGGTGGGTCAACTCGGATTCCCAAGGTACAGCAAATGCTTAGAGAATTTTTTGACTGGAAACAGCTTTGCAAGAGCATTAATGCAGATGAAGCTGTAGCTTATGGTGCAGCAGTCCTGGCTGCAAACTTAAGTGGTAATGGAAATAAAACTGTCAAGGATTTGATACTTTTAGATGTTACCCCTCTCTCCCTTGGCACCAGCATTGGTGAAGATAATATGAGCATTTTAATCCCAAGAAACACACCAATACCCACCTTTAAAGAAGATATTTATGTAACAATGTGTGACAACCAAGCAGGTTTCCTAATAGACGTGTATCAAGGTGAGGGCCGAAAAACCACGGAGAACATTCTCCTTGATAAATTCAGGCTTTATGGCGTACCACCAGCCCCTGCAGGGGAACAAGAGGTCAAGGTTTGCTTTAGCATTGATGCTAATGGTATTCTCAATGTATCAGCTGAATTAGTATCTACTGGTAATAAGAAAAGTATAATAATTGCTTATAGTGGAAATTTGTCCAAAGAGGAAATTGAGAAGATGCTGAAAAAGGTTGAGCTGTAAAGTCTATTGTTACCTTATCTCCATACGGATTTCATCAATATATAATGTTTCTATTTTCAAGGTGTTTGTTTGTAATATTTCTTATCAACTCTTAATTTTAACCCATGTTTTCTTTCTTATTACCTACGTATCTAATTCATACTTTAAGAATACAAGAATGATCAATATCCTTTATATTTTTCTTAGCTTGCTATTAATTTATGGTGATATTAGTTATCCGGTCACCGCTTGCCGCCTCTTTATGCTCTGCATCTTGTCACCACTTGTAGCCTCTCTCAAAACAATCCGCCTCCATCCACCCTCTCTCTCTCTTTAAGTATAACGATCTGTTTACGTTTTCTCTCTATCAGCACGACTCTTTCTCTATTTTTATCACGGTTGGAAACCTCTAGCGGCTCATTCTATGCTTTGCCTCCAATCATCAATTGAAACTTCGAAAGTCACGGACCGCCTCCGGTGAAGTTTTGACTTTATTATCATTGTTATTTATCTTTTAAAATTATAAAATGAGTCAAAATTAGGTTGTCAAGTCAACCCGAAACTGATCTAATTTTTTTTCATGTCAATTTCTGGTTGACCTCTTTTTGTTCATATCAAGTTTCGCGTCAACCCAAAAATTAACAACCTTAAATTACTATATACATTTTTTCCAAATAATCATTTGCCCAAACTCTAGAAGACCAAATGTTTTGGTTTTAGAAAAAAGGAAAATTTTCATCTATATCCTTGAAAACATTGATTATTATACACACAAACACACACACACACATATATATATCCTTATAAATTTTGAAATTACATTTATATCTTTTTAAAATCTAGAAACTCTTGTATATGTCCGATCACCTATTCTTTTATTATAATTAACCAATTTAAATTTTAGAAACTATCTTTAATTACTTTATCTTAATCTAAAAACTAATAACACGTGCTATTACAAATTTGCCTTTACCCTAAACACAAATAAAACAACAATTAAAACACCATATGGATCAAGAAAAACCGTTGGACTAAACCCCTGACGGATAATATATGCTTGCTCCTCTCAATTAAAGAAAACCCCTATGATTTCACCATTGGAGACATGGATTCTATGAGTAGGGGGTCGATTGAAACTTAGGTCGTATCTCCTTGATCGAGTATGTACAACACAAACCGGCAATTGCGACGGGAAAGTGTTGTCGCAAAAAATAGCATAGTTGCGACGGATTTGCAACGGATTTGCGATAGACTACAAGACATAAAATCATACCAATTTCTTGATTAAAATTAGCAACGGAATAGCTACGGATTAGCGACGTAAGGGTTTGCGACAGAACAGTGGGACGCAAAACAGACGCAAAACCATAAAAAAATTAAAAATAAATTATATAATTGCCCGTCGCAAATCCGACACAAATGTAATTTTTAAAAAAATAATATATTTATAATAACCGTCGCAAATCCGATGCAAATGTACCAACAAATACATTTACTAAACTTTGAAATATAGTTTATCGTACAATACATATGAGCTATCTAATTTTTCTATACGTGTTATCAATGTCATGAAATAAGAGCTTTTATACGTATTTCTATAGACATGATTGTATACGTTTTTTTATACCTTTACTAACTTGAAATATCGTTTATCATACAACGACATGTTCGATGTCCGCGTATAATATTTTCTTAATTTTATTTGGGTTTGTATAGTGAATTTGTTTTTTTGTATTTTTAGATTAAAAAGTGATAAAAATGCACCAACAAATACGTACTCTCTCATTTCTTATACGTGTTATCAATTTGGTGAAGTAAGAGGTTATACACTTGTGTCTATAGACACGCTCATGTGCGTTTTAATAGGTTTACAAACAAGTTTACTAAACTTCAAATATCGTTTATCATACAACGACATATGCGACGTTCGCGTATAATATTTTCTTAATTTTGTTTTGGTTTGTATAGTCATATAATAGTTTGTTAAAAGGTTTATAAGTTTATTATATTAAAAACAATTCAAAAATAAAATGATAAGTTAAGATCCGTCAAATCCGTCACAAATCCTAACAGTTTGCGACGGATTTGTGACGACCTTGAATTTGTTTTTTTTTTTTTTGCAATTTTAGATTAAAAAGTGGTAAAAATACACCAACAAACACGTATCCCTCATTTCTTATACGTGTTATCAATTTGGTGAAGTAAGAGGTTATACACTTGTGTCTATAGACAAGCTTATGTGCGTTTTAATAGGTTTACAAACAAGTTTACTAAACTTGAAATATCGTTTATCATACAACGACATATGCGACGTCCGCATATAATATTTTTTTAATTTTATTTGGGTTTATATAGTCATATAATAGTTTGTTAAAGGGATAAAAAGTTTATTATATTAAAGAACAATTAAAAAATAAATGATAAGTTAAGGTTCGTCACAAATCAATCACAAATCCGTCGCAAATCCTAGAAGTTTGCAACGGATTTGTGACGGTCTTGAATTTGTTTTTTTTTGCATTTTTGTGTGTTACGCCTTAAAAAACTCGTCATATGACGTATGAAGGCGCGCCTCATGCTCCTTGTCTTACGCCACGCCTAACCCTACCGCCAAGGGCTATTTCTTAACGGCGGAGTCGCGCTTCACGCCTTGGTGCGTTTTTTAGAACCCTGCTAAGTATATATTTTTATGAGTTGTGTTCAATAAAGTCAATGTAAAAAACAGTCAATGTAAAATTTTAATATTCAGTCACATCCAGTCTCATTTCATGGACTGCTGCAATTAGCTAGCACACTTGGATATACGTGTTGTAGACAAATTTGAAGAATATATATCATAATTTGATTTGCTCCTGTTGAAGTGCCGCCATAAAATGGCAACTAAAATTTAAAGATTAATTAACACTTAGGCTAATAATCACTTACCCATCACAATTTAAATTCCTACCACTAGTACTTGAAAATTTTCAATTCCCTCTTTTATTATTCAGTTCCCACTAAACCTAATTTTCAAGCCTCTCGATGCCATCTGCTCCGCCTCTTGACGACTCGACATCATTTGTTCTCACCTCTCAACGACTCGACGCCATATTTTATGCCATCCGCTCTTGACGCACAAAAGCCCTCTCCTTATATGCCACTATAAATTCATATATTTATATAATTTATGCCACTATAAATTTATATAATTTATGACACATCACTATAATATACTATTAGATACACATCACTCTGATTTACCATTAGATCAATTTTTTGTATGTATTTAAAAAAAATATATTTTATCACAAATTCACAACTAAACTAATAACAACCAAGTAAAAAAAAAAAAATCAAAGCTAGGTATTTCTCATCTCCCTCCTTCACTACTTGTCTCCAATATTGGCGGTTCCAATTCCCACCCATTTTTTCACCAAATATCCTCGAATGACTAAAATTCACCAAATATCTTCACAAGACCCTCTGTCTCCACCGGTCTCTAGCTCTCTGCTTCTCCACCCACCCATCTACGCAACCTTTTCGAGGATTCACGGGGAAAGGAAGAAGACCGATTCACCACCAGGGTAGCATCAAATAGTCGTGGATTCAAGGAGGTAACGAAGGAATAGTCATTTTTGTGTTGATTGTGGTCGAATTCGAGTTGAGTCCTACTGATTAAATGAGATTCTAAAATCACTTGCTGTTGTTTCGTTCGTGAGGGCAGAACCGACGAGAAGAAGATTGAGCCACCTATTATCGTTTTGAGCTTATTCTTGAAGATGAGCTTATTCTTGAAGATAAAATACCAGGTAACGATTCTACAACCCTAATAACTGAATTTATGTGATTGATGTTACAAAGTAATGTGTTATTCGAGTTTTTCTGGGCTGAAATTTCTGTTCAAGCGATGAAGGTAAACCGAGGGGTATAGTTGAGTTATTAGTCACGAAACCTCAATGGAATTGCAATTAATCGATAGGGATTTCATGTCTAGATGATTGAAGCCTAGCACAACACTTCTAACACTTTAGGTGGAATCCAGGTTTGTCCTAACCGGTGGTTTTTTTACTCCCTATAACTAGCTGCAATTGATACCTTTTAATGGCGGATATATGGTAGAATAATCACTATGCACACCACCTGTTCGATTAAATGCCATATGGAACTGCAACGTCTTGTTCACAGTTCTTGAATCAAGTAAACGCATATGTTGATTTGCGTTTTCGGATAAAGGTATTTTAGTTTGTAATCATACGAATAGTTTGTAATCATTCAAATTTCATGTACATGTACATAGATTGTGGTTATATTCCAGTAAATTGTTGCAGTGGTGTATAGTGGGGATTTAAGAGTAAACCATACCCGAGTCTAGTGAAATAGTTCTATCTGCCGTACTAACCCAAGATCCAAGCAAGTTTGCTCAACTTGATATCCAAAGACTAAGGCTTCTTTTTTTTTTAAAATAAGGTGTTATTTTAAAGAAATGTCTGTCGACGCGCAAACGTTTTTGATAAGCTTGTTTGTTTTTTCAAAGAAACGTCTGCGCGCCCGCAAACGTTTCTAATAAAGCTGTTTGTTTTTCCGCAGACATAAGACCTTATTTTGTCTTATTTTTGCTTATTTTAAGAAGCTAAAAAATACATCTTTTTTTCGCAGATCTTATCGACTTAAGACCTTTAAAACCACATCTTCTTCTGAAGACATGAAATAAGACATAAGACATTTATGTCTTCGAAAACAAACGACACCTAAGTTCATAGTTTGATGCAAATACTATTTTTTTTATTTTGGTATTAAAATTATTTAAATTTATAATTTTCTAAAAAATTCTTTAAAACATGTGTAAGCTAGGCTAAGATACAACCGACTGGATTTAATTAAGAAAGACACAAAATATATTAAGAATCATGTTGGTTAACTCCGGGCCCTCATGACTAACAATAACCTATGAATATGGTTTAATATTAGAAGACTGAAAAGTCGATCAGTCTTTCAATGGCCAATCAATTCCTAAGAAACTTCAAGGAAAAAAGATAAAAGATATAGATATATTTAGTTTCTAATTTTCATTTCTTTCACTTCAATCCCTATATATTTATACTAGCTAAGCGACCCATGTGTCAATACGGGGATGATATAAGTTAAATTTAAACTTATATAGCTTTAAGTAGTACTAACACGTATAGTAAAAATAATTAGAAATAAATTAAAGCAATTCCGATTAACACACAATTATGGTTGGCAGATTTGGAAAACAATGTTCATCATGATAGTAGTTCAAGTTCATTAGTTTATTGTAATTCATATATTAATTTTACTTAAAAATTTCATTAACTTTAATATATACTTATTGAAAATCATCCGAAGATTAAAACAATTAGTGACTATACTCAATCATATGTGTATATATTTACACAAGTATATATATATATATATATACTCTCATCATAAAGCATATAAAATGAATATAAATCTACTGGACTTTATGTTAATTTTGAACTATTTTCTAATTAAAAATTAAACGAACCGTTAGATATATCATTTAAAGTAATCCGTGAACTTGTTCTATCATTTTCAATCATTATTGAACTGTTATGAATAAAGTTGTCATGTATAGAATGAATCACCCTTGATTTATTCTTTTCTCTTCCAATGAAGGTCGCTTTGGAGTAGATGAAGAAGGTTGTTTATTCTCCATAATTAATTACTATAATAAAAAGAACAATATATTACATTAGCATATGTGAATCATTTTCATGAAATGTAAACAAAACTTATTTACCTGAAGAACAATAAAGAAATTGTGCAATCTTTTCAAGGAGTTGCAAAGAATTTTGTGTTTGGAAAATTGAGTATCTTTTCTTATCTTATAACCTTATTAAAAGAGAAAGATAATGATGTCACGAATCAAAACTAAATTTCCACCAATCAAAACCTCCATTAAAAAAAACAAAAAATTGTGGTTAAATGTACAATGGCGTCACACATCCCATTCCAATAGCTTAAGAAAACACGCGGGTCACACGTAACCCGGATTTGAAACAAATTACTCTTAGGGTTTCCGGAAACAAAAAGCGACTCCTTCTACGTTACCTTCTTCGACAGCCCGGCTTCCTTACGATGCTTACCTCTTCAGCAAACACAATCCTTAACAACAGTTTCTTAGTTGTAACTAATCTAAAATTCAAAATTTGGTTTTTTTTATGACGTCACTGTATTCTTAAACACAATTTTTTTAATTTTTTTTAAATGGGATGTTGTGATCGGTGGAAATTTAGTTTTGTCATCCTTTTCTTTTAATAAGGTTATAAGATAAGATGTTTTAAAATCAATAACTAAACACTTTGAATAGCATATTCAAGTTGAATGTCATCACCATAATCCCACAAAAACCTCTCGGCTAAACAAAAAATTACGTACTCACTACTATTAATGTATTACAAAAAATTAAGAATATACTAATTTTAAAAAAGTGTCATGTTACAATAAAATTTACACCAAAACGTAGATTAAAATGAGACGGTCGCAAATATATAATTATTTTTTCTCTAAACAAAATATATCACAAGTTACTAAACATAATTTATAAACAACTTATAATTAATTACATTAATATAAAGTTTTTATAAAACTCGCTCACATTTTTTAAAAGCCCTTCACATGTTTTATAAAATCTTCTCACAATTTTTATCCAGCTCCCTCAATCTTATAACCTATTTATAAAATTTCTTATAAATAGGATGATGTCATCATTATTAAAAACATGATTTTTTGAAAATGATGATGAAATCATCATCCTTTTATTTTAAATAGGTTATAAATGTAACATCCTTGATTTGGGCCTAGTTGTGAATTATGTGTGAATGTACGTTAGTAAATAATGTAAATGGTCCAAGTGGTAAGCTAAATTATATTAATGAGAAGAGTTAATTGTATATTTATGTGTTATGTGTTTTTATGTGTATATATGTATATAAGTAAGAATGTAATTGAAAAGAAAAGAAATCTAGAGGCAACCGCCTCTGGATATGTTTTCATATATATATATATATATATATATATATATATATATATATATATATATAGACTTAAAAAGTCAATATGGTCAAAGCTAACAAACACCCACAAACGTTTCTCTCTATCTCTCGGATTCCTCTCTTTCTCACTTGCGTCTCTCTTGCTCTCGGATTCTTGAAGATTTGGACAATAGATGATTTTGAATTCGAACAAAGGTAAACATATGTTTGTTGTTAAGATTAAACATGTATGAAACCGTTTTTGTGCTTGAAACATGATTAAAACTCAAATTCATACAAAATACCACACAAGAACATTATAAGCTTACTTTCCAAGTGGGTTTTGATTGTTTGGTGTTTTTGCTTGGGTTTGATGAGTTTATGAAGTCATACTAATGAAAATAGATGTTTTCAGAATGTTTAAATGTAAAACCAAAAAGTGAAATTCTGGAAATAAGCTAAGGATAAAGTTGGTGGATTTCCGGTCCTTGAATGTGTCGGATTCCGAGACTTGAATGTGTCAGAATCCACATGTTGTCCAAATCCGCAAATGTCAAAATCCGATAGTGTCGGAATCCGCAAGTTGTCGGATTTCGTATATGTCGGATTTTGTTGTAAGTTGGATTTCCTAAGTGTCGGATTTCTTCAAAAGTATCGGATTTCGATAGAAATGTCGGATTCCATTTGTTTGTCAAAATCCACAAGTCAGAAAATGTACAAGTATCGAAATCCGATAGTGTCGGATTTCCATAGTTTCAGATTCCGATAGTGTCGGATTTCCATAGTATCGGATTCCGATAAAGTGTCGGATTCCATTATGTTAGATCCATAAAATGTTTAAGTATTGGAATCCAATGATGTATCAAATTTCCTCATATGTCGGATTTTCCTAAGCGTCAGATTTCCACAATCCGACAGTTTTGTCGGATTTGTGTGAGGTCCGGATTTGGGGATTCCTATGTTGGTTTTAGTGGCCATTATTTATATGTAAAGATGATTAATGTAAGTCCTAATGTACTAGGTGAAGTTATTGTGCTAAGTAAAGCAGAAGTGACATAATTACCTGTTTAAGCCACTCAGGTGAGTACCGACTTCCGTAAGCCTAAGTAGAGGAAGATTTATCTGCTAAATGTTTTAAGTGCACGAATGATTAAAAGTGAATGAATAAATATTGCCGTGCTACTTAATGCACAATGCAATGCTAAATACTTGTCATGTGTAAGTTAAGTGTATGCCAGCAGAATCCATGATTGGAGCCGCTTGGTTAAGATGAATGATATGTATGCTAGGGATCCAGATTGGATCCATAATGATGTAATGAATGATTATGCGTGCTAAAAGAAGTAAATGAATGTGCATGCTAAGTGAATGATCCAGATTGGATCAATATATGTATATGAAATGTTCGCGGACAACTGAAGCATGGTTAAGGTCAACTCTGTAGTTGGATCCCAGAGGACTTCGGTCATGGTTCGGGATTTAACGGTGATTCGGGGTGCATCCTGGGTCGAGGTTATGCAGAACCGCCATGCCTTAACGTGAGATTGTAATCAGCCAGAATCTGGCCGGGATTACCAGGGAACATATGGTTCCGTAAACGATGCTTGGTGGACTGCTTTATGCTCTCCCACCTGCACGGATGGTTGTGTCTGATCCCCCGGTGTAATGGTGTTGAGTGGGACTAGCTATCCTGCAAGAACCAACTTATACCGATCGTGTCAGCACACCGCAATGTGATGGATAGCATTGTATGCTTATTCTTGTGATGCATGACTTGCTCTAATGATGCTTATGTTAAGTTTGTGCTCACTAGCTAAGTGTAGCTAATGGTGCCATGTTAACTATTTTTGCAAATTGAGATTAGATTGCCTGGTGAGCTGGGTTACCTCCTGCTCGATATTTTTGGTGGAACACTAATGATGTAATGTATACATTGTGGTCAGTTGTATGATAGAGTAACACCAGATACTTGATACAAAGTTTGTAAATAACTTCCGCTGTTTAATTTAATGCTATTTCATCGTGATTAAGTTCACGTTTATTAAAAACGCAAATTTTTGCTAAAATCTGATAATTGCATAGCCGGTGTTACAATAAATAATGTAGTGAAAAGTTTGTTTAAGAACTGTTTTTATTGTGAGAACCGCTAGAATCAATCTTAATTGTCCAATTCCCCCTTCTTCAATTGGATTGATCATCCATGAATTTCTTACATACACCCTACCACACTCAATTTCTCATGCTCTTCATACATGAATTTCATTATCCAAAATAAAAGGCTAAGATTGGTTCTCGCAATAAAAACGGTTCTCAAATGAACCTTCCATATATATATATATATATATATATATATATATATAGTTTTCGTTTGAACCGCTCCTATAGGAAGCGGTTCAAACGGGAACTGTTTTTCGTACGAGAACTGCGAGAACCATTTCTGGCCAATCATTTAATTTCGTGTCTTATTTATTTATTTTTAAATAGGAAATGGTAGTATTGACATTTTTACATTACTCCCTATTTTCTAAAACTAATATATCTCTCAAACAGAAAGGTGTTAAATTAGAAACTTATACCAAATTAACGAGAAAATTGTGCTCTTTAATTTGAGACCGATCTTGCTATATTTTTTCGGAAAAAAAATTCACATTTGCTGGGTTTTTTTACACAGCTCTCGACATATGTACATGTGCATATCTACATCAATGCCAAAAAACTAGGTGAATCTGTGCATTTGCACAAGTGCATATATTTGCACATATGCAAATTTGCACATGTGCAAATGTCGATTGTACAAAAAAAACATTTGCAAATATTTAAAAAAAATATACCTAGATCGGTCTGAAATTAAAGAGCATAATTTTTTCGTTAATTTGGTATAATTTTCGTAATTTAACACCTTTCAATTTAAGAGATATATTAGTTTGAAAAAAGTGGGTGTAGTGTGAAAATGTCCAAATTACCCTTAATTAATTAAGGATAAGCTTGATTAGTTTAAGGTTATCTATTAACAACGCTTTAATCTAGACCATCCATCCTTTTAATCAACGACTATAATTAGTTCTCGTACGAAAAATAGTTCTCGTTTGAACTGTCCCATATATATATATATATGTATATATATATATATATATATATATATATATAGGGGATGGTTTATGCAAAAACTGTTTTATTTGCGAAAGGTGAGAGAAACAATTTCAACCATCGATTGGTATTTCATCTTGTTGTTCAAATTAGTCATAATTAATAATTTTATTTAATTCAAAGGGGTATATTAGTAAACAAAAATATTCTCTCTTCTCTCTAACTAATTTTTTTCTAGATTTTGTTTACTTTTCTGTTTTTATTATTTTTCAAATTAATTAATTTTTTCCGGAATTTCTTTATATATTTAATTGTTTACTGAATAATAACATTTTGGTATAATTTTTAATCTTTTGTTACTAAAAATATTAACTAATGTTTGAGTTCAACCATGAATGGAAATAATTAAATAATGTTTTTGTTCAACAACGAATTTCTTTATATATTCAACTGTTCATTACTAAATAATAACATTTTGGTATAATTTTTTAGTCTTTTGTTACAAAAAATAATAACTAATATTTGAGTTCAACTATGAACGAAAATAATTAAATTATGCTTTTATTCAACAACAAACGTCCCAAAAGATAAATAAAAAAAGCTTAACAATTTGAATTTGCTAATGAATAATTATCTACACAACCTAAATACACATAAAAAGGTTATGTTCAATAATAAACAAATTCATCACCAATAATAAACAGTTATCTAAACAAACCTAAATACACATACAACCGTTCATACTATACATTGATGAACACGATCTATAAAACAAAAATTAAAAAAATTATTTAAATACTAATACTAATCATTGATGAACACAAACTTGAAATAAAATTAAAAAATTATTTAAATACTAAAACACTAAGAAAGAAGAAAAGAGAAATGGAAAACCAAATTAGGTGGGTCGACGGCGGCAGCGATGGTGGTGGTACCACCCTAGCCGCTTGTGTTAAAAAAGGAGGGCAATGATGGTGGTAAGCTTGCGGCGGCGATATTGAAGGAGGAGGTGCAGCGGCACGTTGTTGAAGGAGGTGGTTCAAATCAACGACAGTGGAGAATGAAGCGACGGTGGCTTGCGGTGAGAACAAATCAAATTCATTCAAATCTGCAGAGAGAACGAAGCGAGGGTGGCTACCGGCGATGGCGGTGAGGAGATGGCAAGGCAAAGCGACAGTGGTTTGGTGTGATCAATAGAGGTGTGATCAATATAGTCTTTATAAAATTATAGTTTGGTGTTTGATAATCCGGCGAAGTTTTATGGTTTAGTAACAAAAAATCAACAATTGAAAGTGATTCTAAGTTATTAGTTGTCTCATAACACATGTGATTATCTATCTGTTATACAAGCACATATTACAGGTGATTTGATTAAATGTAGCATTTTTATGTCACATATTTGACAGAATCAATCACCTGTGATTGCGTATTCAATCACATGTGATTTTGTATAAAATCACATGTGATTGAATACCAAAAACATAAGATTTGGTATTCAATCACATATGATTGCATATTTAATCAAATGTGATTTTGTACAGAATCACACAAGAGTTTGTACAGATTCAAATGTGATTGAATACCAAAAAACATGAGATTTGGTATTCAATCATATATGATTGCATAGGGGATTGTTCAAACGAGAACCATTCTTATTACGAGAAGCAATATAAAAGACATCGAATTCGAAGGAGAGCACATCTGGACCTTTGATAGAGAGGATAAGGTGTTGATAGTACACAATATATGCATTCATGGGTAGACAATACAATTGGATTTGGTGAAATTAATTATGTACATACATGTATAAACGGTTTTAAGCAAACGTTGATTTATTGAAGCAAATATTCAATTTTAATAAACGTTAAATGATATACAATTTAAGAAGATAAAAAAATTAATAAAACAACGCATGTAATATTGTTATAAATCACATTTGATTATACATTAATAAAATTTAAGTTCAACCTAACCAAATGAAAAAAAAAAGTTTGTTAAAATTATATCAAGTGACCTCTCTAATAAAAGAGGGGAAAACGAGGATCATAACGGTATAATTAGTTTCGTCTAACGATTAACGGTTTGTGAGATAATTAATTTTAAATAAATTAGAGGAAAGAGAAAGTGGAGACCAATATGCAAAAAGTCAGAATTGTCCTCCTTTATATCAATTTTAATTATTATCTAAGATTAAATCTAGATCATTAATCTTAAAATCTAATGGTTAAAAATTGTCTATCAGAACTATGATTTTAATAAGGACTATATTGAACAAAACTCATATATATATATATATATGTATGTATATATGTATGTATGTATGTATATTTATATATATATGTATGTATCAGTATTAGTCAATGAAGAAGGCAATTATTATTCCTCATTCTTTGTCTATGTAGTAATTAAAAGCCGGATATAAAATTTGATTGCACTAATTCTTCACCTAATCTATTTTATATGACTATAGTTAAAATTACGACAATATTAAAACATTCAAGGATCCAGTTTACCCAACTAATATTAGTTTTAGAGGAATACGATTAACCAACCAACCAACTCGTGATGTATATAATTCTTCAAGTGTGAATCGGGTCTTATGGTCCCTTCTTCCAAGTTTGATATTAAATGATTCTGGTGATTGCTTGTCTAAGGACTCAGTCACTCCAAGGAATAAATTAATGAATGAAAGTAAATATACTTAAAAATTATAATGAATTTATACAACTTGGAATAAACAAAACTTAAGTATAAATATATATTATTGTTTAAAGATCAAATTGTCATCAACAAACCCACAAGTCGCAATCTTTCTAAGAAACTTTCAAGGAATAAATATAAAAGATGTACATATCTATCTATACTACTATATAAAACATTTAACATCTTTTTCCTCTTTAATTTAATCAAAACAACATCTTGGCTTTTCATTCTATTTAACTTAATCTCATCCACTCAATCTTTAACCATTTTAATCTCTCTTCTAGCTAATTTACTTTAACTTTTTATTCAATTAAAATATACTCTCACACAAACATAATTATACACCCATAACAACATAATTTCTAATATCTTATTAACTTCTCTATTCTTATTTCACAAATATGATTTTTTTTCTTATTTTAATGTCTTTTAGATTTTATTTTTAAAATTAATAAAATAGTTTATGCAAATAAAAGAAAATTTGAAAAAAATGGGACATGTTAAAGAATTTTTTTTGTGACATTGAATTTTGCGAATAACATATCATTACATTTTTTAAAGCGAAATATTATAAAACAAAAACTATTCGACTCCGTAACATTGCGAGGGTACGATGCTAGTACTATATTATAAAACATTTAGACTTTTGCTTAATCTCTTAAATTTTAAGTATTTTTAAAATTACGTTACCCCTTATATAAACTAAATGGAAACTATTATAGGAAGTAACTATTAAATAGAAATAATAAGATTCTTATATTTCATTTTAGGGTAAATTGCATAAAAATACAATGAACTTTGTCGTTGTCATTGTATACAACCAACTGGTTTAAAATAGGACAAGTTATCAAAGTAAAATTATTTATCGTCACCGTATTACGTAAATACCGAAAATGTACAAGTTATCAAGTAAAACTATTTGATGCCGTCACATTGCGTGGATACCATGCGTGTGTGTATGTGTGTGTGTAGTTTCTAATATTCAATCCCTATATATGTCGATCAGTATTCATCAATGACGAAGGCAATTATTATTCCTCATTCTTTGTCTATGTAGTAAAGCCGGGATAAAAATTTTTTGCACTAATTTCTACACTAATTTATTTTATATGACTAGAGTCAAAATTAAAATAATATTAAAACCTCGAATGATCCAAGTTAACCAACTAATATTAGTTTTAGGATACTAGGATCAACAACTGTAACGCCCCAAGGTTCAAAATTTAATTATTATTTGCTTAAGTGTTATACATGTATAGGTTGCTTTTATGTATGTTATTTATGGGCTCTAAAGTTCAGGGACTAAAACTGTTAGTTTTAAAGTTGACTAAGTTCAGGGTCCTTTGTGTCATTCTTGAAAA
Organism: Dittrichia graveolens; assembly: GCA_038502395.1. Classification (NCBI taxonomy): domain Eukaryota; kingdom Viridiplantae; phylum Streptophyta; class Magnoliopsida; order Asterales; family Asteraceae; genus Dittrichia; species Dittrichia graveolens. The sequence goes on along the minus strand of JARJIL010000005.1, from coordinate 80,200,915 downwards.
GTTATATATATATATATATATATATATATATATATATATATATATATATATATATATATATATATATATATGAATCACATTTGACTTTTTTTTATCAAGATTAAGGTGCTATAGGATTAGCTAAGCCATCACCAGCAAGCAAGGTATGATTTCTTACTGTTTGTAGTATGTTTTGAATTAACAACATGATTCTATGGTAGAATCATTGTTTAAAATATGATCATAGTGTTATTTGTTAGTTTAGGTCTTGTTATTCACTGTTTGGGGTGTAGGAAAACACCCCTAGATGATCTGAATCGACTTTGGGTCGAAATTAAAGCCAAAACAGCGACTGTGAGGAAACACAGTCGGCTGTACCTGTATTATACACGGCCCGTGTATGTTTTAGAAGGGCATGTAGCCCACCCGTGTATGTGTAACACGGCCCGTGTAATGTTACACGGCCGTATAGTAACCTAAGGCGGTTACAAGTCATGTAGGGATACATGGTCGTGTAGTATGTCGGTACACGGCCCGTGTATAGGTACACTGCCCGTGTAGAGTGTTGGTCAAACACATACCATGTAGCCAAGACCAGGTCGTGTGTGGTGCAGGGGACACGGCCCGTGTAGGCCCCATTTCAGAACATAATCTCAGATTTTAATACGTTGTTATGTTATTGTATAGTGAAGTTAATTGGGATACAACATTGTTCACATAGACCTGTTACCACTATAATTAACCCAGGTGAGTGTACTTACGTTTAATCTGATTTACTGGTATGCATGTACAATATCAATAGTTAGATAAGTATGGAAAGATACAATCTATGACATGATACTATGATATGAGAATAGATGCATACTTATGCCATAGGTGTAGCTATGTACATAACAAACATAGGGTATACAAACAGTTGTGTACCAAGTAAAGAGGGTACTTAGCTATACGTAGGTGTAGCTTGTATCCAGTGATAGTAGCGAGGGGTATATTGAGCTTCTTATACCCACAAAAAGGTCTTAGGGTAATTGGGATATGAAATATCCCACAAAGGGTAAAGTTGTATTAAATATTTGTTTCGCTCAGTTAGTATGCTCACTAAGCGTTTGCTTATGTTATAGGCCCTAGCAAGGGCAAGACCCTAGCACTTTGATCGGATGGGTAGCTTCAAGACTTTGAAAAATAATGTTAACACTTCACTTTTGAATGAACGAATAGTGTTTATGTAAATAACAAACTTGTTTTTTGCAAACCTTGACTATGTAAATGTTGTTTCCGTAGCCATAATGTTATAAACTGATAAAAAGGAAAAGTGGTGTTACAACAACTCACTTCTCTTATCCATCAATTGGCAAAGTGATTTTGCCAATTTCTCATGATAACTTGAAGGAATTTAAAGTAAATACACATTTATTTCATGAGATAAGAAAATAGATGAGATTTTGACTTATCTCAAATTATCATGAGAAATTAAATTTATTTAATATATTGGACATGTGTAAAGATACATATACACTTCCTATTTTTCATACACATGTTTCTATTTACCCATTTTTTTCATTCACACATTTTTATTAAATTATAAAAAATTTCTTATTTTCGAATTAATAGGTACGGTATAGTTGTTTGTGTTTTTTTTATTTTACTTGGTATCTATAACTTTTTTTTGGGGTATTTTATTCTTTTTGTCTCTTAATGATTTTTAGTATTCTATTTTTTTATTGTTTTAGGCTTTAGTATTCTTTGCATGTCTTTTTGTTGTAAAGTTTTAGAAAACTTATGCTCCTTATTTACATATTTTACTCTTATTTTCCATTTTAAGGAAAATTATAATTAATTACTTATAAATCTTTACAAGAGCTACTTAGGTTTACAAATAACACAACCTTTATATATAAAATTAGATAGATAATTTAAAAAATATGTAATAGATGATTTTTTTAAAATTCTAAGCTTTTATACATCTTTAATATAAATCTTTACAAGAGCTACTTAGGTTTACAAATAATACAACCTTTATATATATATATATATATATATATATATATATATATAATTAGATAGATAATTAAAAAAATATGTAATAGATGATTTTTTTAAAATTCTAAGCTTTCATACATCTTTAATGAAAACTTTTAAATTATAAAACGTACAACATTTTTATAATTTATAAGTAAATAATTAAATCTAACTTAAACAACAAAAAATCTTAATTTATGTATTCGTGGAGACAATAAATAGATTACATATGTATCTATAACTTATTAGAGATATGTATATTAGAGTTTAGAATATGATGATACAACCTATTTGTATAGATATGCAAGGTCCATTAGTTTTTTCATATCCTAATAAAAACCTAACATGTCATATCCTATCAATATAATTAGGTTGGGCTATCATATATTAAACCTCAATATACGTACATATCTTTAATCTTTAATAAAGACATAATCATAACGAATAGTTAGATCCCGCAACAACGTGCGAGCTAACAAAACCTAGTTATTATCAACCACAAACAATAAATCAACGAAATAAATAAAAGTGGGAGACACAGGTATTTACGGGGAATTTAAAAGATGAACTAATTTTAATGAATCAATTAACGTATTATTAAAAGAAGAACTAATTTAAATATTAACTTTAGATTTTAAATAATACTCTGTTTTACCTTTAAACACACCTAAACACATAACGTGTGATATCATTGTCAAGATTAAATGCACACTAATTAACTATATACAACTATGTTTTTCAAATCCCATATTCTTTTTCTGATATTCCAACTATATACCATTAGTTACCTTGAATAACAATCTCATAAGCAATCCTTGATTCCCTTCCACTGTTTCTTACAACCCACATCCCTTATGCCATCTTCAAATTTTAACCCCCGCCAATTAGTATTTACTCAAATGATTTAAGTTCAATATCTATTTATCTTTTCCTTTTATGCTCTTGAATGTCACTGGTGACTACTCAGTCAAATTATTTGAGCTTAAATGGCAAGTCTAAGTTTATACTTTGATGCAATACTTTTTTTTTTCTTTTGGTATTAAAATTCTTTAAATTTATAATTTTCTAAAACAATCGACTGGAATTAAGAAAGACACAAAATTAAGGATCGTCTTTGTTAATTTTCTAATATGGTTTATTAAAAGACTTTGAAAAATCGGTCTTGTGTGAATACCAAACTATATAATGATTTCATTGTTTTGTAAATGATGTTTGCAATCGGTCAATCTCCCTTTTATAATAATTATACTTGTGTGAATACCAAACTATATATAGTTATTCAAACCCCGATTCCCTTTCACTGTTTTCTACAAACCCACATCCCTTAAGTCATCTTCAAATTTTAACCCCCATCAATTAATATTTACTCAAATTATTTAAGTTCAATATCTATTTTGGGATTAAAATCTTTAAATTTATAATTTTCTAACGAATTCTTTAAAATATGTGTAAGGCTAAGATACAACCGACTGGAATTAAGAAAGACACAAAATTAAGGATCATCTTTGTTAACTCCATCCCTCATGACTAACAACCACCACCTATGAATATGGTTTATTACTTATTAGAAGACTTTGAAAAGTCGGTCTTTCTACACGTACGCGTACAACTTGGCCAATCAATTTCTAACAAACTTAGGAATAAAGATAAAAGATGTAGATATATATAGTTTTTAATAATCATTGCCTTTCACTTCAATCCCTATATATATCAGTATTAATTCGTCAATGAATTGAAGAAGGCAATTATTATTCCTCATTCTTTGTCTTGAACCACAAATTCTTAGATCGATGTCAAAAAGTACTGCAGTTGGTATTGATCTTGGAACAACATACTCCTGTGTTGCTGCCTGGTTTGATCAGCATAATCGGGTCCAGATCCTTCCTAATGAACAAGGTAACAACATTACCCCGTCATGTGTAGCCTACAACGAAACTGAGCTTTTAGTTGGTGAGGGAGCCAAAAATCAAATCACCACAAACCCTACGAACACTGTTTTTGGTAAGTTAATTTAATCACTAGCTATAGCATATATACATATATGTGTATCACGCATGAAAAAAGATCAAAACTGAACCTCGTGTTATTTTTTTTCATTTTTTTCCAGATGTAAAGCGGTTAATTGGAAACAGGTTCAATGATCCCAGAGTGCAAAAGGACATAGAATCATGGCCTTTTAAGGTAATAGAAGGACACAAAGATAAGCCGATGATTGTTCTTAAAAACAATGATGAAAACATGAAATATTCACCAGAAGAAATATCTTGTATAATTCTAAAAAATTTAAAAGAGTCTGCTGAAGCATACCTTGGAACAAGTGTTCGAGATGCAGTGATTACGGTTCCTGCATATTTTAGTGACAAGCAACGACAGTCAACGAAGGATGCTGGTACACTGGCTGGGTTCAATGTCTTGCGCCTGATCAGCGAGCCGACAGCAGCTGCAATTGCCTATGGTCTAGACAAGAGTGCTGACAGAAACAGGCCCCAAGAGAAAAATGTTCTCGCATTTGATTTGGGTGGGGGAACATTTGATGTTTCTCTTCTCACTATCAGCAGGGACGGAACCATAACGGTTAGGGCCGTGGGGGGTGACACTCATTTGGGTGGAGAGGATTTTGATAAGAAGATGGTTAATCATTGTGTACAAGAATTCATGAAGAGACAAAAGAAGGATGTTAGTGAAAGCGCGAAGGCAATGGGGAGGTTGAAAGTTGCATGTGAGAAAGCAAAGCGGGATTTGTCCTCAACAGCCCAAACATCGATTCACATTGATTCACTATATGAGGGAATTGATTTTTCAATGAAGTTCACCCGCGCAAAATTTGAGGAGCTAAATGGTGATTTCTTTAGCAAGTGTATTGAGCATGTTAAGATATGTTTGGCAGACGGGAATATGAACCCGGAAGATGTTGATGATGTAGTTCTTGTTGGTGGGTCAACTCGGATTCCCAAGGTACAGCAAATGCTTAGGGAATTATTTGACTGGAAACAGCTTTGCAAGAGTATTAACGCAGATGAAGCAGTTGCTTATGGTGCAGCAGTCCTGGCTGCAAACTTAAGTGGTAATGGAAATAAAACTGTCAAGGATTTGATACTTTTAGATGTTACCCCTCTCTCCCTTGGCACTAGCGTTGCTAAAGATGATGATATGGACGTTTTAATCCCAAGGAACACACCAATACCCACCATCAAGAAAAAGAATTATCGAACACTCAAGGACAACCAAGCAGGTTTCCTAATAGACGTGTATCAAGGTGAGGGCCGAAAAACCACGGAGAACATTCTCCTTGATAAATTCAGGCTTTATGGCGTACCACCGGCCCCTGCAGGGGAACAAAAGGTCAATGTTTGCTTTAGCATTGATGCCAATGGTATTCTCAATGTATCAGCTGAATTGGTATCTACCGGTAATAAGAAAAGTATAATAATTGCTGACAGTGGAAATTTGTCGAAAGAGGAAATTGAGAAGATGCTGAAAAAGGTTGAGCTGTGAAGTCTATTGTTACCTTACCTCCATGTGGATATCATCAATATATAATGTTTCTATTTTCAAGGTGTTTGTTTGTAATATTTCTTATCAACTCTTAATTTTAACCCATGTTTTCTTTCTTATTACCTACGTATCTAATTCATACTTTAAGAATACGAGAATGATCAATATCCTTTATATTTTCCTTAGCTTGCTATTAATTTATGGTGATATTAGTTATCCGATCACTGCTTGCCGCCTCTTTATGCTCTGCATCTTGTCACCACTTGTAGCCTCTCTCAAAACAATCCGCCTCCTTCCACCCTCTCTCTCTCTCTCTTTAAGTATAACGATTTGTTTATGTTTTCTCTCTATCGGCAACGGCTCTTTCTCTATCTTTATCACCGTTGGAAACCTCTAGCGGCTCTTTCTATGCTTTGCCTCTGATCATCAATTGAAACTTCGAAAGTCACGGACAACCTCCGGTGAAGTTTTGACTTTATTATCATTGTTTTTTATCTTTTAAAATTATAAAATGAGTCAAAATTAGGTTGTCAAGTCAACCCGAAACTGATCTAATTTTTTTTCATGTCAATTTCTGGTTGAACTCTTTTTGTTCCTATTAAGTTTCGCGTCAACCCAAAAATTAACAACCTTAAATTACTATATACATTTTTTCCAAATAATCATTTGTCCAAACTCTAGAAGACCAAATGTTTTGGTTTTAGAAAAAAGGAAAATTTTCATCTAAATCCTTGAAAACTTTGATTATTACACACACAGAGATATAGATATATATATATATATAAATATATCCTTATAAATTTGGAAATTACATTTATATCCTTTTAAAATCTAGAAACTCTTGTATATGTCTGATCACCTATTCTTTTATTATAATTAACAAATTTAAATTTTAGAAAGTATCTTTAAATTACTTTATCTTAATCTAAAAACTAATAACACGTGCTATTACAAATTTGTCTTTACCCTAAACATAAATAAAAAACAATTAAAACACCAGATGGATCAAGAAAAACCGTTGGAGTAAACCCCTAACGGATAATATATGCTTGCTCATCTCAATTAAAGAAAACCCCTATGATTTCACCATTGGAGACATGGGTTCTGGGTATCGATTGAAACTTAGGTCGTCTCTCCTTGATCGAGTATGTGGCTGTGGTGTACATGAACTTAGGGATCGATTTAAACGAGTCATTTCAATTCTTATATGTTGTGGTATTAACCGAAGTTGTCAAAAACAATGATAATGTCTATGAGTTTGTATCTTTGAATTATTATAAATGTGAATCAATATTGTTATGTTAAGTGTTGCAACAAAATGTCAATTAATGAATTGTCCATTTATGTAGGAAAAGTGTCGATCAATGAATTGTTCAGTGTTGTAACAAAATGTAAATCAATATATGTTGTTGGACTAATCACTAATTTGCAAAGCAATATAAATTTTGTCCATAAAAAACGGAACAATAAAAAGGGGATTATGTTTTTTCTTGAACAGTTTCGTCTCAGCGATAGAGGCACAGGATCGAAACACGGTTGAACCGATCAGGGCCCCGGTTTCGATCCACTCCATCTATACCCCCTAATTAATTCGGTAGGGCTGCTTCACCAATGAGGGAGTGACCCTCAGCTACTCCTAAAAATAAACCTTCCAGAGAGACTCGAACCCAAGACCCCTCCTTCACTAGGAAAACTCACTTACCGCCGGGGCAAGCCCCTTTGGTTTATTATAATAGAAACTTAAAAAGATAGAAGGTAACAAGAACCAAGTGATCATATAAGAGTGATATTACAAGGATTCACACTTGGACAAACGTATCCAACATGATAATCTAACAAGAACCAAGTGATCTAATAGAGCTTTACAAAGCTAATGCTAAACTAGTTATTTTAACCCAACAACAAATCAATAAAATTTGAACCAAACTGCCTCAAACAAAAGTACACCTTTTAATCATTTTGCTCTTCAACGGTTTTATGACAATAAAAAGTCCAATTTGTTGAATCTGTTGGTGTAAAATGTTTTTATATTAAGGTGAAATCTAGAAGAGGAGCTGGAAGCATGTGTTAGTCAAAAAGAGTGGACTCATGGTGTGGTGGATGAGGAAAAGATGGACACCAAATGCAAGAAAACAATTAAAGTCGGATTAGGTAACTTCACGGCGTGAACCCTATGGGTTTCAGACCGTGAAGTCTACCAGATTTTGTCTATAAATAGCAAGCTTTGCAAGCTCATTTGACACACCTCTATATTTACTTATATACTCTCTTTCTCTCTAGACACTCTTTCTTTCTCTCTAAATTAGTAGTAGAAACTCTACTTGGGTCTATCTAGATTAATTAGATAGCATCTAAAAGGGTAGCCTGTTTTAGTTACTTTGTTTGTAATCAAAGAAGGAACCATCTTAGTTGTTCTAACTATGATGCACTAAGCCATGATCAAAGTAAACTATACTTGAAACTAATATTGTATTTATAGAATAAAGAAAACTAAAGTAAAAATATATTAATGTTTAGATATCAAATTGATATCAAATTTTCATTCCTTCGAACACTCACCTATGTAACCACCATCTCGTATTACGCTTCGAAAACCTTTTCGATCATCACAAACTTTTTACATCTAAATGGTAAATCACGTAGCTCTCTCACCACACTCTTTAAAACTTATGGTCCTTTAATGTCGTTTAAGGTCGATACAAGAACAACCATAGTCATTTCATTTCTTGATGCCTTAAGTTCGCCTCTCCGTCACCCTCCACCACCTTAAGTCCAACGATTCCAACATCTCCCCCTCCATCCTTCACTTCATTTTCAAAGCCATCAATCGTATTAGGGAGCTATATATAGTCAGATTAGTGTTCTTTTTGTAGCATTGTGAACTAGCTCATCTCCAACCTGCATCTATTGTTCTTTGTTGTTTTGAAAGTTATCTTTGGGCTATGGTGAAATATTGCAAGTTATAGATCTCAATTAGATGTGTAGAATAATTATATGAGCAATTAGTTAAAACAATAAATCTAAAATTGAATTTGAATTTTGAGAGATTCGATAAGCTTGTGGTTTCTAGAGTTTATTTGAAATTTTATACGATATTTAAATTTAGTTTGATTAATTTAAAGACTATAAATTGAAGTTCGTTTTTTCCCTCATCATGACTAAGCATAACACATCGCGTTATTCGGGAATGGAAGCTAGGGGTGTTACAAAAAACCGAGAAACTGAATATCATGTATGATCTGAAATCCAAAAAAGAATAACCGAGCAACCCTCAACACGAAAAAATAGAAAATAAAGGTACCTGTTGAGTCGCTGGTTGGGCTCTAATCACTAAAATTACTACTTGCAGGTACTTGCCCCAACCCACATATATTTAATATATTAAACTAATGAATTTGTTAATATATATATAATAATAATTACTTATCTTAAGAAAATCATTATCCCATATCGTGCTTTCTTCTTTCAACGCTTATTACACATTGATTTCTTTATCCCCTTTTTTCAAAAACCCTTATCAAGCTATCAATGTAACACATTGGCGATTGGCGACTTTAATTAGGTGATGATCCTAGTTTATTGACGAATGGCAACTCCAATATTCCATACTCCTATATATATATATACATATATATATATATATATAATATATGTATATATATCAGTATTTGTCAATGAAATGAAGAAGGCAATTATTATTCCTCATTCTGCCTTGAACCACGAATTCTTAGATCGATGTCAACAAGTACTACAGTTGGTATTGATCTTGGAACAACATACTCCTGTGTTGCTGCCTGGTTTGATCAGCATAATCATGTCGAGATCCTTCCTAATGAACAAGGTAACAACATTACCCCATCATGTGTAGCCTACAACGAAACTGAGCTTTTAGTCGGTGAGGGTGCCAAAAATCAAATCACCACAAACCCTACGAACACTGTTTTTGGTAAGTTAATTTAATCAGTAGCTATAGCATATACACATATATGTGTAGCACACATGAAAAAAGATCAAAACTGAACCTCGTGTTATTTTTTTCATTTTTTCCAGATGTAAAGCGGTTAATTGGAAATAGGTTCAATGATCCCAGAGTGCAAAAGGACATAGAATCATGGTCTTTTGAGGTAATAGAAGGACACGGAGATAAGCCGATGATTGTTCTTAAAAACAATGATCAAAACATGAAATATTCACCAGAAGAAATATCTTGTATAATTCTAAAGAATTTAAAAGAGTCTGCTGAAGCATACCTTGGAACAAGTGTTCGAGATGCAGTGATTACGGTTCCTACATATTTTAGTGGCAAGCAACGACAGTCAACGAAGGATGCTGGTACACTGGCTGGGTTCAATGTCTTGCGCTTGATCAGCAAGCCGACAGCAGCTGCAATTGCCTATGGTCTAGACAAGAGTGCTGACAGAAACGGGCCCCAAGAGAAAAAAGTTCTCATCTTTGATTTGGGTGGTGGACATTTGATGTTTCTCTTCTCACTATCAGTAGGGACGGAACCATAACGGTTAAAGCCGTGGGGGTGACACTCATTTGGGTGGAGAGGATTTTGATAAAAAGATGGTTAATCATTGTGTACAAGAATTCAAGAAAAGAGAAAGGAAGGATGTTAGTGAAAGCACGAAGGCAATGGGGAGGTTGAAAGTTGCCTTTGAGAAAGCAAAGCGGGATTTGTCCTCAACAGCTCAAACATCAATTAACATTAACATTGATTCGTTATATGAGGGAATTTATTTTACAATGAAGTTCACCCGTGCAAAATTTGAGGAGCTAAATGGTGGTTTCTTTAGCAAGTGTATTGAGCATGTTGAGAAATGTTTCGCACACGGGAATATATATGAACCCGGTAGATGTTGATGATGTAGTTCTTGTTGGTGGGTCAACTCGGATTCCCAAGGTACAGCAAATGCTTATGGATTTTTTTGACTGGAAACAGCTTTGCAAGGGCATTAATGTGGATGAAGTTTTAGCTTATGGTGCAGGGCTGCAAACTTCAGTGGTAACGAAAATTAAATAAACCTGTGAAGGATTTGATACTTTTAGATGTTACCGCTCTCTCCCTTGGCACCAGCATTGGTGAAGATAATATGAGTATTTTAATCCCAAGGAACACACCAATACCCACCTTCAAGGAAGATATTTATGTAACAAGGTGGGACAGCCAAGCAGGTTTAATAGACGTGTATCAAGGTGAGGGCAAAAAACCCACAGAGAACATTCTCCTTGATAAATTCATGCTTCATGGCCTACCACCAGCCCCTGCAGGGGAACAAGAGGTCAAGGTTTGCTTTAGCATTGATACCAATGGTATTCTCAATGTATCAGCTGAATTGGTATCTACCGGTAGTAAGAAAAGTATAATAATTGCTGACAGTGGAAATTTGTCGAAAGAGGAAATTGAGAAGATGCTGAAATAGGTTGAGCTGTGAAGTCTATTGTTACCTTACCTCTATGTGGATATCATCAATATATAATGTTTCTATTTTCAAGGTGTTTGTTTGTAATATTTCTTATCAACTCTTAATTTTAACCCATGTTTTCTTTCTTATTACCTACGTATCTAATTCATACTTTAAGAATACGAGAATGATCAATATCCTTTATATTTTCCTTAGCTTGCTATTAATTTATGGTGATATTAGTTATCCGATCACTGCTTGTAGCCTCTCTCTCTTTATGCTCTGCATCTTGTCACCACTTGTAGCCTCTCTCAAAACAATCCGCCTCCTTCCACCCTCTCTCTCTCTCTTTAAGTATAACGATTTTTTTATGTTTTCTCTCTATCGGCAACGGCTCTTTCTCTATCTTTATCACCGTTGGAAACCTCTAGCGGCTCTTTCTATGCTTTGCCTCTGATTATCAATTGAAACTTCGAAAGTCACGGACAACCTCCCGTGAAGTTTTGACTTTATTATCATTGTTTTTTATCTTTTAAAATTATAAAATGAGTCAAAATTAGGTTGTCAAGTCAACCCGAAACTGATCTAATTTTTTTTCATGTCAATTTCTGGTTGAACTCTTTTTGTTCCTATTAAGTTTCGCGTCAACCCAAAAATTAACAACCTTAAATTACTATATACATTTTTTCCAAATAATCATTTGTCCAAACTCTAGAAGACCAAATGTTTTGGTTTTAGAAAAAAGGAAATTTTTTATCTAAATCCTTGAAAACTTTGATTATTACACACACAGAGATATAGATATATATATATATATAAATATATCCTTATAAATTTGGAAATTACATTTATATCCTTTTAAAATCTAGAAACTCTTGTATATGTCTGATCACCTATTCTTTTATTATAATTAACAAATTTAAATTTTAGAAACTATCTTTAAATTACTTTATCTTAATCTAAAAACTAATAACACGTGCTATTACAAATTTATCTTTACCCTAAACACAAATAAAAAACAATTAAAACACCAGATGGATCAAGAAAAACCGTTGGAGTAAACCCCTAACGGATAATATATGCTTGCTCCTCTCAATTAAAGAAAACCCCTATGATTTCACCATTGGAGACATGGGTTCTGGGGATCGATTGAAACTTAGGTCGTCTCTCCTTGATCGAGTATGTGGCTGTGGTGTACATGAACTTAGGGATCGATTTAAACGAGTCATTTCAATTCTTATATGTTGTGGTATTAACCTCCATGAGGATTGCATCAATATATAATGTTTCTATTATCAAGATGTTTGTTTGTAATATTTCTTATCAACTCTTAATTTTAATGAATGTTCTCTTTCTTGTTATCTATGTATCTAATTCAATCTTTAAGAATTTTGAGCATTAAAGATCGTAATATAAAATTATGACAGGGTTTTATGGTGACCAAAATATAAAACTATGGTTTAAGCGCAAATATTTAAAATAAATTGTAAAAGAACTTTGAGCATTAAAGATCGTAATGCGGCATCCGGTCACCGCCTGCCACCTCTTTATGCTCTGCATCTTGTCACCACCTATGGCCTCTTTCAAAACAATCCACCTCTTACCATCCCCTCTCTCTCTCTCTCTCTGTCTCTCTCTCTGAGCATAACGATCCGCCTGCGTTTTCTTTATGTATCAGCGACGAATCTTTCTCTGTCTTTTTCACTGTTGGCAACCACCGGCAACCTCAAGGGATGGCAATGGGCCGGTTTCGGGCCGGGGATTGTGTAACACCGGAAAATCACAAGCCATTTTTTTTAAAACGCCGCATAAGCTTTAATTAAACAAACTTGATTACATAAACCATTATAACAAATGTACACTACATGTTCCAAAAACCAACAACAACTACATCTATTGTTTGGTGTTACAAAATGACTGGCTCGTCTCTTTTTTTTAAACATGTATTAGAGTGTGGTTAACTCTTCCTTCATCAACTCAAATACAAACCTGCAAAACATCAACTGAGGGGAATAGCACAAAGCTAAGTGAGTAGAGGCTAAACATCAAATGCAAACATTTACAATCAACATCATATCATGTAATCACAAATCCTGAGAAGACCGGCGGTTCGGCGCAGAACCTACAACCAATGCCGGCCAAAGCAAAGGTTTACCGATAGCTTTCCACTGAATTAGCACAATAAACTCCACCTCTTAGCAACAAATGCAACAGAAGGACTACTACTGTTCAACCAACCAGTTAGACAAACCCAGCCCAAGTCCACGTATAGCTGACTTCTCAAACGCAACTCAAAATCATCCTAAGAGCGCGTATCGACCAAATAGTCATGCAGCAGTTATCAACAATCAATATCACAATCAGCAGTTCAATCAATCAAATCTCAATCCACAATCATGCATCACATCAATAATATTAACTGCAATCTTTACCATCCACGATTAACGTCCACTCACCTCAATTTCAGCTTGAACTCTGATGTCTAATATTACTAAGCTTTTAGATTGCCTGAAAATACAGCAATAACCAAATCAGTCTCAGTCTCATAAATATATATCTATCCATATATTTATAAATCATTCATCAATCAATAACAAACAATTAACAAATACAAATTTAAACACAAAGTGTCGGATTCTTCAAAACTGTCGGATTTCTAGAAATCCGATACTCAATGTCGGATTTCACTATCTGTCGGATTTACTCACAGTCCCGGATTTTACTTCACCGGATTTGGGGTTATCGCATTCTAAAGTATCGGATTATCAAGTGTAGGACTTTGGAGTATAGGATTCAAGCTTGTCGGTTTTATGAGTGTCGGATTTCAACACTTCCGGTTTTCCAACTATCGGGTTTTATGGTATCATGTATTGTAATCATTTAATCATGATATATAAAACATCTAACCTTGAACTTGATTTAAAATACACAAATCTGAAAATCTGTTGGTAGTTCTTCTTCTTCGGTTTCTTCTATGGTTGAGAAAATCACAAAATTACACACACTTCACTTTCTTGACTTTTGGTAAAATGACCACTTAATTAATCTTATGTTAACACATACACACCCACGTATACTCTCACACAAACCAAAGTAAGAGGTGGCAAAACCCACCTCCTAAGCATACACACATGCAAATACATACGGTATACATACATACAACATGCATACGGTTTCAACATACATACAAATTATTTATGTATTAACTTAATTAATAAATTGATCAACCACTTAATCAAGATAAACAATTAAACACATATAACAAACCTGATAATTTCCTAGCCCAGGTTTGAGGATGTTACAGATTGGTCCCCCCGTCCCCTTCCACGTTTAAAAAAACCGTCCCCGTCCCCGCTTAAAAATCCGCGGGGATTTAAACGGGAATCCCCGTCAGGTAACCGGGGGAAACCGCGGGGAAACGGGTATCCCCGTTTAATGTGAACGGGTAATTTTCACCGCGGGGATACCCGTATGAAGTTAAACCGTGATTTTTCACCGCGGGGATTCTCGTCACTATTAAGATAAAGTCACGAGTTTTAAAAAACAATTATACAACATTAATACATTCTTCACAAATACATACAAAACGATCTAAGACAATGATTAAGTGTTCAAATGTATCCTAACAAATGGTTTTAAAACATTAAGTGTTCAAGGACGACCCAAATTATAAATTATATCAATCTTCCAACTTGATATGAATATATAATATATACTTAAAATAAAATATAAAATATAAAAATAGAATAAAAATATATAAAATATAAAAATAAAATATAATCGGGTAATCGGGCCGAGTATCGGGCCGAGTATCGGGCCGGTTAATCGGGTAATCGGGGCGGGTATCACCATCCCCGTCCCTGCTTAATTTATTCGGTTTTTCACCATCCCCGTCCCCATTTAGCATCCCCGAAACCACCCCGTTTAGCTTGGTTTTCGGTTTTTCCCGTCGGGTTCGGTTTTTTTTGCCATCCCTACCTTCGGCGGCTCTTTCTATGCTCTTTGCCTTCGATCATCAATAGCAATTTCGAAAGTCACCTGTGAACAAATTTTTAGATGCATTTAGATTCTTTAATACTTTAATTCAATTCAAATATGTTATATAATTTAGTATAATCGTTCTCTAAAACTCATGATAAAATCTTAACGGTGACATCCCCGGGGTGAAAATCACAGTTTTATTTTAACGGGTTATCTCCGCGGTGAAAATTACACATTTAATCACATGTATATATTAAACGGGAATACTCGATTTCCCGGTTACCCAACGGGGATCCCCATTTAAATTCTCGCGGTTTTTTAAGCGGAGACGGGGACAGAGGGACCAATCCCTGTCACCATTGCTATTCCTACTTGCCAATGCTTTAATCAGTCTAATACTCATCCTTCCCGATCCCAAATTGCGTCCACGCTGTTTCTGCGTGTAATCAGCCGAAGCTGTCGCTCTGTGACTACCTCTTTTTCTTTGTTTTCTTTTAACTCTTTTTTATGACCTTTTTGTTAAATCCAGACCGCTATTATTTTTAGAGTCTTAAATTTTAAGCCTTATTGGGGTCCGTTTCAATGTTGATCTCTGATTCTCTGGCCCAATTTCTTTGAGTGGTCTTGTATTCCTCTCTTTATATGGGCTAGATGGCCCATCTTTGTTTGAATTTTTTTTAGAATTTCACCATACCGTGTAGGCGTGTATCTGTCATTTTCCCACTTTTGTTACTTGACTCTTACACAACCTCCTTGAGGCTATCTTCCATCTCGATCCTTTCCCCCAAGTTTGACTTTTCAGGGTTCAAGATGTCAACATTTGTAGGTTTTTCATCTTCCTGCGGTAAACTTGCAACTTCGTTGGATTCGTCGCTGTAGGAGATCGTACATATATTATCCTCCTCTGAACCCCGTTCTTCCTCCACCACATCTACCCACCCTTCTTCACGCTTGAAAATCTCCTTCGATGAGTTCTTATGTTTAACAATGAACCTATCCATTAGACCATGCGTATAGCATGGCCCGAAAGGTCTTGGGTTCTTTTGGGTTCTAGGGGAAGCTTCGGGAACACCCCTACGGGGGTTTCGGGTTCCTTCAAATTTTTTTCAACTCGGGTTTGCCAACTCGACGTTACTTGCAGGCTTTTTCTTTTCTTTTTTTTCTTTTTTTTTGGTTTTTTAGTGAGAGTAAAGAGAGAGAAAAATATTTGAGTTGTTTGGGTTGATCTGGGAAGGGTTATAACTTGGGTTTAGGGTTGATTTGGGTTGGAAAGTAAAAAGTAAAAAAAAACTGATATGACACGACATTTGGGTTGGTTTGGGAAGAGAAAAGGGCCTACGGATGGCCTTAGTGGATAATCATAGCGTGTACTAATAAGAACTCTGCCGGATACCATGCTATTGTTGATGTCTTTCCATTCTCAATTTTTTGTAGAAACTGGATCACCCCATCTAGCTGCCAGCTTAGCAAAATTTGCCGCCGACCAGAGATTACGTGGAAGCCCGTATATCTTGATCCATGCTCAGGGCCGTCTTAAAGGGCGTGCCAAAGGGGCGACCGCCCAGGGCCTAAAGATTAGAGGGGCCTATTTTTCGTTTATGTGTAATATACGTGGTTTAACTCTCTAAGCATATTTTAATTACTCTATTATGAGTTAATCGTTGTAAAAATTAAGAATTTCTTAAAGATTTGACATTAACACTCTAACTAGAAATCATATATTCAGTTGTCAAAATCTTTTGACCCACTACAATACAACACCTTATTTTGTGTTGAACAAATCAGTGAAAAAAAGCTATTTCAAAAAGCGGATATAGTCAAATGGTAAGATTTCTCTTTCCTAAGGAGGAGACGCGTGTTCGATTAAAGGTTAAGTCTATTCCTCCTTCATTTTTTGTTTTGGATTTAATCTTCACCCGCGCACCTACTGTTACTAGAAGTCTAGTCTCTCTTAGGTCATGTTTTGTTCTCAAACTACTCTCGGATTTCAGAATCGGCTATGGATAAAAGTTTTCTCGTAAACCATTTCCCTCGGATTTCTCACGAAATTTATGGAAAACCCGTTGAAAATTTGTATTTTGACTAGAAACCGTGGAAGATTTGTTGAAAATTTGCCACGAATTGTCCGGAAGGAATTAGACAAAATCGTTTGACTCTTTAGGACTAAGTTACATGGTTTGGAAAGAAGAACAAAATTGACAATCACAATCTTTTATCCTTATTCGGTTTATTTGAGAAAAAATTCAAAGTTTCAACCTATTTAAGGCATATGTGAGTTTTGAATTTTCTTTAATTTCTCAAACAAGTCAAAACTTTTCAATTGTATATTTTCGTCTATTGTTACAGTTAAGTATATATATGATAAGTTTCTTACGAAACGTTTTTATATAGTTTAGTATCTTTAGGGGCCCATCTTTTAGTTTTGCCCCGGGCCTCTAAAATATTTGAGACGGCCCTGTCCATGCTAGTCTTGCGCAGCTCGAATATTCCTTAGACCATATTCTAATGTTATCTAGCGAGTTCCATACATCCTTGGTTTTGTTGGTTGATAATTCCTCTGCTGTTTCTCTTGAATCACATATTTCACACATCTTCTCATTCTTCAATCTTCTCATTTCTACACTATTTCTCATTTTCAAATATTCATTCTTTATAAAAAAATGGACAAAGGAAAACAAAAGTAAGGTTTCAAAACCCCACGGCGGGTATCAAAATCGCGAGGCACGAGCTCGCAACCCTCTCCTCCGGAGAATATGTTCGGGTTTTCAACTCCACCCCCAACTTACCAAGGCATACAACAAATGCCTTTGTATTCACCTACTCCCTTGCCGGGTGTCATCCAACACGGGGGATTTCAACAATACAACCTCGGATTTCAACAATTTGATAGCGGGTTTCAAGGAGGCTTTCAACAACTACTTCACACCCGAACATATCTCGGGGAGGACGAGGACGAGGACGAGGACGAGGAGGGGATTCCCGAGACCCAACCCGAGGATGATGAGGTTCCCGAAACACAACCCAAGCGTAGTGAAGCCACAAAAAAATTCGCCAATAGAAGAAAAGCGGTGGCGTGGACTACGGATCAAGAGGCTTTACTAGCACGGTATGGGTTACAATTTCGGAAAATTGTGTGGTCGGCAACGCGCAAAAAACATGTACGTTTTTATATATTTATGTACGCTTACTTAAATTTATATATTTATATACGCTTACATAACTTTATATATTTATATACGCTTACATAAATTTATATATTTATATACGCTTACTTAAATTGATATATTTATATACGCTTACTTAAATTTATATATTTATATACGCTTACATAAATTTGTATATTTATATACACTTACTGAAATTTATATATTTATATACACTTACTTAAATTTATATATTTGTAGACAATTTTTGGGGAAAGGTATGTGACTTTTCAACGCTCGAAGCCAAACTCAACGCACCAGAGACCAACTCCACTCCAAGTGGAGTGACATGACCCAGAAGATTTCTAAGTTCAACGCGATTTACAATAATTTCGTTGCTAATTGTCGATCCGGATGGAGTGAGGTGGACATCCTCACGAAGGCAAACGCCCAATATCGGGCAACGGTAGCCGGTCACTCTATTTTTCCTTATGAGGACGCATGGAGGGTATTGAAAGATCACCCGAGATGGTTTGCGGTACCCATGATGGAGGAGGTAGGCATGTCAATGGGTCAGATGTTGCCCCAGATCCGATCCAATCTGTCCTATTTATTAGATCCAATGGGTCTAAATATTGGATCCATCGCCCCAATAAGAGATCCAATAGGTCGACCCATTTAATTGGATCACTACGTGGGTCGATCCAAGATCTGTCTAGGTCGATCCATTTAATATTAAACTACAATTTAATATCATCAATTTATCAGTGACCACCCGCCGCCGCCGCCGACACAACCGGCCACCACCCCCCGCCGCCGCCGGCCATCACCCACCAACACTGTCACCACCACCGCCGCCACCACCACCGACCCCGCCGGCCACCACCCGCCACCGCCGCCGACACCGTCACCACCGCCGACCACCAAAAAATATATATATATATATATAATGTTTTGAAAAAAAGAACATGAACATCAATATATATATGTATGACTGTATGTGTGTATATATATGTCATAATTAAATTAGAGGTGGAGCAAAATGCTGGTTATGAGGAAACCGGCTAGGAGACTGATCATCGATCGATCAGGTTTTCTTTCCTACCAGAACCTTCAGCAAATATATGCATGTTAGGTGCCGCCGGACCTTAATAATTTTCTCTTTTTTAATCCTTATAAAATTGCACAACATTTATACTAAATTAAAGTGCTTATATATAGTATCTGGTACATGAGAGGATCTTAACCCTAAAGTAAATATAAAAAAATATTGACTTAAATATGATTAAGTAATGTGTATGTATTATGTTCAAACAAAAAAAAAGTCATATCAATTATAACACTAGGTACTGTTATTCGATCAATTATTGACCCGTACGAATTGAAGTGCGCTTAATTTTCTTTGCAATGAATCCCACGTACGTACGTACATCTCGATCAATAAACAAGATTGGATTTCAATCGATCCACACCGGCTGGTTCGTGGAGTTGCATGCTGTGAGAAACTTAACTTAACTTAACTTAATTGCATCGCCGGCCACCACCCACCACCGCCACCACCAGCCATAAAGATGGCTGCGGCTGGTGGTTGGCGATGGTGGTGGTTGGCGGCGACGATGGTGGCGGGTGGTGTCCGATGGTGACAGCGGGTGGGGGCCGGCGGTGAAGGTAACGGCGGCGGTGGTGGTGGTGATGGCGGCGGCCGGTGGTGGCCGGCAGTGACGGTGGCAGCAGCGGGTAGTCGGTGGTGGTGGAGGTGGTGGTGGTGTGATGGGGTGGGGGTAGTGGTTGAAAAAATATTTGATAAATTATACTATAAATAATAAATATTAAATGGGTCGCTCCGGGTCAAAATCCATTAGTAATGGATCCGATCCAAATCCAAGTAACTGGATCTTAATGCTAATGGGTCAGATCCAAATCCAATTAAATGGGTCTACGGGTCAGGTAAGATCTTTAAAGATCTGATCCGATCTTTAAAGATCTGATCCGATCTGCCCCATTGACAGCCCTAGGAGGAGGGTATTGAAAGACCTTCTAAAAGGTCCAAGACAACGTCCGATGAAACCCCGAACACGACGTTTTCTGATGCACGTGTTCGCTTCGACCTCAACGACGAGGATGATGAGGTTCAGATCGAGGAACCTCAAAGACCGATGGGGCGGGACAAGGCAAAATGTGCAAACCAAGAAAGAAGCACGAATAGAGATGACGTGCTAGTGGGTGTATTAATCGGAGTATGCCGACAGGTTTAATTTAGAGAACGAAAAATTGCTCAGCATGGAGCAACAGAAATTACAACTCGCGAAGGAAAAAACTGAAGCTGCAAAGATGAAAGCTGAGGCGGCAATTATGAGAGCAGAGGCGGCAAAAAAACGAGAGCTTCGAAAAGATCGCGAGTTTTTCTTATCTCCACACACTCATCTATCGGGTGAGCAATTAGATTTCGTTATTAAACAAAAAGAGGAGCTTCGACGACAACACGGGTGGTAGATTGTAGTTTTTTATTTTCTAAATTATGTATTTTTCACTTTTTTATTTGAAATTATGTAATGAAACAATAATATGAAATTTTATTAATTATTTTATATTTTTTTCTTTGAAATAATTAAATTGTTTAAATTAAAACAAAAAAAAATAGAAAATAAAAATTGAAAAGATATAGGGTTGAAAAGGGTTGGATGTGAGGGTTTGTGGGGTAAGTTGGGTTGAAGGTGAAAGATGATGTGGATGCTAATGTGACCGTGGGTAACATGGATTGGATGCGGATGGTCTAAGAAGGGGTTAAGTCAGGTTTAATACTTGTTAGGCTATCAGTAGCGCCACCTTGAAGGCTTCAACCTAAATCAACCAAAATATCACATTAGTTTTTTTTCCTTCCCTACCCAAATCAACTCAAAACCCAAGTAGTCTCCAACCAAATCAACCCAATCTTTTTCCCACTTATTTATTTATTTATTTAATTATACATTTATATATTAAACAAAATAAAATATTTAAACAATTCTAAAAAAATAAAAATATAGCAAATAATAAAAATAAAAATTTCATTAATAATAAAATAAAATAAAAATTACAAAACTCTAAATCGAATAATAAAAAAATACATTTCATTACTCCCAACCGTATTTTCAGCGAGTTTTTTTTTCTTATCTACCGTTGCCTAAAAATGGGATGTTGGTTCTATGTGCACAAGACACAAATTAATACGATATTACTGATAATAAATAAACCCATAGGGTCACACATTTACAATCAATGGACACCAATTACATATTTGAATATGATTTAAATATGTTTCCAACTCATTATATATATAAGTATATATATGCATTGTTGCATATTATTATTTATGTGAAATAATAATATCACTCTTATATATTAATATAAGATAATGCATATGAAATACATAAATATAAACATATGATTATATATATATATGTATATATATATGTATAAATGTATATTTGTTACAAGTAAATTGTTACTAGTAACAATTATATAAATGTATGTATATCTTTGTTACAAGTAAAGAGTTACTAGTAACAATCAAGTATGTATATAAAATACATGTAGATGTATTTTATACAATGTATGGCAAGTCTAGCATTATATTTTATATATACTTGAAATATATAAAACTAGAAATGCTTACAAGTCTCACAAAGGGGGTCCATTTGAGGTTGCTTGAAAAATGGACTAACCTAGACATGCATGCATGTACAAGTGAAGCAAAAGAGCCAAAGGGGACCCCCCCCCCTCTCCTTTCTACGGCCGAAATCAAGCAAGGGAGGGGCCTCCCTCTCTTGCTTTACTTCTTGGCTTTTTAAGTCTTCATGCATGGCTTTTGTGTAGAAGTTTATGCTACCACCTTTCCTTGTGTTCTTAGAAAAGTTCTAAGTATTCTTGAAGCTTTGAAAACATCTCTACATTCTTGTATTGGTGTTCTTCAAGTAAGTCAAGTGTGGTGCTACAATACATACATCTTGTTCAAGAAGAAGAACAAAGGTTGTTGCTTGCATTCTTGAATATCAAGGGTTGGAGAGACTAGCATATTGGAGGTGTTGGACTCATTGATTTGTGGATACCTTGGAGGAAGTCTTCTCTTGGCTTCTCATAGATCAACCACTTCATCAACGGTTTACTCACGCTACAAAGGTTGTAGTTCTAAACACCCTATGGTTGTTTTGTTTCTTAAGGCTTGCATATGGATCATTGGTGGGGAGTTTTAAAAGTTTAAAATTGTTGTTCATGCTTCCGTTGCTAAAATATATTTTGAAAAAACCGAACAAACCCCAACAGTGGTATCAGAGCCACTTATGTATAGTTTTAAGAAATTTTTTGAGTATGTATTGTTTAAGAAAATGGACAACTTTTCTTTTGTTAGAAAAGTTATGGATTTTCTTGTTGGCAACTTATATATGTTTATATATTTATTTTGGGAAACAACCAAACCACATGCATGTTTGGTTGTAAAAGTTGCCTAAATATCAAGTGTTGATATATATGTTTGTTTGAGTGTATGTTGTGCATAACAAGCCATAGACCTTTTGTGATGTGTTGGAAATTCGATTTGGTTGTAAAATTATTTTTTCATTTGGTATGTAATAATAATTTTAGTTTTGTTTCATCTTGTTGTATTTTGTAAGTAGTAGAATAGTTTAGACTAGTTTACTTTTATAAAAATGTAACAAGATGAAGAAATGACCAAGTTGGAGTTTTCAAGTGTGGTGGAGTCAACCATGAAGGCTTGGAGTCATTTGCACTACAAGGAGTTGTTTTGGCAAGTGGGAGCTTCAAGTTCATCACAAGAGGAATATTTGGTCCTTAGTTATGACTTGGTATTTTTGTATGGCTCACAAAAATACCACTTAGGATAAATGGCTTGGTTATGCACTTATACATGTTATTTGTGTGTGTTTATGTTTATATTATTATGCATGGTTGAAAATAGGATTTTTTGCATGCTAGATAATATTTTTTACATAATATAAATCACACAATGGGAGTTTGATATTTTAAGTTGACATAACATAAGATGTAAAATGAATTTTATATAAAAGGAGTTTTGTAAAGATTAAAATTCATTATCTCAAAATATATATCTTTATATATATATATATGAGTTTTATAAAATAGAGATTTTAAAACTCAACCAAACTCCATTCAAGCTTAATAATAAAATGGTTTTATTACAAGCTAAAATTGGTCGTATTTGCGCGCTCGAAACTACACACGTTAATATAGGATATTAATACTAGTTTAAAATTGAACGCGTTGAGAGTTCGTAAAATATGGATTTTAAGAATACTCAAGACCAATATATATAAAATATGATTTTATCAAAACGTGGACTTATTATTGTATGCATGCAATACTAGTCACACGACTCGTTTTGTTTTATTTAATAAATATACAAAACGGTAAAAGCCCTTTTTCAAAACGTAAGTCTATGCCATCCCATTTTAAGACACTCGCTTGTTGCAACGACACTCACGTGGAGAGAGCATTAGCCAAACGCGTGGATTGTTTTTGTAACAATCGAGGTGTTTTTCCGCGAATTCCATGAACGTCTTGGGCCGGAAATTCACCGTCTTGAAATAGGACGACTTAATCGGAATCTTATTACGGAGAGAGCATTAGCCAAACGTAAGGAAGCCCGAGGCATAGATGGGATCAAACATGACAAAATTGACAATCGTTGTCTAGGATCCCATAAAGATCTAGGAATTACATACGAGATGTAATTGGTAAACGTTACCTACCTTGTTGTTTTAACTTGATGGAGAGAGCATTAGCCAAACATTCAAGGTTAAGTTCAACTTGGATCCTAGCCTTTAAAAAATAAAGAATTTTATAATTCTAAAGGGTATTAATTATTAAAGGATTAAATATCGAAAATACTAAATTGAACTTTATTAATTTTGTAGATGGCCCCTAACTCAACTACGCCCGTTAACAACTTATCTCTTCGTTCAATCTTAGAGAAAGAAAAACTCAATGGTACAAATTTCTTAGACTGGTATCGTAACTTGAGAATCGTTCTTAAGCACGAAAAGAAATTGTACGTACTTGAGAATCCCGTCCCTGAGGAACCTTCATTGACTGCGGCCAAAGCCGTTAGGGATGCTTGGGTGAAGCATTCCGACGACTCGGTCGAAGTCGCATGCCTCATGCTTGCTACCATGTCTCCGGATCTTCAAAAGAACCTTGAGGAGCATGGAGCATATGAGATGCTTCGCCAGCTTAAGGAAATGTTCCAAAAGCAAGCGAAGCAAGAACGCTTTGAGGTCACTCGAGCCTTCCATGCATGCAAGATGGAGGAAGGTCAATCCGTTAGCGACTATGTGCTAAAGATGAAAGGATACATTGACCAGCTTGCTAGGCTTGGATCTCCCATAACCAACGAGTTTGCACAGGATATGATCCTTAACTCGTTGACCAAAGCCTATGATCAATTTGTCATGAATTATAACATGAACAATTGGGAGAAATCTGTCTCAGAGTTGCATGGGATGCTTAAAACTGTTGAGAGTAAGATTTCAAGCAAAACACCTCAAGTCTTGATGATTCAAGAAGGGAAAATCAAGAAGAAAAGGAAAAACAACTCAAAAGGGAAAGGCAAAGCGAAGGCAAAGGGAAAGGACAAAGGCAAGCAAGTTGCCAAGGCTCCTACACCCAAGACGGCGGGAAAGGTTCCCAAGAATGACCCGTGCTTTGAATGCGGGGTGGTAGGACATTGGAGGCGCAATTGTCCAACCTACCTTGCAGAGTTGAAAAAGAAGAAGGCTGGCGAGGCTAGCACTTCAGGTATATATATGATTGAAATGTATACTTTTTCCATTAATTCCTGGGTATTTGATACCGGTTGTGGAACTCACATTTGTAACAATGTGCAGGGGTTGAGAAAAAGTAAGCTGCTGAAGCCAGGCGATTTGGATCTCCACGTGGGCAATGGAGCAAATGTTGCTGTTGAAGCCCTTGGAACTTTTGAATTATTATTACCAAATGGCCTGTACTTAATATTAAACAATTGTTGTTATGTACCTAGTTTAACTAGGAATATTATTTCAGTAGCTCGGTTAAGAGAATCTGGATTCACTTTTGGTTTCGTTGATGAAGGCATTCGTGCCTTCAAAAACGACATTTTGTATTTTGAGGCTCGCCCTCTTAATGGAATATATGAAGTTAATCTTAAAAGATCTCTTGATGATAATTCTATATATACCACTAGCACCAAACGACCTAAGCATGACTTAAGTCAAACATACCTATGGCATTGTCGACTTGGTCATATAAACAAGAAACGCATTGCAAAACTTCAAAAGGATGGAATTTTAAAATCAAACGATTCTAGCTCATTTGAATTTTGCGAATCATGTTTATTTGGGAAGATGACTAAGGCTCCTTTCTCCGGTTCAAGTGAAAGAGCCAAAGATCTATTAGGAATCATACATACGGATGTATGCGGTCCTTTTAGATCAATGTCTAGGGATGGTGATAGATACTTCGTTACATTCACCGATGATTATAGTAGATTTGGTTATGTTTATTTGATGAAACATAAACATGAAACATTTGAGATGTTCAAGCTGTTTCACAACGAAGTACAAAATCAACTCAACAAAACAATCAAGGCCCTTCGTTCCGATCGAGGTGGTGAGTACTTAAGCCAAGAGTTTATGGATCATCTTAGTAATTGTGGGATTATCTCACAACTTACTCCTCCTAGAACACCACAACATAATGGTGTATCTGAAAGGAGGAACCGAACTCTACTAGATATGGTTCGGTCTATGATGAGCCGAAGTACTCTACCCTCGTCCTTTTGGAGTTATGCTTTATTAACTGCTGCGCGCATATTGAATATGGTTCCAACCAAGAAGGTAGATAAGACACCATATGAGATGTGGTATGGAAAGGTTCCAAACTTATCTTACTTGAAAGTCTGGGGTTGTGAGGCTCATGTACGACAAGAAGCTTTAAGCAAACTCGATCCTAGATCTGTCAAATGTAATTTTGTGGGATATCCTAAAGATTCATTAGGATATTATTTCTACAACCCAGCTGAGAACAAAGTGTTTGTTTCTAGGCATGCCACTTTCTTAGAAAAGGAGTTTCTTTCGAAAGAGGCAAGTGAGAGCAATGTAGACCTTGAAGAAATTCAAGAATCACAAAATACAAGTCAGGTTGACACTAGCACTCAACAAACGGTTGTTGAACCTGAACAATTGGTTGTTCAAGAACCTACTGAAACACAAAGTGTTCGTAGATCTGGTAGACCTCGTCAAGAACCCGAGAGATACGGATTTCTCGTGTCCAATGATGAGATTTTCTTGGTAGAATCTTCTGAGCCTACTAACTACCAAGATTCTATATCGGATCCGGAATCCGATAAATGGCTTGATGCCATGAACACTGAGATGCAGTCCATGTATGAAAATCAAGTATGGGACTTGGTTGATCTTCCTCCCAATAGTAAGACTGTAGGGAGCAAGTGGGTCTTCAAGAAGAAGACAGACATGGATGGAAATGTACAAACATTTAAGGCAAGGCTAGTGGCGAAAGGTTTCACTCAAACTCATGGTATTGACTATGATTAAACCTTCTCTCCGGTAGCCATGATTAAATCTATTAGAATACTTATTGCCATAGCTGCATATTATGACTATGAGATATGGCAAATGGATGTCAAAACGGCTTTTCTAAATGGACACTTAAGTGAAGATGTCTATATGGTTCAGCCTGAAGGTTTTGTAGATCCTAAGTATCCTAATAAGGTGTGCAAGCTTAAAAGATCCATCTATGGACTAAAGCAAGCATCTCGAAGTTGGAATCTTCGATTTGATGAGAAAATAAAAGAGTTTGGTTTTATCAAATCAGAAGATGAACCATGTGTTTACAAGAAAACTAGTGGGAGCGTAGTAGCATTCCTTGTCTTGTATGTTGATGACATACTACTCATTGGAAACGACATCCCGATCTTGCAAGACATCAAGTCTTGGCTTGGGAAGTGTTTCTTAATGAAAGACTTGGGAGAAGCCGCCTACATTCTTGGAATAAAGATCTATAGGGATAGATCTAGGTGTCTTATTGGCCTAAGTCAAAGTGCATATATTGACAAAATCTTGAAACGATTCAAGATGGAGAATTCTAAGAGAGGATTCTTGCCAATGGCACAAGGCACGGTTTTGAGTAAAGCTCAAATCCCTAGCACAAGAGAAGAGCTAGATAGAATGAGTGAGATCCCATATGCTTCTGCAATTGGATCCATCATGTATGCCATGCTATGCACTAGGCCAGATGTCTCGTATGCTTTGAGCATGACGAGCAGATACCAGCAAAACCCAGGAGATAGCCATTGGATGGCAGTCAAGAACATTTTAAAATACTTGAGAAGAACCAAAGACATGTTCTTGATCTATGGGGGTTTGGAAGAAGATCTTTGTGTAAAGTGTTACACAGATGCTAGTTTCCAAACGGATCGAGATGATTCTCGATCACAATCGGGCTATGTCTTCGTTATGAATGGAGGCGCGGTTGCTTGGAAAAGTTCTAAGCAAAGTGTAGTTGCACAATCCACTACAGAATCTGAATACATTACTGCTTCTGAGGCTGGACAAGAAGCTGCATGGATGAAGAAGTTCATTGCTGACCTTGGGGTAGTAACAAGCATTCAAGACCCCATAGAAATATTTTGTGATAATGAAGGTGCTATTGCCCAGGCAAAAGAACCTAGATCACATCACAGCACCAAACACATCCTCAGGCGTTTCCACTACATACGGGATATAGTGGATAGAGGAGATGTGTGTATTCGCAAAGTTCATACAGATCAGAATCTTGCAGATCCTTTTACGAAACCTCTTGCCTCGACTAAGCATGAGTCTCATACTAGGGCAATAGGTCTTCGCTTTGCAAGGGATTGGATTTCAATTGTAATTTAGTATTTGGATATTTTGGAACATTATGACAATATCTATTTTATCTGAATGATGTATGGGATATGATCACTTCATTAATATATATTGTGTTCTTTATTAGCATGTTTAAATCCATGAATAATTCTTTATTCTAAAACGTCCATAGTCGGTTATAACTATGGGAATAGTTATGAATTAAGACTAATGTGAATAAGTTGGTTGACTTTCATTCGTGGTGAAAGTAGGCAAAAGGGTTTGCAGCCAAATTCACTAATGTTTGTTAGGGAACAAACATTGGACATGACCCGCTCTTAAGATCGCTTCATGGATCAGTGTCATAAGTAAATCTTGAGAAAAAGGTGGTATCTTTGTATCCTTAGACCTGAGACACATATTGGGACTCGAGTATGAGGAGTATCATGCTTTAATGTGGTTAAACGCTATCTTTAACCGGGTAGTTATAAACGCCATTATTAGGTATGATATGAATCTTATAAGAGACGTATGTGGTCAAGATGGAATTTGTTTCTCTCATTTAATTGGGAGTATAATATCTCTGGGCCCTAAAACAAGTTGAACATTATATGAGAATTGATGACGATCCATGTCTCATGTTCAACGAGATGTTAAAACAAAGGGATAATTGATGACTTACCTATAACAACGATTTGTAGCTAGTGAGTTAACTTCGTTGGTGAAAGTGTTGATCAACACACTTTATTTATTATTAGGGGCAATGGGATGTTGCTAGATGTTCTTACCATTGTCTATATCGGCTTAAGTTGTAACTTGTGCAAGTGGAAGATTGTTGGTTCTATGTGCACAAGACACAAATTAATACGATATTACTGATAATAAATAAACCCATAGGGTCACACATTTACAATCAATGGACACCAATTACATATTTGAATATGATTTAAATATGTTTCCAACTCATTATATATATAAGTATATATATGCATTGTTGCATATTATTATTTATGTGAAATAATAATATCACTCTTATATATTAATATAAGATAATGCATATGAAATACATAAATATAAACATATGATTATATATATGTATATATATATATATGTATAAATGTATATTTGTTACAAGTAAATTGTTACTAGTAACAATTATATAAATGTATGTATATCTTTGTTACAAGTAAAGAGTTACTAGTAACAATCAAGTATGTATATAAAATACATGTAGATGTATTTTATACAATGTATGGCAAGTCTAGCATTATATTTTATATATACTTGAAATATATAAAACTAGAAATGCTTACAAGTATCACAAAGGGGGTCCATTTGAGGTTGCTTGAAAAATGGAATAACCTAGACATGCATGCATGTACAAGTGAAGCAAAAGAGCCAAAGGGGACCCCCCCCCCTCTCCTTTCTACGGCCGAAATCAAGCAAGGGAGGGGCCTCCCTCTCTTGCTTTACTTCTTGGCTTTTTAAGTCTTCATGCATGGCTTTTGTGTAGAAGTTTATGCTACCACCTTTCCTTGTGTTCTTAGAAAAGTTCTAAGTATTCTTGAAGCTTTGAAAACATCTCTACATTCTTGTATTGGTGTTCTTCAAGTAAGTCAAGTGTGGTGCTACAATACATACATCTTGTTCAAGAAGAAGAACAAAGGTTGTTGCTTGCATTCTTGAATATCAAGGGTTGGAGAGACTAGCATCTTGGAGGTGTTGGACTCATTGATTTGTGGATACCTTGGAGGAAGTCTTCTCTTGGCTTCTCATAGATCAACCACTTCATCAACGGTTTACTCACACTACAAAGGTTGTAGTTCTAAACACCCTATGGTTGTTTTGTTTCTTAAGGCTTGCATATGGATCATTGGTGGGGAGTTTTAAAAGTTTAAAATTGTTGTTCATGCTTCCGTTGCTAAAATATATTTTGAAAAAACCGAACAAACCCCAACACGGACCCGAGAGGTATAAATGCGAGCTACAAAAAAACTCAAAGTCTTTGTCGTATTGTTGGGCTTCTTGTATTTTCAACGATCTTTCCTCGGCTTCAAGTTTCTTCATTCTATACGTCATATTTTAGTCTACCCTCGCATTGTATGAAGACATATATTTGTCCCAACAACGCATCATAGGTTTGGGTCAGTTGTGCTTCTTCATCCCATGGGCTGTTGAGGCTCCTCTATTTCGATATCGTCGTCCTCGTAATCATCGTTGAGGTTAAAGTTAGTGCCAGCATCGGATGATGGAGTCAAAGGGTTTTGGATCGAAGACCTTTTTGTACGTTTTATAGGTTTTATAGGCTAGGAAGAGAGGTCATCGATACTACTGTGCCCCATTTTGGATAATCTTTTAAGACGCTCCACGCTTTTTCGTGGATGAAAGCATTCCCGTTGTTTTCAACCCAATAACAATGGTGTGATTTAGAATATCGGTTTCGCTTTTACCGCTACATCTTGTATTTATTATGTTGCTATAGATACCTGCGAAAGCCGATATTTTTTTGTTTAAGTCTTTGAACTTGGATGTCACTTGATGGATGTTTCTATACGTTTCACGTTGCATTTGAATGTAAAACAAGACCTCGACTCTTCTCCATAAACTATCTACACGTATATAATAAAAAATAATAATATTAATAATAATAATAATATAGTAATAATGTGGTAAGAATAATAATATATAGTAAGAATATGCAAGAATAATACTTATATATATTAATAATACGTAAGAAGAATAATAATATATAGTAATAATATGTAAGAACAATTATACCACTGGTTTGAGCGTTCTTGATAACGGGATCCTCGGAAACGTCAATCCAAGCTTGAACCAACGTCACCTATTCGTTGGTCGTCCATTTATTAGCTTTGGCTCAACCCTCGAATTTTTTCGTTCCCTTTCGTGGTTTCGGGATTTCTTCTTGGGTTTGGTTGGATTGTTGGGTTGGAATGGATTGGGGTGTCTCCGGTTGTTGAGTTTCCAGGACGTATTAAAAATCGTCGGCGTCTAGAAACGGGTTTGGATAATTAAAGGGTGTAGGGTTTGAAAGGTTAAAAGGTGTCGGAACAAAACTCGCTTGTAACATCCCTTGGTACGTCAATTGGAGAAGAGGGATGAAACATTGTTGCCACTTCAACCCAAATGGACCCAAAGCCGAGATCCCTGTAGGGGTGTTCCCACTTCAACCCAAATGGACCCAAAGCCGGCCAGGATGGGCTACGGATGGCCTTATATGCCGTTTAGTTATAATATCCCAAATTGTAAGAAATCTATGTTGTGTTTGTGTATGCATGGTGTTTAGTTTTGGGGTGTTTGTCAGTCTGTGTGTATACAACACATTGATTGTAGTAAAATTTGTGTAGTTTGTTTATATATAATTATTCTACATGTCTTTAGATCAATTCAATTTTTCTTAAAATTAGGCAAACATGTAAATATGCCACTTTTTTTCTTATCCTTCCAACTTAAAAACATAATTTCATTTCCTTTCCTTTCATGTTAAGAAGACTTTTACAAAATCTTTCTACCATTGTATAAATCATAAACAAATGCCTAAGCCCGATTAACTAAGTCTACCTTGGCTCTTATTAATGTTTCAACAACATGAAAAGTTTATTTGAGAATCATTTTTATTGTGAGAATCAATATTAGCATCTCAATTTCCACTCCTTCAATATCATCGCCCACCTATAAATTCATCTAATGCACCTTGTCACACTTTATCCTCGACGCTATCTAAGATTGGTTCTCGTTATTCTCGAAATAATAATGGTTCTTAAATGAACCCTCCCCTATATAAATCAATGGCTAATAAATTTGGTGGCTAATGATTGGTTCAATGACGCATTAATGCAGGGTATTGTAGACAAATCAAGTCTCGCACATTAATGACGGTCCATCCGGACGCAATTCATGGTTGGAAAAATATATAAATGACCAAAATACCGATATTAATGAGTCATTAATGATGTTACAAATAGCTCTTGCAGTTCTCGTACGAAAAACCGTTCTCATGTGAACTTTATATATATATATATATATATATATGTTGGGAGGTTCAAAAGAGAATGGATATTTAGGAGAGAATGAGAGACTTAAATGTCTACGGTTGTCCCTTCATTTTATTCATTACTTAACCATGAATTGCGACGACAATGAATTGCAATCGCTAAATCTAATAGATCAACATTTAATTGATGGTTAGGATTTATTCTCCTATTCTTATTTAAATATCCATTCTCGCAATAATCCTCCCCTATATATAATATATATATATATAGGGAAGGGTTTATTTGAGAACCATTCTTATTGCGAGTACTGCGAGAACCATTCTGGACCCTTGATTAAAATAAATCAATGGACAATAAAAATGACAGCTCATTAATTACGCATTAATGAGAGGTATTTTAGGAAAATCAAGCATCGTTTTTAAATGACGGTCCATTTGAACTCAATTCATTCAAGAAATATATAAAAGACCAAAATACCCCTATTAATAAATCATTAATCAGCATTAATGGTGGTTACAAATAGTGGTTACAATACTTGCAATAAGAGAGGTTCTCAAATGAACTTCTCCCTATATATATATATATATATATATATAGAGAGAGAGAGAGAGAGAGAGTAACACCCCATTCGGAGTCTACTCACTACTCATACAATACAAAACAGAGCAAAATCTAAGAATTAATACCTCAACAACTCGTGTTTCACTCTTTAACGTTGCACTTCGATACCATGTTAAGGAAAGAAATGCGGCTAAGCCAAATGCCCAGCGCGCGGATACAAAGAAAAAACAAAATGATATGAACAAGACATATCAAATAGTAAGACCAACAATAAATAACAAAACTATAACTAAGTAATCAATGGGGTACTAACAATCCGAGCTCAATAATACTGATACTTGTATAAAACAAGCAGCAGCCACTATACAATGGGTACATTGACCTGTAGATTCAAAGTATCGAACAATGGTGGATGAGTGTTGGGCACTACGCCTCCATCCACAACAATAACAATACAATAACTATGGTTAACCAATGCGCATTCTAAAACCTTCACTCCACAATGAGGAGACGCCGTAACTAATCACACTGCTACGAAAGCGTCACACCATTGGTGCCACAATGATGCACCTATGGTACCCCCATAGGTGGTTAATAGCTCGCATACCCAGAGTTAAACGGACAATACAATAAACAATGAATAACAAAAATGTACTAACAATGTAACCATGACCTTCAAAGAACTAACGGTAAGGCAATAACAATAAGACAATTACACTACACAGACTTAATAGGCAATTCTGAGCGGCTATAACACTGAATACTAAGTCAATAACGAACGAAGAATACCCAAACGATTGAACAATATATGATGTGAAAAGAATTAAATTCATATTTAATTTCGATGTGAATAGACAAGGTTTTGGGACTAACCATTATACAATGTTTTGAAAACACGATAGCGGGAGAAAACTTGAATTTAAAGAAAACATCAATCCTTATGGTAAGGGTATATATACTCATATACATACTAAAATCCCAATAACCACATGTCAATAGAACCAAGTAAATGAAAATGAACAGAAACCTTTATTGATGAAACGACTAGTTATAAAAAGAGGAACGAATCCGAACAAATGAGCATGAATCGAGACAATCAAGAACCTAAAGTTACGAGCGGTACAAACGACTATCATTATTGTAAAAGAAGGTAAGAATCCATACAACGACTATATAACAATAGCGAAAGTATAAATATCCGTACAAACTAGCATGAATTGAAACAATCAAGAACCTTTAGTTAAGAGCTAGAATCCGGGCCTTATTTTCACGACTCAAGAACCCAAGCTCTAGTAATAACCTAACGCTAATTCCCTTTACTGCTATAGTTTTCCTAACAAATTTTAGTCTGTTTTACATTTATATACCCTAAAAGACTTTCTAGAATTCTTTTATTTCCATTTATATTTTCTTGCTACTAATATTCAGATTGCTTTTGCCACATCAATTGTTAATCGTATACTTTAATGTTAAGTTTATTTGATTATCAAATATGAATAAAAAAGAGAACTTGATGAAATCACAAATAAGATGCTTTAATAACACAAAGTTTTTGGGCAAGAATTCTTCAAATATTGCAATGGTATCCTGATTCTATGTGCAATTTTAGATGGCAAGTGGGAATGGATTCAAGATCAAAAGTATCAAGACTATGGCAAGGGAAGAAATTGAGGCGGTATCTTCAAAAGAAAACTAAATTCAAGTCCAATTCTTGCCTTGTGAAAAAAAATTCTAGATATTCAAAAATCGATTTAAAAATTCAAATCCTTTGTAACACTAATTTAAAAATCAAAAAAAAAAAATTCAAAATTAAATAATTAAAATTTGGGTCACCTTAAAAGTGAGTGGGCCTCAAAATCTCAAACCAAGTAGCACAAGTCAATTGTCCCGAACTCCCGTTCATAACTTCATACAACTAAGTCAAACTTAAATTGCCGTTGTAAAATCTACTTATGATATTCTAATATAAATAAAACTATACTAAAACGATAATATTAAACATTAATAAAAACGTATTACATAATAATAAAGCGCGAATTAAATGAGAATTTAGAAAAAGACGACATACGACATCAACACTCTAACCAGAAGTGGAAACATCGACGCGAGTGGGAGTGCAGACTTGACAACAGAAACGTGGTATTATGATATGAAGAAATGTGATTGTATTTCTTACATAAGTCATCAATCAGTATTGTTACAATTAAGGGTAATAAAGTTAAACGTTATTGGTTTAATTAAAAAGAATTTAAAATGATTATAAAATATTTTAGAATGATAAACTAAGAGTTTGGTTAATTATAATATTTTGAAATATTATAAAGAGTGATATGATATTTGTAAATTAAGGTGGACAAATACTATTTTATATAATTTAATAAGGGCATATATGAAATTATCTCCAATAATTTTAACTCTAAAAAGTTAAAATTGATTTTTTGATTTTAAGTTAATGAACGGTCAAGATTAAATATTTTTTTAAATAAATAGTTCAGATCGTCTAATAAATTTTATCAAATTAGTCTTTTATTTATATTAGAATATACTAACTTACATTAAATTTATTGAATTATTATAATTTATTTAATAGAATAAATTTAATTACTTAATTTTTACCATCAATTTAATCAAAATTAGAATTTATTTTTGACTTTTCTAAGTCAAAACTAAATCAAAATTATTAGATAAATTTCAAATGTCTTTTTCTAAACTTTAAAATATCATATTTGTCCACCATAATTTAAAAATATCATATTTATCGTTTATAACATTTCAAAAATCATATTTAATCAAATTTTTAATTTTATTATTTTCAAATATTTTATAATAATTTTAAATTCTTTTTAAATATAACCAATAATATTTCGTCTTACTGCCTTAATTTTACTATTGATGATTGATAGCTTGCAAAAAATATAATCATTTATTTTTGTATCATAATACCATATTTCTTCTATCACATATCTCCTCAACCTCGCATCAACGCTTACATCACTATTCTGACTGTTAACGCGTCCGTCATCATTTTTCTAAATTATTGTTTCTGTAAAGTTTTATAATTATTTAATATCTTTTATTAATTTTTAATATTTATCTTAAACTAACTCGTATATCACACAAATATATAATCTGGTTTATTTAATATATTAAACAAAAGGTAGTATTTGTTAGCACATTAACTTTGAAAATAAATATGAAAATAAAATACCTTCAAAATATTATCATCGCAAGGATAATCTTAATTATCAAGAACATTTTAAATATGAGTTTAGTTCATGAAAATGTATCTAACATGTCACCTTTTATTATTGTATGTATTGAACTTTTAAAAGTACCATTTAATGTATCCAAGTCTTAAAAGTTACCAATTAGTGTACCCAATTACCTACACAGCAAGTAATCAGTAATTTCTTTTATTTTTATTATTATAACGTTTTCCACCTCATTATTGTTGCCACCTCAGTATTTCATGAAGAAAATTCATCATCTTCATACTTTAACATATGAACAAAAATGCACAATTGAACTATACGAAATCCACATATGAAGACTGAAAATTGAAATCCCATATGAAATATATTTAGTGAAATAGCCGAATGAATTTGGGTTTCTCGAACAAAATCGAAGCAAGAATGAACCCTAAATCATGAACAAGAAGAAGAACTCAAATCGAAGCAAGAATGAACCCTAAATCTGTAAAGCTAATTGGAAGAACAAGAACAAATCTAAACCAAGAACATACCATGATCAAATTTAAACCAAAATCGAGCCTTGTTGAAATGCTTACCTTTGAAGATCTAAACCAAGAACATATCTAAACCAAGATCGAACCTTATTGAAATCGCTTACCTTTGAAGATCTAAACCAAGAAAAGATGTAAACCAAAATCCTTACCTTTGAAGATGAGTATTGTAACCTTGACAATGATAGACTCAAAATCGAGCCTTGTTAAAATCGTATGAACTCATCTTCAGATCTCAAAATCAAAATCCATACGAACACATCTTTAGATCTCAGAATAAAATTCGTACGAACACGTCTTCAAATCAAAAAATGAATGTATCGCCCAAAACGAAGCCACAACTCAGATCTGAGAATCAAAATTGAACCCAAAACGAAACCCTAAATCGAACTCATATGAAATCGCAAACCTTATAATTCAATAATCAAAAAGATGAACTTGTTCAAACAAATAGTAAATCGTCATTTTAGAAACCAATAAATCTGAAAACCTAAAAAAAATCGAGATAAATAGTTGAAGGGCATGGTACTTTGTAGAAGATTTGAAGATGAAACTCAAAACCAAACTATAAAACCATATAAGAAAACCCCACAAACAATTTTTGTAGATGAAGCTGGAAAAACATATAAATATTAATAATTATAATTATAATAATAATAATACTTTATTTATATTTATAAAACAATGATTTTATTTTTTCTTTATTTTAATCCATGAAAAATCCATGTCACATTTCACATCACCAGCCACGTCAGCGAAAACGGTGCCACATCAACATGTAACTTCCTATAGCAGGTTCGATACACGAAATGATAAATTTGAAAAGTCTAGTACATTAAATGGTAACTTTAAAAGTTCAGTACATACAATAGTAAAAGGTGACAAGTTGGATACATTTTCAGGAACTAAACCCTTTAAATATTTAAGATCAGTAAAAAACAATTCAATTAGATGGTTCTATATATGAATACTTACCCACGCAGAGCGGCGGCTAGAAATAATTCATACTCAATAACATGTCCGTTTTTAATAGCGCAAGACTACTATACCACACATTATATTGTATCGAATAATTTTCGTTCGCATTGTATCTATTTTCTTTCTAATGTTTCCATTTCTTTTATTTCTCTTTTCCTTATACCTCTTTTATTAATTTTAAAAAACAATAAAATGAGAAACAAAAAGAATATTAAATATATTATAAATTAAACCTTTTTTTATTACATGAGTCATTTTAAAAATCTGAAAATATCTATAAATTTATGTTACATGTTTTTTGGTTTATAAGTTTTAGTTATACGTATTTTCTAATACTTAAATTAAAATATGTGTCATATGATAAAATATCTAAACTATTATTTTTATGAATATCCTTTTTATTTAATTTTTAATTTTTATTTAATATCATATAGGTTGAAAATTAATTTGCATTGACTTGATTTTTTAAAATATAATTTATTACTAGCATAGTATTCGTGCAATGCAACGGTTAGAAATAATTTCTACTCGATAACATGTCCGTTTTTAATAACGTAAGACTATTATATCACGCATTATAATGACATCGAACAATTTTCGTTCGCAATATATCTATTTTCTTTCTCATGTTTCTATTTCTTTTATTTCTCTTTTCCTTCTAACTCTTTTACTGATTTTAAAAAACAATCAAATGAGAAACAAAAAGAATATTAAATATATTATGAATTAAATCTTTTGTTTTGATTACACGAGTAATTTAAAAAATCTGAAAATGTCTATAAATTTAGGTTGCATGTTATTAGGTTTAAAAGTTATAGTTATACGTATTTTTTTAATACTTAAATTAAAATATGTGTTATATGATAAAATATTAAAACTATTATTTTTGTAAAGATTATTTTTATTTGATTTTTAATTTTTAATTTGTATTTAATATCATATAGGTTGAAAATTAATTTGCATTGACTTGACTTTTTTAAATATTATTTATTATGAAAGGTTTAGTTATAAAAATGGTATTTAAGAATCTAATTAACTCTATATAATAGTTTCCTTACAGGGTTAAATAAGGGGTAAATTAGTAATTTCAAATTACTTAAAATTAAGAGATTTCAAAGGTCTAAATGCTTTATCTTACTCCTATATAATGCATTTACCACCTAAAAAACTCTTAATTTTAAGAAGAGTAAATTTACTACAATACCCCTCCTTTATACCTCTCCTTTAAGTCCACAATTAATGAATTTAAACAAATAAATATTGAAAACATAACCGATAATAATGAATTTAAATCAATACTTATAACTGAATTATTTCTAACCATATATTTTTAATATTAACTTTTGATTTATGAGATCACCATACTTATAACTGAATTAAGTATAATCATATATTTTTAATATTAACTTTTAATTCATGAGATCACCTAAATTTCTGTTTTCAATAAATCAAGTTCAAGAGATTTCACAAACACCAAACAAATGAAAGAGTCAAAGAGTTGAAATTTATAAGCATTACATTCTAACTAAATTACATAATAATTGAAACTATAAAACATTACACACACATATACATACATATATATAATGAACAACTTCATGATTCAGTCATACGACAAAATTCTTCCAACAAACTGAAAGACAAATAACTCAGAGTTAGCAATTTAATTCTTAATTTCAAAGTGGCTCTCGCAAATAATCTTCACAAACTCATATTAGCTCTTTGTGATTATTCTGCACAAAACTCATCACAACCTCCTTTTTATTCGCCGCCATCGCATTGCGCGGGTACCCCACTAGTAATATAGTATAGATAGAAGGTTTAGTAATAAAAATGGTATTTAAGAATCTAATTAACTCTATATAATAGTTTTCTTATAGAGTTAAATAAGGGTTAAATTAATAATTTAAAATTACTTAAAATTAAGAGATTTCAATAACCTAAATGCTTTATAATATAATATAGATAACATTCTAAATAATTTCATATTATAAAGACAAAATCTGTAAATATGTGGAAGCGACTGGATTTTTAACATCTTTTAGAGGTTTCACTGTACATAAAATGAATATTTTTTTTCATACAATATTTATGCATGTGAAAAAAAAAATTCCTTAAATGGGGACATAAACATATGGTACCCTACTTTGTCACGCTAACTATAGTTAATTATGTAAAACACAATATATATATATTATTATCAATAATTAACAAGTAATCATTTGGTTCTCTTGTCTATTTCTCCCTTAGATTCCAACCAGGGATTGCAATGATCATTCGATTCTATTATCATCCATCCGATCCGATCCATCGATAGTGGATATAGACGAAGTTAAATTGGTGAATATTGGATATGGAGCGGATATGGATGTTTAGTTGAGCGAATATGGATGACGATTATCCATCCATGAATGAATTCCTAAACCTGAAATTAAATTTTCCTAAATTAATTTTTTATATAATTAAGTTTATAAATCTATATATTTACTATCTTTTTAACACTTATATATGAATATAATATTGAAGATACATATATATATTCTAAATTATAATATTACATAATTACAAAGTATGTTTTTCGCTTTGATTATTTTATATTAAGTTATATTTTGTTTTGTATCTTTTTTTAATAAAAAACTATGTATTTATGTCAACTAAAATTATAAATTATATGTAAATGTATGATATTTCCTTAAAGAAAAGAGTATTTCGACATCCAATGGATATCCATTTACCCGTCTAATCTGATGGATATGGATATGGATTGATTAAATAATTTTAAATGGATATGGATATGGACAATGAAAAACTAAATGATATGGATGTGGATATGACCTACTCCGATCCAAATCCGATCCATTGCCATCCATAATTTCAACCCTTGACTCAGCTTTAAGGCTGTCAATTCGGGCCGGATTCGTGTCGTTTGGGTTCAGGTCAGTTTTGTGTCGATTCAATTTCAACCCATTTATTTTCGTCAGGTTCGGGTTGTGTCGGTTTTTCGTGTCGACCT
Source organism: Dittrichia graveolens (assembly GCA_038502395.1). NCBI lineage: Eukaryota > Viridiplantae > Streptophyta > Magnoliopsida > Asterales > Asteraceae > Dittrichia > Dittrichia graveolens. The sequence continues at coordinate 80,160,684 of JARJIL010000005.1, read as the reverse complement.
TCGGGTCGACCCATTTAGGCCAAATGTCATCAACGAGAATTTTTTTGGTTTTTTAATACGGTTTTTCGTTTCAACTACGATTTTTTTGTCAACATTTCAAATTCCATGTTTGTTTTTCAACGTTTGGCACAAATTTCAAAAACGATTTTCACTTATATTCTAACTTTAATAATCAATGTTTGTTTCCGTTGTATTCGAACTTCAAAATCCGGTATTTATTTTAGTTTGATTAAAATTTTGATTTTACTTTTTTATTCACTTATATAAATTAATATAATAAAAACTATGATGTATTACTATTCTATACCAATAAATAATGTTATTGAACAATCGAATAATTTAAGATTATTTATCACTAAATAGAATTATGAATCGATCCAAAATACTAAAGTATCACCTATCAAATAATCAAATATAAAAGTATCAAAATCATATAGTGAAAATAACAAATACTAAAATAACATACTATTGTTTTAATTGTAAATCTTTTATTGTTTATTTTGAGTTTTTAACGTTTAAGGGTTTTGTACTTTTGTTTGATGGGTTTTATTATTCTAAAATGTCACTCTCTTATTTGAATTCATAATCTTCTTTTCAAAATTTAAATTTCAAATATAAAAAAATTCTAAAATTTTATAGTTTTACCTATAAACGGGTCATACGGGTCATTTTGGGGTTATCGGGTTGACCCTAACCCGACCCATTTATTTTCATGTTAACCCGCTTTTAACCCGTTTCGGGTTCGTGTCGGGTTTCGGGTCGACCTAAAAATTGCAAGCCTTACTCAGCTTGACTCTATGTATTAATTTCTAAAGTCCTACGGTCCTATTTATGTTATTATTATTCATATTATTTTTTTCTAATGTTTTTTGATTGAGAGGTTATATATCCTCCTATTAATTGTTTCTATCAATCATTATACTTACTAGATCACGACATGTATTAACATTAAAAGATGAGAGAAAAGAAGAGATAATCAGGGGGTGTTTGGTTGAAGAGAATTCATGGGATTCTTTAGGAATCAGAATCCAATTCCTAGGAAATCCCATGTTTGGTTTAACTTAGTCAAGGGAATTGTTTTTCTAAATGGAATTCAGATTCCTTCACCTGAAGGATTTCAGGTTCCTTCCAAGATTGGATGGAATTCAAATTCCTTCCATCACCATCACCTGTGACCACTGATTTCACCATTTTTTCGTCTCTCATCCTTGTCACTTTTCCCTCGGCAACGGCAACCCGAAAGTGACGAGTGGCGACCGGTGGCTTCGATGGTGGCTTCATCTTCTTCGACCGGTGGCTTTGATGATGAGTGACGACTGTTGAGCGGTGGCATCGACTGTGGCTTCATCTTCTTTGACTGGTGGCTTCAACGACGAGTGACGAGTGGTGACCAGCGGCATCGACGGTGGCTTCATCTTCTTCGACTGGTGTCTTCGATGACGAGTGACAAGTGGCGACTGGTGGCTTCGATTAGAGCTTCGACCTTCAACTGTGGCTTCATTTTCTTTGTCCCGACGACCAGCTATTAGGGCTTCATTCGTCTCGACGATGGCGGTGTTGGGGCAGTGGTCGCGAGTGGCTGAGGCGGTGGTGGCAGGTGGCGGTGGTGAAGGAAGGTGCCACCGATTTCACCAAGATTTTCCCTTTTGAATTCTATCTCTTGCCAAATACAAAAAGGAAGGAATTACTTTCCAATTCAAATTCCTTCCCAATCAAATTCCTTTCAAGATTCCAATTCAAATGAAAAAGAATCCGTGAACCAAACGCCACCTTAGTGGATTTCATGTGTCATTATCTGCTAGATAGGAGAATAAAGTAGTAGGATTTAGTATGAGGAAAAAATCTATTATTAGAGTGAATTACTAAAATAGTCTGTTTGGTTTGTCAAAAATTGTTGATTTATTCCTTTAAGATCAAAAGTTACCCTGCCAGTTCTTATGGTTGCATTTAATTTTATACCTAATTTGGTTATTTTAACTAACATATTTTAAATTTAAAAGTTAGTTTGCTTTTTAGTAAAGAGTATTTTAGTCTTTTCGCCAATTAACAAACTAGTGCTATATCCGCCCGTTGTCCGGGTCAAGTTTCTAATGCATATATGTGTCAATTGTGTATGTGTGTGTTATTATTGGTGATCAATTACATTAATAAATCTAAAGTATTAAATACATATTTTTTTTATATTTTTGTGTAATGTGAGAGTATTGAAATTACATTATTAATAAATATGTACAAAGCGGTACATATTTTTAATTTGTAAAAAAGAGTAAAAAGCAGTTAGGTTTAAAAAAATGTTACCCGAGAGTATCGAAATTACACTATTAATAAATATGTACAAAGCCATGCATATTTTTAATTTGTAAAAAAGAGTAAAAAGCCGTTAGGTTTAAAAATTGTTACCCCAAATCCCGCACCTTCATTGTCGCCGAGTGATGATAGTCGTCACACAACCATACATCTAACCGGTTGTCTCTACATCACACACACCTCATATTTCTATTTAGCACATTACTTTTATGTTGCAAACCTCTAACGTTTATTATTTTAATTTTTTTTATTACCTGTTTGTTTACTTCTTAACGTTTTTGTACGAATCAAGAGTTGGGATAATTAAGCTGGTTCGAATTTTGAGTTGTTGAATAAACTATTTGATATTGATATGAAGCATACTTAATTTTTAGTATTACTTAAAAGACCATTGCTTTAAACAATACACTAACATAAAATTATTTTTACTTCTACTTTAGTAAAATATAGTTTATTCTTAATTAATTGTATCCCATGTTAAATATTTATTAGTTAATAAAATATTAGTGTGTTTTAAATATTTTTATAAAAGACACATCTAACTTATATAAATAAATATAATAAAATCAAAATACCAAATTTAAAACGTAAAATCAAAATACCACATCTAACTACAATATTCAATGTTTGTTTCGATTGTATTCGAACTTTAAATTTGATATTTGTTTCGGTTTGAATTTAAATTTTGATTTCACTTATTTATTCAACTTATATAATAAATATAATAAAAACTATTTTGAATTTACTTTTTTATTCAACTTATATAAATTAATATAATAAAAACTGTGATGTATTACTATTTTATCATGTACCAATAAATAATACCAATAAATAACCGAATAATTTAAAATTATTCATCATAAAATAGAATTATGAATCGAATTCAAATACTAAAGTACCACATATCAAGTAATCAAATGTAAAAGTACTTGTTGGGGAGATAATCACTTCACCCTAATGATCAACACTACCTATCCTAAAACATAGAATTTGATGATAACCAAACCCTACATTCAGCTGAGTGAAGAATTTGATCAGCTGAGTGCCTACTCTATCAGCTGAGTGAACAATTGGATCAGCTGAGGCCCAGAGCATCAGCTAAGTAAGTCTTTCTTCACACAAGTCATCTCCCCTTATAAACTGATGTATTTGATTGATCAGCTAAGCATTTTTGATCAACTGATCATACAAATACATGAGCATTATGTCCTCCTAAGCTTACTATTGATCAGCTGAGCATCTATATGATCAGCTGAGCAATATGTGTCAACTGAGTCCTAGCAAAGAGTGATCAACTGATATATTTTGTCAACTGAGTAGTGAATATCAGAGTTCCTTGTACAATCTGTTAGCTGAGTCGTGAAAAATGTCAAATCTACTCTATCTTTTCAGATTGTAAGTCATATGTAAAAGGCAGAACATGTGTTGTTCTATTATGCCTTACATCTTTGTTTGTAAAAGTAAAATGCACTTTTTGGATCAAGTATGAGACAAAAAGGTTTGATCTTATCCTCTGGAAAGGGATAATGATACCTCAAACAAACGAAGATCTTGAAGATTTGTTCAAACAACTAAGTATGGCTGGCAATCCCATACTTGGTAAAGTCAAATCAATCAGAAGCATGGTGTTGATTAAAGTACAATCATGGAAAAGGAAAGACACTTCTACACGAAAGTAGATGTGGACTTTAATATTTTATATTGTGAATGGGTTGCACTTTTGCAGAAAAGTACAATTACTTTTATCATACATTTGATTAGAGTAACTTTACTTTTCACCCACTACCTTTACAATTAAAATATTATATTTCCACATCCTCTTGGTCTCTTACCTTCATGCAACCGGATCCACCAAGACTTCTATATATATATATATGCATGGTGGACATGCAAATAGAGAAGATACTACACAACACAACAAAGTGCAGTCTCTACTACACAAAAAGAAAATCTCATCAGTTGAGAAATTTCGTAGAGTATAAGCATTGTGTAGAATCAAACTTGTTCATGTGTTGAACGCTCTAAATACATTAGTTGTTTTAGAGTTAGCTTGTCTATGTGTTAGACAAATTGATTGCCACCTTTTATTGTACTTAGAATTTCCGCTTTTAGTACATATAATTCTTGATTCATATCAATAACAATTATATAAAAGTATATAAGTGTGTCTTTAATTTTTAAAAGCTAAAGTTTGTATTCAACCCCCCCTTCTACAAACATTTGTTGTTGCGTACTCAATCTGGTACTAACAACTGGTATCAGAACAGGATAGATAATCAATATCTAGATCTGTTTTGCTTACTCTACAACTGCTTCTACCCCTCTCAATATGGCCTCATCCGCAAACAATATGAATATCTCAAACACGGGGTCCTTAACAAGATGTCCCATGTTTGACGATGAAAATTTCTCCATGTGGAAAAGTAGAGCACATCTTTTCCTATCCACCCTTGATATCCATATGCTTGAAATAGTCACTGATGGTCCTTATGTTCCAACATCAGTGTTATCTATCCCATCAGAATCTGAAGGTTAAACCTCTAAAACTGAAAGAATCATAACCAAACCCATGCATCTGTGGACAGATGAGGATAAGAGGTTGGTTAGCCTAGATGTTAAGGCTAGATCAGCTCTTGTCTCTGCACTACCCAATGAAATCTATCATCAAGTGCTTAACTGTCCTTCTGCAAAAGAGATGTTAGATACACTCACAGTTGCATATGAAGGGACTGAAGAGGTGAAGGAGAACAAGAAGCTCCTCCTCAACAGAGAGTATGAATTCTTCTTTGCTCAGAAAGGTGAGAGTCTTACACAGACATACACCGGGTTCAACTGCCTAGTTAATGACTTGAAAAGGGCAGACATAACCAAGAGCAACTTTGTCTTGGTGAACAAGTTTATAGACTCCCTCCCAGAAACATGGGATCACTTTGTCACTGTACTAAGACATAGTGAGAAGATTAAGGGAATGTCTCTGGTTGCTCTCTATGGTAACTTACTCAACCATGAGCAATCAGTCAAGCAAAGGAAGTTGTCATCCAAGGAGATGAAGGAGGCAGTGAAAGCTGCACCAACTGCCCTTGTATCAAGAGATACAAAGGTGAATAGCTTTGCAGCTATTGATTCTGGTTCTGATGAAGAAGGAGATGGAAAGGAGAGTGCTGGAGAAAGTGATGAGGAGAAGGATTGTGAGGAAAGTAATCTGGAGGAGTTGGTTGAAGGTGTAGCTATGCTGGTTAAGAAGTTCAGACCTTTCAAGAAGGGAAAGGGTGTTAAGAGGTTCATCAAGAGGTCATCAAAGTTTGTCAAGCCCAAATCCACTTTTGATGCCTCCACAGTAGAGTGTTATAAGTGTGGCAAGATTGGCCACATAGCCAGTGACTGTAAGTCCAAATATAACACTGGTTCTTCATCTGTGCAAAAGCAGGAGGGCCAGATTGATTATGAAGCCAAGTATAAGAAACTCCTTGCTGCTGTCCTTGACAAGAAGAAGAAGAAGAAGAAAGCCCAGGGCCAAGTTCTTGTTGCTGAAGAAGAACATTGGGCAGAAGAAGATCTCTCCTCAGATGAAGATGAGGTGATCTCTGCTCAGTTCTGCATGATGGCCAACAACAATGATGGTAGTTCCTTTGACGAAGACATGAAAAAGGCTGCTAAAGCTTGTTCAACTACCAACTGGGATCCTTCTTCTATGTATCAGGTTGGAAAATTTATTAACTATTATGATAATGAGAAGAATGCTATGTTTGATTACTTGTGTATTGATTTCCAGTCTGATATTCAAAGAGAGAAGAAGCTAAAACTAGAAGTAGAATCACTAAAGGAAAAATTAATTCTTAAGGATGAGGAACTTAAGCAGATAACAACTTAAATGATGAACTAGCTAATCAAAAGATACGTAATGAGATCTTAGTAAAAGAAACTAGTGAAGCAACCAAAAAGTTTAATGACCTCCAAAAAGTAGTAAAGTCTTGGTGTGTATCTGTAGAAAAGACCACTCAGTGTGTCAAGGAGCAGATACCCAAACAAGTTCAAGCTATTATTGGTGGAAATTACTCTAAGGCTGCTAACTATGTTGATTCTAGTAAGAACCTTAATATCTTAGACAAAGATGACATCTTGCCACAGACCTTTCACAAGACTGTTAAAGGCAAAAGTGTGTTCACAAATAAGTTTGTTAGAAGCAAGAGTTCCCACTCAAAAGAATCAATTATTCCTTCTGTTGAATCATCCTCTAGTAAGATTTTAGAATGTAAAAATACTAATAACAAAAAGTCAAAAGGATGTGATTAAAGGAAAGGAATCATTATTTGAGACATCAGAGACATTATGTTGTCAAACCTTGAAAACAGATGACTTAATTCTTAGCATTTCACAAACTGAAGAATCATTAGCTAATACTACTCCATCAACTAATAGGTTAGTAGATGATAAATGCTCAGCTGATAAACAATCAGTTGATCTAGAAGTAATCAACTTTCTTTTAATAGAAGAAACTATGAGTAAAAAGAATGGTGTTCACATTGTTCCCATTTCTGCCACTCCAAAGATTGGTCAAAAACTTTCCAAAAACAAAGATCAATCTAAGGTGCTTGTAAATAAAGACCTAAGAAATTTACAGGATAAGCTTCATAAGCTGAATGGTCAAATTAGTCAAATGATGACTGATAAGAAATCTCATAGGCATTCAAACCATGTTGTTCAATGCTCCAAGGCCACAAAATCTCAAAAATGTTATAAATGTGGAAGCAAAGAGCATAAGGCATTTGAATGTTCTTTACAAGGGAATTCAAGACAGCGGACTTGTGATGATAACATAGTCACTCCTCTCATACATAAGAAACCTGAGATGAAGTGGAAAGCTAGGTGCATTCCACAAGGATCCACTGAGTAGTGGATTCCTACGTGTGTCACTAACTCTTCTTTCATTCAAATCTGTGCAGGGTGTTGGTTCTTGGTTTCTTGACAGTGGATGTTCAAGAACCATGACAGGTAACAAGGCTTTGCTCAGTAACTACAAGAAAGAGAAAGGTCCAAGGGTGACTTTTGGTGTCAACAACCATGGGCAAACTAAAGGCTATGGTGAGCTTCATAATGGGAACCTCAAGCTGTCAAAAGTTTCATATGTCAAAGGGCTGAAATATAATCTCATAAGCATAAGTCAATTGTGTGATGGAGATAATGAAGTCCACTTCACAAAGACAGGAGGCCTCATCATAAATAAAGAAGGTAATACAGTGTTCAGTGCCAAGAGAACCAAGGATGTGTATACACTTGACATGTCCTCTGGTGACCCTTCAAAGGAAACATGTTTGTACTCCAAGAATAATGAGGATACAAACTGGCTGTGGCACAAGAGGCTTTCCCACCTTAATTTTAAAAACATCAACAAGTTGAGCAAGGGTGAACTAGTGTCAGGACTACCTTCACTGACTTATCTTAAGCCTAAACCTTGCACTGCTTGTGAGAAGGGAAAGCATCATAAGACATCATTTCCATCCAAGCAGGCCTTCTCAATTACAGACCTTTCTATAACTGCTAATATTGGTGGAAGTAAGTATGCTCTTGTATTGGTTGATGAATTCTCAAGATATACTTGGGTTTTCTTTCTTAAAACAAAGAGTGAGGCTGCTGAAGAGATTATCTGTTTTATCAAGAAAATGGAAGTGTTGAATGGCAATCTGGTGAGGAGTCTTAGAAGTGATCATGGAACTGAATTCAGAAACCAAACTCTGGAATCTTTCTGTGATGAGAAAGGGATATCTCAAAACTTTTCTGCTCCAAGAACCCCACAACAAAATGGTGTAGCTGAAAGAAGAAATAGAACATTGATTGAAGTTGCCAGAACCATGTTGTGTGAAAGTGGGTTACCATTTAATTTCTGGGCTGAGGCTATAAGTTGTGCATGTTTCACACAGAACAGGTCCCTTATTATCAAGAGGCACAACAAAACTCCATATGAAGTGCTCAAGGGAAGGAAGCCAAGCATCAGCTTTCTGCATATCTTTGGTTGCCAATGTTTCATACTTAATCAAAAAGATCAATTGCAGAAGTTTGCTCCTAAAGCTGATGAAGGAGTGTTTGTAGGTTACTTAGTGATTTCTAAAGCATACAGAGTATACAACCTCAGAACCAAAGTCATGGAAGAATCCATCAATGTAATTTTTAAAGAAAATGACTTTGTTGCTTCTAGTTCTTCTAATCATGTTTCAGGTGAAGAATTTAATGATCTTATGCAAACTGGAGAAGTTCCTTTAGAGCAAGTAGATCCCTCTCCACCAGCTGCTCATGATTTAGATGAACCTGTTCCTATCCAAGTTTTTAACCATGTACAACCATCCTCATCCAATCCTATACCTCTACTAAAGCATGTGGAAAATGACTCAACATCATTGGATTCCAATTCCATATCACTCATTCCCTCTTCAGTAGAGATACCCATAGATTGCAATAATGAAGTTATATCAGCCACTCAAAATGAACTCATTTCTACTGCTGATAGCCAACATGTAACTTCTTCTCCCCAAATCCAAATGAATCCCAATTCCCAAGAAATCCAAAAAGCCTTCAAAGACCTCAAGCACCATCCTCATAATTTGGTGATAGGCAACATAGATGATCCAGTTAGAACAAGATCAAAAGCTTGCAACATCTGTTTGTATTCTGGATTTGTCTCAATGTTTGAACCAAAGAAGGTTGATGTAGCTCTCAATGATCCCCACTGGGTGTCTGCCATGCAAGAGGAACTGGCAGAATTCAAAAGAAATAATGTATGGAATTTGGTACCCAAACCAAAGGATAAATCCATCATTGGAACAAAGTGGGTGTTCAGAAATAAGCTAGATGAAAATGGGCAAATCATCAGAAACAAAGCAAGGCTAGTGGCACAGGGGTACTGTCAAGAAGAAGGTATTGATTTTGATGAAACCTTTGCCCCTGTTGCAAGATTGGAAGCCATCAGACTATTCCTAGCCTATGCTGCCTTCAAAAACTTCAAAGTGTTCCAAATGGATGTGAAGAGTGCATTTCTGAATGGAGATTTGAAAGAAGAGGTGTATGTCAAACAACCTCCTGGTTTTGAGGAGTCAAGCTTACCTGATCATGTTTACTTCCTAAACAAAGCTTTATATGGTCTTAAGCAAGCTCCAAGAGCCTGGTATGATACCCTCTCTTCTTTTCTCATTAATAAAGGTTTTACAAGAGGATGCATAGATAGCACTTTATTTATTAGGAAGTACAAAGGGGATGTGATACTTGTGCAGATATATGTAGATGATATAATATTTGGGTCTACTAATTTGGAACTATGCAAAAAGTTTTCTAAACTCATGTCTGATAATTATCAAATGAGCATGATGGGTGAGTTAAACTATTTTCTTGGTTTGCAAATTAAACAAGAGGTTGATGGTATTTTCATTCATCAAACAAAGTATGTCAAAGATTTACTCAAGAAGTTTGATTTTGAAAACTATTCTTCAATGAAAACACCTATGTCTACTTCTATTAAGTTAGGAAAGGACACTGATGGCAAATCAGTGAACATTACTACTTATAGAGGAATGATTGGGTCATTTTTATACGTCACTGCAAGTAGACCAGATATAATGTTTTCAACATGTCTATGTGCAAGATATCAAGCAGATCCTAAAGAATCACATCTTGCTGCTATTAAGAGAATATTCAGATATCTCAAAGGAACTCCTAATCTTGGTCTTTGGTATCCCAAAGACTCAGATTTTGAGTTAGTTGGATATTCTGATTCTAATTTTGCAGGATGCACATTAGACAGAAAAAGTACTTCAAGTGGTTGTCAACTTCTAGGAGGAAGATTGATTAGTTGGTCTAGTAAGAAACAGAATTCAGTGTCAACATCTACTGCAGAGGCAGAATACATTGCTGCAGGAAGCTGTTATGCTCAAATTTTGTGGTTACAAAATCAACTACTTGATTATGATATGAAGTTTGAAGACACCCCAATTCTTTGTGACAATACAAGTGCAATATCTATATCAAATAATCCAGTCATGCATTCAAAAACAAAGCATATTGAAATCGGACATCATTTTCTCAGAGATAATGTGCAAAAGAATAAGGTAACTTTGCACTACATTAACACTGATTTACAACTTGCAGATTTATTCACAAAGCCATTAGATGAAGCAAGGTTCAACTTCCTAATATCCAAACTAGGTATGCTAAATTTTTAGTTTAAAATAATGGTAATTTAGTTTGTGTCAATTTATAAGTGTTGAAAATTATAAGATACTTATCTAAGCATATCCGAGTCTTACTTGATTTGTGTAAACTGACTAACTATGCTCAGCTGATGCCTATCAGCTGATCAAATTTACTCAGCTGATCACTTTAAGATAAGGAAGGCATGCTCGGCTAAGTACTTTACTCAGCTGATACCCAAATTCTCACTATCAGCTGATAGTTTTCCATCAGTTGATACCCCTCAGCTGATAGTTTTCCATCAAACTGTTTTAGACACCATCGGCTACAATGAACCTGTAGTGCATGGTCAAGTCAAGGTCTCTGCTCTCGCTCATCCATGGAAGTATTTGGCCAACGTGGTCATACGTTGCTTCGGTCCTAAATCTGGAAGCCATCATCTCATCAACCAAACCGAGCTTCTGGTGCTCTATGCCCTAGTCTTCGGGGTAAATATCGACTTTGCTCAAGTGATATTTTCGGACCTTATTGATAAAATCACCCAGAGCACCAACAAGAAATCATCGAGGTCGCAGGTGCCCTACATTAGACTATTGAGCCTGATAACTATGAGAGAGATTGGAGAGGATGATTCTGTAGGTTTAACAGAACATCTTGAGCATATACCTGTCCCTGCCATGGGTGAAAAGATATTCCATTTCTTAAAGGCAGACAGAGGTCCTCCAATCACTGCCCAAATGCAAGAGCTGATTGATGCTGCAAACGACAATGCAGATGAAAATGATGATGATAATGATGGTGATGATGATGCTGATGAAAGCCACACTGGCTCTAAGGATGATGATGATGATGATGATGCTGGTGATGGTGATGCTGGTGATTTTGCTCCTCCCAGTCCAATGGAACAAAGTCCTCTTGGTGATGATGGTGATGCCCAAGAACAAGAGATCTCTGAGCAACTTCTGGAGCTCATTGACAGAAGTAAGCACATCATGTCCCAAGGTATGGATAGTACTGATTCCACCTCTGGGGATATTCAAATGGTCGTCCCAACCTTTGATAGCCCATCCTCATCTCCAGTCCAAACACCACTCCAACAGCCAAGCTCTAGTGAACCTCCTGTGGTCACTAGTTCTACTCCTATTCGTAGCCCCATATATACAAGGTCACCAGAAGTGACTCATTATGAGCACTTTGAGGGAGTGCAATCCACACCTCTGACCTCAACTCCAATTACCCTTCCTCATGTTGAGGGGGAGCAATTGGATGTTGCAACCTTTCAGCCAGTGGATATATCCTCACAACAGGATACATCTGTAAAAATGGGACTTAAACCGTTAGCTGAGACAACCTCCCAAAAGGTTGATCTCATTGAAAGACAGACCTCAACCCAAGGTCACACTGTGTCTATCCCACAATTGAGTCAGCCTATACCATCTACATTCTCCCAACAGAATGTGGATCCAATAAGGGATTCCCTGTTATTGAGTGCATCCCACACTCAGTCCACTTACCTTGCACCTATTATTAATTCAATTCTTACACTTGCACAGCCTGCCAATGCTAGTGGTACAAACCAACCACTTGCACTGGGCTCAACTCTCTTTCCCAATGAATTTGAGCTTATACACCAAGGCTCAAATGAGGGGACATAAACCTTACCCAAATTCTTTGAACCTATATCTACTCCTTCCACCTCTACCCCATCCATATCTACCCAAACCACAAACCTTACCCTTATCCAAACCATAAACCAGAACATTGATCACCTAACCCAAACATTCCAAGCCTTCCAAACCCAAACCTCTACTCAACTGTCTAGACTTACAAAAGACATTGAGCTCCTCAAGACCCCACCCCAACCCTCCCCTGCACCCATTGATCTTACCCCCTCCTAACCAAAATAGACCATCTTTCTACCCTTCTTCCCTCTCAACCACAAATTCCCAGCCTACCTCAATCTACCATATCTACCCTAAACCAAACCATATCCAACCTCCTATCCCAACTCTAAACCCTACGCCCAATAAACCCCAACATTTCTGTACCCATTCCTGAACAACTACTCCCTATGCCTTCTTTTCTCAAAGGCATCCTTGATGACATAGAGACCTTAACAGAACAATCCAGAATGAGTCATCTCATTGTGGAAAGCTATCAAAGATCTCAAGGATGACCTCTCCCTTCAGCTCTCTAACATTACCTCTACTCCTTCCTCCACCCATACCCCTACCCCTACCCCTGCCCCTACCTCAACCCATAAGCTTGCAGCAGGTGACTCCCCTCCTCTTTTTGATGATGCCAAAAAGGGGGAGAAATTCTCAAGTTCTTCTAGGGAGGATGATCCTGACTCAGAGGATATTGATGTTGCCTATGCTGAAACAGCCACCAAAATCATGCAGCAGGAAGCACCCAAAGCAACAGCTCCCTCACCCATTAAAAGAAAAGCATCTTCTGAGGGGGAGCAAAGGTTTTCCAAAAGGCTGAAAAGGATGGCAAACAGGCCAAAGCCTAAAAGAAAAGTTGCTGAGGGTTGCTCTCCACAAATCAATATAGAGTCTGATTCTGATGATGAGGATGATACTCCACTTTCTAACATCCTCAGAAGAAGAAGACAGAGCCCTAAGCCATCTGCTCCACCAGTCCAATCAACCCCATCAGTCCAAAAGGCTTCAACCTCTGCTCCTAAGGATAAAGGCAAACAAAAGATGACAGATGAGCAAGTTGAAGCAGATGATCAAATGAAAAGGGAGCTTGCAGTTAAAGAAAAGGAAGAAAGGGAGAATGCTCAAATGGCTCAAGCATTGGGTGTTTCAGTTGAGGAAATCTACCAAGCCAAAGAGCTAGCATATCAGCAAGAGCAAGAACAAAGTCAAAATCAAGTTGCTGCTCAACACACATTGGCAAGGGAAAAATCTCAGGCTGAACTACTCAAAGCTAGATCCCATGCTGATGCCATCAAAACCCTCTTCAACCTTGATTTATCTGCTCCTATCAACCTAAGTCAACAAAGACTTCAAAGCTTCAGAGAAAGAATCAATATTTTGAGAAACAGAACAGAACCAACTCAAATAACAAGAGCCACTGTCCATAAAGGTGATGGTGAACCCTACCTCAAAGCAATAAGACAGAACAACTTCAACAGCTGTGAAGTTGTATCCTATGAGAGGTGTCACATATATGGGTTCACAGAGTTAGTTGAGATCCTGTACCTTCTCTTCAAATCCAAATCAAAGCTCAAAGTTCAATTCATTCAGAAAATTCAGAATTGGATAGCTCTAGCTGTGTCACAAAGGGCCTTCACTCCAGATGACTATTACAGGCATGTGCACACAGTTGATAATCTTCATAAGAAAGGCTCCAAGCCCTTCAAACCATTTAAGCTAAGAGAGGTACTACCCCAGCATGAATTCCTATCAGATTTTGAGGGTCTCAACACATCTCTTCCACTGAACATCACTCTTGAGTTGTACAAGTTTATAATTATGCCTATTGAAGGTATATTCTTTTTGGACAGAGCTGGCACATGGAGATTCTTTAGACAGTCTGAAATCCTTAAAGCTAGCAAGAAGTTTCTATTTGGGCTAAGGATATCTACAAGAGGCAGAACTGGAAATGAAAACTTTGAAGCCCTTGTTCAAGCCCAATGTGAAGTCTTAGCTGAAGCTGATCCTCATGCCAAAGATTTTGAAGTTAAAGAAGAACCATGGTGGGCTGATTGAAGACTGATTCTAACTCTGAAGATTTTGTTGTTATTTAGTTGATTGTACATTATAGAATAGTTAGTTAGTAGTTAATCTATGTAATCACTTATGTACATTTCTTTATTCTATTATTTCAAGTGATGTTTATGTATATCAGAAAATCAAAAGCATATAAAAATGAAAAAATGAAAAGATACCACAAAAACAGAACAAAATGGTACAACACAGAAAAAGATTCCACAAAAACAGAACAAAATGGAACATTAGAAAAGAAACCAAAAACAGAACAAGGTTCAAATAAAAGAGCTACCAAAAACAGATAGCTAGGTAGCCAAATGTATTTAAAATTTTAAATCTTTTGTTATTCGAAGTCAAACTGATTCTTCAAAAAGAAAAAGGTTTTGTCATCATCAAATAGGGGGAGATTGTTGGGGAGATAATCACTTCACCCTAATAATCAACTCTGCCTATCCTAAAATATAGAATTTGATGATAACCAAACCCTACATTCAGTATGACTTAGAAAGAATTCAAACATGTGTTGTTTGAATCAGTTTATATAAAAATATGCTAAGTATGGAACCATCAGCTGAGGAAAATAAGCCATCAGCTGAGCATCAGATCCTACTCAAAGTATCAGCCAAAGGATATCAGCCAAGGAGCATCAGATGAAGAAAACAAGTAAAGAAGACCATCAGCTGAGGAAAACAATCTATCAGCTGAGCGAAATTGTTGATCAGCTGATGAAAATATTTCATCAGCTGAGTAAACAAATTGATCAGCTGAGTGAAGAATTTGATCAGCTGAGTGCCTACTCTATCAGCTGAGTAAACAAATTGATCAGCTGAGTGCCTACTCTATCAGCTGAGTAAACAATTGGATCAGCTGAGGCCCAAAGCATCAGCTAAGTAAGTCTTTCTTCACACAAGTCATCTCCCCTTATAAACTGATGTATTTGATTGACCAGCTGAGCATTCTTGATCAACTGATCATACAAATACATGAGCATTATGTCCTCCTAAGCTTACTATTGATCAGCTGAGCATCTATATGATCAGCTGAGCAATATGTGTCAACTGAGTCCTAGCAAAGAGTGATCAACTGATATATTTTGTCAACTGAGTAGTGAATATCAGAGTTCCTTGTACAATCTGTTAGCTGAGTCGTGAAAAATGTCAAATCTACTCTATCTTTTCAGATTGTAAGTCATATGTAAAAGGCAGAACATGTGTTGTTCTATTATGCCTTACATCTTTGTTTGTAAAAGTAAAATGCACTTTTTGGATCAAGTATGAGACAAAAAGGTTTGATCTTATCCTCTGGAAAGGGATAATGATACCTCAAACAAACGAAGATCTTGAAGATTTGTTCAAACAACTAAGTATGGCTGGCAATCCCATACTTGGTAAAGTCAAATCAATCAGAAGCATGGTGTTGATTAAAGTACAATCATGGAAAAGGAAAGACACTTCTACACGAAAGTAGATGTGGACTTTAATATTTTATATTGTGAATGGGTTGCACTTTTGCAGAAAAGTACAATTACTTTTATCATACATTTGATTAGAGTAACTTTACTTTTCACCCACTACCTTTACAATTAAAATATTATATTTCCACATCCTCTTGGTCTCTTACCTTCATGCAACCGGATCCACCAAGACTTCTATATATATATATATATGCATGGTGGACATGCAAATAGAGAAGATACTACACAACACAACAAAGTGCAGTCTCTACTACACAAAAAGAAAATCTCATTAGTTGAGAAATTTCGTAGAGTATAAGCATTGTGTAGAATCAAACTTGTTCATGTGTTGAACGCTCTAAATACATTAGTTGTTTTAGAGTTAGCTTGTCTATGTGTTAGACAAATTGATTGCCACCTTTTATTGTACTTAGAATTTCCGCTTTTAGTACATATAATTCTTGATTCATATCAATAACAATTATATAAAAGTATATAAGTGTGTCTTTAATTTTTAAAAGCTAAAGTTTGTATTCAACCCCCCCTTCTACAAACATTTGTTGTTGCGTACTCAATCTGGGACTAACAGTACTAAAATAACGTACTATTGTTTTAATTGTAAATCTTTTATTGTTTATTTTAAGTTTTTAACGTTTAAAGTGTTGTACTTTTTTTGCGGGTTCTATTGCCCTAAAATGTTCCTCCTTTATTTGAGTTCACAATCTTCTTTTTATAATTTAAATTCTAAGTATTAAATAAAAAAATTTAATGTTATAGTTTTAACCTTAAATGGGTCATACGGGTCACTTTCGGGTTGTTAGGTTGACTCTAACCCGACCAATTTCTTTTCGTATCAACCAGCTTTTGACTCATTTCAGGTTCGTTTCATGTCGACCCAAAAATTGTCATCCTTACTCCTTTTTTGGTATATATTTTGTGGGTTTCTTCATTTCCCTTTTATAAAACTTCATCTTGTTTACCAATTTTTGAAATGACTATATGGATTTAGGTATTTGGATAAAAACCCAATCTTTCATAAAAGTTTTCTTTTTCTTAAAATTTTGTGGTATTATTTAAAGTATTATTTGTTGCAATTGTTTATTATTTGGGGATGGTAAGTTGTATGTTGTTATAGTTTATAGCTCTACCGCCATTAAGTCCTTTAGCTAACTATTATAATTATTATTATATCATAGTTATGCCTGTGTAAATTATGTTTATATGGGACAGTAACTACATTAAACTCTTTGTGAGTTATATTTCTTATGAATGAGATAAACTTTTACCACATGTCATAACAAATTCAATTTGTTTAGCCAAAAAAATTTGGCCTAGAAGTTTTTAGTGATTTATGGCTAAGTGTTCTTATTTTGTTTTCTTACAAACCGTTATAGCAATAAGACCGGAAGCTTTTATAATTTTGTATGATCAAGTATTTTATCTTCACTTGGGAATATAGGACATAACATATTTTTTCTGTGCATTTACATGTTTTGTAGTAGATTAATTTGTAACACCTTTTACTATTTCACATACTATATTATTTTTTACAAAATATATCAGTTTTTATCACTCAACATATGTGGTACTGGATTATTTACAATGTTCTTTTTTTTCTTTTCAGGCTACTACTATTATGTTACCGTTGTGTTCTGCTTATTAGCTGTGTTTTAACTTTTAATCATGTCTAACATATGTGGTAGAGATTTTGCTTTGGATTAAGTAGGCTGTTAGATATGACGAAATTGATCGATGATGTGCTTTCCTTAGCTGCTATTGGGGTTTGTCTTGATTCCAAGGATGCAGAAGACCGAACAAGTATGCTAGCATGACATTATTTGTTTTGTTATTCATGTTTTGTAATCTTATTTTGTATTAAAATAATTTAAATTGTTATTTTTTATGAATCATTAGTTTGTCTATAACATTGCTCATTTGAGATTTTGAATGTCGAAAGTCATTTATTTTATAAAGATGACTTTTTCTACCAATTTGTTTTTTTAATCTTTAACCTGTCATCTGGCTGATTAAAAGGTTTATCTAAACATGAAGTCGTTTGTAAGTTCTCAAAATGTTTTTATATAGATAAAACCTATTCAAGTGCATTATTAAAAAGACGTATAATATTATTTTTGTGATAATATAGTATAGTCATGTTTGACATATTAATGATTTATAAGATCTAAAAATAAAGAAAATATGTCTCTAGCCTGACCCAACATGTACAAAACTCAGCTGTACCCATTCATTATGACTCATTTTTCAATCCATAATCTCATGTTATTTTAACTATGGCCCTTCTGTATGGTTTATTCTTGTGGCATTGCATTCAATATTTGTAATACTTCAAATGGCTTTTGAAAATGGAAATGTTAACATAGTTGACTATCTTACATTGGCAATAAAGTTGTAAGGCATTGTAGCAACTGGTATAGGTATATTGTCATTTATTTACTTGCTAGCTAAATGTACATTGCATCCTAGAAGAATACATAAAAAGTCACAAGTTAATGTCATTTAAAATGAATGCAGATTAACTAGTGGTGGCAAAACGGGCGGGTCGGGTCGGATTGGGTAACGGGTCAAAACGGGTTTGGGTTAAAATGGGTTCGGGTCAAAACGGGTCACTTTAAAAAAAATTAAAAAACTATATAAAAACATAGTGTTGGACCTTTTACAAGTTTAACACAAAATCATAAATAATCACTACCCAAATTCCACCTCGCTTTAACAAATATAAACAAACAACTCACCAACTAAAGACAACACTAAATTAGTTTAACTCACCAAATAAAGCATTTCTTCTTCTTCTTTCACGTCCTCATCTATACATATAACAATAAAAAAACCAATGAGTCATAAGTTAATAACATATAACTATATAAACATAAAAAGAGAAAAACATTTAAAAATTTATTTAAAAAACCTTAATAGTTGCCGGTGTTAAGTGTAGGAATCAATGCTTCAATATCTTCTTCAATTTCTTCCTCAATTTCATCCTCGTCTAGATGCGTTAAAAAAGTTAACGATATGTAAGTAATATATGTGTGTGTGTGTATATATATATATATAAATGAATTAAACTTACATCACAAAAAAAAAATATAATACCTTCCCAATCAAACAACCAATCACGGGTACATAACAACGCCTCGACGTTTGATGATAATAGCGAACTTCGATATTTGTTTATTATCCGACCTCCAATACTAAATGATGATTCAGAAGCGACGGTGGTGATTGGGATGCTCAATATGTCACGAGCCATAAGAGCCAATTGAGGATACCTTCCTTGATTATCTTTCCAAAATTGCAAAATATCAAAATTTTGTCTCCTATCAAGTTCGGGTTCCTCTAAATACATTTGTAATTGACTCCTATTTGTCCCAACCATATTAAATTCACTTTCAAAAGACTCGAATCCATCCAAATCATCCAAAGGATCAACACCATCATTTAAACTTTCCCTTATTGAAGAATCATGTATTGCATCGGAAAGAATCTCGTAGTCATTGTATAGCTTATTCAAGCTAACAAGGATATCTTCCAATTTCTTTTTACGTACTACATCTCTCATGGCAAGTTTTGAAAAACAATATTCAACAAGCTTAAACTTAAACCGTGGATCCAAGATTACGGCAAAAGACAAAATCACACTATAAGTTTCCCAATATTTATCAAACTTGACTTTCATTTCTTTTGCCATTCTACTTATAATTGGATCCCGACTTTGAACCTCTTTTTCAATCAACAACTGAATTTTCCACACTTTGTGAAAATACAAGTTGGAAGTAGGATAAGAACTTCTCGAAAACAATGTCGTAATATCATAAAAAGGTTTTAAAAACCTTGTAATGCTTTCCACCCTTGTCCATTCTTCTTGAGATGGATTAGTCTTAAACATTGAGTCAACTAGTTCCATCCGCGCATAAGCAAGACGATAACACAATGCATTCTCAAGCATGAGATACGTAGAGTTCCATCTTGTTGTGATATCTTGACGCACATTTTTCCCACACTGTAATGAAAGTTGTGCTATACACTCGGTAAACTTATACTTTCTCGTGGAACCACCCCTAACATACTTTACAGATTCTCGAACCTTATAGATAGCCTCCTCAATTACTTTTAATCCGGCTTGGACAATGAGATTTAATATATGTGCTCCACAACGCACATGCATAAAATCTCCATTACAAACTAGTGCACCACTTAAACGCAAATGACTTTTTAATGAATCTACTAAACCATCATTATATTTTGCGTTATCTAAGGTAATAGTAAAAATCTTTTTCTCAATGCCCCAATCTGTCAAGAAGTTGATTATATACTCTGCCAAAATAGGACCGCTATGAGGAGGTGGTATGGCTCTAAAGTTCAAGAATTTTTTTCTTAATACCCAATCATCATCAATGTAATGAGCTGTCAATGCCAAGTACCCATCCGTAGTGATAGAACTCCACAAATCGGCCGTCAAACAAATTCTACTATTAACCTTTTCCAAATTTTGTTTTAGTGTCATTTTTTCTCTCTCGTGTATTTTCAAAATATCCGCCTTTGCCGTGTTTCTTGTAATAGAAACCGCATCCCGATGTAAAAATTTATGAAGTTGTCTTGTTGCTTCATGCTCGACATAACTGAATGGATAGTTATGTTTAATGATGGCAATTGCCATTTTCTCTCTATACATGTCTTGATCCAAAGGGGCAAGTTTTCGTGGTGGACCGGGCTCACTAAGGTCAAAATACTTAGGGATGTGTCTCTTCATGTTTGATGTTCCATCACTCGGTTTGGCACTATACACCGTTCCACAAGCATTACAACTAGCCTTTATAGCCCCATCCAGTCCAACGGATAACTTAGTAAAATAGTCCCAAACACGCGAACGTTGTTTACTTGATATTGATGAACTAACTTCGTCTTCATTATCCCCGCCCGTGTTTTGTTGTTGTTGTTGAGTGTTGTCCGACATATCTACCAAATATTATCATCAAGAAAAAACGAGTAAGTTTAAACTACATTATATAAAGAGGGTCATTATATTCTCTTTTAAACTCAAAGCAAATTCAATTTACTACTACTTGCATCAACCAAACACTTTACTACTTTAGAAAATGGAGCATAATTAGTAGTCAATTTATAGCAATATAAAGTTAGGCTGCTAAGGCCACCCAATTATTTTCATGGAAGCATGCACCAGAAATATATAATCATATACATTCTTGGCTTCACATACAATTGCTACTTCAAGGACTAAACCAAATAACACCTCAATAGCAAAGCCATTTATAAGGTAGAACAGACATCAATCCTCAGTTACAATTAGGGACTAAAAGATATGCTACTCCACTCAAATAACATCTCCAAGCTGTTCTTAGCTCAACAACATTGCTATGATCAAGAAATTTATATAACATTAAGGAAAATAAGTATTATATTCTAGAAGCAGCAAATCATTTGAGGAAAAAAGTATTCTATTCTATCGATGTGTGATTGAACCCAATTGAGCTAATTGTATTCAAAAAGCAGTGGATGAAATTTCTGAAAGTTAGCAAATGTAGCAGTGGAAGATGGGTAATGAACCAAATGTAGCAGGGTTCATTTCAGCGATTGCTTATGACCCAAAATCAATTCTCAATTAACAATCCATACAAGTATGAAAATCAAGGAAGGCATTGTTCAGATTATACTAGTAGCACCAGATTTGACAAAACAAGAAACCCAATAAACTCCATTACAGATTATACTAGTAGCATTTAGTAATAAAAGGTAGTGATAAAACCTTAGATCAATCTGTCTTAAGATGCTAGCATATCATTTCGACATTGCAATCAAGAGTTCAAGACAAAATAAGCAATCAGAAACCAAGGTACAGATACCTAAAGTATGAAGATAACCGAAGCAGGGGAAAGGCAGATGAAACTCCAATACAGATGAAACAATTGCAAACGGTTTACCAATTAGCAAAACTCCATTTTCATCCTGTGGTACAAAAGAACAAAATTACAGTTACGACATTAGGATTGCAGTAGGTTATTAACAAAATCACACAAAATTAGGGGCGCCCATATGTTGAACATCAAAGAAGAACAGTACGAAAAATACCTGTAAGTCTGTAACAATCGCCGGATATTTCAAAGAAAACAGTGGAAATTACCTCAAGTCCCTACAAGCGCAAGTTCCAACAATCGCCGGCAAGAGAGTTTCGATTTGCGATTTGGGAGAAGTGGAGGCAAGAGAACGACGACTGGATAACGACGACCGGAGAATGACGACTCGAGAATTGCAGGCGGAAGACCGGAGACAGGAGATGGTTGATTGGTCGATAGTCGATCACTCGATCTCGAATTCACGATACGGAAGCGGGAAGCCAAAAGCCCTTGCTCACCCGGCGAGAGAAAGCTCGGAACCCGTTGGACCCGTTTGTAAAACCAGAGCTCCTTTTTCACCTAAATGCACCCGTATATGTTTTTATTGAAGCCCATTAGGACCCAATTTATTTTTATAAAAGCCCAAATCAGCCCATTTTTATGGTAATGGGTTAATATTGCCAGCACTAAGATTAACTATAGAAACATATATGATAAAAAATGGTTTACCTTTAATGGTGTGTGTTACTTTTCACTAATATTCTACTTTGCACTCTACAGGTTGGTCTTAATGCATTTTAGCACACTGTGAAGTAATGGAAAGAAAATGTCAATACCAATTCATCTTTATATATTAGCTCAAAACAGCTGTTATATAGCCCAAGTAACTTTTGTTTTGGTTCTCTAACTTGTTTATACAACAGTTACATAACCCACTACTCTTGGAATACCTCACTACGTGAAACTGTGGCCACCACTCTGTTGTAATGTTTGAGGGTTTCTTTGTTTTAGCAAATATTAGTTTGAGATACAGACAGTTTTGCCACTAAATGTAGTTTTGGTACAACTTTCACATTTCCTTCAAAATCGGTTTTATCACAATTACAAATAGGCTATTATGTCACATTCACATGTCAGCAATGTCCTGTCATTTAATTGTTGATGGAGCATATTTTCTCTCTCCTCTGTCAACACAATATATTAAATTTTTTTAAATGTATATATAAATAGATATTAATTAAATACCAAACACCCCTATTTCTCTCTCGCCTCACCTCACCATCCATTTATCTCACTCCCTCCTCCCAAAAGCTCTATCACTCTCTCCCCCTCTCTCTTTCTATTTCTTCACCACAACAGTTCCCTATCTCATCTC
Organism: Dittrichia graveolens; assembly: GCA_038502395.1. Classification (NCBI taxonomy): domain Eukaryota; kingdom Viridiplantae; phylum Streptophyta; class Magnoliopsida; order Asterales; family Asteraceae; genus Dittrichia; species Dittrichia graveolens. The sequence goes on along the minus strand of JARJIL010000005.1, from coordinate 80,137,782 downwards.
TCATAGCCACAGACCCACAGTCGCCTACAAATCTGCCTCATCCACACGCCACCTCCACCTCATCCACCCACCATAGCCACCGTCATCTCAGTCGACAAAATCCCCCATTTCTCTCTCCTCTCGAGATCTCTCTATATCTATCTTTCTTCTCTATTGTCTATGTCCACCACACATCCCTTGTTACCACCACTGTCTTTAACCGTGATGGTATCCAAACGCAAATCACCATCACAACTCCTCTTCATAACTACCATTGAACTTTATCCATAACTACAAAAACGCTAGTATGTTAATCTCCAAATAGATAAATATTGGAACAAGTGTAGATAAAAGTACATAAGAACATATCCAAGTTACATTGACCACTATGATGCATTACACCTTCACAAAATGTAACATCCCAAGTTAAAAGAAAAATCTTCCTAGATAGTATTGTTAAAAAAATAATTAACATTTAGAAATTTATCAAGTTACAAGTTAGAAAATGGTATAATGCCCATCTTTTTGAGCTATACTATTAAAAAAGCAGTGTTTGCACACGCTACACATAGTAGTGTGTGTTGTTTGGTGTTTATGTGTGTGATTAGAGTGAGAAAGAGATTAAAGGAAGATTAAACAAGGATTAAGGGATGATTAAGCTTTACAAATGCTAGTTATCATGTTGGTAATAAGGTGGATTAACAACCTTTTTAGCATCAAGATTAGATCTAGTAAACACATAAGGTGTGTGTTCTTGGTGTTAGAAATAGATTTACATTTTGTTAGAGAGTGTATTGCTTTTGAAATAATAAAACGGGAATAATTCATTACATTTCAGTGCACTTAACCCTTATTGTTGTTGTTCTTATTCTTATTCTTATTATTATTACTATTATTATTAGTATTATTATTATTATTATTATTGAAGATGAAGATCTAAAAACTTTCAAACATTTTAAAGAAGATGCTCATCAACAGATCTCAAGTTCGATTTAGAGTTTTCTTTGGTTCACTATGACCACCACCACCATCTGCCACCACACCACCATCGGAGCCCCCTATCTCCACCAGTCCATCCTGACCACCATCGGCCACCATACCACAAAGAAGAAACACATATGAACAATAAAACCAAATCTATAAGCAAATGTGTACAAACTCATCCTCCACAACGTCCACCCACACTTCCATGGCATAATCATACTTTCTCAACACACCTTTTGATTCATCCACCATATATATCGTCTCCTCATCCATCGCCGTGTTGGCCCTTTCCAACCACCCAACATCCCCACCGGCATCTCTAACCAATCATCGGAATTTACATCATTAGCATCTCCTTCTTTACCACATGTGCCTTTCACAATTACCATATACAACTTTCCTCTGCATCCAACGGCATCAATGGCTTCCCTAGTAATCTTCACATCTCTCATAGATCGCATCTTTTTCCAAACCCATACCTTTTTTGCCAAGAAGATTTGATTCCGGGAATACCCATTTCTCAAAGGACCGAGCAACGATCTGGGTGTAGTGAGAGCCTATCCCACTCGCGACAACTACGGTGGCGCGTGAGACTCTTGCAGCACACCAACAGCGTGGAGCTAAGAGTGGAGGACCAAAGGACCAAGTGTTGGATAGTGAGTTGAAGATCAGAGGACGTGAGAAGGCGGGGAGTAAGTAGACGGAGGTTCCGGCAAGAAAAATGAGATTTTCCGGTGACTGAAATCAAATGGATGGGTAAGTTACGGGCGATGAACGACGGATGGCGGAGGCTGGTGGTGGTAGTCGCCCATGAGCTTCTGGCACTTGGAGGAGGTGGTGGACATGGGGGCGGCGCATGAGGTAGAAGTAGTGGAAAGGTATGTGGTGGACATAAGCTTAGAGATAGATCTAGGGTTGAAGGAGGCGGTGGTGGTTGAACAGATTTATGAATGCTATGGACAGATGTATGAATGCTTATGCTGATGTTTATAATAATAATAATAATAATAATATATTAAAAAATCATTGAAGTTCATATTAACATTAAACGTAAATTTCGAATAATTTAATTTATTTTAATAAAGAAAGTTTAGTTTGTTACATATAATATTAAAATACACATAGTTTATAATATTTCAATGCACTTAATACTAAATAATAATATTTTGTGTGTAAGTTTGTAAGGTTAACTTATATTTGGGTAGATTGCCTACGTTTGGTAGCATTTTAATTCTTTAGGCCCCTTTTTGCAATCTCTGCCGTCTTCAACATAGTTTTGTTCTCTAACGAAAAAACCTAATTGTCACGTGATCTGCACATAAAAGGGCATTTTGGTAAAAATATTGGCCTTTAAAACCCGTGTTCCGACTTCTCTAACTCGCCCTAAACTAAACTAAATCCCTCTTCTATCAACGCTTCCATGGCGATCTCACGGCACAAACAAACACTAATCCTCACTCTACTATGTGTTCTTCTCCCGTTTTCTCAATCGGAATCGGAGCCAGAATCGGTGGCGGAATCCTCCATTCACGATCTCCTCAAAAGCAAAGGACTGCCGGTCGGCCTGTTCCCCAAGGAAGTCGTATCATTCACTCTCTACGACACAGGCCTTCTAGAAGTCTTCCTGAGAGGTCCGTGCCTAACCAAATTTGACACCATGGCGTTCTACGAAAGCACCGTCAGAGCTAACCTTACTTACGGCAGCCTTACCGGCGTTCAAGGCCTCTCTCAGGAAGAGCTCTTCCTCTGGCTTCCGGTCAAAGATATCATCGTTGACGATCCGAAATCTGGACTCATATTATTCGACATTGGCCTCGCTCACAAACAGCTTTCTCTCTCACTCTTCGAAGATCCACCTGACTGCAAATCCGAAGGTAGATCTGTTCAATTACATACATATTTTAGCCTAATTCAAATCACCTTTAAATTTCATCTACATTAAGGACCGAGTTTCAAAAATTTTAGTCAATTTCACTCCGCTGTTCTTCCTGATTTCGCGTTTAAAAGTTTTTCTTCATTACGATCTGTAACAATTTTGTGAGATCAACGCGGTTCACCGTAACAGAATCCGCCAATTTTGAGCTGTTTTCATGAACGGAAGATGGAGAAAAATACTCATCATTTACCGACTATTCCGCGTTTGAAATGTTCATACTCATACTTTTTCGTATTTGGATGAATCTGTTTGCTTGTTTTCCGCCAGAATCCGATTTCTTTTACTTATTTTATTCTCTGCTTTTCGTATCACACGCTAATTCAGCGGAGATTCTGATGCAGGTGTTATGAATTTGAAGAAGAAATCTAGAAAGGAGATAGGATTTGCTGCTCAAATGTAGCTGTGATGCTAAGATTTCATCACCACAAACAATTTTAACAACCTTTTTTAATTTTCATGCATTAACTTAGCTTCCTTCCATTTTCCAAAAAGGTGTTCATCAGGTAGGGCGATTGTACCTATGTAAATTTTGAAATCCTCTTCTCTAATCAGTAGTAGTAAATTTTGCTGAAAATTTTTTAATATTTACTTTTAATTTAATTTATTAATAATGATTGAATAAATATTATAATCTGTTAGTGAGGCCTGCTTGATTGGTGCCAGCAAGAATTTGATTGGGACACACACCCTTCACGGGTGTCTTTTGAATCATATACAGTGGGGACATGACATACAATACAACTTTTTATTCTTGGGGTTTATGCGATGCTTATGAGGTTTTATACTATATACACTGCTTCAAACTACAATCATTACAATTAAATTATAATTTCTGTATTATATTCAGTATTAATAAAAAAATTAAAAAATTGGTTTTGTGCCTAGAGTGAAAACAAAACTTGGAACCTCTGGAAAGCAATACTTAAATTAGATTTTAATGAATTAGTTATTTAGTACCTTTCAGACAGGCTTTATATAACTTTTACGTATTGTTATAATATAAACGTCTCTCAAATATTCCCACCCCCATACCCATAGATGCACCTTATGGCTTTTTTCCATAGCGAGTCATCCTCTTTTTGAAATCTCCACCACCATTTACCAATTAAACTCCAATTAGCTGCTTGAAGTCTTCCAATTTTTAACCCCCCATTTTAAAAAGAATTCAGCATTTTATCCCCATGACACCCAATGAATTAATTTTTTCCCTCAAGACCCTTCCCCCTCCCCAAAAAAGGTCTTTTTCTCACACACTCAATCACATTTATCACACCTGTTGGGGCTCAAAATAAAGAGAAGAAGTACAACGGTAGGTTGCAAAGAATTAACTTTACCATCGTTAGTCGACCACCGAAAGAAACCAATTTTGATCTCGAACTTGCTAATTTGTTTTTAATTTTTTCTATGGCCATCCTTGAGTTTTCTATCTTGCTCGTATTTGCTCCTACTGGTCATCCAAAATAAATAAATGATAGGCATCTTGATCCGCATCCCAAGCACCTTGCCAGCCCCGATACCTCTTCTTGATCCACCCCCACTCCGAAAAGATTACTCTTGTTCAATTTTAACCCGGATAGCTTCCGAAAACATTTTAACAATAAGAACGGATTATTCAAATTCTATATGTTCCATTTTCAAAGAAAATAACATTCTCTGCATACTGTAATATTAGAGAATATAGATTAAGGTTTAGTATAGGATGACCTAGCACTTTTATATAGATAAGCTCGTTAGGGTTTCATATTAGTGTATCACCTTGTGTTAGGCCTCTTTTCAAATTAAATTCTTCTACTGTTTAGAAGAACCGAAACTCTCAATGAATCTTGGCATGCCTTAATCCAATTACACCATCTTCTTCATGGTCTCCATTAAGAAGTCTAAATGACTATGTCATATGATTTTTTGAAATCAACTTTAAAAAACAAAGCTCTTTAGTTTCCGCTTTCTAATAAACGCCACCGTACGTCTGGTTTGCAATAAGTACCCCGTCGAGGATGAATCTTCCTTTTACAAATGCATTTTGCACCTATTAGATTTATGTGCATGGTTTGCACGGTTACTAATCCAGTGATGTCATATCCAATGTTATAAGACACTCAATGATCACACATGTGAGTACCTGTAATTCAAACAGTAATGCAAAGTCACTCGGAGAGTAAGATTTATAATAAATATTACAAATCAGTTAGTAAGTGTAACTTTAACTTACGTACATGAGAGAAGTTGTGTTTAACAACAAATGAGTAATTAATAAGGATATATATTTATTACTTAATAAATATAGTATTTATTATTATGAAAAAGTCGGTTATATATGTGTGTGTGGGGGGTGTTGTATATTAGAATTTTGAAATTCTATATATATAGGTATATATAAACTAATTGATTTTTGAATTTGTTTAGACTAGCATTGTACTCACGTAATGCTGCAGCGGTAAATAATTTGTGTTTTACAACATATCGTTTTCAATAATGTAATGATATGTTATTCGCACAATTCAATGTCACGAAAAATATTTCTACATGTCCATTTTTTTCAATTTTCTATTATTTGCATAAACTATTTTATTAATTTTTAAAATGAATTCTAAAAGACATTAAAATAAGAAAAAAGATGTATATTTATGAGATAAGAAGAGAGAAGTTAATAAGATTTTAGAAATTATATTGATGTGGGTGGATAATTATCTTTGTGTGAGAGAGAGTGTTAGTGTGGGAGGGTATATTTTAAATAAATTAAAAGTTTAAATAAAATATGAGAGAGAATGAAATGGTTAAATATTGAGTGGGTGAGATTAATTTAGATAGAATAAAATGTCAAGATTTTGTCTTGATTAAACTTTAAGAACTCTTAAAATTAAGGAGGTGAGAGAATGTTACATAGTATAAATAATGTATCTTATTCTTTATTTAAGGATTTAGTTTCTTACTCTAATTAGGATTCTTTCTAATATAATTAAAGGGTTAAACGTTACATTTAAAGGTTAAGGTTTCAATCTAATAAAAAACTCTCTCCTTTCTCGTCATCGCCCAAGAAAGAAAACCGAAAAGTTTCGTTTTCAAGTTCGACATACTCACATACAAACTGAGTTTTAGGTTTTATTCGGGGATTGCTAATACCGGCTAGAAGGAGCTTGTCTGGCATCATCATAGGTGGACTAAACTTGAGCATCCGTGGTAAAGATTTAATCTTTCTTATAGTTTTAGATTGTACATTAAAGTTTTGATATTTAACTAGATCCTGCTTACAAGTTTGAAAGTTTCAATCTTTGTTCGTTTAAAAACGGATCCGCTATTTCTGATAAATAAAGTTTCGATTTTTATCAATTTTACAAAATGAAGATTGTGTTTTTGTTGAAACTCATGTGAACCAGTTTGTGTTCATATAGTTGTTTCGACCATTAAAACCCAACAACACCTCTCCTATTAGATTGCTCACAAGGCCGTCTTAAGAGGTGGACTACCCGGGCAACCACTCAGGGCCCATGGCTAAAGGGGGCCACAGTTAGTATGTGTATATATATATATACATATATATATATATGTAACAAAGTTTATTGAGCTCAAATTTCTAGATAGATAGAAAAAAGGCCCAATTTCTTAGGCTCAATATCTGAAACGCAGACTTAGAAATTAAAATAGCAATCAGCTTGGAAATCATGGATGCATAGCAACCTCGTAGAGGAAAAAAAAGAAATCATGTTGCGGCAAACTATTAGGCTATGGATGTGAAGCTATTGGTGATTGGTTCTCTATTAACCCTTTCATTTTTTGCAAATGATGAAATATAAAAACAAACTACAATTGTAAATCATCAAATTCAGATTTATTTGGTCCTTCCTAAACACAGTAGGCGATTTCTTATAAAGTAATCTGATCATCGGCAATTCACATCCTATAACTTCAGAGTTGGTGATTTTAGTAGATTGTAGGCATTTTCAGATTAGTTGGCGACTTGCAATTGTATATTGTTTTCGTTTTTTAGTGAGATGATTACGTTAACCCTTTAAGTAGAGTAAAATCAGAGTTTTGGTAGATGGTAATAAGTTTCTTAAAATCAGTGTAACACCTATTAGATCAGATTTTATCATTTGAGCGAGACTCAAGAGTTGTAGAAATCAATTCGTTTTTTATCTTTAGAAATTAATTCGTTTTGGTAAACAATCCGTATTTGAATAGTTGATTTCTTGCAGAGTTGCAGAATAGGAAACAAATAGTGAGAGTCCATCACTCATTCCAAAATCAAGACTTAAAGTTTAATTGTTCAAACTCTAATAAAACAGCTATAAAGTTCTTTTATCTTGGATTTCTGTTATTGATTATTGATTACTGGTTAATTAATTTGTTATAGTTGTTTAAAATCACTTACTTACTTTAGTCACTTGTTAATTGGTTACTTTAAATCAATTACTTAAAGTTTATCACTTGATATCAACTATCAAATTTGTTGGTGTCACTTATTTGAAATCTTGAAACACTTGAAAATTAGCTAAATATAGATAAGCAGTTAATTAGTTATTTACTTTACTTTATTAGATAAACAAGTTACTTGAATTCAATACCTTAATCACTTTATAATTAATTAATTAACCAAGTTTTTCAAAATGCATTTATCTTGTAGTAAAAAAGAAATAAAAAAAGAATTTAAAAACCTAAAACGATCTCAAAGAGAGTGAGTGAATAGTTTTACAAAGAATTTGAAAAGCTAAACAATTGTAAGTTTTTTATTCAACATTTTTATATATTTTAGTTTTGTTTTTTTGTAAATTTTAGTATTTTAAAGGGCTCATTCTTAGTTTTGCCCCGGGCCCAAAAAATATTTGAGACGACCCTGATTGCTCATTACCTTTTTTAGTCTCTCCAATATTATAGTATGCTCGTATCATACTTATCGGCCTAAGTCGTTTAACCCCATAGGGCTAGAGATCTTCGGAATTAACATTAAGAAGGAAGATTTAGGGGTTGTTTGTTTACTACTTAATGGAACCATTCAGCGCAGAATGTTGAATCGCGTGTTTGATTGTCGCTTCTGAATGGAGACCGTGTTCAATGAAATAGAAGAACACTACTAAATCATTCCATCTTAAAGTACATTCTGAATCTAAGCATTAGGTATTTTACCCTAATACCCTTTTTTCACACATTGCCTTATTACTCATATCATACAATATAATAAATCACTAGTAAGGTTAAAATGGTAATTTGCATTATTTAGATTGTTATTCAGAACCTTTATCAAACAACATGTCACATTCGGAAACGGTTTTATTTTGAACCTTTATCTTCCACCAAGAGCATAACTCCACCGGTATTCTTCTTCGAGTTACAAGACCAAAGTAAATGCTTATCGGTCTCATTAGCAATATCACAAAGTGTGTAGTTGGTCGAGATCAAATTTATTCCTCTTCTTTCTAAGTTGCATTTGGTCGGAGTACTTCATAGAAAAACTAGCCAAGCTAAGGTGTTGACTTTCCCTAGAATTGCATTTAGCCACTAAAAAGAGAACCCAAGAATGATTTCAAAGCTGAGTCATCAAACGTTTTCTGAACCGAAGAAACATAAAATATCCTAAAACTTTCTAAGCACCAAATCCACTTATCTTTGGGCAACCGAGAAATAAATAAACTACAAATGGACCTTAAGGTTTCCTGGTCTACATATTGGTTAGATCTCGACATCTCTATCTTATTTATTTCAGCTCTATCTTTTATGTTTCTCGAGAAAACAAGAAGATAGAACTGTCGAGATCCGACCTATCTTTGATTTTGTAGTTCGATTCCAACATGAATTTCCACACCATTCGTCATGCCAAAATCTAAGGTTTGAGTTGGGAGAAACCGTTCTTTGAAGGAGACTAACAAGTGGAATATTAATAGAGTCAAAACGTTTTTTTGAGTTTAGCGATATTCCCAGGACACCAGGAAATTTCCTGACTCGAGGCTAGAGCTACTAGTTAGCCATTTGAAAATTTAAAAACAAATGTTATAACAAATGGATTTACTTAGGTTCAACTAAAAAACTAGCCTATTTGGTTAAATAGGCTAGTCCATAATTGAGACCAAATTGTTCTCGCATTAATGACAGTCCATCCGGACTTAGTTTTGGACTCAATCCACAGTTAGTTAAGTATATAAATGACCAAAATACCTCTATTAATGAGTCACTAATGATATTACAAATAGGTCTCGTGCAAAAAACCATTCTCGTATATATATATATACACACACACACTAGCATAGTACCCGCGCAATGCAGCGGTTAGAAATAATTCATATTCGATAACATGTTTGTTTTTTATGATGTAAGACTATTATATTTACGCATTATGATGACATCGAACATTATTCGTTCGCAATATATATTTTCTTTCTCCTTATTCCATTTCTTTTATTTCTCTTTTATTGTTTTTTAAAATAAATTTTTAAAAACAATACAATAAGAAACAAAAAGATTATTAAATATACTATAAATTAAACCTTTTGTTTTGATTAGACGGGCCGTTTAAAAAATCCGGAAATGTCTATAAATTTAGGTTACATGTTATTAGGTTTATGAGTTCTAGCTATACGTATTTTCTAATACTTAAATTAAAATATGTGTTATACGATAAAATATTTAAATTATTATTTTTATAAAGATCATTTTTATTCAGTTTTTAATTTGCATTTAATATCATATAAGTTGAAAATTAATTTACATTCACTTGACTTTTTAAATATTATTTATTATGGAATGCTTAGTTATAAAAATGGTATTTAAGAATCTAATAAACTCCATATTATGGTTTTCTTATTTAAGTAAGGGGTAAATTAGTAATTTTAAATTACTTAAAATTAAGAGATTATAATGACTTAAATGTTTTATAATATATTATAGATATATATAGGGAAAAGTTCAAACGAGAACTGCGAGAACCAATCTTAGTCATCCGATTCCTCCTCCTTCAATTGGATTGCTCACCCATGAATTCCTTACATGCACCTTGCCACACTCAATCCTCCCACGCTCTTCATCCATAAATTTCATTATCCAAAATGAACGGCTAAGATTAGTTCTCGCGGTTCTCGCAATAAAAACAGTTCTCACCCTGTATATATATACAAATTTATGAATATAGTATATCAATTCATTCATGATGTAAAGAAGCATTAGATCCTGAGATTTTGAAGTATGTTTTTATAATTTTAGTAAAAACCCATGAATTATTAAATAATCAATGATATATTAATTTATGATGATATATTTGTGGTAAGTAATGGTAATAGACTACTATATGGTTCTCTTTTCTTTCCTCTTTCTTCTTTCTCTACACTCACCGATTATTCATGATGTAAGGAGCTAATGTATTAACTTACTTTCAACCCGACGTTTCAAAACTTTTTAGCCTAAAGAGTGTTATAAGTTGCAAAACTTTTTATCACATCGTAGATGAGGTCTAAATTGTTTAATAATGTCTCACATCGGACGGCAAGTGACTTTGTAATATGCTTAATAAGGAATCTGGACTACTCCTCTCATAATCAATTGGTTTTGAGTTGGAACCCCACAAACTTACATTGTATCAGAGCAAGGTTCACCCGTGGTTGGTCACACGGACTCCACGTAACCCATAAGTATCCACGTGTTGGCGAGAAAAAAAAGAACCTCACACGTGAGAGGGTGTGTTGAATAATGTCCCACATCGGACGGAAAGTGACTTTGTAATCTGCTTAATAAGGGACCTGGGCTCCTTCTCTCGATCATAACCAATTGGTTTTGAGATGGAATCCCACAAACTTACATAAATATCTAAGGGTGAATTATGGTTAAACATCAAAGTTTTCGTTCAATTTCTGTTTAATCATCAAAGTTTTTTTATAAATGAAATTACCATAAAGTTTGAATTTATTATGATTTAACCCTCAAACTTTTTTTCAAATGCTTTAAACTTTAAAGTTTTGTTAAAAAACTGATTAATCGCTTAAGTTTTGTATGGTTTTCGATTTTACCCTCTCTACTTATTATGCATTTTACTTTTTATTGAAAAGTTAACAAAATTTAGAGGGTTAAATAATTTTTTAACAAAAATTTAAGGGTTAAATCGTTTGGGAAAAAACTTTAAGGTTTAAACAAAAAAAATGTATAAATTTGAAGATTAAATAATAATAAATTCAAACTTTATGATAAAACTGTTTAAAAAAAAACTTTTATGATTAAATCATTATTAACCCAATATCAAATTAAACAAACATAGAGCCATGCATAGAGGTGAAATTATTATCACCAACTTGAACATTTTTTTTTTACTTTTAATCCATGGTAATTTTATTAGACAAGTTGCACACGTGATATTGTTGTTACTGTAACTTCATCATCAATCTGTTTGGTAATTTCTTTGCAGTGAGACTGAGAAAGGTAACAAAAAATGAACATATATGGGCCCACCAATGCGTGAATCAGAGTGGCCCGGTGCTCGAGTCGAGGAGAAGGCTACTAGTCCAAATGTCCAATATATCCTACAACTTCAACCAAAATATTATTCATGGTCAAACCATTCATCTGTCTTTTTCATTAATAAATACACCTTAAAATAAAATCAATGGAATTCTTGAACAAAAATAATATATTCTCTTTTTTTTTCTACTTTACTCTTCCACTTATTACAAGATGATATGTAGAGTCTATTAATTTTCTTTCTTCATATTCTATGTTGATTTTAACATTTGTATTGATCTTGTAAATAGAATGATATATCACCTCTCGAAAAACTCATTCTCGGAGTGGCTTCTCTATTTATATCTTATACAACAATCTCATTTTATCTGAGAATGAAAAAAAAACAGATTCGAACACGGATAATCAAAACCAAAACAATCTCATTACTCTCTTTGAATACCTGAATAATCGGCCCGATATCTACCCTGATAATTATTTAAAATTAATAATTTTATTTATATATATACTACTATATTAAGCATACAACACTTCCTATTTTTTAAAATATAAGAGTTCTTAATTTTTTAATCAAAAACTAAATCCCCGCCCTTAATTTTGTTTACGTTAATCTCAATCATTAATTTATTAAACATTTCACCTCCCCTCCTTTAACAAATAAATATCTTAACTATGATGAATTATAATTTATTTATTTTTCTAAAAACATACATTTCAATTTTCTTTTAAGTAAAGGTGTATAAACAATATTACCACACTATTAAAAAAACTTTCATATAACATAAATTTGATGAATAATACTACGTAAATAATTTCAAATTTATTGTAACATTCAAACTTCATTCGTAAGCATCATTGTCTCCTCCTTTCTCAGCACCACAAGTATTCATCATTCTTCTTTGGTCGTTGCCGCCGCATTACACGGGTACCCACTAGTATTATCTAAGTAGAATAGAATATTAAGCGTGCCTCGCACAATAACATTTATTTATTTATTTTGTCTATTATATTATATATTATTTACTAACTTAATACCTTGTGTATAAATGCGGGGGATTGTTACTGTAAATTCTAAATATTTATGGTGTGAAATCTTAAACATATAATAAATCCATATATCGACAACAAATAAAAAAACGTTCATATTTGCAATAGTAGTTGATTCAAGATATTATGGTTTCTTTGAAGAATGCTTTTAAATGACATGAGATTCGATTAAGAAGACGGGTAACCCATTTCTACTTAAGATCTACACCTAACTCAAAATCACGACGTAAGGCTTTTGACGAATTGACGCAAGAAACTCTTGATTTGTTAGTCATTTTAGGAAATAAAAAGGATGATTAGAGGGGGGGAAATTTTAAAGTGGAATGATAGACATTATAACCCCCTTTGTTAGTCGTTTTAGAAAATAACAAAAAATGATTAGTTGGAAAATTTTCTAAAAGCAGAATGATGACATCATAACCTTATTTCTTTTAATATTTATTTAAGATTAAAGATTAATAAAGAAATAACCAAATTTCAAACTGATATTGTTAATCATGTCTTCTATGAATATGTACTCAAATTTATTAATTCTCTATTATGGTTTTATTATATTTTGAATATATAAGGTCCCGTTCGTTTCACCGGAATGTGAAGGAATAGAATGGAATTCAAATCAAATTCCGTTATATTTTGCGTTCGGTAAAATTATTTGGGATAGAATCAAATTCTTTGGAATTTTTATATTCCTTTACGTAATGGATTTCAAATCCTGTAATAGGTTGGATGGAATTGAATTCATTTTCCTACGGAATGTTGATAAAAGACAAGATTAACCTTAATTTAACCATAATCGGTTAATCCTTCTATCACAACAAATTCCCACCCTACCCCCACCCCACCCCACCCCACCCTACCCTTACCCTACCCACCCCACCCCTACCCTTACCCTACCCTCCCCATCATACCCTTACCCTACCCTCCCCATTACCCTACCTACCCCCACCCACCCCCACCCCTACCCCTACCCTTACCTTACCCCACCCACCCTCCCCTACCCAACCCCCACCCACCCCTGCCCTTACCTTACTAAAATGAATCAAGGGTATTTTAGTCTTTTGATATGATTCTATTACAATAATTTGCAAACAAACACAAAATAGGATTGGAATGGAATTCAATTCCATTTACTTTTCAGCGAAACAAACATGAATAGGAATCTCATTCCTTATGAATTCAATTCCTATAGGAATTCAATTCTTTGATGAATTCAATTCCATTCCTTTGAATTCCGTGAAACAAACGCGGCCTAAGTCTGTATGTTAAGAATTACGTTTATCTACTTTTCTATCGGTTTGCACACATTAACAATAAATAATTGAGAAATCTTATTTAAAATGTATTTAATTTTATATATTTTACTATTATATTTATTAAACTTCAAAGGTTTGTATTGTTGTATTTAACTTTTAATTTATGTAATTGTATGTATTTTGTTTACATAAAAAGAAATAAACAATTTAACAAATAGAAGTAGAGTTATACATTTCAACTAAGAGCAAGGGGTGTTGGTTGAAGCATGTTATCAGCATGCTTAGTTGGCATGCAGTACCAATGCCAATCACCACCCCTCGTCATTTTGGTGCAGAAGAAGCATTGTTTCTTGGCATTGGATTACCGAATGAGAGAGAGGAGCGAGAAAGAGAGAAGATGAGAGGGGAGATTTTTTTAACATTTGAAGTATGTGAAGCGTAGGCAGTACTTTGGTTTAAGCATGATTAAAGTATGAAGTGGGTTATGCTGACATGACGATAATATGACACTAAAGTATGATATGTTTCAAGCATGGACACCTCATGCTCTAAGCCAATTTTGACCCATCGGGTTTTGATACATGTGCATAATTGGTCAGGATAAAGTGATAAACTAACACAGATTTTTTAAGTGTACTATAACAATTGTGATATTCAAAAGTTTACCTTATCTGGTCCTTTGCAATTTACCTTATCTGGACCTTTGCAAGATTCTTTGTATATTTATGATATTTAATAAACTTTTCTTAAATTATGAAAATATTCTTTTACTAAAAATGATACATCCGAATAACGCACAGATATTACACTAGTTGAAAGGTATAATGACTCGGTTTACTTTGACAAATAGATTGATTAGTTGGAAACTTTGTCAATCAGTTATAACTTCTACTTCATTTATAACAGCAACACATTGCCCATCTGCATGAAGCCCTCTATGGTATCCTTAGTTTTTAAGTTACTCACATTGTTGATAGTTATGTCTTTTGACCTGTGCACATATCATGTTATATTGTTATATATGCCAAGTGTGAGTTCGAGATCGATGGTCAAGAGTTCACTAAAACCGTTACAATGAAATGGAATTTTCACTGTTTTAGTCCATTTCCTAGAGTGAACGGAGTGGAATGATCTAGCTATGTGGTAAAACCCTTAATGCGCCATGGTAGGAAGTAAAGCCGCTCCATGGTGGCGTTGATTTAATTTGGAGTGGAAATTACCGCGTAGCGTGGAAGCTAGGAAATGATTCATGCCAATATAATATTAAGTAGAATGCTAGCTATTAATTGAGGTGATATAAAAGCTGACCTATCAAAACATATTTAATTTGGAAACTCACATGAATGTTTGCTATTTAATTTTGCTTGCAGTTTTTTTAATTGTCAAGTATTGAGCCGGCCTTTTATTACGTTTTTATTTAATTTTTTTACATAGACAATCACTACAATAAATATGTTATTTATCCACGCTTTATAAAAAACGCGTTTGAGTTTCAAGCAAGGTTATCAAAATCAAGATCTTACCTATGATCGTTTTTGTCTTTGCAAGATCGGATCGTAAGATCGAGATCTTAAGATCCTACCACAAGTCACTAAAGTTTTTTTAGGTTTTTTATATGCTATAATTTTTATTAAAAATCAAGTATATAATAATTTTACGAGAGAATAAAATATTAAATTTTAAAATAACAAAACATCAGATCGTCCAAATTTTAAACTTTAAAAGAATAGATAACAACTCATCACAATTCATTGGTTTACATATCATAATAAAATTTAAAATGTGATTTTTAAACACAATCAATAAATCTAGAGCATATTGTGCACAACATTAATTTTTCAATTCATAAAAAATCTTATTCTCGTAAACCTCTCTCTTATAACAAAAGAAAAATGAAAAATGTCACATGTAAAACTGTAAACAATTGTTTTTAACACAAGGTTGATCACTTAGAAAATTAAAATTAATAAAATAAAATAATAGTAATGACCAAAAAATATAAAATAATAGTAATAATTAAAAAAATGTAAAAAAACAAAAAAAATTAGGATCGTAAGATCGCTATACGATCCTACGATCTTGATACGATCTTATGATCCTGAGTACGATCCTACCTATTTACGATCCTAAATACGATCCGGTGCGTTTTTGGTTGGTGGGATCGCAGGATCGCGATTTTGATAACTATGGTTTCAAGCGTTGTCATGTTTGTAATTGTGAAAAAAAGTTTAAATGTAGATATGTTTTAGAAAAGAAAAAAACTCTATATTTATAAATTTGTAGATTTGATTTTAAAAGTTCACATTAATGATATGTAAACTTAGTAATAAATAGATAATTATAAAGGTTCTCACTTAAAAGCGTGAATTTTTTAACTCTGGAATTTTCTTCAAGATTTCCACTCTTAAAAGTATAAAAACTTAGATAATTTGTCCATGCTAATAAACATAATTTTTTACTCGAACTTTTACACTTTCAAATTGTACTTTTTTATATTTATGGTATTTATTATTTTGCTATATTTTTATTTTTAGAATTTTAAATGAATTTTCTTTTCATTTATTTTAGAATTTTTATTTTATTTTCATTGATTATTATTACATTAAATGTGTAAGTAACAAATAATGTCGGTCCCTTAGTTTAATGTGATGAGTAGTGACCATTATGGACCTAAGTGGTGTCTGAGTGATAGGTTGTGTGGTGTGAATGGAAAACTGACGTGGCAGTGTGGTGGGTGTGATAGGAGGTGACCACTCCTAGCACTCTTACTTGTATCTTAATTAGTAATTGAATTAGTAATGTGTTACATATGCTTACAAAAAGAATATCATAACAATATTAATATACATATTTTGAAATATTGTGTGAGGTCATATGCAATGAAATGGAATTTTCACAACATGTTTTCCTATTAGCCAATTTTTTTTATTTGACCCGTTTGATATAAAACATATCCGAAACAAGTGAAAAAACCTATCATATAAGTAAATGGATTGAGATTTCCGCCTCTACCGAGTACCAACAACCTAGAAGGTCATGTATTTGACTTTTGAGATCCAAATTGACACATGTCAATTTTGATATCATTTTTCCTAAAAAAGTAAAGAACTTCAAGAATGTGTATTAATACTCAAGC
This sequence comes from Dittrichia graveolens, assembly GCA_038502395.1. NCBI lineage: Eukaryota > Viridiplantae > Streptophyta > Magnoliopsida > Asterales > Asteraceae > Dittrichia > Dittrichia graveolens. Next base: position 80,121,014 of record JARJIL010000005.1, on the reverse strand, counting down.
TGCAAATTAGACAAGCTGACTTCAGAAGTCAAACTGTATCTTAGAAACAACAGCAGTTTAACCTTTTACCTCAAATATAGTATCTTCCAAGTTTAAATTTGCTTCTTTTTACAATATCATGACCTCAATTGAGAATGTGACTAGCTGCTCACCTTTATTACATTTCATTTTCTTCACATTTATGCAATCATTGTGCAATTCTTTTCACTACACACTTAATCGCTTTTAGTAGAGATGGGTATTTCTACTCATTTACTTATCAATGGGTTAGTTTGTTATTATGTTTTATCTCATTATTCTAACAAGTCAAATGAGTTTTCTTTCTTTATTTCTTTATATTTTTTTATTTTTTAACAAAAAAGCTTAACAGGAAATGGGGTAAACCGGTCAAGTGTCATTCAAAAGTTAAACTTTGATGCAACCCAAGGGGTGGCCAAACTGTAAGGGCTTGGGATCCTCCAAAGGAGGTCTCACGTTTAAGTACTGTAAGTTGCAACTTCTTTGGTTCTTTCCTTTGAAAGTATATAAGCTGGAAATTTTCTGTGCAATATGCCCTTGTTATCTATGTAGATAAAATTGCTTATCCGCTTATTGCTCATTGAAAAAAAAATTGGGATAAGAAACTTCAAAATATACTCAATCCACTTATTTCACTTACAAGTAATCAAAACTCTAATTGTTAAGCATGTAGTAGGGTACACATAAAAAAAGGATCCCAAACAGCCCCTCTCTATTGTCTAGACTCTAGAGAATGTCAAGGATCAGAAAGAACTCTGCTATGTATCTAAAGATGTCAACGAATCAAAAAACGAGTCCAAAGAAGCGATAAATGGTGGTTATCAACTGTTAAGGTTCCTCCCTAGGACTCTCAGAAGATTCAAGAAAATGGATGCAAAGTAAAAATGATTGTGCAAATCAAGTTTTAAAAGTTCCATTGCTATCAAATCGTGTATGCATGTGTTCCAAAACTCTACCAAAATTGATTCAGAACAACAAAGTAGTCGCTGCTGCTGCTATATAGTGGTAAAAGATGATGGGTAATACCAGGTATATGTAGATGAGAATAACTAGTTCAACATCATTGTGGTAGTTACTCTGCTCAGATGTAGATGGTTTGGTAGCATTTTGTCCAAATGGATTGTTGGCAGGTCTGGGCTTCGTGTTGGTGATTGCTGACGGTGGGGGACGATGTAGGGGTGTTTGTGGGGGAGGAGGTGAGTGACGAGCAATAGAACCTGCAATTATACATGCCACCATGCTTCATGTTAACAAAGCAGAAACAATGACTTATAACAGAAATTAATAACTAGATCACACGAACATGATATGAGCAATTAACTCATCCATAGCCTAGATTAATTCTTTGGTGTCACATTTTCCATATCAGTATGCATTATGAAGAGATTAGTGTTGCTGCAAATATCCTAAACCATAGACCAGTTTAGGGATTAAGGTCCTTGTGTTATGTGGAATTGTTGAAAATCATGAAAAATCAGTTCAGCTTTTAGGATTGAAATTCGTTGATACGAACCTGAATCTGAACGGGGCGACTTCTTTGTCGGGCTAACCATAGGAGGCAGAGTTGGCGAAACTGAATCAAGAAACAAGAAAAAGCGATAAGTATATTTTTTAACATAGCAGATTTCATTCTTCATGGTTGTATTGTAAATTTGTAGCAGCAAAACAAAGAATTTGGCCAAGATACAAACTGGTATGCTTTTCTTATAAAGATTCATAAATTTGATGTGCCACAAACACAAAAATATGAAAGAAAATGAAGACCCATATTGCAAAAAACCATTTGTGATTTTGTGGGTCGTACAGGATGTTAAGAGCACATAAATTTGTTTCTAAAGTTGAGATAATTGATCAAAACCTTACAAGCAATCATGATCATATTTCCGTATGTTTCTTTCGGTCTCCAAACCAATCTACCGTCATGATCAGAATCAAGATGTGCACGTGTATAGCACTAAAACACACATGTGCATAACGTGTGTCTCATAACTGAATTGGTAGGCTGTTGGCTAGTTTAGTTTATAGGGTAACAAATGTTATAAGTAGATTGAATCTTCCATTGTAAAGGTTTAGGTCAGATATTGTAAACTAAATTCTCTTTCAATCCTTTAATCGTTCAAATAAACATTGGTTCCTCTTACCTTGAATCTCTTTTCCTCTCATAAGTGATTATGGTAATTGGATTCTTCCCCTAACATGTGGGGTTTATTTCACATAATAGTAACCAAGTTTGAAAAGTGTTGGGTCACCCATGGGATATTCCACAATGTGAAATAAAGGGGTGAGTGTTGAGTGACCTTGATTGAACACTTTTCAAACTTAGTTACTATTTTGTGAATTTTCCGCTAACATAAGTGCAGTATGATATTATATATACAGCCAAACAACATTTATCGATATAAATTTCTATCAATTTTTTAAATTCAAAATCCCACCAAGTATTACCAAAACCCTAGGCCCCAAAATTAAACAATTATGATCAACTCTACGAAGGCAGTGTTTGCACGTTTGGCTTATACTCCATGAAAATTGCAGGCAAGAACACTCAAACTGAATTAAACAAATTGAAATTGAGTTCGAGAAAAGCAAGCTGTTGCTACCTGAACAGATCAAATCGAGAGAGGTATTCGCGTGGGTAGTGTTGTTCCCTGAACAGAGATCTGATAAGGAAAGAAGCCTGGTGGCATTAAGAGGGAAACCGAGGAGTGTGCTCTGACGAACAAGGTAACAAAGGCATTCTGCTTCGCCGGAAACAAAGGCTCCGTTGAAGATGTCGCAGCATTGAGATGAAGGCTCATCGGAGAGATCATTTGGCGGGGCAGATACGTATGGAAGGCAAGGCGACATGGAGATGACGGAGTCAGCGCAGCCTCCTGGCGAAGGTGGAGAAGCAACCGGCGTTACATCGCCGCCGGTAGCCGTCAGAACAAACGTCGAAACCAGTAGTAGGACGGTGAGGAACTTCAAGTTTGCAATGTTCATTTTGGCGGGAATTTTGGGTAAAACGTCCAATTTGCCAGAGTTTAATGATTCCAGTTACGTTTTAGAAGCAGGGGTAATACAGTAATCTCAATTTTTTTAATAAGAATTTATATATATTCTTTCAAACTTTTATAAATTACTTTTATATTCTTTCAAACTTTTAAATTATTTATATATCTTTCCAAATTTTTATAAATTACTTCTATATCCTTTCAAACTTTTAAATTACTTATATATCTTTTCAAACTTTTAAAACTCTCATATATGTTCAAATACCTATTTAATATTTATTAATTCATTTAAATATCAAAGGAGAATTTCTCCTATATCCTTCCAAAACTTATAAATTACTTTTATGTCCTTTTAAACTTTGAAATTACATATATATGTTTTCAAACTTTGAAAACTCCCATCTACAATCTATTGATCAAGTATTTTCAAAATTATGTTTATATTTTGTTGTTTGGATTCCATGTATCGGCATATTGCGGATGAAAGCTTTTAGCCGTGAACCGTATGTTCTTTTTTTAAGTCGAAGGGTGAGTGCAATCTTTTGTTGTTTGAAATCTATTGCGGTGCTTGTGATTTTAAATTTCATATTGTTGTTTTGTGATTTCGATTTTTTTGTATCCATTTGGTTCATAAGGACTTTGATTTTTGTGTTTATGTGTTCCAAACTTTCAAGTTATTTCAATTGTTAATCTGCATCAAGATGAGTGCTTCATTTTGGGTACTCAACCCAAGTTCCACGTGGCCTTAGGAAGTTCAAGGTGGCGGTGTTTAATTTTAGCTTTCACTCTAGTTCGTGTAATTTTCAAATTTTTGTATCATATATGTATTATACTGGGTCATTTAACTAAAGTTTGATTCGAAGACATGAAGAGAGGCAGGGAGAAAAGAGCCGATCCATAATAGGATTGAATATGAGGTTATTTTGAATTTAGATTTAGATAATATAATGGTAATATAGTAATTTTATAAATAACTGAATTTGATGATGATGATTATTGATATTTTAATGATTTAATAAATATTAAATAGGTATTTGGACATATATGAGAGTTTTAAAATTTTGAAAGGATATATAAGTAATTAAGGATATAGAAGTAATTTATAAAAATTTGAAAAGATATATAAGTAATTTAAAAGTTGTAAAGAATATAGAAGTAATTTATAAGTTTTGTAAAGATATACAAGAAATTCTTCCTTTTTTTAATATCAAATGAAATCTTATAAATTCTATTAATTTATGGTTTTTTTAATCATGTTTAACTAGTTTTATACTTTCTCCCCTCCTAATTAATTGAAAAAAACTACAAATTTTAATTGAATATTAAATGTCAACCAAAATATACTTTTTGTGATTAGTTAGCTACCTAAAAGACTATAACTTTGTGACTAGAGTATGTGCATCTCTATGAAAGCAAGCTCCATAATTGACTTTTTAATAAAAGATTACTAATTACACCTAATTTTATTTAAAGTAAATTGAAAACATGACTTATTTCACCTTTAGTAATTATCTTTATAGTTTTTTTTATTAAAGTACACCTAATTTATTTAACCTAAGTTATAGTATTTATGGAAGCGAAGTACATGATGGAAGTTATTTAATTTTAACTCCATATTTACTTTAATTAAAGCTTAATAGTATTTAATGAAGGTTAAATAAATTTTAAAAAATTAGTTGTTATTTGCTCTTATTCATAGCCCTTTAGGGTTATGATTAGCAAAATCCTTAAATAAATCTAATAAAATGTAGAAGACAAATGACATATATTGCTAGTAGCATCTAAGTTAGGTGTTATCGCATTTACATACATCTTTAATGAGTAAATATTGAAATGACAAATTCACCCTTCATTAAATAAGTATGTAAGTATGATAACACCCAACTTAGATGTGACAGTGCACGTCTTTTTTCCAAATATAAAAAAAAAAGACTTTTACATCGAATGAAAAAGCAACATAAATGAAAACTATCATAAGGAAATAGGAATGTGAAAGAGAATTGGAACCGGCTTGAAATCAAGTTAGGCTTTGTTTGTTTTTTTAAATAAGTTCTTATTTTAAAGAAACGTCTGCGGGTGCGCAGACGTTTCTGATAAGCTTGTTTGTTTTTTCGCAGACATAAGACCTTATTCTGTCTTATTTTTGCTTATTTTGAGAAGCTAAAATCTAAAGCTTTTTTTCGCAGACCTACTCAATCTTAAGACCTTCTAAACCATATCTTCTCCTGAAAACATAAAATAAGACATAAGACATTTATGTCTTCGAAAACAAACAACACCTTAATCTACTATTCACGATTCCCTCTTCAATTCTAAATGTACAAGTAGATTGGTTTTGGGTCTCAAGTCTAGTCCATAAAATCTGCTTTAAATGAGAGCGGAGATGATATTATCTTTAACCTCAAAATAACATGACACTCAACGTTGATGAGTGAAGTATATTGAATCAAGTATTGAAAACTCTGTTATATATATATGGGAAGGTTCATTTGAGAACCGTTTTTATTACGAGAACCGCGAGAACTAATTTTAGCCGTGGGGGGATTGAGTGTGGCAGGGTGCATGTAAGGAATTAATGGGTGGGCAATCCAATTAAAGAAGAGAGAATTGGACGGCTAAGATTGATTCTCGCGACTCTCAATAAAAACGGTTCTCGAATGAACTTTTCACTATATATATATATATATATATATATATATATATATATATATATATATATATATATAGGGGAGAGTTCAAACGAGAGCTGTTTTTCGTACGAGAACTACGAGAACCAATATTGGTCATTCAAGTGGTAAGTGGAATTCATGGATGAATAGCGTGGAGGGATTGAGTGTGGCAAGGTGCATGTAAGAAATTCATGAGTTCTCGCAGTTCTTGTACGAAAAACAGTTCTCATTTGAGAAAATAAAGCCTGGATTAGAAGATAAATATATAATGTTAATTGTATCTTTTCTAGATACAAAAAAGTAGCATGTTTGCATCCCCGCGTCCATTATAGTTTTCTCAAGGCTTGTGGTAACCTTATATTGATTTTCTTGAAGACGAAAAATCACCAAAAAGTAAGTATGCTTAATGGTTGGTGAATTTATAATCAAAAGGAAAGCAAAAACTATCCAAACCGCTCCAATTGGTTCGGCCTAATGACTCGACCGGAAAATTTCTATTTCGGTCCAAACCAAAACGAACCAAGCCATGCATGATTCGTCTTGGTATCTAATATTAGCATTTTTTGGTCATCAGCCCGATTACATCCAAATCTGGTTTGGTTCGATTCTGAACCATGCAAAATCTTGCATAAAAAACACTCAAAAAAATAGTTAGGCAAAATTTCTCCAGACAAACTTTAAGTTGATTAAACTTGTTAATTTTTTTAGAGAAAAAATCGACATGACTTAACCTAACCAGGGGTGTACCCAAGGGTAGTGTAATGGGGGCACGGGATACCATTCAATTTTGTACGCGTAGTGTAAATTTCAATCTCGCGTAGCGTAATTTCGATTTTTTTGAGACGGTGCCACCATTCATTTCAAATTTTAGGTCCGGTGCTATCATTCATTTCAAATCCTGGGTCCGCCCTTGAACCTAACTCAAACTCCTTTTATTTTAATTTAAAAAACCTCGTTACGACTTGAATCCATTTTCAACCTCATTAACCAGCAACCCATCCAAACCCATTTTTAATCTTACCCGACCCTTGACCCATCCGAATCTATTTCAACCTCACATCTTTTTAAGTATCAAGCAAATCTTTACCACAAAGTTTGTAAAAAGCCTTGATAATTCTCGTGGTTCTCACATTAATAATGGTTCTCAAATGATATAAGGAAAGATTCATGCGAAAAGTGTGAGAAGTAATCTAGCCTCTTATTTGTATTTAATCTAATAGCTTAGATTAATCTTATTTAGTTAACCGTCAAACCTAAGATATGTTTTTTAATATAAAATTTGTTCACAAACAAGACATTGGTATAATTTTACATTTTTAACACAAAAAACTTAGGTATTTGAGCCTAAATGGGCCTAGCTTAAACAAGCTGAGATCGAGCTCAATATCACGAGCTATACCCACGGATCGGCGACATGCGGAAATAAACAGGCAGAGGCGGCGACTGGCTACCTTTCTTCAGCGACATGGGTTACTTTCTTCGGCGACATGAGTTTTTATTAAATGACACATGTCGCTTTTTTATTGGCCAGCGACATGGGTACCCATCGGCGACATGAGTGCTTATTTTAGTAATCTTAGTTTTTTTTTCTTGCTTATTTTGGCAAAGCACTCTTTAGTTTTTCTAATCTCACTATAATGTGAAAACATGAACTTGATACTTGCATAATAATACTAATATAAGAGCATCTGCAGTGATAACTGTTATTACGGTTATTTAAGACGTATAATTAGCCTTGTTATAAATGAGTGTGAGTGCTCTAATAATGTATAAAGCTATGAACTTCAACTCTAACATATATTTATATTAGATATGGACTAAAGACGTTTTTTCTTACTTATTTTTTATAAATCCGGAAAAGGATTCAATCGGGTATCGGGTTATTACGATCAATCCATGAAACCAAAATGGTGGTAGATAATTCGTAAAAGGATTCAATCGGGTATCGGGTTGCGGGTTGTTACGATCGAGTCGGTGAGGGATTCAGGATTCTTTATTTATTCTACCTTAATCACAAAGAAATCAACATCTCAGTAACCAACGCCGTGGCCGGAGGTTTCAGCGTTCAACAAAGGTTATACGGAGAGAGTTATGGGTGGCGGAGTAGCCATGAGAGCGGCCGCGAAGGTCGCCGGAATAGGGGTCTTGAACGGTGGCCTACGCGGTGGTGAAAACCCCGTCGTTTCCGCCGCTCGTCAGGCCACTCGGTCCGTCGCTTCTGTTGTTTCTTCTTCCGATGATCTGAAATTGAGCATCGGGAGTAACGATTGTAAGACGAATCCATCGGTTGAGAAGCCTTTTGATGATTGGGAGTTCGCTGGCGTTGAGGATGAGCTTTTTATGGAGGCCGGCGAACCGATGCCTAGGCTGGTGTTTGGTGGTCCTCCGACTGTCCAAGAAGCCAAACAGGCCACTTCTGATCTGAATTATGCTCTTGAGAAGTAAATTGCTTTCGGGGTTTTAAACTTTTAATATTATATACTGTTCATTAAACTGTTTCTTTAATGACTTTATCCAATCCTTTTGAGAGATTTTCCATGGTCCACACACTGTTTCTTGACTTTAAGTAAATTCAAATTAGGACTTAATTTTAAGGGTTCATACTAGTATTTCATGAAATGAAATTTCGATCGAGTTGAACATATATAACTTGGGTTAACATGTGTTCTTGATTTTGAACCAATCCCAGTTCCCAAATGAGTTTTTGATTCTTGTGTTCAATCAAAAACTTGATCGTTAGGCGATTTCAAATGGTTTCTTGCTGAAAAACTTGGGTTAACATGTGTTATTTAGTTTTTAGAAATGGGTGCCTCATCAGAAATTCTGAAAACAAAATAAGCCCAACAATGGATTGTTAGATCGTTGATAATTCCTTAAAAAAACTCGATGTTGGAATATTTTCATGTAGATTTTGGTTTAACCAAGAGATGTGAATTTGTAAGTTTATGCTGTTGTACATTTGGTAAAACATCCAATTGCAGGATATCTTATTTTTTTATGGTGGTGGTGTTTATCTTCAGGACTTATCTGTTTCCAAATGCTACCAATGGACAAAAGTTATCAGATTCAGAACATTCAGAGACTACACCTTGTCTTGTTAGTGAAACACTGGTTTCCCCCTTAGCATCAAAGCAAGCCATTCAAGCTTTTAGGCTTCTTAAGGAAAACCCTAAAGCTCAGGTATGTTTTTTTCTTTTTTTACTGCTTTAAGTACACTAACACATTAGTGCAGTACCAGAATACCGTTTATGAATAGAATTGTTGTGAATATTGTTACTAATGTCCGAAAATTAAGGCCCTTTGGAAGTGCTGCCCTAATGGTTCCATCAACCATGTTGCACTTAGCTTTTCTTTTTTCTTGTGGTTTACCATAATGGATACAAATCTGCATTCGCTTGTACTTAGAATAGGGGTCCTTTGTGGGATGCATAAATATCCACCAGCTTTAGGTTAAGTACTTGCTATTATTTGATGCCATATGGAAATCTTTTTCTTGTCCGTTCTATCTTTCCAAGTCCTAATTAAAGAAATGTACTTTTTTGTTGCATGATTGCGGCTTTTATTTTTCAAGATACGATAAACTATGAAACTAGATACAGTTAGATCAGAATTGTTAAGTTTGCTGGTGATTTTTACACATGCATCAAACAAATGATACTCCATTTGGAACTTGACATAATATGAATGCAAAGCTACAGTGTCAAGTGCAAGAACAAAAGCTTGGAAGTTATCTTGAACCCCATAAATGAATTAGGAGAAAAAAATGGTGAAAGATTAAAGGATCTAGGGTTGGGATTTATAGACCAAACCTTACTGGAAGTTGATACACTGCATTCTAAAGTAAACCAGGAGTACAATTTAATGGGTGTTTTAAACTGATTATTCTGACTTGGAGGTTGAAATAATCTTTGATGTTTGGATAAACAAATTTGTTTTTGATTATCCAGTTATTTAGAGTCGGTTTTGGACAATAAAACTTATCATCGAAGGATAAAACTAAAACATCTTATTTCAACCTAATCTGAGAGATCCTTACTCAAAAGGTCTTACCTTTGCCACATTAGGTTCTCTATTTTGTTCTTCCTTCTTTTTGCTAAATTTATATATTGTTTCCTTAAAAGCCTAGAATATTCCACACACCACGTTATTATATTGTTGATTATCTGATTTGCTATTTAATATCACATAATCACACTCAAAATGCACATCCAAACTCCCCCTTAGACATTATCTAATTTTTCTGAGACGACATTTATTGTTCCTCGATTTTTACCAGAATGTTGTTGCTTCAATTGCTTCTGATCCAAATGTTTGGAATGCTGTTATGCAAAATGAGACCCTTGTGGATTTTCTTCAGACCCATAAATCAGGTTAGCAACTTTTTTAACTCCACCCTCGTGTTCTTCCCCTTTTTAGTTGTGTAATAGTCATATGTTTGCAGATATTGTACTCCCGGACTTGAATGAGAATGAGAACGATTCCTTTGATGAGACCCCAAAGGCAAGTGAATCAAAATCTGCATCTGGAAAAAGTTTCATGGATCATGTGGAAGCATTGAAGCAGAAAATCACTGGTGCAGTGGTGGATATGATGAACAGCTTATCGGATACCTTTCAGTCTCTTTTTGGTGGTTCATCAAAAGATGAGTTTAATGTGAATCCAGATGGGACCGCTGGGATATCTGTGGAGAAAACCACAATGGGAGCAGCACTTATGGGGTTAGCAATCATGGTTATCAGTGTGGTTGTTCTTAAACGCCAATAGACGAGTGATTATATTTGGACTTGATTTGTCGAATCTTCTGCAGTGCTTTTGGCATATGAACGTATATATTTTGTTTACTTGAATCTTGTAATGACGCTTTTGTTTTATGTTCATATATTTTAAGCCGGTTTAAGGTTTTTAATCTTAGTAGATTATGATGTTTGTTTACATTTATAATTTCTTAATCATTTACTTCTGTTATAGACAGTAATTTTGACATCAGCAACAAGAGCGAGACAAGTGGTAAAGTCAAGTGAAGATGAGGAACGTTTCACGTCATAACAAATCGTCTTTTCTCTCTCCCCCGCTCCCAAAAATCCTATTTCTCAAAGTCACCTGCCACCACTCTGCCCTCCGGCAGTCGGTGTAGGTTGGCGGTCCAAAGGACCTCTCCTTTTTCCCACCTCTCTCCTTTCTCCTCTTTTTGAAGTTCAAGGTTTCAAGTTCGTTTCGAGATCCCGAGGTTTTGTGGTGGTGCTGCCGTTTAAGGTTTCAAGGTGTTCATGAGTTGGAGGTTTCAAGATGTTCAAAGTTTTCCGGCGAGGCTGCCGTTTGAGGGTTCAAGGTGTTCGTGAGTTCGAGTTTTCAAGGTGTTCGATGTTTTCAGGTGGGGCTGCCGTTAAGGTTTCGTGAGTTCGAGGAGGAAGTCGTACTAGGTCTCAAAAGTGGTTTTTCAGCCAAGCTGCTGTTTAAGGTGTTTGTGTGGTTCAAGGTTTAAAACGAGACCATTCGATTTCGTTCAAGTTTTCCGGTTGTTTCGTGGGTTTCAAGTCGACTTTTTCCGATCATTTGGTCTTCAAGGTCGACCTTTCCGGTCGAAGTTGGGTTTTAGATGTTTGCTTCGTGATTTCCATCGGCGTGAGGCAGCCCACTTAATTTGTTTCAAAATCTCGCATTGCCACTACCTGGTTGGTCGGTAGGGCCATTGTTAGTTCTGTTCAGTTGGGGTTGTTTTCGGTGTTAAGGTCGAGATTGGCTTATTTCGAGTTAAATCAGATGTATGCTCTTTTGCAGTTTGCAAGTTTTGCTTTGGTTTTGGTTTCACCTTTGTGTTGGGTATCATTAGGTCTTTTTGTGAAATGTTATTGTGGTAAAATATCATGTAATTTCATTGTATTTTTTAGCATCTTGCTAGTTTTATTTTTAATATATTGCCTTTCAAAAAAATGAAGACGAGAAAAGATCGTCAATAGAAGAAAATTGTCATCCTTCATGATTATGAGAAATAGGAATGCATTCTCCCTCTTTAAATACCTAATATCTTCTAAATCGATTGCTTCTAAAAAAGAAATCCTTTATTACTCAAGTTTTGGGGGCATATAGGAGTTGAATGGGAATTGAGTTTAATAGGCATACAACCGTTGCATGGATTTTTGATGGGTCTCAACTTCATTTATTTTATAATTTATGTAATTAATATTGTGATGGACCCCACCTTTTTTGTGGAGGTTAATGGAGTGTGATTGTGTGAAGAGTAATAGGCAAAGTTGTATAAATAGTGGTATGATGATGTGGCAGTTCATTAAACTCTTTTAGAGTTATAGACCGGGATGTTGTGACCGTTAGTGCACTCTAACTGTATAATTTTTGGCATGCATCCGTTCTAACCCGTCAACAGTTTGACCCTTTGTGAATTATAACCACCAGAAATGGCAATTGACAAGTGAAATAGCAGGTGATTAGCTGCTGATTCTTTTACATTATTGTAACTTCACAATTTAGATAAAAGTACAGGAGATGGGCTCATTTGTTCCTTGATGTACACTCCCCCCCCCCCCCCCCCCCCACACACACACAACTTCTCTTATATGTTTTTTGGGTAACATTTTTGGTGTGGGTATTGAACGACACAGGCGTGATCTTCTACAATCCTTCTATATAGCTAATAAGCCTGAATTAACCTCGGATTTCAGAACATCTTTGAACCAGTTAACAGAAGACTTTGGGATCCTTGTCAAATTATTCTTGTAGTCCACATAATAAAGTCCAAATCTAACAGTATAACCGTAGTTCCATTCCCAATTATCAAGCAATGACCACACGAAATAGCCACGCACGTCACACCCATCTTCCCTGCATCATTCCAGTTTTTATTTTCATTTCATTCATCTTTGGAAGCAAATTTGATTTTTTATTAAATGGAATTTAGAGTTTGGGCACCTAATTGCAGCCGATAAGTTCGATAAATAGTCTGTGTGGTAACTTATCCTCTTGTCATCCTGAAGTGCTTCCTTTAAATCTATATTAGCTTTGTTTGGGTCATCCATACCTGCATGATTCGAGCACCAGATATTTGCCATCAATCGTGGTTGCCGAAGACATTATTTCTCCAGTTTTTTACATTTTTTAAAAATAATTTAGTATGTTATATATGATTACAAAACTATACTGATATAGTAACACCATCTTTCTAAAAATGAACCAACTTACGAGGTTGTATATACTAAAAAGGTAGATTTGAAGGCTTCCGAAGCCGTTTGATTTGTTTTCTTTTTAGTTGCTCTTGCTATTTCACCCATATTACCAATTATAGATGAAATATAACCGACTTACCATTTTCAGTAATGATCACTGGTGGGTTCCCGTATTTTTCTTTTATGTATACAGCTAACTTTCTTAATCCCCATGGTACTATGCGTAACCAACTAGAAGCAGCCTGCAAATGATATTAAAGTCTTTTAATAACTTTTCTGTAAATTTTCTCCATTAGGATTCTATGATTCAATTGGATGTGGCTTACAGTTTCTCCAATGGATTCTCCATTTCTGGAAGCTACATTACACAAAAACAACCATCAGTACCGAAGTTCCAAGTATAACCCAAAATCCCATTTTATACTAGCAATAACAAATTTATGATCTTTCTAAATATAACTTAGGTATGTATCTTTACTTGATGTGATGACAGCAGGATCTGTAGAAGCGTCTCGAAGTATAAATTTCCAGATACCAGTTTTGTCATTTTTGGCATACAACGTGGTGTAATGATTGATGCCAACAAAGTCCAACGAGCCCATGATAGATTTTGAAACCTCAGGGGTTATTTCAGGTAGTCTGTCACCTACTTGTGTTTGCATAGAAAGAGGATAATTTCCAAGCAAAAGAGGATCAAGAAACCTGATTCACTTTAATCTGCGTTACACAGTGAGATTGGTTTTACCCCCCTAAAATAAAAAATTTACGATGCTATTGTAACATTATTATGGTGAAAGAATTACCAGCCAAGTCCAAAATCCATTGCTCGACTTGCAGCGTCTTGATCCTCGTCGGAGTCGGAATAAGGCTCATACCATTTGATATCCAATGATATCCCAATTAGACCTCCTTGTTTTTCCTGGAGAATGCACATAATCAATTAGGAAATTGATGAGATACTTTCTAACTAGAGGTGGAAAAATGAGCAGGTTGGGTAACGGGTTAACGTCAAAATGGGCATGTTTTTAATATTGGGACCAGGATGACCTGTCAACACTTTTTATCTATTTCCTTTTATTAAAAATCTATTAAATCAGATTATAAAAACTAATAGTTATAACACAATTTTCTTTGAAAAAAACACGATTTAGGAGGTTTCAAGCATTTGGAAACATTTTGCCACTTCTATTCCTAACACTGCGCACACACACACAGATCCTAGATGCACACAAATTAGTTTTTCAAGATTATTAGAAACGGGCTTCCCTTTTTCATAGTGGGGAAGGAATACCTTGAAATGTTTTTGGTAGCCATGATAAACAGCAGCATGAGACAACAATATATTGTGAGCTACAATGTATGGTTCTTCGGACGATTTTCCCTTCTTACATAACAAATGAAACAGAAAAGAGCACCTCCCTGGTGCTTGAATACCATAATCATAGCCTTGGATCGCAAAACCATGAGGCTCATTGAAAGTAATCCAATGTTTCACTCTATCCCCAAACGCCTCAAAACAAGTAAAAGCATAATGCTCAAAGTCCTCTCTGCAAACACAAACAAATCCCCGTAAGCCTTCTTCCGGTATTTACTGAATACAGAGGTAAATTAATATGCGATTTCATTACATTATTTGAGTGTTCAGCCATCCTTCATACTTATCTTCAAGCATTTGTGGGAGATCCCAGTGGTACAAAGTTGCATAGGGCTGAATTCCTGTTACAAATACCATCACTGGTATTAGAATCTTTTTTTATTGGTGTATGTTATTTGTACAAACAGCATCTTAATCATAAATTCGAATAAAAATAGACCTTTCTCCAGTAAAGAATCAATGAGATTGTCATAATATCTAATCCCTTGTGGATTTGGTTTGCCTGTTCCATCTGTCAACATCAAGTTACATCTTAGTTGATCTGCCACTTTCAAAGGAATAGACAGAATAACATAGGATTTTCAAGGTGAGAAAAAAGGAATAACTTTACTTGGAAATATTCTTGACCATGATATCGAGAATCTGTAAGCATCCATTCCCAGATTCTTCATCAATTCAATGTCCGTCTGATTATAAGAAAAACATTAATTACTTTTAGTCAGATCAGATGTTAGCAAAACATTTTATATTTGGTTGCTTGTAGACATAAAAAAGCAAAGAATCTGAATCTTAAATTAAGTAAAAGTTGAGTAATCATGAGTGTGATTTCAAAATTCAAGAAAGATGAACCTTGAAGCGATGATATTGATCGACAGCCTGATCCGCATTGCTAAAGTCCAATATCCTTCCTGTTCATCATCATCATCACCATTAAATTGATTTATATACGTGTTCAAGTGTGTGTAAGATCCAAATTGGGATCGATATGAACTCGTTTTACCAGGTAGCTTTGAGAACGTATCCCAGATGCTATCTCCTTTGTTTCCTTCATCAACTGCCCCTTCAAACTGCAATAAACGAACATCTCAACTCATCGTCTCTTTATGCACATAACCTGCTCGATTAAATGTCTGAAACAACCGAACAAACAAAAAAACAAACAAACCTGGTAAGCAGAAGAAGCAGTTCCGAATGTAAATCCATCTGGGAAATCAGCTCTGCTTGTAGATTCCGATCTCAATAGCATCCATGGTGTAAACAATAAACACAGAACAAAAATCAGTTTCATGAATCTGCAGTTTGAAGAATATTTTTTGGCGGTGAACAAGTATCGAGGGGATGGACAAAAACAAAATTATAGAGGCAAGAAGAATATAAATAAAAGGGGGTTAAACTGCCAACACGTAAATAAATTTTAATTAAAAAAATCAATAATATTGAAATTAAATTGGAAGAATATGTTGGTGCGTGGAGGTGACGCGTCCGATAAGCTAGGGCTCGGATGAATGGATGATAGAAATTAATAGTCAACTAAAATAATATACTTAAAAAGTCAAACCTTATCATCCTTGTGTTATTTATGATAAAAAAATTTATTAAATAAAGTTTTTTTTAATTAAAAAAAGTGCAAAAATAAAAAATGAGTATAAGGTAAATTGTAAGTCAATTACTTATTTATTTATTTAAATACTAGATTAGATGTTCGTGTGATCAATGACGAATCTAGGATTCTAATATACTTAGGTTCACTATGTGGCGAATCGGTCAAAAAATTAGATAAGAGATCAAAATAGACATTTAGTTACGGGTCGGATTGTATTATATAGAATATTATGACGAAAAAACATATAATCTAAACAAATAGCATAATGTTTTTACACTTGATCCCGACAATACTTCATATCCGATAAATTCTTTAAGATTGTATCATTACTATTTATTAATGATATCGAATAGATCATTCTCAATATATCAAATATTAATACAAAATATGATTCAATATAATCTACTAATTAATATAGTATTATAACCTAACCAAAATTTCAAAAAAATAAATAAATTTCTAGCATGTTTATCTAAATAAATAATCAACAATTTAACAAAAAAATAACAAGACTAGTATCTTTAAAAAAAATAGATATTAAAACACCATACCTATAGACTTTGAGCCCTGTCTATGCATATAAACAAACACACACACACACACACACACATATATATATATATATATATATATATATTATTATTAATAAGTACAAGAGAAGGGTTTGAAGTAATATAGACATATAGGTGTTGACCTTTAGACCATCCGCATCCAACCCATGTTATCTAACTTACCCCACTGTCATATCAGAATCCACATCATCTTTCACCTTCAACCCAACTTACCCCACAAACCCCCACATCCAACCCTTTTTAACCCTATATTTTTTCAATTTTTATTTTCAATTTTTTTTCTTTTAGTTTAAATAATTTATTTATTTTAAAGACAATAAAATAAAAAATAATTAATAATATTTCATAAATTTCATTACATAATTTCAAAATAAAAATAATATTTCACCTTACATTAAAAAATAAAAAAATAGAAGTACATAAATTTAAAAAATAGAAGTACATAAATAAAATAGAAGTACGTAAATAAAAATAATATTTCACCTTTCATACGAAGAAGAAGACATTTTTTAAACCGTAATGTATTTTTTTTTTAAAGAATGAAAAATGGAAGATTAGAAGATAGTGTATAAAATATAGTAGAGAGGAGAAGATGTGTAAAATATGTATAGGTTTGAATGGTATTTATAGGAGAGAAAAAAAGATATATATATATATATATATATATATATATATATATATATACATTTGACCATTGTTAAAAGGTAAAAAAAACACATAACCCGCAACGGGTTCATGGACTAGATGGGATGGGAACCCGACGGAACCCGGACACCCGCGATGGTGTTCCAGGGGTACCCGACGGAACCCAACACCCCTACCCGCTACCGATGCGGAGGGTCTTATAGGATTGCTATGTCTCCCTCTCTTGTCTCAAATCAAGTATGAAAATTTTAAAGTCTGAAGCAATATAAGCATAGTCCCAAGGGGTCCATCTTCATTTTTTACTGTGGTCCAAATGAAAACTATATATATAATAATAAAAAAAACATTTTTTAAGTGGGGTCAACACACCCCTCTAAACAATACGTAGATTCACCTCTGCGTGTGATACACAAGTTGGTTAAAAAATGATAAATATTAAACATTAATAAAAATATATTAAATAATTATAAAACACGAAAGAAATGATGAGGGACGACATTTACACCCAAACCAACGGTGAAAACATTGACGTGAGGTTGATAGCACACGTGATGGAAGAACAATAAGGTCATTATTGTATTTTTTGTACAAGCTATCGATCATTATTGTTAATATTAGAACAATAAGGTCAAATATTTATTCTTTATAAATAACAAATTTTAAAATATTTTAAAATGATAAGATTTAAAATTTTGGTTAAATTTGATATTTTTAAATGTTATAAAGGTTTAATATGATATTTGTAATTTGACTTATAAAAGTCAAAATTAAAATTTTAATTTTAATTAAATGGATAGTCAATATTAAGTAATAAAATGTATTTTAATAAATTAAGTGTTAGGTTCATTCAATAAATTTGATGTATGTTAGTCTTTTATTTAAATTAGAAGAAGAAGATAATTTCCTTATTAAATTCATAATATATCAATTATTTTTAATATTTATTTATTTAAGTATAGTTCTCTTATTAATTTTGTTAATTAATAATTTATCATTATTCTCTTATACTTTAAGACTAATCAATTATTAAGAAATTTAATTGATTATGAATTTTTTATTTTTTTTAAGTAAGTTTATCCAATAAAAAAGATGAGCAATCACAATCAATCTTACGTACATTATGTCGACAAATACTAGAAGTATTACATGTCACATTCAACCTTAATTCCTTAAAACAAATAGATTGATATTAATTATAGTAATTTAATGTGGTTTCTATTATAAATAAGATGAAGCCTCCATCCATCACAAACACTCATAAAGATTTTAGGCTTTGTTCACCTCCAGAAAAATCCTACATTTTTTCAGGAAATTTTTCTAAGAAAATTAAAATCAGAAAACATGTTCATTTGCACATTTTTTCAGAAAACTCCTTCACTTTTTTATATTTTATTTTTCCAAACTTTCATACTTTTCAAACAACTTTTTAAAAAAACACTTCAAACAAACATGTTTTTCATTTTTTTCTGAAAAAGCAAAACTTCACCTCTTCATCTAAACACGTTTTCTATTTTTTTCAGAAAATGAAAACTCCACCATTTTCTACAGAAAAATAGAAAACAAAAAACAGAAAATTTTTCTCCTGCTAAACGTAGCCTTAGTGTTCCTATTTTTGAAACCTTAAAAATATCTACCAAAGAGTAAGAATGAGGTTCATTGATTAGGGAATTTGTGCAATGCATCAAGAGTACTTTGGCACTTGTAAAATATGAGCCACTCAAGTAGTGAACTTTGTGGAAGATTTTTACTCTTGGTGTGAATGAAGTGTGGAAGGGTTGTACAAAAGATGCAATATTGCAATGCAACAGTCTATCATATTGAATATTTTAGGTTACTTTAAGTGCCCTAGATAATTTTTGGGTATAACGCTAGGAGTGGGGTACCACGGCAATGCACCAAAGCGTTTTCGCTTAGCGGTATCGGAGTTTGAAAAATGTGCTTCTAACCTTATGGTTGTGGGTTCAAGTCTCAGTGATGGATATATAGTATAGAATTAGGTGGGTATGTGTGTTTAGCTGCTCGAAGAAACTGCATTGGATAACACATTAATTATTGTGTCGAAAGCGTTTACTAAGTACCGGTAATGCAACAAGATTGTGGCAGGCAACTATGCCAACTTGTTTAATTAAAAAATTTCACGTATCATTTATAGTTGATTCATAAAGTTCCAAACTTTATGCAAAAAACGATATTTTAATGTTTAAATCAAAGTTACAGCAAAAACAGTTTTATAAATTTTGACTTTAATCCATTTCACATGAACTGTTGAAGCTAGTTCACTTGTAATAACACCAATGAACTCCAACTAGCCAGATACCATAATTGTAAATTTAAATATCAGATAAAAATGAGAAAAAAACGGAAACTCGATTGGATGTTCGGTTGTATGACTAGACAATGTCTTGAAATTCCATCAAACACCAAAGATATATGATGATTTTGAATTATGTGATTCGTATAAACGTTTTTATTCCAATTTCACGTTATAAATGATTTATTGTTGCTTTGCGTGTAAAACATTAGTTTCCAACATGTTTGCGTATACGAAGAACCTACAAAAGACTTGATTTGTAATTAACTTGTAAAATGTGTGAAATGATTTTATTTGTGTATTACAAAACTAATTATATTTTAAGTTAAAGTTAGGATGAAAAGTATGGTTACCCTACCATTCCATCATATCACTTGTTAAGTTTACCCTATTTTTCTAAGTTTCTATTATAATAAAAAAATCTCGTAATAATCATCTTTCTATTCTACTATTCTACCATCCTACCATCCCTTTCTCATATAACAAAAAACATTATGTGACACAGGCCATGAGACCTTCTCAGCGGCATGCACATCCGATCAGACCCTTGTACCATCGACATTACAGCATAGAGTGTACCGGGGTGGTGTACTCTGCCGGTACCAAGACCCCTCCACAGTTGTGCACTAAGACCAAGAGTAGCACTCCCTCATTTTCCAAATGCCACATCAGTTTTTTTTACTTTTTTCTTCTCAACCCAAAACCGAAGTAGCACCCTTCCCAATCAACTCAAATATTTTTCTTTCTCCTCACTCTCACTAAAAAATCAAAAAAAAAAGAAAAAAAACAAAATGAAAAAGCCTGTCATTTACGTTTGGTTTGGCAGACCCGATACGGTGGAAACCCGAAACACCCGTCGCGGTGTTCATGGGGAACCCAAAGGAACCCGATTGTGTTCGTGCCATGTGCTACGCATGGACTAACTATACCGTTTACTATTAAAAATATCAAATTATAAAGACATTTTAGATCAAATTATATTTCAAAAATATATATTTTTAACCATCATACTTTGTTACTTATGTAAAAAAAACTAGTAATAACAAAACTCAAGATATTGATAAAGATAAGCTCAGTATAGAAAGATGTTATTGTGAAGCAAAGGTTGGATAGGTGCTCAACTAATAATTGTTTTATGTTCCGTACGAAACACTCTCAAATTTGGTACACTTATTGGTATACGCATTCCTATAAGATGAATAGATACAAGTATGATATTATAATTGATATAATTTTTGTACCATCCTCTAATATCATCTTTTTTTTTTCTCAACCCAAAAATTAATATAATAAAATTCAATCTTATACCATATTTTATTTTATAATATATATAGAGAGAGAGTAAGAGAGAAGACATGTCATGATCGAATTAATCAACTATTTAAATATACTAGTAATCCGAGAATAAACAAAGGTGTACCCGAATGGGCAATACCATACGCTTGGTCTTATAGCCCTGTCTAGACGAAGCTGCAATGAACATTATGTTAGTCCCAGATTGAGTACTCAACAACAAATGTTTGTAGAAAGGGGGGTTGAATACAAACTTTAGTTTTTAAAAATTGAAGACACACTTATATACTTTTATATAATTCTTATTGATATGAATAAGAATTACATGTACTAGAAGCGGAAATTCTAAGAACAATAAAAGGTGGCCATCAATTTGTCTAACACATAGACAAGCTAACTCTAAAACAACTAATGTATATAATGTGTTCAACACATGAACAAGTTTGAAACTACACAATGCTTATACTCTACGAAATTTCTCAACGGATGAGATTTTCTTTTAGTGTAGTAGAGACTTCACTTTGTTGTGCTGTGTAGTATTGTGTGATTGCATGTCCACCATGCATGAGTATATATAGAAGTCTTGGTGGATCCGGTTGCATGAAGGTAAGAGACAAAGAGGATGTGGAAATATAATATTTTAATTGTAAAGGTAGTGGGTGAAAAGTAAAATTACTTTAATCAAAAGTATGACAAAAGTAATTGTACTTTTCTGTAAAAGTGCAACCTATTCACAATATAAAATATTAAAGACCACATCTACTGTCGTGTAGAAGTTTCTTTCTCTTTCCATGATTGTACTTTAATCAACACCATGCTTCTGATTGATTTGACTTTACCAAGTATGGGATTGCCAGCCATACTTAGTTGTTTGAACAAATCTTCAAGATCTTCGTCTGTTTGAGGTATCATTATCCTTTTCCAGAGGATAAGATCAAACCTTTTTGTCTCATACTTGATCCAAAAAGTGCATTCTTACTTTTACAAACAAAGATCTAAGGCATAATAGAACAACACATGTTCTGCCTTTTACATATGACTTACAATCTGAAAAAATAGAGTAGATTTGACATTTTTCACGACTCAGCTAACAGATTGTACAAGGAACTTTGATATTCACTACTCAGTTGACAAAATATATCAGTTGATCACTTTTTGCTAGGACTCAGTTGATACATATTGCTCAGTTGATCATTTAGATGCTCAGTTGTTCAATAGTAAGCTTAGGAGGACATAAGCTTGTGTATTTGTATGATCAGTTGATCAAGAATGCTCAGCTGATCAATCAAATACATTGGCTTAAAAGGGGAAGATGACTTGGGTAAAGGAAGACTTACTTAGCTGATGCTCTGGGCCTCAGCTGATCCATTTGTTCACTCAGCTGATCAATCTGTTCACTCAGCTGATAGACTAGGCACTCAGCTGATCAATCTGTTCACTCAGCTGATAAAATATTTTCATCAACTGATCAACAATTTTTCTCAGCTGATAGACTGTTTTCCTCAGCTGATGGTCTTCTTTACTTGTTAACTTCATCTGATGCTCCTTGGCTGATATCCTTTGGCTGATACTTTGAGTAGGATCTGATGCTCAGCTGATGGCTTATTTTCCTCAGCTGATGGTTTCATACTTAGCATATTTTTACATAAACTGATTCAAACAACACATGTTTGAATTCTTTCTAAGTCATACTGAATGTAGGGTTTGGTTATCATCAAATTCTATGTTTTAAGATAGGCAGAGTTGATTATTAGGGTGAAGTGATTATCTCCCCAACACATTATCCTCCGATTTTCACCTTGTTGCGCCTTTCCTTTCCAGTCTGTGTTCACCCCCTTATTCCAGTCCCCCTTTAACCGTTAATAATATATAAAAAAACATTTTTTCCACCGTAACAAAAAATCTTTCTCCTTCCTTTTTTCACATTATCCATTTATCTCATATATTTTTCTTCTTATATCAACTCTCATGTTTTACAATTTATTCACCTCTCACGTTATTAAACTTTCATGATTTCAAAATGTCATCATCTTTATCCTTATCACCTTCGGCTTCAACTTCTTCATCATCTTTATCTTTATCTTAATCTTGAATTAAAACCTCTGTTATATCAAATTTTTATACGAACATCTTATCTCCTTAGAAAAGTGAATGAAAGTGACAAATATTCATTTCAGAAGAAGAGTTTGGAGACTCTCATGTCAATGCCAATTCAATCTTAGAGATCAACTTTAATACCTTATCCACAAACATCATGCCGGCAAAAATGAACCATCCATAGCCAAAACTTACATTTAGAGAACTTTGTAAAAAGTCCTTCCTGCCTTAGAACTTCATGAATATAAACTTTGTGATCAAATTTAGTCTTCAAATACTATAATATCGTTGATGAAAACAACTCATTATACAAGATTGGATGACACTCGATTCATAAGATCCATGAACACTATTCGTGCATTTGTCAAATCGAGAGGCATCATCAGAAACTCATAACCCGAGCGAAGATCATTTTAGTTCATAGAAAATGAGGTTTTAAAGCACGAAAAATATGGTTTTATAATATAAGGCCTAGCTTGGTATGTAATATCGCGTTAATTATATATAAATATTGTGCGATATCGGGTTGGTTTTAGCCAAGAAATATGTAATTAATTGTAAAAAGATGCGGTTATCGTTTCTTTTATGCTTTACAGGCTAAAATGACGAAAAGTTAAATTTATTTAACAACCAGCCCAAGAATGTCAAGAAAATAAGGTGAAGCCCAAAAAAGAAAGAAAAGAAAAAGAAAGCCCAAAATAAATAAAGTCTAAGCCCAAAGAAAGTCCAAATCAAAGAAGGAAAAGTCCACCGGGCACAAGAGACGGGGTCGCGGCGCGACGAAGTACTTTGGATAATGCCAATCCGGTTGCCACGTGTTGTCGCAGCGCGACGAGATAAGATGACGGCGACTTGAAATTCAAAAGAGTTGGGATCGGGATGAAAGTCCGCGGCGTGGCGCGACGCCCCTGTTTTCATAAAACTATATAAACTCACTTCCAGATCTGATTTGGGGTTAACCACCTCTCATATTCCACCATAATACGGCATTCTAAGTCCAAGATCATCCCAGAAGCTGTGGAGCACGGATTTTGAGTAATAAAGCTTGAAGATTGAAGATTGTGGCTAGTTTAGCTTTGATTCATACGGTTTTATCATTCTACTCTATTCTAAATGTTATTTTATGATTTCCAAAATGTTAGTATGATGATTTTAGGCTAGACTTCTCTGTGTTCCTCCCTAGAGGAGATGATTTCTTGAATGGTTGATTAATTTATGTTTAAAGGATCCAATTTACTATGTATTTGTCTTACAAGTTATATCAAAGATCCACATGTGTTTTAGTTTCTGTTTTCTAATGCTTATAATCTGAATTTTTACAAATTGGAAGACCAATCTATTTGTAGGCTTTAATCTTGATTAATTAGGACCAATAATTAATCTTGACTAGTGGTAGAACAAACCCTAAGCTTAGGCATAAAAAGATTGAAACTTTAATGTGTGTGATTGACACATGATGACCTTTGTGTGTTGATTTAATGATATATTGATCTAATTAATCATTAAAGATAAAATCTTGTTTGATTCGAACTAAATATGTTTAATTGTGCCTTTTGTTAATCTCTTGACCAAAGGATAAGTAATTGGCATAATTATAAAGATAAGAATTCGGACCAAGATTCTAATCACTATAGAAATCGGTACATGGTAAATTGGTATTCCATTGCACTTATTTAATTAAAATAATCAACTTGAAAAGAAAGAATCGAATTTAGGGGGGACACGTCTTCATTTAATAGTTTTATCTCATCAATCTTAGTGTTTTGCAATCTCTTTGGTTTGTTTGGTAATTTAGTAGTGTTAGTAATTCATTTAGATTAATAAAGTTTGAAACTTGCATCCAAATTCCCTTTAATTTAGTTAATTGCTTTAATTTAGTATTTAATTGCATTTATTTAGTTTAATTGTCTTTATTTGGTTTAATTAGTTTATTTTAGTTAATTATATATTAATTTAATAAAATCAGTATTAGCTCCCGTTCCCCAAGAGTTCGACACCCGACTTACTAACTATATTACTAAACGATTAGGTACACTTACCTATTCGTGCAGTTTTTGGTAATTAAATCGATAAAATATTGTTAGAACCTAGAGGGGGGTGAATAGGTTATATGCCCACTTTTTGAAGTTTTTAACAATATTTGCAAGTAATTAAAGAGTTTAAGGAAGAAAGATATCACCAATGAAGTGGTTTGGACACAATGATTTATAGTGGTTCAAGCAAGAGTTAACAACCTTGCTCTACATCCACTCCTTGGCCTCACCCACCAAGAGTTAACAACCTTGCTCTCTTTGAAGGTAGAGATAAACCTTTTACAACTTCTCTCTTTAGCTTACAAGAATTACACTTCACTCTTGCAAACAAGGCTAAGATAAACCACACTTCACTCTAATTTGAAAGGCTAGAGTTGATCCTCACTTCTCTCTAATTCTAAGGCTAGAGATGATTCTCACTTCTCTCTAATTCTAAGGCTAGAGATGATCCTCACTTCTCTTTAATTCTAAGGCTAGAGATGATCCTCACACTATTACAAATATATAAGAAAGTAATGTAGTGTTTGAACTTTGAATGCTTTCACTCTTGCTTCATTATTGATCTTGAAAGATAGAATATTTATCAAAGAATATGAGCTCACAAGATTTAGTATGTGTTCTGTGTTTTTCAGATTGCAAGAGCTTGGTAAAAAACAAGACTTGAGTTGCCTTAAATAAGGAAAAAAGTGCAAGTTTAAAAAGTGTCCAGACTGTCCACGGTCGACCGTGGCATCGACCGTCAGCCTGCTGGAACTTTTTGAGCCTTGTGAATATAGACGTTGGCCTTTTACCAAAACCACACACAACCCATTTTTACCATAAAAATGCACTGAAAATAAGCTTTAGAAAAGTTGGGTTAGTGCCATACTTCTTAAGTTTGAATTTAATCATAAAAATGGTAGTTTAGAAACCAAATGCACAAAGCATGTTAGAAGTTTACCTCTTTGGGAGATTCCTTTTGCTAAATATGGTTTTGGCTTTATTTAAATAGAAGATTGTGTTTAGTATTTGCCAAAATAGGAATTTCATTTGCTTTGACTACCAAGCTTGTGATTTTATAAAAAATTGTCTCAATTTTTATAAAAGTTTTTATAAAAATTATTTTATAAAAACTTAAACTCATTTACTTTTTTATTTTGTAAGCTCATAAACTTCAAACGTTTGTTTGTAGGAATCTTCGACATCGGCTTCTACTTGAACTCGGATCTTTGACAATTGGAACTTAGATTATAGATAAGAATATATTTGATTGAATATATATATGTATACGTGCACATATGTTAATGTTAATACATACAGTTATATAAACAAGTTGTATATTTTTGTGTCAACAAAAGAGGATATATTTATAAGCCTATTTTTCCCAACAAATATAAATTTTAAACTAGTACGTAAAACGCACATCAGTATGCTATTGGATGGAATTGGTTGGATTGGAATTGAAAATTCCTTTCATGTCAGGCTCGGTTCTCATACAGTTCCATGAGAATTATTTCAAAATTACCAATAAGCCCCGACTTCTCCATCAAACTTTGTTTAAACCTCTATATGCTAACCTTTATTTGCAACAAACCCCGGTTTAACCACCAACGAACCTTAAGTATCGACATTTTTAATAATTTACGCCTGTTCCATTATATGCTAACTTCCATATTCAACATATTGCAGTCATCAACGAATGCATTCTATTTATCGACATCTACAATCATCAGCAATTGTACCTTCATCTTTGAACCACCATATATCGACATCTGCAATCATCAACGAACCTCGATTCAACCATCGACGAACCTCTAACTACAAAATCGACGTCTGCACCTCCGTCTAAAGATTAAGACAATTCATCCCATTCTTGTCTTTTGGTTTTTTGTTTATGCAATCGATTTCACTGGTTCTGGTTTCATGTTTTAGTTTATGTAATCTTCGAACCAAATATTGTTAATATTAGTGTTTTTGTTTCTTGTTTTTTTACAAAGGTTTACAGCATGAGTTTTAATTGAGTTACATTATGGTTCAATGGTTACACCATATATTAGGTCTATATTCAAATTTTGTTTCAACTAATTAAGGTTTTGTTGATTTGTTGTGTTCATCTTATTAGAGTTTGTTGATGTTAATATGGGATTTTTTTTTCTTGTAATGTAATTTGATTTTGTGGTGTACTAATATTAATCTAAATTTTAAAGGGTAATTTTGTCATTTAACATTTTACACATTCCAAATCTTTTGACATATTTATCAACTAAACACATTAAAGATTTTTCTTACATTTTATTCCTTTGATTTGCATTTCTTTTCACATTTTGTTAAAATAATATTATCCAAACAAGGCATAATATCCCTCCTTTTTCTCTTTCTTCAATAAAACTCTGGCTCACAAATTAAGGGAAGAATCTTGAGTTCAGAATGAGAGTGAAGCACAAACTTTTTATCATTCTTCTTCCATGTTATAGAAGTTGCTATTGCTCGCATCGCCATGATCGCCACTCTAACTCATACTCTTTCTCCACCTCCACTCTTACCACCTTAAACAATTTTGAGACTCAGCGCAGGCCACGGTTCTCAAGTACTTGTGTCACCCTCCTTCATACGTCAAACAGTAACGTTGTGTGACGGCATGATAAAGCCCCATGCCTTAAAAGCTATGGCGAGACCATCGCGTTTTATAAGGTGTTACTAGAATTTTGTATATAAATTCTAAATATACACATACAATTTTACACACACAAATAAAAACATATAATTATAGACTTATATCATAATTCATCTTTGTTTTCCTTATATCCAACTATCTGTTATAATTGGATAACTATATATCCATCCTAGTATAGTCCGATACCCTAAACGCGCCTAAAAATGTGGCTTATAATAGGTAAAGGCTTAGTATACGTCAAGCATTACACCCAAACTTTTTGATCATTTCGTAAGCGGCATAATCAAACCTCAAACATTGACAAAACCAAGACGAGACCATGACGAGCTTTTTAGAACCTTGATTAAAACTCATCAATCACCACCAGGAAATTGAAGATGAATTGTGGCATCATTTACCATTAAATAAAATTTCGTTCATTTCACAAAGACCGAGACTCTAGTGAGTAGAAGGTGGCCCCTACCTCACAAACGTCGAGCCCACAAACTCACTTAAGCCCATTTACTCCCATCAAATTAAGTCTGTTGATTCTTGAAGCTGTGAACAAGAACATCAGCGACCCAGGAAACAAGAACATCAGCAACCCAGATAACTCGAACAGCGATTCAGCGAACAAGAACCGCTTACGAATTCTAAATCACTGTCTACTCGTCACGCTCAGGCTCCGAAATTCTATATCTTGAGGTTTTAGGTATTCTAACGCCACCGAACTTTTTTATTTTTGTAGGTTTTTAGTAATACGTTATTATATTTCTGTAATCTGGATCTTGTATTGATATAGAATACATATAGTAAATGTTTTAAGTTTGAATCTTTTTCTGCTAGAATTACAACCCCATTCCCCAACCTAAGATAAAGTTTTCTGGGAGTTAGGTTTCTGATTTCTTGATTAGAAGGAACCCTATCTCTGCTTTTTATGATCAACTGAATTCAAGAAATCTATAATTAGGTTGACTGTAACTATTGTCACTTCATGTTTGTGGCTGTTGATCCTAAACTCTTGTTTACTCTATTTGTGTTTAAACGGTCTTTAGAAGGAGCTTTGCATCAAATTCTCTGTTCAATACAGGATGCGGATTAAAACCCACAACAAAAGTTCATCAATATTGCCTCAGAAAGTCTCTGCTGACCACACTCCTCAACAGTCAAAGTAAAATTCCCTTTTCTTCTATGTTCAATTCATTTTACTCGTTTTTTCCTGTTGATTTTTAATTTAAGGGGTCAGTAAAGTTTGCTAGATTATAAGTTTTTTGTACAATGGTAAATGTATAATGATGCTTGCAAACTCTGATTTAAAATTCTTGGATTTTTGTTTAGTTGTTATGAAGGTGAAAGTCTCCTTCATCTTCTCAACTCCATTCAGAGGTAACTAATACATTGAAGATAATGCGTGTTACTGTCGTTTCTTCACGGCTTTAACTACATGCCCACACGCTAAAAGATTCAAGTTTTCTGTTTTTGTACCAGGGAAATCAAGTTAACCAGACTTTCAGATGAGTCTTTACCTTATAAAATCTGGCTCAAGGTTTCGATTTATC
This sequence comes from Dittrichia graveolens, assembly GCA_038502395.1. Lineage (NCBI taxonomy): Eukaryota > Viridiplantae > Streptophyta > Magnoliopsida > Asterales > Asteraceae > Dittrichia > Dittrichia graveolens. The sequence continues at coordinate 80,092,036 of JARJIL010000005.1, read as the reverse complement.
TTTTTTTTTTTACTTTTTGTCTCATTATCATCCAACTTCAAATAGTGACTTTGTAATCTTGTTTCTTATCAGCAACAATTCTCAATCGGTGTCAATGAGGTGACTCGTGTGCTTGAACGGATGCCATTAGTTCTTGATCCTGTTAGCTCTCCTCCACAATACTGTAGTCGTAATGCTAAACAGCCCCCCCTCCAACTGCAGGTTATTTACTCATCTCAATTTTACCATCAAGGCATTCTCTAATAATAATATTAACAACCCGTTACTTATTACCTAATTTTGTTTTGTTTTTTTGTTTCTTTTGTTCTTTTTTTTTGTGAATTATAGGCCATACTAATTGCAACAGACTGCAATCCTCGAGTTCTAACAAAGCACCTGCCGAGCCTGGCCTCTTCTAGGGGAGTGCCTGTCATCTTTGTGAAATATGAAAAAGGCGGATCTTTTAAACTAGGACAAATTGTAAATTTGAAGACTGCAATGGCAATTGGAGTTAAGGTAAGGGGAATCATTCTCTTTCTAAAATATTGATCTTTCTTTCGGCTTCCATGCACATTCCTTGTGTTTCTCTTATATGTTCTATTCTTCATTAGGCTAAAGGAAATTCAATCAACAAAGCCATAGGTGAGATTCTTGGAGATAATAAGGTAAGTAATGGCGTTGTGTTGTGAAAAACTCTTGATGCTTTGCTTGTCGATGAAAGAAGTAACAAGATATCGTATATACCCTTTGCACAAAAGTTTGCTGTGTTGATGAACGGGATTTTAACAAGAATATAGTCGAGGGAGATGTTTTGTGCTCATTGTTGACTAACTTTTTTGTAAGAGGATGCAAGCGAACCAATCAATGAAGTTCAAGGTTCGGTTTACTCTCTCTCTCTCTCTCTCTCTCTCTCTCTCTCTCGCGTATATGCTCTTCATTTATTAATATTATAGCATACGGCTTGTTTAGTACTGCATTTTAAAAACAGTTTATCTACTTTCGAGTTTTGATATCCATATGTTGTTTTTAGGGAATTTGAGATTGCTTATCCCAACTGTTATCAGATTATTTGTGTGTAAAATCACTATTATGGATTATATTTATAATAATGATTTAAAAATAAAAAATAACCAACCTAAAGCACCCTTCTAGGAATCAAGATTATACTGAACATCTGAAACATTTCTTTCAGCAATAAACAAAATACAAACATACCAGAATTTCTTACATGTTTCTGTTAATTTGTTTTTGTTCTTCTGTTCCACAGTCTATGCCAGCATTGAGAATTCGTTTGCTTCGTTCGCCATTCCATTCATGGTGTCGTATAATGGTTTGTTTAATGTTTCCGGCAGAAAAGATATAAGAATTCCTCCCACAATCCCACATACCCCGAAGACTGTAAACGAAAAACCACCATCCATAACTACCACAAAAGGTACAAGTATGTTCCCTAATTGTCCCACTTGCCTTGCACATCCTATCACTGTGTTTCTAACCACCGTTGGAAACAACTCCATTGCGTATATATATAACAAATTATAAGTCCCTGCGATCCCAAATATTCCTAGAATGCCACACGCCATCCTCGCCACCTCCCAACCACCTTGACATCCTATCAAGGCGCCCATAATGCAGAAGGCCCCACTAAACCACTGTGTTCCAACCCCTAGCGGCTTCCTCCCAAACATATCTATCAAGATTGCGGTCAAAAGATATGCTGGCATCTCTGCAGAAGCGTTAAGTAGCACGTTTAGGTAGACATTTGTTCCGAGGTTCATGACATTTAAGTTAAGCCCGAAATACATGATCGAGCATGTAAAGTTGATACCCATAACAAGAAACAAACGTACTCTTGTTAATGGTGACTTGATGACATCTAACACCGACCATGTGACTATTTCTTTGGTTTCATTTTGCACACCCTTATGATCACTAATCTTGGCTTGTTCATCTAGGGTGACATAGACGTTTTTAGGGAGGTGTTTGCCATTTGATTTGGCGATAATGTGCATGATGTTCATGGCTTGATCAGTTTTACCACGAACCAAACACCAACGAGGTGACTCGGATATGAAAGGGACCACGAAAACAAGGAAGATAAGTGAGGGTATGGTGGTAACAATGTAAAGAGAGCGCCATGATTGGAATATATAAGCTACACCAGAAAGAAGGGCTATCCCGAGTGAGAAAAAGTAGAAGGTGGACATGCCCGCAAAGCCACGTTTGGTTGGGCCTATAGGCTCGGTGGCTAGCACAAAGGCGCACACACCTGCACCACCACTACTGATGCCGGTGAGTAGGCGGAGGAGTGCATAGGTCCAATAGTTGGGGGAGACTGATGTTAGCAAGCCAAAAATGACATTCAGAATGCATACGATTGTAAGTGAGCCTTTTCTTCCTAATTTGGAGTCTGAGAGATGACCAAATATTCCGCCACCTACAAAAACAATCAACAGTTTGAGTCTCTTGAAACTGTACAAGAATTGAGTACGACTGTTCAACCTTCTACCTCTTTTCGCGATTCTCATATCATTACAAGTTCTTTAAAAATCAATAAGTTTGATACTCGACGAAAGTAGAGTAACATAAAAGGTTGAGTAAAGGCACATCTTGTGAATTTGTCAAAAAAGAAATAAAACAAACACCGATATCGCGAAAACCAGATTTCGTGCGAACGTTGTGAGAACTAAACAATGAGATTATATTCATGATTAGAGTTTTTCGTGAGATTTCAGATTATTTGTTCGAAGAACGATGGGAAATTCTTGAAAACTTAAAAATGCAAAAAATGTGGTGCGTGCTTGACGCATTTTAATATCTACGTGATTGTCGTCACATTCTTTTCTTTTTTAAGTAAATAATTATTCATCCATTTTCTGTTCGGGTATCACGAACGAAGATTACTATGAGATAATTCAAAGATTAAGGTGTTGTTTGTTTTCGAAGATATAAATGTCTGATGTCTTATTTCATGTCTTCAGGAGAAGATATGGTTTAGAAGGTCTGCGAAAAAAAACTTAGATTTTAGCTTCTCAAAATAAGCAAAAATAAGACAGAATAAGGTCTTATGTCTGCGAAAAAACAAACAACTTTATAAGAAACGTCTGCGGGCGCGCAGACGTTTCTATAAAAAAACAAACAAGCTTATCAGAAACGTCTGCGCACCCACAGACGTTTCTTTAAAATAAGACCGGAGAGAATCGAAAACACAAAGATGCATTTTTCTCGTCTCCCTGAAGACCAAAAATTCATTATAATTAACAGTCGTGTCGGCATGTCGCTAGGCGGTAAAGCCAAAGGTTATTAACCAAAAGTGCGTCTATTAATTAAACACTTAGTCATAACACTTTCTTTATACCTTGGAAGGACCTTCAAACACCAAATTAAAGCCTTAAATAACCTTATTAATAAAACTTTATTATAACTGAATTCACGGTTGAGTAAATATATAAAAATGATCAAAATGACCCTATGAATAAGTCGATTAATTGGTAAAGATGTGAATATACGACACTATCGATCTCGTCACTTCTGATCACTAACATTCTCAAGAACGACATTAATGTCTGGGCTAGAGACGTACTGGTAATCTCAAATTATTTGATTAATTAATTAATTAATTAGCTGTAATGATATATATACGATATGATATGATAATAAAATATACGTAACATGCACGTAGCAAATTATTACACAAGTTGTTGGAATAACGGAAGAAAAAAACAAAGTTGTGGAAATCACGAGAGATCCAAATTGTCAATTATATATATATATATATATATATATATATATATATATATATATATATATATATATATGTGGTAGAGATTAAGTAAAAAGAAAATTAAAGTAAAAAAGATAAAAGGGATGATTATTTGATCATTTTTCGGTATATATATCAACTGATAATCGTTAGTTCATCATCTTTATTGATTAAAACTAGTTCTTTATCAATTTCTTTTTGATGAATCCAACATATTCATCACTTTTTAGATGAAAGCATTTTGTTCATCAACAAATTATTCCAAAATTTTGTTTTCAAAATCTGTACTTGAAATCAAAAAGAAATTGATGAAGAACTAGTTTTAATCAATAAAGATTATGGACTAACGATTATCAATTAATATATATACCGAAAAATGATCAAATAATCATCCCTTTTACACTTTTTACTTTAATTTTCTTTTTATTTGATCTCATCCCTATATATGTATACACACACACACACACACACACATATATATATATATATATATATAGGGTAGAGATCAAGTAAAAATGATTTTATGGTAAAAAGGGTAAGAGGCAATAAAAAAAATCCTTTTTATTGATTCAAACTAGTTCTTCATCAATTTATTTTTGATGAATCCAACATATTCATCACTTTTTACAGAGCAAAAAAGATTTTCAAATGTAGATTTTGAAACCAAAATTTTGGAATAATTTGTTGATGAACAAAATGTTTTCATCTAAAAAGTGATGAATATGTTGGATTCATCAAAAAGAAATCGATGAAGAACTAGTTTTAATCAATAAAAATGATGAACAAACAATTATCAGTTGATTTATATACCGAAAAATGATCAAATAATCATCTCTCTTACACTTTTTACTTTAATTTCTTTTTTATTTGATCTCATCCCTATATATATATATATATATATATATATATATATATATATATATATATATATATATATATATAGTGAAAGGTTCATTTAAGAACCGTTTTTATTACGAGAACCGCGAGAACCAATCTTAGCCGTCCAATTCTTCCTCCTTCAATTGGATTGCCCACACATAAATTCCTCACATGCACCTTGCCACACTCAATCCCCCCATGCTCTTTATCCATGAATTCCATTATCCAAAATAAATGGTCAAGATTAGTTTTCGCGGTTCTCACAATAAAAACGGTTCTCAAATGAACCTTCCCCATATATATATATATATAGGGAGGGTTCAAACGAGAACTGTTTTTCATAAGAGAACTGCAAGAACCAATCTTGGCTGTTCATTTTGTATAATGGAATTCATGGATGAAAAGCGTGAGAGATTGAGTATGGCAGGGTGGATGTAAGAAATTTATGGGTGGACAATCAAATTGAAGGAGGTGGAATTGGATGGCTAAGATTGGTTCTCGCGATTCTCGTACAAAAAACAGTTCTCGTTTGAACTTTTTCATATATAAATATATATATATATATATATATATATATATATATATATATATATATGTGATGATTGTGAGTGTGAGGTATGTACGTATGTATGGTAAGTTGATTGATATCAAATAAACGTATCCGGAACCAAAGGAGAATGGCGTGATTCGAATATATAGAAAAAGAGATCTTCTTTGCTTCTTTTTTCACCTCAAAACGTATATAGAAAAACTAAATGTTAATTTTTCGATTGAATTTTTTTATATATCAATTTGCCTGAAACTGATTTAATTGACGTTCGTCCCGACTAAAGTGTTAGATGGCATGTTAGTGATGTGACAACAATGTAATAACCTGGTGTTTGTTTTAGCTTACTAAAGCCTTATATTTAGGCTTATTATTTTTTATAGATTTTTTGACTTATTTCTTAATTTATAAATTTATTATAACGTATAATAATAAGAACATCGCTAAAAAAACCATTTCGACGACTTCTAGTAAAAGATTGTCACCGGCTTTTCAAAAGAGATAAAAAGGCTGTCACCAAAGTATTTGCGACGACATGACGTCGCTATAATACCTAAAGCAACGACTTGTCGCAGATGCAATAAAAGAACGTCGTAGTTGAAAATTGTTAAAAAATGCAGTAAATTTCAAAGCCTAAAATTCATTTTGGGTGGGAAGAAACTAGAAAAATAATATAATTACTTTCCGCAACAACAATGCTGAAAGTCAAAATTCGATTTCTAATAGGTCAAAGTCAAAAAGTAAGCTATTATTGATTTTTTGTCATGTAGTGGGCTTTGTATTTCATATTTTGTTCATTTCTTTTTGTAGTGTATAAACTTGTAAGAAGAAAAAACTGGAGAAAAAAAAACTAATGAGAAATGACAATAAGTGTTTAGTTGGTCAAGTATATCTTTGAACATATGGATAGAGATAATTAATAATAAGTTTGTGATGATATAAATGTCATAATTATCGTATATCATGAATTATTGTTGTTTACAAATCATCTTTCTGCGTTAGTGAAATATAAATTTTGGTTATAAATGGTGCGTCGATGTTAACTCTCTGGTTCAAGTGGTGATGCGTGGTGGAGGAAGCGAGTGTAGGCTCGGTAATGGAAGAGTGGAATAGATGATTATAAAATTATAAAATAGTCTCTTAAACGAGGTAGTATTGTATCACTTACTAGATTCCCTATCTCATTCACACTCACAAAAAAACAAAAACAAAATAAAATAAAAGAATTAAACCATGAGCAACATCATAATGACTATTTATCACATGAAAAGTGGTATGGTAGTCAATGTGTGAAGGGGAGTAAAGTGAGGCCATCACGGTGGGGGTGATCACCCCCCACTCCGTGTCCAATATAGAAAAAGTGATGTGATCACAGGTGGGGTTTACCTATCATACTGCCAACGAAGAATAAAGCCTGAACCAACCCAACCTTGTATTTTTGTTCACACACAAGTCCCCACTCAGCCACCGTTGACCACCCTTGACCACCCTCCCACCTCCACGAACCTGGCTGAAGCCCACATACACTTTTCTCCGAATCCCACACGCATCCAGAACCAGGCTCGCACGTCCAACCAGGTTCACGGTCAGCAAAAATCATAACCATTGTGTGGAAGGCATCAAGAGCCCATGCCATACAAGTGAGAAGGAAATGCTTGAATTGCCATATCCCAAACTCACCGCAATATTTGGTTAACATTTGGTCAACGGAGAGCAACTCAAGTGGTGGTTGCCCATTTTGGGTGTCCACCGGAGGGAGGAGCGGTGGCCGGAGTTCATCCAAGTCGGTCTTTTGGGACGACATTGGTGGTGGCCGGGAAGGTGAAGTCGGTGGGATAGTAAACGTGGTTTTTTAGTTATGTAGGTCGGAGAAAGGATTACTGAGGATTTTATATGTTAAAAATATCAAGTATGCGTTGAGATGCATGATTGGTGATTAGTGGGCAGCCAGTCAGCATGACGATGCTTCACTTGACAAGTCATTAATTTTTGATCCAAAATCATGCAACTTTGTTGGTATTTTATTTAAATATATTATATATATTATTGTATGTGGTCAATATTAATTCAAATACGTATACATAATTTTTTTTTTATTTATAAAATAAAAGCGTAATGTTAGATCTGTTACAAGTTGGTGAAAGTACAACACCTTTAAAGCAATGTTACAAGTTAGTGAAGCATATATTTGTTTTGAATGAATTAACTTTATAAGTGAAAATATTATCTCCCTTTTAATATTGGTTGGGCATGTAAGATATGTGATTAAGGTTTATGTGAGAAATTAACTAATTAATTAATGATTGATTTTAGGGAGTAGATTGGAAAGGAAAATAAAATACTGATATTAATTATATTGACTTAAGAATAAGATTTTTAATAAAGGAAAAAAAATACCTCATGACTAAAAGTAATGTATAAATATGGGCAAGCGAAATGAAATTAGCATAAAATTACTGATATTTCATTATCGATTTTAATAAATTATATATTAATTAATAATCAACGTGACATCTTATTATGTATGTGTATGTATGTATCACGTGACTTTTGAGTTTACACTTAAAAAGTTTCTTTTTATTAATATAAAATTTAAAAAATATATTTGGGTTACATGGCTTGATATAAATTATAGATTTGGTCTTATTTGATCGAAAGTTTTACGAGTTTGCTTCTCCTAATCTAAATTTCTTACTCTATTAGTTCCTCTTGAATTTAAAATTACTAAATTACTCTTGATTATTTATTTACTTTTTTTATATTCTAGTTTAATTTAAAATAATATTAAGTAGTTTAACAATTATTTATTTTCAATTAATTAATTAATAAGGTTAATCTTTTTTTAACCTTAACAAACAACCATCTCCGGTAACTATTATCAACTTCAGTCAACTTCACCAACTCTGACTGTTGTCTCAAGATATTACATTACGGGCTCGTGAGCCCTGACCTACAAGTAATATAAATGTATCCTAATATTTTTTGTAACCCTAATTAAATCTAAACGGAAGAAATTCCATGTATTTTACATATTTAATAAAATTATCTCTAGTTTACATACACATAACACAATTACTCTGATTGTGTGAATCAGATATTTTTCTTGTATTCTTATTATTTTACTTTATTAAAATGGTTTATTGTTCTTATACCTAACGTATCTAAATATAGGAAAGGTTTTGTTAGTTATCCTTCTAAAATTTTCTTACTACTCCTGTCTATTGAGATTTTGAAGGAGAACAAATAGAGAAAGAGAGATTTACAAACGTTTTATAAATAATAAATATGTCATGGATTTATATATGAAAATGTATGATTATCAATTAACTTAGGAAGGCCATAACTATAAAAATATAAAATTCTTTCCTTTCTTAGTTTCTTTTGCTTATTCAAGTTAAATTGTAAAGGAAGAAAAAAACTTGAATTTTATCTGTTTTTTTCTTTTATTTAAAATTTGAGAAAGCAAATACGCAATGTGATGAACCTACCCCTCAACAAATCTAAAAAGATGCTTTATATATATATATATATATATATATAGGAGGGTTCAAACGAGAACTGTTTTTCGTACGAGAACTGCGAGAACCAATCTTGACCGTTCATTTTGGATAATGGAATTCATGGACGAAGGGCGTGGGGGATTGAGTGTGGCAGGGTACATGTAAGGAATTCATGGGTGGGCAATTCAATTGAAGGTGGGGGAATTGGACGGCTAAGATTGGTTCTCGCGGTTCTCGTACGAAAAACGATTCTCGTTTGAACTTTTGCCTATATATATACACACACTTTAAAAATAATTTGATAAGGATAACATCACTGTGTTCCCAAGTCTTGGATACGAAGGAAAATAAAAGAAATTTAATTAAGGAGAGAGAAAAGAAGAAGAAAAATGATAATAGTTTTGGTTTTTGAAGTTTGAAATAAAAGGAAAGAAGAGAAAGAATAGTGTTTTTATTTTTTGTTCTTGAGTTTAAGAAAAAAAATAGAGATACATTACATCTTAAGAGAAAAGAAAAGGTAATTTAGTCGCTAGTGAAAAATGATAAAACTTCTCCCTTCTTTTGCATCCAAATTAGGAGAAAAGTCGTTTATGATAGAAAATTAATAAAAATTTCTTTAAAATTATTTTTTTCTTTCTAAAATAAAACTCTGAAACACAGTGTAAGAAAAAGGTTTCAAAGGTATAAAGAAAAGGAAACTATAATATATGTTAATTATTTAACTTTTTTCATACAAACACGATCTATTTAATTATCAACTAACCAAACATCATGAATACCAGGCATCATTTTATAAACAATAAGAAAAGGTTTATTAATTGCAAGTCGTCCTTCTGTATATAAGACGGATTAAATCGATGATATGTTTTGAGAATTACAGTCTGTAAAAAAATATTAATTTATATAAGATATAAAGTAGGGTTATATCAAGGACAACAATGTAATCAAAGAAAATGGTCCTGTAAGATGATTGGTGGATCATATCCAGCCATCACATTTGACATTTCTAGCTTTGATTCTGCATTTAAAGTACATGGCCCTGATTAATACTTGAATGATGGTGTTGTAGTGAGCTGTGAATGAATGTGGGGTCACTCATGTTTTTTTGAACGGCAAACCATACAATTAATATTTGAAAAAAAAATCTAGCAAGATGATAGTCGTAAAAAGAATGGAAGTATTCGTGTTAATATTGTAATATAGGGCTAAAGATAGAGAAAACTACTTTATACGATATTTGCCAAATAAAGTATATTTTTCAATTGCATGTAATAACACATTTTGGTACAAGTTACACTGTTTTAAGAGTTTTAAGTACTGGCGTTAACCGAGTATTTTTGCTTGTTGATAGTTGTGGTTGAAATTCTATTTGAACTGAAGGGTTTATTGACATGAAGTCGATTGTTGATATGATAATAATCTTATGCAACTATCTTGATATGTCTGCTTTCACCACATCGAGTACAAAATGTATATAATTACTTCTTTATTTTTGAGATGGTGTGTGTTTAGGGGCGGATCCAAGCTGTAACTACAAGTGTGGGTATGGCATGGATGAATGTGGGAGCACTCGAACGGCAACGCATATTATTAATACTTGAAAAAAAATCTACCAAGATGATAGTGTCACATAAAGAATGGAACTATTGAAGAATGTTCAATATAGTACTTAATTAATTTATAGTCTTAATAGATTGATTTTAACATTTGGATCAATGACAATATTAATGATCCAGATTAATTTTTAAAAGAGTTAATTACTGATTTGGTCTCTATGCTTTACACTTTTCTACTGATTCAGTCCTTTATGTTACAAAAGTACTTGGTTGGTCCTTACTGTAGCAAAGTTGTTTCACATCTGATTCTTTAATCATTAAAAAGTAATGGCCTTTTGTAAAACATTTTAAAATGACCATTTTGCCCTTTTGTAATATTACAAGCTAAGTCCTTATAGTTTTCAAATAATTTCGTATTCAGTCCTTTAACCTTTTTCTTAAATAATTTACTATATAAACCTAAATAATTATTATTATATTTTATAAGATTTTTCAATAATTTACTATATATCCATATTACTATATAAACCATTTAACATTCCCTCTTTTCTTTAATTTAAGAGTTCTTAAAGTTAATCAAAATAAAATCCTGACCTTTCATTCTATCTGAATTAATCTCATCCAATTAATTTTTAACTATTTCACTCTCTTTAACTTTTTATTCATTTAAAATATATTCTCCCACAATAACACTCTCTCACACAAACATTACTATCCACCCACATCAACATAATTTTTAAAATCTTATTAACTTTTTTCTCATTATTTCATAAATATATATCTTTTTCTTATTTTAATTTCATAAATTAGTGTTATAATACACTATTGTATATTACACTTAATTTTTTTGTTTACCATTTTTCAACAATCAACATTATTTTTATTTTTTATTGATATAAGTACCTCCTTAATTTCAAACTTTATTAATACACCTTGTATTTTTTTTTCTCCATCTTATATTATTTTTTACATAATAATATATAATTTCCAAAATATTAGTTGATATGGGTTATCTTATTTAATAGTCGGATATATCCGAGATTAGATAAGTTATATAATTAAGTTTAAATATGGTATAAGTACTCACGTAATTAGGGGTTTAAAAATGTTTAATATTGATTTGTTTAAATTACTTTCGCAACCTGATTTTAATTAGGGCAAATTGCATTAAAATACAACAAACTTTGTCTTAGTTACCATTATATACGATCAACTTTATTTTCTTAAAAATAATACAACCAACTTACATAATCCTCACATTGTATTCAACTTGTTGTATACTATGAAAGTTATAACAAAGTTCATTGTATACAATAGTAACTAAACAACAGACACATAAAAAAGTTATTTGCATACAATGAGAGAATTATGAAAGTTAATTGTATTATTTTTAAAATTTTAAAGTTGGTTGTATACAATGGTAACTAAGACAAAGTTTATTGTATTTTCATGCAATTTGCCCTTTTAATTAAGGTTTTGGTTTTTTTTAAAAATAAAATAAGAAAAAGATATATATTTATGAAATAACTGTTAGTTTTGTGTGCATAGTCAGCGAACTCTGATGCCACGTCCAACGTCATAAGGCACTCGAGAGTCACACCTGTGAGAGCCTATAATCCAATAAGTAATGCAACCATACTCAAGAGAACGAATTTATAACTAGTTAGTTATAAATCAGAAATCGTAAGTTATGGTTTTAACTTACGAAGGGGAGAAATTACCAAGTTAATTATATATATTATTAATAATAATTGGAAAATGGAAAATTAATATTATATTTATATATATATCGACCGGCGGTGTTTATATATATATATATATATATATATATATATATATATATATATTTATTTATTTATTTATATTAATTATTAATAACTTGATAAATAAGTTATTGTTTAATCCATATTAGGAAAATTTTATATGTTTCCTAATATCAACCTAATTTCTATTCGTATAAATAGGGGATTAAGGTTTAGGATTAAACTTGATAATGATATTGATACACAATTCTAAAGGATTAGGAAAACTCCTCCTCCTATCTTCTCTTTGAGTTCGGCTGAGATACCCACAAGAACCGAGTTCGGTTTTTGGTCAATCTTGAAGACACACGTTGTTCATGTGGTGGCTTGCAGTCATTTCTAGCGTGTCTCGTTTGGTCTCATCACGATTGGAATACATCTTGAGCAACGCAAGGTATAGATAGGTAAAAGTTCTTACCTTTATCTTATATGAATATATGTTTGTTCTTGATTCTCGTTTTATACATACATGTATCGATATATATATACACACACACACATTATATTATTGAGATTAAAAAGATCCTAACCCTCTCGGGTTTAGGGGTGTATTGGTCATCAAGTTCCGCTTTTGTGAAGATTAACAAGTTTGTTTTTCTTGTTGGTTCAAACCAGTTGAGTTTGAATCAGGATAACACGAGTCGGTCATTAAAAACCCCTTCAATAATGAGAAAAAAAATAATAAGATTTTAAAAATTATGTTGATGTGGGTGAATAGTAATGTTTGTTTAAGAGAGTGTGTTATTGTGGGAGAGTATATTTTAAATGAATAAAAGTTAAAGAGAGTGAAATAGTTAAAGATTAAGTGGATAAGATTAATTCAGATAGAATGAAAGGTCAAGATTTTGTCTTCATTAAATTTTAAGAACCCCTAAATTGAAGAGCAGAGAGAATGTTAAATGGTTTATATATTAGTATAGATATATAGTAAATTATTGAAAAATCTCATAAAATATAATAATAAATATTTAGGTTTATATAGTAAATTATTTAAGAAAAAGGTTAAAGGACTGAATGCGAAATTATTTGAAAACCATAGGGACTTAGCTTGTAATGTTAAAAAAGGGCAAAATGGTAATTTTGAAATATTTAACAAAAGATCGTTATTTTTTAATGATTAAAGGACCTAATGTGAAACAACTTTGCTACAGTAAGGACCAACCAAGTACTTTTATAACATAAATGATTGAATCAGTAGAAAAATATAAACCACATGGACCAAATCAGTAATTAACTCTTTTTAAAATTTTGGACGGAGTGGTATTTTCTTAATTCACATGTGATGCTTTTACAAATCACATGTGATTGCATACTGAATCACCTGTGATTAAATATTAAAGTTTTATAACTATGTTTTTAAATAGACTTTATTGAACACAACTCTCGTGTTAATATTGTAAATATAGGGCTAAAGATAGAGAAAACTACCTCTATACGATATTTGTCTAGTAAATTATATTTTTCAGATAACCCACGTTTTTTCAACCGCATGTAATAACATATTTTGGTACAAGTTACAATTTTTAAGAGTTTTAAGTACAGACGTGTATATTTTTTGTTTGTTGATAGTTGTGGTTAAACTTAAGGTTGACAATTTTTGGGTCGATACAAAACCCAATCCAAACCCGATACGAAAAAAGTGACACGAACCTGAAATGGGTCAAAAGCGGGTTGACACAAAATAGCATGAAAATAAATGAGTCGAGTTAGGGTCAACCTAAAAGTGACATGTATGACCCTTTTAAGGGTAAAACTATAACATTATAAAATTTTCTTTAGTACTTAAAATTTAAATTTTCAAAAGAAGGTTGTGAATTGAAATAAGGGAGTAACATATTAGAATAAATAAACCTGTCAAACAAAAGTACAAAACCTTTAAACGTTAAACACTTAAAATAAACAATAAAAAAATTACAGTTAAAACAAGAGTATGTCATTTTGGTATTTGTTATTTTGACTATATGATTATAGTATTTTTACATTTGATTACTTGATAGATAGTACTTTAGTATTTTGAATCGATTCATAATTCTGTTTAATGGATGAATAATTTTAAATTATTCGGTTGTTCAAATACATGATTTATTGTAACTTGATAGAATAAGTACATCGTAATTTTTGTTATATTCATTTATATAAGTTGAATAAGAAAGTAAAGTCAAAATTTCAAACAAATCGAAACAAATACAAAATTTAAAGTTCGAATACAATCGAAACGAACATTGAATATTGAAGTTAGAATATAAACGAAAATCATTTTCGAAATTCTTACCGAAAGTTGGAAAACAAACATCAAAATTTGAAAGATTGATAAAGAAAATCGTCTTTTGAAACGGAAAACAGTACTAGAAAACCATATTCGGAAACCGGAATAATACTCATTGATCACATTCGACTTAAATGGGTGTCGACACGAAAAAACTAACTGACACGTTTCAAAATCTGAAGTATTATTACTACTAATCACATTTCAATAAACCATAACTACAGAGCAGAAGCTACAGAATTCTTACAATCTTGGGTTTAAGAATCTTATTCAACAATCATTTACTATACATTTATTATACTTTTGTAGCCTTCAAAGGCATTTTCCTTTCGTTGAACTCGTCATCCTCTACCGTTATCCTAGGAACCTGTCATTATTAACCGAGATAAACGTTGGATCAAACTAAAACTGGTGAGTTGATGGTTTTCGTACATTTACATTTGAAAGATAACACATCTCAAACATATGAAAAATGCTTTATATAATTTTCATTGAAAAATAATAATAACCAACATACAACTAAACAAATATATGGCATGAATAAAAAACCATTAAACAAAGAGATTCCATTTCCACACATCCAAATCCGTTTTTGTCCACAAGACAATGGCCCAATCTTCCGATTGGGCTGCCTGCTTCTCTTCCTTGGCCAAGCAAAAGCCCACCACTCCATGGCCCATGTTTGTCTGCTTCCCAAGGAACTGCCACATAGTCCATTTTTTAACAAACTTCATTAACACTACTTTTAAGTCTTTTACTTCAATTCCTATAATATCTAAATTATGACTAATACTTATCTTTACTAAGAACAATTACAATAAAACCTTTTCTTTTATCAAATTTCTTATGAATCAGCATAGTTGAATATGAAATTCGCGTATGGGGTGTTACAAAACGACTAAAACAACATAAACACGACTACACATAAGGTAATTTCGGAGCTTGGCATCAAAATATACCTAGTTTGCTTCAACCGCAAGAAAATTGTGTAAAAATATCAAGATCAGAAACTCAACTACTCGAGAACACAATAAAACTTATGAACCTACCCTTAACTAATATATACAACCTACAATGTGTATAACCTGAGACGAATTACCACTTCAAAATAAGCAACCCTAAAGAAACCGTCAAGGAGATGGCCTCTTAAGCTAAACCAAAACGATGAAAAAGAACAGATGAAAAAGAACGACTAAAACTAGGTATACATATATAAACCCTAATCTGCTCTCTTAATCCGAACAAACTCTGACCAACCTTACACTTTTAGCCCTCCAACTTTCCTCTTCCAAAATTCTTGCTCTCTTCATAAACCAACCTACATAACAAATAAACCGGTTACTAACACACAACTAAAAAATCTATATCAACAATATAATGATTATATGTACAATTAAACATAAAAAAGTTGATAACTCAAAACCAACACATGAAATTTTTTTAAAATGAATTCGCATCATTTGTGACGTCGCCTAAAGCACCAACGTTGCATACTGGATCCGAAGATTTTTATAAACATGGCAACTGTAAGTTTTGATGCATAACAAGATAACGAGTTCATCAATAACAATGGATCGATTCCAAGAATATCCTCTTATCTCCGATCGATTGAACACTACAAACACGTTCTCCAATTTTGATTGATTGATCACTGCTGAACACAACGAACACGTTTTCTTCATATTTTCTGTTTTGATGTAAAGCCTATATATAGGCTAGTCATTTGCTTAATCAATTGGATAAGCACATATAATAATCAAAGTGCGTTGATTGGCAGTATCACTTTTGTAATCTCTTCATATTGTACTCTGCATAATACCCAACAAATCAATCTTGTACTTTGCGCAATGTAACGTGAACAACAAACGGGAACAAGAGTTGGAATCAAGAAAGTGGAAGAAATCAAGAAGAAGACCCCTTCACAGATCCGGTGGCGGCAGAGCACGGTGAAGCACCGGTCATAATCGTCTCTGATAAGTGATAACAGAAGGTGATGTGAGTTTGAAACGTCAGAGCACTAGCCGGACCGATTGTGAGTTCAGAGATAGAGAAAGGGAATATGTGAGGAGGTAAATGAACAGTATAAATTTATTCAGACATGAAAACAGGAATCAGACAGAAAGATAGCAAAAAAATATCAATTAAACTCTAAGTTACATTCATACAGATCTGGTATTCTACCTGCAATAAACAAATGTATTTGTATCTAAGATAACTAACCGAAACCGAACACCCCACCTCTATATGAAGTACATATCTTATTCAAGGGTCATTTGGATTACAAAAAATAAAGATTAAACTGAGACCAACACCAGCTTACTATTATCAACTTAACTTTCTTCAGCATTCTCAGTGCCAAGCAGATGCTGATATAAGGTTTCTATCTTTCCATCCCAACAGCATAGCTCCATCTTTCTCAACCAAAGTATAATGTTCAGAGTAACACTTTAGCAAGTTCCCGATAACCGAATTCACATAGGCGCTCAATGGATACTGTTTGAAACCCGCCATTGTTAACCGAGATCTCCATTTCCTAAACAGCTCATGGCGTTCAACTCTCTCCTTACCCTCACAGGCTATGATGTTGACTATGTCTCGTGCCAAACAGTGTTGCTCCACGTTTATTCTTTCTTTTTTATCGCGTGATAAAGCTGCATCAATCGACTCAAACATTGCAGTGTAGAAATCGAGCGCTTCCAAGAATCTTGGAAAGAAAGCGGCTGTGTTTGTGTTTGATTCTTGCTCGACTAATGTAACCACTTTGGGCGAAAGCGACTTCACCATTCTCAAACGTTCGTCCCGTGGGTTATTCACATCAACACTCTCATCAGGCATGTGATGGAGTTGAAGGGGGAAGTTAACCGCCAGGCCTTCACCAGGTCTAACATCAAGCATCTCTTTCGTCACAAACGGGGCATAAACTGGAAGTGGGTGAAACTCGATTGGGATCTTGAATTTCAGTGAAATGGCTTCTAACCGTTTTCCAACTAACTGTAAACCGTCTCCACGGGCATATTTTGAGACAGGGTCGTCAATTCCTGTGATACGAACACGAGGTGGGCCACCAGGTCGGGCAGCAAGTGCTTGTAGAAGGGTCATCCATTGGGTCCCTTGAGCTATCTGGAAGTCGATAATGTGGATCCGGTCTTCCGTTCTGCAAGCTTCAGCTATAGCACCATTTGCAGCCATGTATCCAAATTTCAAGTAAGGGCATATTTCATATAAAATATGCATGTAAGAAAGTAAATCCTTCCCTGCGGGCTCCCGACATCTTAAGGTTCGATATATATTATTCCCAGATAACTCCCTTCTCGCCACCAACCCTTCAACCATATAAGCACCTAGCCTCTGTATCGGGTCGCCACTAATAGACACAGAAGCCCGTGCATGTTCAACTAATTCCTCAAATTCTTTAAGCTTGTTTCCAGCTAGAGCACTTGCACATGCAATAAGCAACTGCTTTAGATTATCACTATTACTATTATGGTCATTACCAGATAGACCAAATCTTGGGTTATATAGAGCCTGAGCGTTCACCACACTCGAACCAGTGGGTACATGGGTCCACTGTTGTGGCCACCTGGTTTGAGTTTGACCAGAGGGTGGGTTCACGGGCATGGATACTTCCTCGTCTGGAGCCATAAGAGTTGTCTCTATATTCTGAAGAGCATTTTTCATGCAATGAACACTGCTGGCTGATTGGTTAAAAGAGCTACAATCTTCAAGGGAAGAAGGGCTAGCACCTGAGCTCAATGTCGTGAATGTATCTGAATCAAACGGGGTTACAAAAGGACCGTTGGGAGAGTCTTTTGCGTCAAACTTAAAGGATTCAATCAGTCTTGTGGGAATTAAGGGAACTTTTGGGTGAGAAGAAGGGTAAGATGAGCCTGGACTGGTCAATTTATAACCATAAAATTGTTCTGAGCCCATGCTATCTGATAAGCATCAGATGTTATAATACATCGTTTGCTTGTTTTCAAGGGTTAGTTTTCGATTGCTTGATGAAAAAACAGTTGGAAGCTCTATGGTCCGGCTTTAAGATTTAGTAAATGAAAAAAGCCTGCATTAACAATGTAAAGAAAAATATAAATATAAGCAAACATCAGGCAAAAGTTACTGATTCTTGTGTGTCTTGGTGATTTCTGTTATATACTCGACTAATCAATCAATCAATCATCAAAATACGAAACCAGAAACAAAGCGAGATCCAATATATATCAATTGAATCACAATAAAGCTAAGGACTTAAGGGTATACAAAGTTATAAAAAAAGCTAGCAGCTGCCTTGACTAGAATTAACTAATACATAGCTTCAATCATATGCAGATCACAGTTTAAAGAAGGGATTTTTACAGAAGACTTTAACTTTTTATAATTAATTTATCAGGATCTATATGTTCATTACAAGGGCTGTAAACCGTCCGAAGCTTTCATCCAATTCTATTCAATAAATACTGTTTCCCATTGTTGGCATAAATTCTGCAAATAGAATGATTAAAGCAATTCATTTCTGCCCCTATTCATTATCATGTATATGTCCATATATACACATATACATAAACATATTAACTGAACATGATGCAGTGTACTGAATTGACATTAATTGCAAAAAAAAAAAAAATCATTCAAGAAATATGACTTTTCTCTAGACTCCCCAAGGACCCCATGAGCTCCATAATCTCATAAAAGATAAGCAAATGATAACCAACAGAAGATCCATTAATCCATATAAACCCTAAAAACAAAATTATTAAATGGAGAAGGTTGATTACAGAATTGTACTACGTACCCAAGAAAACTCAAAATCAAACAGATAAGTAAGGCCCAGTTTCATAACAAAAACCAACAAATCTTAATACAACCAAAGAAAAATTTAAAATAAATAATTAAATTCGCAAGCTTATCACCTGTGCAGGTACGCACGAGTCTCCGAAACCATTTCTTGTCTCGATATATAGATTAATGCGTGTGGATATGATCAAATCTTTTTTTATTAAAGAGTAAAAATTCAACCACCAACCAAATCCACAAAAGAAAATCAACTCTTTGACCGGATTTTATTAAATGAAGTAAACCCTCAAAAAGAGAACGTATTCGGTAAGGGGAAAAAACATAACCTTTTTCTCTTGAGCATTTCAACAAACAGCTTATACACAAGTCTTTATCTCTAATAATTCAACAAGGAAAAAAAACTAATAATTGCAAAAAAATAAACGCTTCAATCAAATTGAAATCCAAGAAAAAGAAAAAATTACTCCCCAAGAAGTTTTTTCTCTTAAGCATTTCAGATGAATCTTGAACTTAACCCTTTCGAACGAGAAAATAACAAACCTTATTAAAATTGCAAGAAAAGAACAACAACAAAGATTCGATCAGAGCCAAATTTAAGAGTAAAGTTCATGTGCGAACCTTAACAAGACGAAAGATTAGGCCTCGATTGCTATAGCTGAAAGATAAGATCGAATCCGTACGTTGATGGTTATGTTATTTTCTTTTCTTTCTCTTGGGTCATGAACGAGACATCAGGAATTTAGAAGACACCGATGAAGATTCGATAAAAACAAGCGGCTGATGAACTTATATACAGAGTTGGGGAGATGACGGGAGGTAACGAGCCGTCAGACGCGGCGTTAATGAAATGGTTGCTAGCCAGTTGAGAGTTAACGGAGAGTTAACGGACCACGCCGACCATACCACTAGCGAGAGAACATTCTTTGCCTATTTCATACTCCTATTGATATACATGCTGTACTCCAGACACGCGACCATGACAAGTGTTGCTCACGCTCCGGTATAATATTTGCTAATACTTTTTTTTTAAAACAGCGAATTTAGTGGGTTTGGTTCGTAGTGACATTTATATATGGCAGTATGCGAGCTTCAAGTCATGCACAATGAGGGAATAGTACCCTCCACCATTTTTAAAAAAAACCTCCACTACCCAAACTCGAACTTAAGACCTGAGCTAATACGTTTATTTGCATCCTAATCTATTTTACTTTTACACCTTAATTTATTAGGGGTGAGCATGCGGCTTAGAAAATGAAAAAAATTGACGAATTGAACCAAATTAATTGAATCGAACCCGGTTGGTCCCGTCTTAAGTCCATATTTTTTATAGCTTTTGAGTTTCGAATTTGGAGGAAGGGAATTAATACCCCACCATTTATAAATCTCCTTTAAGAAAATAAATGACAAGAGAACACACCTAAAAGAGAGGATCCTCTAATTCTTGACCAAATCCACATAATACACAAGAAAAATTAGGCACTAAAATGTTCCTTTTCTCCAAGTTGCATTTAGTTGGCAACCTTTTATTCATTAACCTCCATATCATGATGTTAACTTTCAATGGAATAGATTTTAACCATACCGTATAAAAACCTTAAGAATTTGTTGTGTAACATCCCAGTTTTTTTTGAAACCTAATTCAAATTCATAACTCCTGAATTTACTTAAATCCATAATTATATTTCAACCATAAACATCCTCAATAAGTTATTGTCAAGGTTCCAATACATCAATCTCAAATTAAATAGTTATGAAAAGACAACGGATCAATTTGTAATAACTATAAGTTTAAAATATATTCCGGAAGCTTTTTCGTGGACATAGTTGATATGTTGTCAAGCCGGAGCATTACCCCTGTCCTTCCCAGAAGGACCTGTCGAATCTGAAAAATTCAATAGCAATGAGTAAGCATAAAACTTAGCGAGCACACAACACTTGCAGATTATATCATGGATACACATTTACAAAAAACCGTCTTGAAATAATACGGAACTGTGTCTCCATCAAAACTGTCATGATTATTGCTACAATACCGAGCGTCCGAGCATACTAAACTAAACTACCGACTCCAAAGAGAACGGTCCTGAACATATACCATCACAAAGATGAATGTGAACTTCCGCTTTAAAGAGAACAATCCTAATTAATACCGACTTTGAAAAGATCGGTTCATGTATATTGGCTAAAAGCCATTTTGCAACACATAAACATGCATGTATAACATAATAAACAAGTTGGTGTAACTCACCTTGTTGCAGTGTAAGTAATAACATTTTACAAGTATCCGAAAGATTCGCGTCTACCGGCAATCACCTACAATTAAGGTTTCAACATCATTAGTCACTATTTAGGATTAGATGCCCTATTCACACTTGTACACTATGAGAATTCCCAAAATTCTAATTCTGGACCACTTTTGGCGATCCAAGTGTTTAGAGCCAGTTGGATATAACTTGGTGATTTGACTATTAGGTTCACTTCGCGAATCGTATCATGTAAGCCCGTTTGGGATGAGTGCTACTTGGATTTTGGGTTAATTTAGGTTGTGAAAGAAAAAGAGAGAAGAGTTGATGTGGCAGTTGATGTGGCATTTGGGTTAATTTAGGTTGGGATAGGCTATACTCATGACTTAAGAATTTTGTACCAATTCAATCAAAATAGTTTTCTACATAATCTATCTCTTATGTTTAGCCAAAAAAGAATGATAACCTTTGTGTTATACCAAACAAACAAACTATTGGTGATTTTAGTGTCATCAAGCCATTTAATATAATCAGAATTGACTTGAGACTAGCGGATTCTATACTTAGTTGTAATTCGGGTTTGGATGTGCGATGTGCACACTCGAATAAACTGAGTTAGTATCGGGAATACGGTACGGGGGTCCAGGGGCTGGCCTCTGGAGGGGTCAAAGGGGCAGCGCCCCGTGGCAAAAATTATTTATATATTTATATATGAAATAACCGTCTCCTAGCCGCCGCCCCTCAACCGCCGGTAACCGCCATATTGGACGGCTATATAAAGGCGTGTTCGGCATTTGGTGCAAATCATGAAAAACGCATAATATACCAACGTTATACGAGAGAATAATACTATTACAAGTCGATATTTTGTCAAAATAGTCTTTGATAAACGAAAAGAGAAAGCAAAGATAGTATGTGTTTGGATTTGAATAAAGCCTGTAATTCAAATCACGTTTTTTGGATTATCTTATATCTGAATTCGTGATACCAGACAAAATGGTCGAAGTACAGATTACGGAAAGTGTTTTTAACACGATCAACGAAATTATCCAAGTTATATATTGTTATTTTTTACCTTGTACAAACCCTTTCCTCCAACACAAACCTTACGCATCTCGGGCAGGTCTCTGTCTTCGAGAACACAATGATTTCAGGCTTTATCTTTTCCAAGCCTTACTAGGTGTGTATTGCTTTCTTGTGTTTTTTACCTTTTAGTCTATATAGACGATCTGAAATAGTTTATTGTTTCTGTTTGTTCTATGTGCACTAGACACAAATTAATACGATATTACTGATAATAAATAAACCCATATGGTCACACATTTACAGTCAATTGACACCAATTACATATTTGAATATGATTTAAATATGTTTCCAACTCATTGTATATATAAGTCCATATGCATTGTTGTGTATTATTATTTATGTGAAATAATAATATTACTCTTATATATTAATATAAGATAATGCATATCAAATACATAAATATAAACATATGATTTTTTATATATGTATAAATATATATTTGTTACAAGTAAAATGTTACTAGTAACAATTATATAAATATATGTATATCTTTGTTACAAGTAAAGAGTTACTAGTAACAATCAAGTATGTATATAAAATACATGTAGTATATTTTATACATGGTATGACATATCTAGTATTATCTTTTTTTTTTAAAGAATAAACTAGAAATGCATACAATATTCACTAAAGGGGGTCCATTTGAGTTTTCTTGCAAGGAGGTAAACATGGACATACCTACATGTATAAGTTTAGAAGAAAAAACAAAGAGGAGACCCCTCCCACTCTTGTTTGGACGAAAATGAAGCCAAGAGGGGGCCTCCCTCGTGGTTTTTTGCTTCTTGGCTTCATATACTCCATGCATGGCTTTTTGATGACTAATATACATACCACCACCTTTGCTTGTTATTTTCAAGTGTTATTACAAGTCTTGCATGCATCTTTACACTCTTGTATTGGTGTATCAAGTTGGCTAAGTGTGGTGATAAATACATACTCATAAATATACAAAGTTGGTTCAAGAAGATGAACAAAGGTTGTTGCTTGCTTTCTTGAGTTTTAAGAGTTGGAGAAACTAGCATTTCAAGGTGTTGGAATCATTGGCTTGTGGATACCTTGGAGGAAGTCTCTACTTGACTTCTCATTGATCAACCACTTCACCAACGGTTTTATCACGCTACAAAGGTTGTAATTCTAAACACTAAACACCCTATGGTTGGTTTTGTTTCTTAAGGCTTGCATATGGATCATTGTGGGGAGTTTAAAATTGTTGTTCATGCTTCCGTTGCTAAAATATATTTTGAAAAACCGAACAAACCCCAACAGTTTCTACGAGATCACAATACCCTACAAAAAGACAGAGATTGTTTTTGTAAAGGCTTAAGGACATATGACTTGGAATCCTAACAATGAACCCAATGTTAAAAGCAGGCCTAGTCTGATGTTTTGGATGCTCCGAGCGAAATGAGAAAATAATGCCTCAATTAAGTTTTTAAACAACCAATCTTCTAATATAAATAAAAGACTAATTTGATAAAATTTACTAGATGATCTGAACCATTCATTTAAAATAATATTTAATCTTATCATTCATTCACTTAAAATCAAAAAATCAATTTTGACTTTTCAGAGTCAAAATTATTAAAGATAATTTCATATATGCCCTTATTAAATTATATAAAATTGTATTTGCCCACCTTAATTTACAAATATCATATTTACCCTTTATAATATTTCAAAATATCCTATTTAACCAAATTCTTAGTTTTATTATTCTAAAATATTTTATAATAATTTTAAATTCCTTTTTAATTATAACCAATAATATTTTAACTTTATTACAATTAATTGTAACAATTATAATTGATGACTTTTATAAGAAATACAATCACGTATCTTCGTATCATGATATCACGTTTCTTCCGTCAAGTCTGCCCTCCCACTCGCGTCGATGTTTCCACTGCTGGTTAGACTGTTGATGCCGTACGTCGTCATTTTTTAAATTCTTATTTAATTCGTGTTTTATTATTATTTAATACATTTTTATTAATATTTAATATTATCATTATTTAAACTAACCTGTGTATCACACGGACATTTAATCTAGCACATTATATTTAAGCAATAAACAAGCATTAGAAAAGATATCACTTCATCCATTGTTTTGTGGTCTTCTCTATTTGAATGAATTCTATTGCATCCTTCAGCAAATCCATCCATCCAATCTTCTAATATAAATAAAAGACTAACTATCATCAATTTAATTAAAAGATCTTAGTCTTTCATTTAATCAAAATTAAATCTTGATCATTCATTTAGGTTAAAATTAAAAACTCAATTTTAACTTTGAATAGTCAAAATTGACAATCTATTTTAAATTTATATAAGATAAGGTTATATAAATTTAATATATCTACTTATTGTTCTAATTTGAAAATCGACAATAATTAAAGTTGATGATATGAACATCTTAGTAAATACAAATTACATATTATTTTGTATTAATTTAAATTTAAGATTAACCCTTATTAATCTTTTAATATTAATAACTAAATTAGATGCTCGTGTAATATACGAGTTTATTATAAAAAATATTAAATATTAAATATTAATAAAAATATACTAAATAATTATATAAATCCAAATTAATGAGAATTTAAAAAACGGCAATAGACAGCTTTAATTTAAAGTCAAAATTGAATCTAAGTTTAACCAAAGAAAAGTTAAAATTGGATCTCAGAATTTCTAGAAATGATTGGTTCAAATTCAATAAGGTTTGATTTTATTTGTTTACAAATCTTATCGTAAATAAATTTTACATCCTTCTAAAGTTATCATTACTTAATTTTCTATGTCGACTGAAATTAATATAAATTTTTTTAATTTAAAGAAAGTCTAAAATCATTTATTCATTCATTCATACAAAAACAGATCTTTACATAAATAATTGTGTATGATCCATATGTTTACACGGACATTTAAACTAGTATCTAATAATATACAATTAAAACAAATTAAATAGTATAATTATAAAATCAAAGAACAATAATCACACTCCCAAATCAATGATACACCGCTTAAAGCAATTGACAAGAAACCCCAATTAAGAACACAGTAATCAACATAATATCAGTTAAATAAAAATAAATGAAATGAAAATACAATGATAAATAAAATAAATCCTAATTAGTAACAGCACCCATCAAAATTTACATAGCTACATGAGTTACATGGAATAACAATTAACAAATGATGCTAATTAAGCAGTGATGTCTGATGCATGTGTTGGTAAACCCTATATCATTTATTCTTGGTATTTTCATATTATGTTTTATATTCTATATTTAATTTTTTAAAGATCTATACTTAATATTTTAATGTATTATGTAAAATAAACTATATTTAATGCTTTAAAATATTTAATATATGTAAGTATTTTATACCTTATACTAGATTAAATTTCAATTTGATACACGTGTTGATTTAAAAAATAATAAATATAAAACATTAATAAAAAATACTAGATATTATAAAACGCGAAAAAATTGAGAGTTAAAAAAATGTGACAAACAGTATCAACACCTAAACCGGTGATGGAAACGTCGACACGAAGGTGGGGACGGACGTGATGACGTAAACGTGGTATTATAATACGAAACGTGATTGTATTTCTTGTATAAGTCACTGATCATTAGCAATAAAGTCAGGTAGTAATTAGTTATAATTTAAAAAAAATAAACTGATTATAATAAAATTTAAAATGATTAAAATAAAAATTTAGTTAAATATGATATTTTAAAATATCATAAAGGATCGATAAATATGATATCTATAAATTAGGATAAACACGTACAATATTTTAAGGTTTAATAAGCATATATATTTAAAGTGAATTAATCTTTGATTTATATTTAAAGATTTCTTTTTCTTGAGAATCATATACACAATAGGCATCTGCCTATCGAGCATTCCTATTACATTTATTACAATATGTGGTGAACAGATCATGAGTTCATGACTACTACAGTAATTCATCATAAGGAAAATATATATATTGTTTTTTATATAACACTTTACTCTAAAGTGACATTATGTATATATATATTTATATCTATACTTTAATCCAGAGCTTTTTTATGTGAGGACAAAAAACAGCTCCTTTATGACTATCGCTTCTGGAAAAAAAATCAAGAAAAATTAAAAAGAAGTGTGAAAATAAAAAAATAATAATAAGTAAAAAAAAAGTAATATTTTTTAAGAGAAAAATAAGAAAAGAAAATTAACAAATTTACATGTCATAATTTAATGTTAAACGGGATGAAGTATATGGTTGATCACGGAAAGTTGAGAATTAACGGAGCCTCAAAACGGTATTTGAACACCGTGACATAGTTCGAGGGCTTTTGTTGCAAACATGTAAAAAAAACAAGGGCAGAAATACAGGAATCTGAAAAGTACGTGTATGCTGTAACCTTTCATATGAAATTTGATTCCCCCAAAAAAATATCTATGTGATGGCGGAGGACGGCGAATGGACGGAAGTGCAGAGGAGGAAACACAAGCAAGGTTCAAATCAAGACTTTCAGAAGACAAAGGAGCAAAAAAACAATTTCGGAGATAGAGCAACTACCTTTTATGTCTCGAATCTTCCGAACGGAACAACGGCGTCGTGCTTATGGAAATCCATGCAAGGCTTTGGTAAATTGGTGGATACGTATGTTGCAAGGAAAACGAACAGACAAAAGAGAAACTTTGGGTTTGTGAGATTCTTAGACGTAAAGGATCACACGGGGCTGCTTAGGTTGCTTAAAACAATCAGACTGAAGGAAAAGCCGATATCAATCAACATTGCGAAATATAAAAGAGACAAACAAACATGGAGGAGTCAATCAACTACACAAAAGAAGCTGGAAACGACTAAGAACGTCTTCATGCATGTGGGTCACATGCATAGATCATATGCTGAAGTTACTAGATCAATGCCAACAGTTAAAGAGCTGCTCTTTGAATCATCGCCAGTCATGCAGGATTGGATGACGTGCAATTTAATTGGTAAAGTTTTGTCATTTGACAAGCTATTTAACGTAAAAGAAATCTTAAAGCTGAAAGGTTGCGAGGGAATTACACTACGATATCTTGGAGGATTCTATATCATGTTAGAATTCGAGACAAAGAAGGAGCTGGATGTCTTTCGAACAAAATTGCAGAATATATGGAGTAATTGGTTTGAAACCTTGGAGCCATGGAATAAAGGATGGTCCTCTCAAGAAAGATTAGCATCGATCATAATCTCAGGAGTGCCACCGGTCGTATGGTCATCTGATTTCTTCTCTGAAATAGCAAAGAACTGGGGCTTCAAAAATTGCCTTTTCCACTTAAGACAAAAACAATTCTGGGTCAAGGTAGAAGCCACGGATCGAGGAGAAGAGGTGGAAGCATGTCAGTTGGAGGGTCACGACACTCCATCGATCTCAACAGGCCTGCTGCATCGTCAATACCAGAGGTGAGTCAGACTTCTCGTAATCCATCAATTATGGAGGATCAGATTGCAGAAATCAGGAACACAATCGAGGTTGGGGAATTATTGGGTTTTCGTATGGAAGGTTGCGAGAAAGAGGCCAGAGCAATGCTTCTTAAACCAGGTGATGTTACTTTTAAAAAATGAATGTTCTATCTATCAATTCGAGGGGGGTGGCTTCGGAAACGAAGCAGGATTGGATAAGAGAGTTGGGAAGACTTAATAAAATTCATTTTCTAGGTGTTACAGGAGTCCTTTATGTTTAATCCTGATACTCAAATAATAAATAAAATTTGGGGGCATTCTTCTTTTGACTTTGAATTCATAGATGTCAGGGGAAAGTCAGGGGGCCTAATTTCGATTTGGAACACTTCTGTTTTCACAAAATCAAATTGCTTCAAAGAGCATGGCTTACTAGCAGTATGGGGGGATTGGTTGGGTCTAAATGTTAAGTGTGGTTTCATTATCTATGCGCAGCAAGAATTAACAAAGAAAGAAAACTATGGGCAGACATATGTAACCTGATCTCCTCCAACTCACAAATTTATTGGGTTATATTTGGAGACTTTAACGAGGTTAGATACGATGACGAGAGAAAAGGTACAAAGTTCTCCTTTGCAGGTGTAAGGGCCTTTAACGAATTCATAAATAATTCGGATTTGGTGGAAATAAAAAGTGGCGGTTTGAGATACTCAAGATCAAGTGCAGATGGGAGGAAATTAAGCAAATTGGATAGATTTTTTGTCTCTCATAATATTCTTTCGTTGTGGCCTAATCCAAGTGCAACTATTTTACCAAGATTACATTCCGATCATAGTCCGGTTATTTTTAAGTCGTCTGCCATTGATTTTGGTCCCTCGTATTTCAAATTTCACAACTCATGGCTTTCTGATCCTATGCTTAAAGAAATTGTCTCTCAAGTCTTAATATTGGGCAGGGCAGAAGTAAATCCCCCATCGTGTCCTTCATGCAAAAACTAAAAGAGGTGAAAAAGGCAATTAAGAACTGGAGAAAAGAATCTCTTCCTAGTAAAATAATTCGAATTCTTAAGATCAAAAAAGAATTGGAAGCGATGGATCGAAAATCTGAGGCTACAATTCTCTCTCAAATGGAAGTTAGAAAAAAAACAGGAGCTACTGATCGAATTAAAGGAGGTTGAGAAAAAAAACAAACTCGATTTGAAACAAAAAGCAAGAATCAAGTGGGCTATAGAAGGTGATGAAAACTCGAAAGTCTTCCATGGATACATTAATAAAAGGATACAAACGAACTTCATACACGGTGTCGCTATTAATGGGGCTTGGGCTTGTGATCCTAAAGTAATCAAACAAACGGCTCGTGAATTTTTCAGTTCAAAATTCTCACAAGCGAATTCAAGAAGACCATCCTTTTGGTGCGACAAATTTGTAACTTTGCAGCAGGAGCAAGCTTCCTTCTTGGAAAACAACTTTTCTCTTGGAGAAATCAAGAAAGCTATTTGGGAGTTAGGCTCGGAGAAAGCACCTGGGCCGGATGGCTTTACTATAGCATTTTTGAAGAAATATTGGGATATCGTCTCTGGTGAATTGCTTAACGCCTTTAATCATTTTGAACAATCTGGAGAATTTGACGCGGGTTGTAATTCTTCTTTTATTGCATTAATTCCTAAAGTGGAGTCACCAATCTCTTTTGACGAATATAGGCCGATTAGTCTCTTGAACAGCTTATATAAGATGATAGCCAAAGTTCTTGCTAACCGGATTCGGGTGGTTATAGATTCAATTATTGGACCTGAACAAATGGCTTTTATTCAACATCGAAGTATTCTCGAAGGGCCTTTAATAATCAGTGAAGTTATGTCTTGGGCAAAAAACAATAAGAAGGAAATGATGATTCTTAAGATTGACTTCGAGAAAGCTTTTGATTCGGTAAGGTGGGATTATCTTGAAGAAACTATGATGCATATGGGGTTCGGAAGCAAATGGCGTCGATGGATTAGTGGGTGTTTATCATCAACTAGAATATCGATCTTAATCAATGGTGCAACAACTGATGAATTTAATTTGGGAAAAGGAATACGGCAAGGCGACCCGTTGGCACCGTTCTTATTCTTACTAGCAGCTGAAGGTTTTAATTTGGTGATGAAGGTAGTTCGTGAAAAAGGAGTTTTTGACGGGTTAAAGCTCCCGAATAATGGGCCTGTAATTTCCCACCTCCAGTTTGCAGATGACACACTCGTTATTGGAGAATGGTCTGATAAAAACATAGCCAATTTATTGCGTATATTGCGATGTTTTTTTTATCTTCAGGACTGAAGATCAACACGAGTAAGAGCAATCTACTGGGCATGGGAGTGAGTTCAGAAGAGGTAAACAGATTAGCTAATAAATACTGTTGCAAAGTTGGATCGTTCCCCTTTGTTTATTTGGGTTTTCCGATAGGGGTTTCAATGAACAAGTTTGAATCATGGGCTCCTATTCTTAACAAGTTTTATTCCAAGTTGACTAAGTGGAAGTCTAAAACCCTTTCTGCGAGGGGGAGGGTAACTTTATTAAAATCGGTGTTGGGAAATTTAGGCACCTACTTCTTCTCTATTTTCAAGGCCCCGGAAAAAGTTATTAATAAGCTTGAAAGTATACGATCAAAATTCTATTGGGGGGGCACAGAAAATGGGAAAAAAATTTCATGGATTTCTTGGAAGGTTATCCTTAATGCCAAAGATAAAGGGGGTCTCGGAATTGGAAGTCTCAAAGGCCTAAATCTTGCCCTTCTATCCAAGTGGATATGGAAGTTCAGGACTCAACAAGGCGGGTTATGGAAAGGGGTGATTCAGTCCATTCACGGAGATAATGGAGGTATAAACGGCATAAGCTCAAAAGGAAGGCTTCCAGGCCTGTGGCGGAATATACTCAAGGTTCACAAAATTTATGATCAGGTTAATATTCCTTTTTGTGATTGGTTTCAGGTATCTCCATTCGACGGGAGCCTACGGTGGGCGCTAGATCCATCAGGTACATTCACAGTGGCTTCATTGCGACATGCGTTTGATGCTCTATCGCTACAAGCAATAGAAAATTTTCAGTTTGAGTGGAGCAATTGGGTTCCATCTAAGGTTGGAATTAATGCGTGGAGGGCTGCGCATCACCGTCTCCCTACTAAAATAAATCTGCAGTGACGAGGAGTTATTATGTTGTCATGTTTGTGCCCGCTTTGTGGAGAAGTTGACGAGACGGAGGATCATATTTTCGTCCAATGCTCTTTTACAAAAAAATCCTTGGTGAAATATGTACTTGGTGGAACGTTAATTCTAGTGAGCTTCATTCAATCGAAAACCTGCTACGCTGGGGACTTTCGTCGGGATTAAAAGGCAAGTCCTTACGGTCTTTTTTGGGGGTTATTTATTCATATATGTGGTGGATTTGGAGGTCTCGAAATGACAAGGTCTTCCACACAAATACGCGTGTGGATTGTTCTCTTTTTTGCCAAATACAAGCTTACTCATATTTCTGGATTAAGCACGGGATTGGTGAAAGGAAACAAAACTATAGTTGGAGCGATTGGTGTTTATCTCCCCGGTTTTGTTTCGTGAATTAACATTGGGGTTGTGTTCTCTTTTATTTTATTTTCTTCTTGTAATCTTTCTCGACTGTTTGTTGTTCATGGTTGCTAGTGCCTTGCTAGTGTTGGTTTAATAATATTCGAGTACTCTAGAGGGGGTGATGACCGAGCCGAAGCTCCCTCCTAGTGTATTCATTGCCGTTCAAAAAAAATGTTGTAATTCATAAGAGCATTGTGTCGGACCAATTACCTGTACCTGGTACCTATTTTACTTAGTCGGTTCGGTACTAGTCTCAAATATCAAGTATCAAGTACCGATTTAGTAATATTCAAAGTACCGAATATCGAACCAAAAAGTCCAACTCGGTATCGATACGGGTTCCGATATGGTACCGATACGGTTCAGTATTTTCGATAACCACGTTCATCCCTATGACCAATATTAATCCAATAATACGCCGTAAATCGTAATGATTTAAGACTACCTCGGACCAACTTTTTGCTTTTTTCAAATACACAAAGAAATTATCAAAATATATATTTTAAACTAATATTAAGTAAATCTTTTTTATTACTGAACTAAATATTAAAACATATATCTAGTCATCTAGAACATACCATAGTTAGCTAAATTTTATAAATATCAATAATTAACTTTGAATGTGATTTATACCACTCTGAAGATCATATCTTTAGAGAGTTTAGAACGGAAGTGAGAAAAATAGTATATTTTGAGAGTAGTGATTAGATGAGTAAAAACAATAAGAATGTAAATTGGTATTTATAGGAGCGGGTAAAAGTTTAAACGAGAACCGTTTTTCGTACGAGAACTGTGAGAACCAATCTTAGCTATCTAATTTCCCTTTCTTCAATTGGATTGCCCACCCATGAATTCCTTACATGCACCATGCCACACTTTTCATCCATGAATTCCATTATCCAAAATGAACGGCCAAGATTGGTTCTCCCAGTTCTCGTACGAAAAACAGTTCTCATTTGAACTCTCCCCTATAGGAGCGTATGAGAGGAGTCGTTAGCTGACAATAACGATTAGTAAAAGAACCATGACTCAAGCCATAGCGAATTAGCGACCCACCCACATATTGGTGACGACCACAACTACGCCGACCTCCACCGTGACACTACCACCGATAGTTACGAATGTTGTTTAACATGTTCCATCCCTGTAAGAATTAGCGAAGCTTTGAAACCGTATTTGAACACCGTGACATAGTTTGAGGGCATTTGTTGCAAAATATAAAACAAAAGGGGGGCGGAAATGAACAAATCTGAAAGCAAGAGCGGTTACACGTGTATGAGGCCATGAGGGAATGTAGTAGGTTGACTAAAGTTGACCAAACGCGTTACGACTTACGCGTTTTGAGTGCACCCAAATGTAGACTTTGCTTCAAGTTCCAAAGGAAATATTTGTTTCAGTGTTTGTTAGCTTTCGGAAAAGATAAGGATAATGTTTGTAACTAACGAAAACAACGAGATTAAGCACATGATCAAATCTTAGAATTCAAATTAATTAAATTGGATAACCTACGAGTTTTTGTTTTATTTAATAAATTATATTTCTCATAATAAATCTTTTTATTCCATCTCATACAAGTACTTAAATAATAAAATATAAAATTTATTAATTTTCTTTTTTTTTTTTTTGACACTTTTATTTAGCTAGGAAAATAAGTAAAAAGATTTACTTAGATGATAGAACAATTCTTTTTTAAAAAAAGAGTGGAGTGTTGTAAATATAGATAGAATGAGAGAAGAGAATAGAGAGAATAAGTTAATCTTATTCATTAGATAATCCTTAATATATAGAAGTACAATAGATAAGTAATAAATATTCAAGATTCAAATATCTTATTTAAGATAATACATATTTCTAACATATCTTATCTAATATTAAAAGATAAGGACATCTATTCAATAATTATTTATAACATGGAATTAATTATATACTTCCTTTTTCTTCTATGTAACTTTTTTTTTGTTATGTTAATTATCCAGAACTATGTAGAGTTATGAGAGCGTTTAACTTAGATGATGATCGAGTCATGACTTTTGACATAATGTGTAACACTGTCATTTCGAGAACCAAATTTTTCTTTTTAAAATACTAATTTATATTTTTCATTAAACACGCAGCGGAATTAAAACATGTGGCTAATATTATACATTCAAAAATTGCCACGTAAAACAGTTTGGTGTTATTGTTACTGAACCGCGTTTGACCATTATCTGTTTATAATACAAACACAACATCAGAGTTTAACAAAAGATAGTGTTCCTCCTATGAAAGTAAACTACCCGCAGGTTTCCAATCTCACTAAGGATCACCTGCATATGCGAGAGGTAGTATCTGTTAGCTACAAAAGCTAGTGAATACAGAATAGCATACAATCAACACAAACATATCACATATAATCAATCATGCTCAAACAGTGTTATCCTAGCATCTCGTGATGAGCTGACGTAGTCAGAAGGCGACATATCTCGCAGGGGAGCAAACCCGGCACAATGCACAAAACCGGGGTACCAGACACATCAACCGCTCCGGTGGATGAGTTATGAACCGGACCACCATTGCGTTATGGAATCAATCGATTCCTCTGAGTACAGCTGGAGACTGTACCCATCCGTTTGGGAGCATTGGGCTTGCAAGGCCCTAAATACCTATACAGTAGGGGTGAGCATGAGTACCGAAAATACCGAATCGTACCGGCACCATACCGGAACCGGTACCGAGTTAGAGTTTTCGGTCCGGTACTCGGTACTTGAAATAGTGCTAAATCGGTATTCGGTATTCGGGACTAGTACCGAAAAAACTACGTAAAATAGGTACCGGTACCGTAGTATGAATACTCGGTACGGTATTCGGTACCATCTTTAAACCAAATTCGGTATTCGGTAAAACCGGTACCGGTACCGGTTCCGGTACCATGCTCACCCCTACTATACAGATACCGCTGATGCTATCAATGGTCCGCAGACCTCAAGCAATCCCAGGCCATCGCTGGCCCCGATGTAGGACTGCTTAGTCCTTAAGTCTGGATCGTTCTCAAACACATAGCTGATCCAATCGTATCTTCAACGCGCGCATATAATCAATTATATCATCATAACATACACCTAATCAAGTGCATATTATGTGGTGTCAATATGTCAAGTCTAGCATCATCATACATAATATCCTACACTTAATCAAGTGTGTACAAATCTTGGTATTCAATTCTCAATTCGTTTGTTAATATATGTTATAGATATATTAACTGTTATGTTATTCGGCACTCACCTTTCTAGCTTAAACTGATCAATAGAATGTTCAGGGTCTTCCCGGTTGTCAGACTCACCTAAATAAACACCCCGAATATCAGAATAACAAACTGCTTGCGACCGCAAGCCTTGTTACTTGCGCCCGTAAGCAATACCCCTTGCGGCCGCAAGGGTGGTCCTTGCGCCCGCAAGCAAGTCTGCACAGACCAGTGCGATTTCCAGCTCCTACTTTTGGCCATTTCAACCCCAAAACTCAACCAAACGATTCCAATCCAATTTCCAATGTTCACATATGAAATGGTCATTCAAACTAAGCTAGAAACAACTCTTAATTCTTACTTTAACATCCCATTTAAGGATTGGGATCAAAATCACCATTTTGACCCATTTAATCTTTTTATCCAAATTCAACCAAAAACACAACTTTAATTCAAGAATCTGAATGCTAAACACTTAGAATAGATGTAGGAATAGATTAGAATCATTGGAATCAATTGTTGAGGTCAAATTGCAATTTTGACCCATTTGACCTAAATGGTCAAAACTTGAAGAACTTGAAGATGGAGCTTTCCAACAAGGTGGAGATGATGAAGAAGATGATTTTAGGCAGATTGAATCTTGAATCAACACTTAAATTTACAGCAAATCAGTACTTGATTATCTCCTCTTAAACTTCTCTTGAAAAGCTTTGGCACACAAGAACACAAAGGGAAAGAATAAATTGTATGTGTTTGCAAGAGTTGATGTACACGTGGGTTTTGAGATAAGCCTACTTGTGGGTTGATAATATCCACAAGTGGGTATCTTGTTCCCCTTTTCAATACACAACTCAATGCATGAGTACCCGTTTTAACTAGCGGAGATATTTTTGGAATTCTCGTTCTAAACCATTTAATATTTTATTATTCTTATCTATTTTTATTAATTTTTTTATATTATCGTTTCTTTATTATTTTCTTCAAATTTCCAACTTAATTAATTAAATAAATTTCTTTTATTCAATATTTAATTCGAGAGTTAGACGTACCAGATTCGAACACGACTAGGCCCAAACATGTTACATAATGTTACTTCTTCTCGACCGATTCTTCTCGATCACAATCTATTGAATAACTAGTTCGTTCAATCATTTATTAGGTAATTTACCATCATATGAATAATTAAATTTTTTAAAATCGTCATTGTTTTAAAAAGTATGAATTTGACGAAAGCCAAAATGTTTGAAGACATGTTAAACTCGAAAAAGATTAAAGACGTCCTATTCCATGAACCTTTTTTCAATTATTGCAATACATGTTACACCATCTTTTAGTTGTAAAATTTATGGTTCGATCCTTCATCTTTTACTATTTGTACTTATTATCCTAATAACAAAATAATAATACTAGATTGCTTGTTAGATCTTGTATATATATATAAATTAATAATACTAGATTTCTTATTAACTATATTTAATAGTTACTTTATATAATAGTTTTCATTTAGTTTATATGATGAGTAATTTAGTAAATTTTAAAAGATTTAAACTTTAAAAGATTAAGTAAAATATTTAAATGTTTTATAATATAATATAGATATAAATATAAATTAATTATGATAAAAAATGATAGAAGATATGACGTGATGATGGGATAAGATGGAGATGTGGCTTTCCTAGTCATTTAAAAGGGTTAACATGCAAAAAGGGAATTTGATAGTTTGGAAGGTATGAAAGCCTCCTTTTTGGGTACAAATTAAAGACATGGATTGTTTGAGAATTAGGAAGCTTGACTAACACAAATCACATCGCTTGCTTTTCCACGTGCCCCCTTCATATCCTTTATTCTTTTCTACGTCAATCTTTTTCTCCTTCTTCTTCTTTATCGTTATATATACCATATATTTACAAGGAAAAAAAAAATACTTTCATTATATATATATTAAATAACGCGTGTTTTAATCAAATGCAAATCTGTCGTGTTAGTAAGGACGTCCTATGTTAGGCGGAGGTCCGAATCCCGCCTTTACAAAATTCAGTGTTTTTATTTTGAGAAATAACACTTTTATACTATATATCATATAACGCATCTGATAACCAAAAGTGAATCTGCCGGATTGGTATGTACTATGTTTGTTTCATGGTAGGCGCGGGTTTGAATCCTCCCTCCTCAAAATCTGGAATTTTTATTTCGCAACTTTGTCTTTTTTTTTAATTTTGTATTCTTCTTCACCCTTTTGCCTTTTTCAACTTAAAAATTTCTTTAAAATATGGATTTCGATTTTTAACTTTATAACTTTATGTAAATAATATTTAATATATTTATTTCTTGAAGATTTTTAATCAAGGATGAAAATAATTTAAACTCAATTTCGATTAAACTCTAAAACTTTTTTTATATTTTAACTTTAAAGTTTATGCTTATTTTGTTGAAAGTTGAAACAATTAACCTTTATTCTTGAATTGTTTAAGCATGAAAGTTTCAATTAATTTGATTTAACCATTAAACTTTATTTTTAGAATGGATCTTATATAGGTATGCATCATATTATAATTTAATCGTTTGGCCAAGATGTAGATAAGTCGTTATAGAACAAACGGAATTTTTTACGTTGCAACTTCTGTTTTTTTTTGTAAAAAATATTTTTAAATATGTGTTATTATTTATATTATGGAATTCATGGATGAAGAGTGTAGGGGATTGAGTACTTACTGATTGATAAAATCTAAGTCACATTTGTTAGTAGTGAAATAGACTCACATTGTTTAAATATTTTACGTAGTTTCAAGATACACGAAAACTAAATTACTTTTAAAAAATTCAAGCGATTCAATTGTTTTAAGTTTCATATCTAAATTTCAATTCACCATTTTTGTGTAAGTGGTTTAATTTTTTTGGGATTGTTAATAAAAAATAGTAAATAAATAATCTAATCAATTACTGGTTATTATTATTCTTCTATAATAAAAATAACTTTTTCATTTTCTCTAGTCACTTCATAGACATCATGATCTATTGTTAATCCCTTAATCAAAATCAACCTAGATATCATATCACTGTCACATCAGTTTTTTTTATTTTTTTCTTCTCAATCCAAATCAACCAAAAACTCAAGTAGCACATTTTCCAAATCAACTCAAACATTTTTTCTCTCCTACTTTCTCTACAAAACCAAAAAGAAAGGTTCGAGTTGGATCAGGTTCACGAAACCGAAAATCAAAAATGGAAGAGGAACACGAAAGGGTAGTAGTGGTGTTCCCGAAGGAACCCACTCAACCCAAATTAGCCCGAAGGCCTTCGGGAGAAGCTTTACACATGGTCTAACAACATGTATTCAAAAATGGTGATACTATTTACCCCCTCCTCTCACATACCCATATATCAAATCGTCCGTATACAATTTCTAATGTAACTTTTTAACTCACAAATATCATATCAAGAGGCTCATTTAGATGATGTGGGGAGTGCCAGTAAAATCACGAATTCAAAAAACTCTACAAAATAAATAAATAAATAAATATATATATAAAGAAAGTTAAAATGTATAATAAAATTTGTTTCTTTAATCATTTAGAAAGCTTAAGTTCTATTTTTTTTACATTTATAAAATCATTTAAACAGATTATATATTAATAAAAATTAAAAATTTAAGCAGAAATTAGGGACACCATATCAGCAATCTCCCGCATGGATTTTCTTGCATTTTGGGCACACTCTTGGCATCTCTTTCTTCTCTCTGTTCTTTACATGTGGTTTCTTAAACTGTGGTGTTGTTCTCTCCACCGGCTTTCTCTTCTTTTCTTGCCTTTTCAATTCCAACTCCCCAACTCGTGATGCGTCCATCATGGACTTGACGGTGTAGTATGATTTGGAAGGGTCGGTGTGGTCCGATGTTATGCTACGAGGCTCTGCTCGTGATTTACCGGAGAGAGCAGCAGCTCTGCGGTGGTTTTACCGACGAAAACAATAGCATTACAATGGTCTTCACCGTCGAAGCAATAGTTTTACAGTATCACTACTTCACTTGTCAAACCCAATTATAAACCAATCAATGGTCAACAAAGAATAATCTTTGACCTCATTTTAACTTGGTTTTCCTCATTTTCCTCGATTTTTCATTTCAAAGATTTTGAGATGTGACATAATCCTTTACAAAAAAGGTCAAAAAGACTTTTAAATTTATTCATCATTGCAAGTTTGAATTGTGCAGTAAAGATTGATAAAAAGTCAAAGGAAATGGTTTAATAATTTTATTAAATCACACCTTAAAAGCAAATCAATCAATATGTAAATTATGATAAATGTTCACACTTATATATTATTTATTACTAGATTAGATGCACGTGTGAAACAAAAGTTAGTTTAAAAATAATAAATATTAGATATTGATAAAAAGAAACTAAATAGTTATAAGATATGAAAATAACAGGAATTTAAAATAATACGTTCAAATACAAAAGAAATGTTTATATACTACACAGTTTAGAAATTAATTAAATGACTATGAGTTGCTCAACTAAAAACTAACAGATCAAATTGTTATAATACTTTTGTAGCTTAAATGTTTGCCATGCATATTTCAAAATATAAAAAAAGAACGTTTAATTAAGAAAACATATGCCGATAGAACTAAGAAAAAGAAAGACAAATCGCATCAACAAAGAACCTTTATTTAAGAGATTGAATCTGTATGAACAAACATGAATCAAATAACATAAGAAACAAATATATGTAAAAATAAACTATAGAATAATCGAATCACAGAACAATCTTTATTTAGAAGATAAAATCCGTACCATAATTAAATAGTTGTATAACGATAGATAAAGAATCTATACAAGCGACTATAATAATTGCAACATAAACTAAGAATCCTTACCTTAACCAATTCAACGCTCATTTAGAGTCTGACTTAGTTCTCATTAAAAAATTCTTCAAGAATTAGCGAAATAATTATTTGATTATTCTTAAGTTTTACACGTATCTATTAAATGCTTATTAGTATTAGTCTATGATGAATTTGTAATTAAATGTACCTTAAATTTAAAAAGAAATACAAATTTTCTTATTCTTTAATCCAAAGCACAACATTTACAAAATAGAATTCATTTTCTTACTTTAAGCCTCGACTCTTCGACTGTGATGAAATTGATTTGATACCAAACTTGGAGAGATATGTCCACTTTACACCCGCATCTAATGAGAAAAGACACAAAGATACTTGAAGTTAGACAACAAAAGTTTGCTATATTTTAACAGTGCCAATTAAGGATATCAACCCGTTGTGCCCTATCGATTCGAACGGGTCTATCGATTCTACTTCTATAACAGATTTATACCCTAAATGCGTCATTCATTCTTCACTTCCAATTCAAATTTATCGACGTGGATTTACTTGATGTGAGCTTCTGTACCTATATAAATGGTCTCACATACCTAGCTAAGCTATGCGCTTTCGATGTGGGATCATCAATCTCTGTCTCTATCTTCTCTTTCATCTATGGTTTTTCAACTAAAGTTATGTGCTCTTGTTATGCAATATTTTAGAATGTTTATATCTCAATTGGTTATTGTTTGTTCCACCGTTAATTAAGTATGAATTAATGAACTAAAAATATTAATATACAATTGTTCATTTGGTAATTAGAAGTTATAGTCAAGCTTCATTTGATGAATATGAATCTCGTCAAATTTATCCGCATCAGGTGAATGTAAAGAAAGCAACACTACTTATTAACTCATTGTGGCTCTAATGCTCCGATGCTTATGCTAATTTGGGTCTTTTAAACAGTATAATTCATGTTTTGGAATGCATACTGTTGCCATGGGTTTTTAAAATGAACATCAAGTGTTTGATATTATTCACCAAAGAATATGATGTTCTATTTTGATTGTTTCTTTTAGGAAAATGGTCTTAATGATGTCAAGTATTGGGATTTTGGTTGTTTAGATGAGCTTACTAAAACTGGTCTTTGTACTTTATGGCCAAATGGTTACCTTATATCATTAGTGCTTTGCTCCAGCTTTTATTGAAGAAAGGTAACTGTAAATGCATAGATGATGCTTGAAGACATATCAATGGACAATAATATTGAAGGCAGCGATAGTGGTTTAGATAAAACTCCGTAAAAGCATCTTCAATCCATACAACTTTATAAGAGTTCAATGAACCCCGTCATGTCAGCATTTCATTACACTAGCGGGGTACCCGCGCAATGCGGCGACGGTGAATAAAAATGATTTGTAAGGAGTTGTTTTGGTAGATATTAATCAAGAGGACACACAAGATGTAATTTTGTAATTTTTATTTAGGTTGTGAAAAGGGAATGAAATTTAGATGTAATTTTTATTTAGCAGGTGAAAAGCGAATATTATATATTTTCTCTTTCTGGAATTTATGGAATGTCATTAAGTTTATGGAATATTCTGTTTCGTAAGTTTTGCTATGGAATTTATGGAAATGGAATATTCTGGAATTTATGAAAAAAGAATGTTATTAAGTTTATTTTATGGAATAATTTTTTTGTAGATGAGGGTAGAATAGTAATCTTAAGTGACTTAAAATTTAAGAGTTTTAAGGAAAAAACTTAAATGCTTTATATAATAGTATAGATATACAACTTTATCTTTTAACTTAACACTCCATTAAACTCTATAAAGTTTAATAGATTTTCCATATCATCATATATTATATACTAGACTAGATTAGAGACCTGTGTATAACAGAGGATGGTTTTAATTAATTTATAAATAGCAAAAACTTCAAAAAATATATATGGAATAGTAATATAAGTAAATGAAATAAAAAAACAGATAATAATCAATATAATATTATAAAAGTATAAAAATGATTACAAAAGACTATATTTCTATATGTACTTGAGTTATTTCGACTCATAGAATATTATAAAAAGTATGAAATCATTTCTCCACCTTTAATGCTCACACTGATAGAATTTATTTAACATACAAAACTATGAAATATGAATGCAGGAAAAAAAAAGTCTATAGTTAGTACTTATTAGGATACATAATTGTTGGCTATATATTGACCTTGTCCAACGATACTATACATCCGCACAGTCAAACACTTAAAAACGCTCCAAATAGTCAAACACTCAAAGCAAGGGATAATTATTTTTAAGAAGTTGTAATTATGTTAATTTCAAGGTAATATGACAAGTAAAATTCAATTCAAAAGAATATATGACATTAAGTTTGTTTAAGTAACATGATAAGTAAACTGTAGTAAATCCTTAAAGAATAGAGCTATAGTGTGTTGTTTAAAAACTTCATCTAATGAGTTTAGTTTATTATATGAGGTTTTCCTTCAATCATATTCTCAAGCCTATATCAAATAACTAAAAAAACCACTATACGTCAGAGGAATTAAATGAGAAACTTAAAATGCTTCGTATAAAAGCAGTGAATTGATAAGAGAATCTCGAATTGTGGTTAAAATGGAAGGAAACTCGTACATGCTAACTCTGTCACTACCATAATAGGTTCATCTAAAATCACTAAATTGATAATCAAACCTTAATTCAACTGGGAAACTTAAACATACCAAGTCTGCCACGAATGTAGCATACATACTAAAAATACTAATAAGTTGTACCATTAGCAAAATAGCAAAAAGAAGGATGAAAGATTATATATTAGTGTGTTACACAACATTTCATCAAACACATAGTGGACCAAATCAATGTATCAAATGATCACATCAAAATCAGCAGTTTCGTCAACACAAACGACACAATTTGGATGCTTTAATTACACTAGAATCCGTAAATCTAATCAAATGAATAATTAAGATGATAACCATCAACCCTAACTAATAGAAAAAATATATTACATTAAAGGATACTATTTGCTACCTATTGTATACCTTCATGTGGGAAGATATGAAACAATTATAAAAAAGTAACTCTACCTCTTACAATATAAGTAGTTCCATTGACCTTACAAACCTACCCTCCTTAAGAGGATTCCGTCCTCGGAATCCGCTCAGTGATAAACAGGTTAAGGTATCTTGTCTTCATTTCATCCTCGACTTCCCACGTCAAGTTTGGACCTAAGTTGTGTTTCCACTTCACAAGAACCAGCTTGATCATCTTCTTGCGTAACTTCTTGACCTTCGTGTCAAGAATTTCAACAGGTTCTTCTACGAGTCGCTTAGAAGAATCAAACTTTAGTTCTTGCAATGGGAGAATCTGCTCATCTTCAACGTTGCACTTGCGTTAGTAGCATACGTTAAAGGTATCATGAATTACAGCTAGCTCTGGTGGC
This sequence comes from Dittrichia graveolens, assembly GCA_038502395.1. NCBI lineage: Eukaryota > Viridiplantae > Streptophyta > Magnoliopsida > Asterales > Asteraceae > Dittrichia > Dittrichia graveolens. The sequence continues at coordinate 80,049,080 of JARJIL010000005.1, read as the reverse complement.
AGCTCAAGAGTTACCATCGATTTATCTCCTTTCTGGAGGAATTCTCTTTCCATCCTTTCCATATCATACTCCATGCAATACTTTTTCAGCAACTATTCAAAGAACTACTCCCAAGACAAAGCACTCAGCACTTACTTATTAACAGAGGCTCTCACGGTATCCCACCAGAAAATGACGTGTCCCTTCAACATCCGTACTACGTATTTCACTCAATACTCCGGTTCACATTCACACGATTCAAACGTCTGCTCCATTTCACGGAGCCACTGCATAGTAATTGTGGGGTTATCACTGCCCTCGAATGTCGGAGGCTTGCACGACAAGAACTTTTTATAAGAACATGTCTTGCGTGGTTTGCTTAAAGTGGTCTACAACAAGAGCTCTTTGGCTATACGTAGCTCTTCTTCCAGACGCTTTATATACGCTACCTGATTTGGCTCAAGTTATCTATAAATGCATGCATGCAACTATCCCTGTAAAGGGTATTAATGAGCTATATGTATGTCCGGACAAATTATTGACTAAGGTCAGTTTCGGCTGGATCCTGGGCCTTCGGGCATAATGTTCTGAACCAACGGTACTCAAGTACCGTTCCTTAGATTATTCAGGGTGATTGCCTTAAATGTCTGAGCCTATGAGCCTTTGGCTCCTGAACGAGCATGGTGATTCACTTATGTGGTGAAACCAGCACGGATGGCAGTGTCTGATTCCCCCAGTAGAAGTTGTTGAGCTGGATTAGCTATCCCGCAAAAGATAATGTAACACCGTTTCTGAATTCGGTTGCCTTAATGACAAAACAAATTTAGCAGCGGACATTTTTCTTTTTAAAACAACCAAACAGTTAATTTACATTAACATTTGATCCCACAGGGACCTGACATCTTTCGAACAGTCATCCATGCATAACATCGTAAATTAACTAAGTGGTTCCAAACTTGACCCACTGGCATGCTCCTGACACGTATTCTAACATCTTACAAGTCATGCACTTACCTCTTCGAGCGTACCTGCATAAGCAAGTTAGTCATACATAGTACATCCACATAGTCATCTAGCAGGCAAGCCTTACTCTACTGAGTCTCATGACAGTAGGCACTCACCTGACTAGCTTACAACGCTCGTTTGCTTAGTGTTGATTCAGCTGACACGTTCACCTAAAACATTCGGCAATCGCGTTAAGCGTTTGCGCGTGCTAAGTTCTATTACTAGAACATTTATAAAGCCATCTTAATAGTCTTAAGTCATTTATCAAACTCATCTTGAATACTACAAGACCTAATCAACAAGAACTTGTTAGGAAAACAAACCCTTGCTGAAAAGGCCCCGTCGCGCCGTGACGGTAGAGTGTGTCGCGCCGCGATGTGTAAGAAAGTCGGACCATGGGAAAGGGTCCATACGAAAGTCGGACCATTGAACCTTTGAATCATCTGTCAGTCGGACCAAAGGTTGGACGGGTCATCCGACTGTCGGATCCTTCATGCGAAGGTCGGACCAACAAAAGTTGCATGGTTCATTTTCGTATAGCGTCGCGCCGCGATCATGGTTTTTCCAGAATTTCAGCTTCTTCTTCATCAATTTTCAGTTAATATTTTCAAAAACCCAGATTTCTAAACTTGTCTTTCTCATTCTTTAAACACTTATAAGCTTCATATATCATCTATATGAACGTTATAAACAACTTAATACCATTTAAAACATTAGAACATGATAAATCCACTCATAAAGTAAGCTTCATGTTCTTATTCATGATGTTCTTCATCATGGCACAACTTCCAGCCATGAAAACACCCATGTATCTAGTTTATAACCAGTGTAATCTTACTTAAACTTCAAAACAAGGATCATGCTTACCTTGCTTTAGACTTAGAACCTCAAATCTTTAACTTCCGAGATTTCTTCTTCAAAATCTTACGAGAACAGAGAGAAAGTTTGCTATGTGTTTTCTTCTTGCTTTATTTGACTTTAAGAGTCAAATAACACAACCAATACATATATATATCATTCTTATCCAGAGGCAAACCGCCTCTGGATAAATATCTATATATATTTATTTCCTTTTCTGTTATTCTTCTTTTCTTTCTATTTCTTCTTTATTCTTTTCTAATTAACTACATATATATATTTAATATACATACACACAAGTACAAATATACATATATTAATTTAATCTCAATAAGTTCTTACAAAATACTTTCCTATTACATTAATCGCACACGCGTACGTACAATTTACAACTAGGCGCAAGTTGAGGATGTTACAAATCTACCCCCCTTAAGAAGATTCCGTCCTCGGAATCTACTCAGTGATAAACAGGTAAGGGTATCTTGTCTTCATCTCTTCCTCAACTTCCCACGTCAGGTTTGGACCTAAGTTGTGCTTCCACTTCACAAGGACTAGTTTAATCATCTTCTTACGTAGCTTCTTGACCTTTGTGTCAAGAATCTCAACGGGTTCTTCTACTAGTCGCTTGGAAGAGTCGACTTTCAATTTCTGCAATGGAATGATCTGTTCTTCTTCAACGTGGCACTTGCGTAAGTGGCACACATTAAAGGTGTCATGTATTCCAGATAACTCAGGCGGTAGCTCTAGAGTCACCGTCTGATCATTCACCTTGCGTACAATTTTGAATGGGCCAATGAAACGTGGACTTAGCTTCCCCCTGCGCCCGAAACGAATGACGCCTTTCCAAGGAGAAACCTTTAAGAACACACGGTCACCGACTTCGAATGTAGCGGGACGACGCTTAGGATCCACATACATCTTTTGTCGATCCCGAGCCGCTTTTAGCTTTTCAAGAGCCACATTCACTTTGTCAGAAGTAATCTGGACAATTTCCGGTCCAGCGAACTGCTTTTCGCCAGGCTCCAACCAACAGGTCAGAGTACGACATCGTCTTCCGTAAAGCATCTCATATGGTGGCATTCCAATGCTGGAATGATATGAATTATTATAAGCAAATTCAATCAATGGGAGATGAGAATCCCACGATCCACCAAATTCGAGTATACAAGCACGAAGCATATCTTCTAACGTCTGTATCATACGTTCAGATTGGCCATCAGTCTGCGGATGATAGGCGGTGCTCAGATGAACACGAGTGCCAAGTTCGCGTTGCAGACTCTGACAAAAATTCGAGACAAACCGAGAGTCACGATCAGATACAATAGAACAAGGAAGACCGTGACGTGACACAATCTCATCAATATACAACTGGGCTAAACGGGTTAGCGAAGCAGACTCGTTCGTTGCCAAGAAATGAGCACTCTTCGTTAGTCGATCAACGATAACCCAGATCATGTCGTGCCCTCTGGACGTTCTCGGTAGCTTCGTCACGAAATCCATTGTGATATTATCCCATTTCCACTCCGGAATGTCCAATTGCTGCAGATTACCATAAGGTCTCTAGGGCTCTGTCTTCACTTGCGCGCAGATCTGACATCTCTCCACAAAGGAAGCGATGTCTTTCTTCAGAGTTGGCCACCAGTAAAGCATCTTCAATTCGTGGTACATCTTTGTAATTCCCGGATGGACAAATAATTTGGACTTATGGGCTTCCTGCAGAATCAGCTCACGGTTACCTCCCCGGAAGGTACCAAATCCTGGATTGAAAAGTCTTCAACCCACGATTATCTTCTTTCAGATCCTTTAACTTCCTCATTGTCTCAGCCTTCAGATTTTCTTCTTGCAATGCCGTCTGCTGAGCTTCCTTCAATCGAGAAATCAAATCTGAGACAATAGCAATCTTCATAAACTTAACTTTTGCTGTCGGTCCTTTACGACTTAAAGCGTCCGCTACAACATTGGCCTTGCCATGATGGTAACGGATCTCACAATCATAGTCTTTTATTAACTCCAACCAACGGTGTTGCCGCATGTTGAGTTCTTTCTGAGTATAACGTATTGAAGACTCTTGTGATCTGTGCAAATCACACACTTTGTGCCATAAAGATAATGTCTCCACAATTTCAATGCGAAGACAATGGCAGCAAGCTCCAGATCATGGGTTGGGTAGTTCCGCTCGTGTGATTTTAACTGCCTAGAAGCGTAGGCAATCACTTTATCATGTTGCATCAGGACGCAACCCAAACCCGCATAAGACGCATCACAATACACCGTGAAGTCCTCCGTACCCTCAGGTAGAGTAAGGATTGGAGCTTCACATAAAAATCGTTTCAAGGTCTGGAAAGCTTCTTCTTGAGCTTCCGACCAGACATAAGCAACATCCTTGCGAGTTAGTTTGGTCAACGGACCCGCAATCTTCGAGAAATCGCGGATAAACCGCCGATAGTAGCCAGCCAAGCCAAGGAAACTTTTAATTTCGGAAGGAGTCCGAGGAACTCCCCAATTCATCACAGCCTTCACCTTAGCTGGATCTACTTTAACACCATCGTGACATATAACATGGCCGAGGAAATGATCTTCCTTAAGCCAGAATTCACACTTAGACAACTTAGCATCCAACTATTCTCGCTTTAACGTCTCGAGAACCTGATGAAGATGAAGCTCGTGATCAGCTTCCGTCTTCGAATACACAAGAATGTCATCAATAAACACAATCACAGATCTGTCAAGAAACGGACGACAAACCTAATTCATCAGATCCATGAAGACGGCAGGGGCATTGGTTAAGCCAAACGGCATAACCAGAAATTCGTAATGACCATAACGAGTTCGGAATGCAGTCTTCGACACGTCTTCTTCACGAACTCGTACTTGGTGATACCCCGACTGGAGATCAATCTTAGAGAAGCATGTAGCTCCCTGTAACTGATCAAACAGATCATCTATTCGAGGAAGCGGATACTTATTCTTTACAGTTCGCTTATTCAGCTCCCTGTAATCTATGCACATTCGCATCGTTCCGTCTTTCTTCTTCACAAACAATACAGGATCTCCCCACGGCGAGGAACTCGAACGAATAAAACCTTTGTCGAGCAACTCCTGAATTTGAGTCATCATCTCTCTTATTTCAGAAGGAGCAAGACGATACGGAGAACGAGCCACAGGTGTAGCTCCTGGAACAAGTTCAATCTTAAACTCAACATCACGAATCGGAGGCAAACCCGGAAGTTCTTCAGGGAATACCTCAGGGTAGTCAGACACCATCCGAATATCATGAACTGGTCGCTTCTCCATCGTAGCATCAATAACGTATGCCAGATAAGAGTCACAACCTTTGGCAATTGACTCTTGAGCTTTAATCATGGAGACAATAGGAATATCAGAATCCCGTCGTTCTCCACTTGCAACAGCATAAGATCCATCAGAGAGAGGGATCTTAATCATCTTTTTGGAACAAATAATCTCAGCATCATTCTTGCTGAGTCAATCCATCCCGATTACGACATCAAATCCCGCAATGGGCATAACAAAGAAAGAAATAGGGATATTACTCCCGTCAATATAAATCACAGCTATTGGGACTTTCTCTGTAACAGAGACTACTTTGCCGTCAGCGACTTCTACTCTGAGCGGCTCAGTCAAAGGAACAACAGGTAATTGCAATCTTCTACGACAGGCCACAGATACAAACAGAGTAGGTAGCTCCAGAATCAAATAAAACGCTAGCAGGGAGATAATCAATAAGAAAAGTACCCGTAACGACATCCCCTGCAGCTTTGGCCTCGTCCGCCATCATCTGAAATGCCCTGCCTTTCGCCCGGGGCGTGTCATCTCTTTTAGGTCCTCTATTAGCCCTATGTTCAGAAAAGTTAGATTTGATGAGACAAACCATAGATATGTATAGATGATAGGTTAAATATTAGGAATTATGTAAGTCTGTTGTAGACTGATTAGTCAGCTTAGGCTGAGTAGTCAGCGTACAAACAGATATAGAGTTTTCTATGTAAGTACTAGATAACTCAGTGACTTCTAAGCTGAGATAGGTTTCAAGAGTGAAGACTTGAAGAATTGAAGACTTGAAGATTCAAGAACTCAGCTTGACAATGTCAAGCTGAGTAAGTCAGATCAGCGTCAGAAGTCAGTTTAAAGAATTTAAGTAAGTTTTAATTCTGCCATAAACTCTCAATATCTACGGCATTTAAATTAGAGTATCTGAACCTAATTTAAACTATCTATTAGTTGGATAGAAATCTCAAACGGAATTAGTTAGATATGTTCTAATTAAGGAGTTTGTTACGGTTTTAAAGAAAAGATAAGTTCTATCTTTAAACTGCGATTTATTCGTAGATACATCAAGTATAAGTATAAACCTTTTATGGGTTTACACGCAGCATGTGATACACAGAGCAAGAACAGCATAAGTTGCGAAGCCTGTATTCATACTTGATACGCGTGTGTTGCGATAACTTTGTGAGTTCAAAGTTAAAGAGAGTTTTCCAGAATTCTTGTTAATCAGTTTTAACAAGAAGTTCGATCATCAATTAGTTTGTGATCCAAGAGTGTTTAGAGAGAAGTTGAGTTTATAATCAGTGTAATATCAAATCATCCTGTTGATTTGATTAGAAAGTAAAAATTGTAATCAGTTCATTTGATTATTCAATATACATTTGATTAAATTTGATTGGTTGTTTAAAGTGTATTCAACCCCCCTTTCTACACTGTATCGGTTGCTTGTTTACCTTCTTTGGGACCAACAACTGGTATCAGAGCAAGTTTCTTCGTAAGTTGAAGATCAAGATCCGCTGACAAGAAGTTAAGATGTCGACTAACAAGCAATCAAGTCATATTCCAACAATGGCGGCAAAAGGGTGTCCTATTTTTGATGGCACTGACTATCCTATGTGGAAGTTCAGAGCTATGCTATATCTGGAGTCCGTGGATCACAGGATGAGTATAGTGATTCAAGATGGCCCAATAATACCCAAGATCCATATTACTGCCCCTGACAAATCTGTTCCCTCTGGAGAAACTCCCAAGCCTGAAGCATCTTGTACTGAAGAAGATCGTAAACTATTCAATCTTGATGACAAGGCACAGAGCATTATAGCAAATGCTTTGACAAACCCTCTTCTGCATACTGTGGCTGGGTGTCAAACTGCAAAAGTGATGTGGGATACTCTCAGTGTTACGTATGAAGGCACTGACTTGGTCAAGCAACATAAGAAGACAAATCTGAGTCGTTCTTATGAGACTTTCTTTGCCAAAAGAATTGAAACTCTAGCTGATCTGTTTACCAGATTTAAATGCTTGATTAATGATCTACTCTTGGTAGGTGTCAAGAAAGATGAGAGTAAGCTGGTACTCAAGTTCTTGAATGTGTTACCAGAACAATTCAATGAGATCACTATTGCACTTCATGCTGGAGGAACCTTAGGAAAATATGATCTCAGATCTATCTATGGTTTCCTTCTAAATCATCAACAGATCATGAAGCAGTAGAAAGTGGCCCAGCAACAACTAAAAGAATCTATCAATAATGTTGGATCTGCATTAGTTGCAGAAAAGAAGAAGAAAGGATCTAAAAAGTCTCAAGCTGAGATTGACTCTGAATCTGAATATGAAGAAGTAAGTCCTAACTCAGATTCAGATGATGAAGAGATGGATGCTCTTACTGAACAAATGGCAATGTTAGCAAGGAATTTTAGAAAATTCAGAAGAGGAAGGGGTCAATCTGACAGAAGCAAAGGTGGTAAGTCTACTTTTGATCCTAAGAAAGCTAAGTGCTACAACTGTCAGAAGATAGGACACATAGCTGCTGAGTGCAGAGTTAAGAAGGGAGAATCAGCTTCAGTGGCTGACAAGAATGCCTACAGAGCTGATAAATATAAAAAAAATATCAAAGACTCAAAGCCAAGCCAGATGAAAACACTAAAGGTCTTCTTGCTGAGACTTGGGATACTGAATCATCTACCTCAGATGATGATGATGAGCCAAATAGGTGTTTGATGGCCATTGAGGATGAAGAGGAACAAGTTGACTATGAGTTAGAAGATAGCTCCTTTTATGAGGATCTAGCAGAAGCGGCTAAGCTGAGTAAGCAAACCAACAACTAGGATCCTGCCTCAATGTATAAGGGCTCCTATAAGTGGTACCTAGACAGTGGATGCTCAAGGCACATGACAGGAAGCAAGGATATTCTAAGTGAATTCCAAAATAATGAAGGACCCAAGGTGACATTTGGGTATAATTCTCAAGGAAGGACTAAAGGTTATGGAAAGATAACTGCTGGAACAGTTACTTTCAAAACGGTAGCATACGTTGAAGGCCTTAAACACAATCTGATAAGTATCAGTCAACTGTCTGATGAGGATTATGAAGTCACCTTCAGAAAGCATGCAGGAACAATTTATGATAAGAAAGGAAAGCCAATACTAATGGCACAAAGAGAGAGATATATCTATTTGTTAGATATCAGCTCTGCAGATCCTTCAACTGAAACCTGTTTGTATTCTGACTCAACCCTCAAGCTGAGTTGGTTGTGGCACAAAAGACTGTCACACCTAAATTTCAAATATATTAACAAATTGTCTAGCAAAGAATTAGAATCTGGTCTACCAAAGATCATATTTGCTAAGGACAAACTTTGTTCAGCTTGTGAGATGGGAAAACATCATAAGGGATCTTTCAAGTCCAAGCAGAATTTTTCAATTACAGAACCATTGCATATGTTGCATTTGGACTTATTTGGACCTATAAGCACCCCAAGCCTGAGTGGCAAAAAGTATACCCTAGTGATTGTTGATGAGTTTACAAGATTTACTTGGGTAATCTTCTTAAAAGCCAAAAGTGAAGCTGCGTATGAGTTAATTAGCTTCATAAGACAAGAAGAGTTGCAGAAGGGTTAGTCTCTTAAGCAGCTCAGGAGTGATCATGGAACTGAGTTTAGAAACTCAGTTCTGGAAGGCTTTTGTGAAGAGAAGGGAATCATCCAGAATTTCTCAGCTGTAAGAACTCCACAACAAAATGGAATTGCTGAAAGGAGGAATAGAACTTTAATTGAAGCTGCCAGAACTATGTTATGTGGAGTAAAGCTTAAGCTGAGCTTCTGGGTAGAAGCTGTAAGTACAGCCTGTTATACCCAGAATAGATCTATAATAGTTAAAAGACATGGTAAAACATCGTATGAGATGTATCATGGCAGAAAACCTAATATTGGATATTTCCATATTTTTGGTTCAACATGCTATGTGCTAAACCAAAGAGATCAGCTCCATAAGTTGGAACCCAAAGCTGATTAAGGCATATTTGTTGGATATTCTTCATCTCCAAAGCTTACAGAGTCTATAATTTTAAAAGAAAGGTCACTGTGCAGTGTATGGTCACTGTGGGGTTATCACTACCCTGGAACGTCGGAGGATTGCAAGTTAAGAACTTTTTGTATTAACAAGTCTTGCGTGGCTTGTTCAATGTAGCTTGCAACAAGAGCTCCTTCGTTACACGAAGCTCCTCCTCCAGTCGCCTTATAATAGCAGCCTGATCTGGCTCAGGTCTGCCTCCACTGACATTTTGCTGAGAACGTTCATCCTCAGCCTGATGAGGCATATGCGAAGCCTCATTTTCTAGCTCTTTAATTGCTTGCTCAATATGGCCACATTCGGTAGACATCTTTCTAGACTTCACATAACAGAGAAAGAGCAGTTAATACTCAATCTCACTATCTTATCTTACAAGCAAATCATCATATAATGCTAGCATGCATATAACTCTCACTCAATCCCCCCTCTAGGAACACTTCTTTATGGCCGGGCCCGAGCTTGAGATCGAATACTCTTACGAGTATCCAATTCACTCAAACTTAGGCTCCGATACCTAATTGTAACACCGTTTCTGAATTCGGTTGCCTTAATGACAAAACAGATTTAGCAGCGGACATTTTTCTTTTTAAAACAACCAAACAGTTAATTTACATTAACATTTGATCCCACAGGGATCTGACATCTTTCGAACAGTCATCCATGCATAACATCGTAAATTAACTAAGTGGTTCCAAACTTGACCCACTGGCATGCTCCTGACACGTATTCTAACATCTTACAAGTCATACACTTACCTCTTCGAGCGTACCTGCATAAGCAAGTTAGTCATACATAGTACATCCACATAGTCATCTAGCAGGCACTCACCTGACTAGCTTACAACGCTCGTTTGCTTAGTGTTGATTCAGCTGACACGTTCACCTAAGACATTCGGCAATCGCGTTAAGCGTTTGCGCGTGCTAAGTTCTATTACTAGAACATTTATAAAGCCATCTTAATAGTCTTAAGTCATTTATCAAACTCATCTTGAATACTACAAGACCTAATCAACAAGAACTTGTTAGGAAAACAAACCCTTGCTGAAAAGGCCCCGTCGCGCCGTGACGGTAGAGTGTGTCGCGCCGCGATGTGTAAGAAAGTCGGACCATGGGAAAGGGTCCATACAAAAGTCGGACCATTGAACCTTTGAATCATCTGTCAGTCGGACCAAAGGTTGGACGGGTCATCCGACTGTCGGATCCTTCATGCGAAGGTCGGACCAACAAAAGTTGCATGGTTCATTTTCGTATAGCGTCGCGCCGCGACCAAGTCCTGTCGCGCCGCGATCATGGTTTTTCCAGAATTTCAGCTTCTTCTTCATCAACTTTCAGTTAATATTTTCAAAAACCCAGATTTCTAAACTTGTCTTTCTCACTCTTTAAACACTTATAAGCTTCATATATCATCTATATGAACGTTATAAACAACTTAATACCATTTAAAACATTAGAACATGATAAATCCACTCATAAAGTAAGCTTCATGTTCTTATTCATGATGTTCTTCATCTTGGCACAACTTCCAGCCATGAAAACACCCATGTATCTAGTTTATAACCAGTGTAATCTTACTTAAACTTCAAAACAAGGATCATGCTTACCTTGCTTTAGACTTAGAACCTCAAATCTTTAACTTCCGAGATTTCTTCTTCAAAATCTTACGAGAACAGAGAGAAAGTTTGCTATGTGTTTTCTTCTTGCTTTATTTGACTTTAAGAGTCAAATAACACAACCAATACATATATATATCATTCTTATCCAGAGGCAAACCGCCTCTGGATAAATATCTATATATATTTATTTCTTTTTCTTTTATTCTTCTTTTCTTTCTATTTCTTCTTTATTCTTTTCTAATTAACTACATATATATATATATATTTAATATACACACACAAGTACAAATATACATATATTAATTTAATCTCAATAAGTTCTTACAAAATACTTTCCTATTACATTAATCGCACACGCGTACGTACAATTTACAACTAGGTCCAAGTTGAGGATGTTACAGATAACAACCGCCGGATATGTCAACACTCCGCTATGTGATAGGATAGCATTGTTTGTTTATTCCTGATATGTGACTTGCTTTATTGCTATTCATGCCTGTTAGTATTCACTAGCTATTTTATATAGCTAATATAGTTGATATTTCCCTTTTACAGATAAGGATTAGATAGGCTTGGTGAGCTGGGAATACTTGTAGAAATTGTATATACCTTTTGGAAGGAACACTGGTTGTGGGTAATACGTACAAATGGTCGGTTCATGATATAGTAACACCCGTTGTAATGATTTGGCAATTTTGATATGTATATGTATTCGCCAAATCATTTTTTTCTAAAACTATAATAGTTTATTAGGGTTTGTTTTATTTAAATTTCCGCTGTATGGTTTTAAATCCGAACTAAATAACAGGACAGGTAAACATTCGATTTACAAACAGACCCGCGTAGTTTAAAAACTCAAATTTATACAAATTTTTAATATAGCAAAGACGGTGTTACAATGTTAGGCGTGGTGCGCGCCAAGACTTGCGAAGGCGCGCCTTTACGCGCCAAACGAAGAGTTTTTTAAGGCGTAGCGTGGTAGAAAATATTTTTTTTAAAAAATTGGACTTTTTTGTATATATTTTACGATCGCGTGTATTGAACTTCTATAAATTCATATTTTGTAATTTGTATATGTTACTTTACTTATCATTTGTGCTTAATATATCTATACTATATTATAAAGCATTTAGGCCTTTTACTAAACTACACTCATATAAACTAAATTGAGTAACTATTAGATATAGTTAATAAAATTCTTATATTCCATTTTAGTAATAAATTTTATATTTAAGAAAATCAAATTCAATACAATTTTTTTTGAAAGTCAATGCCAATACCAATTAACTTAATTATTAAAAAAAATTCATAACCGTTTTTTTCAATTATGGAGAACAAAAAAGTAAAGAAAATGGAAAAAAAGATACAGAAAATAGACATGTTACCAAATAAAAATTATTCGCTGTTACCGTATTACATGAATATCATATTTCCTATATCTTGAAAACGGACATGTTAACGAGTAGAGATTATTCGTTGCCGCGCATTGCGCATGTATCATGCTAGTAATTATAAAATATATACAAAATTACAGCCTTAAGTGAAGCCTTAAAAAACGTCATGACTTCACGAAGACTCCTAAAACTTGAAGCTTGACCTCGCCGTCACACCTTATGTTATTTAGAACAATGGGTAAGATAATCACACCCATAAACATATCTAAGTTGAGAGATTTTAGTAGTCAAAAAAGATGATATTAACCACTCTAGCTGTAAGTGAAACTAAACCCATCAAGAACATATCATGTTCAAACATAGCCCATGTTCACACGCATCATTTCACTACTTTATTAATAAACTTCAAACTTTAAAAATATTTTTTCACTTTTTACTAGATAACAACTTAATAAATGGATGCGTTTGATAAACACAGAATTGAAATTATTATTATACTATTTAATAAAGATAAACCAAGAAAATCCACAAATGATGTCAGTCGAAAAATAGAAGATAAAAAATTATTTAACAAAAACCAAAATCATAACTTTTTCTCCATTTTAGTTATTAATAAATCATAACCGGATTGGCATCTTATACCTCCCATCACACCAAGATCGTAGATTTTAAACGACTCAAATAAATAAATTAACTAAAACGGATGCATGTGACATTGTTAAAAGCAGTAGCGGATTCAGGAATTTGAGTCGGTGAGGACATAAATCTATCTTAAGAAAAATAAAACCTCATATATTGGGAAGTTGGTCTGGGTTAGGTCAGTTTGACCAAACAAAGAGATGATAGTCACTCAAAAGTGGAGAAAATTCACATCATTAGGTAGTTCATCTACTATATCCTCATTCGCTAATGACAGCAACAGTACGTCAGTACCCAATAACCATTCTTTTTGTGTATGTTCTATTTTGTTTTCTGTATTTTATTTTATTAATATTGCCAATTCGGTATTGATAAAACCTTAAGTTATATACCTATTTACTTATGTATCAACAAAGATGAACCCCAAACATCAAGGGAGGTATAAAGCTAGCCTTCCAAGCCATTTCAGTGATGATCTTCTTCATTCTCCAACTACCAAACCATGAAGCCATTAATCACTAACTTCAGAGAGGCAATTTCTGTTAGAGAGATTCCCTTTTTGAATACAACTAGTTAGTTATTAACTTAACAATTAGTCAATAACATACAAAAGCAAAGATTCAAAGATATATATTAACCGTAACCTGGACTGTTGCCTACTGGAGCTGAGCCTAGAAGGAATAGACTATTGACTAAATCTGATTGTTTTTCGTATGAATCGAGAGATCGGTTGTTGGAATAAAAAGACAAACAATGCTTATTATTAGATTATTATCATGTATCTAACTCATTTATAACTTAACTAGTTTAAATGCCCGTGTGAATACACGGGTAATCATAAAATTGTTACTTTATATTTGTTTATTTAAATATATAATTGTTTTGTACCAATGAAAAAAACTCAATATGAAACTTTCTCGAAAGCTAAAATAGTTTTATATTAAAGATAGCATCTTGACGGGTCCATCAACTCGAGGAGTATTGGGATTGATATGATCAAGAACATCATAGACACATGCATGAATGTGAAACAATTCTACCCACAACTATGGAACGACAACGTGTTCTTGCATCCAAAACTATTAGAACGGGGAGACATTTTTATCAACAAAGGCAAATTCTTATTGAGTTATATAAAAGACAAGAAATGACAAGTTATTCACGGCCCCGTATAAAAAAAGATGTTATTCTTCATCTTTCAAAAATAGATGAATAGATTAGGGAATAATGCACCGAAATGTAATGAACAATACCCAATTTAATATCGTGTGTAAAAACTAAACTTTCTTCGCTAAAATGCATCAAACTACCGGAAATTTGCAATTAATGTAATGTGACCTGCAATAGAAGGTTTCCAGGTCACCTTAATTTTTTTCTTATTTTTTTCTATTTTTATTATTTTGTTGTCATATTTTATTATTATTATTATGATTATTATTAAAACCAAGAAAATTAATTATCTTTGAATTTGACTCACATAAATTATTTGATTAATTCCTCTACACTACACATCACTTACCTTCTTAATTCCTCTACACTTCCAACGCATCACCTACCTTCTTAATTACTCTCATTCTTAATTCCATTTCTAAATTCACGCCTCAAGCACCCCCTCTTACCGATCGATGGCAGGCACTTCAACGAAATTCGGCAACGGTGGCCGGTGGAGTTCGACAATGTCCGGCGAAGGTGGTCGGCGAAGTTCTCGATTCTCATATGTTTTTGTTCTTCAACGATGTCCGATGAAGGTGGTCGGGGAGGCTGTAGATCTAGGTTCTCATCTGTTTTTGATCTTCATCTGTTGAGTATACAAATCTTTTGAGAATACCCTAAAATCTATTGAGAAAACCCGAAAGACCTGCAAATCGTATGAATATGTTCTTCTTCTTCATCATCGATTGGTCTAGATGGGTTCAACCACCACCGCCACCGCTGCCATCTCCTTCGTCTTCAACCACCACCACCGCCGCCGCCACCTTCTTCGTCTTCAACCACCACCACCACCACCACCGCCGCTACCTCCTTTGTCTTCAACTACCACCACAATTTTAGGGTTTTCTTGGTTCATCTTCTTTATTTTAGGGTTTTTTTATTTAGTTTTCAAGTTCGATTCTAGAATATTTTTCTGGGTTTGATTTTTGTTCTTGAATATATTTTGGTTCACCTTTTCTATGATATAGTATTGTACTTTTAAATATCAGTTAACTTGCAGATCTTGTTTTTGAGGATGATTGCAATCTTGAAACATGTTCTTGATAATAATAATAATAATTATTATTATTATTGATATTGTTTATTATATTTCGGTGTACTATTCCGAATAGATTAATATCATTCTTTCATGTTTGTATTTTTAATTTTATTTGTAATTTTTACTCTTCCTAGTTCTTTAAAATAATAAAAATAAAAATAATAATAAAAAAAACGACACACCGACTGTAGATTTTTGGCAAAACAGTTATCTTGGTAACCTCACTAATTATCCCCATAAAACTTTCATCGAACGACACCAACTGATATTCTCAATCTAACCGTCCGATGGTTTCTAATCTTACGGTCATCACGCTCGATCCGCGTAGTGCAATCTTATTGGTTGAAATCAAAACCTCCAAACCACTATATATGCAAACCAACACATATTCACGCCCAACCAGATATCTCAAACCACTCCCGTTCTCGCCACCGTTTGATTAAGCTTCCGTTTATCTTTCTCCGGTGAATCTGTAAACTGCGATGGCTGGTAGAGGCAAAACCCTAGGATCTGGAGCGGCGGCGAAAAAGGCCACCTCAAGAAGTAGCAAGGCCGGCCTTCAATTCCCCGTTGGTCGTATCGCTCGATTCCTCAAAGCCGGGAAGTACGCCGAGCGTGTTGGTGCCGGTGCTCCGGTATATCTTGCCGCCGTTCTGGAATACCTTGCCGCTGAGGTGATTTTGTTTATCTATGATTAATTTGATTTTGTCAATTTTAACTTCATCGCAATTTCTAGGGTTTCGTCTGCATTTTGTTTTTGTTTATTTTAGGGGAAATTTTGATTGTGAAATTGATGCGGTACAGGTGCTTGAGTTGGCTGGAAATGCAGCAAGAGACAACAAGAAGACCAGAATTGTTCCGAGACACATTCAATTAGCTGTGAGGAACGACGAGGAATTAAGCAAGCTTCTGGGTGACGTCACAATCGCAAATGGTGGTGTTATGCCAAACATCCATAACCTTCTTCTCCCTAAGAAAGCCGGTGGTTCTTCGAAGCCATCTGTTGATGATGACTAGAGAGGTACATACGAAGTGTTATTTTGAATCGAAATTGGGCCTGGATTGCGCCTTTTAGGGTTTGATCTTTCTTTTTCCCCTTCCTGATTTTCAATCGGGGTTGTGGAATTCGGGACGTGTTGTCAGTGATAGTTAGATACTGTGTTCATATTTTGGCAATTTAGTGAAAACCTAATAGCTTTTGGTTCGTTTATGTTGTTTCAGTTCAATCTTATACTACTTCTAGTGTTTGACATTTGTTACTTAATTGAAACTTTATTTCATACCATATGCAGTGTAGTTAGATAATTTCTGAATGTTGGTTTGTTGCTTTTTGTTTAAAGGCGTTATAAAAACTCAAGATAATAGAGCTCTCCATAATGATATATGTGCTTCACATACAGAGCTGCTTCAGTCTCTATAGAAAGCTGTTCATTGCAGTTTTTAGCTATATATAATAACATATGCTCATAACAGTTTGTATTATCATTGCTAACGCATGTTTTCGAGTTTAAGTTATGGAGTAAAGGAAAGGGAAATTCTTTTCTTTCAAATCATTTGACATAAAAATAAGTCTATATTCTCCTTCAAACCTCTCCATTTCCTTTCTTCAGTGCCATTTTTCAAGGTTTTCTTCTAAATCATTTCTTTTCCTTTGTTAAAAAAACTCGAGAACAGGGTGTAAGTGTTGATTAGTATCATTAACTCATAACTAACCATCTGTAGTGGTAACACAACACTTATTATCATTATAACTGGACCTTCATATAATTATTTATTCAACAATGGGGAAAATAATCACAATGCTTGTTAATTGGTTCATCACGGAAGAAACGAGCACCTATTGTATATAATCTAAGGTGGATAGATATAAAAAGAGTTAAAATCGTCATTTTGAACTCTATCCCCTAATCAGCGTAAAGTTGGTGAATAGTTAAAAAGGGAAAATGCCCTAAAAAAACTCCCTCCAAATATTACACCCTTTATTTTCTTGAAAGAACTCGACAACAGGCTAAGTCGCATTTTCACTCGCATCATTTCCTTTCTTTTTATATAATAGTATAGATGAGCATTTTACCTATTTATACATGCTTTGTGAAAGCAAGCTAATTTGAATTTGTTCTTTTATGATCAAGAAAGCAAAGAAAAAAGAATAGAAAACAAACAAATCACCATGAGTTAACAACTAACTATATCTTATCTTAAGGAGTGTTAAAAGAGAGGTTTTATATCTTCTTATTTATCCTCTTACTTACAAGATTAATACAAGTCTTAAAATTAATGGAGCAGGTGAGAAAATAAAATTAGTGAATTATACATGTTATCTGTGGTGAATAGGAGAGAGAATTAGAAAAAAGTAAAATTTTCCGTGTCAAAATAATAAACTTTAATAAAAGACGAGGGTTTCAAGGAAAAGAGAGGCATTATCACTTTTCATTTACCTTGATACTTTGGATAGAAGGGAGACTGCTCCTCTGAGGAGCATGAACGAGATAATACTAATTGAATCATAAGATTATTATAATCGACTTGATTAGAAGCTCTAATAACTATTCAAAATTGATGGTATTTCAATCATGATAATCTTGGTTGGTACCAAACCCGATAGTGATTCTTTTGATTCGTATTAGAGTGATGGCCCCTGTTTCACTAATAGCTGGGAAGGGAATACGTTCTCCAATCGGCATGTGTTGAATAGAGAGAACAAAACCTAAGTAACTTAAGCTTGCACACCATACATACATGAATTAAGCTCAAATGAATTGGGTAGAGACAATTATTAAGACCAACTTTATTGGTATGGCTTCCACGAATCAAAAGGTTATCATAAACTATCACCGACAGCCCGTCAAAACAAATCTAGAGGAGCTTACAACTTTAGATTAACATGATTAGGATGTCAACCAGTTAAGTAAAGTATTAAACTAATAAATTCCATAAATTAATATTAAAAAAATTATATTTCAGTAAATATGAAATAAAAAAGGGCAAACCTTGTACTTAAAATACATGCATATAGTATAAGCAAAAAACTACAACATGCATTCATAAAGAGTTGTGGCTTATTATTGAATATCATTACGCTATCCTTAACTTTTTTGAAAATGGTAAACATACATTTACTAAATCTAGTCCTAAATTTACTCAATTATTTATCACCGACCTTTCACCTAGGTTATATGCCCTTTTAATAGAACATAGATGACATCATAGAGCAAATCTGCAAAAACCAGTGACAATTCAACAAGCATTGGAACAACAAAATCGGCAAGGTTTTGTTTTTAAAGGGGGAAACCAACATTTGATAAATTAAAAGATATCATTTATTGAAAAGCCTAAAAAAAGACAAGAAGAGGTGATAGTAAAAATTAAGAGGCTGTTTATTAAAATAAAATGATTAAACACTGAATAATTCTATAAAACCGTGTCTGAATGAGACATACTGTTTGATAAAGGTTCTGAATGATATAAATTACCATTTAAACCTTAATATTGATCTATTATATTATAAGATAAGACTGTTTAACAAGATAACATATGAAATAAATGACATTAAAGTAAAATATTTGATGCTTAATGATTCAGAATATACATTAAGGTGGAATGATTCAACATGGTTCTTCTATTTCATTCAGCACAGTTTTCAATCAAAGAAAACAATCAAACATGCTGAATACTAAAGAATTCAGCATTCAATACTGAATGACTTCATTTAACGGCAAACAAATGACCCCGGACCAATAAAATAGGAGGAAGTTAAATGTTATTCTAAAAAGTCATGGAAAATAGCCCACAAATTTACCGGTGCACACTTGACCAAGAAGAATGAGAATACAAAGTCAAATGTTGAAAAAATAGCCCACGAATATTAAATTCCCAGGCTTCGGCCTTTTATATAGAAAAAAGTCAAAAACTAGAAATCGAAGAAGCCTTCATAGTTCATACTTATCCATCTCTGTTGAAATCGAAGAAGCTAAGCTACCCAGGTTTGAAATCTCTCCATCTCTTCCCTTCTTTTCTGCCCTAAATTTTGCTTCGTCTAATGTTGGATTATCCATGTTATTAGGTTTTATTGGTACTAGTTTGCTTGGCATGAGATTTAATTAGTTTGTAAAACTACTTGCTTTAATCTTTTGTGCCCTAGTTTGAATTGAATGTTAGATTGTTTCTTTTCTGCCCTAATTTGGATAAATATGTACACAGTGTTAGAAAGGATAACGATTTTAGTACCATATCCTCACATTGTTTAGACAAAAACCCTAGTTCGTCCATCTTTCGAAACCCTAACTTTCTCAATCCTGCAAAACCAGCAATCATCAATGGCGGCAATCAGTTTAAGAAAGGGAAACACAAGGCTCCCCCCTGAAGTAAACAGGGTTCTTTACGTACGCAACTTGCCATTCAACATCACGTCCGAAGAGATGTACGATATCTTCGGTAAATATGGTGCGATTCGACAGATACGTATTGGAACCAACAAGGATACGCGAGGCACTGCCTTTGTAGTTTACGAAGACATCTATGATGCCAAAACAGCAGTCGATCATCTTTCTGGTTTTAATGTCGCGAATCGGTACCTGATTGTGTTGTATTATCAGCAGGCGAAGATGAGTAAGAAATTTGATCAGAAGAAGAAAGAAGAGGAACTTACTAAGCTTCAGGAAAAATATGGAGTTACTGCCAAAGATCTTAAGTGAGTTCGTTTGAATTTGTGCGTTTTGTTACTGTCTGACAAATTTCTAGGGCTTCTTATTGTAGAATTATCAGTCAGATGAATTTCAATACTATAACTTTCATCTTGAGTTTAAAACAGTGTTTGTCGTTTCATGTATCAACTCTACGGAGGATTGCCTTTATTGCAATTATGTAATATAAGCTTTTATTTTGATTTGTTTATGTTCCAAATAAACCTCACGGTCCTCACCGGTAAATTCAAATGGATCTTAAACTCACCTGTCAATCCAACAGATCTAATAGTTTGATTCACACTAAGAATGACCACCTTTTATGTCAGGCTGGCTAACCCATTACGGCATTATCCAATCTTGCCTGATCCGCCACCTTTATTCTTACCATACACTTGTAAAACTCTATCACCAGATTCACAAATTGTCATGCATTTGGATATATAACAGATGTTGGAATTTGAAAATTGTTTGAAAACTGTTTTGTGATTACTGATTACCATGTATACGTTTTGTGTCTCCCTTCTAGTGTGAAATAAACATTCGTAAAATAAATGTAACAATTTGAATTTGTTCATATGATTCAAGAGTGTTTCAAAGTTGATAGGACATCCTTAGTTGCAGCAGATATAACAGCATCTGAAGCATTAGGCAGGTGATAATATTTTCCTGGGAAAGCAATCACATGAATACCAGTCAAAGGAATATAGGAACTGAATTATACAATAGTTTCTGGGTGATGTTTATATGGTATGATAAGAAAGAAATGTATAAGTATGGGTGCACAGCGTCCTTGCGAAGTTGTTTTGATATCTTAATAAGAAAACCAAATTGCGGAAAAGAAAATCAATTTGAGAATGCATCTGAAGGCAAGTTACCTTCAACTCTTAAGAAGAAGGCATGGGTGCATGTGAAGCCATTTCAGGACCATTGGATCATTTGAGTGAAATATTTGCTCTACCATCTGTTATTACTACAATCATTGTACGTCCTACGTCTCCTTTCTTCTCTGCATTCATACCAAACCTAACCGCCTGACCAGATTCCAATTCACCATATCAGTAACTAAATACACACACATACAAATTTTAAAAGCAATCTATTAGACTATTAGTAGAGGTGGTCATTTCAAACCATTTTTCCTTATGAACGGGTCGATTCAAGTCATGTGTTATACTGTTATCTCTAGGAAGGCGAACTGATTATTAAAAGATAATAATTTAAAAAAAGGAGTCGAAAACATTTTGAAAACATATTTGATATGCTGATTATCTATAAGAAAAAGAAAATTACCAGTAAATGTTTCAGGTTAACCTGAACCAAGCCAAAACCCACCCGACCTGCCCATTTTGACACAACTAATTGTTAGTATGCATTTTTAATGATGACTAAATTTACAAATAATTCCAATTTATTAAATATATGTGCATGCTCTGTTGTTGATTCATGTCCTTGTATGTCATGACACCATCATTTTACTAAATTAGTTTTAGTTGATACTGTGGGACTGTTGATACTGTTGTGAGTCCCTGAGCGAGGGGAGAACCTCCACCACATGGAAGCATTTCTAGTCGTTTCCTAGCCATTGATTTGTATCTGGAAGGTGGCAAAAGTACTTCTGCAGCGTCTCCACGAAATGGAATAATGGCAACCTATAAAGTTTACAGAAGTACAAAATACAATATTCAAATTGTTGCAACACATAAAAATAAGATTGCAAAAGACAACTAAGCTCATACAGACAGCCTAAAGGCAGATAAATCAGCAAGAACCTACATTTATATCTTAATAATAATTGTCAGTTTGTCACACAAAATCATTCCTATTCTCTTTTGGCTTTCTAGTAACATCTCGAGACTAAGGATTATTAGTTGTTTCATGTCATAAAACAAGTTGGCTAAAAATTTTCAGAAGGTTTTGTGTCTACAATATAACATCTGTGAGACACAATCACACACATATATAGAAATATATAATACTCTTTCAGCATTAAGGGAAGAAAGCGGGCATTATTGACAACCTTGGGAAGCATTGGTTTAATATGCCAACCTCTATGCTCTGAGAAAATGACATTCTTTGCTCTCCCGGCTATCCCTTTGCGTCTTTGTGCTTGTTGTGCAAAGAAGAGAAGTTTCTCATCCACAAGACCCCCTTCTGCATCAAAGATAAATTCTTCAGGTATTTGGTCCTGTTACTTTTCATTCTCCTCGTCAATTTCATCTTCATTTTCTTCTTCCTGCTTGTACAATAAATCTCCCATGATTAGAGAATGCAGCAGATGGCAACGATTTATGTAGAGTAATAAAAATATAACTTAGATTTGTTCTTTGGTTAATTTGAAGTTTAGACCATGCTGACAAGCCTCTATTAGACTATTTCATCTTCTTCTTTAGTCTGGTTCTCAGAATCTTGATTTTGTGAACGGGGAGGAGGCTGCTGCTGTTGCTGATTTGGAGGGTTCTCCTTAAATATTGAACGAGGAAGAATGACTAGTTTTACCTGTCATTACATAATCAGAAAGTGAATGGTGAGCTTTCTATCGTATACTGCCTAAGAATTGGTACAAGTGAATATTAAACTATGAAAAGATGAAGCAATAGCTATTGAGGAAATGAAATACTTGCTCTATCACAATAGAGTGCGGAAATACTATGTCTCACACTTCTTTAGCACGTCCACCTTTTTATGGTATTAGTGAAATAGCTGTTGAAACATGGACTATGTTATTTCTTTTACTTGAACTATATAGATTTGTTCAGGTTTTGGTGATTAACATTATGGTGTTACTTACACCACACCCCGTTAGGTGAAAACATCACATTTCACTAGTGTACTTGCAGATGTATAGCTAAATTGAACTAAACCAAAGGAAGATTCGAGTTGTCTTATTCACATTTCACTTGCATGTGTTGTCCTTAATTTTGTACAACAACCAAAGATGGGATGAGAAGGAGACAACAATCACACCATAAGTACAGAATTTGTTTTTAATTATTAAATTAAGACATCTATGAGCATGAATTGTTGTAATTTATGAGAAATTTTATTCATATTTTGAACCGTGTATAATTCTTTTAGTTTTGATGTGAATCATTAACACCGTTGATCAAACGATGGTAAATATGTGAAGAATGTGATATTTTTGCTTTGCAGTTAATAATGATGGATAGATGGCGATTTATTTAATTATACTTTAGCTTTTATTTAAACTCTAGTTTGTTGTTCTTATAGGTGTCTTAGAATAACTGTACCACAACCAATGATGATGAGTATTGGCTAAGAAGCGAAGAATCGTATGATTTTGGCTTTTGAACAATGATAATCAAGCGTATGTTGTTCAACTACATGTCAGTATCACGATACTGCTCGACATCATTACTTAAAAATGGAGACAAGTTGAAAGAAGCAAGAATATTTTCAAATAAGGACGTTGTTGAGTATTCGAAAGTGAGTTTTGATGGAAACCCACTGCATCTAGATCTCGAATATGCAAAGAATGCTGGGTTTAAAGGTAAACTAGTCCCTGGAATGCTAGTTGCGTCTGTGTTCCCGAGGATCATTGCTTCTCATTTTGTAAGTAGCTTAATTACCCATCTCTTGTATACATACATGTATGTACCTCTCATAGACTAAGGGACTGTTTGAAGGCAGCTAAATGGAACCATTCAGTGCTGAATGCTGAATCATTCGGCATTCAGCACGGTTGATCATCACCTTTGAATGAAACTGTAAAATGTTGTTGAATCAATCCACTATAAACAACCTCCTGAATCATTAAACACCCGATTTTTTCCTAATATCCCTAAGATTTGGTTTTTGTAGCCAGGAGCAGTATATGCCTCACAAACCTTGCACTTTAGATTGCCTGTTTATGTAGAGGAGGAGATAATAGGCGAAGTCGAAGCTACTAGCATAAGAGGATTAAAGAAGAAATACATGTAAGTCGAATATGCAAACTCTTCCAACTGTTGTATAACTAATTATTATAACTATAAACACATGTTTTTAAACTTTAAGTTTTTGGATTAGTGCCAAATTCACAACCAGGTGCTTCAACAAAAACACTGGAGTTCTTGTTGTTGATGGAGAGGCTATGGCTGTCTTGTCAACACTATGTCCAACCCCGCAAGCGTTAACTTGATCGACTCAGGTCTATTTTAATTTAGTCCCATGCCTGCTGTGTGTCTAATACATGGATATGTAGCAAAATGTCATGATGGGTCATCTAGACACTTCTTATTTTGAGCTTTATAAACATTTTCTTAAAATTATTGGAAAAAATATACTTTAATTCGCAAGTATAATCGAGTTGAAACCACAAAGCACGAGTTCATGGCGATGAATAATTTCTTTACTGTATTCTTTGATTTTAATAAATTTGATCGTATTGATTCTAATGGTTAGATATTGAAAGGAAGCAGCGCTCGTAATGGTGATAAATAACCGTTCAAGTTAAATGGTTACCCCCTTGTGAAAATCAACCGTTTATATTAAACTGAGATACCTGATTCCTCTTGGTTTCTTCCAATTACCTGATGGGGATCGCCGATTAATTCCCAATATTTTTTTAAGTGGGGATGGGGACCCTTTTATAAAAGGGGATAAGGGACCAATCCACAGTTCGAAACTGCCACATTGCCATCCATGCATTCTTGAATCTTAATCAATTTATTCAAGTAAAACACTAATTTTATTAAAATTACTAGGGGTGTTGTTCGGCTTCTGAGTATGCCGGGTTGGGCATATCCGGTATTTTATTGTTAAAAAATTATCCGTTAACTGAACCGAATTACAATTTAGTTATGCGGGTATCAGGTCGGTTAGCATTGGTTATACCCAAAAAAACCATTTTTTTGGTTGAATAATAATAGACATGTATAATTGTATATTCTAGCCATAGCATTTAATATTATCGTTTCTTTTTTATAATGTGATTATTATTTGTGACACTTAAAAAAATAAAGATATAAAATAAATGAAGGAAAAGGTTTATTGCTGGCTACTTCCCATAAGAATAAAGTTAGACATAAAATAAAGAAATATTAAAACATAGAAATTGACATGTAACAGATTACTTTTAATACTATAGCCACTTGATATTTATGTTTTTTTCCTCATGGATTACGAAAATTGACGTGCTTGGGTATTCGTGTGACCTGGACCACTGGTCCTACCGGATACAGAGTGTGGGGTGGGTATGACTTTTAAGTAAAAAAATTTATAAATTGCAAATGTTTAAACCTAATAACCTATTATTACGGTTGATTATGGTTCGGTTTTAGCATAAAATCAAATCAAATAAAAAATTTTGGTTTTTGAAAAACTAAAATCGTTCGGTTTTAGAGTGATTCAGTTTGGTTTTACATCTTTTCTTTTTAACTATCAAGATTTGAAATTAGACAAGCATCATTGTGAAGCTATGAAATTAAACAAGATTGGAGTTATATTAAAAACATCAAGATGTGTGCCGTCTCATGCAAACTATATACATTGTAATTGATACAATCAAAAGTTTAAACATTAAAGGCAAAATGGAAACAAATCAAAACTCAAATCAAATCGATAAATAACATATTAGCAAATTGAAAATCAAGATGAACAATCAACTCTAGATGAACTGTATCTCAAAAAAACTAGAATCTGAAAATCGAGATAAACAACTAGAAATGGATTTCTATATTAAGCTGGAAATAGATAAAATCAAGAAGTGAACTCGTCGACTCAAAATGAAGTGAACTTGTGGACTCAAAATGAAGTGATGTAGGTGAACTCAATCGAGTAGTCCTATGACCAAACGAAGCCGCAACTGCGAAGGAGATCTAAATTAGTGTGAGGCCTCTTTGATGGAACTCTAATATAAATGAGGGGCGGCTGTGTAAATGAGAAAGTCAGGGTATTTGATTTTCTGGATATGCATATTTACAATATTGCCTTTGAAATGGTTCGGTTCAGTTTTTTCGATTTTTGAAAATTTTAAAACCAAACCGAAAAAGTCGGTTTTTAAAAATTTGAAAACCAAATAAAATCGTTAGTTGCTATATTGGTTCAGTTTTTTCTGCTCACCCCTACCTATTATTGACGAGACACAAGTAACTTATAAGTATAGAAGACCCAAGTTTAGTGACAAAAAAACCCGGCTATCTGGTATACCTGAATGTTTTTTCAAAAACCAATAAACGAATCGAAAAATATACGGGTGAGCATGGGTATCGAAAATACCGAACCGTACCGGAACCGGTATCAAGTTAGAGTTTTCAGTCCGATACTCGGTACTTGAAATATTGCTAAATCGTATTCGGGACTAGTACTGAAAAAACTAGGTAAAATAAGTACTGATACCGTATATGATACTCGGTACGGTATTCGGTATCGTCTTTAAACCAAATTCGGCAAACGACGCATAACATTGATGGTATATATATATTGAAATGAATAAGCGCAGACAGAGATGAAAGAATTAATATTGCAGATCAAAGGGATTCATATATTTATTGAATAGCTTTCTGGTACACACTTTAAGAAAAGAACACAGAGACTATAAATAGAACTAAGGGCCACGAGAAAGACTCAACAACCCACTAAACTTGCTCAACAGAAAATGACCCGTTGAACACTTACTTGATTTTAAAATAATAAACACAAGCATGCATAATAAGAATCCCACAAAATGCTGACTTTGAATTAGACTTCTTCACTCTCCCTTAATTCAAAGTCCTTCACACCAAGCTTATATCTGAAATAGACAAATTTTTCTTTAGACAGAGCTTTTGTCAAAATGTCAGCCAACTGCTCATGTGTACTGCAAAACTCTAGCCTCACCAAATTCTCCATTACTTTCTCCCTTATATGGTGAAACTTCAGCTCAATATGCTTGGACTTGCTATGCATTACAGGGTTCTTTGACAAATTAATTGTTGATTTATTATCACAATAAATGACTGTTGGTGCACTTTGATCAAAGCCAAGATCCTCCAGAGTTCTTCTAAGCCATATAGCTTGACAAACTGCACTTGAAGCAGAGATATACTCAGCTTCAGTACTGGATAAGGCCACAGTAGGTTGTTTCTTTGAACTCCACGCAATAGCACCACTTCCCATGGAGAAAACATATGCTAAAAGGCTTTTTCTATCATCCAAACTACTAGCCCAGTCACTATCACTATGACTAACCAGTTTAAAGGATTCCACCTGTTTGTACCATATACCAAAACTAGTTGTACCTGCAACATATTTCAGAATTCTTCGAGCTGCTCCATAATGAACTTTTGAAGGTCGCTGCATAAATCTTGACACTAGGCTTACAACATAAGCTAAATCTGGCCTCGAGTGAGTTAGATATAAGAGACCACCAACCAAGCTTCTATAATTCCACTCATCAATCTTCTTTGATCCATCCTCGAGTTGGAGCTTTTCATTGCTATTCATTGGTGTGCTCTCCTTCTTGCAATCAGCAAGACCAAACCTAGAGAGCATATTTTTTGCATATTTCTCTTGGCAAAGAAAAGTTCCATCTTCTGTCTGATGAACCTCAAGACCCAGGTAGTAGCTCAACAAAACCATATCCGTCATCTCAAAACTTTGATTCATAATTTCAAGAAGACCGTATAAACAGTAGAATGATATCTGATGTTGCTCGAAAACCCCCTGACCGACAAGAATACCAGGCCCTACATGTGTTTCAAGAACAAAATAGACCACCTCGAGGGAGAGGGAGAGGTAACTTTAGAAGACGAGGATCAGGTCGTGGTCGAGGAGGATATGGAAGAGGAGGATATGATCGAAGTAAAGTACCTCAATGCCATGTTTGTAAAAAATTTGGACATCTTAAGAAAGATTGTTGGTACAACGAGGAGAGTCAAGTTAATGTAGCTGAGAACGAACCACAAGAAGAAGATGCAGAAGATGAAGAACCTCACTTACTGGTTGCTGTTCACGCTCAATACACCCTTTTGACCACAACAGGTAATCATAATGACTCCAATAGACTATGGTTTTTAGACTCTGGATGTTCAAATCATATGATTGGTCTCAAAGAAATTTTTGTTACTTTCAATGAGTCTTTTAAACTTGAAGTAAGGTTAGGGGATAAGAAGAAGATTAAAGTAGAAGGTATAGGGACTGTCAAAGTCCACACAAGTGACAACCAATATAGGCTGCTTGATAATGTCTATTATGCCCCTAAATTAGAATACAATCTTCTTAGTGTTGGTCAACTTATGAGAAAGGGGTATGCTATACTGTTTGATGATGATCAGTGCATAGTCAAAAGCAAGTATACAGGAAGCATTTTGACGTCAATTCCTGTAGCAAACAATAATATGTTTGTCCTTGACACAAGAAAGTTGACATCTGTCCATACTCCTCCTACCAAGGTGGACATAGAAGCCTTACGTTGGCATTGTAGATTCGGTCATCTCCACTTTGAAGGTTTAAAGGCTCTGGCCTGTAAAGAAATGGTGCTAGGGTTACCTAAACTTAAGACTACAACTATTTGTGAATCATGCATTACTGGAAAACAATCACGTCTTCCCTTCCAATCATCTTCATGGAGAGCAAAGCAGAAACTTGAACTAATTCACACAGACCTTTGTGGGCCAATGCAAACCGCAAGTCTTGAAAAAGAGACAGGTAAATCGATCAAGGTGCTTCGCTCAGACAGAGGAGGGGAGTTCTGCTCAGAAGTATTCAATTCTTACTGTGAGCAGGTTGGTATTAAAAGGGAGCTGACTATTCCATACACACCTCAACACAATGGGGTGGTAGAAAGAAAGAACCGAACCATTATGAACTTGACCAGGAGCATGTTGCAAGATCGAGATTTACTCAATTCTCTTTGGGCTGAAGCTGTGGCTACAGCAGTTTATGTTACAAACAGATCACCTTCAAGAGCCCTTGTGAATCAAACCCCATACGAGGCCTGGACAGGGAAGAGACCATTTGTCTCACACATGAGAATTTTCGGTGGTGTGGCATATGGAGCTGTTCCCTCTCAACAAAGAAGAAAGCTCGATGCAAGGTCAGAAAAGACCATTTTTATTGGTTATTCTGATGCAAGTAAAGGATACAGGCTTTTTAATCCAATGACAGGGAAAATTTCTACAAAGCATGATGTTGTTTTCCTTGAAGACTTTAAATGGGAATAGTCAAAAGATAAAGCTACACCTACAAGTAGGTACAACTTTATTGACCCATTCCTATGTGATAACACCCCTTACTTTTCTGGTGAAACTAGTACTCTTTCACATGGAACTAGCCAAGAGTCAACAGCTATACCCTCTCCTAATATAGCACCTACCACTGTACCTGATGACAATGACTTGTCCCCTCATAATGGACAAGTTACAAACCCAAGACCACCACCTACGAGTAGTACTTCTTGGCCCCATACATCACCAACTCAACTCTCAAAAAGACAATCAAGACCACCAGCATGGCTTGAAGATTTTTGTAGTGGAGCAGGTCTCTCTGATGAGGAAGGAGATTTCATCAACTGTCAATTTGCCCTCAATGTTTCTGATCCATGTTCATTTATCGAAGCAGTCAAGCACAAAAAATGGCAAGATGCCATGCATGCAGAATTACAAGCTATTGAAAACAATCAGACATGGAACCTTATGTCTCTTCCTCATGGAAAAAACAAAGTGGGAGTAAAATGGTTGTACAAAACTAAATTAGGTGCTAATGGTGAAGTGCTGAAGTACAAAGCACGTCTTGTGGCTAAGGGCTATTCATAGCAGCATGGCATAGACTTTCAAGAAACCTTTGCTCCGGTTGCTCGGTTTGAAACCATCAGAATTGTTCTTGCTGTTGCTGCTCAAATGAAGTGGTCAGTGCATCAACTTGATATCAAGTCTGCTTTTCTACATGGAACCTTGAATGAGGAAATATATGTAGAGCAACCTGAAGGGTTTGTCATCAAAGATAAACCAAACATGGTATATAAGTTGAATAAGGCTTTATATGGGTTAAAACAGGCTCCTCGAGCATGGTATGGAAAAATCGATGGCTACTTCATGGAGAATGGGTACAAGAGAAGTCATAATGAACCGACCTTGTATGTCAAAGTTTTGAGATGACGGATATGGGTTTGTTGAGCTACTACCTGGGTCTTGAGGTTCATCAGACACAAGATGGAACTTTTCTTTGCCAAGAGAAATATGCAAAAAATCTGCTCTCTAGGTTTGGTCTTGCTGATTGCAAGAAGGAGAGCACACCAATGAATAGCAATGAAAAGCTCCAACTCGAGGATGGATCAGAGAAGATTGATGATTGGAATTATAGAAGCTTGGTTGGTGGTCTCATATATCTAACTCACTCGAGGCCAGATTTAGCTTATGCTGTAAGCCTAGTGTCAAGATTTATGCAGCGACCTTCAAAAGTTCATTATGGAGCAGCTCGAAGAATTCTGAAATATGTTGCAGGTACAACTAGTTTTGGTATATGGTACAAACAGGTGGAATCCTTTAAACTGGTTAGTCATAGTGATAGTGACTGGGCTAGTAGTTTGGATGATAGAAAAAGCCTTTTAGCATATGTTTTCTCCATGGGAAGTGGTGCTATTGCGTGGAGTTCAAAGAAACAACCTACTGTGGCCTTATCCAGTACTGAAGCTGAGTATATCTCTGCTTCAAGTGCAGTTTGTCAAGCTATATGGCTTAGAAGAACTCTGGAGGATCTTGGCTTTGATCAAAGTGCACCAACAGTCATTTATTGTGATAATAAATCAACAATTAATTTGTCAAAGAACCCTGTAATGCATAGCAGGTCCAAGCATATTGAGCTGAAGTTTCACCATATAAGGGAGAAAGTAATGGAGAATTTGGTGAGACTAGAGTTTTGTAGTACACATGAGCAGTTGGCTGACATTTTGATAAAAGCTCTGTCTAAAGAAAAATTTGTCTATTTTAGATATAAGCTTGGTGTGAAGGACTTTGAATTAAGGGAGAGTGAAGAAGTCTAATTCAAAGTCAGGATTTTGTGGGATTCTTATGATGCATGCTTGTGTTTATTATTTTAAAATCAAATAAGTGTTCAACGGGTCATTTTCTGTTGAACAAGTTTAGTGGGTTGTTGAGTCTTTCTCGTGACCCTTAGTTCTATTTATAGTCTCTGTGTTCTTTTCTTAAAGTGTGTACCAGAAAGCTATTCAATAAATATATGAATCCCTTTGATCTGCAATATTAATTCTTTCATCTCTGTCTGTGCTTATTCATTTTAATATATATATATATATATATATACCATCATTGTGGTATCAGAGCCAGGTTGTCTTCATGGCTGACCTATCAAGTGCTTCAGGTGCCTCGTCCATAATTATTCCTGTCTTCAAGGGAGAAGGATACGAACATTGGAGTCTTAGAATGAAGACCATCTTACGATCACGAGATCTGTGGGATCTGGTGTTCTTGGGTATCACTGCGATCAGTGAAAGATCCAGTGACACAAGAGAAATCAAACGAAGAGATGCTCAAGCGATGTCCTTGATTCAACAAGGTGTGCATGACAGTCTATTCTCTCGCATAACCGCAGCAGATACGGCTAAAGAAACATGAGAAATTCTACGTGTAGAATTCCAAGGTGACTCTCAAGTTCAATCCGTTAAATTACAAGGATTAAGGAGATCATTTGAAAACCTGGCTCTGATACCACAATGATGGTATATATATATTGAAATGAATAAGCACAGGCAGAGATGAAAGAATTAATATTGCAGATCAAAGGGATTCATATATTTATTGAATAGCTTTCTGGTACACACTTTAAGAAAAGAACACAGAGACTATAAATAGAACTAAGGGTCACGAAAAAGACTCAACAACCCACTAAACTTGCTCAACAGAAAATGATCCGTTAAATACTTATTTGATTTTAAAATAATAAACACAAAATCCTGACTTTGAATTAGACTTCTTCAAACATGTGGGAAAAAACGTATCATATTTGCTTCTCCTGAAACAATCAAAGTCTATCACAGGCTACTAACTAGAACCTATTTCGATTACTGCAGTCGATCGATTAGGGACCATTGAGCAGTCAATCTTAGTGAGCAGCCCATCGATTACCGCTTTAGAAGTGAGCAGTCAATCGAGAGTTTGAGAGCCAAGAAAACGATATGTTATATGGGCTCACTGTTTGTCCTTTGTCGTGAAAACAACAGCCCATCAGGTTACAGGCTTCGGCCTTTTTATCCCTTGTCGATTCAACATTTGTCGATCGAAGAAAGTAGCCAGCCATCCACATTCTGACACCGAAGAAATCAGCAGAAACCTTGAAATCGAAGACTCGTTTTGCGTCCTGCACCCCTTCGATGTCTGAAAGAGCCTTGAAATCGATACTCATCCATCGAAGAAGCTAGACAGGTTTGGGATCTGTCTTCTCTCCCCCTTTTTTGTGAAAGGTTTTTATATCCTCTGCTTCTCACATTCCTTTGAAGTTTGTTAATGTTAAGTTTTTGCTTGGCATTATTATATATATGTTTCTGCACTAATGTTAGATTATCCATGCTATTAGGTTTTCTTGGTAGTAGATTTAATTACTTGCTTTAATCATTTTTGCCCTTGTTTGAATTGAATGTTAGATTCTTTCTTTTCTGCTCAAATTAATGTTAATTTGAATGTTAAATCTTCAATTATATTTTTAGTGTGGAAATCATCGATGTCCTGAATTAGAATGTTTCGTACTCGTATAAGCATGAAGTTTTACATAATTTGGTTCGCTCATCTACTTTACAAATAAAAACTCGATTAAGGGAAAGCCGGAAAAACCTGAATCAGTCACCAAAAATCATGGTGCGTCGGTCATTCAGTCACCAAAAATCATGGATCCGCCATTACTTACTTTTATACTAGTTTAAGCTATTAATCAGTCTTGGTACAACCTAATTTCTTGGATCTGCCACCGGAAACGGTAGTACTTTAAAATGTGTAGGATAATAGGGAAAGTTAATTAAAAGGACAGTTATCTTTGCATCAATTTCCAATTTGTGCAACTTTTTAAAAATGTTTTTAAACGGGTCAGTATACTATGCATTTCTTTTTAACCACCCGCATCGGCAAGGAGCCCGATTGATAGGGTAATATGGGAACACCAAAACACCAAATTGGGTTCCATCGGGTAACATGGGAACACCAAAACACCACTTTGGGTAAGTGGAGATTGGGTTGTGGAACGGGCTGTGGAACCCGTTTCTTTTTTTCTTTTTTTTTCTTCCCTCTCACATTTAATATATATATATTTTATTAATATTTGATGTGGGGTTGGATAGGGTTAGATGTGGGGGTTTATGGGGTAAGTTGGGTTGAAGGTGAAAGATGATGTGGATGCTGATGTGGCAGTGGGGTAAGTTGGGTTGGATGCGGGTGGTCTAAAAAGGACAATATATCATTATAATGTGTGGAGGATTTCTTGAAAATCACTAGAAACTTGTAAAAAATAGATTATAGTAGGAAAGATCTAGATACTATCGGATTAAAACAACTCTACCCGTCGGTTTCCATACCTGGGTAGTAATTCGGGTGGCCTTAAACATCCATAGCAGCAAAAGGGCACAGAACACAACAATAAATAGCCTTAAACAACAGATGAATAGCAAACCTTCACAACACTTTTAATATGCTCACCTGAGAGCAAATTTTCTTCAGAATACTTTTAGAATGAAGGTTCAGTTTTAAAAAGTTCTGTTTTGAAGCTTTTGTTCTATCATCTATTCTTCAAGTGTCACAATTTCATCTTGATTGTGAATTTTCTAGTAAATTTCACTTTTAAAAATTGAATTTCATTACCATACCGTGAGTATGTGTTCACTAATCAATCATCCTGTACATTAACTATTTTATATTTAGCAAGTCCTTAATCAGATAACTAATTTAAGATGCAGGGTTATAAATTTACCTTTATAATTTTATATACTCCTTATATTATAGGAAAAATTCCCGAGAAAGGTAACATAAATATCAAAATTTGTTTAATAAAGGTAACGTATAATTTTTTGTGCGGATTATAAATTTAAATTTGTTATAAAAAGGGAATTATAGATTTCAATTTTGCATAAAAAGAGAGTATAAATTTTAATTTGTTATTAAAGAGTATCAAACCAAGGTTATCAGGTCTAGATATTCTTTTTATAACAAATTTATAATCATTTCTTGACCAAAAGAACTTTATGTTACCTTTATTCGCAAATTCTGATATTAATATTACCTTTCTCAGTAATTTGCTCTATATTTAATAGGGAATCATTCCATACTAAGCCCGTATAACGCTATAAGCCCAAGTGTGGAACTCAACCCTTAAAACCGGCTTGTAGGAGGAGGGGGCGCCTAGACTTGTAAGCCACCAACTTTATTTACTTTCGGCTGATGTGGGATCGTAAATAATACCCCATGTTTGAAAGGCCAACATCCTCGTTGGTCATGGTTGGCACCCCTCTTTTCAGGTCCAAGCCACAACTTCATATGTCACCACTTCGAGTCATCGTTGGTCACGGTTGACATCCTGCTTCTTCGGGTCCAAGTCCAAGCCACCACTCCGAGTGTTGAAACCTTGCAAGATGGGGATGGCTTTAATACCAATTGATACAAACCTATCACATACTAGGCCCGTATCATGCCGTAAGCCCCAGTGTCGAACTCAGCCTTAAAACTGGCTTGTAGGAGGAGGGGACACCTAGAGTTATAAGCCTCCAACTTTATTTACTTTCGGTTGATGTGGGATCTTAACAATATTATATGATTAATAATTGCCTTAATACACCCACATAACAAGTAATACTCATATACTTCTTATAGTTTCAACTTCTTTTATTTTAGGTTTAGAAATTTATGTTAAGATTTAGAATTCGCGAGGATGACTATGGTGAAGTTAGAGGCCAGACTGTCAGTGTGTGGTGGAGTGGGGCTGTAGGGGCAAACCGATGGTTAAGCGGCGGAAGTGGCCTGGTGGGTTTCTGTTTCCCTTGTTCGCTGCCATTTCTGCTGTTTCTGTTTTACGGAGATTTTGATTTTGTGTGCTAAAATTTCATGGGCTGGGGTCATGGGGCAGCAGGGCCTGGTAAGGAGGCTGTTTTTTTATACTCGTAGGTCAAAAAAATCCATGAGGAGGCTAGGACCCCGCATCTTTAGCCTTGCATCTGTCGCTGCTTGGTAGAGACTAAGAACCGCACGTGATCCTGTAGAGAACAAATTAGTGACTTTGAGTGTATAAACCACATACAACATTACGTCTTCCTAATTTGAAGAGAATATAAATTAAACCAACAATTAGTTTGATTCATTTTCTTGAAAAGAACCATTTCGGTTACTCTTTCAAACCAGATAACGAAATTAAAAAAAAAACAAAGAAAGTAAAACCATCAAAATATATACAATTCCAGTCCAATGCTTAATTTCGTTCCTAGACTTCATCAAGTGAAATTGAACTTTTTGCACCACAAGAGGTGTAACGAAGTCGAACCAATTTACAACAACTCAATGAAATCGATATGATGATGGTTGGGCAAGAAGGCCCTTCACAGATCTCGCAGCCAAATAATGTTGCAAGGTAAAGGGTTAATCTTATTCTACAATGAAACACTAGATGATGAACTTGAATAGTTGAATGAGTTTACTAAGTATCCCGCGGGGAATGTTAAGGTAGATTTCTTGGCAATTTTGACTTTTTATGTGGTAAGAAGAATAAGAAATGCTTGAATTTAGTTTAAACGAGCACTTATACTACTTTTTGTGATTTATCCAGGAAATTGGTGAACAGACAAAAGTTAAACCTAAAGTGAGGAGGTGTTTTTGAAATTCAGTCATAGTGCTTATCTGATACAAAGTAACTGCTAACAAATACTAAAAATCTCGTTGCAAATAATGAGTTCACCGCGGAGATCGCCGCGTGCGCGTGCGCCCATACAATCATCATCGAATCGGCCGGATATACAATCGGGAAGTTTGGAATCTTCACTACTCCGACTAGTGAATGACCATCAAAACACCGCTATACGGCTCCGTGAACACACAGGTAGTTAGAATTCATTTAGTTTTGTTCATTTGAAAGTTGTGGTTTTAGGGTATTTAATTTTTGGTTGATTTTTTAAAATTTGCATAGAGAAATCGAAGAAAGAGGCGATCAAAAGTGCTTCTCGTGTATCGGATTTGCTAGTGGAGGCTGTTAACGGGGGTGTGGAAGAGTGTTTCGTGAATGAGAAGCGAATAGAAGTTGAAATCCGAGCCTTGAAGGCTACCATTATGCGATTTGCAAAGCAAACTGATCACTGGCTTGCTTCAACTTATGCTATTAACAACGCTATCAAGGTTTGCTTTTTCATCTTCGTTTTATCACATTCTCAGCTATGATAATAACTCATGCAACTTATGTTCATCTGTCACAACTCATAAATGATTTAAAATCTTATAACTTTTTGTTAGAACTGTTTAATGGTTTGATATTAAGTTCAAGTTTATACCCGGTTTTCAAACATGTAGTAGTATGTTAGACTGAAATAAACCCTAAGTTTAAGTAGACAAATCCTTTTTTATCCTGCAATGTCAAATTCAGCTGTCATGCTATAGACAGTTATGCTCCGTGCAACTTTGTAAAATATACTAGATTGGCAGCCTAACCGCCTAAATACTGATAAAATGCTATCCTAAGATTTTTCATGACATTTTTTCTTTTACGATGAACTTTCAACAGAGGTTACTTCCAAGAATCATGAGTTTTTTAGAATAATTGTGAAAACTAGAGTTACTGAAGTGTCATGAACTTTTTGCGGAGAGCGGAGTTCTAAAGTTTGTGAAGGAAGTTATACATATCTAGGGGCAGTTTGGATTCAAAGAGTTATGAATTTTGCTGCATAGATATGCATATAGTCAGTTATCCTGACTTTGAAGATGATAGATTATTCCCATGGAGAATTCTTTTTAATCAAGTGCTCCTGGTCCTTGTGACAACCTATTCTTCCCAAAAGGAGGTTAATGTGTTCATTGATCATTGATGTACATTTAATGTTGGAACTTTTGATGTTGAACCCTATACGATGAAAACCACCACCATCATATCCAATCTCGCCTTAGCAGGGTATGGGGGTGATGTTGAACCCTATGTTGAAATTTTTTGTAGGTTATAGCTCATCTTTTTGTTGTGTAATCTTACTTCTTGGTTGATCATGATTGAAATAATCAAGAATTGGAGCATAAACATCTGCATTGTCAATTATCTAAGCTGTACTCGGTGTGAGTCTAATTTATTCGATGAAAACGATACTTGTTTCCCTTTCGTTCACTCATAGAAACAAACCTTCATGTGAACTATTGCATTTTTCTTCTACAAATACACTAGGTTTATTCTTTGTACCATACTGCCATAATCGATCATAATAAATACTTTAGAACAGCAAGTCCAATTGTGTAATCTTATGTAGCCTGTCCCAATCTGGAGGGTATTTGATCATAGCATGTGTAGCAAGTTGCCTTCATATCTGGCTCTATGAAGTTAATCATACGCAGTCACGGATATACTGTGAACTAAAAACAAATGAAAGTTGAAGTTTATGATTATATAAAATGATCGATTCAAAGCTACATTACAAACATAACTGTCTGTTGCTACTTGAAAGGAAATAAACTTGTTCATGCTCATGAAATTATTTTTGCTTGCACAGGAAATAGGAGATTTTGAGAACTGGATGAAGACAATGGAATTAGATTGTAAAAGCATTACACAAGCCATCTCCAACATTCACCAGGGGTGATAATCTGTCACTCACAAACACACATATGGAGAAATGAGGTTCTGTTTGCTTAGCCTATTCTCCTGTTTGCAAATTCAACACATTATCGCTTGGCATACGCTTTACCTTTTTGTGCTTTCTAAGTTGCATCTGTCTGACAAAATGTGGGAAATTTATATAACTAATCATTAAATGCTTTTGATAAGATTTTAAGAACAAAACAATATAAGTTAAAAAGAACAAAGATATGGAAATCTTTCAAGCCCTAGATTCACTCGGTTGGTCCATGTTGTAACAGGTCGTAATTGATCATATAGGTCTTAATGGATCATGTTGTGTGTTACTAGATTGGCTTGTAAAGGGTCACATGGGTCATGACGGGTCATATTGGGTTGTAACTTGTAACGATTCATACTTCATATGCTGTTGTAATGGGTCTTAACAGGTTATACGTTTTTTATACCCGCCTTATACTTTAATATATATATATATATATATGTGTGTGTGTGTGTGTGAAAACATATAGTTGTGCAACTCTATAAATCTCATTCTTGTTTTAAAAATTAATATTTCTTCCTTCAACGACTCTTATTGTTCATCGGATCATTTTTATTGTTCGATCTCTATTGAGTGGTTCATTTTCACATTAGTTGTTGTCGACGCTTCAACTACATAACGACATTCGTATTAACAGCAACCACTGGTCACCATCCAAGCCGAAAGCATGACCGTCACCATCTACTTCCAGCACCATTGCCATCACCCAAGTGTGACCGCATACCAAAACTCGAACAAAGACTTATTGAACGGTACAATCATATGCAAAACCTCAAGAAATATATAGATTTGGAAGAGAAGGAAAAACAGATGAAGAAATAAAGATAGATATCTTCTAATATAAATAAAAGACTAATTCGAAAAAAATTATTAAACGATCAAGATCCTTCATTTAGTAAAACATTTAATCTTAGCCATTAATTCTTTTAATTCTAAAAAATCAATTCTGACTTTCTTAGAGTCAAACTAATATTTAATAATATGTACGTATGTTGAATATCTTCTAATATAAATAAGAAACTAACTTCAATAAAATTTATTAGATAATTTCACTCATTGGATTTAGAGAAAATTTTTAATTATCAAATATTAACCATCGATTATGATAAAAATTAAAATTTTTTCTTCATTTATATATATTTGAAAGTACTTACCCCCCCCCCCCCCCCCCCCCTCTTTCTCTCTCTCTCTCTTTCTCTCTCTCTGAAAAAAAATGCCTTGTACAATTTGATATCACAATGTACATTCTTTTCAAGCTTTCTGCCTCCACACTATACATTCTTTTCAAACAATTTACATTCACATAACAGCATTGCAAGATGATGATGATGTTCTTTACTCTAACAAATTACTAGGTAGCTCCTAGCCTCTCCTTTTCCTAGTCAGAAGTAAAGAATTATCAGCAATAAGTAGTAAGATAAAAGACAGAATAATAAAAAAAAATAGGGAAATTTTTTTTACCTGTTCCCTACACTACCAACATCAAAGGTTACATTGAGAAGAGGGAAGAAGGTTCAACACTTGGCATCAATCGAATTTTTTGGTATGCAAAATAGCGCGGTTAGGTTCATTCATGTGCTCGTCAGAGTTTGGAACTTTGAACTTGCTCCCAATCGATGTTGGTATTAAGTTGCTGGTATGTTTGAAAAAGTGAGCTGTTTAGTGAAGACGATCAGAACAGAAATTTGTATTTATTGTGGAAATAACAGATTGAATGGTAAGTGTGGAAAAGAAATACCTTATCTATCAGAAATATGACTATGGATTAGTCTTCGTCTGAACTTGAGTCAGAACTAAAAGTATCCACCCGTCTCATTGCAATGGCAGGAAGAAGTCGATCATGTGGAACACAAAAAGGGAACTGCTGGGGTTCTGAAGATCTTTCACTCATTGACTCAACATCTTTCCTTTGAGTCTCGGGTTGTGAACCATCGGTTTCTTGTGTTGCATGTTTTAAATCATCTTGTTTTGTCTTAAGTTGCAAATCACCATCATCATCCTCTGTCTTAAGATGTGAATGGTAATCTTCCCCTCTCTTAAGTTGCAAACCATCATCTTCATCTGTTCTATGTTGTGAATCATCAACTTTCTTTGTCATATGTTGTGAATAATCAGGCTCTTGTGCGTTACAATCATCACCTTCCCACATTTCATGTTGTGGATTATTAGTTTCCTGCCTCTCATGAACTAAGTTATAGATTCCCTGTATTTCAGTTCGTGGATTCTCAATTTCCTGTGTCTCATGTTTCAAATCCTTAGCTTCTGATGTCTCACGTTGTGAATCTTCATTTTCCTTTGTTTCATTTAGTGGATACTCAGTTTCCCCAGAATCTCGTAGATCGTCAACTTTCCGGGTCTCATGTTGGACATCATCAGTTTCTTTTGCCCTGGACAATGAAACGTATTTCGTTTGTGTCATCCTAGGTTCTGAAACATCTACATGTGTCGTCCCAAGTTCTGAAACATCTTGTGTATGTGTTGTTGTAGGTTCAGAAACATCCTGTCTATGCGTCATTCTAGGTTCAGAAACATCTTCTCTATGTCTCATTCTTGGTTCTAAAATATCTTCTGTATGTGTCATCCTAGGTGCTGAGATATCTTCTGTCTGTGTCATCCTAGGTTCTGAAACATCGTTCGTCTGTGTCATCGTAGGTTTTGAGACACCTTCTGTCTGGGTTGTCCAAGGTTCTAAAACATCTTTTGACTGTGTCGTCCTAGGTTCTGAATCATCTTTTGTCTCAGATGATGAAGCATCTTTCTTCTCTGTCAGCTTAGATGATGAAGCAGTGTCTTTTTTCTCTGTCGCCTTAGATGGCCTTACAGGAGGATTAGTTTTAATCTCTTTACAAACCTTGTCCAAAATAATCAGAAAATCACGAATAATCACAAATAATCGCAATCCTTCATCCTTCCCAGCCTGTCCATGGAAGTAATCCGCCGTGTTCTTAACAAGAGCCATTATTCTCTTTTCTTCCTCAAGCATCCACATCACATTCTTCTCAGCATCTTGCACAAAATTAGACAAAACCATCGCGAACTCATCATCATCAT
The DNA here is from genome assembly GCA_038502395.1 of Dittrichia graveolens. NCBI lineage: Eukaryota > Viridiplantae > Streptophyta > Magnoliopsida > Asterales > Asteraceae > Dittrichia > Dittrichia graveolens. Next base: position 80,008,484 of record JARJIL010000005.1, on the reverse strand, counting down.
CATCGTCGTCATCACCATCATTGTCCTTTTCTTTTATGTTCTTTAAATCCGTATTTAAGAACTCACGAGCTTTTGTGAGGGCATTACCGAATTTAGAGACTGTACCAGTCAATCCATCAGCATCAAGAACAGCTGCTTTTTTTACATCCTCAAGCTCATTGCTCAAACTGGAAACTGCCTGAAGGCCAAGTGTTCGATAATATTCATCTGAATCTTGGGAAGAATTTGCAGATTCTTCAAGAAATCCATCAGATTTAAAGCTGGAGAAGCTTTTGCTCTCATTGGCAGTTTTGGCAGCTCTTACACCTTCTGCCCGAATGATTTCCAGTACTACAAAATGCAAAAGAGTTGTTTTTCCATCAACACCTTTTACATCTGAAAGTTTTAAGAGTGTATCAAGTTTGAATGCTTGTGCACTCCCACGAAATGTTCCATCATTCATACGGTTTCCTGTTTTTAAAACAGCTTCTAGGAGTTTCAGGAACAACCGGCTTTTTCTAAGTTCTTTACAAGCAGCCTGTACAAGTGACCACAAATACCATAAGACAACACAATAAAACAGGGGCAAACTGAATTAAAAAATTAACTTTGGTGAAGATTCTATTTCTATTTCAGTTAAGGAACAAACTCTATCATCAAACTTTCAAAGTTTTTGATTTGAAGTACTATAACCTTGACCCCAAGAGGTAACCGGTATCCATACAGCTAATCAACATCATATCAATTTCATGAAAACAAAGTCAACATGGCTTATTCAGAATCTATGGTTTCATCAAGAAACATTTAACTTTCTGGGTTTTTATCGGAATTTCTAAAAGTTTAGGGTTTCATCAAACTTCGTAAGGAGTTTGGTGGTTTCTTTGCGGGCAAAAAAGTTGTTTACTTGAAACATAAATTCGACAAAAGTTGGTTATATACTAGTCCAGAATAGAAGACTAAGAGGATGTTAGGATTGTGTTTTGATGTAGATTCTCTTATTATTGCATTTAAAATAGCATAAATAATCAGAAACTGGATTTTTGCCAACCATCTGAATAGAGAAGATAGTTTTGGAAAAAGCAGTTGGGACCTGCTATTTTCAAAATGGTTTTGTAAACACAACCCCAGACACCCATAAATTTAGATAGTCTAAAGTTTCACCTCTAACGTTTGGAAGGACTCCTTAATTATATCTTCCTCCTCCTGAAGTGTGCACATAAAAAGCAACGACTCGAGCCTTCTAAAAGCAAATGGTATTTCCACCAATTTTTTTAGAAACCGCTCTGCAGTTCCAAGGCGAGAAATATCCCCGTTATACAATCTTAGTTTCAGTTCTTCCTCTCCCGTTGGGGCCATCTTTAGCAAAGTTTGGATAAGTTCTACAGGGAGCTCATTGCCTGATTACGCACGTATGTGTTAGCAACGGTACCAAAATACATTTATAAGTTTAGTTCTACCCGACTATTTCTAGAAAACAAAACTAATATACGTATAAAACTTAAGAACAAACACAAATTAATGCTTTTAGAGCTCATGAAGACAGTTACAAGATAAATGTCTCAAAGAACTTTCAGGGATATATAGACGAACTTCTCTTTTCAAAGTGATGGCAATTAGTAGAGGTGACGATTTCGACCTATTACTTTTGAACGGGTCGAATTTGGTTGTGTTTAATCTTGAATGGATCAAATCGGAAGAATGAGCTAAAAAGGGTCAAAAGTTGTAAAAACTATATTTTTAATGCATACCGCCTCTTACTCGATTTAATTATAAAAATGTAAAATCACAATTCACGTATTAAGTATATAAATATATTTCTTAATAGGCAAAAGTGTTTTGTAGGTCAAGTTAGCCCATTTTCTAGTTGCACGGAAAAATAAATAGTTTAGACTTTCGACCCATTATCTCGCCTGTCTGACCCCCACATGTTGCCACCTATCCTTTGATGTATTTCTAATGAATAAAAGAAGTACAAAGCAACCAGACAATGTGGAAGGTAATACTGTTCGAAGCAAGTACATAATAACCTTCTTTAAGTGCATCACAAACTTCATTTGTTGTCACATTCAGTGCTTTTAGAAGAATAGACAAATTTTGGGCCTTCTTTGACTCGATAATTTGAACAAAATTCGAAGAAGAATCCTGCGATGAACTCTTCTTGTGGTTGCCTTTGGTTTTCTCCGTAGTACTATAGCCAAATAAATTTTCTATCATTTCTTCATTGAACCTGTTTATCAAGAAAGACATTATGTTTTTGGAGCTTCACTCTATACGATATAATATGCATTTTCAAAAAAGACAACTTACTGGAATGACCCTGCTCTTATCTGATTCCAAACCATTGCTTGATCAGAGCTAGCCATAACCTTATCCCAAAAGAACGGCTTTAGCTTTGCTTTATTAGAGTCATCACCATCGGCCTCACCTGGTCCAAACGTAGGGTGTGAAGGTTTAAACCCTACACCAGGTGGTAGAGGCGGTGGTCTACCGCCCCCTGGTGGAGGAGGTGGTGTTGGACCTTTCTTTAGCGGTGGTGGCGGCGGTGGTGCTCTTCCAGATGGTGGTGGAGGTGGTGGTGGTGCAGCTGAAGGTGGTCGTCTGGCTGATGGAGCTCTTCTAGCTGAAGGTGCTCGAACAGGAGGAGCAGCAGAGGCTGGTGGTCGGTTAGGAGGAGAAGTATTGACAACTGGACAACGTAAAGACAGATCTTTCCTTCCAGGTGGCGTCTTTAGAGCCAATTCAGGCCTGCCAGGTGGTGGCTTTAGAGGAATAGTTCCGGAAGCACTTAAATTTCCAGGTGGTGGCTCTAACGGGATGCCTAATGATACACTTGATTCTACAGTCGAATCTGTTTTCAGTAGGTCTGGTTTGGTACTTAACAATTGATCGCCAGGATTTTCAAAATCCTTGGCAGATTTTTGCAAACTATATGGAGGTATTTGTGAAGAACCTGAGAGATGAATATCAAGTACACATCAAGAAAACAGTCAAACCTGAAGGAACAAAAGAAACCATATTTGACCAAGGTAAAAATTAACCAACTTTGGTGTGATTCTGTGTCAGTAACTACTATCTTTGTTTTTTTATCATAAAAACGCTCAATCTGTAACATTTTTATTTGAAGGTAAGCTATCAGCATTCTGGGCACCATGTTGAGGAAGAAATCAACATGGTCAAAGGTAACATCTTTTGGGACAAAGATGGTTACCCAAAACAGAACTCACACCAAATTTGAAACCTTTTTGTATGTAATAATCTTTTAAAGAATTACCATTTGAGCACTCATTCCTACTTAAACTAAGAAGAGGCTTCTCATCAATTTGTACCCCACCATAGGTCCTAGTATACCAACAAAAGAGCAGGGTAGCAAGAAGAAATGTCAAGGTCGCAGTAGAAACAACAACAATAATAATTGTTGTATTATCGATACCGCCACCATCTGTTTCTGCTTTAGAAACCGTAAACGGAATTGGTTCTATATCTTTCTCTAAAGAATAATGATCATGTTCTTTACGAAAAACGGGAGAATTAGGTGTTTTTCCGGTACAATGAGATTTACAATTTACTTCAGCCAACTTGCGTCTTATAGGAACAGCATCACGGCTTCTAATATGTTTATCTTCTACAAAAACAGGTTTGTTATCACTCAAATCGGTGGATTTAAAATCTTGAAGAGCTTCCACTGAATGATTAAACTCTGTTCCACAATCTGCACATAATGCTTCCACCTGCAGGTAACCAGCATCATGAGTCATCAGATCTAACAGAGATTGTGGCTTAAGCAAAACAACAAACACTTGGTGAGCAGATATTAATGGAAGTAATGAACGCCAATAATCATAAAATTTTAAGTTCTTGAAAGAAACAAAAAATCAAACTTGCATTTGGTAATCTAAGTTAACAAATGAACAAGAACAGAGTGGTACCGTTTCTTCATGCATCATCCCCTCCAAATTGCTCAGGTTACCAAGTGGAAGTTGTTGGGCATCTCTTAGGCTTTCTGAAATCATTGCTGCTGCCAAAGGGAAAAGCATAACAACAATTGCTATGACTGAAACCATCCCTTCGGCACTAATATTTTCTAAAACCAGAAATGTGGGTGCGCATAAGAATTCATATATATGATGAAATCATATATCCCAATTTGACCATAAATCAATGATTATTGACGACCAACACTCGATATTTTGTTTTACATTGTAACCTAATATCGTTTGTCACCAGTTAAAAACAAGGGAAGAATATCGAATTCAGGGTTTCTAATCCCTCTTTCGTCCAAATTCTCGAACATAATTAACACAATCAATTGAAATCGAACGGATCAACAAGCAATATGAATAAAATGATTGAATTTCGTCCTATTTTGATGAATATGTTTCTTCAGGCGTCGATTGTACGAAAAAAAACTTCCATAAATGGCAGAATGATGGGGAAAGAAGCCGTAGAGCAGGTGCTTGAAGTATTTCAGGAATAAATAATCATGATGTGTTCAATTATGCAGAAACAAAAAGATTTGGGAGTCGATCATGAAGATGAAGATGAACATGAACATACTTGACCGTTGTGAATTGTCCTCCTATCGAACACCAAGACGGTTACATTCAATTTTGGATTAACAAATTAAGATTATACATACAGATTATTATTAAAATAATTTGGAAAAATTAAGGAAACCGAGTATTGTTGTTTAACATTTTATTGAAATATAAGCAAACATTATAACATATTTGGTAAGGCAAAAGTTCAAACGAGAACAGTTTTTTGTACGAGAACCGCGAGTATCAATCTTAGTCGTCTAATTCCTTCTCTTTCAATTGGATTACCCACCCATGAATTCCTTACATGTACATTGCCACACTCACTCTCCCCACGCTTTTCATCCATGAATTCCATTATCCAAAATAAACTGTCAAGATTGGTTCTCAGTTCTTGTACGAAAAACAGTTCTCGTTTGAACCTTCCCCTATTTGGTAATATTGTTTGCTTAAATAATAAAAGTATATAATTTCTTTAAACACGTGGATAAAAAGAATAGATAAGATAAGTTTATAGGGATATGAAAGTCATAATTTTTATGTATAATAAACTAGTGTTACATATAAATCACCTCCCAACGTGTGACAAGGATCTCAATACACACTATTGAAAACTAGCGGGCTTCTTTAATTGAATCAAAATTGCCGTTTGTTAAGTTACTGCACGTGGTGATATATTTGGATGAGAAAATGTTATTTGTTCCTACTAAATCCTCTTATTTTATTATTCTACCCACTCAATAACGACATATGTAATTCATCAATTCTATCTCATCATCATCCTCATTGATTTTGACACTTCTTTTAATCTAATGAGTAGAGGGACGAGTAAGAAGATTTAGTATGAGGACATGACACCTCTCTTTAGGATGTTAAACATCAGGTGCGGACCCAAAGGTTAGATAAGTGGGTCACAGGACACTATCCAATTTTGTACGCGTAGTGTAAATTTCGATCTCGTGTAGTGTAAATTTCGATTTTTTCGAGATTGTGCTACCACTCATTTCAAATTTTAGGTCCGGTACTACCATCAATTTCAACTCCTGGGTCCGCCCCTGTTAAACATCTAGATTTGTCAACAGAATTATACAGCAACGTCATAAACGCCATTAAGGTCGAAGTTGATTAAAAGTTTAGTTTAAATTTAATTTGACATATAATTTATCAATATATGTATGATCTTCCTAGACTTAAGTTAGCTATGAATCGTATCACCCTAAACTTTTAAGTCCTTGAAAGAAAAGGATTGACAAGTTATTCTAGAAGTCATGCAAAACCTATAATGTCAAATATTTTTAATCTTTGGTATTGTTCTGTCAGTAGTGTTCAATAGAGTCCATTTAAAAAATATAGTACTGAAATTTTAATATTCAATCACAGATGATTCGGTATACAATCACATGTGATTTGTAAAAGCATTACATGTGAATTACGAAAACACTACTCCGCTCAAATTTTTAAAATTTAATCTAGATTATTGATGACATTGATCCAAAAACTAAAATTAATCTCTTAGAACTATAAATTAATTATGAATTATATTAAATATTCTTCATTATTATGTAAGACGGTGAACTCTTTATCTCTTATCATGCACAGAAACTTCAAGTTATCTTGGTGAATGAGTTCATTTATCCAATGTGAAAGGATTGTAACTTTATGCGTTGTCATGAAAGAGGTGAGTTCATATTAATTTTTTATATTTGTTTGTTTATTTACTTTTTTATTTTGATTTCATTGTAGAGCAACTTAAGCACAACATTACTTGTGGCTTGGTGGAGAAAATGATTGGGAAAAGGTTGCAACATGTGAAAGATGGCCAATAAAGGGTATTAGGGGTTGTTTGTTAAAACATAATGAATAAGTACCGAATGATTTTTTGATCTAGATAATTCAAAGGCTCCGAATGTGACATACTTTTTGATAAAAGTTCTGAATGAACAATCTGAATGATACAAATTATATTTTAACCTTAATAATGATATATTATATTATAAAATATGATTGTTTAATAAGACAACATGTGAAATGAGTATTAGGGTAAAATACTTTGTGCTTAATGATTCAGAATGTACTTTAAGGTGAAATAATTTAGCAACGTTCTTCTGTTTCGTTCAGCACAATTTTCATTCAAAGGAAGTAATCAAACACGCTAAATGTTGCTGAACGATTCGACCTTCAGTGCTGAATAATTCCATTAAGTAGCAAACAAACAGCCCCTTAATATTCATCATATGAAGTTTATGATAAACGAAGAACGGAGAATATTGTTGATACAAATGGTAAATTTTGTGACCGTCTTAAAAGGCATATTTTTGTGACCGTAATTGGGCAACAATAGATCAAAAACATACTTCACCGTTGTGAATTGTCCTCCTATTGAATCAGGTTTCTCTATTTCAAAATGCCTTCAAATTATTATTGGAATTTTTTTCACTAATCATCTTTATTTATATCCTAAAATGACTAACAACTATTGGTGCAAATTTGTGAGTATATATATATATATATATATATCAATTTTCTTTTATTCATCTTCTAATTTTCATGAATGTTTCTTAATTTGTTATCGATATGGATTTATTATATGTTTAAGATTTCTCACCATAAATGTTTAAAATTTACATCAACAATCTCCGTGTTTATATACAGTATATTAAACTAGTCGATAATAAAAAAAAATGTCATGGATCTCAGTGCTCGGACTTCTAAAATATTGTAACTTGTAACAATTTGTTTTAGTATAATTAAAATATCGTATTAGTCGTAAAATATCTAATTACTATCAAACTTATATGAAAAGTTCAATTTCTTCCTACTTTATACTTCTACTTTACTCTCCTACTTCTTCAATGATTGACATGTGTAATGTAATAATTTTCTTTTATCGTACCATATATTGATTTTAACAATTGTCTTGATCAAGTGAGTTGGAAGAGAAATAAATATATACTAGCATGTTACCCGCGCAAAACAGCGACAATGAATAATTTATACGTGATAACATGTCCGTTTCGATAACATAGGATATGGTATTCACAAACTATGATGCCATCGAACGGTTTACATTCGCAGCATGTCCATTTTCTTTCTCCCTTTCCATGATATTTAGTTTTTTATTATTTATCAACTCTTTTGTTAATTTCTAAAATAACTTTTGAAAAACGATAAAATAAGAAAAAAAATCTCTACTTATAAAATAAGATGATGAAAACATATCAATGACTTTGGGAATTGTGTTGATTTGAATAAGAAATTGTATATGTATGAGATGGTGGCCTGGTTGGTGTGTTTTAAAAAATGTAAGGATATTGATTATCTTGATAACTTTATGTTACTTAAAGAGTTCAAGTAAAGTAATGTTAAATATATGATAAATTAGACTTTTTATTTTACTTATATGAGTGCTTATAAATTCAGGTTGGTTTATGATCTTTAGTTATACAAATTTCCTAATACTCAAATTAAAATATTTGTTATATGATACAATATTTATGGAGGTTTTTATTTAATTTTTAATTTGTTTAATATCTTAGAGGTTGAAATCTAATCTTGCATTAACTTGACATTTTTAAACATTGTTTCTTATAAAAAATTTAGTTATTAAAATGGATTTTAAGAATCTAATTAAATCCATTCAATAATCTTCATTTAGGTTAAATGAGGGGTAAGTTAGTAATTTCAAATTACTTAAAATTTAAAAGATATTTTTAGATGAGAGAGTGTTAAATGCTTTATATATTAGTATAGAAGGCAAAAGTTCAAACGAGAACTGTTTTTCCTACGAGAACTGCGAGAACCAATCTTAGCCGTCCAATTCTCCCTCCTTCAATTTGATTGCTCACCCATGAATTCCTTACATGCACTCTGCCACACTCAATCCCCCACGCTCTTCATCCATAAATTCCATTATCCAAAATAAACAACCAAGATTATTTCTCGCAGTTCTCGTACAAAAAACAGTTCTTGTTTGAACCCTCCCCTAGTATAGATAATGGAAAAATATAAAGCCTTTATATTTAAATGTAGCTAAAGGTAAGACGTTGAAAAAAATAGATGCAGATTTGGACCAAATATTACATAAAAAGATTTTAAAAAACAAATAATACATAAATGCCAAAATAAAAAATCTACGGTGGGCAATTTTGATTCTGAAAAAGACAATTTAGTTGGATCCTTCTCAATTTGACACAATAAGTGTTTAAAGTTATAATAATTTTCTATTATTTGGATCCTTCTCATGCAACAATTATCGTTATTTTGACGTTTTCCACCAAATAAATCAAGAATCAATAATAAGAAAAGGTGTATGTTTTCCTTTTCTTCTTGTTTTTTTTCTTTTTTTAAAAGAATCGGACGATGTTAATTTATTTTAATCGATATATAATCAAATGTAATTTGTAAAAACATCATATGTGAATTACGCTAATGTCACTCCACCCAAATTTTTAAAATTTAATCTGGACCATTGATGTAATTGATCTAAAGGCTAAAAATAGTCTATTAGGACTATAAATTAATTATGGACTATATTGAATATCTTTCTAGATAACCAAAATATTTTACTATCTTCGACTATTAAAGTGTGACGTGGTACTTAAACTTAGAAAAACAATCGATCTTAAATTTTGTATTTTGGTCTGTCGAAGCCTTAGAGTATACGGAGGGAGGCGAGGGTGGTGTGAGATGGGATGACCACACAGTGGTGTTATTATAAGGCTTGAGGGTTGCGGTGGGGTGAAGCCGTAAAGGAGAGAAAGGGGTGAGGACCACCATTGTGGTGAGAGTGTGGGGTGGGAAATAGGTGGGTAACAAAGACACACACACTCTCTTTTTCTCTCTTCTTTTATTTTTTTATTTTAATTTACTAATTGATTATGTGTAGTAGTGTAAACGAGTCGAACTTTTATCGAGTAAGTCAAGCTCGGCTCGTTCGAGTTCAAAAACAGGCTTGGATTATATAACGAGTTAAGCTTGAGATCCTAAGAGCTCGGCTCGAATTTTTATCGAGTTTTTCGAGCCTTGTATAATATATATATATATATATATATATATGTATATTTATATGTGTAATATGTATACATGAGAGTCTAATATTAAAATACATAAAAAATAAACACTTATTGAAACAAATCTATATTTTATACGTACTATTTAAGAAATGTAATTACTAAAAATCATTAATTTCAAATTTTATCTATATTTTGATTAATTTGGTTTTTTAAATTATTTTTTTAATATTATTTTGAACTTTTCGAGTCGAATTCGAGCTAATAATATACTTTGTCGAGCCAAGCTCGAGCTCAATCCGACTCGATTACGCCCCTTGATAAATGATAGTTAAGAGTATATAACATTTTGTCTTTAACAGCAAGTGAGCATATCCATCAATAGTCCCCTTGATAAAGTAGCTACAGATCCTTCAACACAAAACACAGAACACACCAAAACCACACCTTTAAAGAGCCCACTAAGAACTCATAATACAGATGCTACAAATCAAGAAAATTGCATGTTAATTGTCCTATAAAATGCAACTCATCTTTTTCCTAGAGGTAAAGATAAGGCCACTAATCTAATGCAAGATGACAACACTTCAAAGATTCTTCTGCATCATATTTCTTTTATCATAAAGAGGTTCTTTTGTATAAAGTGATTTATGTTGTGTGATCAAAAGGATGTAGCTTCCGAATCAAGGCATATCTCCTCGTAGTCCGATGGTTATGGTCACTTATTGTAAAAATATCAAAAAAGAACACGAAAATACGCTTAACACTTTAGATTCTTCCATATATTCCTAGAGAATATGTTCTTTCTACTTTTCGTGTCGCATCTAAACTATAAGAAGTCTTAAACATCCAAACATAAACTAGGCTCTAACTCTAGAAGAATGACTAGCGTACAACTTGAGGTTGTATCAGAAGACCATTCTCCACATAAATGGCGTGTTCCTTTAAAAGAAGACGTTTTTGGTGCCTTTATGGCGAAAGGAGGTCCAATCGTGCATAAGGTTTTTGGTGATAAATCGTTGTTTGGACCATTATTGTTTAAAAAATTCTTTGATCCATCGGATGCGTTTCCACTTTGGGAATTTGAACCAGGTGTGTTGTTGTCTAATCTTCAGAACCCGTGTGTGGATTGGTTTCAAACAGACGCGTCTTATGTTTTAAGATCCGAAATACCAAGTAAGTCTTTTTGTTCATTTGTAGCTAGCACATGAAACTAGACATCATATATAGTTATACATACATTTTGTCAAGAAGATTTTCATGTGTAATTAAGAACTTATGAGTAATGATGCTTATATATTTATAGAGGCTAGCTACTGATAGCGTTTTATGGACAAAATTACACTCAATAAGAACGATATCGCTTGATTAGCCTCTTTGATTGCCACAGAATTAGAAAAAAACAGCATTCGAGTTTATGTTGAGAATGGGAAGGTTGTGGAGATTAGTGGGCTATGGAAGCACAAAGGAGAATCAAGAACAATAGACTGGCGAAGTGGCGAATGGTGGGAACATGGCTTTGTTAGGAGGCTTGAATTGCCTGAAAATGCAGACTGGAAGAAAATCGAGGCATATGTGAACAACGACAACATTTTGGACATTAAACTTCCAAAAACTTCATTGGATTCTCATGTTCCTCGAGGAAACGAAGGGGTGATTAAAGATTCCGCATCTGCAAGCGCTTGATATATATCAGCACAAAGGTTTTTCTTTCTTCTTATTATTAAAAAGACATACAAAAACTATATATATGTATATATATATAGACACATACTGCTGCACATGTCAATATGAAAAAATACAATGAAACTATGTGAATCTTGATGTGTTATTAGTGCAAGACAACAAAGAAACCACAGGAAAAAAGGAAAGGTAAAGTTTTTTTTTCTTTCTTTGATCTTTTTGTGTGAATTTATAAAAGAATATAGAAAGCAGAGTGGTCTATAAAAGATAACTTTATGTAGTTTTAAATTTGTTGCAAATAGTAACGGAAAACTTAACATGAATGCCTATTCTTTCGAAATTTTATGTCGGTTCGTGCTATTTCGGGTCAAAGTCCATACTACGGTTCGCCAACAAATCCATATAAAACTTAACATAAACAAAATTTAGTTGATGTAATGACAGTGTTTTTATCTGCAACGTAGCATAACTGTAGATTTAGGATCAGTTTGACATCTGAAACTGTAGTTCTAGTTCTCGAGGACTTGGGAGGAATATGTAGTTGACTCAAGAGTCAAAGCTAGTTGTACTTGCAATAATCTCCATCGCAGCGATCGGTTTGCAGGGTGCAAGTTGATGACATTCGGCTGGCATTTCCTCGAACAATTGAAGTCGTCTTTTTTGACGATAGATATGTAAGTAATTATTATTTAATAATAAAATATACGAAAATAAAAAACAAAAGGGGATGTAGCTCAGATGGTAGAGCGCTCGCTTAGCATGCGAGAGGTACGGGGATCGATACCCCGCATCTCCATAGTAAGACCTCTTTTTTAAGTTAAGTTTGGGCCCAAGCCCGGCCCATCATGTTTTGATAGTAATCTGGGTTAGCCCAAACTAACGAATATAGAGAAAATTAAAAAATATATATTGATAAAATTTATAAAGAAAGTCAAAAAGTCGTTCACATACACGTGTCACGTGCCTTGTGATAATACTCTATATCTAAATCAGGTTTTTATTGTTGTTTATCACATGTTTGTGAGACGAATCTTGGACCCTCTTTGCAAATGACAATTGCTAGATCTTACATCGTTTAAAAGAATAAAATAAAATTATTAATTTGCTAAAAAAATGGTTAAAGAAGATATTATAAAGACTGAAAATTAATTATTATATTTGACATGAGAAGGGTAAGCAATTTCGATCCAAATTCAAAAAAACCCAATGAACCGAGTACCCGACCAGTAATTAAGTGAAAATTGGCCTGAAGTTGTTAAGTTTAGACAGGTCTTCGGGCTCTCGGTCTAGCAGAGTTTGGGAAATATGTTTTACAAAAACTAGCCGAACAATTACAACACAAAACTCAAGTTGAAATCTAAATTTTATTTTATTGAGTTCAAATTGTTAAATTACATTTTCTTTTATATATATATATATATATATTATAATTTGTAAAAATAATGGTTTTTTTTAAGAAATATTGTTCCTGATCAATTTAGAATAAAATAAAGTGATATTAGAATTTATTATAGAATATAGAAGAGGTATGTAGGTGTTGGTGTTACTACTTTTAGTATATAATAATACCAAAAATAATTCGTCAATTATAGAAATAGTCTTGGATAAGGGGAAATTATTAAATAAGTGAATTAATGATGAAAGACAAGGTTGAAACTTGAAATTAAACAGAGCATAAAAAGTGGTTAGCACGTCACTAATATTGCAGCTTGCAAGCCTTTTCAAGTATTTCTACAAATATCTAAATACGGATTTAACTAGATAAATTATTTGGACATATAAATTATTTATGGAAAAATGATCTGTAGGCTTAAAAAACGCGTCTAAATGTATGTCTAAAAAGAGATGAGGATATATAGCAAAATTAAGGGTAAATATTATAAAAGAGAAAGTATGTAAAACATGTATTAATCATTAAATGAATTAATTTATTACACATATATAACATCACTCTAAATCATGAATTTCAGGACGAAAATCTAAAGATGCAATTTAATTGTTTTGGAATGCCCTTAAACATATTCATATCGAAATATTGCATTCTTATATGTTTTGAGTTCACGAAACAATAATTGGATGATTCATAAAAACTACTCACGTTTTAAGACGTATATGAAAACAGGATACAAACATTGTTTTTTTTTTTTTGAAAAGTCAAATATGTTATTATAATCTTAAACCAACATGAACAAAGAGAATTAATCTACGAGAGGTAGATATGAACGGCTATATCAGCAGTTGCATACTAGCAAACATCGATCTTTTTTACTGTCTCTGTTGTAACCATTAACCATAATACCCAAGATACTTGCTTACCATCTTTATATTCGGCTCTAATCCAATGAAATAGGTGTAATTGGGTCTTGAACATAATATCATAAATTGCCCCTTTACACTCTTTGAACAAAAGATAATTACAATGCTTCAAAATCTTATAAGTTGTAACTTGAAGAGTTACCTCTCAAACCTTGAATGAAGATGATAATCTCCTTGAATAATTTGAAATTAGTGATTTAAAAGAATATCCATCATTAAGGTGCCGTTTGGTTCGCATAATGTTTCTGAGGGAATTGGAATCTGTGAAGGAATTGGAATTTGTTAGGAATTGGAATTTGAATCTGTGATCTGTTTGGTTGGCAGGAAATGGAATTGGAATTTGGTTTCAGTAATGTAAAATGACAGAATTATCTTTCTTGTTCTTTTACTTATTTTTAGTTTGTTTTATAACTTTTATATAAAAATATATTATATAAATTATAAAAATATTAAAATTCCATTTTATTGATTGAACATTCATATCAATAAATTATGAAAATCACGCTAATAAACATCATAAATTAATATTATTACAATACACATCTGCATAAATTCAAGTATCATCGGTCTTAAATCATCTATTTCACATAGTAAGTCAAAAAGATTCAACATTGTGGAGGAAAGCAACGAGAGATCGAGAGAAGGGATACTCATATGAAGCTAAGGCGGAAGCCGACGATGGAATGGTGAAATCTGGTGACTGCGACTGAAGAAGAAGATGCTCCGACGGAGGGTCTGGAGGCGGCGGCGAAGGAAGGCTGCAACGGAGGGTCTGGGGACTGCGAAGGAGGAAGGGTACGGCGAAGGGTCTCGAGACTGCGACGGAGGAAGGGTGCGGCGGAGGGTCTCGAGACTACAATGGAGGAAGGCTGCGGCGGAGAGTCTGGAGACTACGACGGAGGAAGGCTGCGACAGAGGGTCTGGAGACGGCGGAGGAGGAAGTCTGCGGCGGAGGAAGACGGCGACGGAGGAAGACTGCGGGGGAGGGTCCGGAGGCGACGGCGACGGAGGAAGGCTGCGGCGGAGGGTCTGGAGGCGACGGCGATGGAGGAAGGCTGCGGCGGAGGGTCTGGAGGCGACGGCGAGGGAGGAAGACTACGGCGGAGGGTCGGGAGGCAGCGACGGAGGAAGGCTGTGGCGGAAGGTCCGGAGGCGACGGCGAAGGAAGGCTGCGGCGGAGGGTCCGGAGGCGGCGATGGAGGAAGGCTACGGTGGAGGGTCTAGAGACGGAGGCGGAGGCAAAAGCGTCGGTGTGTAGAGGGTAGAGTCGACTCTCGTGTTATGTCGATGGAATTAGATAGATATGTTAGGGCTATAGAAATGTTTAAAGATAACAAGGTAATATTCCACATTTCCTCATTCAAAGGATTTTAAAATCCCTCCATCTAGTGATGGAATTCACTTTCCCTCATTTGATGGATTCCAATTCCTTCAGATTCCCTCATTAAAGTGAACCAAACACAGGAATCCTTAGGAATTGGATTCCAATTCCTACAGAATCCCAAGGATTCCTGCCAACCAAACGCTACCTAAGGTTTAGATTCCACCACAACATTGTTAATTGTCGTGGTCTCATCAGGTTAAATAAAATGGGTGTGCACTCCGTACATTCTAACTTGTCCACTTTTGACCTTTTGAAGTCTTTTTTTTAACTTTAACCTTAAATATTTTTTGTGTAATACAATCCTTGATGAAAATACACTAAAAACACAATACATTCATATATTTTATATTAAGTATTATATAACACAAACACAAATATTTATCGATAACTAGTTTTCTCTATTGCTTTTTACTATAAATATGTCAATACATCCATTTTATTCACAAGTCGATTCTTTTTCTTAACATGTGTATTTTATTTTTTACTTTTTTTTATCTTTCGTATAATCTCAAAATCTGTTCTTTCCGCAATGTGATCATCTTTTCCATCTTTAATTTCTTAACAAGAAGGAATTACTCCGTTCCCTTATGTCAAAATAGATTTTGATAATGAGTTTACTTTCTTTGTGGGGGGGGTGATCAGTTAAAACAAATAAATAGGAAAAGGGAATGGAAATAGAATACAAAGAAAAACTATTATCCATAAGTATTATCATTACCATTGATATTGTTTGGTTAATAAAGGTAATCATGGTATGTGTGTACAGAGGAGGGGGTGGTGGCAATAACGGTGTTAGAAGTGGTCAGTGGTGGTGGTGGTGGCGTATGTGGTAGCAATAGTGTCAGGGGTGATGACGACGATATTGGGGTGTTCGGACTGATAGTGGTGTCAATGATGGCAACAATCAATGGAGATTGGTGGTGGTGGGTGATGGTCTATGATAGTGGCGATTGTGATAAGTGGTGATGGTGGCGGCGATCAGGGGTGGTGACGACGGCAGCGAGGGGTGATGGTAATGGTGGGAAGCGGCAAGCAGTTGCGGTGGTGGTTGATACACACACAATTGAATCAATTATCCTTGATCTTATGGTGAATAGTTCATTACACATTAATAGTTAATGATTCATTACATTCCAACCAACCAAACGTCATTATTCATTATTATTATTATTATCATTCCTTACACTCTAAAACACCCCCAATCAAGCACCTCTTAGTGACTTCACTACAAGCAATAAAGATCGTGGTTGGTTGATGCGTGACTAAAACTTTGTTGTGTACAGGAATGCAAGGATCTGTTGGGTTTCTATGGGCACGTAAAGGTAGCAAAAGAACAAGTTACCAAGAAAAGAACAATGGTTCAAAGAACCAATATGCCATAAAAAACCACCACATGGACCAATCTCTACATGCAAGTAATGCAATATGAAAAACAAGAGAAGAAGTTATACCCTTCAAAAGGAGCTGAAGAAATCGAGAATGATGAATGAACTTAGAAAGCCACAGCAAGTCTTCCTCTATTGATAGTCCACCCCTAGTGTGCTCAATCTCCTTCTACTAGCAAGCCTTCAAGTAATCTACAAAGACTTGTAATCACTTCTGGAACAACAACCTTGCACCTTTGTCCTCCTTTGCAAACCTCTCCCAAGAATACACAAAGAACACTCAATAATAAAACCTCACAAGTTTGTCTAAGTGTTTGTGTGTTAGGTGTGGCAAGAGCATCCTAGGTACACACATACATGGTCCTTTTATAACTTCTAACCTGACCCTCCAGTGCCCCAAGGCCGGGCAAGAAGTCATAATGATCAAACACTTGCATTGGTGGAAGTTGGAGGCAAAAAGCAAAAGCTAACCTGCAGTCTAACACAAGTTCATGGCGTGAAATTTTCCTGGCCCACTTTTAATGGAACTCAATTACACTTGATTCCTTTTAGCCCTTCCACTTTGGTTGTTGTCGAGATTAATCCCTGGTGTGTGATCTAATAGGCTTATGCTTCATCGGTAGTGATATTGACATACGTGTGTCAGTGGACATTCTCCAATGGGATCAACACGTCAAATTCCCATATGGTCGTAAATTTATACTATGAGGACAGGTAATTTGATTTAAAATCTATATATGATATGTATAACTGTCAGAGATATTGTTTAGTATGACAATACAATTTGTATCAAACGAGAGGCTTTATTTTGATGATTTAATTTATCAATTTGTCAATTCCACCTTTCCAAGGTCACATGTGCATTCCATATGTACTCGCTCGGCCTACATGCATGCACTTGCTAACTCTCGTTCGGTCCATTTAGGGGTTACATCAATAATAAAGTCATATACATTTATTCTACGCTCAAGCTTAAAGAACATACATAAAATCTTATTAAATTAACATCTATGATTTGTTAATAAAAAATCATAAAAAAATATTATGATTTCTAAATGATTTGGAAATGATTCTAAGAATAGAAATTGGGTGAGTGGGGAGGATCTTTAAGCTTGTATGGAATACTGAAAAAAGCATTTGAGAATGCTTGTCAACAAAGCAAAATATCTTTATTTTATTCATTGGGTCATCTTTACGCCAATACACGACCAATTAACACTTATTAAACACATAATTCTATATATTGATATTCGGTAACAATTGGCAAATCATGGTTAAAAGGATCTAGTCAACCTATAAAAGGATAGATTTTAATTAATATTTGATTAATTAAAACATGACATGTAAGTAGCATTTTTTTTTATATAAACAGAAGACTAACATGAATAAAATTTATTAGACAATTTAAACTATTAATTTAGATATAAAAATTAACTAGCATCATAATCACGTAATGCTGTGACGGCGAATAGTGTGGAATGGTTAAAGATTGAATGTACGAGATTAATTCAAACAGAATGAAAGGTCAAGATGTTGTTTTAATTAAATTTTAAAAACTCTTAAAATTAATGAGGAGAAAGAATATTAATTATTTATATAGTAATATAGATTATCATAATCACATTCATCTATTATTATAAAAAATGAAATTTAATTTTGACTTTTTTTGAAAAAAAATACGAAATTTAGTTCTTACAATCCTAGTCATTAATTATCACTTTTGTAATCTAATTGAATTGAAATTGTAAAAGACGGAGGTGATTTGAAACTTTATAAGTGGTGTTTTGAAATTTTGATATTTTATAATATAAGATTAATCTAGAATGAACTAATTACATAAGTTTTTTAAATATGTTTTATAACTTTTGATATATAATGACTAGTGTAAAAATTATTATATATTATCGTCATATTTTTATCTATGTTTTGATATAAAAATTATCCCAAAAGTTTTTAAAAATAGTTTTAAATTTTGTATCACTAATAAATAAATTGTAGTATACATATTTGTTAGTCTCAGATTGAGTACGCAACAACAAATGTTTGTAGAAGGGGGGGTTGAATACAAACTTTAGCTTTTAAAAATTAAAGACACACTTATATACTTTTATATAATTCTTATTGATATGAATCAAGAATTACATGTACTAGAAGCGGAAATTCTAAGTACAATAAAAGGTGGCAATCAATTTGTCTAACACATAGACAAGCTAACTCTATAACAACTAATGTATTTAGAGTGTTCAACACATGAACAAGTTTGATTCTACACAATGCTTATACTCTACGAAATTTCTCAACTGGTGAGATTTTCTTTTAGTGTAGTAGAGACTTCACTTTTTTGTGTGTTGTGTAATATTCTCTGTTTGCATGTCCACCATGCATGAGTATATATAGAAGTCTTGGTGGATCCGGTTGCATGAAGGTAAAAGACCAAGAGGATGTGGAAATATAATATTTTCATTGTAAAGGTAGTGGGTGAAAAGTAAAGTTACTTTAATCAAATGTATGATAAAAGTAATTGTACTTTTCTGCAAAAGTGCAACCCATTCACAATATAAAATATTAAAGTCCACATCTACTGTCGTGTAGAAGTATCTTTCCCTTTCCATGATTGTACTTTAATCAACACCATGCTTCTGATTGATTTGACTTTACCAAGTATGGTATTGCCAGCCATACTTAGTTGTTTAAACAAATCTTCAAGATCTTCGTCTGTTTAAGGTATCATTATCTCTTTCCAGAGGATAAGATCAAACCTTTTTGTCTCATACTTGATCCAAAAAGTGAAGTTCACTTTTACAAACAAAGATCTAAGGCATAATAGAACAACACATGTTCTGCCTTTTACATATGACTTACAATCTGAAAAGATGGAGTAGATTTGACATTTTTCACGACTCAGCTAACAGATTGTACAAGGAACTCTGATATTCACTACTCAGTTGACAAAATATATCAATTGATCACTTTTTGCTAGGACTCAGTTGACACATATTGCTCAGCTGATCATATAGATGCTCAGCTAATCAATAGTAAGCTTAGGAGGACATAATGCTCATGTATTTGTATGATCAGTTGATCAAGAATGCTCAGCTGATCAATCAAATACATCAGTTTATAAGGGGAGATGACTTGTGTAAAGAAAGACTTACTTAGCTGATGCTCTGGGCCTCAGCTGATCCAATTATTCACTCAGCTGATAGAGTAGGCACTCAGCTGATCAAATTCTTCACTCAGGTGATCACTTTCTTCACTCAGCTGATCAAACTGTTTAGAAAGGGTATCGTACCAGGCTCTTGGAGCTTGCTTAAGACCATATAAAGCTTTGTTTAGAAAGTAAACATGATCAGGTAAGCTTGACTCCTCAAAACCAGGAGGTTGTTTGACATACACCTCTTCTTTCAAATCTCCATTCAGAAATGCACTCTTCACATCCATTTGGAACACTTTGAAGCTTTTGAAGGCAGCATAGGCTAGGAATAGTCTGATGGCTTCCAATCTTGCAACAGGGGCAAAGGTTTCATCAAAATCAATACCTTCTTCTTGACAGTACCCTTGTGCCACTAGCCTTGCTTTGTTTCTGATGATTTGCCCATTTTCATCTAGCTTATTTCTGAACACCCACTTTGTTCCAATGATGGATTTATCCTTTGGTTTGGGTACCCAAGTCCATACATTATTTCTTTTGAATTCTGCCAATTCCTCTTGCATGGTAGACACCCAGTGGGGATCATTGAGAGCTTCATCAACCTTCTTTGGTTCAATCATTGAGACAAATCCAGAATACAAACAGATGTTGCAAGCTTTTGATCTTGTTCTAACTGGATCATCTATGTTGCCTATCACCAAATTATGAGGATGGTGCTTGAGGTCTTTGAAGGCTTTTTGGATTTCTTGGGAATTGGGATTCATTTGGATTTGGGGAGAAGAAGTTACATGTTGACTATTAGCAGTAGAAATGAGTTCATTTTAAGTGGCTGATATAACTTCATTATTGCAATCTGTGGGTATCTCTACTGAAGAGGGAATGAGTGATATGGAATTCGAATCCAATGATGTTGAGTCATTTTCCACATGATTCAGTAGAGGTATAGGATTGGATGAGGATGGTTGTACATGGTTAAAAACTTGGATAGGAACAGGTTCATCTATATCATGAGCAGCTGGTGGAGAGGGATCTACTTGCTCTGAAGGAACTTCTCCAGTTTGCATAAGATCATTAAATTCTTCACCTGAAACATGATTAGAAGAACAAGAAGCAACAAAGTCATTTTCATTAAAACTTACATTGATGGATTCTTCTATGACTTTGGTTCTGAGATTGTATACTCTGTATGCTTTAGAAATCACTGAGTAACCTACAAACACTCCTTCATCAGCTTTAGGAGCAAACTTCTGCAATTGATCTTTTTGATTGAGTATGAAACATTGACAACCAAAGATATGCAGAAAGCTGATGCTTGGCTTCCTTCCCTTGAGCACTTCATATGGAGTTTTGTTGTGCCTCTTGATAATAGGGGACCTGTTCTGTGTGAAACATGCACAACTTACAGCCTCAGCCCAGAAATTAAATGGTAACCCACTTTCACACAACATGGTTCTGGCAACTTCAATCAATGTTCTATTTCTTCTTTCAGCTACACCATTTTGTTGTGGGGTTCTTGGAGCAGAAAAGTTTTGAGATATCCCTTTCTCATCACAGAAAGATTCCAGAGTTTGGTTTCTGAATTCATTTCCATGATCACTTCTAAGACTCCTCACCAGATTGCCATTCAACACTTCCATTTTCTTGATAAAACAGATAATCTCTTCAGCAGTCCTCACTCTTTGCTTTAAGAAAGAAAACCCAAGTATATCTTGAGAATTCATCAACCAATACAAGAGCATACTTACTTCCACTAATACTAGCAGTTGCAACAGGACCAAAGAGATCTATGTGCAACATATAGAAAGGTTCTGTAATTGAGAAGGCCTGCTTGGATGGAAATGATGTCTTATGCTGCTTTCCCTTCTCACAAGCAGTGCAAGGTTTAGGCTTAAGATAAGTCAGTGAAGGTAGTCCTGACACTAGTTCATCCTTGCTCAACTTTTTGATGTTTTTAAAATTAAGGTGGGAAAGCCTCTTGTGCCACAACCAGTTTGTATCCTCATTATTCTTGGAGTACAAACATGTTTCCTTTGAAGGGTCACCAGAGGACATGTCAAGTGTATACACATCCTTGGTTCTCTTGGCACTGAACACTGTATTACCTTCTTTATTTATGATGGAGCCTCTTGTCTTTGTGAAGTGGACTTCATTATCTCCATCACACAATTGACTTATGCTTATGAGATTATATTTCAGCCCTTTGACATATGAAACTTTTGACAGCTTGAGGTTCCCATTATGAAGCTCACCATAGCCTTTAGTTTGCCCATGGTTGTTGTCACCAAAAGTCACCCTTGGACCTTTCTCTTTCTTGTAGTTACTGAGCAAAGCCTTGTTACCTGTCATGGTTCTTAAACATCCACTGTCAAGAAACCAAGAACCAACACCCTGCACAGATTTGAATGAAAGAAGAGTTAGTGACACACGTAGGAATCCACTACTCAGTGGATCCCTGTGGAATGAACCTAGCTTTCCACTTCATCTCAGGTTTCTTATGTATGAGAGGAGTGACTATGTTATCATCACAAATCCGCTATCTTGAATTCCCTTCTAAAGAACATTCAAATGCCTTATGCTCTTTGCTTCCACATTTATAACATTTTTGAGATTTTGTGGCCTTGGAGCATTTAACGACATGGTTTGAATGCCTATGAGATTTCTTATCAGTCATCATTTGACTAATTTGACCATTCAGCTTATGAAGCTTATCCTGTAACTTTCTTAGGTCTTTATTTACAGGCACCTTAGATTGATCTTTGTTTTTGGAAAGTTTTTGACCAATCTTTGGAGTGGTAGAAATGGGAACAATGTGAACATCATTCTTTTTACTCATAGTTTCTTCTATTGAAAGAGAGTTGATTATTTCTAGATCAACTGATTGTTTAGAAGATGAGCTATGATCAGCTGACAGGTTATCAGCTGAGCATTTATCATCTACTAACCTATCAGCTGATGGAGTAGTATTAGCTAATGATTCTTCAGTTTGTGAAATGTTAAGAATTAAGTCATATGTTTTCAAGGTTTGACAACATAATGTCTCTGAGGTCTCAACTAATGAATCCTTTCCTCTAATCATATCCTTTGACTTTGTGTTATTAGTATTTTTACATTCTAAAATCTTACTAGAGGATGATTCAACAGAAGGAATAATTGATTCTTTTGAGTGGAAACTCTTGCTTCTAACAAACTTATTTGTGAACACACTTTTGCCTTTAACAGTCTTGTGAAAGGTCTGTGGCAAGATGTCAGCTTTGTCTAAGATATTAAGGTTCTTACTAGAATCAACATAGTTAGCAGCCTTAGAATAATTTCCACCAATAATAGCTTGAACTTGTTTGGGTATCCGCTCCTTGACACACTGAGTGGTCTTTTCTGCAGATACACACCAAGACTTTACTACTTTTTGGAGGTCATTAAACTTTTTGGTTGCTTCACTAGTTTCTTTTACCAAGATCTCATTAAGTATCTTTTGATTAGCTAGTTCATCATTTAAGATTGTTATCTGCTTAAGTTCCTCATCCTTAAGAATTAACTTTTCCTTTAGTGATTCTACTTCTAGTTTTAGCTTCTTCTCTCTTTGAATAGCAGACTGGAAATCAATACACAAGTAATCAAACATAGCATTCTTCTCATTATCATCATAGTTAATAAATTTTCCAACCTGATACATAGAAGAAGGATCCCAGTTGGTAGTTAAACAGGCTTTAGCAGCCTTTTTCATGTCTTCATCAAAGGAACTACCATCATTGTTGTTGGCCATCATGCAGAACTGAGCAGAGATCACCTCAACTTCATCTGAGGAGAGATCTTCTTCTGCCCAATCTTCTTCTTTAGCAACAAGAACTTGGCCTTGGGCTTTCTTCTTCTTCTTCTTGTCAAGGACAGCAGCAAGGAGTTTCTTATACTTGGCTTCATAATCAATCTTGCCCTCCTGCTTTTGCACAGATGAAGAACTAGTGTTATATTTGGACTTACAGTCACTGGCTATGTGTCCAATCTTGCCACACTTATAACACTCTGCTGTGGAGGCATCAAAAGTGGATTTGGGCTTGACAAACTTTGATGACCTCTTGCTGAACCTCTTGACACCCTTTCTCTTCTTGAAAGGTCTGAACTTCTTAACCAGCATAGCTACACCTTCAACCAACTCCTCCAGATTACTTTCCTCACAATCCTTCTCCTCATCACTTTCTCCAGCACTCTCCTCTCCATCTCCTTCTTCATCAGAACCAGAATCAATAGCTGCAAAGCTTCTCATCTTTGTATCTCTTGATACAAGGGGAGTTGGTGCAATTTTCACTACCTCCTTCATCTCCTTGGATGACAACTTCCTTTGCTTGACTTATTGCTCATGGTTGAGTAAGTTACCATAGAGAGCAACCAGAGACATTCCCTTAATCTTCTCACTATGTCTTAGAACAGTGACAAAGTGATCCCATGTTTCAGGGAGGGAGTCTAGAAACTTGTTCACCAAGACAAAGTTGCTCTTGGTTATGTCTGCCCTTTTCAAGTCATTAACTAGACAGTTGAACCTGGTGTATGTTTGTGTAAGACTCTCACCTTTCTGAGCAAAGAAGAATTCATACTTTTGAGGAGGAGCTTCTTGTTCTCCTTCACCTCTTCAGTCCCTTCATAGGCAACTGTGAGTGTATCTAACATCTCTTTTGCAGAAGAACAGTTAAGCACTTGATGATAGATTTCATTGGGTAGCGCGGAGACAAGAGCTGATCTAGCCTTAACATCTAGGCTAACCAACCTCTTATCCTCATCTGTCTACAGATGCATGGGTTTGGTTATGATTCTTTCAGTTGTAGAGGTTTGACCTTCAGATTCTGATGGGATAGATAACACTGATGTTGGAACATAAGGACCATCAGTGACTATTTCAAGCATTTGGATATCAAGGGTGGATAGGAAAAGATGTGCTCTACTTTTCCACATGGAGAAATTTTCAGCGTCAAACATGAGACATCTTGTTAAGGACCCAGTGTTTGAGATATTCATATTGTTTGCGGATGAGGCCATATTGAGAGGGGTAGAAGCAGTTGTAGAGTAAGCAAAACAGATCTAGATATTGATTATCTAACCTGCTCTGATACCCGTGGTTAGTCCCAGATTGAGTACGCAACAACAAATGTTTGTAGAAGGGGGGGTTGAATACAAACTTTAGCTTTTAAAAACTAAAGACACACTTATATACTTTTATATAATTCTTATTGATATGAATCAAGAATTACATGTACTAGAAGCGGAAATTCTAAGTACAATAAAAGGTGGCAATCAATTTGTCTAACACATAGACAAGCTAACTCTAAAACAACTAATGTATTTAGAGTGTTCAACACATGAACAAGTTTGATTCTACACAATGCTTATACTCTACGAAATTTCTCAACTGATAAGATTTTCTTTTAGTGTAGTAGAGACTTCACTTTTTTTTGTGTTGTGTAGTATTCTCTGTTTGCATGTCCACCATGCATGAGTATATATAGAAGTCTTGGTGGATCCGGTTGCATGAAGGTAAGAGACCAAGAGGATGTGGAAATATAATATTTTAATTGTAAAGGTAGTGGGTGAAAAGTAAAGTTACTTTAATCAAATGTATGATAAAAGTAATTGTACTTTTCTGCAAAAGTGCAACCCATTCACAATATAAAATATTAAAGTCCACATCTACTGTCGTGTAGAAGTATCTTTCCCTTTCCATGATTGTACTTTAATCAACACCATGCTTCTGATTGATTTGAGTTTACCAAGTATGGGATTGCCAGCCATACTTAGTTGTTTGAACAAATCTTCAAGATCTTCGTCTGTTTGAGGTATCATTATCCCTTTCCAAAGGATAAGATCAAACCTTTTTGTCTCATACTTGATCCAAAAAGTGCATTTCACTTTTAGAAACAAAGATCTAAGGCATAATAGAACAACACATGTTTTGGCTTTTACATATGACTTGCAATCTGAAAAGATAGAGTAGATTTGACATTTTTCATGACTCGGCTAACAGATTGTACAAGGAACTCTGATATTCACTACTCAGTTGACAAAATATATCAGTTGATCACTTTTTGCTAGGACTCAGTTGACACATATTGCTCAGCTGATCATATAGATGCTCAGCTGATCAATAGTAAGCTTAGGAGGACATAATGCTCATGTATTTGTATGATCAGTTGATCAAGAATGCTCAGCTGGTCAATCAAATACATCAGTTTATAAGGGGAGATGACGTGTGTAAAGAAAGACTTACTTAGTTGATGCTCTGGGCCTCAGCTGATCCAATTGTTCACTCAGCTGATAGAGTAGGCACTCAGCTGATCAAATTCTTCACTCAGGTGATCACTTTCTTCACTCAGCTGATCAAACTGTTTACTCAGCTGATGAAATATTTTCATCAGCTGATCAACAATTTTGCTCAGCTGATAGACTGTTTTCCTCAGCTGATGGTCTTCTTTACTTGTTTTCTTTATCTGATGCTCCTTGGCTGATATCCATTGGCTGATACTTTGAGTAGGATCTGATGTTCAGCTGATAGCTTATTTTCCTCGGCTGATGGTTCCATAATTAGCATATTTTTACATAAACTGATTCAAACAACACATGTTTGAATTCTTTCTAAGTCATACTGAATGTAGGGTTTGGTTATCATCAAATCCTATGTTTTAGGATAGACAGAGTTGATTATTAAGGTGAAGTGATTATCTCCCCAACACTATTAATTACATATATAACTTTATACTTGATTAAAAAATACCAATGGATATTATATGCTACAGTGATTGTTTTCTTACCGTTTTTAAATTTAATATGAAAACCACATGTTTAACGACATCACATTTTACTAACATCCATGTTTATTATCAACATCAACGTATTAGGTGCACATAAAGTTATGTTTTGTACACACATTTTTTAAGGGCAAACTCCTTCAAAATACAACGAACTTTGTCTAAACTACTATTGTATACAACGAACTTTAAAATTTTTAAAAAAATACAACAAAGTTACAAAATCTAACCATTTTATACAAGTCACCTGCTATGGCAGGTGACATCCCAATTTCAACCGGTCACCCTTTTTATTTTTATTTTTATTTTTTTTAATAATTCTAATAAGTAAGTGTTCTTGAAGAAGAAGCTATAGAGTTCTAATATGAAGATCAAAGAACACAAAAACCTACAAATCTTGCCAAAACCCACACACAATGACACAAACACCCACACAAATTTGGGGTCGTTTGCGGGTTTCTCCGACCATCACCATAGCCGGTGGTTTTGTGGTCCAAACCATCATCGCCGCTGCTTATCTTGCCGGTTTTTGTGGTCCAAATATGGTGTTGTTTGAGGGGTTTCTCCAACCACCACCATCGCCGGTGGTTTTGTGGTCTAGACCACCATCGTCGCCGCTGATCTCGCCGATTTTGTGGTTTAAATCTGTGTTGTTTGTGGGTTTCTCCCACCACCACTATCGCCACCGGTTTCATGTTCCAAACCACCATCACCACCGTTACCTTGAAGATCCACCACCACTGCCACTGATTTGTCAAGATTGAGCCACCATCACCGCCGCCTTCATAGTCCTACCATCATCCCTGGTTTTGAGCCACCAGCACCACCACCATCGCCGCCTTCATTGATATCAAATTGATGTTGTGTTTCGAGATTCAATCGCAGATGAGTTTTAAGGTTTGTTTTCAAGATCTGATAACCAAAAATCTCTTTGCTTTGAGTTCCTGTTCTGATTTAAAGGTGAGATTTCAGATGGGTTTAAATTGATTTCTACATTAATCAATTTAAGTAGTTATGATTAGGGTTTTTCAGATTTCAGATGGGTTTGAATCACATTCAGTCGATTTAGGTTGATATGATTAGGGTTTTTTCTATTTCAGATGAGTTCTTTGTTCCAGTTGTTGTTCTTTCATAGGTGTTTCCAATATTCCAGATCTGTAACTGATTTCGTATTTTAGATGAAACCGATTTGGGTTTTTTTATGTTTTATTGTTGGGTTTGTTCAGAAGAAGATGAATGTTCATAATTTCTTCAAGAACAAATAATGTAAAAACTTAAAAATCATTAAAAATATTAAAAAAAATAAGTGGTAACCTGCTACCTGTTTGTAAGGTTACCCATTGTATACAATGGGAGGAAAAAGTGGGTTTGTTGTATTTTTTTAAAATTTTAAAGTTTGTTGTATACAATGGTAGTTTAGCCAAAGTTCGCTGTATTTTGATGCAGTTTGCCCCATTTTTTAATCTATAACACCTCTTTATTTTCATTTTAATTACATTACAATTTTCTAATATTTTTATATGCATTTATGGTTTGTCATTTTTTTTAATAGGCTAGTGTATCACACGAGTATCTAAACTAGTATAGCTATAATAGATTGACAGTAGATGATTTTATGATTAAAATCATTTTAATCGGTTACCTACTTGTTTGGAGTGTTATTTGTACACAATACTAATTTATCATACATAACCATTATAATTTTTATATCCTTAAAAAACCATAATATATTTTTCTCATTCATATATTTAAACAATTTATTATGCATCGCAAATTAGGATTGTACGTACACAAACATCTTCCTACTTGTAATTTATTATGCATCGCAAATTAGGATTGTACACAAACATCTTCCTACTTGTAAAAATCAAAAGAAATCGTTTGATTTTTAAATTTAAAACAATATTTACTACGTCGCTAATATATCACAAATGTTAGAGGTAGAATTATACCCATTTCTTTAACATACTTAAGCTGAAAATCAATGATGGGAGTATTTGGGAAAATATTGTTTAGGAGAGAGAATTTATTTTTGTAAGAATAAATTGTTAGAAACCTTTTGGTTATGTAACAATTTTTCTAGACTATTTAAATTATATAAAAATAAGAATGCTTTGATTTGTGATAGAGATTGGTAAAAGAGGGGGTGGGGGCTCTTGAGAGTGTAGTTTGGGTTGGTTGGTTGATCCTAGAGGTTGAAGTATCAATAAATTTCATTATATTTCTTCTCTATTTGTATCGTTTCATTTAAAACATGTTCACAAAGATAGATGTTGTTGCTTTCTCGCTGGAGATGGGTTATTAGAAGTTCGAAATCTATGGTCACGAGATCAGTAACTTCTTTGAGTTGAATTGGAAGAGAACTGTGACACCTTGTGGTCAACTTTAGTGCCTAAAAGTTCTATCTTTTTGTTAATGGTTGTGAAAGAAAGAATTTTAGTTCGGTTCATTTTGATCAAAGAGGTGAATAAGTTGTGAAAAATATCAATCATGATTTCTCTGATGTTGATTCTCCTTTGTTATTTGCACTAGAGTATTTACATGGCAGAGTTTAGGTGATTTAATTTTTGTCAAGCAACCGTTTTATTTTAGAGTGTGAAGTATAGCAAAAAGATACAAATCGTTTCTCTATCTTCTTTAAAACTATAGCAACAATATTATTTTTTGGGGAAAAATCGTCCGATCTTGAACTTGTTTATGGACCTTCATTGGAGAACGTTTCTTTGGCTCAAATCGAGAAATAACAAGTTTAGAATCGAGTGACTTGTGTGGTGCTTGGATCCTTCTTCTATGGTTTGTAACAAGAAACGAAAGTAGATATCGCTTTCCTGTTTTCATCTCGTAGCCTTTGTTTCATATATTCTATTGCGCGTAGAATAGTGTTAGGTTAATAACTTAATAGGTTCCATTGTCTCGTCTCTTGTGTCTTCATTGCATTGTTTTCCTTTTATGATATATAGTTTTGCTTTTAACTTAGTGAAGTTCAAATTAACCTATTTATTACCATGTTTAAAATATAATAATATTTGATCGCTTTTAATATGAGAGCATCCAAAGTACAAGCAACATGGTTTCCGTATTTCATAGATGGCATTCGGAACTGAGAGACACACCACCCCACGTCTCGGCATTGGTATAGAAAGAAAGGAGGAATTATTGGAATTTTTGGGTGATTCTTGCATTTGACTACCGAAGGGGAGATGAGAGATAGAAAGGAGGGAGATGAGAGATAGAAAGGAGGGAGAGAGAGAGAGAGGAGAAATTATTGGAAAAAGCTCTTGAAGTATGTAAAGCGTGAGTATTTTCCGGGTTTAAGCATGCATCAAGCGTGAAATGGATTATGCTGATGTTGCTTGAAGCATCCTATTCTTAAACACGGATACTCCCATGCTCTGAAATTACAGGTGTTCAAAAAAGCTGAAAACTGACCTGCATTGCATGAACCGAAACAAAAAACCCGATATCCGAAAAACCCTAATTCAAAAAACCCGAAAACTAGGGTACCCTTTGAACACATGTCGGGTTCGGATTTTAAAATTTGATATCCGAGGGTACCCACCCCGCTCCACTGAAAAAAATTGTTTGATTTCAACTCTCATTGAAGATCTGTTTGATTTATTCATTATTGTTGATTTGTTTGTACTATTGTTTATTGTTTTATTATGAATCTCAACTCGTTGAAAACAACAAAAATGAAATACAACTCAATTTTAGAGTATTCGTGACCCGAACCGTAGATAATCGTCTCCCTTGAGGTACCCGCATAACGTATACCGCTATCTACAGTTCGGTTCAGTTCCTAAAACTAAATACCAGCCCTTTGAACACCCCTATCTAAAATTACCTATTTTTAACTATGCAAACGTCAATTTTTACTAAAATGATTTGACTTAGAAATATTCTTATTTATTAACCTTTTTTAAAGCATTCTTGCTTATTAACTTGATGTCTTTACTACGTCTATAACAAATAACAAATGGTAAAAAACAGTTATAGAAAAATTCATATAAAATACGAATGAATAAAAAATATAATCGAAAAGGTAAAATTATTTGGACCTCTTTAATTGTCTAATTTAACCCCTCCGGTGTAATGTATATGAGTGTATAACCTGCATTGAATACTGTATTTAATTGATGTAACATGTCTAAGTATGTGAAAAACTAAAAGTAGTAGGTCTAAATAGTAACACCCTAATCAAAATTGTTCATAAATGGTATGTGATGCGCAAACCCACAAGTCTGATCTTAGACCAATGAGAAAGTTGAAGGGTGTATTGTGTTAGTTCTAAATTCACAGGGGCATGGGCTTGACAATGATTATCTACTCCACAGTCCACTCCTAGCTAACGGGTCATTTTTTGTTGGTAGTACACTAGTACCGCCAGATTCCTGTTTAAAATATTTCAAACACCACACTACCCTACGGCCCTACCCCTATGCCCTCCTTCCAAAATTTCACAATTTTTAAATATATATAAAATATTATATTTCTTACTACTATTATTTTCTTTTACTATATACCTTGTCTATCTACTCATTACAAGATAACAAATTTAA
This sequence comes from Dittrichia graveolens, assembly GCA_038502395.1. Lineage (NCBI taxonomy): Eukaryota > Viridiplantae > Streptophyta > Magnoliopsida > Asterales > Asteraceae > Dittrichia > Dittrichia graveolens. The sequence goes on along the minus strand of JARJIL010000005.1, from coordinate 79,977,695 downwards.
TTCGTTAATTATTTTTTTAATTTTATTTATTAATTTTTAATATTTATGTTAATCTTAAAATAAATAAATAAAAAATATTTTACCATAACATTAAATAATTACGATCATGTGATTCTTGATTGCTTCTACTTTAATTATTGTAGGAAGTGATTTCTAAGTCATGAATTTACTTCATTACTTCATGCACCTTAATTATTGATATGGAGTTGTTCGACTATCCGCTTTACTACTTTACACCTTTTAAAATAAGCTATATTAAGTGTTTTCCTCATATATAAGTAATACTATAATAGATGATCGTATGATATGTGGTTTGATTTAAGAAAATAATAGTTATTAAATATTAATAAAAAAGGTATTAAATAATTATTTAATACGAAAGAAATTAAAATTAAAAAAATAATAACGGCGGATGACGTCAATACCTAGATTAGTTGTGGAAGTGTCGACTCCAGGTTGATTGCAGACGTGAGGGAAAAACATGGTATTATGATACGAAAAGATATGATTGTATTTCTTGTACAAGCTATCGATCATTATTGTTATAATTAAGAAAATAAGGCCAAATATTTATGGGTTATAATTAAAAATAATTTAAAATTATTATAAAATATTTTAAAAAGACAAAATTAGAAATTTGGTTAAATATGATATTTTAAAATGTTATAAAGACTAAATATGATATTTATAAATTAAGATGGATAAAATATGGTAAATATGAAATTTCATTAATATATTTGATTCAGTTTTGACTTAGCAAGGTCAAATTTGAAATTTCAATTTTGATTAAATTGATGGTCAAGATTAATCGATTAAATTTATTTTATTAAATGAAGGATTAGGATTGATTAATAAATTTGATACATGTTAGCCTTTTATTTATATTGGAAGATTTCAATGATTGTTTGTAAAAAATGATGGATTTTAAAGTTAACACTTTTTTAGTTTTTTAGAACTTGTAAAATATAAAAGGCTAGCGGTTTGGTTATCAGTTCGGTCCCTAGTTTCACTTAAATTCGGTTATCGGTTCGGTTTGTGTTTTGACCCGTGCTACCCTCTTCTAACTACTTATTAATCTTACTCAAAAGTCAAAACCTTTCCACACCATTTTATAAAACATGAATAAACCATATAACACTCGTTCTTGTTAGGGCCAATTTAGCACTTGTTTTATGGTCGGGTAAAATTAGTGGAAATCAACTCAAGTGGTTGATGAATGAAGTGTACAATCTGGCTTTTCATCCATGAAGAAAAACTCTAGATATTTGTTAGGTCCAGTTTAACACTCGTTCTTGTTTGGTTCATGTTTGGTCCAATATAAAAACCATTTTAAAGTTTTAATGAAATGATATCTTGTAGGCAATAGATTATATTTTAATCGAGATCAATAATTTATTTCGATCTATGGTTGGTACTGTATGAAACTTATCTTCAAAGTTTAAATTAATACGATATGATTCAATACTCAGTTACATTAATTTCAAATATTGAGTTGCTTGTTACGAAACCGTGAATAAAATTTACAAAGCTTTTAATACAATTAAACTATTTGTATTGGGTAAATGAACTATGCGGTTAATGACATCTAACTTAGATGTTATTGCACTCATAACCTATTTAAAGGAAGGACATTTATGATTGATGTCATTTAACTGTTTAAGTGAGTTCTAAGTACAATATCACCTAAGTTGGGTGCTATTAGTTGCATGAATCATTTACCAATTTGTAAAAAAAACATTTAACCAAAAAATAGGATACACAAAGCGATTATGTTTAAGAATCGAGACGAGTAAGATATATAGGATGTGTTCGGAAAATTGTTGTGATGTTTTTTGGAGACGAAGTTTTTACTTTTTACAGAAACTTAAGCTTTTATATTTACAAAAGTATGCTCCTAAAAAATAAAAACTACAAAAATAAGTTACTTCAAATAACTTTCATGTCATCTTACATCTTTAAGCAAAAGTTACAATTACTTTGCCAAACTCATTCATACAAACTAGTGGGATACCCGTGCAATGCGGCGGCGATAATTAAAGAAGAATGCTAGTAAATACTTGTGGTGACGAGGACCGATGGGGCTATGATGCTTACGAATAAAGCCTGAATGTTACAATAAATTTGAAATAATTTAAGTAATATTATTCATCGAATTTATGTTATATGAAAATTTATTCAATAGCGTGATAATATTGTTTATACACTTTTACTTTAAAGCGATATGAGATAGTACAAATAATACCAATATTATTTATTGAACATGAAGATCATAAGTACTATTTAAAACTTATACTGCTTTCATGTTAGCCAAGAACAGAGAATTAGCGTAGCCACTAAATAAATTAAAATGTATGTTTTTAAAGAAAAATAAATTATAATTCGTCGTAATTAAGACCTTTATTTGTTAAAGAAGAAAACAAGATGAAATGTTTAATGAATTAAAGGATGAGATCAATTTAAGAAATTACGAATTCTTAATTTTAAAAAAAGAGAAAGTGCTGTTTATTTAATATAGTAGTATAAATAATACAGATAAAAAAAAGCTCGTCCACGACAAAGAAAGCCTAGCACTAGCTTGTGCTTGACTACGATTTAAATAAAAGTTATTATATTAATTAATTTGTTTTTAAGCGGCATAATATTGTTTTGGTACGGTGGGTGTATCAAATGTACCTAAATAAATAGTCCAACGCTCTCCCTAATTTCACATTTACTCTATTCACCTTGCTTCCTTTTTAACCAGTCAATATCACACCTAACTCCACCATTACACATTACATTACCCAAGGGAGTAAAAGTTAAAAAAAAATATCAATTTTTTAAAAATATCCCTTTTAATAAATATATCTTTCTTTCTTGGTTTTCTTTAAATATTTTTAAAATATTATTTAATTAATTAATTAAATTTGATAAATAAAAAATGAAATACCGACCAGCTTCGTCATGATCTTACAATCGCCTGCATCACACCCTTCCCTGCAAATTAAAGCAACGGCTCTGATTGCAAACACAAAGAAAGTTTTTGATTCCAATTTCTGGTCCCACAAGCACAAGCTCCTCCCACACTTCTTTCCTTCCTTCCTTCTCAATTGAATTACAAACCCTTTTTTATTTGTCTGGCAAATTTGTTTTTTACCCTATTTTTTCCTTTCCTGAGTGTTCAAGAACATAGAAGATCTAAGGAGCTTTGTGGGGTATTTTGATGAAACTTCGTTAAAGATCTGAAAAAGAATGGTGGGAACGGCTAACGGTAACGGTAGCAGCACACCAGTTGCACAACGGCAAGCTTTTTCGATTGTTAATGGTGGTCAAGATCCGGGTATGCGGTCCGGACCCGGTAGCATTGCCGGGTCGGATTGCGGCGGGGTTGAGTTTACACGAGAAGAAGTTGAAGCATTGCTGAATATGAAGATCAGAACCAAAGATAAATTCAATCTCAAGGTTCTTTCCTGTTCCTGTTCTTGTTCGTGTGTGTCGGTGTGTGTGTGAAGTGTGTGTTTTTGACCTTTTGGGTAATGGGATCACTACTTGAGTTGTTTCTTTTTTCGGCAAATGTAATGTAAATTTTGTGGGTTTTAGGAAAAATGCGAGATAATGATGGATTATATAAAAAAGCTTAGGTTATGTGTACGTTGGTTTCAAGAATTTGAAGGGGAGCTTTCTTCAGAGCACGAGAAGCTTAAGAAGCTGTTTGAATCAGCTGAAAGGAAATCCAATGAAATGGGTATAGATTTAAATATTTAATTTCGAATCTTACTCTTTTAGAAATTTGATTTGATTTCCCCCATTTTGATCTGTGTTTTAGTTTATTTTTAATCTCTGATAATCATTACTTCTTTCCTAATATTTAATTAATTTCCAGAAATGCTAATGAACGCGAAGGAAGAAGAACTGAACTCGATAATCATGGAGTTACAAACGAATTACGCGGCTTTACAAGAGAAATTCACGAAAGAAGAATCTGAAAAACTGGTACGATTTGTATCTAGACAAGAATCAAGCATCTGATTAATTGGATTATTAATCATTTATTGATTATTTGATTACGTGATTTGATAACTGATAGTTGATCTTTATTTCAGGCTGCACTTGGAACATTAATGTCCGAGAAGGATGCTAGAATGACTGCAGAACGGGCACAAGCTTCACTCACTGAAGATCTTGAAAAATCTCAAAGAGAAAGCTCTAGTGCAAATCTGAAGGTTATCGAAAATCGATTTTAAATCTTTAAAATATAACGAAATCCAACATTTGGATATCTGGTTGTGTATAATATATTCTAACATATTATCTGTTTTCCAGATAGTTTCACTGAATGATATGTACAAAAGGTTACAGGAGTACAACACGAGCTTACAGCAATACAACAGTAAGCTCCAAACCGAGCTTAATCAAACAAGTGAGACCCTTAACAAAGTGGAACGAGAAAAAGCTGCTCTAATGGAGAATTTAAGCAACTTAAGAGGCTACCATGAGTCTCAACAGGATCAATTGGCTTCTACCAAAGTCTGTTCTTTATATCTGTGTGTAACTTATCATCTTTTGCTTATATAAATGATTATTTGCTAAAGTTTCGAGTTAATTTAGGCGAGTTTAGAAGAGACAACAAAGCTAAAAGATGCTTTAGCTAGTGAAGTTGGATGTTTGAGAGGGGATTTGCATCTAGTGAGAGAAGATCGTGATCGACAATTGTCTTTGGTTCAAGATTTAACAGCAGAAGTAACGCAATACAAAGAATGTACTGGAAAATCAGCAGCTGAGTTGGGTAACCTAACGTCAAGAGCAATAGAGCTTGAGGTTATTACACACACCCCTTGATTTTATTCATATAATATATATTCAAAAGTTACAAAATGGGTGGGCAGAACTGGTTAGGTAACTTGGTCACAGTGATAAACATACTGTGAATCTACCCATTCATAAGTTAATGGATCAAAATTGCCACATTTAAGGTTTTTAATAACTTAAGCTGCACCTATCGTTTTGTTTTTTCGTAGGCAACATGTGCTTTACAAACCGACACAATAAAAAGGTTGCAGGAGCAACTTGCTACTGCAGAGAAGAAGTTGGAGGTATCATTGGATTCAGAAGCACTTTTGTTTCATAGATTTGTTGGTCTGATTTATATAGTAATATTTTATTGTTTTTCCTGCTGTTGTAGATATCTGATTTATCATCAATTGAGACAAGAACAGGATATGAAGAACAGAAAAAAGTCAATGCTGAGTTACAAATTCGATTAGCAGAGGCAGAATCAAAAGTTATCGAAGGGGAAGCCTTAAGGAAAAAATTGCACAATACAATATTGGTATAAGCTTCATTCTTTTTCTGCGAAATGAGCAAATTGGGCTGCTGCGCCTGTGTAGGGTTTTGGACCTTTGGTAAATTTTCTGTATGGTCAAAACAGGCCGGGTTTGACCCAAAATCATCTTTATACATAATCTGTGGTTAAATATGATTACAATTTACAAAAATATTTTATTAAAACAATGATGAATAAATAGCGCTATGGGCAACTTTCAAGTTTCAACCCATTTCACCAGTTTCCTTGTAAGCTAAATTTTTTGATTTTTGCCTCTCTTTCCTGTTTTGTATAAAACATAACCCAAACTAAAAGGGCTGAAATTGGCACCACTAAAACATATGATCACTGTCCTACTCAAACTAATGAAGAATTTTGTGGCAGGAATTAAAAGGAAACATTCGAGTTTTCTGCAGAGTCCGCCCCCTCATGTTGGATGAAGGTGTGGAAAATGAAACAAAGACCATTACTTTTCCCACAACAACTGAAGCCCTTGGTCGAGGCATTGAAGTTTTGCAACATGGTCTGTTTTCACTTTAATTAAAACTGTAAATTTGGTTTTTTTTTACTTGTGTTGTTGACTCTTATTATACTCTTATTTTCATTTATTTTGAATAGGGCAAACACATCCTTTTATGTTTGATAAGGTGTTTACGCCTCAATCATCACAAGAAGAGGTGTTTACAGAGATATCACAGCTTGTACAGAGCGCACTCGATGGTTATAAGGTGATTTTAGTTTTTTTCTCCCCTTAAATTATGTTTGAACCATTTTCCGCTTATTTTGTGTTGGCATTCCAAAAGTTAGGGTAACCTTTTTAAGTTTTTAAATTTAGTTGGTCATAAACATCAGAAAAGACACTTTCTGCTCCAAAACCTCAATAGCAAAGGCACCTTGGAGCCAGCCTATGCTTTTTCATTGTTCTTCTCCAAATGATCCAAGAACCAGGTCGGGTTGTCCGATCTGCTAGCACATTTTTGTCCCTACGGAATGTTGTAAATAATTAATCTATTGAAAAAACTAAATTAAATTATTAATAAACTTTCAGATAAAGGAATTTAGGACACTCTAAGCATTTGAATACATGTTAAACGAATTTTGAGTTTTGACTTTTGACATGCCTTTCATTTTAGCTACTTTTCTCATCATTTCCACATTTGACCTTTATCAAACAAATACAATATGAGACAACCCATTTTTATATGAATGGGTTACCTCATACCATTCTAAGGTTGAAAAGTAGCATCTTTGACCTCAAAAGTCAAAGAATAATAGTTTATAGGATGGAGTTCCAAACCATATATGCATTAATCAAACTTAATTACTATTGTAGGTTTGCATCTTTGCATATGGTCAAACAGGATCTGGTAAAACACATACAATGATGGGCACACCAGGAAGCTATGATGATAAAGGACTTATACCACGTTCATTAGAACAAATATTTGAGGCTCGACAAAAGCTTAAGGAACAAGGATGGAAGTATGAAATGCAGGTTCGGAACTAGATTCATCTGCTATTTATTATTATTATTATTATTATTATTATTATTATTTTAAAATCTTGGCAATGGTGAGCGAATAATTCTATAAGTTACTTTGTGTAGGTTTCAATGTTGGAAATATACAATGAGACAATACGCGATTTGTTATCATCAAACAAATCTTGTTCTACAGATAGTGGTAATAAACAGCAATATGCAATCAAACATGATCCAAATGGCAACACCCATGTCTCGGATTTGACCATTGTGGATGTTCGTAGCAGTAAAGAAGTTTCATTTTTGTTAAACCGTGCTGCACAAAGCAGGTATCCTGATTTTAATAAACAATGGTAAATTTGTGCCAAAATATAGTCTTTGAAAATGGTTTCTTATGGCTTTCTTTGTATATAGGTCTGTGGGTAAGACTCAAATGAACGAGCAATCATCCAGAAGTCACTTTGTCTTCACTTTGCGGATATCAGGTGTTAACGAGGTAATGTTGATTTCTGCTGAAGGTGGAAATTTTAACCCATTTATTCATTAACGGGCTGAAAATCACTACAAGTGTATACATAAAACCTCATAAAACAGTTTACTTCAAAAAATCACATTTTTTTGAACTAATTTAATGTTTATAAAAAGATCTGACAAACTGATCATTTACTTTTTAGATTATGGAGCAACACGTACAAGGCGTTCTCAACCTTATTGATCTTGCTGGTAGTGAACGTCTTTCGAAGAGTGGATCCACCGGTGACCGGCTAAAAGAAACTCAGGTATGCTGCAACAACTTATTTATTTTGTTAGTTATTTCTTTATCTTTATATTTCAAAAAGAATTTAGGAAATTTTACAAACTGATTATGATCAAAATCAGGCCATCAACAAGAGTTTGTCATCATTAAGTGATGTTATATTTGCTTTAGCAAAGAAGGAAGAGCATATACCTTTCAGAAACTCAAAGCTCACATATCTACTTCAGGTATATTTCAATAAAAACATATACTTTATTGTATTTCATTTCTAAATTCTAAAAACTACTGATCATCTTACATCGTCGAAACCAGCCTTGCTTAGGTGGTGATTCAAAGACGTTAATGGTGGTCAATGTTTCTCCAGCCCCCACCTCGATCAACGAATCACTTTGTTCTCTTCGGTTTGCTGCAAGAGTGAATGCTTGTGAGATCAGCATCCCTCGACGCCAAACCTCAATGAGATATTTGGAGCCCAGACTGAGCTATGGCTAAGTGAAGCAGTGGGTGAATTTGGATTTGAGCCGTAATTATTAACATAGAACTGAAAACCTTATTGTAAGTTCTAACAGTCTGCCTGTAATGTGTATAGCAGAAAGAATACATGGTTTGTAACAGCGAAGAATGAATGATAGCTAGTCAGTCAGTCAGTCGGTCATTTGGTGACCACGAGATGTGTACTTGTTGATTTGATGATACTCGATAGTTATAGATATTTGTTTGGTAACTCGTTAAATTTCGTATGGGATTTTGATCTTCTACTCGTAATTAGGAGAGTTACTACTTATGATTTCGCTTTTATGAATTTGGTAAATTAATCAAAATGTATTTAATCAAAAACATTATACGGTTCACTATTATATGTCCTATAAATTAAAGGAAAATAATATATGTAGCTAGAAGCACCTATAATAGATGTTTTTATGCTTAACAAATATTTAAATAAGTAAATAATAAAATAACTAGCATATCCTTATTTAAAGTGTTTATGAGTGTATTTATGAATAAAATAGAGGTGGGAGATCATTGTGGTAATTTTAGGCTAAAAGTGTATGCTCGAAAACTTTTTGGGTGCAAAGTGTCTCTTTAAGAAACTCTTGGGTGTGATCTAAAACTTTGAGTAATTAGGAATACAAAAGTTGTAAATTTACTCCTTTATGTATTGTAAATTGCTAAAAGAAGTAGGATATTTAGTGATAGGTATAGAAGCAGGAGTCGTGTTGCCGGCACATATAGAACAACAACATTTATAGATCAAAAGTGTGTTTTAGAAACTCTTTGACCGGACGGAATCTGCTTTAGGCTAAAGCACTGGACCGGAAGTTTTAGTATAACTTTATATTTTATGAATTACTAAGAAGTATGACATTTATGGAATATTTATTTTTAGTAATAGTTTAAAAAAATACAAATGAAATGTTTATTTTGTATTTACTCTTGGATCAGATTTAAAACTTATGGGTTGTTTGTGTAACACCGTAAAATCTAAGCTATTTTTTTTAAAATTGCGCTGCGGAAGCTTTAATTAATTAAACATACTTTTCGTTCACAAATAATTATAATCATTTACAAACAAAATATCTGTTCTCAAAATTCAACAAACATAATTCTGTGTTACAAAATAAACTGGCTCGTTTCGTTTAAATCAAGACATCAGAGTCAAGTCAACTTTTCCTTCCATGAGCACTAACAAACACAAACCTGCAAAAAGCAACAACTGTGGGGAATTAGCACAAAGCCAAGTGAGTAGAAGCTAAAGCCAAAAGCAAACATCAAGTTAATACTAGTCATGTAATCACAACCACTAAGAAGACCGGCGGTTCGGCGCAGAACCTACAACCAATGTCGGCCAAAGCAAAAGTTTACCGATAGCCCTCTACTGAATTGGCACAGTGAAATCCCACTCTGAAGCAACATATGCAACAGTAAGGCTACCACTGTTCAACCAACCAGTAAACGAGCCCAGCCCAATTCCACGTATAGCTGACTTCTCAAACACAACTCAAAATCATACTAAGAGTGCGTATCGAACAAATAATCATGCAACAGTCATCAATAATATGATATTCACAATCAACACTTCCAATAACAAACCATCACATACACTCATGCCTCACATCAGTAATATTAAACACAATCTTTACCATTCGCATCCAACATCCACTCACCTTTCAAGTTCAGATGAAGCACTCAGAATTCTTATATTACTGAGCCTTTTGATTTTTTGAAAACATAATAACAACCAATCAGTCCATATCTCATAAATATATCTCATCATATATTTATAATTCATTCAATACATCAACAATCAATAAACAATTGCAATCGAAACTTAAAAATATCGGATTCTTAAAAACTATCAGATTTACACTCGGATTTCTCAAAACCCGCAACTCAAGTGTCGGATTTGGGAATCCGATGGATTCCATAACTGTAGGATTCACCTTAATAGGATTTCAAACACTTGGTTTCAAAGTCCCGGATTAGGGTATCGGATTTCATCATTCGGATTTCGTTGCTTCGGATTTTCAACCATCCGGATTCTATGTGTCGGATTCTGACTTAAATCACTTTCCAAGTTTAGGATTACATATCCAATTATAGTATTCGGATTTGGTCAATGATTTCAAGTTTCGGTTTTCAATACTTCCGGATTTAAGGATTCGGATTTCATAAGATCCGGATTTTAGCAAGACTCGGATTTCCTCTTCTCAACAATCCGAGAGCTTCATAAAAATGTCAAATCCGATAACTTCAACATATAGTAATCCAAACCCAGATTTCATGAACTCATAACATTATTTCAGAATATGATTTAAACACCTTTAAACACTTTCTCATGTAGTGAACATCATATTTGCATATATCATATGAACACATGAATCAAAATCATATTCTATCAAAACCGATTATGGTGTTCTAACATGCAATCCTCAATCTAAACATAAATCATGTTTCAAAATTATAAAACACATCAAGAAAGATTACAACATGTCAATTTATGAACACCAACCTTAAAGCTTTGATAAATCACACAAAAATGGGAATTCCGATTCTTTCTTTTTCTTTTCTTCTCTCGGTTTTCTTCTTGGCAGAGAAACAAAGAACACACACACATACACTTCTTGAATATTGAGGTAATGCAACAGATGACACACACACAAACTCACAATTGTACATGCAAAGTTAGGTGTCCTCTTTTCTTCTACACATTAACCACACCAACCTACGTGTAATTCCACCCATATACATGCATACATACGTACGGCCATACATACATCTTATTTCAAAATTCAATTAATTAATTAAAATAATTCACTTAATTAATCATCTAATTAAACTAAAGAATTTAAAACACAAACAAACACATACCGTAAAACCCGCTAATCTACTAGCCCTGGTTTGCGGGTGTTACAGTTTGTTTGCTACTTAATGAAACCATTCAACGCTGCGTGTTTGTGTGCCGTCTCTGAATGAAGACTGCTGAATGATTCAGCATAATGTTGTTGAATCATTCTACCTTAAAGTGCATTATGAATCATTAAGCACCAAGTATTTTACTCAATACTCCTTTTGCACGCTGTCTTGTTAATCAATCATATCTTATCTTGTCTTATAATATAATATATTACTATTACGGTTAAAATGATAATTTACATCATTCAGAACCTTTATCAAACAACATGTCACATTCAGAGGCAGATTCATTCGGAGCCTTTAAATTGTTCAGACCACATAATAATTCAGTGCTTAATCATTCTGTTTTAACAAACAGCCCCTTACTTAATAATTGATTACTAAATAACTGACAAATGAAGATGAGGAATTGGACAAACCCATGAAGAAATCAATTCACCCAATTGGTAAACACTCTATACTAGATCTATGAACATTAACCCTATACAAAGGTTAGAAACAAAACTTAATTCTAGAAAAACCAACCCTAATAGGAGGTCAGACATTAACCCATCGGAATCACCCCTAATTCGCATGACCTTTAACACAATCGGAGGTCAGACATTAACCCTAATCCTACTTTAATCGCATGATTTTGAAGGAGGTAGCGGCGGTATTGATTGAAGAAAGCGGCAATGGCGGTTACAACCTTAGATCGAGAAGACCTTAACTGGATTCATCCCCTTGTTTCAGAGAAGGCGGCAGGGGCAGTGATTGTGGTTTGAATCTGACTTTCTGTTCATCTTGCATTTCCTATTCCTTCTTTCAATGGAGTTTTCATTGCACCATAAAGAAAACCTGAATGTGATGATGACAATGAAGGAGTCAAGGGTGGGTGAAGAGAGAAGATGAACAATTTTAGAATTTCAGAAATCTCAGTCTTCAAGACTAACGATTTTGGGGTTTAGATCTGCAGCTCCAAAGATGCTTTGGAATAATCATACCTTCATAACTTTTTCCTTAAAAAAACAAAAAAGTAACAATAAAAGGGTGATTCTATATAGCCCCTTTGATTGTCTATATAACCTCCTTGATTTAACATGTGTGAGTGAAAAAACTATCTTGAAAATGTAACATTCTTGATTTGATATTTAAGTTTGGGAGGAGAGGGGGGCTAAATAGTAGCACCCTAATAAAAATAGGTGTAACTGGTTAAATATGGCAAATGACATACTATAAAGGTCACTTAGATTCAATGACAAGTTTCATAAAGTTTGTTTTCTTGTTTTTAAGAAATAAAAATTAATTGTATATGATAATAACTAGTAAAAGTTCGTTGTATTATTGTTAGGGGTGATCATGGTTCGGTTTGGTTTAGTTTTAGCATAAAATCGAAACCAAATAGAAAATTTTAGTTTTTGGAAAACCAAAACTGTTCGACTTTAGAGTGGTTTGATTTTTGGTTTTGAAGTCGGTTTTTGGTTCGGTTTTACAGTTTTTCCGTTCTAACCATCAATATTTGAAGTCATACAACCATCATTGTAAATCTATGAAATTAAACGTTATTGAAGCTATATTAAAAACATCAGGATGTTGTGCCACCTAATTCAAGCTATATATATTGCAATTGCTACAAGCAAAATGTCTTTCATATGTTTAAACTTTAAGCAAAGTTGAAACAAATCAAAATTCAAAGCAAATCGATAAATAACATATTAGCAAAACTGAAAATTAAGATGAACAACCAACTTCAGATGAACTACATACAACTCAGAAAACTAGAATCTGAAAATCTAGATAAACAACTAGAATTAGATTTATATATTGAGGGAAAACTAATAAAATCGAGATGAATTGAACTATTTGACTCAAAATGAAGTGACGTAGGCGAACTCAATCGAGTAGTCCGACGACCAAACAAAGCTGTATCTGCGAAGGAGAACCGAATCAACGTGAGAGCTCTTTGGTATATTTAAATGGGAAAGTCATACGGTATTTGATTTTGACACGTATATTTACAATATTGCCCCTTGGAACGGTTCGGTCCGGTTTTTCGGTTTTTGAAATTGTAAAAACCAAATCCAAACAAAAAAGTGAGTATTGAAATTTTGAAAATCAAAACCGTCGGTTGATATATTAATTCGGTTTTTTCTGCTTATCCCTAATTATTGTGCAATTTGGCTTTTTAATAAAGGAACGTAATCAAGCTCCTAATCTTTATGACAATGACATGTTTGGTAGTTTTTTATAGGTGCTGTTAATTATTTTTCTCGTTTTCCAAAAAAATAAAAAAACTTCCCAAAATTCAGAAAAATAAAATAAAAATAAAAATAAAAATTCATAAAATATTTGTAACACATGCCTTATTTTGGTCATCGAAGCTGGGCGAATTTTACACTTTTAACCCGAAAAAGAAAATGTTAACGTGTGGGAGTATGCTCGGTGACGGTGAGCCACTCGGCGTAGTGGCGAATAATATAATCAAATTCTAAAGAACACCCAGCATCAATCAACCAATTATTCCCTTCGATTCTCCAATCTCTCTCTCTATCTTCGCACAACAACCAACCCAAATCCACTTCTGTTCTTTCTTTTTCCCCATAATCTCCACCCGGGATTCTTCTGTTTCTTTATATTCCGGCTATGGTTTCACCGGAGAACACTAATTGGATTTACGAGTACGGATTGATTGAAGATATTGCTGTACCTGATGCTAATTTCACCCTTCCTGCTTCTGGATTCAGTTGGCCAATTCAGGCCACCTTGAATGGTTCATCATCCAACCCTAGGTAGTCTTACCTATTCTATTGTTTAATGTACTTGTTATCTAAATTCGACGGAATTCTCTCGATTCTTTTGATTGCCCATGAAATTTAGGGATTTCCACTTGCCTGATTGGGGAAAATGGAGGGGAGGGTGTAGTAGATTAATCATACAGCGTATCTAGGGTGGGGTTTATGGTCTCTCTTACTTTAGCAGAATCCTGCAGGTCTTGATTGTGGTTTCCCCTAATTTTATTTCGGTAGATGCTTTCTGTAGATTCCTAGAATTGTGGAGGACAACTTTTCAGTGCTTTGCAGGGAGTAGGTTGTAGAGCTTTAATGGAGTTTACCAAATGTGTACTCTTGCAAGAGTTGTTCCCATATGAATTTGCGTTCTGTTGCTTAGTAAATGCAATTTATGGGACTGATTATAAGACATGCGTTGTTTTTTTTGGCTAGGTTTCATGTGTAGCTTGTAGATCAGTAGACTGGTTGTATAAAATTTATTATGAATGTCAACTACTCTAAACCATGCATATAAATGGTGATCGATTAGGTGCGAAATTGGCTTGATTTTTTGTGGTTTTCCACTCATTTAGCTGTGCCAGTGGCTTTTTGATATGTTACAACACCCTCCTTTTTTAAGTAGCATACTAGTATAGTTTTTGAGTGCAAGTCAGCTATTTACATGATTATGTGTTGCGATAACATTGCCTGCTCTAATTTTGTTGTAGTGCGGACCTTGATGGCTCAATTTTGGATTCAGATGGACATAATGATTCAAGATCAAAGAAGCGGTACATATTTCTTTCTTATTAAGTTGTATGCCTGTGTACATATATGGATGGTTGAAAGGACGTGATTTTGGTTCTATGTGTAAACATGACTGCCTTGTAGCATTATATATCAAGCTTTCCTGACAGTTTCAAACAAACCGAGCTTAACATTTTTAGTAAATTTTATTTCACTTTGTTGGTTGCTTTTCCATGTGGTGAAAAATTCACTTTATAGTTTCACTTTTTCCTCTGTGCCACTAATGACTGAAAAAGAACGGGAAAACAAAATATGTTATGTTAAAGATGTTTTTGTTATGATGTTATATCTTAGGGGATTTACTGATTGAACTCTCACCTTAGGTTGAATCTGTCATATGCACAACGGAACTTGCTTTCTTCTTCTATTTTTCTTTCTTTTTTTTTACCCCCGGTTTTTGAGGCTGTGATTGAATGGCTTATTTACAACAGGGGAAGGTCCGAAGCTTGCAGTGGTACAAGTAGCAAAGCATGCCGAGAGAAATTGAGGAGGGATAAGCTCAATGACAAGTTTGTTTTTATCTGTCACTATCCCTTTCTATAACCTTCTTTCATGTTATCACATAACATTGTGGCCTGCGTTTAGGTTTGTTGAATTGGCTTCAATTCTTGATCCTGGGAGACCCCCTAAAGTTGATAAAGCTGCTATTTTGGTGGATGCTGTTCGGATAGTGACTCAGTTAAGAAAAGAAGCCCAGAAGCTGAAAGATTCTAGCTCAGAACTTCAGGAGAAAATTAAGGAGCTGAAGGTAATCTTTTCTATTACCTAGAGGTGGAAAAAATGAGTGGGTCAGGTAATAGGTCAAAATGGGTAATGTGAGTTAGGTTGACCCATAACACATATGTATCTATAAATTTATAATCTATTATAATAAATATAATTGGTTTCAAATATGATTACAAAATTTCATTATTATAGTTATCCAATGCTTTTAATAAAGTGATTTTTGAGGTCTTATGCTTTAAACATATACTTTAGGTGAGTTAACCTGTTTCCTGTGTACTACTTTTAACCATTTGATCTACCCTAGAGATAAAACATAAGGTCAAAATGGCCTCCTCTATTCACAGTTGTGGAGAACTCAAGAATTCATATGTTATGTTTTCATGTCGCTTTTGTTGTTGACTTGTGTAGGCTGAGAAAAATGAACTCCGCGATGAGAAACAAAGGCTGAAGATGGAGAAAGAGAAGCTTGAGCAACAAGTAAACTCAATGAATCCGCAACCTACCTTCATGGCTCCTCCACCTGCAATCCCCGCTGCTTATGCTGCCCAAGGGCAGGTGGGAAATAAGTTGGTTCCCATCATTAGTTACCCAGGAATGGCCATGTGGCAGTTCATGCCACCTGCTGCAGTTGACACCTCACAGGATCATGTGCTCCGCCCGCCAGTCGCCTAATTCACCGGCCATAGAGCAGGTCCATTCAGTTTGTCATTGATCTATGACTGTGTTAGGTTTATGTTTGTGTAACTATGATCAAACTTGGAATTATACTCTCCATGTTATACTTGTGGTATCTTTATGAAGTTAAACTAACTGTTAATGTGTGAGACCTTTTTAGTTTGTGTCGATTTCATTTGGGTCAAGTAAAAGTATGGATCTTTAATGTAGTGAAATACTGACCTGGTTAATTTTTTATTCTTTGTTCTGGGTATCTCGGGTCATGGGGACTTTTTTTCACAACTTGCACATCAACTGTTTGATGAAATGCCCCAGAAAAAGAATCAATGTATTTTGGGTATCGCTTGCATCCCAACTGTTCATAGACATGCCCTTTGGAAGAATAAGGCTCTACGGTATATATGCTATTACAAAATTACCCAATTCTGCACTAACTTTTGTTGCCAATAAACTTGAAATCCTACAGCCATCATTTTGTCGAATTCTGATTGACTATTTTTCAAGAAACTGTAAAAATAGTTTTAAATTCTGCCATCTACCAATTTTCATTGGCATAGCAGTCATAATTTTTAATCCCAACCGGGTTTTTGAAGAGGAATTCAAGAATGTCTAAGAAGACAATGATGCTGTTTTTTTCCGCTTCCTCTTGCATCTCATCTCTTTTAATCACGAATTCACAAATCGACAACATACAACTGCTTATGAACATAATAATACATATGTAATATACCAAAAACGCTGTGATGTTGTAGCCTATCTAAGATTCCATAATGTGACAGGACTTGATAAACTTATCAGAGCAGTTGACATATTTTGTCCATAGTTTTTTAAGCCGAGGAAACGCTATATCTAACCAAGGTTTTGCTCGGCCATTAAAATGAATAACTGCAGCTCGTTGAACATCTGATGCACTCGTATTCTCCTGGTAACCAAGGCCCAACATATGCCATAACGGGTCGATAACATGCACATGACCATGAAAAGCTATCAAACCTGGAGGTAATGTTCCTAGCTGCCACAAACTTAGATCTGATTTCAAGTTCTGCATCAAGAACATAAAGTCAAAAGTCAAAACCTTGAGTGTGTGTGTTCCGTGTGGGCGTGTTACTGTGTGTTTTCTTTAACATATGCAACTGACCTCTTCAAGCCAGTAATGGTAGTTCTCACTTATGTTGGTCTTTCTCCAAGCTTCGAGATCGAAAATGTTCATACCGTAGGCCCAGGCACATTCATTTGCATCGAAATTCTTTGATATTAACGGGTGAGAAAAGTTTAAGTAGTTTTTGAACCGCTTCGACATTACAAATTTATCATCCCCGGTACATGTTTCAACGGCTCCGTTCACTTTTCCGTACATGTCGATATCCCATAGAGGTGATAAGTCAGACTGAACCACAAGGTCATCGTCTAGAAACACCACCTTGTTAAGACTCGGAAACATCTGCGAAGATGAAGGTCAGTTACGTAAATCAGGTGATGTTAACATTACGGATCACTAGCCTTAATATTCTTTTAGTGCTTATTTTCAGGTGTTAGATCCATCTACCCTTTAGGTGGTTGAAAGTTTGAAACCGATAAATCACAAGCATAATCTATCTTTTAATAATATTAAGAACTGATTATTGGGATTTATGATTAGTTTCAAAACGCAAACTCGATTCTAATGAATGCTGTGTGTCGTGGTGCTAAAGATCGACTCACCTGTGGTAGATAAATCCGAACATGGTTCATGAGCGAGTTGTATTTAGGACTCATGGCTTGCAACTTTGCAGCAATGACATGCGGTTTCTCGGTGTTATTAGCCACAATGGCCGATGAACCGCCTCTAAACTGAGCTCGAACCTTTTGATCTTTTTCCATGGCCTCCAAAACCGGGACCTTTCCCTTTGCAAACCAATCAAAATGGTGCAACGCCTTCACCTCGATCACCGCAGGTGCTAAAGGGTGCAAAGAGAACCATGCCTGCATAGGTGAGTAAGTCTTTCTATCCGTGATTATATGAATCACCACCATATCGGGTCTCAACGAGTTGTAAACAAGAGATGTTGCTACAACAGAGGCTGCAAGGATGTTATCGGATGCAAGAACAAAGTGGAAGTAGGAGTTGTTAACGAGGGCTGGGACAAGCTCGGGCATGGGGAGTTGCTGTCGGGCTTCGGCGTTGGTGGCGTGCTCGTGGGCTAGCCGGAGGGCTAGGCAGTGGAGGTTTTTCGGTATGCTACTGGATGCGACATGGCGGTAGAGGTATTCTTGGATTTTGGCTGTTCTAGTCCTTTGTTCTAGAAGTGTTACCTAGGAAAATAAATGAAAACATGGTTGTAAGGATTCTATTTCTATTGTATGAATTCTTATGGCCTTTTTCAGGCACCTTTTGCATTAGCTTCCGGCCAAGCCCATTAGTGCATCCCGTGTCACACGGTTCACGGAAAGCACTAATGGGCTTAGAATGTATGTTTTTTTATATATTAGGATCGAAAGGGGGGAGATTACCATGGATTTAAGCTTGATGGCGAAGGTCTGTGCATCAAGTCTATTGCTGCTTTTCATGCTAGTAACAAATTCTTCTAAAGTTTGAGGAATATCAGGCCCTCCTACTATGTCATCTTGGCTGGATGGGTCCTCCAAGATTTGATATATTACTTGTGGCACCTTTCAGAAACCAAATGAACATTTTAGTCTCAAAATTTTCAGAATTCATATGACAAAACATGGGGTGTTACTGTGTAAGCATATTACAGGTGAAGCTGATTGAAGATTTCTGCCCTCCAATACATAGGGTGACAGCTTTTTTCTCAAACAACCTGCAAGATATTAAGACATCACATGATTTATATATGAATATACATCTTAAGATCATAAAGTTAAGGGAAAATGATGGCTACAGTAACACAACACCCTCTCTTTTCCCTTTTGCTGCAGCCATCTATGGGAGAGAAAATGTGGTGTATAAGAAAAGGGAAATACGTATGCGTGCGTACCAATATTAGTCGAGCATTTGGTTTGATCATCAGTGGTTTCGACAGAAGTTAAAACATAGATGAACCGAAGAAGGAACACGAATAACAGAAGTGAATAGAAAAGCATCTTGGAACACAACCTTCGAGACCCGAACTTAAGCTTTACAAACTCCCTCACACCTTTCTGTGGCATCAGCGTAACATGTCGTAAACTTGGAGATATATGTAACTGCATTTTCACTAAATTCACCAAAACACGAAACCAAGCCCCAAGGTTCAAAACAAAAACCTTTTGGTTCGGGCTATCGGGTTCGATTGACCTTGGTGAATACTAAAACTGTGTGTTTTGGGCAGATAGGGAAGAAGGTGCTGTGGAAATGCGAAGAAGGGTAACCCTTATGCATGTCAACAATGTTGTTGAGGTTTTCCCATCTTGTACCTAACCTTAACCTTGCTTAAGGTTTAGTGTTTTTTCTTCCTTCCCTTTTTCATCCTTCCAGACTATAGTTTTTATTATCTTTTTATAAAAAATACAAATCACAATATTATAGTGCCTTTTTTTGGAAAATTTAATGTTAGAATAAGGATTTATGTGCTCACTGTTATTATCATAGAAATAATGAATTTTATATTATTTTATTAATAATTTACTGAAGGAGGTTTTTTATTTGAGAAACAAATACAAGTTTTTTGTTAAATAATATTTATTATATTGCTTTGGGTTAAACTTTAAAGAATGGTTAAAAGAGAACAAGAGCATGCGGGCTCTGTTACCATCTTTTAAAATTTTGCTTGATTTATTTAATGTGTATGTAGAATTGATAATAATTGTTAGGATAAATACGTTTACTATTAGTTTAAAA
This sequence comes from Dittrichia graveolens, assembly GCA_038502395.1. Taxonomy (NCBI): domain Eukaryota; kingdom Viridiplantae; phylum Streptophyta; class Magnoliopsida; order Asterales; family Asteraceae; genus Dittrichia; species Dittrichia graveolens. Next base: position 79,957,967 of record JARJIL010000005.1, on the reverse strand, counting down.
GAAATTCTTTTTGGTTAAGGCGCGACCTTTTTCTTATTATATAATCCAATTTCATTTTATCTTGAATAATATAACAATTTCAAAAAAACGTATTATTGAATGCAACCTATGTATTATCACCGATAACAACAAATTGTTTAATGATATTAATCTTCTATTATGTTTTTATGTTTTTCATTTTTTCTTCTTTATCTTCGATTTCTATCAATGTTCAATATTTTCTCGTGTGTTTCATATGCAACATTCTAGAAATGTTCATTGATTTCTTGTAAATTTCGATTTGTAGATTTCTTTTTTGCATCGATCTAATTAAGGTATGGATCTTCAAAAAAAGTAGAAACTTGGAGGTAAGATGAACTTGCGTTATTGGTTGACAGCTTGGTTATAGTCGTTATGAATAATGGAGCACTGTTACACATAATCATGGTTCTAAAATGCTCGTCTTGACTTCGCAGAGAATATAATATGGGTCTATTTTAATAAACCAACAACCCAATGGGCCCAAGCCTGTTTACTTTTTTTGGGGAAAGGGGGGGCACGAGAGTTTATTGTTAGGGGTAGGCTCTTGGAGAGCTTGGGCAGGAAGACACCATAGCTGGGTCTTCTCTAATTTGACAGGGGAGAGTCATCTCCTACTGATTTTACTTGTTCTTCCTGAATCTTCATTTCTTTTCTTGCAATCCAGCCTTTCGCAGTATCTAATATAGCAATCGATTCCCTGTTCTTTATATCTATTCTATTTCATCTAGCTAGCTGATTTAATTCCTACCACCAACTCGTCAAGGCTTGAGGTTTGACCATACCGTCACGACATTGCTCAAGGCTTGGCGGCGTCTTTACCCATTATAAGATGTGTTTTTAAGCGTGTTAAAGTACTGAACCATATGAGTTGAACATTATATAATTATTCGGTTATAAAGATGGTTGGATATACTGAAAACAAACAAAAAGATTGACGACCTGCGCCAAAAACCTATAATTATGTGTTTTTTTCAGTTTTGATTGTATAATATCATATATACTTAAAATTTAGATAAAAAAATTATCACCTTAAGTCACGTCTTGTGAAACGCCGTGAACTCGTTATGGCGTCTAATGCTTAAGGCTTAACCATACCGCTACGTCACGCTTCACGTTATTTAGAACCTTGCATATAATAAAAGAAAAAAATGAGGGTGCTGTTTGGTGATGATTTGGCTTTGAAGTTATTTACCATCAAAATATTTGAACTTGAAAAGCTAACATTTTTTTTTTTTTTTTTTTGTATTTTAGGTTGATAACTTGATGTAATGTAACCCCTCTTCTAACTAGGATAGTGAAAGTTACAAAAGATATGTTGACTGCCAATTGGTTGGCCAATGTTCTTGTGGGCCTTAAATGATCTAATCATCATCAAACATGATCAGCATATTATGTTTGACAAACTTAATTGGCTTGATTGACTATTTATAACTATTATTAGACTGGGTGATGGTTAAATGGTGGAAAAAAAAACTGACGTGATAGTGTTGTAGGTGTAAAAGGGTGTAACCATTCCTTGTTCTCTAATAGGAGATTGTATTGATACCCCACATCATCTAAATGACCTCCTGATGTGATATTTGTGAGTAAAAAAATTATTTTGAAAATTATATATGAATGATTTGACATTTGAGCATGTGAGAGGAGGGGATCAAATAGTAACACCCTTGTTTAATCACTGTTAAATAAAAAAACTAAATGAAAAAAATAGCGCTGAAGCATTTCAGCTAAAAATATTTTATGTATGGTTACAATATCTTACACTAATATATCTTTTATTACACGCTTAATTATTAAGCAATATAATCTTTTCATTTAATAAATTAACTAGCACCGTGTCCGTATTATTATACGACAGCAAATACTTTATGTTTTACAACATGTTGCTTTTAAGAATGTAATGATATATCATTTGCGTGATTTAATGTCATGAAAAAGTTTTCTATAGTAACATGTCTGTTTTTTTTCAAATTTTCTTTTATTTGCATCAACTATTTTATTAATTTTAAAAGTAAAATTTAAAAGATATTAAACTAGAATAAAATTTATATTTATGAAATTAAGAGATAGAAGTTAATAAGATTTTGAAAATTATGTTGACGTGGGTGAATAATTGTGTTTATGTAAAAGACTGTGTTAGTGGGAGAGTATATTTTAAATAAATAAAAAGTTAAAGTAAATTAGAAAATAGAATGAAATAGTTAAAGATTGAGTAAATAAGATTAATTTATATAGAATGAAATGTCAAGATTTTGTATTGATTGAATTTTAATAACTCTTAAAATTAAGAAGAAAAAAGATGTTAAATGATTTATATAATAGTATAGATAAGAAAGCTAAAATGCTAATATTTAGTAGCCTTAGTGGACCAACAAAAAACTATATGCATGCATCTTTAGATGTATACCCGTTTTTCCTAAAAAAAAAAAATTATCGAAAGTTTTTTTTAAGAACCAATTTTCCTCAAATTTTGAATTACGACAATTTTAAAGACTAATTTCTTCAATTTCTGATCGAGTATATTACATAAGGGGATGATTTATGCAGAATAACCTTTTGTCATACACAAAAAAATTATTGTTTGGACTATTATACCTATGAATTTGAAGAAGAAATTAATAGTTAGTAGGTTGGTAGGGATAAAAAGATCATAATTATTATGTATGATAAAAAATTATTATGCATAAATTCTTGTACATTACATAAAAATATCAAATAATTGGAAGATGTGAGAAATGAGCTAAATAAAGAGGTTATTGTGAGAAACATTAAATCATGAGTATATCTTGGTCCCAATGAAAGACTCTAGTATTGAATGGGGTCGAATACACTTGAAAATTAATCACAAAGATTAATAGGAAGGAATACTTTTAAACTATTGGAATTTCACTTTCCAACTTTCAACATTAAATCGAAATCTAGCAAATAATCTTTGACTAAAACAACTTACATACGAAACCTCACAGGTTTAGATTTCAATTTAAGTTTTGTATGTTTTTTGATTTTATCCTCTCTATTTGATTATGCATTTTAGGTTATTAAAAACTTAACAAAACTTAGAGTGTTAAAACCATTTTTTAACAAAAATTTAAGAGTTAAATCGTTTGGGAAAAAACTTTAATGTTTAAACAAAAAAGGTGTAACTCTGAGGATTAAATCATAACAAATTCAAACTTTATGGTAAAACCGAAACTGAACTAAAACTTTGATGATTAAATCAAAACCGAACTAAAACTTTGATAGTTAAATCATTATTGACACGTTAATATAATATTGTTTACCTTTGTTGGTGTGCAAAGCATTTCCACACAACTAAACAAAAGGTGACTATTTGTAGCAAAAACAAAAAAACAAAAACAAGGCATTCGCTGTCTGTAATTTGTATGACATACTTTGTCTTTGTGGATTGTTTCTTTTATATAATTGTTGTGATGTTTTTAGAAAGAACAAGAAAAATGTAAATTTGTACATAGAGTAAATCATATATGCAGGTAACATCACCTAAATTATTCCTACATTGTTTCCTAGTCGAATGAAATTGAGTAGCCATTTTCAAAACTCTGATGTGAATAGGAAACTGATAAGAACTTGTTATGTTTTCGATTTCTTAATGGACCGGAATTTTTTTTATTTTCTTTGCTTTTGTTTTTGCAGCCGAAGGATTCGTGACATTTAGTGTTCATGTTCATTATGTGGTTGTGTTAGAACAGATAACTGGATTTCTTCTACAATCGTGATTTTCGCTTTCTAAATTCGATATTTTGACCCTTTGTGCCTGGGTTATATAGAATTCGAATTGAGATAACTGTAAAAGTATCAATCTTGTTCTTGGTACATAAAAGATCTTCAAAGACCTGAGAGAATGCATAGTGTATTTTCAAAACTGTGTATCCCAAACACATCCGTTTTTTCCTCATAAAACTGTCAAAACGAGGGTTACAAACTTTGATTATTTGTAATGAGAACCCTCTAAAATCGAGAATGTTCATAACAAACCTTATACTATAAAATTGTCAAAGCGGGACCCCCGTTTTTCGTTCAGGGGGCGTTGCCCCCTAAATTTTACCGGGATCAACCTAAACAAAGTTAAATCTCTATGAAACACGCGTATAAATTCCATTACACAAAATAAACCGGTGACACTAAAATCACCAAGAGGTTGCTTCTTCTTGGTAATTTAACATGGACAAGAGATTCTCTTTCGTTGCAAACAAGAGGTGCAACTTTATTCAAGTCTAACATACATGGTATTTTTATGAATATTACATATTAATTAGACAACCTGTTTGTTTTGGAACTTCCAAAACTTCTTGTTGATTGCTTAATTTCCTTCAGGTTTCCTATAAATTTAAATTTTTTTCCAGGGATGTAATCAACGCCTGTGTTTGTGTTTTTAGAATCGAAACAAAAACATCGGCATTGGAAGGATGTGTTCTTGTTTAACATTTTTCATACCAACAAACTTTCTTTTCCATAGTCATTCTTGTTCTTTGCTTAAGGCTTGAATGATCAGTGCTACTGCTTTATAACCACAAGCGAAGTTAAGCTGTTATGTCTACAATATTGCCATTCATCCCCTATTTCTCACCATGGAACCTATTGGTGCTGCTTTCATTGATGCCACCATAACAGTTTTTAGTTTCACCTCTTCTAGGATCAAGTCCCTTTTCAGATACGAAGAAAACATTCGTGAACTCCAGGAGGAGATTGCAAATCTCGCAAACAAAAAGAGAGTAATTGAAGAGGATGTCATCTTAGCCAAACTAGAAGGAAAAGCTCCAACAACGCGAGTGAATGAATGGTTGATGAAAGCTTCTCGAGCAGAAGATGTTGTGAGGTCACTGCTAGAGATGGATGATGATTATGCTCATGTTAGGGGCTCCAAGATGTTGCAGCAGTATCTGCATTGCTGGAGAATAGCAAAGAAAGTTGATCTGGTGAAAGAGTTGAATTCTATTCATTTTGAAACTGTGAGCCACTGAATAAAGCTCCAATAAAAGTGGTGGAGGAAGGGTGGCATATATAGTCCCATCTCTTGAACTTTGAGTTGTATCTTTCCTCTACAACTTCCTTTGACATTGTAATTTGGGCAAATAACTTATCTGTGCAACTATCTTTCAACTTTTTACCAATCAAAGGCAACTATCTTAACTTTTTATCAATCAATGCAAGCATCTTTTCATATAATACCTATTTATACAACATTTTGACCTAAAATTTCATAAATACTGAGCTGAATCCGCTTGTATGCGTCTTTTAGTAATGTTACTGCCGAAATCGCGTATTAAATTTTTAAACGAGTACATGTTTCTTCCAAAGTGTCATAGTTGTTAATGATCTTTCTGGCTCGCATTAATTTGATCCTCAAAGTTTTTTAGTAAAACATTTATTTGTTTGTTTGTTTAAAAACTTAATATATAATGTAGATGATGACATGATAAAAGAACACAGATTCATCCTGCATCATGTAGAAAGTGTTAAATAGAATCTTGCACAAACAGGTAACAAATTAAAAGGTAGTTACATAACTTGGTAATAAACAAAGATAATTGCATAAATTAGTCATTAGCATATTGTCATTTGGGTTCAAGTATCCAAGACATCAGATTTGAGCAGAATTTGGTCCAAGAGAATGCATTTAAAAGTGGAAGTAGGGGATAATATGAGTGAAGAAGATGCTTATTATCTTTCCTTCATACTGTTGGACCTGTGGTGTTACCCTTCTTGTTTCAAGTTGAAATGGGATGCCTTTGGCAATCAAGACTCTTGGAAACTCAATTGGGTCACACCACAAACTTGGAGATGATAAAGTTGTGACTAGTGATTCAAAGAGCAATAGTACTCAAGAACATGAGTCAATCCTTCCCATTCTTTTCCTTTCCTTCCACTCACTTTCCCTCTTTAAAAAACTCGAGAACGGAGTGATACTGTTTTGGTAGCTTAACATGAATACTAAGCTGATAGTAAGTTCTTAAAGTAGTTTCGAGCTCGCATTATACTTAAACAAAATTATAGGCAGCTTTGACTTTTTCAAAAGTCAAATCAAGTTACTTGTGTTTAACACTAACAGCTTGGAGAGATTGATAACATGCAAAATCAAAAGTATATAAATTCATTTTGCAGGATAAGAATGTATTTTCATGGCGAGACAGAAAAGAAAAACAAAATAGTTGACTGCTGGTAAAAGTCAATATGGTTTGCAACTATGTGGCTATTTGTTTGCAGCTGAATGGAATGATTTCAACAATGACCGCTGAATCGTTCAGCACTCGGTGTGTTTGATTCTCACCTATGAATGCAGATCGTGTTGAATAAACAGGAAAATGATGTTGAAACATTCAATCTTAAAACACATCCTAAAAAATTAAGCACCAAGTATTTTAACGTAATACTTCATTTTGCACACATTCTCATATTAAAAAACTATATATGATCTTATCTTATTACTTAGTAAATCATCATGAAAGTTAAAAGTTCATTTGAAATCATTATCAAACAGTTTGTCACGTTCAAATCCAATTCCATACAAAACCTCTAAATTATTCAGGATATTGAATAATGTGGCACTTAATTATTTTGTTCTATCAAACAGCCCCTAAGATTTGTGAAATATTGGGAGATACTATAAAAAGTCATCAACTATGAAAACTATAAAAACATTGCCTACTTTGATATAGTCGCGCGATTTTTTTTAGTTCACTTACAAGCATCCCCTCTCATCTTACCTATGTGGACCGGGACCTTTGAGTTCGAACACCTTCAACTCCGGCAACATCAACCAACTTCGATTCCACCCACATTTTTGGTCCAACAATCTTCAACTTCAGCAAAATCGACAAGTTTGAACACTGGGAAAGGAGAAGCGAAAAACACCTTCGAATTTCTTCGAACGTCGAGAAGGAGAAGCCAAATGGGGAGCCAGAAATGAAGAAATTTGGCATTTCAAAACAGTCCGGACTGCCTATTACATGTGTCACTTAGTAGTTCAACCAAAGCGATTTTCGTGATATGTTTTAAAATCGCAAGGCCTTGTTTGTGAAATTTAGGCCACTTGTGAGTTTTTGACTTGGTTTTGGTGATTTTAGGATCTAATTCGGCAAAAATCGAGGTAATTTTTGTGGAAATGTTGCTCAAATTAGTTATTAACTTGGCATCATAAAAAAGTTAGATCAAAATATACATGACACTGTTTGATGATTATAAAAAAGTCAACTTGCAACTGTGTCTGATTTGGTTGGAGCTCTGTTTTGCTACACATCATGTAACATTAGTTTTGGTTAAAAACGAATTAAAATAATAATTTTTTAATGTTTGATTTTTAACTATCATTGTGTACAATAAATTCATGGTTTTCATTGTATACAACAATATATACATTATGAGAAAATTATAAAAATTGATTGTATTGTTTTTTTAAATACAAAGTTTATTATATATTAATACAAAATTTATTATATTTTTATACAGTTTACGTTTAGAAAAACAAATCCCAACAAAATGTAGTTCATTAAACAACAAAATACCATAGTGTCAAATTCACGTCAGGTTGCTTTTTTTGTGTTCGCTTTAAGTCGTGTTTCGATCAAATGTGTTAGGCGGATATTTTTTTTAAGTTTTTGTATACTATTTTCAATTTCAATTTTCCGATTTCTTTTTTGTTTTGATACGAATTTTGTAAATGATTTTTGTTTATATTCCAACTTCACTATTTGATTTTATTTTCGATTGTACTCGAACTTTAAATTCGGTTCTTGTTTTGGTTTTATTCGAATTTTGATTTTACTTATTTATTTAACTTATATAGATGAATATGATAATAAATGTGATGTACTACATTCTATCAAATACCAATAAATAATGCTATTAAACAACCGAATAACTTAAAATAATTTATCATTAAATAGAATTATAAAGCGAATTTAAAATACTATAGTATCACCTAATCACTTATTAAGTAGTCAAATGTCAAACTAATAAAAACATATAGTCAAAATAACCAATACAAATGATGTACTATTGTTTTAACTTTAAATCTTTTATTGTTTATTTTAAGTTTTTAACGTTTAAGGTTTTGTAATTTTGTTTGACGGTTTTTACTGTCCTAAAATGTCATTCCCTTATTTGAATTTACAATTCTTTTTTTAATATTTAAATCTTAAATGAGTTATACCGGCCACTTTCAGGTTGTTAGGTTGACCCTAACCTGACTCATCTATTTTTGTATCGGTTTCATGTCGACCCACTTTTAACCCATTTCGAGTTTGTGACACCTTTTTACCGACCCAAAAATTACCAACCTTAACGGCGAGACAATGATGGCAATAGAGAGGCTAAGAGGAAATGAAAGGGAGAGAGTTAAAAATATAGATAGAACCATAAGAATTTGCTACAATTTAAATAATAAATACTTTATATATATATATATTACATATTATATTAATAAAAATAATAAATACTTTATTAATCTTACTCCTATATAATGTATTTATCACCTAAAAAACTCTTAATTTTAAGAAGATTAAATTTACTAAAATACCCCTCCTTCATACCTCTCCTTTACCCCTCCTTTAAGTCCACAATTAATGAATTTAAACAAATAAATATTGAAAACATAACCGACAATTAATGAATTTAAACCAATACTTATAACTGAAGTATTTCTAACCATATATTTTTAATATTAACTTTTGATTCATGAGATCACCATACTTATAACTGAATTAAGTCTAATCATATATTTTTAATATTAACTTTAGATTCATGAGATCACCTAAATTTCTGTTTTCAATAAATCAAGTTTAGGAGATTTCACAAACACAAAACAAATGAAAAAGTCAAAGAGTTAAAATTTATAAACATTGCATTCTAACTCAATTACATAATAATTGGAACTATGAAACATTACACACACACACACGTATACATACATATATATAATAGTAATTTCACGATTCAGCCATGCGACAAAATTCTTCCAACAAACTGAAAGACAAATAACTCAGAGTTAATAATTTAATTCTTAATCTCAAAGTGACTCTCACAAAGAATCTTCACAAACTCATATTATCTTCATCTCGCAAGGAATCTTCACAAACTCATATTAGCTCTTTGTGATTATTCTGCACAAAACTCATCACAACCTCCACTTTATTGGTCGCCGTCGCATTGCGCGGGTACCCCACTAGTATATATATATTACATATTTTATTAATAATTATTTATAGTATAAATTGTAAAGATGGGAAATTAGGGGCTTTATAAGAAATTAGCAATATTCTAAATTGACTTCAACATAAAGATTAACCACCCAGCCAAAAGTAAGGCTGTTAATTTGGGTTGGTTCGTGTCGTTCGGGTCACCTTATGCGACCCAATTTCGACCTATTTATTTTCGTGTCAGGTTCGGGTCGTGTCAGTTTTTTTCTGTTTGGTTCGTGTGAACCTTCATCCTGACCCATTTAGGCAAAATATGATTGACAAGTGTTTTTTCGGTTTTCAAGTACAGTTTTCCATTTCAACTTCGATTTTCTTTATCAATCTTTCAAATTCCGTGTTTGTTTTCCAACTTCCGGTAAGATTTTCGTTTATATTGTAACTTCAAAATTTAATGTTCGTTTCGATTGTATTCAAACTTTAAATTCGGTATCTATTTCGGTTTGATTCAATTTTTGATATTACTTTTTATTCAAATTATATAAATGAATATAATTAAAACTATAATGTACTACTATTCTATCAAGTACAAATTACTAGAATACCATTTATCAAGTAATCAAATGTAAAACTATAATAATTATATAGTCAAACTAACAAATATCTAAATAAAGTACTATAATTCTAATTATAAATTTTTTTATTATTTATTTTAAAATTTAACATTTAAAGGTTTTGTATTTTGTTTGACTAGTTTATTTACCAGTGCGGCACCCCGGCCCAAAGAATGGTACATAGCTTAGACCGACCACATCAGTCAATCAACCGGCGATAGCTGGTTCCCCTACCCTACGAAAACACCATCGCGTCAGGGAGGGTGCTAACGGGTTTCAACTCTGGTTGGTTCCCTCACTCGCGCGGAATCCTTTTTTTTCTCTTCCTTTTTTATTAATATTTGATACCGAGTTGAAAAAGTTTGAAGATTTGTGAATTTGATTGGGGTAAAAGGTGAGAGACGATGGAAATGGGGTTGGCAGGTAACTCGATGATGATGATGCCATGATGGTCTTAACGCCTCAAGCCTCAAAACAGACAGACTGCAGCCTGGCTTTTAACGATACTTCCATCGAAGGATTCTATTCTAACATACTAACATTGGATTCTTCTTTCTGAAGTGTGTTATGCATTTGATTTCCTTCCGATTTTTTTAATTTTATTTGATTTCACTGCTACAATTTATTGTTTGCAGACACTAAATTCTTGAGTAATCGAAGGAAATTGTATCTCCATTTTCAGATAATCGGCAAGTGAACGGAAAGGGCACTAGGGTTACGTTTTCGAGACCTGTATAGATTGGTTTCCGTTGGAAGGATTCATGAGAGGTAGGGTTTAAATTCCTTGTATAGTTTCCTTCTTGTTGTTAATACTTGCAATTTACGAATTTTTTTTCTATAGATTCTATCGTTTCTTGAAAGAATGTGAATGGAACAAGAACCACATACTTCTGTCGTTAAAACCAGTAGATTCAACTTGATTCCATACTTGATGGTGAAGCAAACCTTACAATTTTAAATTAATTTGCAGTCATGTTTTGGAGCTCCCTATGCTCCTAGTCAATACTGCCTGCTTAGTTTCCAAGGCGTTTCTGATATTCTCTTGTGAGAAGCGTCAGTATTTTTGTTTTTAGAATCAAAACAAAGGACATTGACGTTGGAAAGATGTGTTCATTTTAAACTTATTGATGCCAAACAGTTTATCGTCAGATTGTTCTTGTTCATTGGTTAAGGCTTGATTTACAATTGGTTTATAACCACCACCAAATTTATGTATGTCCTCCCCTTCAACCCCATTATCCATAATGGAAGCTATAGGAACTGCTGTCATTGATGGTGCCAAAACAATTTTTAAGTTCACTTCTTCAAGAATTAAGACCCTTTCCAAATACGAAGAAAACGTTTGTGAGCTTCGGGATGAGATTGCAAACCTCATAAACAAGAAGATAGCAATCGAAGAAGATGTCACCTTAGCCAAACTGGAAGGCAGAACTCCAAAACCGCAAGTGAAAGAATGGTTGATGAAGGTTTCTCGAGCAGAAGATGCTGTAAGGCCACTGCTAGAGAACGCTGATGAATATGCTCGTGGCAGGGGCTCCATGACGATGCACCAGTATCATCAGTCCTGGAAAGTGGCAAAGAAACTTGATCTGGTTAAAGAGCTGAATTCTACTCATTTTGAAACTGTAGCCCCTGAAAGAAGCTCTCCAATAAAAGCAGTGGAGGCAATGTCAGTTCCATCTCTTGTGGGCCATGGAGCAGCATCAGATATGAAGCAAATTTTAGAAATCCTTGACAGGGGAGATATCAGAAGGATTTCTGTGTGGGGGAAGGGTGGCGTAGGGAAGACGATATTGGTCAAAAACTTGAACAATGAGCTATATTATTCCTCTCAAACTTCTTTTGATATTGTCATCTGGGTTGAAGTGTCCATGACATCAGATTTGAGCACAATTCAGTCTCAGATTGCCAAGAGAATTCATTTAAAAGTTGAAGTAGGAGACACCACTCAAAGAATAGCTAACAGAATTCTTCAAAGACTGAAGCTGATGAGGAAGATCCTCCTGATCCTAGATGATGTCTGGGAAAAGATTGATCTGGATGCTGTGGGTATTCCATCAAGGGATCCCTGTTGTAAGGTCCTCTTAACCACTCGATCTCGTGATGTTTGTAGGCACATGGCTATTGATGTTTCTTATAAGATAAATCATATGAATGAAGAAGATGCGTGGCATCTTTTCGTACAAAGTGTTGGACCTGTACACTCTTTAGATGGTATAGAATCTCTAGCAAGGAAAATAGTTGCAAGTTTCCGTGGACTGCCATTGGCAATCAAGACTTTTGGAAACTCGATGAGGGACAGACCACAGATTGAGTTGTGGCAAAATGCATATCTAAGGTGGCGTTGCTCATCACCCTTGTTCAAGAACATGGAAAAAGAGGTCTTTCAGACATTGGCAATGAGTTATCATTCCTTACAAAATAAGCTTCTAAAGCAATGCTTTCTGTTTTGTTCTTTGTACCCAGGAAGTTTCTCGATAAATGTCCGTGAGCTAATCCAATGCTGGGTTTCCGATGGTTTATTCATTGAGAACTTTAGTGTAGAGGAAGCTTTCATCTATGGGGTTGCTTTGGTTGAACGCCTGAAGGACTCGTGTCTACTTGATCAAGATGTAGAAGAAGGAAATGTGAAAATGCATGACATTTTGCGTGATTTAGCCATATTTCTGTCACGCACCGAAGAAACCTTTGGCTTTCATTGTTCATCCAACCCTCAATTCAATCAGATGCCAAACGAGGCTTCCAGAAGAGTTTCTTTTATACGTTGTGGGATCAAAAAGTTGCCACCATTTCCTGTATGTCCCACGTTGACGGTATTGTTTCTCCAAGGTAATCCGATACAGAAAATCCCAAACGACTTCTTTTACAATCTTAAGTTTTTAAGGGTATTGAATTTAAGTGAAACTCAGATTACTTCGTTGCCCTCGTCCTTTCTTTGCCTGAGTGAATTGCGTTCTCTCTTTTTGAGAGGCTGTTTTATAGAAAAGCTTCCTTCTCTCAATTTCCTTCATAAACTCTTAGTTCTCGACCTTTCTGGCACCCGAATAAAAGCTCTTCCTAAAGGGTTTGGAAGTTTACATAGCTTAAGAGAATTGAACTTGTCATGCACACACTTTCTAGAGAATATCGTAGCTGGAAGCATATCGGGATTATCAAGTCTTGAGACTCTAGATATGTCTTGTAGTGCCTTTAATTTTAGCCCAAAGATGAACGTAGCTGCTCAAAGAGCAACATTTGATGAGTTGTTGTCAAAAGATCGCCTCTCAGAGCTTAAAATTAGGCTGGACTCGGTTGAGCATCTTGCGTCTGCATCTTCTTGGCTCAAGAAATTAACAAGATTTGATATTCAGATTGGTCGAAGAAGCCACGATTCGAACCATTATGTTGTTAAACACAATGAAAAACGATTGGTTCTAAGAGGAGTTGACCTCCTACAAGAAGACCTTCAAGATCTTCTACGCAACACAACTTCTCTTGATATGTTAACATGTGTAGGCATGACCCGCAGACACTGGCTTAGCCTATCATCATTGATATCACTCACTATATCGAATTGTGATGATATAACACGTTTGATAAGCAAGGAAAGACGTTCGCGGGAATTGTTTCCAAGTTTACAGCACTTGGTGCTCGATAGTTTGAAGAACTTAGAGACTATTGTTGAGGGGATAATCCCGAGAGGCATATGCCTCAGGAATCTGAAGACGGTTAAAGTTTTGGATTGTCCTATGTTAAAAGGAGTCGTCTCTTATGCAATGCTTCGTCATGTTAAGAATCTTGAAGAAATTAAGGTAAGCGGTTGCGAAAATATGTCTTGTGTTATTGATTCAGGGGAACATGAAGAAGCTCTCCCGAGTTTGAGGGTCATAGAGATATGTAACATGGTGAACTTAACAACAATTTGTGATGGTACATCGGTTTGTCCTGTGTTGCAGAGGATTAAAGTTTCGCATTGCTTTGGGTTGAGAAAACTTCCTCTTTCAATCTCCAAATCATCTAGCTTGAAAACAATTGAAGGTGATATCACGTGGTGGAACAATTTAATATGGGATGATGATGAAATTAAGAACTTCTTTCGGCATCACTTTCAAGCATACCCCGGGGAGAACTGCTCAAGGAAGAGAAAATTCAAGAACATGATTTAGAGCATTTTGAGTTCTTTCTTTTCTTTTTGTTCATTTGCTTTGTAATTTTCTGCTGTTGGCATTGACATGAACATTTTTTGGAAAACATCAATAGAGTAGCTTTTTTTTTCAGTTTTATTGACCTAGGATCACAACCAACAATTGTGCTTATCTAAATTAAGTAAACAATTTAGGAAATATGTTACCAAAAAAATTGAAAAATAAAAGGATTGTCTTATTCGGAGCCCCAATTATGACATCCCTTCTCTCCAACTTCACACCTCGGAACACAACGTACTCCTGTCCTGGAATTAAGGATGGCAACAGGGCGGGTTAGGGCCGGGATTGGTCCCCGGTCCTCGTATAAGAAAACTGTCTCCGTTCTTGCTTAAAAAACCACGGGGATCCCCATCGGGTAACCGGGGAAATGGGTATTCCCATTTAATAAACGGGTAATTTTCACTGTGGGGATACTCGTTAAAGTTAAACGGTGATTTTTCACCATGGAATCCCCGTCACCGACTCACCATTAAGATTTTGCCATGAGTTTTAGAAAACAATTATTCTAAAATTATACAATATTATCGAGTACAAACATATTTAAAATGAAATTTATAGTCCTCAAAATCTAAATGCGTCCAAAATATCGAAACCAAATAATCCAAATAAAATAACAACGATTAATAATAGCATGTTTCAACATATTGCAAAAATCAAATTGTTCTTCCAACTTCATGTGATCACTTCCCGACACCTTCATCAAAGTCAAACAGTTGTATTAAGCCAAATATAATTAACACAACGTGAATGATAAGAATGATTAAATATAAACATGAATGATAACAAAGATTAAATATAAATGTGAATGATATCATGTATAAACTGTATATATGTTTAGCTCATCACCATCATAAACATGAATGATAACACTAAATTTAGGGTTAGGACTTAGGTAGTGTGAAAGTGTATAAAGTATTTATATTTTCTATTTAAGACTAATTATATCTATATTTATATATAATATTAACATTAAATAATAATCGGGTATCGGGCCAGGTATGTCGCAATCGAGGAAGGGATTACTAAACTTGTCCCCCGTTAAAAAGTATCAGGTTTTCCCCGCCCCTGAACCCAACCTGTTTATGTTGGTTTTCGGTTAACCCTGTCGGTTTCGATTTTTTTGCCATCCCTACCTGGAATGGACCCCCGGAAGCGTGATTGGGTCGGAGGATTTCCTAAGGTTAGAGGTTCTGGTAACATACATCATTCTTATAAGCACAAGGTTGCAACATGATTTCTTTTTGAGATCAAGAGCTATATTACAACTGCATTTACTATTTAGTTTAATTGGAATATACCATAAGTTCAAGTTCAGTAGTAAGGTTGAGTGATGAGAGTGTGATGTTGACATGATAATGTGGTAAAAAGTGGTAGAAGTGATCCCTCTTATAACTCTAATTACATTTTTTATATGTACTCTACTAATTCTCCTCAAACTTGTCTTTTATTTTCATGGTTACTTAGGGTTTAGGATAAAGATAGTTCAATATCACCATCTTTGTGACATGTGCGTTTCTTGTGGAGGGGATAGTGGGTTTGGTCTCATACTCTCATGGGTGGGTAGCGTTGCTTTTTTATCTTGTATTATGGATATTGGATGGGGCAAAATGGGTCGGAGTTATTAGGGGTGCTTAGGTAGACGCCATGATTATAAGTATTTGGTAAAGGAGTTTTATGGTGGCACTCTCAACCACACTAAGGCACTTTGTAATCTCTTCCCTGTGTTGGATTATTATCATTAGGTAGTCTGGGGCTTTTTCTAGGGTGTAGGAGTGTGCATTTTTGTTTTTAACCAAGGCGTCATAAGGCTGGTTTGAACTTTTGATATGTACTAATTTATTGTTTTAAGGAATGTTTCAAGTGTGGCCCGTGTGGGACAAGATAAAAGAGAATAGACTCTTTGGATGGCAGAAGGCATGAAGCTACAAGTAAAAAGGTGTACCATTCTAACTTCTTCATAAAGGTAAGTTAAAGAAAAGAGATATCCATGCATGCATCTGGGTCAGAGCCTTCGTCTCATTAGTTTGATTTGCTATGTAGGATGTCTAGTTGTTTTAAGAGGGATTGAACTATTAACGGCAAGAGTCTGTGTTGTTTGAGTGAACATTACACTACTACGAAAAACATTTCAGACTCGCTCCTTTTAGACCCGGTTTTTTAAAAACAACCGGGTCCAAAGCTTTTGAAATATTCAGACCCAGTTTTTACTAGGAAAAAGGGTCCAAATCACATGTTTTACTACATCCCCAAAAATCTTATAACATTCTAGCCATGTTTTTTATTAAAAAAAACTAGTCTAAAAGTTTAAAACATTTAAGACCTATTTTTTATAAAAAAATTGTGTCCAAATATTAACATAAACTTAACTTTCTACCTTCAAATTTAGTTACAAAAAATGTCAAGGTTTAATCCCCACCAAAACCCACGATTTGAAATTGATTCCCCGTAAAAACAATTCGATTCCCTCTATCTCATCATCTACTCTTCTCCATCGACATAATGTCTCCCATCCCTCCAAACCACCATCGCCACCAATGTAATTTATCTTTGCAATGGACACCACAGTCGCTGCCATCTCTTTTCATACCTTGAATATCTAGGATTTTTTTCATCATAACTCTATAAACTACCTCCACTGCCACTTGCAACTGCCATCCTCGTCATCGTATATTGTGACCCCAAAGAATGTCATCTCTCTTTCTTTGAATCGAGGTATCTCTCTCGTCTTTGTTAGATCTGTGCATGCCTTCGTCTGTCTTGCTTAAAATCAGTTGAATACATGCGGTTATCTTGAGTTCAATTTCTTAGGGTTTCAACTTTGGATTTGGGTATGGGCTCTCAAATATTTTAGGGTTCCGAGTCTAACTTCTTTTCGTTTCAATGTTTTATTTTTTGTTTTGATTATAATACATAGGGGAGGGTTCAAACGAGAAATGTTTTACATACGAGAACTGCGAGAACCAATCTTGGCCGTTCATTTTGGATAATGGAATTCATGGATGAAGAGCGTGGGGGGATTGACTGTGGCAGGGTGCATTTAAGGAATTCATGGGTGGACAATCCAATTGAAGAAGGGGGAATTGGACGGCTAAGATTGGTTTCTCGCGGTTCTCGTACGAAAAACGGTATATTAGTGCGAATCCTCCAAAATTATACAAGTGGAGTAGTATGTTTCTGGATAGCTAATTGCAACCTAACTCACTGGTATATTAGTGCGTTTATTTTGGAGGGGGAGCTATGTGTGTGTGAGTGAGAAAGAGAGAGTGAACGGCAGGGAGATAACCTAATCACATGAAGAAACCCCAATTTGAAACCTAACATGATGGTGATGACGTGACGGTGGTCATGATGCGGCAGGTGTTGGTAATGAACTTCATACCCAAAAACCCTTTTAAAGCTTCGAAGATGGTATTCTCTAGCGATGGTCATGGGTGGTGGTAACGCAGCAAGACGAGTTGGTAGGTAGTGGTGACGCAGCTAGAGTAGTTGGTCGGTGGCGTCGGTGGACTTCCAACGATGGGGGTGAGAGGGCGAGGAGAAATGGTGGTGGAGGTGGTAGTCTTCCGACAAGAGGGAGGAGACGGGGATGTGGATGGTGTTGGTGTTATTCCGGCAAGATAGAAAGTGGACGGTTGCGGTAGGGCTGAGAAAGAGAAGGTGGCCGACAAGATAATGAATGGGTGAGGATGGAATGGTAGTAGATATTATATATATATATATATATATATATATATATATATATTAAATATCATTATTATTTATAATTTTTAATAATGTTTTTGAATATTTAGAACTCATACGGAGATTCATGAAGCTTATGCTTCTTTAAGAAAGGTACATTCTATATCTATTATTTTGGGTCAAGTATTAAGTTGAAGTTTAATTCCAATTTGTAAATTTTAATGGTCTATAATTGAAGTTACTTTGTATAACGAAGCATACTTCACACATACATGTTTGAGTCAATTAGGTAGGTATAATTTATAGAAAATCTCATTATAAGTATGTTTTTAGTTAGTTTCTTATATGGCTCAAAATCCATATGTGAAACTTAAGACTTTGATCTATTTGTTTATTTGTATTCAATAGCAACTGGTTTTGAAATTATGAAATGTAACGTTCTTTATTTTGTTGAGGCTCAAGCATTGGACCTTAGATCTTGTTTAGTGACTTCATTAGGCCAATAAAGTCCTGGTGGGGTGCTTTGTGTTGAGGCGTGGGCTTCCATTAGTGTCAGCCGACCCTAATCATATTTTTGGTTGTTTCCTTAATTAGGAGATAATAGTTTCTTTAATTAGGCGATTGCAATTTTCATAATTAGGAGATTCCCCTAATTATCTTTTGCCTATAAATATATCTCATTGTACCTGTATTTTCTATGCACCTTAATATAATACAAACTCTAGTTGTCACCCGTAGATGTATGTTAATAGCAATATTGACCGAACCACGTACAACCTTGTGTTCTTTATTTGTCTTCGGTTTTACTTTCGTGTGTGTGTAACGTTTAACCTAACAAGTGGTATCAGAACTTTAGGATCTTTATCCGCTACACCTGTCACCGCCGCCAAAATAGCCGTTTTTGGGGATCTTCATCGCCGACAGGAAGAAGACAGTTTTGTTCTCTGTTTTACAATCACCAATAGAAGGGGACAAGTCTGTTTTTCTGGTATTTTTGTTCTCAATCGCCGAAACGAAGGTTTCCTGCCTAAAAGTTTTTTTTAGGCAGATTCATCTCGGTCAGGTTATTCAACTACTTGTTTTTTCAATTTTTTTGAGATTGATTGCAAAGAGTAGTGTGCAATAGAACAGTCATCAAGTTCAGGCATCCGGCCACTGCTGTGTTTGAACACTATTTTCAGTCTTGACTCAATTTGGAAACATCTGTAGTTTGGGATAATGGCAGAGGAAGGAAAAATCAGAATTGAGAAGTTCGATGGGCAAGATTTTGGATGGTGGAAGATGCAAATTGAGGACGTATTGTGTCAGAAAGACCTGGATCAAGCCTTGACAGGAGAAAACCCTGAGAAGATGAAAGACGAAAAATGGGCTGCTCTTGACAGAAAAGCCCTAGCTGTTATCAAATTTTCACTAGCTAAAAGTGTGGCCTTTAACATTGTGAAGGAAAGTATTGCATGTGGTTTGATGAAAGCTTTGTCAAACATGTACGAGAAACCTTTTGCTTCGAATAAGGTATTTCTGATAAGACTACTACTTAACACAAAGATGAAGGAAGGTGCGTCTATTACCTCTCACATAAATGACTTTAATACCATTATTTCCTGTTTGCTGTCTGTTGATATCAAGTTTGAAGATGAAGTCCAAGCTTTACTTTTATTATCCTCGTTACCGGAAAGTTGGTAAGGAACAGTCACAACTATTAGCAGTTCAGCTGGAATCGCTAAACTCACTTTTGAAGGCATTCATGATTTCATCCTAGGAGTGGATATAAGGAGACGGAGTTTTAGAGAATCATCGAGTGCTCTGCTTAGCACCGAGGGGATAGGTAGAAAGAAAGAAAAGGGTAATGGTAGAGGCAAATCTAAGTCTAGAAAAAGGACCTAGTCAAAACCTAGGATCCAGGATCTAGTGTTGGAACTACAAAGAGGTGGGACATTTTAGAAATCAATGCCCTAAACAATTACTTGAAAAGAAAGAGGTGAATGCAGCAACTAACAATTCAGAAGATGCTCTTATATGTTGTGTTGAGAATTCAACAGAGTCATGGATTATGGATCCTGGTGCATCATTTCATGCCACTTATAGCACGAAGACGATAGGATTTATGGACATAGACTTAAAGACTTCATTAGGCACAATGTGGACATTGAAAGATGTTCGGGTCATTCCTAACCTTAAGAAAATGTTGATTTCAGTTGGGTAGCTTAACGACCAGGATTTGATGTTACATTTGGTGGGGTACAATGGAGAGTTGTCAAAGGAAATCTTGTAATCGCTAGGGGCAAAAAGAGAGAGACTCTATACATGGTTGAAGTTCCTGATAATGTGATAAATGCAGTGACTAGCAGATTGAAACCATCCAGGTTGTGGCATCAACGACTTGGTCACGAGTGAAAAGGGTATGAAAATGCTCGTTGCTAAAGGAAAGCTTCCAGATTTGAAAAAAGTGGATTCTAAGTTCTGTGAACCTTGTATGCTTGCCAAGAAAAAGAAGGTATCTTTTGTGAAGACATGCCAAACACCGAAATCTCAGAAAGTGGAGCTTGTTCACACGGACGTTTATGGACTAACACTAGTCTCTTCTTTGGGAGGATCAAACTACTATATGACCTTCATTAATGATTCAACACGCAAGGTATGGGTGTACTTTCTTAAAAATAAGTTTGAAGTTTTTAATATTTTTAAGAAATGGAAAACTGCTATTGAATTGGAAACTAACTTGAAGGTAAAATGCTTGAAGTCAGATATTGGTGGGGAATACATTAGCACATAGTTCATTGACTATTTGTGCTGAACATGACATTCGAATGATAAAGACAGTTCGTGGCACTCCTCAACAAAATGGAGTTACAGAAAGGATGAACAATTAAGAGATATATTCTCTGAGAATGTTCTTGCTTTGTAGTTTAAATGTTGACTTATTAATGTTATGTATAATTGTTATAAGTTTTGGCACATTCACAAATAAGCACAGGCTATTGGCTTAAAAATATGGTTTAGATATAGAGTATTAAACATGTATGGTTTATGAAACAACCACTTCGAATTGACTAAATAAGAATTGTTATTATAATCGGTTTTCCAATGACTAGATTGGTTTTATATATTAATGAATACTTTTGGTACGATATAATTGTCATGTTAGTTGGGTTGACCACCGTAGCCGAAGGATAGAAAGAAACAATATAAAATAAAAAAATTTAGAAAAACAAACATTTAGACCAAGTTTATTACCCAAAAACAGGGTTTAAAAGTGAACAAATAGTCCTTGTAAGAAAACATACGGATTTTGTTTTTAATATAAAACTGTGCCTAAAAGTAAACATTCAGACCCGGTTATTTAACCGGGGCTTGAATCATTTGACATTTTGGCTCCCTTTTAGGCCATTTATCAAAACTAGGCCTGAAGGCCCTAAATAACCGAGTCTAAATGTATATTTTTTGTACTAGTGTTACGTAGTGGATAAACGGTAAGTAAATGAGTTGGTAAGTTTTGTACTTTGGGGCCGTTTGAAAGAAATAAAAGTTTCATTTCATGTTCAAAATTTATTTTTAATGTATAAACTTGAAAAGTTTCAATGAATTTTTCTTGATTATTAATATAATTAAATTATTATAGGTAAAGAGAAATGAAGTTAATAATTGATTTATATTTCAACACGATGTATAAATTTAGGAATCAAACCCTAAATAACTAGAATTAATTGAACTAAAATCAAGAATACAATATTCTCACAAGCCTCAAATAATGGATTAACCGAGATTTTAATATAATAATTATGAAATTCAAGAACACAAGAACAAAAGCGAATTGTGTAAATTAAAGAATAAGAAGTCGAGAAGATAAAAGCGAACTTTTGAAGAAACCTTAAACAAGGTCGTTGTATTTAATAGGCTTTTTAAAAAGTATAAAATACATATATTTTAGATTTTGCACATTTTAATCTCATGTGTACATGACGTGTAAAATATTGTATTGAATATACTAAATTTTCAAAAAAAAATTATTGTGTATATTTTTATTTCTTTCATCGTAATATATTAATCTTTTTTAATAGTTTCTATCGTATGAACTAGTTTTTCTTTTTAAGTTTTTTCCTTGAGATGTGATGATGGTGATAGTGGTGCTTAGTTTAGAGGCGGACTCAGAATTTAAAATGGGAGGTGACATCATTTGAAATGGGTGATACCACCGTCTCGAGAAAATCGGAATTTATACTGCGCGATGGTAGCACCGCCTCGAAAAAATCAAAATTTACACCATGAGGATTGGCTAGTGTCTCGTGCCACCACTGCCTTATAGGCAGGTCCGCTGCCGGCTTAGTTGATGACGTCGATAAGATGATAGTGGTGGTGGCCATAACAATAGCGATATGGTTTTAAAGAACACTTTAAAAACATTCGGGTTTTTAAAAAACAAAGTTTTTTGTTCACTTTAATATTTTAATTGTAGATTTAATAATATATATTAGGAGACAGAAAGAGAGAAGAGAGAAGAGAAAAGAGAGAGGACAAATAGAGAGAAGGTGTGGGTACTATGTAGGTAACCTTGTCTTGGGCAACCCGGAGTGGGTAACTCAAAGAGTGTTTCCTTAAACTTAAAAAAGTAAAAGGTTACATATAATATTTGGGTCATATGTTACGCATGACCTAATAAAAATAACAAAGAAATTAAATAAAAACATAAAAATAAAACGACACAAAAGGTTAATAAAACTAGGTAAGGATAAAATGCATGTGAAACAATAGAGTAAAAGAAACTTTGAAAATGCGTATCAAAGATCTAGAGCATAAAAAAGAAACAAGAATGTAATTACATTGTGTTTCCGAATTTTAATCCGGAGAGAAAAGAAGAGATTTGAAACGAAATAAAAAAAAGTTTTATGTTTCAGCAATATTTTAAGTAAAGAAGAGAAATGATTTGGGAGGAAAGTTTGGTTAACTTTCTTTCTTAAACTTTCCTCTCAAAAGTGGGAAGGTTTATAAGGAAAGGAAATGAAAATCTTTATGATTTTTCGTAAGTGACTAAATTACCCTTAATTACAATAAATAATTTTAAAAAGTAAGGGTATTACTGTAAAATGACCATTTTTATTTCCTTCCTCTCCAATTCGGGAACACAAACTTATTTCTTTTCTCTCCAATTTTATTTCATTTCTTTCCAACTCGGAAACATGAAAAATCAAAATCATTATCTTTTCTTTTCTCCCATTAATTCTCTTTTCCCTTCTTTTCTTTTCTTACTATATCTCGGGAACACAGGGTTAGTGTTTTTATTGTAACTAGCTTAACACCATGTGTATAATATGGGGATAAATAAAATAAATTTTAAAAAATTAAATCACCTACAAATGAAAGTCTTGAACAATATGCAATGCTTAAGTTTTTTTATGTATAAACAACTAATTGTAAAGACAATTGAGAAAATAAAGAGATATGATTGTTGAAAAAAATTCTAAAAATAAGATGATGACATCACAATCATATCTTTTTAGTTATATATATATATATATATATATATATATATATAGTGAGAGGTTCATTTAAGAACCGTTTTTATTGCGAGAACCATTATTAGCCAATTATTATGGATAAAGTTTTTTAAAACCTTAATCACGTCAAAAGGGTAGAAAGGTCATTTTATGCGCCGCCTCTTCCACGTCTTTATTATTTCATCGATTTCTTGTCTTCTTCGTTTCATCGATTTTCGCCGCTTTCCCTTTTTTGCGCCGCCGCTTTCCACGTCTTCATTATTTCATCGCTTTGTGTATTTCATCGTCTTCTTCGTTTCATCGTCTTATTTACTACAGATTTCCGCCGCTTTCTTATTTTCATCGCTTTCTGATCGTTTTCATTGTCTTATTCGTTTGCCTTCTTCATCGTTTCTCCATTAATTTATGCACTGCAACATTGCCTCATTTGATGAAGCCCTAAGTTTATTTCAGGTTCGTATTTTTGTTCATTAAGTAGCAGAACAACGTATTTTTCTTTCTGTTGTTCAATTTTTGTTCATTCAGCAATTAATTTTTTAATAAATCTATATAATTTGTTTTTTTGTTTTATACAGTAATGGAATCTATTCAAAATATTGGTTCTGATGATAGTAAGGCTCGTGGAGTTGTTGAATCCAGTACAAGTTATTATGTAAACAATTTTGATTTGAATTTGTTACCTCAAAGCAATGATGAAGAAGCAGAAGGTAATATATATGGTTACTGTTTTCGTGTGTTTTGTTATTTGCACATATGCATATTTGAGTTATCTGTGTTTTTTGTAAGTCAGTTGCACATGTGCATATTTTAGTTATCTATGTTTGAATAAGTCATTTGCACATGTGCATATTTTAGGTATCTGTGTTTTTTCATAAGTCATTTGCACATATGCATATTTTGAGTTATCTGTGTTTTCATAAGTCATTTGCACATATGCATATTTGAGTTATCTGTGTTTTTTGTAAGTCATTTTTCACCTATGCATATTTGAATTATATGTGTTTTTCATAAGTCATATGCACATATGCATGAAAAAATTTGTATGTTTTGTTTTTATTTTTGTGTATATGTTTATTTATACTTATATTTCATTATAAATTCTGTTAAATTTAGTATTGTTTTTCTTTTATGTAGATAGTGGTGATCATGCAACAAGTAATAGCGAATCTGTATCTACCATGGCTTTAACAAAAATCATTCCTGATGTTCCTGTTGAGTTCAAGCCATGTGTTGGTACTGTGTTTAACAGTTTTAAGGATGCTCATATGTTTTATAATACATATTCTTCAAAGGCAGGGTTTTCTACACGGTTATCTACGATTAAAAGAAATAAGGATGTTATTACTAATCGCTATATTGTATGCAATCGTGCCGGAAAAGCTAGAAACAAACAAGTTGACACACTGGGACCTGTTGATCCAAATTCTAAGACGCGAAAGTCGAATTTTTCAGTAACAGATTGTATTGCTCGAATTGTTTTGAAGCATGTTGGTGGTTCTGAGTCTTATGTATTAGTTAAGTTTATAGAACATCACAATCATACGTTGTTTGATGATAGTAATAGCGACTTATCCCGTTCTAATCGACAATTGAAGCATTCGGACAGAGAGTTTATTCATCGGGTTTCTTCGTCTAACATTGGCCCAACAAAAGCTCATAGGCTTAATTCATTACTGAAAGGTGGTTATTCTAAAATGACGGGAACAGTTGCTGATTATAAGAATTTTAGAAGGGATATGAACAAGTATATCGGTAACCGTGATGCTCAAATGCTTGTGGATAAGTTAAATTTAAGGAAATTGCATGTCCCAAACTATTCATTTGAATATCAAGTCGTCAATAGTGAGCTTACTTGCTTATTTTGGGCTGATGAAACATCAAAGTTTAGCTATCAATTATTTGGTGATGTTTTGTCCTTTGATGCTACTTATGATACAAACCTGTAAGTTTCTGTTTTATTGATGCATACATGCATATTAAATTTATTTGAAGATTATTTTCTTGAATCTCTTTTTGATATGCATATGTGCATGTTTTTTTTTAATCAGTTAGAAGATGGTATTTGTTCCCTTTACCGGAGTGGATAATCATAGAAAGTGCATTACTTTTGGTGCTGGGCTTTTGAAAGCGGAGACAATTGAATCATATAAGTGGTTGTTGGAGGCATTTTTAAAGACACATTCAAAGCAACCACGGCTTGTACTTACGGATCAAGATCCTGCTCTTAAACAAGCTGTTCCAAAAGTGTTTACAGATTCAACTCATAGATTATGCATGTGGCATATCATGAAGAAGTTGTCTCTTAAGGTTATGTTTTTGTTTTGCATGTATGAATATATTATATACTTCTGTGTATGCACATATGAATATATCATGAGAATTGCCTGTTAAGGTTATTTTTTTATGTTTTGTTTACAGGTGTCTTGTAATCTGTTGCAAAATACTGATCTTAGGAAACGTTTACACAAAGTTGTGTGGAATGTTTAGTTGACCCCTGATGAGTTTGAGTCTAAGTGGAATTCATTGATTGCGGAGTTTTCACTAGAAGATAACAAGTGGTTGTCTGATATGTTTGAAGCACGTCAACATTGGGTACCAGGTTATTTCAGGCATATTCCGTTATGTTGTTTGATGAAAACTACATCTTTATCTGAAAGTGAAAATTCCTTTTTTAGTGTTTATTCTATTCCTGGAAATACACTAATTTAATTTATGAACTGTTTTGAAACTGCTTTGGAAAAACAATGGTATGATCAGAGAGTTTTTGATAACCATACATCAACAACTGTACCAAAATGGATTACACATTTAGAAATTGAAAGAAATGCTTCAAATGTTTACACTAGAGCTACATTCAATTTGGTCCAGACAGAGATTTCTAGAAATGTTTGGCAATGTATCCAAAAATCTTCAACCATAACCAATGGTGTTGAGAAGTGTGTCATAATGCATAAAAACAAGCATGGCGATGTTGTAGCAGAATTCAATGTATGTTTTTTTTGTATATTATGATGCATTTTAATGTTTTATTGAAGTTTTATACTACTGTTAAAGTGTATATATTTTTTGCAGGTTATTATAAATGAGCATGCTTGTAGTTATTCATGTGACTGTGATCATTTTATTCGCCATGGTTATCCTTGTCGTCATTTGTTTTATGTTTGGAATGCGCATAATGTGAAAATGATCCCTAAAGAATTTGTTTTAAAAAGATGGGTAAGGGGTCTTTTTTCTTCAGAGTTGCGTTCCTCTCGTCTTAAGTTTGGTCCTGACAATTATGAAAATGATCGGCTTTCTTCTGAGGCCTTTTCTATTGTGGAATCTTGTGTGGAGTTGTTAAGGACTGACACAGAGAAGTTTAATATATTTGTTGAGAGGTTAAGAAATATGAAAAAGGAAGTAGATGATGATATAGCTGTTGTATCAGAGAGTAAAAGCAAAGAGGATGTTATGAAAGAGTTACTTGGTGTTGAACCACCTGAAAAGATTTTGATAAATGCACCTCAGGGTATACGAAACAAAGGTTCTGGAAAGAAAAAACGTTTGGTTGGGCCAGGTGAGAAAGCGATTAAAAAAGCAAAGAAAGCGAAGAAAGCAAAGAAAGTAGATACTACAAAGATAAGGAATTTTAGAAAATGTTGGACGTGCAATAAAATTGTTGATGATCATGATACAAGAAATTGTCTAACTAAAGAACCAACCGAAGATGAAGATGAAGATGAAGAGAATTCAGATGATGAAGAGGACAATTTTGAGAGTTCTAGTAAGCATAGTAGTAATGATGAATATATTAGTGATGATAGTGATGATGTTAGTGATGAATTTTAATTTTTTTTGATACATTTAATGATGGGATGACTATATTGTTTACTTTGATTTTAGAAATTGGAAATAGTATGTTATTGGAAATAGTAAACTTTTGGTTTTTGTAAGTACATTAATGGCAACAGTTGTAAAATGGTTGAAATGTTGAATATTTTTTCCCAACATTTGCATATGTGCATATGTTGTATAAGTAAAATATGCATATGTGTATATCACATATAAACACAAATCAATCAATTATGCGTATGTGCATTTGATACTTTCATAAGTCAGATTATTAAACTGTGTGCCCGCCCTATTAGGTCAAGATGGTAGCTGGTAAGGCGTTGTTTTTTAATGAAATCCACTCTTCATGCCTTTATTCTCTCCTTGTCCGGGTCCTGAAAGTGTAGGATTGAAAGAATTTGGACGAGATGTCCACGGTCTGGTGTTGATGTTGGAGGGAGAGACAGAATTCACGGTCATGGTGTTGGTGCTAAAGGCTTTATGTGTTTTTTGCACATGTGCATATTTTGAGGTATCTGTGTTTTTCATAAGTCATTTGCACATATGCATATTTTGAGTTATCTGTGTTTTTCATAAGTCATTTGCACATATGCATATTTTGAGTTATCTGTGTTTTTCATAAGTCATTTGCACATATGCATATTTGAGTTATCTGTGTGTTTTCATAAGTCATTTGCACTTATGCATATTTGAATTAAATGTGTTTTTTATACCATATATTTCTAAACTTTTGCATATGTGAATATGTTATTTGCAAAATACAGTTAAGTGAACTAGGCATAAATACATTAATAGTGATATAACTTGGATTTTTCAAATTTTGGATATGTTCATACAGAAAGAGTTTTTACCAACCTAAACTAAAATGTATGGTAATTAAATCCTAACATACTGTTCCTCATCGTGATCTTCCTCATCATCATCTTGCTCATCATCATCTTCCTCATCATGTTCTTCAGCATCATCCTCCTCATCAACATTATCATCATCATTCTCTCTGTTTTCCTCATCAACATTTTCTTTTTTATCTTCTTTTTGGGTTTCTTCAATGTTTACCCAAGCCTCACTAAACAATCGATCATTCTTTTCTCTTATTTTCTGAAGTTGTTCATTTCCTTCATTTCGAGCTTCTGCCTCTAACCAAGTTTTTTCAAATCGATCTTTCTCATTTTTAATCCATTGGTGAAGATTTTCAAGCTTGGTCAGATATTCCTATGAAAGATTTAAAGAAATTTATCAAAAATTCATGCATAGAATAGTGAAATGATATATCATATCACATTTTGCATATGTGCTTTTATGAGTGTGTTATAAAACTGTAGATTACCCAAGTTTTTACATATGTGCATCTGACATAGATCATTAACATTTTGCAAAATGTGCATTATGAGTGTCTTATTACAGTAGCTTACAAAATTTTTGCATATGTGAATATGACACAGATTATTCAAACTTTGCATATGTGCATTTTAAGTGTCTTATTACAGTAGATTACACAAGGTTTTGCATATGTGCATAGTAACCAAGTCATTAAAACTTTGCATATGTGCATTTATGAGTGGCTAATAACAGTAGATTACTCAAATTTTTGCATATGTGCATATTACTCATGTCATTCAAACTTTGCATATGTGCATTATGACGGTTATATATAACAGTAGATTACCTTCAGAGTAAGTTGCTTCAATTTCTGAGGAGTGAAAGTTTTCTCTCTTTGTCCTTTACCAAATCCACCAGTTTTTATTTCTATCTCTTCTCTTTTTCTTATTTTGTCCATTGTCCAACCAAGTATTGTCGGACGTCTTCTCTCAACATCAAACTTTTTGCACTATGTTTGATCAAGGTAAATTAGCTGAATGTGCATATATACTTGTTAGATACATATATGCATATATATACTTGTTAGATGTAAACTAAAATGCAGTAAAAAATAACTAACCGCAAGTAGAGTAAGCGGCCCTAAGTAGAAACTGGTTTGATCATGTCTCTTCCAACCTTGTTTGCTTTTCTTCAATAAAAAGATAATGAATCCACACCAATCGATATCTTTAATAGACACCTTCCTATTGATATGCGGTAAGAATTCAAGCTTGCATGTTCCACTTTTGAAGCAATCTCCAAAGGAGTAAGCAAACACTATCAAAAGGTCTAATTGGAAATGTCATCCAAGACTGTGATCATCAATAATGCTTTTTACACAGTTGTGTGGAGACATGATCTTGGGGTACTTGTTTCTCCAAGTTTCTTTTTCTTTGTCTTCTTTTTTAGGAAGGGGAATTGAAAACAGTTCAATTTTTCCCTTTGGAATTCCTAACATCTCATGGATAAGGTCTTTGGTGATTTTGATGTTTCCTTGTGGGAGCTTGAGTATCATCCCCTTCTCATCAAAATTATCAACTACATAATATCCCAACTTTGCGGTAATTCCTTCAAGGTTCATGTTTTTTAACTTACCAAAGCCCATTTCTTCAAGAATTTCCTTTTGTTCTTTTTTCATCCCCCTTATTGTTGTGTGTAATGGTTTGGGGGATGTTCTTGTTCTTAGTCCTGGGAGCCTGGTCATTTTGATTTCTGTTTTGATGATTGAATCTTTTTTCGGTTTCTTGATGGCTTCTGGCTTCATTAGTTCTTTCTCTGTTCTTTTCCTCCCTTTTTTTATCTGCTTTACTCTCTTGTTATCGGGCTTCAGAAGATCTAGCCTCTTCCTTTTTTTGGTAGGTTTTGTAACTTTCTCTTCATCCATCTTTTTTTATCTGCTTCATTAAAATTAATATTTATATTAGGTAAGAGTATTATCTTAATTGTATATGTATATAATGACTCTAATAAGACAAATTACTAAACTTATTTATATATGCATATTAGAGAGTTATAACACAAATTTCTAAACTTATGTATATCTGCATATTTAAAATTTTACGAGGCACATATTCAATGATTTTTATGTTACCTTTTTGTTGTTTGCTAGGCTTTAATGGACTTAAGTTTCCTCGGAATGCTACTGAAGACTTGGTAATTCTGACAAATTTTTTAGCCTTTTCCTTGTTTGAGAGATCTGTTTTAGTTGAATAAGATATACATTATCACATGTGCAAATAATGATATATTACTATTAAATAATAAGAACATATGAGGACTATGATCATTCACCTTGTTCACTGTCGCTTCCAGTACTACTGGCACTAGCAGATCCATTAGTATCTGCATATGACATTCAAAACAGAGATCACCTCAACTATGACTATGTGCATATAGGTGTTTACTTTTTGCACTTATGCATATGTTGTTTTCAAAAACAGTTATCAATCAACAATGTGTATGTGCATATGTCATATGTAAAATAGAGATCACTCAACAATCTATTTTTACACAAATCTCAGTGTTATTTGCATATATGTAAATATCATATTCAAAACAGATTTAACACAGATACTGTCATAACACAGATAGTCTAACTATGTTTATATGCATATCATAACTGACATCTTTCCTTTGTTTTGCATATGACATATTCAAAACAGAGATCACCTCAACTATGACTATGTGCATATAGGTGTTTACTTTTTGCACTTATGCATATGTTGTATTCAAAAACAGTTATCAATCAACAATGTGTATGTGCATATGTCATATGTAAAATAGAGATCACTCAACAATCTATTTTTACACAAATATCAGTGTTATTTGCATATATGCAAAGATCATATTCAAAACAGATTTAGCACAGATACTGTCATAACACAGATAGTCTAACTATGTTTATATGCATATCATAACTGACATCTTTCCTTTGTTTTGCATTTGACATATTCAAAACAGAGATCACCTCAACTATGACTATGTGCATATAGGTGTTTACTTTTTGCACTTATGCATATGTTGTATTTAAAAACAGTTATCAATCAACGATGTGTATGTGCATATGTCATATGTAAAATGGAGATCACTCAACAATCTATTTTTACACAAATCTCAGTGTTATTTGCATATATGCAAATATCATATTCAAAACAGATTTAACACAGATACTGTCATCACACAGATAGTCTAACTATGTTTAAATGCATATCATACCTGACATATTTCCTTTGTTTTGCATTTGACATATTCAAAACAGAGATCACCTCAACTATGACTATGTGCATATAGGTGTTCACTTTTTGCACTTATGCATATGTTGTTTTCAAAAACAGTTATCAATCAATAATGTGTATGTGCATATGTCATATGTAAAATGGAGATCACTCAACAATCTATTTTTACACAAATCTCGGTGTTATTTGCATATATGCAAATATCATATTCAAAACAGATTTAGCACAGATACTGTCATAACACAGATAGTCTAACTATGTTTAAATGCATATCATACCTGACATCTTTCCTTTGTTTTGAGATCTGTTAAACACATAAACAAATTAAATCAGTTAGTAGAAGAGTCTGTATAATAAACTAAACACTGCTTTTTGTAATGAAGCAGTATCGATAATACAGATTTTCGAATGCAATGTTTAGGGTTTTTGTATGAAATTTTTTGACGATTTCAAGTTCATTTGTCTATATAGTCGGTATTTTGTTAAGAAACTAAACAAAAACTAACGATTTTGATAGGGTTTTGTGTTGCTAAGTTCTTCAAGCTTAAGCAAAACAGAGATACTTACATGCAAAATTGACGAAGAAACCTGAAATGTAGTTGATTGCAAAGATTTTGTTTGTAAAATGTTGCTGATTCTTTCGTAGATTACGCGATGGAGAATCTTGTTCTTGACAGAGCGTTTGAGACGGTTTTGAATTTTTGAGGAAACGAAATTCTGAGTAAACGATGACGTTAGTGAGAAAATGAAAGTTTTACGGGAATCTAAAAGCACATGCGCAAAATGAGGCGGGTTATTAATTTACATAAACTTCCAAATATACCCCTCCAGATATGTTGGAAACTAAAACAAAACATCCTAGGTATTAATTATTACATGTTTGCCATCTTTAATCTCAGCCCTTAATTAATCTAGATCAAGGGTTATAAATGGTTCTCGCAATAAAAATGGTTCTTAAATGAACCTTCCCCTATATATATATATATATATATATATATAACTAAAGATAAAAATTAAAGATTAAAGATATATCAGTATCGGAGTTTGTCTATACACCAGAGACTAGGGGTGAGCATAAGTACCGAAAATACCGAACCGTACCGGAACCGGTACCGGTACCGAGTTGGAGCTTTCGGTCCGGTACTCGGTACTTGAAATAGTCATAAATCGGTATCGGTATTCGGGACTAGTACCGAAAAAACTAGGTAAAATAGGTACCGGTACCAGTACCATAGTATGAATACTCGGTACGGTATTCTATACCATCTTTAAACTAAATTCGGTATTCGGTAAAACCGGTACCGGTACCAGTCGGTATCGGTTCCGGTACCATGCTCACCCCTACCAGAGACTATTTGAACTAAGCTCCAATTTTAAAAAAGGCTGGAGTAGAGACCCTTCTACGCAAACAAAGAAGACTTTTGGGTAGTAGACCAAAAGATGAGTAGCTTGTGTAAATCTTGCGCAAAGGGTCATTTTGACTTTTAAAGAAAATTGAATAACTCTATTCTTATTTTCTTTTCTTTTTCAAAATTGATATTGTGTGTTAAGAAAAATAAAGAATACTCAGTTGAGTGTATGAAAACAAAATAAAGAAAAAACAATTTTCTTCCTTTTTATTTATTAAAACAAAAACATTATATATATATATATATATATATATATATATATATATATAAATTTGACTTCTGAAGAATTATGATGATATGGTACCATAATTGAAATGTAATGTTAGCTATTACATGTAACAATCAAAGGTGTTGTGAAAAGGTATTCCTCCGTAAAAGATTAAATGTTCGAGTAATGTAACGATAAATAAGTAGATTTATGAGTAAGTTTAGTTAATATGTGTATTTGTTCTTTAAAAAAGAAGCTATTACATGTAACATGATGAAAACACATTGTTAAAAGATGATTGAAACCAAGGTATATTATTTTTAGTACAACAAATTATAACTTAAATTAAAATTTTATTAGCTTCACCTATTTAAATAGCCTTACTTTTAAAAAGGAAGTTGAAGGATATTTAGAAAACAATCTCATAAATAAAGGTGTAAGTGTCTGAAGAATTTTCAATATAGTTCATACTTAATTTATAGTCTTAAGTGACTAAGTTTAGTCTTTGGATTAATTACATCAATGGTCTAGATTGCATTTTAAAATTTTGTGCGGAGTGACATTTTCGTAATTCACATGCGATGCTTTTACAAATCATATGTGATTGTATACTGGATCACCTGTGATTGAATATTAAAATTTTAGTACTATATTTTTTACATGGACTTTATTGAAGGTTTAGATATTATTGTTGTTATCTTCCTATATAAATAAAAGGCTAATTAAAAAAATTATTAGATGATTATTCATTTATTTCAAATTAAAAAATCAATTTTGATTTTTTAAAGTCAAAGTATTAAAAAATAATATGAAAGTAGTTAGGACTATAATGTTATCCAAATTCAACCACGGCTTATTAATATCTTTATAATGACATGGGTTTAATTAATTATAAATATAAATAAATAATCAACCTATAATTTAAACGTTCATTTGGATCATCATTATCGTATGTGATTGAATTTACGATTTAATCATTTTTATTTTCTTTTGCACAATATGTATTTATGTAAAATTATATAAAGATAAGAAATAGTAATATTTATTAAATAAAATCAACCTTTTACACAAATCAAAGTTTTTATACTTATATAGCCTATTCATTTATTGTATAATTTTTTTAATCTTATCCTAGTAAATTAATCCTTATGGTAATTTAATGTAGATCTTCTACATATTATAGTTATTTTTAGTTATCTATATTTATTAAATCGAGTTGTGTTCAATAAAGTCCATTTAAAAAACATAGTACTAAAATTTTAGTATTCAATCACATGTGATTCAGTATACAATCACATGTGATTTGTAAAAGCATCACATGTGAATTACGAAAATGTCACTCCGCTCAAATTTTTAAAATTTAATCTGAACCATTAATGTCAGTGATCCAAAGACTAAAATTAGTCCCTTAGGACTATGAATTAATTATGGACTATATTGAACATTCTTCTTATTAAATCATTATACATAATTAATTCAAATTCTAGTAAAATTACAAGTATAAATAAAAGACTAATTTTCATCAATTTAATAAGTAAAATATGTCCTCATTATAAGTATCTTCTATCTTTCAATATAAATAAAAGACTAATTTTCATCAATTTAATTAGAGGATCTTAATATTTTATTTAGTTAAAATTAGATTATAGCCGGTCATTTGTTCAAAAGTATTCATTATATTAATTTAGAAATAAATATAGGGTAAAATGCATGAAAATACAGTTAACTTTGTCTTCTTAAAAATAATATAACCAACTTTCATAATTCACTCATTGTATGCAAACAATTTTTTTCCGTGTCTAGTATTTAGCTACCATTGTATATAATAAACTTTTCTATAATTTCCATTGTATAAAACAACTTGCATACAATGGGAGGATTATAAAAGTTGATTGTATTATTTTTTTAAAAATAAAGTTGATTGTATACAATGATAATTAAAGCAAAGTTAATTGTATTTTCATGCAATTTACCCATAAATATATTAAATCATAAGCTACATCAATAATAAAATATTATACACATTCAAATTTCTTGTCCTTATTTATGTTTAATATATATATATATACATATACACAGACACACTATAAATTTTATCGTAATTAAATTGTACATCAGTCTTAAAATTGTTTTCAGTTCGAGCTCTTCCTTCGCTCATACACTACAATCATATCATATATTTAATTAAACGATTATAAAAAATATTTTCACATAAGTAATTATGGTTACCCGTGTGTTTACACGGGTATCTAAACTAGTACTTTTACAAATTATGAAGTTTGGATTAAAGTTTATTATTATTATTATTATATGCATTTAACCCGGTAAAAACTAGAATATGTTTAATAAAACTTAGAATATACGTATGTATTATGTTTTTAGGTTTAATCTATAACGAGATTACCGAAGTATCACAGGACACAGCTGCAGAAAAATTTAAACGTATTAAAAGGTAATCAAAAATAAAAAAATTAACCCGAAGGTTAAATTGTCGATAAGTGAATTAATTACACCAAATTTTTTAAAAGAAGAATATTCAGTATAGTCTATAATTAATCCATAGTCTTAAGGGACTAATTTTAGCCTTTAGATCAATGTAATCAATGATCCAGATTAAATTTTAAAAATTCGGGCAGAGTGGCATTTTCGTAATTTTTCGTAATTTACATGTGATGCTTTTACAAATCACATGCGATTATATACTGAATCACCTGTGATTGAATATTAAAATTTCAGGACTATGTTTTTTAAATGGACTTTATTGAACACAACTCTTTTTTACAAATATATTAAACACTTCATTCACTCTTTAAATTTTAGAGATTTTCAATAAATAGCAAGGTTCTAAATAACGTGAGGCGTAGCGTGGCGTGACGTGACGGCAAGATCAAGTCTCAAGCCTTGAAAACAATGGCGAGGTCACGACGTTTTACAAGACGCGACTTAAGGCGACAATTTTGTATATTAATAATAAGTAAATATATAATTATACAAACAAATATAAAAACACATAATTATAGGTTTATAACGTAGTTCATCAATTTTTTTTTGTTTTCGGTATATCCAACCATCATTATAACTGAATAACCATATATATTTAGCTCAGTACCTCTAACACGCCTAAAAAACACGGCTTAAAAAAAGGTAAATGAGGCATGTCAAGTCGGACCTTAGCGTACATCAAACCTTACGCCCAAGCTTTAGACCATGTCGTGGCGGCATAGTCAAGCCTTAAGCCTTGATAGAGCCATGACGAAGCCAAGACGGGCTTTATAAAACCATGATAAATAGTAATGTGAATTTCAAGGGCTTTCCGCAAATTTGAAAATGTATTTTAAATTGAAAACATCAGGTCTATATTGTATAACATCACAACTTATCATAAAACAAAAGATATCAGTTATATGCAGAACAATTTATTAGCTAACTTATTCATAAAGGTCTATTTCATCTTATCATCATCATCATCATCATCATCATCATCATCATGATTCGAAATATAGTGCATAAAAAAACAAAGTGATTGGATTTATATCGGGAGCATTATGTCGACCATTATCTTGTGACTGCCCTTAAACCACCAACCACAATTAAAGTTGTTGGTGATTTTAGTGTTATCAAGCCGTTTAGTATAATTGGAATTGATATGAGACTAGTCGATTCTAGACTTAGTTATAGTTTGGGTTTGAAGGTGCGGAGTGCACACTCGAATAAACTAAGTTGGTATCGGAAATACGAGGTCTGGGGGCTGGCCCCTGGTGGGGTTCCAAGGGGCATCGCCTCTTTGCGGGGTCCAAGGGGGTAGCGCCCCTAGTGGGGGTCCCGTAGCAAAAATTATATATATATAAATGGAATAACCGCCACCAACCGCCGCCGCGGTAACCGCCGTGATCCTTGCCTATAGATAGGTTGTCTCGGCTTTTGTGTTTTTGACGAACATACGAAAACTAGAAGAAACCGAGAGAGAGCAAACGAAGGATATACGATTACGCAAGTCGATATTCTGTTGAAATAGTCTCTGATTAACGAAAAACAAAGCAAAGATATTCTGTGTTTGGATTTGAATTAAGCCTATAATTCAATTCAAGTTTCTTGGATTATCGTATATCTGAATTCGCGATATCTCAGGCAAAAGGGTCAAATTACAGATTACGGAAAGTGTATTAAACACGATCTACGAAATTATCCAAATATAAATTGTTATTCTTTACCATGTCTCAAACCATTTCCTCCAACAAAAGTAAGAGGATCATCACCTTGGTTTCTCTCCTACTACTACGACACTTCCTCGAATCCTAGATGCCACCATTGATCACTCACCTCTCTTTCCTCTCACTCACACCATTACATGTCGTTAAGATAAACACCCCATCCTCGGTCTCTTTTTCCCTTCTGAGTAAAGAGAAATGTTTATTTCACAAAACAGTTGTCAAGTTTGAAAACTGTTTTACTAAGATCATCCGTGAAAAATTTCATAATGTGAAATAAAAGGGTGAGTGACCTTGATAGGATACTTTTCAAACTTAGTTACTATTATGTGAATTTTCTCCCAAAATGAAAAGAAACACCCATATCTTTTGTATTCTTATTTTCTTGTTTTAGCCTTAAGAAAGTAATCCATACTATTAACAAAACATATGACATAACTTATATATTTTTACACTCAAAAACAGTTTAATAAACATTAAAATAACTAAAATGTATTTCATTTAAAGTGTTTTTAGTTATAATATCTAAAGTAGATCAATTTCTCTTTAATTATTCAAAATTTGATGTAATATTTAATCATCAAACAAAACTTCATTGAGTAATATCTATATATGTTATTTGGTATATATGGAAATTATGGCAGAAATTCATAAGTTCAATTTTCAATCACATGACTATTCTTATGATGGTCTACAAACTTTCATTACTTTTATACCAAAAAAATAGTCAATAAAGATGATTGATACATTTAGGCAACATGATCTCTAGACCACTACACAATTATTCTTACTTTATAATTCATAAATGTAATAAACAAAATTAAGAATATATATTTATTATAGTTATATTTAATAAAGTACATGTAAAAAATATAATCTTAAAATTTTAATATTGAATTAAAGATGATTTAATAAAAAATCAAATATGATTTATAAAAACATAAAATTTAAATTACGAAAATATCGCTATATCTAAAATTTTAAAATATAATATAAATAATTAATGTTATTTAAAATTAATTTTTTAAGTTATAAATTAAATATAAATTATATTTTTTATTTATAAAGTAAAAATAATAATGAAAAGAGTAACTT
The DNA here is from genome assembly GCA_038502395.1 of Dittrichia graveolens. Taxonomy (NCBI): domain Eukaryota; kingdom Viridiplantae; phylum Streptophyta; class Magnoliopsida; order Asterales; family Asteraceae; genus Dittrichia; species Dittrichia graveolens. Next base: position 79,919,978 of record JARJIL010000005.1, on the reverse strand, counting down.
TTACTTTTTTAGACCTCCCATAAACCAAAGACGCCGACAGATCACTTCCTGACAGTCAAAAGAAAAAACTCAAAACCAGCTGCTGACGACACCCCCGAGATCCCATAAAACATTAAACCCCCCATCATTCCTCCTTCCCCATCTCCCTCCATCACCACCAATCAATGAGATTCACTTTAACTCCTCGCCGCCCTTGATCTGCTCCTCACTCTCAGAATCTCCGGCGACGTCCACGGCGTCTCCGTCAACCTCTGGAAGTTTCTTCTAACGGAAAAACATGGAATCGATACTGGCGAGGGCCTTGGAGTATACTCTCAAGTACTGGCTTAAATCTTTCACCAGAGATCAGTTCAAGTTGCAAGGACGGACTGTTCAGCTCTCCAATTTAGGTTAGCATTTAGCAACTTGCTTGATTTGAACGCAAATGTGCAAAACTTGTGTTGATAGTTTTGATGCTTTGATCCGAGAATTCTGTATTGGATTACTACTTCTAGTATCTCGATCCAAGGATTTGGTATCGCGTTACTAGTTTTTGTGCTTCAATGCAAGAATTCTGTACAATTTGAGTGACATTTTTTATCCTGATAGATATAAACGGTGATGCTTTGCACGCAAGTCTTGGATTGCCTCCGGCATTGAATGTCACGACTGCAAAAGTTGGGAAGTTAGAAATTATAGTACGTAGCTTCTTTTACAACTTATTCATAATAACTTTAATCAGAATTTGTTTGGAAGGATTGATGTCCATAGTTCTGCTAGATTTCGTTTCTAATTAAAATCTAATTGCTTTGTTTTTAAGCTCCCTTATTTCAGCAATGTTCAACTCGAGCCAATTGTTGTGCAAATTGATAAGCTCGATTTAGTGTTGGAGGAAAATGACAATTTGGATGCATATAAGAGTACAGATAGGTAACTGTTAGTTTGATATGAATATATGATATTATGATCTTACCGGTAGATAGATCGTTTATCGCATCACTATCATTTTCCTGATTCACTATTCTCCATGTTTATATCTTGAAGTGCACAAATGCCATCCAGTCCTGCGAAAGGCAGTGGATATGGATTTGCAGACAAGGTTAGTCTCTCCAAATGGTGTAATTTTTGGTTGTTTACTATTATTGCTGGTCGATTGTGTTTTGTTTTAGAATTTCTAATGTCTAATTGTAAAATTGTAGCTGTATATGCATTTGTAAACAAGTAGAAGACACTATAAGCATTATCCCCTATAAAAAGGCTTGCATAGAAACTTAGAGCTTAATGGGAAAAGATTATCCATCTGCTCCTAAATTGAGCTAAACTAAAAGAAAGAATAGTATTAATAATAAAAGAATATAGGGGAGTATGTCTCTTCAATGGAGCAATCTGAACGTGTTAGCTAGTTTTTCGGAGTTCATTGCAGTTAAGTGAGGCAGTCAAAGAAGAATATACTGGAAGTAAGTGACCATTAGTGGAAGTACATAATCTTCTAGTTCTAGTGGCATGGAACGGATCTACACAAATATCTTATGCTGAGATTAGAATGTTACTGTCTAAGAACAGTAGATTCAAATTTGCAACAACTATTTTCATCAAGCTTAACCAAAACAGTAAAGGGGGTTTCGCTTTTAAATTTGAGGGTGGCATGTTTGCAGAGGTCATTCTTGCAGTGGTAGGAAGCTACTTTCTTTTAGTTATTGAAAGCCATAAAAAATTTTCCATTCTTTACGAGCTTTGGGAGTCGCTTGTCCGCTTGCATCCAGAATTAAACTTTTTACTTAACATCCATTGTTTAAAAATTTTGGTGATTGTTGTCACTGGTTTCATTTCTGAAGAGTCCTGAGACTGTCACTTGCAATATATTGCTATAAATGTTGCTTTTAATTATTTCCTTAAAGCTTTTACGGTGTCCAGCACTCACAAAATATTATTTATCAGATTGCAGATGGAATGACATTAGAAGTACGAACAGTTAATCTCCTACTTGAGACTCATGGGGGTGCTAGACGTCAGGGGGGAGCAACTTGGTACATTTCTTATCTGAGTTCTCCTCGCCTAACTTGCTTTTCTGATTATATATTATCTGCTCCTTTCTCGTGGGAATCAAACCAATTTCTTGCATCCTTTAAATTGGGGCATCTTCCACAATCCACACTCCTCTTATAAGACTTACTTTTTGGTATTTCTACTAGTTCTCGTCTCAATCGTGACTTTGTTGCTTTTTTCATGTCAATGTAGGCCAATATTCAGTTTATTCCCCTTGTGCCACAGCCTTAGCTCTTTAAGAATTGACTTGTGATGATGCTTATCGTTTTGTTTGTATACTAATCTGGCAGTCTATATTAACAGAACTGTATGGAATTTGTTACTTTTATCTTCTGAGATTATGTTATAATATAGTACTGAATGTTGTCCATGTCAACCTACACACGTAATCTCTGTCTCTCTGTCTCTCTCTCTCTATATATATATATTATAATACTTGTTTCTATTGCTGACATGTTGTCATATGCTCCTTTGTATATTATTTCAATCGTTCTTGTTGGCCAGGGCATCACCAATGGCATCTATTACTATACGCAACCTCTTGCTTTATACTACAAATGAGAACTGGCAGGTTATCCCTTTTGTCATTATTTTTGTTTCAGTGCTTTGGTACATCAAATAACTAATTAGAGGTCACCTGTAGCAGGTTGTAAACCTTAAGGAAGCGAGGGACTTTTCAAATGACAAGGAGTTCATATATGTGTTCAAAGTAATTTTTTCTTGTTACCTTCTTTTCAATATGATCTATTTATATACTTATTGATACATCAAGTCATGTTCTCTAATTCTTGTGTTTCATGCTACATTGCTACCTATTTGCATTGATTTCAATTACATGTTACTTATAATACTATAACTTTTGGTTGGCAGAAACTTGAATGGGAGCATCTATCGATCGACCTCCTGCCTCATCCTGACATGTTTGCAGCATTCTCTGAAGGTACATTCAAGGATGATGATGGTGCAAAGCGTGTATTCTTTGGTGGGGAGCGGTTCCTTGAAGGAATATCTGGAGAAGCTTATGTAATACAAACTAAATCCTCTTAATTGATTGTCTGTAATCTTTAATGTAGCTGAAATGATTATCTAAATTGCATATTACTTAAGCTTGATTCTATAATCAGATTACGATACAAAGGACTGAGCTTAATAGTCCACTAGGGTTGGAACTCCAGTTACATATTACTGAAGCGGTGTGCCCAGCTTTGAGTGAACCAGGTCAGTAGAGGTTCTCTTTTGGTGCATCGTTGCTTATCAAACTTTGTTTTGAACCATTTTGCATTACAATGATATAATTTTGAGCAGGACTACGAGCTCTTCTTCGCTTCTTTACGGGATTGTATGTCTGTCTAAATAGAGGCGATGTAAATCCAAATGCTCAAGAGGTTCCATTCCCTTTTTTTTGTCACTTAATATTGAAATTGTTGAGGCACCATTGCATGGGTAGGCTATAAGCAACTCCCTTTTCTGGCAGCGATCAGCAGAAGCTGCAGGGCGTACACTTGTCTCCATTATGGTGGACCATATATTTTTCTGCATCAAGGATACTGGTTTGTATTTATGTACCCCATCTTTTGGTTTGAGGAATGGTTTTTTACCGTTTCCTCTCATAAAGTGTCATTTTAGCTAGGAAATTGTACGATAGTTTATCAATTCAAATAGAAAAAGATGTACATTGTTATCAATAGCTGGTAAAATTTCTAATTGTACTTGCAGATTTCCAGTTGGAACTTTTGATGCAATCACTTCTCTTTTCTCGGGTAGATTTCCATGACACTTAAAAGAACTACTATTTATTGCTGTTTGTTTAGTTCTTTCCTAAAAGAACTACTATTTATTGCTGTTTGTGTAGTTCTTTCCTAGACTGTCTTGCTGTCCAGCCTATTTTCTTTGTATAAGTGAAAGAAAATCTGTCTTCCAGATTCACAATCTGTGTTCTATTCGGTCTTGCAGGCAAGTCTTTCTGATGGGGAAATCACCAAATGCTTAACTCGGGTGATGATAGGTGGACTGATTTTGCGGTATACTGCATTATCCTTTACAAACATCTTTACATTCTCATGCTGTTTTATGCTGTTGTTAGTTACAGTCTGGCATGTCCTACCAAGCATTAGTGATGTTTTAGATGTTATGCAGCTTTTGTATATTTGCACTATCTTCGGGTTTATAATAACTTTATCCCTCTGGGACTGGAAATTCTACTTTTCTGTTTGATGTCCCTAAGCTGCATGACTTTGCAGAGTAATCTAGAAATGTGACTGAGACAATTGTTAGGGTAAATTACAAAAAATCTCTTAGGTATCACTCGAACTGCACAGATGGGTCCATTAGCAATAAATCACCCAAAGATGGTTTTTGTTTATGAAGTATCAAAGTTAAAGTTTATCCTTGACTTAATGGACTTGTTTTAACATTGCTTAAGCCATGGAACATGCACCATTTTCCTTTTCAGTTTAGAGTCAAGTCGTTGTCTCACAAGCATGTCATTGATTAATACATTGTTTCGCGTTCATTTATTATACCTTTTTCTGAGTATGATGTTTCCATATATAGAATCCTAAAGCGGTGGGCATTGTAACATGAAAGCACTAAATAAAGTATGAAAAGAAGTTGTGGTGACTGCATATATGTACTGTTCTTTTTCTGATAGCGATTTCATATGGTTGTCATAATATACATTGATAATGGGATTTGATGGTGATAAAATTCAGGGATACTTCCTCTCGCCCACCATGCGCATTAGTACAACCATCAATGCAAGATGCTGCAGAGGAGCCACTGCAAATTCCAGATTTTGGTATACTTTGATTCTCAGATGTATTCACTATTGATATACATAGGCCTCATATTGATTTCTTCGATGCATTATTTGATCAGGAAAAGATTTCTGCCCTCCAATATATCCATTAGGGGATCAACAATGGAAATTAAGTGACCGTGCTCCACTCATATCCCTCCATTGCCTTCAGTTTGTACCCTCGCCTACTCCACCGTCCTTTTCTTCACAAACTGTCATTGACTGCCAACCTCTTATGGTATTGTGTTTATTTCATTACATAAACCTCATTTGGCAGATCGACCCCATTTACTTATGAATGGGTTCATTTGGGCTGTGTTTTATCTGTGTGTTTGCTATAAGGGAAAGGGGTCAATGGGTGCAATACGTTGAAAGTTGGCAAAATCTATTTAATGCATACAACCTCCTAAAATTGTTTTCTTCAATGATTCAAAATATTTTTGTAATAGTAATGTTCTTGTGATCATATTTAACCACATTGGTTTTTTAATGAAAAATGGCGAAAAAAGGGTTTGCAGGACAACCCAACCAAACCTGTACTGAAAAATGACTAGTTTCAACTTCAATCCGTTTTGTCATTTTACTCAAACCCGGTTGGTCCACCCACTTACCACCTCTAATAAAACCCATTTAACATCGTTTTAACTTTACTACGTCAGTTCTTAAATACCATTATTCATTTACAGGTACATCTTCAAGAAGAGTCCTGTTTAAGAATATCATCTTTAGTAGCTGATGGAATTTTGGTCAATCCTGGTGATATTTCACCAGACTTCTCAATCAACTCACTTGAACTCACTGTCAAAGGATTAGATATCACTGTTCCACTTGAAAACGAAAGCACCTTCACTGGAGCAAGGCTTCATATCGAGAACCTATACTTGTATGACTCCCCTTCCCTAAGGCTCAAGCTACTCAATCTTGAAAAGGATCCTGCATGCTTCTGTCTCTGGAAAGGACAACCCATTGATGCCAGCCAAAAAAAATGGACAAGTGGAGCTTCTCTTTTTAATATGTCTCTAGAAACGTGTAATAACATGAAAGGAGTTAATGCTTCTTTTTCACAATCTTCAGAATTGTGGAGATGTGTCGAGATGAAAGGTGTTTGCATTCAGGTAGCAATGGTAACAGCGGACGGGAGCCCGTTAATCGATGTCCCTCCTCCGGGTGGTATTGTTAGAGTAGGAGTTGCTTGTGAACAATATGTGTCCAACACTTCTGTTGAACAATTGTTTTTTGTGTTGGATCTTTATACATACTTTGGTACGGTGAGTGAGAGGATGTCGGTTGTTGGAAAAGGTAAACAAAAGAAGGCGGTGAAGCATGAACTTTCAGATGGAAGTTTGATAGAAAAAGTTCCTGGTGATACTGCTGTTAGTTTATCAGTTAAGGACCTAAAGCTAACATTTCTAGAATCTTCTTCCTTGGATATTCAGGGGATGCCTCTTGTTCAGTTTGTTGGGGATGATCTGTTCATGGAAGTTACTCATAGAACCTTGGGTGGTGCTATGGCCATTTCATCAACTGCAAGGTGGGAAAGAGTTCAGGTGGACTGTGCAGAGACTGAAAGAACCTCAATACATGCAAATGGTACTCAAGATTTTCTTCCTGTTACAAATGGCTACCCTAAATTGAGAGCTGTCTTTTGGGTGCAAAATGGGAAGAATTGTCGACCATTTTTGAATTTACATATGGTGCATGTTATTCCTTATAATGCACAGGATACAGAGTGTCATAGTTTAAGTGTGTCAGCTTGTATTGCGGGTGTACGGCTTGCAGGAGGAATGAATTATGCTGAAGCTTTGCTTCACCGTTTTGGAATCCTAGGGCCAGATGGAGGCCCAGGGGTTGGGCTCTCCAAGGGTTTGGAGCATTTATCTGCAGGGCCATTGTCAAAACTTTTCAAAGCTTCACCTCTGCTTGTTAAAGAGGTCAAAAAGAGTAAAAGTAAGCTATCTACTCTGGATCGTTTCTGTTCGTAAATTCAGATTTTTATTGTAATGATAAGATAATTATAAATTAACCAAAAAGTTGACCCAGTTGTTTTGACCCATTACCCGACCCACCCATCTTACCCCTTCTAATCTTTAGTTTGATGCATCTATATATTCAATTGATAGAGATAAGTTACCTACTCTAACAAAATTTTCCATTTATTTTCCACAGGTGACAGCATGGAGGAGAAGCATAGTGGTTACCTGCACTTGGGTGCACCAGATGATGTGGATATATCACTAGTATTAAAGGACTGGTTATTTGCATTGGAGGGTGCAGAGATGGCAGAAAGATGGTGGTTCTACAGCTCAGATGATTCTTACAGAGAGGAAAGGTGCTGGCACACAACTTTTGACAGTTTTAAAGTTAAAGCAAACAGCGCCAAAAAGAAATCGGTGAACGGCAAAAAGAATTTTCCCAGAGCACTGAAGTATCCTGTTGAGTCAGTGACGGTGGGCTTATTTTTCTATTATAATTTAGCTTTCGTTTATGCATAAATTATAGTGTTCATGAAAATACTAATACATGCTAAAAGCAAATAAAACAACAGATATGAATATGATGAAGATTTGACATGACATTGGTATCGTTAATGAACATCTAAAAATATCCAACAACTTGCTACTTCTACCTCAATTAGATTCTTAATTTTTTGATCTGCGGAAATGAAATATTGTACTGATTAAATGGAAATATTATACAATGTCAAGACAACCCTTTGAGACTGAATTCCACTATTTTCTAATATACTTTTATGTGCTTGTAGGTTGGTGTTGAAGGCTTGAAGACATTGAAACCCCGACAACATAAGGTAACTGCATCCACAAACGGGCACAAGGAAAGTGTTGACCCACGTGGTGGGGTAGATCTTGAAGCTGACATAGTGTTAAATGAAGACGATGGTGCCAATGAGATGATAAAGTGGGTGGTGGAAAGTTTAAAATTCTCTGTGAAACATCCGGTGATTACATCTAACATGCTTCTATGCCTTCAATACACAAAGACACACACACACACACACATACTGATGATTGCTACCCTGTAGGTTGAGGCAGTTGTAACCAAGGATGAACTGCAACATGTTGCTCAACTATGCAAGTCAGAAGTTGATTCCATGGGGCGAATAACTGCAGGGATTTTGCGTGTGTTAAAGTTAGAAGGATCAGTTGGTCAGACAGCAATGGATCAGCTAAGCAACCTCGGTAAATATTTATTTCTTACTCACATAAGTAACATAGACATGCTATGAAATAAGAAATGATTCATGAAATTCAAAAATCAAACAGGATCAAGAGTATAACAAGATATCTGATAAACTTTTTAGGTTATTGATGCTGTACTTTGAACTGTCTATTGTTAAGGGCATGAATCTCATCTCCGTAATTGTTCATGTCTTAACTTTATTTTCACTATGCTAGTAAGAAGGAAAAGAAATAAAACAGAGCAGCATAAGTTGTGATACCCCTATCATCTATGTATAAAACAATGTAATGTTCTTCCATTTTCATGCTCCTAGATTGACTAGCTACACTTAAGAATCCTACACATGGTGTGAAGTCTAGAGAGATGGAAACATTGACAAGGCCCATAAACACTTGTTTGTCTTGTTTTTTTTGAATATTTTTAATAATCAATCTATATCTATACTAATATATAATGCATTTAACACTCTCTTAAAAGTCTTAGTCTCATAAGTTTAAGTAGTACAGATATCTATGCATCTTGTACAAACGATTACAACACACTAGGAAATCATGGGAAGTTATAACACACTAGGAAATTATGGAAACTAATATATAATACATTTAACAGTCTCTTAAAAGTCTTAATTTCTTGATTTTAAGTAGTACAATTATTTATGCATCTTCTCAAACAATTACAACTAGGGTTGTCAAAAAAGTCTGAACCCGATTAACTTGAACCGAAAAAGACAAGTAGGGTTGGGGGTTAAGCGGGTGAATGAGTCTAAATTGGGTTGAGTAGACCAACCTGAATTCTAATTAGGGAAAATTTGTTCGGGTTCGGGTTTACCCAAATAACCCGATTAATTTTTTTAGAATATTTCTTAGAAATAATATATAAGAGACATCCCAAAATTACATGTGAATTTTTTAAAAAAGAGGTCTGAATTAAAAAAAAAGAAAGAAATGGTAGGGAGAGAAGACAATAATGCTTGGAGAAGAATGATACCATGTGTGTGAGTGTGTTTTCTGAAACTATGAGAACTGGTAATGAAAGTTTGTACATTATGTAGAAGGAGACATTGAAAATGAAAGAAAAAGAATTCATATTAAAAATAACACTTTAAATCATCTATCATAAAATATAGGGTTTAGTTTACCAAAATGTATCCAACTTGTCATGTTTTGCTATTGTGTGTATGGAATTTTAAAAGTTTCTATTGTGTGTATGAAACTTGTAATTTGTTGTTATTATATGTATTTTGGTTACGTAAAAAAGGAAAAAATATATAAGTTTAGACGTTTAGTACATACAATAGAATGTTTAATACACACAATAGAGACAAATTAAATGTTTGATACACACAATAGAGACAAATTAAATATTTGATACACACAATAGAAGTTCTTGAAGTCCGATACATAAAATAGCAAAACGTGACCAGTTAAATGTATTTTTGTGAACTAAACCCTAAAAAATATAACACATTTTAATTTAAGTATTAGAAAATGCGTATAACTAGAACTCAGACCTGATATATAACATTTAATCCGAATTTATAAACATTTAAGGATTTTTTAAATTACTAGTATAATCAAACTAAAAAGTTTAATTTATAATATATTTAGTACTCTCTTCTAATTTACATTAACTTATAAAATTTAAGTAACGGAAAATGACCATATACCCTTAAATATCCCTACATTATTTCAAAACACACCAACCCATGAATACACCGTCTCATACTAACACAATTCTCCATCCACATCAACACATTTCCTAAAGTCATGATATGTTTATATCACCTTATTTCATAAGTATAGATTTTTTTTTTCTTATTTTATTGTTTTCCAAAATTTATTTTAAAAATTAATAAAAGAGTTAAAGTAATAAAGTAAATCAAAAAGGAGAAAGAAAATAAATATGTTGCGACCGGAAATTATCCTATGTCATCATAGTGCGTGAATACCATACCCCTACTTTATAGAAAACAAACATCTTATCGAGATGGAATTATTCGTCGCCACAGCATTGCGTGGGTACCATGCTAGTATATTTAATAAGTTTATAAATTCTTACTTGTTTAAACAATAATTCAATTTTTTAATAGACTTTGGACATCTTTGCAGTTTGACTTGTTCCAACTAACTTTTAAAATGTTAACTTTTGACCACATGATAATAATAACTAAAAAAGCAAGCCAAATCGACCCATTATATAGGCAAATGTTAACTTTTGACCACATGATAATAATAACTTGAAATTTTCAGGAAGTGAAGGGTTTTTTGACAAGATGTTCTCACCACAAGTGAACCACCACAGAGATAGCAATGGTTCTAATCTTGGCTTGAGTTCGTCTTCCCTAGTGGCTTCAGACTCAGATAACCAGTGTTCATCTCTCAATTCAACTTTAACTTCACTCGAGGCTGCATTATTAGACTCGCAAACAAATTGTGCAGCTCTTACTGCTGAATTAAGCAGTTCTGAATCTACCAAACCACACCTTCATAGTGTACAACAACTCGCCCAGAAACTAGAGAGTATGCGGAAATTATTATCAAAGTTGCAGACTCAGGTATAACTTTGCCTTGTATGTTATGGTTGTACTATCTGGTGATAGTATTTTCCTGGTAAAATATTTTTTTCATTTTTTATTGTATATAGTGAACATATATATAATATGATATATGTATCTACTTATTTACCAGCGTATGTGCCTAAATCAGCTGGTCGGAAATTTTGTATGAACATCGATGCATTTGCAAAATTTATACTTCTCTCCTTTCACTCGGGTTTTAGGCAAAGGGAAAACCCAAACTTTATATATACGTGGACGCGTTGGTCAGTTGCAATGGTTGATCTCGATTATTTGCATTTTCAGCTTTATTCAATAGCTTGTAACTGAAATCACTACAGTGACATTAGGTAGTTTTAGAACGTTCAACAAAAGGTTGTTTACGCCAGGCCAACCCTGCGCTTGGGATCCTGTGGATCCGAACCGACCTTTTCCCAAGGACCGGCCCGCAAGCAAAGATGGTTAAACAGAAAAATTACAGGTGATAAGCGTAGTTGATCTACAGGAGCAGTGTTACATGTAGTTAAAGATGGTTAAACAGAAAAATTACACAAAATCTTTTATACAATTTCGTAGATGATAAGCGTATTGAGGTGAAATGTTATGGTACGTAACCGTATAAAGTATACTGAGGTTAGTTCACCAGGTTGGATTAAAAAATGATAAATATTAAACATTAATAAAACAATATTAAATAATTATAAAACGTGAAATAAAAGAGAATTTTGAAAATGGTGAACATAGTTAACAAGAATTTTAATGATTTAAAGGATTTAGTTTACCAAAATATATCTAACTTGTCATGTTTTGCTATTGTGAGTATCGAACTTTAAAAGTTTCTATTGTGTGTATCAAACTTTTATTTTGCTGTTATTGTATATATTTTGGTTATATAAAAAAGGAAAAAAAGTTTAAGTTTAGTGCATACGATAGAAAGTTTAATACACATAATAGCGACAAATTAAATGTTTGATATACATAATAGAAGTTCTTAAAGTCCGATACACATAATAGCAAAAATGTGGCAAGTTGGATGTATTTTCGTGAACTAAACCCTATTTTAAAATGATAAAGCTAATAATTTAGTTAAATATGATATTTAAAATTTTATAAAGGGCAAATATAATGTTTGTAATTAGGGTAAGCAAATATGTTTTTTCAAGGTTAAAAATGATATATATGAACTTCTCTTTTATAATTTTGATTCAAATTACATGTCAAAATTGAATCCAATTTTAATAAAGAAAAGTCAAAACTCGATTCCAATTTAATTTTATCAAGATGTATGGTTTAGATTTGATAATTAAAATTTTTATTTAAATCAATTGCTAGAATTATGTCAAAAAATTACGCATGGAAGGTTTAAAAACTATCACGTTTTTTTGGATCTTTGATTTCATTGATCGGATGGTTTAAAAACGGTCCTGTTTTTTGATCTTCTGTTTAACTATATACCCTATGCATCAATGCATGCAAAAGTATTTGTCTACATGGCTGATTTAATGCATCAATGCATACAAATCCTTAAATTGTTAATATTATAGAAATAATTTTGATTTTATGATTTATGATGTAAACTTGACTTTTGGCTAGTTATGGGTGAACATGAACGTAAAAAAGAAATGCTAAATTACAAGTTTACCCATGTTCTCACTATTGTGCATCTTAAAAGGGTTCTTCCTTGAACCTCACCCTATATATATATATATATATATATATATATATATATATATATATATATATATACTAGCATCATACCCGCGCAATGCTGCGGCGGTAAATAGTTTTTGGTTTACAATATTTCGCTTTCAAGAATGTAATGATATGTTATTCGCGCGAGTCAATGTCACGAAAAAGTTCTCTACAGCAACATGTCCGGTTTTTTTTCAAATTTTCTTTTATTTACATTTAACTATTTTATTAATTTTAGAAATAAATTCTAAAAGACAATAAAATAAGAAAAAAGATTTATATTGATGAAATAAAGAGAAGAGTTAATAAGATTTTAAAAATTATGTTGATGTGAGTGGATAATTGTGTTAGTATGAGAGAATATATTTTGAATAAAGTTAAAGTAAATTAGGAGAGAATACAATAGTTAAAAATTGAGTGAATAAGATTAATTTAGATTAAATGAAGGGTCAAGATTTTATATTGATTGAATTTTAAGAAGTCTTAAAATTTAAGAGGAGAGAGAATATTAAATGCTTTATATATTAGTATAGATATATATATATTCAAACGAGAACTGCTTTTCGTACGAAACTGCGAGAACCAATCTTGACAATTCAAGTGGTAAGTGGAGAACTGCGAGAACTCATCTTCATTCTCAACCTCTAATTTTGTGTTTTGTGAAATTGAGTTTAGAACTCCATTAATAGAGGTTGAGGTTGAGGATGAAGATGGGTTTTCTTGAACTTGAAAGATTTGATGTTTAAATGTATTTTTAGTTGATGTTTATATGTTATTTGAAGTTTCTATGTCTATAGAACTGCTAGAACTTGATTCTCAGAATTGATTGTTATATGTGGGATGTTTAGATTGTGGCTGAAACTGGGCAGAAGCAAAACAACAATATGCAGGTCTGTGCGTCGAACAACGTGACGCGTGAGTCTCAGTGAACACGATGCGTTCGCGGCTCGGCGTGATAGTTGAGGTGTCGCAGCGCGACCTTGCTCTAGTTCAGTTTTGTGTTTTCTTTTGTTGTTTATTCATGATGTATGATGTTCTTATCATTCATATTTAGTTCTAACATGACTTAAATGATATAAATGGGTTAGTTTGATGATGAATGTCATATATGGAGTATTATATGAGTTAATTGCACACTTTAAATTAAGAAGTTGGATTTGATGATCCTTGTACATGTGTAGTTGGTTCCTAAATGTTATAAACCATGTAAATATATTATATGCTAGTTGAGCATGTGTTTTGTGATGGCTTATATGAGTTGGTCAAATTGTGTTATTTTTTACCTGTTTGTAAAATACGATTTTGGAGTTATTTGGGAATTGATTACTAATTTGTATTATGGCGTGTTCTCAGCAAAAGAGAAAACTCAGTGACATTAGACTATTGAGTTGGAGATTGGAGAACACGGGTGAGTGGACGTTTAACTCACTGATGGTTATTAGTTGTAACGGTTATGGTTGTCACTGTTTGATGCATTGATAGACTGTTTAGTCTGGGGTTGATTAACTGGTTATGTGTTAATTAATCGTTGCATCTATGATATGTGCACATGGATGAGGGGAGGTCAGCTTGGTTGGGCAATGGGCAGGGCCATTCGCTATCGGCTAATCAGTACTAGGTCTTTTGATGCATTCGTTGCAACTTAAGGTCATTACTGTGTGAGAATAGCGAACGTGCTATCGGTAAACCTCTACCAAGCCGGCATTGGTTGAAGGTTCTGTAGAACCGCCGGTCCTCTCGGTTGCTTGTTTACTTGTTGTTGTTGTGTCATTCTGTTGTGGCTGATGCTGTTTCGTTGGTTAAACTTTCATTCACTTAGCTTTGTCCTAATCCACCACATTCCACTCAATTTTGTAGGTTTTGGTAAGTATAGCTATTGAGCTGGGAGTTGGTGTTTGTTTTGTCAATAAATGACCGCTACTCTGATATATATATATATATATATATATATATATATATATTTTTTTTTGATGAGCCGTTTGTAAATTATTTAACACTGGGTTTTGCTATACTGATGTTTTGAAAGTAGTATGGTTCATGTTCACTTAAAATACTTTTGTAAACGTTTGTATATTTATTTTAATTGCTTCCGCAGTTTTTTAAAAGAAATTTGGGTTAAAAATAACAGTGTTACAATACGCTTAGAGGTTAAATTAGGGGTAGTAAAACTTTATAACCCAAGTTGAAGAAAATCTATTAGTCAGGAATTCATGATGCATTGTTATGTTTTAATTTTATGGTAATTAGTGATTAGATATATTTGTTAGAGCAACTTAATAGTACAAAGCGTTATTTTATCTAGCCTTCCATCCCCTCAAATCTTAAATCATACATTCTTCCATTTTAGGAGTAGATTTCTAGCCTCTTTAAATGATGGTCATATCATATTATTTTTCTTGTAGGATATACTTATGCATAGACGCTTTAAGCAAGATTTTATCATTTTTTAATGAGCATTTGTGATTACAATGAATTGTAATTCATATCGTATCTAAACCAATAAAAACGATGTATGCTTTTTTAATGTTTAAACTAACTCCTTCAAATTTCAACATCTAATGTACTTTTTCATATTGCTTTTAAATTAGAAACTATAACAAATATTACTACAAATTTTACACTAAACTTCCATATAACATAAATATGAGTACTACGTTATCACATTAAATTTCTTGTAATATCATTTCCAATTGTCACAACTTATTCGCCTATTATTACTGCCGACCATCATAAATAGACCATTTTTTATTCGTCACCGCTACATTACACAGATACCTTGCTAGTAAGTAAAAGTGTGTGTGTGTGTATATTGAAAAGTTCATTTGAGAACCGTTTTTTATTACGAGAACAGCCAGAACCAATCTTAGCCGTCCAATTCCCCTATATAATATATATATATATATATATATATATATATATATATATATATATAGGGATGAGATCAAATAAAAAGAAAATTAAAGTAAAAAGTGTAAAAGGGATGATTACTTGATCATTTTTCGATATATATATCAACTGATAATCGTTAGTTCATCATCTTATTGATTAAATAAAAAAAATTAAAGTAAAAAGTGTAAAAGGGATGATTATTTGATATTATTCATACAAAGTAAAAATGTTAACTTAGTGGAAAGAATTATTTTACTTTCTTATTGATCGAAATAATCACATCCTTTGCTTTGTATGTACATAATATCTTGACTTTATGGAAATCTAATTCAAAGAAAATGTGTTAAAATAAGTTGATTTCATGTGCGAAGATTTCAAGGAATTTGCTTGATATTTTTGGAGGGGTATATAGGTAATTTTAAATTACTTAAACTTTAAATGAGAATTGTTTTTTGTACGAGAAATACGAGAGTCAATCTTGGTCATTCAAGTGGTAAGTGAAATTCATGGATGAAGAGCGTGGGAGGATTGAGTGTGACATGGTGTATGTAAGGAATTCATGGATGGGCAATCCAATTGAAGGAGGGGGAATTAGACGGCTTAGATTGGTTCTCGCACGAAAAACAGTTCTCGTTTGAACCCTCCCCTATATATATATATATATAAAATAAACCACAAGATAAATGTATAGTTTTTATTCTTCCAGACTTCCAGTAAGCTTATAATATCAAATATAAAACTAAATGGGAATACAATGAGAATACACATTTTTTAAGTTAACATTGAAACACTAATACATATATTACTTATCTTTTAGGACTTAATTTTACTATAATTAATAAAAAAAATAGACCTCTAACTTTGGTTCCATTCCTCGTACTAATGTGTAAAAAGAACACATAAACCCCTCCTTGAATGAAATCTATAAAATAGAAGGGAATACAATACAAAAACTTTCTCTAAGGTTACATAAAATACAGGCTGGAAGGTTCAGAGTGGCAACCATCTCTTTTGGTTTAAAAGATGATGCCCATATGCATCAGGCTCTCGTTCCCATACTCGCATGCTGTCATATCGTCATGTCTCGACATTAATCCGTACAGCAGTACAAATCATGCCCACGTGAAGGTATAAACCATGTCGGTTAGATTATTATTAATATCCATCGCTACCCAAAACCAAAACACTATTATTATTAACGGTTCACGACAGTACACCGCCAATGTGACAAGAAAACAAAACAATACAGCCAATTTGGTATTAGTTCCCACTTTGCACGGTTGCGTTTGCGCACTAAAAAGATGTTCCACGTATTCCTACCAGCTACCACAAAACAACCTGAGCAGGAATTGATACATCAATATATAAGCCTCCAATATCATCATTCAAGTGCAGTCAGCCATGCAGCATAGGTAACAGCACTTGCATACTATAAAGAGTCCTTTAACTAAAAGTGTACAACAATGTGATCTCAAGTTCAACCACACTAAGAACGCGTGAGAAAAGAACATAATAAAACAAAACCCAAGTAAATACCAACACCCTCCTACGTTGCTTTATGAAGCACTATCCTATATATGGTCAACACGATCAGGCTCAACTCAGTCTACAAGGTTGCAACCGTATCCCAGCGCCAGATAGTGCCATCTTCACAGCAACTCAGTATTGTACTGAGACATATATGTTTACAAGATTTAAAAAAAAAACTATGATTAATAATAATAATAATGGCAAAAGATATCAACATCAACTACAGTTCACATCATGACATGTATAACATAGCAGATACTATTATTAGAGGTGGCAAAATAAGCAAATTGAGTAAAGGTCAAAATAAACTTTTTAGTCCATTTTCACATAAATGAATAATGCATACATATGATTACACACCTATATTATTATATTAATAATCCAACCTTTTGAATAAAGCAATTTACAAGGTTAAAAATACACTTTAAATGACTTTCCAACCCATTTCATCCTTTCTTTTTAGCATATGTTTATCATTTTTGTCTATTTCATTGTCAAGGGTTAAAATTGCCGCCCTTGGATTACTATTAAAAAACAACAGCAACAAATTGCAGTCAACGGTGTATACCTTCCATCAAACGACATAGCTGTTTGCCTAATGGGAGATTTGGACTGAACATGAGATAACCTGACACCAACAAAGTTTGGAAACAAATCAAACTTTTACAAGGGTCTCACACAAAGATCAAATCACAAGAACATCTTGAAAAGTACCCAAACCTTGCAATTAGAGAAGGGGGGCTCGTCTGCAATTCCCATACAAAGATTTTTCCTTCTCTGTTCCCTGCAAATACATAGTACCAATATCAATATCATAAGGAATATTACCAAGTCATACAGTGGATTGTCTAAAGCACTTATTAGGTTGTGAGTTTAAGCTTCTTTAGAGACATACATCAACTAGAGGTTCGGGTTGAAATGAATAATTTTAGTATGATTTGACCAGTTAACCCACAAACAAGTTTTTCTTTTCTTGTTCATTTTTAAATCTTATACAAATGTTCATGGTATTAAATATATTACATTAATTATATTCTTGCAACACTAGTCTAGGTTTTCTAATAGAATCATATACGTCATATGCCCATATATTTTCTTTTTATTTGACACACTTGAGATAGTATAACTCAAATCATAAAATGGGTTGAAATTGCTGTCTCTAACATCAATGTATCAGATTCTTTATCATTTCAAAAACATCATCAGGGATTACAGAATCATTATACAGGTATATAAATAAACCAGAGCTATGCTTAGATTACATCAACAGCAACATTTATGCTGTAAGAACGACGTGTTCATACCTATAGCTGCTGCATTGTAATGGAAATCACAGGAAAGCTTTATAAACCAGATGTCACATTCAGGGACAGGATATTTCTGAAGAATATCTACAGTGCCCTGGGAAAAATAAAATTTATTGTATAAAGCACCGTTTGATTTGTTGAGCCATGTATGCCTTCCATTAACCAGTAAATAAGGTGGCATAGCGTATCTCTTATAAAATTTGGGTTTGTCAATTAACTCTACGAAGACTAATGAAGAGAAATATCAAACCTCTCCTGGAGACTGCTCTTTCATCTTAGGCTCCCACAATATGAACTCGTTATCAACACTCTGAAAAGTTGAAGTAAAAAATAATTATAATTGGGTTCTCCGATGTAACCATATTAACTTCTTGTTCCTTTAAATTGGAATATATTTCGAAAGCTCACAATACATTTGCAAGAAGTAGAAAATTATTATGGCACATGATAATTCATTTTTCTGGAAAGCAAAGAAAAAATAAAAATGAGGACAAGCCTGTAACAATAAAATTAAAATCATAAACAAATAAAGATAATTTAAGACTAACAGAAAACACAGAAGTGTGATAATCGGCAAGGCAACAACAAAAAGAACATTTAAACATGGTAAGTTATATGCGAACGTTGGATCTAATATTTGTAACAATAGGTATTTGTTAAGTAGACAAAACCTCAATATGGACATGTATGTAATAAATAAGATGCAAGTGATACTCAAAAAAAAAGAGGTTTGGAGGTCTGGTGTAAACTCAAGCCTCCAATAATTACCAAAACTTGTTTCAAAACCGAATTGTAATGACAGCCAAGTGTCTAAGTCATTCACCTTAGAAAGTATAAAATCACCAAGCCACCTGTTGCAATCAACATAATTTGTGTGGATTGAAGCTATTAATACCTGAGAGAGTTGAGTTCAAGTTAGAATTAGAACAAATTCCCACTTGAGTTAATGTAATATGAATTAATAGAAATATAGATATGTATATAGTTCTAACCGGAAACTGCACATATTTTGTAGGAAACTGTGAAGGAAGTCCTTCCCATGTAAAAGACCTCTCAACATACGTCCAAAATTCTGCAAGAAGCGCAATGACACTTTAAAAAGACAATTTTTTGGTCAAAATCATCACTTTTGAAGTCAGATGTGGATGTCAGCTTTTAATTTGATACCACAACTTTTTGCTAAATGTAACAGTGTTCATAAGTTAAACATAGTTATCAGTTTTTTTTTCTAGAAGAATATAAGAAGATAATATCAACTCTGAAGTTGGAAGTCACTGTGGGCTGGAAAGTTACACCTCTTTCAGGAGCTATGGAATGTAACATTGAGGCAACCCAAATCAGAAAATCAGATAAACATGATATAATAATGCTATGAAGGTTTCAAACACTAACAGTAGAGTTGAAAATTTTGATCCATTTACTTGTAAATGCGTCGATTTGCGTAGCATTTAATCTAAAATGGGTCAAATATGTCCAAAGTTTCCTGAAGTATATTCTCAATAGATACTAGTATACTACATCTTAAATCAATTTATTCAAAAACTTACATTGTTACTATATAATATATACTTCCATAATCCTAATTAACATGTTAATAATTTAAAAAGATGAACAGAGGATCTATGTGGTCATTTTAGCCCATACTAAAAATAACCCGTTCAAACCCGCTTATCCAACCGCCCATTGGTTAACAAATGAATTAACAGCAGACTATACCCTTCATCGACCAGATCTTTACGGTGTTATCCATACCGCAACTGGCAATACGATATATATCTGAAGGATGAAAATCCTGAAAAAAAATTTAAACCAGATCTACATCGTTAGTAGTAAAATATTGACGTGGCTCAAAAAGACGTGAAGAAGATTGAAGTGTTGATTGAGGAGGACAGAGAGTTATTAACAGGTTTCGTTGCAAAAATCTACACTAACCACACTTAACACTTCATTGCGATGACCACCGGCTCCAGCAAATATTAAAATGCATATTCCAGTTTGAACATTCCACAAGCGAACAGATTCATCCTATTCAAACTCAAACATATAAGATTTTATAAGGCATATAGCAAATATATAATAAATTAAAGGGCGCCCAAATTATAGATTTTAAAATTACACTTACTTTACTTGCAGAAAGTACTAGAGAAGGTCTAAGTGCTTGCGTTCTAATTTCATTTACTGAGTCCCCATGACCAACAAAACTCTGCAGTAAATTATGATTGTCAAGGGCTAGAAAAATAGAGGAAGAATGTATGTCCATAAGCCTATAACTAAAACCAACAAAACAGACAGTCAGTAAGGTTGGGTACTGGGTTCGGGTCAAGATGGATACTTTTTCATATGGATCGGGTTGGGTTGACCCAAAAGCATTTCGACCAAAATTATTATTTTATTAATAAATAATGTGTTTCCAAAAACAATTAACTAAAGTATTTCAATAATGATATAACTTCTTAGAACAGATTGATTTAGGAGGTTTTATGCATTAAAATACACTTTAATGCTTCAAGCAACTTCCAATCCCTTTGACCTGGATCCTAATTAGCCAACTTCTTTTATTTTACCTTTTGACACATTAGAAATTAAAAAAAAAACATATCCCAAATTGACAGACCCATTCATAAGTAGATAATATAAAATTGCCACATCTACTAACAACTAAGAGAGGCCATCAGTTGGTTAGGAACAATATAAGTTCATTACTGTTGTACAATTCTTATATTACCAAAATGAAGTCCTCTTACAATCACAACGGTTGCAAACAGCAAAGCCATAGAAAGTTAACCTTATGTATCCTCTCATTGCCAGCATCAATAACACGGATTATACCATTGATTCCTCCGGCTACTAATAATGGTGTCCCATCAGCATCGCATGCCCAGCTCACAGTGTAGAAAGACTCGTCCTTCTGATCCACAATGTAGATGGAAATCCAGGTTTTGTTCATATGTGTTTATATTTCTCCAACTTAGAAAGATAAGATGGTAGCTTGCCATATCAAAAAAAGTTATCAAAAATAGAATATTGTTTTATCTTACATCTTCATCAATGTAGGACTGCAGTACAGCAATAACACCACCTTCAAGGCATTGGTATACGGTAACCTAGAAATATCAATATCTTCATTTATTCAAATAACATACAATTACACAAGAAAAAAGTTATTGGAAACACATGGCATTAAAATGATCTAACTTCAATATGCATATTCACATCAATTTGTCTACAGTATGCATAGAGTATGTATCCCAAGAAGATGCATTCACTAAGATTGAACAAGCCAGTGTGTACCTATTTCAAGTTTGGAGCAATGAAAAAATCTCCCAAGACATGTTTTTTGTGTTCACTTGCATATTTTATAGCTTATTTGGTCTGCTCAGTAAATGCTTTAATTATACTTAAGAGCATTTTCTCTGTAGTCGTGTACTGATTTTCTTGTTCTCTAAGAAGAACTACAGTTTTCTTTTTACTAAATATATATGCTATTTGGTAATTACTTAAGGTTTCTTTACCCAAATGTAGAGCCTTTGTGCATTAAATCAATATACATTTTTCGCTGAAACTCTGAAAGGCAGATACACACTGATAATTCAGTGTTATGTTTAAACTTGAAACTTGTAATGATTTTCAAGGAACAAGTATGTAGTTCATAGTTTGTGTACCAAGAACATCTTTGCATACGCATATTCCTAAAATTTTTGCTAAACATGATCTTAGATGTTCGAATTTCTCTAAGCAGAATTAACACTGAGATCATTAACCAATTACCATCAACAACTCTATATTCAAAAATTACATATAAAGCATCTTACTTTTCCAGCACGGAATTTTGTAAATTCTAAATAGTTTCCGAGAATATCACAAATCAAGACCCTACTTTACTAAAAAATCGTGAATCAACGAACCGAATTTCCATTCTCCAACTTCTATTTTCGAATTCTGAAGCAAACACCCAGAAATTACGAAAAATTTGACAAGAATTTAGCGAAATAAACGAGAACAGAGAAAGCCACATCAATTTCTTACGCGATTACCACCAACGGTGGCAAAGACGTTGTAATACCGAGAGTCGATGAAGTTGAAAACGACGGCGTAAATCGGACGCTTGCCTTCCTGCAGCCTGTTGGTGACTCTGTAATCCCTTTTCTTGGACGCGGTTAATGATCCGACGACTGGTTCGCAACCTAATGGTGTCTTCGCCATTGCAACACTTGAGCACGACGGACTGAAAGAGCGGGAGGCAAAAGGGCAAAATTCAACCAAGCTCCCCAAAAAAGAAAAGAAAAGCTACACCTATGTTTTAAATAGTGTTATACCGGCACGGTATTCACGTATATATACTTTTTTTATATAAATACTCCGGTGCATATTCTCAACTAAAATGATAGATTATGTTGCGCTTCATACGATAATATATTGATTTTATATGTTTTAAACCCGTCTATTAATTGATTTTATGTGTAACCTACCTCATAATTAGTTTTATGTGTTTTAAACCTGCCTTCTAGTGAAATACACGTTTGTTATCTATGTCAGTTCTTATAATACGAATATATGTGTGTACTTCTGTACTCATGTTATTGTTAGTAATCAACGTCGTTAATAAATTTCGATATTTAATACATGTTATATTACATATTTTTGTGTATTGAGATAGTTTCGAATTACATTATTAAAAATCGTGTATGAAGTGTTACTTCATTAAGCTTAAAACATGTTATCGGTAGATAAAATGATATATAAAAAAAGTCTACATATCAAAAAATGATAAGAAAAGAACGTAAAAGAAAAATAAAAGGTTTTGTAATCCAAAAACATTAAACTAAAATTAATTAGTGTCTCCGTGAATGTCGTCCATCGCTTATTCGTCGCCATCAACAACGACGCTACAACCCTAACGTTAGTTACAAATCGATGCTTGTGTTGACAAATCCAGCCTTCTAGCAGGTATTTTTAACTTTATTTTGGTGCATGTTGTATTTTGTAGCAGATATAAGATTTAGCTCTTGTCTGATCGTATTTTCTTACTGAGATTTAGGGGTGATTTGTGCCGGCTTGACCAAGATGTAGATTTGTTGATATATCTCCACTGCCGCCACACGCCTTTGCATTGCCAAGGGAAATAGTAGGTATCATCTCTCTCTCTCTCTCCCTCTCTCCCTCTCCCTCTCCCTCTCCATGGGTCACAACTACCCCTCCACCGCTATCGTCACTATGGAGGCGCATGAGCTTATGTGTTTTTCGTTTTTTAAGTGATGGTGTTTATTTTTGGGTTTAAAGTGGAGATCTATGTAGATTGGTAAATTTTATGTTATTATTACTTGATTTTGGAACTTCATATCATGGTTTATGTGCACATCGTTTTTACAGAAGACGTCTCATAGTTTTTTTTAGTGACATGCAATATTTTCTTGTTTGGATGATTATGGTGTAGAAGTTAGAATATTAAATGCTAATGGAATATTTATTGTTGCAATATGATGCATATATGAGATTAGGTCAAAATATAGGTGTATTATTAGCTCTAAGTACCTGTTTGTTATGGTATATAACAGAATAAACTAAACAATAACATAAATGAATTATAAAGTAAAAAACCGATGAAAATCTAGTACTTCAAAATGTAACAAGCCATAGTTTTCATATATATTTTAGATATATATATATATACACACACCAAAATACATGTTTAAAAGATAAAGTCTAGAGTAGTTTCTTATGTAACAAATACTATTTACTGTAAAAATGAATACCGTTGATGTGTGTATTTTTGTTTTGATGATAAAATATTGTTGGTGTTAAAACGTTGAACTTTTATATACCTTATTTTCTGATCTTGAATGTTGTGCTTGATTGTTGTGTTTATTTTATTTTACTACAGGAAAACTTATTTGTCCTTTTTATTGTTTTTTTGTGCTGTTACGTGCCATTTGATAATCCGTTGATTAATCTTTGTGAAATGAATTTGGATTAATTAGAGATAGAACCAGACGGGTAATCATTGTTTTCTTAATTCCATAACTTGAAAGTGATGAACTTCATAGTTCTAGTATGTAGAGGGTAAGTACGTATAACTTGATTGATAAGAATCATGATTTAGACCATACATCGGATTAAAACTACATACAACATATATGTACGTAATTGTTTAACCACAAAATATAAACAGTTACTTTTATGTTTAGGAGCACATTACTCTTAGTTATCTTTTTCTGACTCAACTCCTGTTAAAGTTTAGACAGAGGGCTTTATGTTCTCTTATTCTATTACCAAATTTGTGAATTATATAAGAGTCGTTCAAAATTCGTGAATGTAGTCAAATTGCAAAACTACATAAATAATATTGATTAGATTTCTTTAAATTAGTAAATTCTCATTTAAAATTTTAGACTACTTCAAAAGTCCATAATGATACAGATATATGAACTACTTATATATAAAATGATCAAATACAATAGTTAATGGAATGAATTTCCTAATTTCTTTTTGTTTTTTCTTTCTTTGGATTCTCAACATCATGTTTGCCGGTTTTCTCACCTGGTTCAACCGAAGATGAAGTGACTTTGATAGAAAATTTCACTCAATATTTATAGAGTAGCTAAAAAAAGTAGTTACTTATCGACCTTGTTAAATATATACGGTTTAATTTTAAATTTTTTTTACTGGTTTTGTCACTCCCTGAAATCATGACAGTTTTTCATTTTGGTAGTTTTTTAGCGGTTATTGTGCATGATCAAAGTGGTTTTTCTACTATTGACGGACAAACAACCCTTTGTTATTACTAGATCACTAACGTTGTCTTTAAGTAGAGTTTCAATAGAGTGAGATAGAGGGTATAATAAATAATTGTCTGTAAAAATGACTTTTGATGAAAAGACCAAAATACCCTATAATAAAGACAAAGCTAACATCAATGTAAACAACAGGTTAGTTAAAAGACCGACATCTCGGTAATTTTTCAATAGAAAACATTAAATCGGTGATTTTGAAAAAACCACAGAGACTAAATTAGTAATTCACTCTAGTTTTATTTGCATGGGGAATACTCATACTAGGATATTGCAGGTCAGGGGCAAACCCAAAGGTATTCGAACGGGATCACGGGACACTATCCAATTTTGTACGCGTAGTGTAAATTTTGATTTTTTCGAGATGGTGCTACCATCCATTTCAAATTTTAGGTCCGGTGCTACTATCCATTTCAAATCCTGGGTCCGCCCTTGTTGCAGGTTCATGATTTTAACAGAGTGTATAATGAATATATAATACGCGATTACACTTGATGTTAGCAAATGATGTTTGAGATATTTTTTTATGAAAACAATTTATAAGATAACATTATGAGTAAACTATTACCCAAACTAACCATTTTTATAAATAGGTTGTTACTTGTTAATGCATGATCTCTCATTTACCAAAGAGTTTATAGCTTAGGGACACTAATGTGTTAAAAAGGTGTTTCCTATAGCTATGGAGTCTAGTCATGCTATGGACATAAATGTAAATTTAGAAGTAGATAAGAGTGTGCGCATATTTAACTATTAAAAAAATATACAAGATATACCATTCCATATATGTTTGATCACTTTACATCAAGAATCATGGTTTGGCACAAAGAAAAAGAATTATTATTTGCTTGATTAGCCACTACCTAATTCATCAAAAATGATATATATGGTGAAAATAATATGGGAAAGAGTTAGATATAAAATTTGAGTATTTTGTGAAAGCAATCCGTTTTGGCCCGAATCCTTTCGACACCTTTTCTTATATGGTCCGTTTTGACCCGCTACCCGATATAACTAGCTTGCGCTGTTTCACCTGTACTATTTATCAAGAAACAAGTCTTATGGTAAGCTTATTTCTCTATCTAATTTGACATCTCAGCATATTGGACACTGCTACAATGTGTTAGTTGATATGTCTAAGAGAAACTTGGTATGAGCAAATGTTTGATATGGTAGTCTACAAGACATGCAAACCAAATGTTTGTAAGCTAGATGTATGTCTATAGCACCCAGAAAAAATAAATAAAAATAGAAGTAATAACTAGTAAAAAAGTTTGTTGGGCCAAGAACTCATAAGATCATAAGATTTTATTGGACCCAAATTATACAAGACATTAACACCTTGTTTTGGAAAGGAAAAGCTAGAAACATTGCTTTCTCGAGTTTCATTTAACAAAGGAAATTTAGAGGGAGAGTTTAGGCTTATTTTGTCTTAAATGTCAAGATTCAAACGGTAGCGAGGATAACGATTTCAAATTGAATCAATGGTAATCTGTCGAACATTTCTCCAATTGTTTTCTCTCTTTCAGTCGCGATATCACCATCTGTAAACTACCAAAATCGAGAGAGATTAAAGAACGGCGGGGTTTCAGCAGCAAAGAATGTACGAAGAAGCAAAATTTGGTCGAGTGTCGGATAGTTTCAGCAACGATTAAGTGATTAAGGTTAATCTCAGATTCTTGTTGCTGATGTTTCTATTTTCTTTCTGATTTTGAATCAATGGATTCTTCATATATTCATGAATAGTTTAAACTGATACACTGTGGTTACTTGAATTGGTTCTCATTTCTCAATTACTTTGCAATGCATTGTTGTGTTTCATGAATACAAACAAATAGTAGGCTACAACCAATGATCATATTAATTTGAGACATGAATTAGAATACTAAATTCTTGTGGGTTCTGGGAGATTGACTAAAAACCATGATTTCTTTTATTGATCCTTTAGTATTTTTGCTTTCTTCCTTCTTTTCTAAAGTGTTGTTGAAATCTTCATAGTTCATCAGAAGTGGTTGCTTTGAGTAGTAATAGCTCTGAAGCTTATATTTCTGAGGTAAATTTCACTTCATCGATGCTCCTCTAAAGCTGGAATAAGGGATTGTCCACTTCACCGCCCCGAAGAGCAGTGGCTCCGTTCTTGCCAAGAATATATTCTTACAGTAAACTCTATGTAGTTTACGCCTTGAAATCTTCATAGTTCATCATGAAGGAGTTTTTTGCTCTGGCAACACTCCTTGTTACTTCTCAAACAACATCTATGTGTTATAAGTCAATCCTTTATTCCTTTATCTTTCTACACAAGCACCTCCATTGAATATTCTTGCAGCTTAACTCCAACAAAGAAACCTTCAAATAATATTTAGGGTGCGTTTGGTATAAAGAATAGAATTGCAGAGAAAGAAAATTAGTTTGGAGAACGAGAATTGAATCTTATGTTTAGTAGCACAAAGATTTCAGCAGAGAAATATAATAGAGAATCATTTCTCCTGTTTGGTAGCACAGAGATTTCAAGAGATTGTACCAAATCTACCATTTGCATCCGTGTTGTTTCCATAACAAACAATCAATTTGGGTCAATTAACAATCCAATTTTATATATTTCAAGATCCGTTGATGGTCAATTTAACAACATCAACACATAATCAGCTCATAACAATAATCTATTTTAGGGTTTAGTTTATCAAAATGTATTCAACTTGTTACGTTTTGCTATTGTGTTGTATCGAATTTTAAAATTTTCTATTGTATGTATTGAACATTTAATTTGTCACTATTGTGTGTATTAAACTTTCTATTGTATGTACTAAACTTATACATTTTTTTTCTTTTTTATATATCCAAAATACATACACTAGCAACAAATTAAAAGTTTGATACATCAAATAACATTATTATGACCCATAATGATACAAAAAGTAGTAATTAAATCATGGACACAAAAAGTAATTAAATAAATTACGTGTTTATCGTCATTTTCCATCTCTCGTCAGTTTCATCATCTGGCACTGGCACGGGTGACTTGTACAATTCTTTGTGTAATCGACATATAGCATTTAAGACTAACTTGAAATACCGACTTATAGTCTTTCCAGATCGATAAAATCTATTGACTAGTATTATATTCTTTGCATTATGAGCAAGGGTATGTAAAAACATAGGAACTTGCTCATGAACTAGTATGTTTTTACTATTCTTTATTCCTCCTCTACTTTCTAGCATATCACAAAGTGTTGAAAACACATGTATATTCATTCTCATCTTAACAACACTCGTAACATCAAACTCATAAGCCATCCTAATCATGTTTTCACGCCTATTATGATAACTCATAAAATATTTTGTATGTAATGTTCTTGATTCAATCGAACAACACAAACGATAACTACACATCATCCACAACGAGTCATAACATACATAGGATAAAATGCATCTATGGCAACTATTCTTTGTCTCAAAGGAGATCTTGCCATCTACACATACAAATATAACAAATTCACAACAAGTAAGATTTCATAGCCAACAAGATTCATAAACAACAATAAAATTTATTCAAGCATATATACAATTTGTGCATAAACTTAAATTTTCCATCTACAATTTGTTGATCGTGCCATCTATCGTACATTAGATTTTACATCTAAACATTGAGCAAGAAAGGAATTTACAAGAAGTCATCAAATGTGGAATTTAACATGTCATATTCTTTTCTCCTTCATCCAAACAAATTGAGAATCAAAGTTATGCTCTATTATTCACTTTTACCGCCTTGAAATTTGCAACCAAAATAACATCAGCTTTGCCCTTACGAGTTACCGATTCCAAGCCATACCTACAATATTAGCCCGTTTAACATGATATAACCAAGAATTGTAAAATCGAAAGAGGAGAGGACCAAAGTCCTTAGCTGTACAAGAGAGAATAATTGGACAATGGTCCGAATACTCCCTCTGCAAAACGGTTGTTGAAGCTAGTGGACACGCCGATAAGAAATCAGGAGACACGACATCGGTGTGTTGCTAATGCATTGTCCAAAACGGTTTTTACGGATTTGGTCATAGCGTGACATTGTGAGTTTTGTTGGTTCGCATCTATTGCAAACATGGTTTACGACTTCCGTTGCTAATGATTAAATAATATTAAAAAAATTTGTTAAATGGTATTTTTGGAAATTACGGTGGTACAATTAGAAAGTTGGTGAGGCCGAAAATTCAAAACAAAGAGAAATACATCACCAACAATACATTCAGAGATCGATACGGTGCCGGTGATCGTTTGATGCAAGATTATTTTCCAACACTCCTACATATCCTCCTACTTATTTTAGACGGAGATATCGTATGGGCAAGTGTTTCTCCGAGTTGTTGAAGGTGTCTCGTCTTACTATGTAGCATCTATTCCTGATCACTTTAAATATTTTGAGCGACAAATGGATTATGTGGGTAACCTTGGTTATACTATCCATAAAAATGCCGTTTGGAATGGGTGTATTTATATTAGCCATTGCGTTAGAGAAAAGGTATAACTAGACTCTCGCCTCGTTACCACCACCACGAGACAATTCACGACAAGCAAACCATGAGCCGAACACACATGGGTATAACGACGTCGTAGCCTCATTGCTCCTCATTTCCTTGCATCACAAGCACCGTTTGTGGGTGCTCTTATTTTCTTTCCTCATTTCCTTTATTAATTTTAACACCTGTCTTGATCTAATTGGTAGGATGATTAGTATGAAAATTTAATAGAAAGATATAAAACCTTTCATTTCACAAACAAACAAAAAAAGTAAATTACAAATTTTGTCCCTGTGGTTTACTCAAAATTTCACTTTTCTTTCATTAATTTTCAAAATTACATTGAAAGTCCTTGTGGTTTATATTTCGTTATGAGTTTAGTTCTTATTCAAACTTCCATTAACCTTTGTTGTTAAAGGCATTCATGTGTAAAACACATGAGTGTATCTTGGTCATTTTTACTCTAATCCATGTGACCAAACACATTGTCATTTTGTCTCTTTGTGTGTACAAAAGAAAAAAGCACATTTTCTTCATTCTTCAAAACACACACACACTCTCTCTCTTCCTCGAAAGGGAGAAAAGAAAAGGCATAGGACTTTAAAACACTCGCTTCAAGGACAATATTTAGTTGGATCTCCGAATTCCAAGCTTCAAAGCCATAGGATCCTCTTCATCGGTGCCGGAGTTATCAAGGACGACATTTATCATAATCTATTTTCAGAAGACCACCGGAAGACAAGTTATCATATTTTTTATCATCTAAGTATAGAGTTTTCATCGAAAAACTTTTTGTTCATCATTTGATTGAAATTCATCAGATTTGTTTCTTAATGATTGTATGGGTTCATGATTTTCAGATTTGAATCTTCTTTGATATGGTGAAATTATTTCTAGATTATGGGATGTTAACTTCTTAATTTGGACAATTAGTGATTTGTTAGCTTTTAAATTTTGTTTGAAAAATGAAAAAACCTAGTTGATGATTTGTTAGCTTTTCAATTGATGCCCTTCATTATGTGTTTGGTAACCAAGATTAGAGTAAAAAATGACCAAAATACACTCATATGCAAAACACTACGAGCAAAAAATAATCAAAATACACTCACATAACTAATTAATGTTTCTTAACAGCTCAGAGAAACTTGTATATATGTGTCATTAAACAAACAATAGAAATTCAAGGATTTGGATATGATTAGAGAAATTTGTCGGATATTATTATGGGGTGTCGTCAAAGACAAAAATTCGCATAAGAAAAATTCACAATCTATAATTATTAAAATATATTATATATTAAGTAATAAGTAATTAAGTTATTAATTAATTAATTAATAGAGAATAAATAAAAAGTGTAACATTTCAATTGTAGGGTATGTTTGACGGAAATAACTGGTAGCTGTAGCTAGAAGTTGTTAGCCGATAGCTGTAAGTTGGAAGCTAGAGCTGAAAGCTTTATGTTTTAGTTATATATGTGTTTGACAAATTAGCTAGTAGTTTAAGCTTAATAGAGTAAAAGAATAAAAAATTAAAAATTAAAAAAATAGAAGGAATTATAAAACAATTAAAGAGAGTATTTAGGTAATCTGGTATATAAAAAGCTTTCAGTAAAAACTGCTTCAAGAAGCTTTTTGTTTTAGAGTTTTTTTGTTTAAAAAATTTTCAGCTTTTTCATCCGAATATGACTTGTAGTCTTTTCTTTCAAAACAAAAAGCTATTAACTCCAATAAACTTTAAAAAGCTTCGTGCTGAATATTCCCTATAATATTCAGATTCAGATATATTTATAAAAGAAAAACCTGAATATTAATATAGAATCGACGTTTTTCAACATTGTAAAACTACCCACCAATTGACATTAAGCGCTCCGTCGTATATAACTTTGTGGTCGTCGTCAAAAACAACTATGTGTTTTTTTCGTCGTATGAGCAAAAAACACGATCTACATACAAATCATCATCGTTATTCACTTTAAATATTTACCATATCTTTTTTTTATATTTTATTTTATTTTATTTTATTTTGCATCTTAACAAATTAGAATTTCAAACTCATTTAATTAAAAAGATAAATTAAATGTCAGTGTTTTTATTTATACCTCACGCTTAACTATTTGAGAAGAATGTTTAATATAGTCCATAATTAATCTATAGTCCAAAGGGACTAATTTTAGCATTTGGATCAATTTCATCAATGGTTTAGATTAAATTTTATAAATTTGGACAGAGTTACATTTTTGTAATTTTTCGTAATTCACATGTGATGCTTTTACAAATCACATGTGATTGTATACTGAATCACATATTATTGAATATTAAAATTTTAGGACTATGTTTTTTAAATTGACTTTATTGAACACAACTCAACTATTAGAGCTTCTGCAATGATGACTATTTTAATCTTTTGATCTTAAAATCCCCATAAAATCTATGACTTGAATTCACCAAAATGAAAGGATACCAATCTTGCCTCGTGGGAGGTCTTCGTGACTCACTCGCAAAGCACATGATGTGCGTTTTACGTACTAGTTTTAAATTTATATTTTAACCGATTTAATTACTAAAAATTGTACGAATAGGCAAGTGTACCTAATCATTTCGTATTATAGTTAGTAAGTCGAGTGTCGAACTCTTGGAGAACGGGAGCTAAACTGATTTTATCAAATTAACTAAAAATTAACTAAAATAAACTTATTAAACCAAATAAACCAAATAAATATCAAATAAATGCAATTAAACTATTTAAAGCAATTAAACTAAATTAAAGGGGATTTTGTATCAAGATTCAAACTTTATTAACCTAAATGATTTCTAACACTACTAAATTACCAAAAACAATCAAAGAGAGCAAAAAGCAAGAAACGTTGTTGGATTAAATATCAATTAAAAGCTTTCACTCCCTAGATTTAATTCTACTCTTTTCAATTGATTAAAACTAAATTATATTGTGCAATGGATCATTCATTCAACATGTACCGATTTCTATTATAGCTATACTCTTGATCCAAGTACCTAGCTTTTCTAACCATGCAATTACTCAACTTTAATGGTCATTAAATCAAATAAAAGCATAATTAGACGTTTTAAGTTCGAATCAAACAAGATCTTACCTCTAATGATTAATTAAGTTAACAAATCATTGTATTGACACACAAAGATCTTCATGCATCAATCATACACATTAAAGTTTACATCTTGACATGTTTAAGCCTAGGATTTGATCAATCACTAGTCAATACTATTTATTGGTCCTAATTAGCATTGATTAAAGTTTAATAAATGGATTGGTCTTCCAATTTATACAAACTCAGATTATAAACATGCAAAAACAGTAACCATAACACATATGGATCTTTGGAAAGACTTGTAAGATGAATACATGATGAAATTAGATCCTAAAACATGGAATTAATCAATTAAAGTAGAGTATCATCTCCTCTAGGGAGGAAAACAGAAGATCTAGCCTAGAACAAGCATATTCAACTTCTGGAAATTCATTAAAGTCATTAAAAACAGAAGAGAAGAAGAAAAACCGTAAAAAGCACAAGATCCAAGCCCTTCAATCTTCAATTGTTGCTTTAATCCTCCAAATCCAAGCTCAAGCCTTCTGGGATGTGTTAAGGACCGTGTTTAGCAGAGGAATTGGGGAAGAAATCGGGTGGTTAACCCCTTTTCAGATCTGGAAGTTCATTTAAATAGAACTCTGAAAACAGGGGTGTCGCGCCGCGACAAAGTCTTTTAACCCGATCCTTCTTCCTTTGAAATTCAAATCCGTCGTCACCCTATCGCGTCGCACCGCGACGGGTATTTTTGTCGCGCCGCGACACCACATGGCAAGAAAGTGGACCTTATCCGGACACTTCGTCGCGCCGCTACAGATGATGTCGTCGCGCCACGATAACCTCTTTTGGTGCCGGTGAGCTCTTTTCTTCGGGTCGGGCCTTTGATTCTTTCCTTTTTTTTCTTTCTTTTTTCTTATTCTGGGCTTTCTTTGCTCTTTTCTTTCCTTCCTTTGGCCCACTTATTTTTCTTGGGCTTTCATTGATTTTCTCGGGCTTTATTTATTTTTCTCGATTATTTGGATATTTCGCCGTTTTAGCCTGCAAAACATAAAAGAAACGGTAAACGTACCTTTTTACAATTAAATGCACAATTTCCGGCTAAAACCAACCCGATATCGCATAATATTTATATATATTTAGCGCGATATCAAAATACCCCACACTTGAACTTTGCTTGTCCTCAAGCAAATCACAACTCTATCCAGGCTTAAACTTTAAATAATAACACAATTCTCGAAAAATTAAATATAACTTACGAATGTCAACAAGGTTGATTCAAAACAAAACATAAATTATACTTAGAATTATGCATATACCCATGATTAGATCCTTATTTACTTTCAACTATTTCTAAAGAATATTCCTATTTATATACATCTAATCTCTAATTTAAAAATTGCATTTATATTTAATTCGGTTAAGTTACCCTTTGAAAATCCCCTGACCTCAAGACTTATTGCAGATTTCCAACTTTATTTGCAAATATGTTTTTTTTCTCTTTTCAGCTCTTTTTTATATAAGCCTATGACTTTCTATGAAACCCATGTAGCGAATCCTCAACTCAACCAATCCCAAACCAGTTGGCTTTAGGTGATTAGGTGTAGAACACCCCTCAGAGTTTACTAATTCGAGTTCCAAAGGCCATGTATTTGACTTATATTTTTTTTCTAGCTCTTTTGCACATTTTTTCATTTTTTGCACATTGGCTTTTTTTCACTTTTTTTTTCTAACATATGCTTATAAAAATTGAAAATTCAACTCAGTCTATTTTTGTCAAGCTTAGACTCAAAAAGGGCTTAACCTTATAATTTATGCAGCAATTCAAAAATTAAAGATTGGATACTATAGATTCAAATTTCTAAAGAATTGGCGAAAAGCCACAAGCAGTATGCATAAAAGCTAAATATAACCTATGAAATGTTTATAAATAAACAATCTTGACAATCTTAAATAATATCTAACTTTTAACTCAAATGATATTAAAAATTTAAAATTTAACGCCCAAATACAATCAATAACTTACTATGAGGACAAATAAATTTCAAGCGAGGAATCTTTCAATCTTCATCATCCGAGTCGTGACCTACATGTCCAGACGGCCCTGACATGTGAGTATCCGATAGGGGGAAGTGTGACCACCAGTCTGGAAATGGGGGCGGGTATGGTGTGAATGGCGGGGGCGGGTATGTGCAAACTTTTAAGTTTAAAATTGGTGAAAAACATATAATAAATATAAATGAATTAAATTCAACGAATAAATAATTAAAATAAGGTTAAAATTGTCATTTTACCCTGACTTAAAGGAGATAACTAACGGCTAACATTATAAAGGACTATTTTTGTCATAAAATGATTCATAAAGAACATTTTTCATCACTTTTGAAGTTAAAGAACTAAAACAACAAAAATACCTAAGTTAATGGACCATTTGACCAATTAACTCTAAGAATAAGGTATACCAATGCTTTAATAGATATTAAAAAAATACGTTCATTAAAGAATACATGTTTTGACTCGTTATCATATTAGTCCATTTATCACCTCAATATATACGTATTGGTGGAGTATACAATAAGTTTTATTACTTTAATCTACTAATTATTTTTACACACACACACACACATATATATATATATATATATATAATATTAGGAGAGAGTTCAAACGAGAACGGTTTTTCGTACGAGAACTGCGAGAACCAATCTTGGCCGTTCATTTTGGATAATGGAATTCATGGATGAAGAGCGTGGGGAAATTGAGTGTGGCAGTGTGCATGTAAGGAATTCATGGGTGGGCAATCCAATTGAAGGAGGGGAAATTGGACAACTAAGATTGGTTCTCGCAGTTCTCGTACGAAAAACAGTTTTCGTTTAAACTTTTACCTATATAATAATTATTATTAGTTAACTTTATAATTAAAAATAAAAAACCGAATGAGATGGCATCGTTTTCATAGTGAAGTACTGAAAGTATGGAGTAATATTCACCACAAGTAAGTTATTAGTTGAACTTCCAGATGTAATTACGTCATCATTTTGTTTTATGTTTATGTTTTCTTGTTACTTTCAAAAGAAATTCATAGATGATACCGTTTTAATTGTTACAAAGGCATAAACTATGTGGCGAATATTTAATTATTAAACAATTTTAAAAAAATGCTATAACAAATCCCACCTAATCATTAATCAAGAGTTGACTCCTTTTTTTAACTTATAAAACGAAATCTTCAAATTTATATATAAAAAAAACTTTATTCAATTTAAATGTACGTGACTATACCAGAACAACACAGGTTTTACGGTTCGTAAAACTCAAAAGGGCGTGTGGAATTGCATTTTAAAAACGTGATTACATGTTTTTTTTACACGTAAACGTGATTTTAAAGAAGCATATCCGCATTTCCTTCTAAAAAATACCGTTTTAAAAACGTCGTTTTTCAAACACGAAGCAATCCTAAGAACAACCTAATTATTAAACAAAGTTATGGGTGAAATAAGCAATCAAAAACATGTTTTTCTATTCGCAGGTTTAGGAGCACTAAATGACAGAAATTAGAGATATTCCATCCGATATGCACTTATATATAAGTCATACTTGCATTGTTATTTCAACCATGTTGTATAACAAACAGTGGCATCTTTTAAAATTTCAGTTCTAGTCTGGAATCTGGGTTTCGGATAGAAATGGGAAATAAGAAAAAAGTTGGAATTTTTCGATATGCAGACGGGTTTGACAAGTTCTTGATGTTTTGGGGAGCACTCGGAAGTGTTGGAGATGGATTGCAAGTCCCGTTAACGATGTATGTTCTTAGCGGTGTCATCAATCAGTATGGCGATCCAAACACCCCTGTCACTCTTTCTATCGTCGATAAGGTAACATTCTATGTTCAAATCTTGTTTACGGATCCAAACCTTGTTAGTGATTCTATCTAATCAACATTACTTTTAAGAATCAACTGCAATAGTGTTGATTTCGTAGTTTAACCGATATTTTTGTTTTTGTTTCAGTACTCGCGTAGGTTGCTGTATGTTGCGATTTCAGTTGGGTTATGTGCTTTTGTTGGTATGTCTAGCATGGCTCTCAACTTTGTCTCAGCTAGTTACATTTGTTTAACTGTTCAATGACTTGCGCGCTATTCGTGTATGTCTTTGTAGAAGGACTTTGTTGGGCAAGGACTGCAGAGAGACAGACTTCCCGTATCAGACTTGAGTACCTGAAATCTGTCCTTAAACAAGACGTTAGTTTCTTCGACACGCAAGAAGCAGGTTCCTCCACAACTTACGAAGTAGTTTCGACTATCACTGCTGATTCTAATGCAATCCAAGTCACCATTGGCGAAAAGGTTTTCATTTTAACCAAAACACCTATACACAATCTAGACGTGGTAAAATGGACAGGTCGGGTCAGTTGGATCCCACATCAAAACATGTAAATTTTGGTATTTTTCGAAATGGGTCACACTTTTTTCCTCCCAGGATCTTTACACCTACTTATAAAGTAGAGTCTTTGATTAAAAAAGCTATTATTATTTTAGTAAGAATATAATTTTTGAATAAAACAGCTTAGAAGATCTTATGTAGTAAAATTAAACTTTGAGTGATTTTAATATTTTTGAATCATTTTCTTTTAGATTAATACTCTTCATGCTCCCTAAACTTAAAATTTCTATCTAAAACAGATACCGGATACGATTGCCAACTTGTCAGCCGTCCTGTTCTGCCATGTGGTTGCCTTCACATTGTCATGGAGGCTTACATTAGCCGCCCTCCCGTTTTCCGTAATGTTCCTCGTACCTGCTCTCGGGTTCAGTAAGCTCGTGATGGATGTAGGAATGGCAATGGCAAAATCATACGGTGTTGCTGGTAGTATTGCAGAACAAGCGGTTTCATCCATAAGAACCGTGTATTCATATGTTGCAGAGCATCATACAATCGATAAGTTCAGCAATTCGCTCCAAACAACTATGAAACTCGGAATAAAACAAGGGTTTGCTAGAGGAGTAATGCTTGGAAGCATGGGGATTATTTATATTAACTGGGCATTTCAGGCTTGGGTTGGATCTCTTCTTATCACTAAACAAGGAGAAAAGGGTGGTGATGTTTTTGTAGCTGGATTTAATGTTCTCATGGGAGGAGTGTGAGCTCTTATGACTATTCTTATTTAGACTATGTGTTGAGGTGGTAAATAGGCGGGTCAAACGGGTTGGGTAACATGTCCAACCCGTTTGACTCATCTGACTTGTTTTGTTAAGCTCGTTTTTTCTTTTACCGTTAGAGATTAAACATAATTTGAATAGACACATTCACAAGTGAATAAGTCAAATTTGTCAAGGTTCAACAAGACATGTCTATGTATTTTGATATGAATTTAAAACCAAGTCTCTTGTAAATCTTGCAGGTACGTCCTGATCGCACTCCCAAATATTACTGCCATTTTGGAGTCAAAAGGCGCTACCACTCGAATTAACAAGATGATTGATAGGAATCCAACTATCAACACCGATGATAAAAAAGGAAAGGCTCTGTCACATGTAAGAGGTCATATCGAATTCAAAGGAATCCACTTTAACTACCCATCAAGGCCCGATACACCAATCCTGCAAGGGTTAAACCTCTGTTTTCCAGCTAGTAAAACCGTCGGTCTTGTTGGAGGTAGCGGTTCAGGGAAATCGACAATTATGTCGTTAATCCAAAGGTTTTATGATCCTATAGAGGGTGAGATTATCTTGGATGGATACAAGATAGAGGATCTTCATCTCAAATGGTTGAGATCACAAATGGGTTTGGTTAGTCAAGAACCAATTCTCTTTGCAACTTCAATTAAAGAGAACATATTGTTTGGGAAAGAAGGAGCATCTTTTGATGATGTTGTAGCAGCAGCTAAGGATGCAAATGCACATGACTTCATTCTTAAGTTTCCAGATGGCTATGACACAAATGTAAGTTCATTACCTATTCTCACCTATAATACTACTTTTTTTTGGGTCCAAGTGTATAAAAAAAGACAACCAACCTTGATTCTGTTTCTATTTTGACAAACCAATTATTCAGGCAGGAAAAAAAGAGGCAAACTTTATAGAAAAGTACCCAACTGGTGTCCAATGTTCATTTAAAGTAGCAAAAATGCCAGTCTATCTAATAAATATATCCTCATAGTGATAAAAGTTTGCTACATCTAATGAAAATTTGAAACTTGGACACCCTGCAAAAAGCATGGAAGTTGCAAAACCTTTGATTCAAGGTAACTAAGGTTGATAAAGTTGATTTGATAGCTATTTCCTAAGTAATTAGTAATACAGGTTGGGCAATTTGGAACTCAACTATCAGGAGGGCAAAAGCAGCGAGTTGCAATAGCTCGAGCACTAATAAGAGATCCTAAAATCTTGCTCCTTGACGAAGCAACAAGTGCACTTGACTCGGAGTCTGAACGAGTTGTGCAAAAAGCCATTGACCAGGCATCAGTTGGGAGAACCACTATTGTAATTGCACATCGCCTCTCGACAATAAGACTGGCCAGTCTGATCTATGTGCTTGAGTCAGGAAAAGTAGTCGAATCAGGCTCACATGATGAGCTCATGCAAACAAATGGCGGTCATTACTTCAAAATGGTCCAGTTGCAACAATCAGCAGCCCCAGGATCAGACTTCCAAAGCCCACACAGAATCTCGGCTGCAGCCAGCCCAAGTTTGAAATCAAGCCCAATGGTGACCCTGTTCAGTCCAATGTTCTCCATGGGTTCACCATATTCGGTTCAGTTTGATTCTTATACCAGTGACTATGAAGATAACTTCAGAAATCTATCTCAGCAAGCACCTTCCCAATTTCGTTTACTGAAAATGAATGCACCAGAGTGGGTACCAGCTCTAT
The DNA here is from genome assembly GCA_038502395.1 of Dittrichia graveolens. Taxonomy (NCBI): domain Eukaryota; kingdom Viridiplantae; phylum Streptophyta; class Magnoliopsida; order Asterales; family Asteraceae; genus Dittrichia; species Dittrichia graveolens. The sequence continues at coordinate 79,880,757 of JARJIL010000005.1, read as the reverse complement.
ATGGATGCTTAGGTGCTATCGGGTCAGGTGCAGTACAGCCAATCAACGCATATTGTGTAGGCGCTGTGATCAATGTTTACTTCCAGTCTGATAAATCCACCATTGTAAACCATGCAAGAAACTACTCTTTTGTATTCTTAGCTGTTGGTGTTTTCAGTTTCTTCTCAAGTGTCATCCAATATTACTACTTTGCTGTGATGGGTGAGAAGTTGACCACACGGGTCCGTAAGAACCTTTTAGAGAAACTGTTGACTTTTGAGATCGGGTGGTTTGACCGAGACGAGAACACAAGTGCAGCAGTTTGTGCAATGTTATCATCAGAAGCTAATATGGTGCGATCACTTGTTGGTGACCGCTTGTCATTGCTAACACAAGCGGTTTTTAGCGCAGTTTTTGCTTATTCTTTAGGACTAATACTCTCTTGGAGGTTAACACTTGTACTATTAACTGCACAACCATTTCTAATAGGAAGTTTGTATGCAAGGAGAGTTTTAATGAAGAGTTTATCAGAAAAATCTCAAATAGCTCAACGGGAAGGAAGTCAACTTGCAAGTGAAGCTGTTATAAACCACAGAACAATAACCGCGTTTTCATCTCAAAAACGGGTGGTTAGTCTTTTTAAGGATACTCTACAAGGCCCAAAAAAGGAGAGTATAAGGCAATCGTATCATTCAGGGGTCGGGCTTTTTCTTTCACAGTTTTTCACCACAGCTTCAACCGCTTTAGCATTTTGGTACGGGGGTCGGTTATTAACACAAGGACTGATAGCTCCCGAGAAGCTTTTTCAAGCATTTTTGGTGTTGCTATTAACAGCATATACTATAGCTGATGCTGCAAGATTGACTAAAGATATATCAAGAGGAAGTGATGCTGTTCGTTCAGTCTTTTCAATTCTTGATAGAAAAACCGAGATTGATCCTGATACTTCACGCGAAAGATGTATTTCCATTGAAGGAAACATAACGGGTCGTGTGGAGTTGAGGAATGTGTTTTTTGCTTATCCTTCTAGGCCTGATCATATGGTTTTTAAAGGTTTGAACCTTAAGATAAAGCAAGGGACTTCGGTGGCACTTGTGGGCCCAAGCGGGTCAGGTAAATCAACCATCATTGGGTTGATAGAGCGGTTTTATGACCCGTTGAAAGGCGCAGTTTTTATCGATGAAAAAGACATAAAGGAGTATAACTTAAGAAGATTGAGGTCTCATATTGCATTAGTAAGTCAAGAACCTACTCTTTTTGCGGGAACCATTCTTGAAAACATTGCTTATGGGAAACCAAATGCTAAAGAATCGGAGATCAGGAATGCTGCAACACTTGCCAATGCTCATGAATTCATAAGGTACGGACTCTACTCCGAAATTATAAAATTATTCACATCTTTTCACGGGTCCAAAGTATATTATCATGCAAATCATTATTTTGGTCAACTAAATGGGCTAATGTTGTGGATGGCAGTGGAATGAAAGATGGGTATGAAACAAACTGTGGCGAAAGGGGTGTGCAGCTATCAGGAGGTCAGAAACAAAGAATAGCATTGGCTCGAGCGATTCTCAAGAACCCTGCTATTTTGTTGTTGGATGAGGCAACTAGTGCTCTTGATACAATTTCAGAAAGCTTAGTCCAAGAAGCACTAGAGAAGATGATGAGTGGGCGAACGTGTATTGTGGTTGCTCATCGTCTCTCCACAATACAAAACTCGGGATCCATTGCTGTGGTTAAAGATGGGAAGGTGGTTGAGCAAGGTCGTCATTCTGATCTATTACTACGTGGTGGGGCGTACTCGGATCTTGTGAAATTGCAGGCTGGCAACTCACCTTTCAGGCAATAAAATACTGTGGTTATGGTGCAAGTAGCCAATAGCAGGAAAATAAGAGGGTAGCATTGTATCTTATGCTCAGGTTTTGCTAAGAGGCATCTGCGAACAATTACTGGGAAATGTTACATTTATGTTTCTTGCATCATCTTGTGTAAAATGTTGCCATGGTGCATACCGTGTCACTTGGTCACTTTTTTCTTTAAGATTTTATTATTTTAGATGCAATAAGGCCATAGGGTCACCAAACCTGAAGTGACCCTTTAAATATGTCTTTTGGCACATGTTTAATGATGATATTTTCTGAAGGTAGCTTATTTAACCTGACCTCATTTTGTGTAAAGCAGTAGCGTTTGTAGAGAGTGAAGAACGGTTGGGAGTCAATAACAATAACAATAACAATAGCAATAGTAAAAAGAGAAGATAAAACATTTTAAAAATCAAGGTGACCTGCAAACCTTCAATTGAAGGTAACATTGCAATAAATGTAAATTTCGGGTAGTTTAATGCATTTTTGCTAACTTTTTTTAGTCCGTTACACAAAATATTAAAATGGGCATAGTTCATTACGTTTCGGTGCACTTAACCCTTATATTAATACTAATACCAATAATAATAATAAAAAAGTCATTATTAAAAACAAATGTTACTCAGGTTTAAAAAAAAGTTACACGGATTCAAACGTTTACTTACAAAAAATAAAATCAAATGTTACATAAATTGTAAAAAGTTGAAAAGAATGTTACACAAATTGAAAAGATTACTTATAAAATTAAAAGTGTTACCGGTATAGTAGGTCACCAATAGATCATGTTGCATTAATTAATGAAAATGCATAGTTTAATGACCTGACTAGAAAAAGCTAAAAAATATGGCATAAAAATCGGAAACAAAATGCAAAGATGGTTGCATGTTTTTAAATTTTCTCTATGTTTTTTTAAAGATATATCTACATTACATGAGAAACATGTTTAGGACCTAGCTATTAGGGGTGCACATTTTGCGGTCCAGTATTTTTTCGGTCCAATCCCGCACGGTCTCCGGTGGTAATTTTTTCGGTCCGGTTTTTTATCCGGACCACTCTTTTTGTTCTAGTCTACTAGCTATTAAGACCAAGGACACAATGCCTCTGAGAGGACTACCCCCATGGACTTCACCCAGGCTGGTCTTCAAACTGGGCTCAGGCCAAAGTTCATAAGAAGTCTAGGGATGATCAACAGTTTATCACATACAAGTTGGAATCCTATAATGTCTTATTTATCTTCAAGTTAAAAAGTTTACAAGTCCAAAAAATTGGCTTATCTAAAATTCTAATAAGTTCATAAGTAGGAAAATAAGTTTACCCAAACACCCTAATATAACAAGAAACTCTACCTAAAAAATTTAACAGTTTTTTTATTGTTATACCTATTTAAAATTGAAGCAGGATGATAAAATCACACCCTGTTCGCCCATCCTGGTTTCTTGTGACTGGTAATGTCAGCCAGGTCCTACGTGAATCAGTCTCATTGCCATTCCTATGTTGAACCTATGAGGGATGAATATATCGGTTCACAAGTTGAACCCCATGACCTTTAGATTTTCCACAGTGAACATAAACCATCTTAAGATTATAATAGTAGCTCAGTCTAAATCCTTGATGAGACATAAAACAAGTTCTAGAATGTCAAAACATAGAACGAAGTTCTGAAGACCTATTATTACAAAAGCACAAATCATATCGTATATACATCAATAAAGATTGAAGAAAACACGTTACTCGTCATCTTTGTAGGGATACTCCTCAGGAACTTGTTTAAGAAGCTTCACCTGTAACTCAAATGCATCATCTCCTCTAAGCATATCCCTGATCCATGTGATTTCAGTCTTCATTGACACCTGCATATGTGAGAAAATTAGTTCATAGAAAAGCTTAGTTGGGGTTTGATGTTGACATAATGAACTTAATGGGAAAGAGACTTAATTGGTAAGTTATAATCGTTTTGTTTGTAAGCCAGAAAGTATGTTATGACGGTGATGCATTTCACATTTAGTCAATAATTTTTTCTTTTTCTTTATTTTATTAGACATCATAGTAATTTAATCTATATTTCTAAGGATCTTTATTAATTAAATTGCTTAATTCTAAAATAAAATGATAAAATTGGTATTCTACTATATTGTGGCAGTCCATCCAACACATAAAACAAACACCAGTACCATTTATTCCACACAGACAACCGACATTTCATACACACAACACTTAATAAGTAAGAAAATCAAAGAGAACCTCAGTCTAATACGATTTTTGGGCTAAGCAGCCACCAAACTTTAAATTTTTGTTTGGGTTTAAAAAAATTTGCTTTATTACGTGGAGAAGGTACTTTTTGGGCGTTTGAATAAATACTCGACTACTTGTAATACTTTCATGTACCATCAAATGTTGTGAGTCTTGATGGATTAAAGGTATTGGCTTAGTTTTATGTAAGGAAAATCTTTAAGTGTGTGATAGAGGCATACCATTTCTAGAGCTCCCCTGACAACTCCACTTAAAATGTTGCAATAATATAAGCCCTGACAGGTATCTGGAAGCTCAACAAAATCAACAAGTGGATTATCCTCCAAAATGAGACTGCAACAAGTTCCCTCTGTATCCCAATTAGTCACAGATGCAGTGACCCCTAAAAACATTTTGAAGCCAACCTGTTTGAGGGGGCGTCAATCAAGATCAGAAAACATATACCAAATCACATGAAAATTGCATACATATAAGAAAATAAAAACAAAGAGACAACACTCTTCACATTTCAATACAGCCAATATGTAAGATATACATACTTCTACAAGCAAAAGTAAGGATCTATGAAAAAAATTGCAGACTGATTTTACCAGCAACATTGGTAGATTATCCATGGCTCAAGGAGCCCAGAATATCGAAAATACACACATCCACATACACAATCAAACAAATAAACAGGCCAGGGGCGAAGATAGGCATACCTTGGCAATGACTTCAGCAGTCTCCCTAAAATCAACACATCTTGTGACATTTGATTTTGCAAGAAACTCGTCAATTAGCCGGATTCCGATATTGTAACCCCTGATCAAACAAGAAAACTGAACATAACAACATACGAGTAAAACATTGCCTAGCATTTCTCATCTGTAGACATAAATTTGAAAGTATTAAGATTGTATCAAATAAAATACATACATTTGATCAAGCTGTTTATTCACTTCCTCAACTTCCTCCAGATCCGTAAGCAACTGTCGCACTATCGCCCCATACGTCAGAGTGAACAACTCAGCGTTCTATAAACGATCAAAATTAACAGATCATGACACGAATTCGAAACCTAAATAAAAAATCGAGAACCAATATCACATGGACAATTAAAATCCAATGTAGAAACATTACCACGCGCTCGACGTTGGCAAAAATGGCATCACCAGATCTTGGAACGGCGGGAGCCATTAAAAGTCTACGGCTGCTTGGTTATCTAGCAATACAGCCTGCAATTCAACACAGTTTGTCGGTCTTCACTAGATTCAATCTAAGAGACTATAATTACGAAGTTTAACATTAAGATCCTCCGAATCAAAGTAATCGAAAGCTAATCTCGCACGATACACACAATATACAGAAATTCGCATAATCCTGGAAAAATAGACAAAACCGGTAAATTAGTTATTAACAGTTTTACCTCGACGGCGCTGGAGATGTTCAACGCCTCGGGACGCCGATCTCAGGTCGTGACGAATTGGTTTTGCCGGCGGAGAGAGCAAAAGAGGTAAATCTGCGAGTCGGAGCACAGCGAACACTGCAGTCGGACAAAAGCCAAAAATGATAAAAGCTACGACGCCGTATTGACGTATTCATGTCTACTTGGGCCGTGGGTTTCAACTAGATGTGGGCCTATAACCCAATAACTTACTTATTTAGTCATTTTAAGTAGTATTTACTTATTCAAAATGTATTAAATAACAAGATTTATCTAACGGAGATGACATTCACCTATGAATAACGGGATTGACACCACTATGACCCCATGTTATCGCCTTATCGGCTAGTCATAGAGGGATTTAGTCATGGTGATGACGAGTATTTTGGCTTTTTAAAAAAATCTTATTTGGCTTACAAGTAAAAAAGAATATACGAGTTATCATGAGATACTTCCAACATTACTGTTATGTTGCATAGTTATTAAAATGTACTTTGCTATTCCCGCATTGAAATTAACTATTTATTACTTACCAATGTTTAAATATTTAACCTCCTAATCGTGAATGATGTATTGATTTTTAATTTTTTTACTCTATTTCCATGTCATTAAATTAATTAACCTTTTTTTATACTTGAGTAAATCAAGTGTTATAAACTAAAGGTTTTATGGAAATCAGTCTCTTTACTTATAATTGTTTGTATCTAACCTCTATATACTTTGTTTGCATGGAATTGAGTGTTGTTGATTTCAATGTCACACATATGATCAAACATACATGAATGTCTTTTAGAGATGTATACAAACCATTAATTAACCATCCAACTGCTAAAGACGAGGGTGTAATTCACGTTATCATATCATCACACTGTATCATATATGTCAACCTTTATCCAGTATCACATATAATCACACACCTATCGTACTCGTACCCTTTCACCAATATCACACTAATAAAAAAATAGAATCGGTGTTTAACCATTGTTACCGAACTCGCGACTAATTTCTCATTATGACTTCTCACATCGGTCAATGATTACAACTCACATAGTAGAGAGGAGGAAAGGGGGCCTATGTCCTATGTCTAGGAGGAGGCCTAAATTATAAAGCTTACTTAATAAAAAAATGTTGGAAACCCAAGTTTACTACCATCCTTTTATTTTAATTATTATTATAATAATTATCGTACCTAGTATTTCACTTCTATATATATATATATATATATATATACCAAAAAACTTAGTTTTTGCGTTACCTATTTTTTTCTTTTCATACATGGTCTTCAAAATCCACGGACCGTACAAATTGTGAAATATGGACACTTGCTATTCTCCCACCATCATCATGTGCAAGTTATTTTAGTGTGTAAAAGCATGAGATTTGTAAATACCAGAAAACAATTAAAAAGTTTACAATTGAATGTAAACAAGTTTTCATTTACCCGCATGTTCGGCCGGGATAATATCAAATTAATATATTAGCTTATAATGTATGTAACGTGTTTCTTTTAAAAGAATATATCATGTAGTAGTAGCAAACTTTTGTATTCATACATAAAAGTCACTAAACCTTTTTTTTTTCACGAACAAAAACAAATTCAACTTTGATTTTTTTCCTACACCTCTTAGAAATTTGTTAAAACTTAATTTATCATCAACTAAGCAAGCTTGTACTTACCCTATTCCAGTATTCCTACCCGTTATGTATTTTTCACGTAGTTCTGGAATCTCTAATTTACTCTATTAATTTAAATTAATAGCCGAGATTCAATCTAACCAAAATAAACGGCTAATATTATTTAATAGAGACTATCTAAATTAGTCTTTTATTTATATTTAGAGATTAGAGATACTACACAATTCTTGTTAACACCAAGACTTCTTACAGGCTCTCGTTTTTATTCATTGATCTAACAACATGATACTGCAAACAACAAAGGATTTTATACATGTCTATTTAAAAATCAAGTGGTTTTGTGATCAATTGATTTGGCAAAACCCGGGTCCTAAACGGCATGTCTTTGGCAGATTTGGGGCTTCTTGCAGCAATCGTTTCATGCGTGGAGCATCCCATCCTCCTCTTTGTTGTACCTTCACAAATTCGCGTATTTCCTTACACCGACATCCCTCATCCAACTTCCCGAGTTGTTTACAACAACGTTGCAAAAGTGAGTCTTGCTGCTTATCCTCCTGATGTTTTGTGGCAGTGCCTCCTGATGCATACGCAAACCTTGACAAGAACATGTGACAATACTGCATTGGTTGTTGTTTGATCTTCTCAGAACAACTTGTCTCAGTTAAAGCTCCCACAAAAATCACCATGCTTGCATAAAAGAGTATTGCAACAAGTGCTTTTCTTCTTGCCATTGTGATTAGAATGTGATGAATGCATGTGTATTCTTTTTGGAGGGGGAGAACTGAATTTATAGCCGCATTATTTGACTATATATATATATATACACACACACATAGGATCATGTTAAATGTTGCTCATGTAAAACATCAAAGTATAGTGAGACCTTCAAAGTAGAAGTTAGGTAGGTGTTAATATTAAGAAATGAACCTTCAAGTAGACATACATAATATATATACCTGCAAACGTCTCACTAGACAACCAACTATGATGACCACTAGAGATGTCATCCACTCATCCCGTTTGCAGTCGGTATATTTTATACTACGACTTATTTGGAACCAGGAAAGTTTCAAGATTGTTGGAGCCTAGGAGGTATAAAGCAAACATGTAACGCCCCGTTTTCAATCTAAAATTAACCTTACGAAAATTTTTCGTAAATAAACGAACTTTGTTGCAACCAAAGATCCAGTTTAGAAATAGTAGTGGAAACATGTGCAGAAAATCTTTACAAACACTTAAAATTTAAAGTATTAAACATTTAAAAGTCGGAAAACAACTGGTGTTAAATAAGCTTTAAATAATTTGGTTGCAAAACAGAGTCCATCCACTGAATCGACATTCAAAAATATTTAAATACCTGAAAAATGTTAGGAATATCTGATTAGCTATGAAGCACAATAAGCAACTCAAAATAAGTACTTATAAAGAATAATCACGATCTGGTTAAGCTTTATTCTTCTAGTAAGTTCCTTAGTTCATTAATGCGTTCATATAATAATTGTTTCAATATCTTCATTTGTTCAATAATGATATTAGTAATAATGTCGATCTATTCGGCGACTGTGATTGTATTATAACTGCATTTATATTTCAATTGTTGTAACGATAATGGTATTTCCCCGTTATATCTATAATTATATCACAACTACTGTAACCGTAGTTGTATTCCCACCTTGTAATTGTATCTGTATCTCAACTACTGTGACCATAGTTGTATTAACACATCGTAGTTGTATCCGTATCACATTTGTATTTGTATAACGTCCGTATTTGTATAACAATTATGTTTATATAACAAATGTATTTGTTGCATTTGAGACACCGTATTGTATATACAGAATTCTACACATGTGTATATATTGTATGATTGTAGTACTTTCTGTAGCTATGGATTAATAACGGTATATATATGGTTGCTATATTTCCATACTCATATATGTGTATTTGTAATTTTATTATTGTGAATAGTGTACTTGTATATCATTTTGCTGTGTATCATAATTGTATATTCATAACACTTGTATCCGGACAACTATTATTGTGTCCATGTAGGTATCGTACCCGTATATGTAAAATTATAGATATTTCTATATTTGTAGGATCACACACATATATTCGTGGAAATATTGTATAATTCTTACATGCATCACTTTAGCTGTTTGACATATCCGTGGTTATTCCATTCAAACTGTATGCACTATTTAACCCAATCTCGTATTTGTTACTTTAATTTATATTGTTGTACATATATACTGATCTTACTCATATATGTATTTTCATTAAATTATATAAAATCATAAATTTTTATTTACGAGTACTAGATCGAGATGCTCATATGTAGTCCCGTATAATTGTAATTATCTTTCAATGGTTTCCTTTATTCGTATCTCAACCTATAAGCATAACCCAATATCAATATATGAAAGGAAATCTATATGCTTGCTCGGTAGACGGACGCATTGCGTCCATGTAGATAACGCGTCGCGTCGGACGAGCAAAATTAGCTGCAACGTTCATTCAATCCGACTTAAACATTCTAAATTTCACTATTAAAGTGTTTCTTCACATTTGTAAGGTCTTTAGGACCTTTCCAATAGTTTATAACACCAACAACTTAAACCAATATCATCAAATCAAAGTTTAATCTCTAGTAATCCATTAGACCCATTCAAATGGGTTTAGACTCAAATCCATAAATTTGATGTTAAAATCACATGTTTGTATATAATACAATTTATAGAAGTTATATAAATCAATAGGAGATCTCCTAATATCACTTAAATTTAAGAATCTACCAAGATTTGATTCAAGACACTATTTGGGTTCTCAAGAACACATGAATAACAAATTAAGGGAGATGATACTTACAATTTTTGGATCTTAATCCCATCATTTGAACATGATTTGTGAAAGTTAAAATATCTTTCTTCAAATAATTTGCATATGTGTGTAAATGGGTTCTTGAATAATAAATGGATAATGAAGAAAAAGGAAGCAAGAATGGAAGCAAAAGAGAATATATCTTTTGGAATATTTTTGACTTATAAGTGGATTGGTTCAAACTCCCTTATCCGATTTAAAACTTATCTATATGATATTCATAATTTTCAACGATGATATATTTGAAATCATTATTTTAAATTATTAAATAATTTATAACTTCTATTCATTTTCCTTAATTTTTATCCAACACTTTATTTAATAACCTTTATAAATTTAGGATGTTACAAAACATTAAAAATAAGGACTTATTAATACACTGGGTATTTATATTTTGTTCTAATACAAAATTTACTTTTTTAAATTTTTTGATGTAAATTTTTTGATTAAACTATAAAATCGGTGTCATATAATTACTACATTTCAATTTATAAAATAGCCAAACCATTTAGTCTTCATTTGTCGATCACATTGTCAATCTCAAATAATTTTATTAACTAATTTTATCTTAAAAAAACTTCATTCTGGTTTAGCAACGGTAATGATAGTCAATGTTATTCTATTTGCAATACAAGTATTTGAAAAAAAATTAAATTTTAATATAGTTAGCATATTGATAAGTATCTCATTCTTTGATGAATAATTTCTTGTAGAGTCTTAATTAATTCCGAAAGTAAATCTATTTATATCATAAATATTGTTGTAGTTCAAAGATTTTCTAAGGTGTGCATATAGATTATGATTTTAAGGCCTAAACGTAAGGATGAGCTATGTTCCAAAACCGAACCGAACCTGAAAAACCGAAACCGAAAATACACCAACGTAAGAATCAAGGATCGAACAGTGTGTTCCTAAATGGTTCCGATTGAAGTTCCGCAATGACGGATTTAGTATTTCTGGATGTTTGGGGGCAACTTTTTAAGTAGTCCAATAAAACATTAAACATACGAAAGAAAAAATTTTGAGATAGCAAACTACATTTCATTGAGTACAAGCAAAAACAATTAGACCCTTTACGTTTATTTATCTTTTGGAAGCCTTCTGTTACATCTTAACTTGAAACTTTGGCAAGGATTGTAGCATTTAATCGAATCCGGTATTATTTTTGACAATATCACTTTGTTTATCTAGAGCAACAACAATATATTGTTTTTATCTCATTAGATCTTCACACTTTTTTAATGCTCTATTGTGAAAACTATTAACATCACCCACATAACTAGAAAGTCTCACTCTTTTATTCCAACAATTAAAACCTTTCCGTCATAAATGCATCACTCCCACATTAATGACTAACATGATCTCTAAATAAGTAACAACATTAGCAAGACTTTATCCTTCTTTACACTATACTCTAACCAAATGCCATATTTAGCAAACCAATATTGGATAAAACTTATTGGCTTATTCCCTATGATTGGTTTTAGGAAGTCAAGGCCAAGTGGTTGACAAGGATCTCTAAGCCAATATGCACACCTTATTCATCTCTTTGGTTAAGATTATAATGCAAAATTCTGTCTATCAGAAGGGTCCCAAGAAAAGTCGTTCATATCTACTACATTAATTAGTGTTGAAAAAGTAGAGCTACGTTGTTGAGTCTTATTAGTAGTATTAAACTTTGAAGATCTCCACCAATATCATCGAATAACAATTTTCTTTTCAAAAATCTTTCCATATTTTTGAACAAATAACATAATAATTACTTAGTAGACAGTAGTAACCCTAAATCAAGACTATAATAAATAAAATTCATATTAAATTAAGAACAATTAACAAATAGCAAAAGATATTGATTATTATACTAATTTACTAAACACTAACCTAGGCAGTGAGTACTTAGTTCAAAAACAAGTAACTATAAGTCGAAAACAATGAACAATTATTATAATATATACTATAAAATTCAAATAAAAAATCAATTATTCAAAAACCCTATTGGCGGTGAGTACTTAGTTCCCATTCAATTTCAAACATCAAATACCTATTCTTCGATTCAAACTTCACATAGATGGCAAGAGAAAGAGAGAGTAGAAATCCGGAGAGAAGAAAGAGCATTTACTAGTTACAATCAAGATTAAATCGAGGACCAACTATCGTTTTCAATCAAGATTCAATCGAGAAAGCCAACAGCTCAAGGTTGTTTGCTTCGATCGTGATTCGAACAGTAGAGGACCGAGCCACCGAGGACCAACACCCGTCTTCAAGACCTATGGTGGAGGATCGATCAATAGGGTAAGTTCTGTAGTATTATACGATTGTTTAACCTTCCTCTATTTTCAAACATTCACAGAATCATCTATCCGAGGTTTTTTAATTAGTTAGGGTCTTAGGGCCTCAAGATCACTTGTTTGTTTGGTTATTGGACTACTCGATTGAGTTCACCAACATCACTTCATTTTGAGTCGATGAGTTTACTTTTTTTTTATTTTATCCATTTTCGCTTAATATAGAAATCCAATTCTAGTTGTTTATCTTGATTTTCATATTCCAGTTTTCTGAGTTGTATGCAGTTCATTTGGAGTTAGTTGTTCATCTCGATTTTCAGTTTTGCTAATATGTTATTTATCGATTTGCTTTGAGTTTTGATTTATTTCAACTTTGGCTTTAAAGTTTAAACATATGACAATCATTTTGCTTGTATCAATTGACATATATATAGCTTGAATTAGGTGGCACACATCTTGATGTTTTTTATATAGCTTTAATTTTGTTTAATTTCATAGTTTTATAACGATGGTTGTATGACTTCAAATCTTGATGATTAAAATGGAAAAGTTGTAAAACCGAACCAAAAACCGACTTCAAAACCGAAAACCAAACCACTCCAAAACCGGACGGTTTTGGTTTTGGTTTTCAAAAAACCGAAATTTTCGGTTTGGTTTTGGTTTCGAACCAAACCGAACCATGCTCACCCCTAAAGCAAACACAAAGGGTACATCCAATTTTTAGGTCCACTTCTTATATACTAGGCACATTTAGTTAATAAAAAAGGAAATACGAAGAGGCAGAGGTCTGGGGTGACTCAACTAGTGAGCAAGGGCAACTAGGTGAGTTGGTGAGGAATGATTGAACGCATTAGACCGGGATCAATGAGTCGCTTGGAGTTCTCATGAAACGATTCACACGATTCACAAACTGAAAGTTGTGCAAAGGGAAAAAATTGATCAAAACACAGGCATTCAGGTTTTAGCTTTGTGCCTTTGTGAAATTTAATTCTAATTCCATTAATCCTTGAGTTTCTCTGTTTCTAAAATTGAATTTGAAACACAATTAATGACACGTGAATCAGACTGGATTCTAATTCCATCAAAAGGATTAGGGACCGATTAGGTTCTGCATCCAGAATCAGATTCTGAAATTGAATTAGAGACTTGTGAATCAATGGGGAGAAACGATTTTGCAGTAAGAATCAGACTTGTTTTGTTGGTTTGTATCTAGTATCTGGTTTTGTGATTCATGAATGATAGGCATTTATTTGTTCTACAATCTTCTTTCTCATGTTCAAATATTTAGATTTAACAAGGGCAACCGATTGTCTAGTAAGTTTACTGAATTTGGTTTTGCAGCAACCCAGTGAATGTGAATTAGATTTGGTTTTGGTGTTTTCCAGCAAGCCAACAAGAAGTTAAGACTCAAGAATCATTTTTGTAGCAAGAATCAAGCCAAAACAAGTTTTATTTAGTAAATGCTTTGGTGGTTCATGAATAACATACATATTGATAGTCGATCTACACTTCTTTTTGAAAAGTAGAAAATTACAACCATTAATTCAAACAAAAAAAGATTGCAAAGAGAAGGGCATACAACTGCAACCACAATCCAAACAAAAGAAGATTTATTATTTTTATCAAGTTTTATCTTTCTAAGCTTGATTATTACTTATATATATCTTTTTTGTTTGGTTACTTTGTTTGTTTTCTTGATTGCAAGTAGACATCATTTTATGTAGTTTGCAAACATTTATGTAATGGTTTGAACCTTTTTAGATAAATAAAAGTCTTACTTCTAAGTTTTACATATTTATATTTTTTCCATGCATCATAAAGTTTACAAAGGGAGAGGATTTTTTTCTACTTTAATTGTCCGGAACATCAAAAACTATTTGACTGGCCGTTCTAAGTTTAAAAATCATTAAGGGGAAATATATAATTCAATGCATCTACCAATAATTAATCTATACTATATTATAAAACATTTAGGTCATTAAAATATCTTAATTTTAAGTAATTTGAAATTACTAATTTATCTCTTATTTAACTCTATAAGAAATTAAAACTATTATATAGAGTTAATTAGATTCTTAAATACAATTTTTATAACTAAACCATTCATAATAAATTATGTTTAAAAAAGTTAAGTCAATGCAAATTAATTTTCAACCTATATAATATTAAATACAAATAAAAAATTAAATAAAAAGGATCTTCCTAAAAATAATAGTTTAAATATTTTATCATATAACATATATTTTAATTTAAGTATTAGAAAATACGTATAACTAGAAATTATAAACCAAATAACACGTAACCTAAATTTATAGACATTTCAGTTTTTTAAAATAACTTGTGTAATTAAAACAAAAGTTTTAATTTATAATATATTTAATATTCTTTTTATTTCTCATTTTATTATTTTTTAAAATTAATAAAAGAGCTATAAAAAAAGAAAAATAAAAGAAATGGAAACATAAGAAAGAAAATAGATACAATGTGAACGAAGATTGTTAAATGTCATTATAATACATGATATAGTAATCTCACGTTATTAGAAACGAAAATTTTATCGAGTATGAATTATTTTTAGCCGCCGCATTAGACGAGTAATATGCTAGTTGTTCTAAATAAATGTTTCAAATTCTCAAATCTAAGGCCCTGTTTGGTTCACTCTATTTCGTGGGATTTCGTGAGAATGGGATTTCAAATAAAGAGAAATGTTGTGTTTGGTTGGAAAAGAAGGAAGAGATTTTAAATGCTGGGAATTCTTTAAAATCCCTCAAATTCCCTTACTCAAGGGATTTTACAAATGCATCCACCCCCATGGTATTTCAAAATGCTTTGTATGAATGATTTTCCATTTTACCATTTTGTCAAATGCAAATTCATTTTACAATGCTGTCAAATGCAAATCCTACGAAATACAAATCCTTTGACAGAATGCAAATCTATGAAAAAAAATCTAAGATCCAAACGCCCCCAATGTATTTATATATATTTCAATTCCACCCGGAGGCGCCATCTCATCACAAGTGTACCAACTTCACAAAGGAAGATGACAGCTAATGTTTATAATCGCTAGCTCACAACATATATACACTTAATTATTCCACTACTTGCTACACTTGTAAAAACTCGTGCGTGTTTTTCGGCATCTGAAAAAATTTCACCACCTATTACATCCACCGCTCCACGTGGTCACCTTCCAAACATCTCAAAATCCACCATAAATACCCACCATATATCACCACCATTCCATCACACAACCATTATCAAATCTCCAGCAATATTGATAAATGGCTAAGCTAATAATTCTCGTTCTCGCCTTTACCGCCGTTGTGGTCTTCGCTTCTGCCCATACAACCACCATCGTCACCACCATCATCGGTGACGATAATCCAATCTCACAACAATGTAGCCCACAGCTCCAGGGTGAGAGTTTTAATCAGTGTGTGAGGTACCTCCAACAGGACCAACAGGGTCAGCACCAATTAGCAGGCGGTTTGGTCCAGCAGTGCTGCCAAGAGCTCCAACGAGTCAACGAGCCGTGCCAGTGTCAGGCGGTGCAGCATGTGTTCCAGAAGGTCCAGAGGCAGCAGCAACAACAACAGGGACAGCAAGGTGGAGTCTATGGTTCTCAGCAGCTCCAGGGGTTGAAGATGAAGGCTCAAAACCTCCCTAACCAATGCAACCTTCAAACAAGACAATGCCCAATCAAAACCGCCATCAGCACCACCACTGTCACCAAGGAAGAGGATAACCACCATCAGCCATTTGGGTCAAGGCAGCAATGCAGCCGATCAGAGGTCCAAGGACGAAGCTTCAACCAATGCCAAAGGTTTACTTTACATAATTAATTAATTCTTGGATTTTACTAATCTATTATATATAGTACTCATTAACTAATTAATTCCATGCTAATTCTACTATATATATTTTCCCATAGGTACATCCAGCAACAAGTTAGTGGCTCCCCCTATCTTGTGATGAGCATCAACAGGCAATCTGGACAAACGAGGCAAGGTGTCCAACAATGCTGTAATGAGCTCCAAAACGTGAGGGAGGAGTGCCAGTGTGAGGCGATGAAGGAGGTTTACAGACAAACCACGCAGCAGATGCAACAAGGCGGCCAATATGGTGGCCGACAGCAGAGACAAGGTGGGCAGCAGGAGATGATGAGTGTTGTGCGTAGTGTGGTTCAAAACCTGCCCAATGAATGCAACTTGGATGTCCAACAATGCCAGATTCCATCGGCTATGTTCTGAAGAGCTAGCTATCAGCCACTAATTAGCATGATCGAATAATAAATGGAGTCGAGTAGAGTTGCATCGCTCATCTCTAGTTCATGGCCGGAGGTTTATGGCTTTGAGATGGGATGGTAGCTTATAAGTTTTCTGAGTAATAATATACAACCACATGCATGGAATAGATATATATCTATGTATATGTACATGCGTAATCGTGTGTGGCTTCATCTTGTCTATCTTTTACTAAATAAAATGAGAGCCCGAGTTTTAATATGTTTTGTAGGTCCACGGTAAAGTATGAACCAACAAATAACAAAGCAATCAACATAATGATCAAACCCTCAATATATGTATCTTACGTAAGTGAAGAACGAGGGCACGGCTTAATATGAATGCTTAAACAGATTAGGGTTAATTATATTTTTTATATACCCAAAAGGTATTTACTAAATAAACTTTATACTTTTAGGAAATACAATTAGAAGCAAAACTTAATTAAAATGCTAAAATGAACACAACTAGAAACTAACAATATCCTTTTGTGTTCATTTTATAAACAAAACATAAAACAAAAAATATCTTATTCGTTAGAGTAGTTGATCTTGAGCATAAACACAAAATGATCTTTCTTGATCATGCACAGATGTTGCTCAAGGGTGAATTCACTGCTTTAGCATTTTTGAAATTTTCATTAAACAAAATTTGCTCCCCTCGAAAGTAACTCAAGATCTTTTAATACTAAAATCCAAAACTTTTTCAGAACCTTGCTCCATTACAAATTTGCAAAACTATGTCTTCTTCTCTTTGAAACTCCGTTAGCTGTTCTTGTTTATTCTTTGTAAAAAATAAAGATTTCATCCCCTCAAAATGTAAGAAACAGATGGAAAATTTTAAACAAATGCACTTGATATATCTGCTCTCCCTTGATCTGATATCCTTCTTAACATGTGAATTATCTTTGTCTTTAGTTGCACACTTTTGATGAACTTTGTCTTCTTATCAAATAAATGTGAACTCATCTTCATCTTTAACTTAGTAAGATTCACTTGATAATCTCTTGTAATTTTCTCAAAATTAAGTGAATTATCTTTCTTAAACTTCATTCTTCCCCTCATGATGCTCAACATCCATCATGATCATCATGCATCTGTAAACTGCATTCAGCTTGATTTTGGCATGACTTTATCAGAATGATATGACAATTAACAATCCGTTGTTACACCAGGATCACATAGATTTCCCGTTAACACTTCAGTTTGAATAAACTGAGTGACCTACGTTCAGCATTGGCATGATGTTAGCACCGGTAGGATTACCATCTATCACTGTAAATATCATAAAGATATCACTCAAGACGTTCCGGCACTGTCACAAAAACAGGCGGATGACTCCATAAGTGTCCTATAAGAAAAAAGATATAGCAATTGGCTCTAGACTCAATAAGTGTACGAAAGAAGTCGGGGACCAGAGTAGCAGTCCTCCTATTTTCAATATTAACAATCTCCAAGTAAGATGCCAATAGCGTATGTGCTAAATTTCCGTGTGAAGTTAAAACAATTATCTTTTAACTGATAATTGAGTAGCTGGGTTGTGTTAGTGCATTGCATCACTGGGTCCGTGATGTCTAATTCAATACCAGTATAAAAACTAGTAGTGGATGAAGTTACCCAGATATTTAATAAGGCTTGGTAAAGATTTTCTATTTCTTTTGATCATGTCTCACACCCACAGCTCTATGTATATTTTTCAACTTCTCCCTCAAACTCTTTTTTCAAAAATGAATGGACATACATTTTCTCACTTCTATAAGATAGGAAGCTTCTAGTGTAGGTTTGTCCGGCTCTGGCTAGACCATAGGAGTAAAAAGAAACTGCCTAAACATAGTACGCACAAAGTGATCGAAACAACAAAATTTTTTTGTATTTTATTTTTCAAAGATATTCTAATGTTTTTTGACTTTATAATATGAAAGAAAAAAAATTTGAGAAAATTTTCCGAATTACTCCCCCTACAAGCATGCATAAAACAATAAAATTTTAAGAAAAATAGCATACTTGCAAGTCTTCAACCTTGTGCTCCCCCTGCAAAAAACAACCATCAATACTCAAGTTATATCAAGTAATGATAAATCACAAAAGAGTAAGCTTCTCAGATCATCAGGCTCGGGCGGATGCCGAACACAATGATATGTGAACTGGATTGTAGGGAACACTCTTCTTTCTTCTAGCCATGAGATTTGAACTTCTTAGCATATTGAACACAATGTATTCTCCAAAACAATAAGAATGATCACATTGTGTTCCAACAACGTCTCTGGGCTTATCTACAAAACAAATTATGTAAATTTTGGTACCCATTTTAAAACGGGTCCTGTTGTGTCAGAGGGAGTAGGAGTTGTGCGATTTGTCTTAAACTTTGGTTTGGCAACAGTGGGTTTTGAAGAAGAATTTGGATTTTTGTTAACAACTGTAGGTTTTGAAAACCATCTGAAAGTGGTCTTAAAGTTTGGATTTTGCAGGTTTTTATTAACAAAATATGGATTCATTTTAGGTGGTGAAGTACAAATTTTCTCCCTCGAAAGTTGTTGTAAATGTTTGAATGGATACACTTTAAATGGATATTTCACATCAAGGCGTTCAAACGCATTCACACGAGTAGAACAGGAGTAGAAAATTTAGACATCACATTTGCATTCACACCAAAATTAGAATAACCATAACCATAAAAACAATCAGAATATCTAGCATGCCGTACATAAGTTTTCTTTGAAGCAGAAACAAAAGAAGCACTAGCAAATACACCATTAGTCTTGACAACATTAACCAAAATTAGTTTTTGAAGAAAAATTAACAGTATTATTGGAATGATTGTTTTTTAGACTCGAGGTTTTCAAAGATTATTTTTCTTCGACTATCCGCCTATTCACTTCTTCCATTTTCTTATGTTTCTTCAGCCACAGAGCACGTCTAACCTGCCTCTTACTTACTTCTTTTTTGTCGTCATAGTCGAGTTAGAGTTAGCAGATGTTGAGAAGTGAACATGCTTCTTGGTATTTGAACACTCATCTGGAAGGATTTTATTAGGAATGTACTCGATCCTTTCTATTTTAAGAGACTGTATTTGGGACTTAGGAATCAAAAGACTTGCTCTTTGTTGAAACAAGATTTTTGGATGAGTACCAAATGGTGCTTTTATTTTCTCTTTATTCAAAATCGGTTTCTCTTCAGAAAATTTAGACTCAACATGATTAAACCCTTCATCAGAATTCTTTTCATCAGTTGCAGCTGCAAAATTTAACTGTGATCTCAGAGAATTGATTTTATTAAAAAGTATTTCTTTCTTAGCATCAAAATCTGTTGTTTGAGTTTTCAAAGTTTGTTCAAGTTCAAAAATTTTCATTTTCAAAATTGAACTCGGAATATAAAGATGAGAAAACTCCGATTTTTCAGAAAGATTTTCTGACTTTTGATTTAATACTTCCGAAGAATAACTAGTCAAGAAGTCAGTGGAAAGAGGTATTTCTCTGGTTTTATAAAGCTCATTTAGTTTAGTGTAATCAGAAGATAGTTGCATCTTATCAGGATTTTCTCTTTTGGCTTTTTTCCATTTCAATATCCTCGGCTGCTCCTGTGAATCTCATAAGTTGCACATAACCCCTACCCATCAATTTAAAATCATATAACTGTGTTGCACTTACTTTTTCAAGAATATGAGGGTCTTCGAAACCAAGACCTTCATGTGTAGGGATTATAAAACCGTGTATCCTTTGGTTTATTCAGATGAATGGTTTGATCTGTTTGACCCCTTTTTACAAGCTTATCTTCAAGTTCTTTGATTTTAGAATACAAATCATTTCTTTCATTGAAGATAGAGTTATATTTAACTGCATGTTCACTACACTCTATTTATGTAGCTTTAATCTTTTCTACTAGATTCATATGAATTTCCTGTTTAGACAGTTGTTTTTGTAAATCACTAACATTGTTATGTGCTTCAGACAATAATGATGTTGCTAGTGCTTCAGCTTTCAAACATTCCTTAGTGAATAACAACAAATTAAAAGTTCAATACACACAATAACATTTTTGAAAGGTGGATACACATATTAACATTTGGGGTATAGTTTAATACATTTTGAAGAAGTAAACCCTATATTTAATTACCTGTAATTGTACGTATTCGGTACTAGAGTGAGATTTATTGCATGATTGTTTTTCTCCGTTGATATCAAGAGAATTGCTATTAACTAATTGTTAAAGAGTATATAGATGAATACAAAATTAACAAAGACGAGTTTAATTGTAATTAAGAAACACGAGTCAGAAATACATGTCTATGATTAAGAATGGAGTATTATGATATTATACTAAATAACGAGAGGGGAATATGAATGAATAAATAAGAAGCGAAAACTGGCTAAATAAAAGAGAGAAAAGGGTGGGGTTAATAGGTAATCCTACACATTAAAATGCAATTATAATCAATATATGTTGTGTGATTCACAAATTTAAAGAGTATACAATGGTTTAAACAAGTGATGTTTATAGATATAATTACACAATTAAAAAGAATTCGTTCCTATAGATATATACTTTATGAATACATATTTATATACATCAAAAGTACACATAGGTAACTGAGAGAAGTGGTATCATTGTGAGATACGTATCAAAATGTAAAAGATAAGAGTAACCGTATGTGTATATGTATGTGTGTGTCTATATAAATATAAATATAAATATAAGAGAGTACGATAGACTATGTCTACGCACAAATATATATTCATTAAAAGAGAAAAGAGAAATGAAACGAATAAAAGATGAAAGAATAATGTAGAGCAGGTGTAAATATGTAATTATATATATAGGCATACACCATGATTAAATGAATCAAGAGTAAGAAGATAATTAGAGATATAAACATTGCATGTGTGGCTATAATTGTGTTACTTATAGCTTGTCAATGTGACTATGTGCGTGATGACATAGTATGTGATATAGATATAAGAGATGATGTTTATGCCAATATGGCTCTATAGATTATGTGTATACGTGATATTTATATGAGCAGATGGCCCACCAGCCTAAGTGGAAACTAGAGCAGGTGGCTCATATGCAGATAGACAACCTACCCGAGTGGCAGTCATTGTCGGTCAATGCGACTAACAAGATGCTAATGTAGCATCTAGGATCGATATGATCTCAGAAGTTAATGCGACTTCTAGTAGTCGGGGACTATGGGTGGTCGAGAACCACATATGTGATATTAATGATTTGGTTATCTGTGATGTTTGTTTATAACGGTTTGTATGTGTTGTATATGGTCGAGAACCACATATATGTTATCTGTATTGTGTTGCACATAATTTCCTGAGTGGTAATAGAGATTGGCTGAATGGAAATGGAGATGTCTGAGTGACTAAAGAGATGTTTGAGTGGCAAGAGAGATTTCCTGAGTGGCAAAATAATTGTCTGAGTGGCACATAATTGCCTGAGTGGCACATAATAGCCTTAGTGACATACAGATGCTTGAGTGACATAATTTGATGAGATTATATTTACATGTTAAATATTATCATTTGAGTACTTTGTGGAGTTACTTACTAGGCTTTCTAGTTATTCATATTGTTGTTTATTTTTTTCAAGTTTTGTTTTAGATGAGGCTTCCATGTGAACATACCGGAGAGTTTTTATGCAACATCAATGGAAACTGCTTTTATATTATAACCGAGCCGGTTGTTGCCTTTTTCAATAAAGTATTATTGGTTATTCCTTGGTTCACATTAAAAAACGGTCGTTACACATTAATACTTCTTGAAATCCAAATTAAATTGGTAGGGTTTGTTTTTAAGATGTTAGGAGTGATTTGTGATTTAAATAATGTGTTTTGGATTGGTTTTGAATGGGATTGAATCCATGGATGTCGACGGTAGAGTTTTTGAATCGTGAAATGAAATTGATGAATCTCCAAGTATCTTTCCTTTAACATATTGAATTGCCAAGTATTATACATATGGCAATTTGAATCGCCAAGTACAATACATGTAACAAGTTGAATTGCAAAGCTCTATAAGGCTACGGATCCCCAAGCACTTCATGCACCTATAATGGCCAATTACCTCACATAGAAGGAATCGCCAAGCACATTCCCATTATGACTTAGACTTACCGAGTGTTCAACACCAATCGCGGAGCAACCCATGGGTCGGGAATTCTTAGTTTTCCTAGGGTGTTGACACAAATGATGCTCGTAACGGTTTATATATGGAACCATGTTTGTAGGTGATTGCTAGTAAACGTGTATCTTAAGATACTGTTTGTCTGACAGGTGAGTACTTCTATTTACATTCTAACCCGATGTTAACTATGTATGTTTGTGTGTAAGTAAGTACGTGTTTTTAGACTTTATGTGATTGCTTGAAGACTTCGGTATTAGGTATGTATGGCAGATTGCTATGGCAGCGGGTATGGTGAGACCGTTCAAAATCTACAATTATGATGAGACCGACTACTTTGGTAGCGGGTATGACTTGAAAGATATGTGATGATTTTGTGTATGATATGTGAATGTGAATATGTTGAACTGGTTTGGCATGTAAGTAATTTACTTTCTAAGCTTTGCGCTTAATGTTGTAATTTAATTCTATTTACAAGAGATGACCACGAAAGGGCTCCGGCATTGTAGAGATAGCTCATCATTGAAGAGACTTCCGCTTGATTTTAATTAATTCTTTTATATTGTTAAAATTGTTACTAGTTATATGATTTGAAAGAACGTAGAATGTTGAACGTGATGTGATGGTAACAGACTATTATTGGATCATCTTAAGTTTTCGTTAAGAGATGATTTATCATTTAGATCCATTTGCTTTAAAATAAAAAAATTGGGCATTACTATAGCTCGCGATTAAAAGATATTTTTCATGATGATGATTTTAAAAACAGTTTTAATGTTTATGTTACTTACCAATTAATCTATGCCATTATATTTATATTCCAAGTGATGTAATTAATAACGCATAGTCCAGGTGCTGACCTCGTCTTAAATTTTGTGTAAATAATATGAATGCTCTTTTACTCATACTTATAAGTTTAAAGAAAGAAAATAAAGGAGTGTTACCTCTTGTTAAATATTATTAGATAAATGGAGATGAATATAAGAGAGAGTTTTGCGATTTTTTTTCCTTCTCCTCGTATGACCAAGTCACGGGCATCTTTTCAAGACCTAATAGTATATTATTCCATTTGGCTAATATTGCTTGCTTTACTTTCCATAAAGAAAATCATGTACCTTGGTCCTACAGCGGAAGATTGTGTTTCAAAGTAGCCATGTCCATATACAACCCCAATAAATTGAGATAGAGTAATAAGAAGACAACTCTGACACTAATTGTTGTAAAATAAATATAACGGAGCACGTAGAAACAAAATACAAAAAATAATAGACAACAAGAACACCAAAATTTAATGTGAAAAACCCTTGAGGGAAAAAACGACGGACACGGCCGATGGTATCACTATATGGAAAAAATATGAGGAGTTTATAAGAATGTAGGTAATCCAAGATTCCAAGTGTAACCTAAACCCTCGATTTGGTTTCTACCGTATTGTTATTACGACATACGAAAGAGAACCAAGAAAATAAATCTCTCTCAATTTGCGTATGTATGCTCTAACCCCCTCACCTAAATATACATTTGAAATATATATATATATATATATATATATATATATATATATATATATGTGTGTGTGTGTGAGGTTCAAGTGAGAACCCTTTTAAGATGCATGACAGGGAGAACCTGGATAAACTTGTAATTTAGCATTTCTTCTTTACGTTTATGTTCACCCATAACTACTCAAAAGTCAAGTTTACATCTTAAATTATAAAATCAAAATTATTTCTATAATATTAACAACTTAAAGATTTGTATGCATTGATGCATACAAATCACAACACTTTTGTATGGATTAATGCATAGGTATATAGTCAAATAAATGATCAAAAAATGTGACACTTTTTAAACATCCAATCAATGAAATCAAAGGCCCAAAAGTGTTCTCACTGTCGTGCATTTTAAAAGTGTTCTCGTTTGATCCTAACTCAAGATATCTATATATATATATATATAAATATATAGATATATATAGATATATAGGGGAGGGTTCAAACGATAACTGTTTTTCATACGAGAACTGCGAGAACCAATCTTAACCCTTGATTAAACTTAATCAATTGCTAAGATTTTTTTGGCAACACATTAATGCTTCGTTAATTACTCATTAATGGATCATTAATGAAGCATTAATGACAGTTATTCCGGGAAAATCAAGCCTCGCAAATTAATGACAGCTTACCCAGACGCAATTCACGGTTGGGTAAACATATGAATTACCAAAATACCCCTATTAACGAGTCATTTTGGCGGGACATTAAACGAGAACTGTTTTTCGTGCGAGAACTGTTTTAACGCCATTAATGACTCATTAATAGGGTATTTTGGTAATTCATATATTTACCCAATCGTGAATTGCGTCCCGGTAAGCCGTCATTAATTTGCGAGGCTAGATTTTCCCGAAATAACCCTCATTAATGCGTCATTAATTAGCTATTAACAAGTCATTAATGAAACATTAATGAGCCGTCAAAAAATTTTACCACTGATTAGTTTTAATCATGAGCTTAGATTGGTTCTCGTAGTTCTCATACGAAAAACAGTTCTCGTTTGAATCCTTCGTATATATAAACATGGACTCTACGACTTCCCAACCTATATGCACCTCGTGATTTGTAAACATTTATTTCTCGCCGCCGGCATTACATGAACAGAAAGAAATAGATAACAAGGTAGGGTGTGCAATATTTAGATGTGATTTGTAAAAACCAAAATTTCAAATAATCCAAATTAAATTGGTTTGTTTTATTTTTAAATCGGTTTTGAAATTGATTTGAAAGTTTATGTGTTTTTAGTCGAATTTTAAATCTATAAAAAATTTGCCACTCGACTAGAAATTCGAATATGTGTGTGTGTGTTGTCACTCTTTTTTCTTTTTCTAATTTCTCATCCATAAATAATAATATGTTATTCTAAGACTACTAAAAACCTATACATATCCTCGCAAATCATCCTTATAAGTTCAAACTACAATTATATATTCAAAACAACAAAGTTTTTTTTGATTAAATTTGGTTTAAACTATAAAAAATTGAAACAAATCTAATCTGTTAGTTTAATTTGGTTTTATTCAAATTCGAATTGAATTGGAACCAAATTCAAATATCTGAATTCGATCAAATCAGTTTTACTATTAATAATACGCATTCGAATCGGGGTAAAAAATTGTCAAACATGAACAACCCGATTCGAACAATTCGAGAAACTCGAAATTCGATTCAATTAACATCCACAACCCTATAACAAGTTGGTTAACCTCGTTACCATGGTAACGAGGTAGAAGACCATGAGCAGGTCACAAGCTTACCTTAATGGAGTCGACGAGCTTGCAGTCTCCTTTTGGATCATTGTGTTCTATCACGCGCATTCATTGTGGCTGGTCTAATAGAAATCTACAACCTGAAAACAATTTTTTAGATCCAAATTTTTCCAACATATAAACAGATCTATATAAACATGTAAAATGTGTCCATAAGTCCTTCAATCCAACTAAAACACACAAACGGCATATATGAAAAAACGGAAGTCGTTAGTGAGAGGGTGTTAAAAGAGTATGCATGTGGTACTAGGAAATGTAAGTAAATTTGATATGGTAATGACGAGACGAAAAGAAAGAAAAAGTTATAACGAAAGACCTAATAGAAAACTATAATCTGAAAACTTATATTTCTTAGATTTTAAGTATGAACGATATTTAGATTATCTTCAATCCATACAACCCTTACCAATAGCTTAATTAAGGGTTCGCGTGATGTGAGTTGACGTGTTATAAACCGGTTTTTACGTAGATCTAGTCATAATTAAATTCGTAATATTTCGAATTTTAAAATACAAGTTTTTATTCGATTCACAAAATTTAATCTCACAACATTTCATCACAAGTGTACATGTGTTCCAACTTCACAAGAGAAGATTAGACAACTGATATTTATATATAACCTCACAACATTCACTTCCACTTGCTACATTTTTGCTTGTAAAAACTCGTACGTGTTTCTCGACAGCTCTTCAATTTCACCACCTATTACATCCACCGATCCACCTGTACACCATCCAAACACCCCAAATCCACCATAAATACGAACCAACCCATCATTGATTACCATCTCAATTCACACTACGTACAATATCTCCCACAATGGCAAAGCTAATAGTTCTCGCACTCGCCTTCACTGCTCTTGTAGCCTTTGCTTCCGCCCATACAACAACCATCGTCACCACCACCATTGGTGACGACAACACTGTCTCACGACGACAGTGTAGCCCACAGATCCAGGGAGAGAGTTTCAACCAGTGTGTGAGGTACCTCCAGCAACAAGGTCAGCAGCAAGCAGGCGTTCAGCAGTGCTGCCAAGAGCTTCAACGAGTCGACGAACAGTGCCAGTGTGAGGCAGTGCAGCAGGTGTTCCAGAAGGTCCAGAGGCAGCAGCAACAACAACAGGGACAGCAAGGTGGACGCTATGGTTCTCAGCAGCTACAGGGGTTGAAGATGAAGGCTCAGAACCTCCCTAACCAATGCAACCTCCAGACAAGACAGTGCCCAATCAGAACCGTCATCAGCACCACCACTATCACCAAGGAGGAGGATAACCGCCATCAGCCATTTGGCTCAAGGCAGCAATGCAGCCGATCAGAGGTCCAAGGACGAAGCTTCAACCAATGCCAAAGGTTTACTTTACATAATTAATTAATTCTTGGATTTTACTAATCTATTATATCTAGTACTCCTTAACTAATTAATTCCATGCTAATACTACTATATACATTTATCCACAGGTACATCCAGCAACAAGTTAGTGGCTCCCCCTATCTTCTGACGAGCATCAACAGGCAATCTGGACAA
Source organism: Dittrichia graveolens (assembly GCA_038502395.1). Lineage (NCBI taxonomy): Eukaryota > Viridiplantae > Streptophyta > Magnoliopsida > Asterales > Asteraceae > Dittrichia > Dittrichia graveolens. The sequence continues at coordinate 79,853,190 of JARJIL010000005.1, read as the reverse complement.
ATGAGGCAAGGTGTCCAACAATGCTGTAATGAGCTCCAAAACGTGAGGGAGGAGTGCCAGTGTGAGGCGATGAAGGAGGTTTACAGGCAAAGCACGCAGCAGATGCAACAAGGCGGCCAATATCATGGCCGACAGCAGAGACAAGGTGGGCAGCAGGAGATGATGAGTGTTGTGCGTAGTGTGGTTCAAAACCTGCCCAATGAATGCAACTTGGATGTCGAACAATGCCAGATCCCATCGGCTATGTTCTGAAGCTAGCTAAGCTGATGAGCATGAATCGAGTAATAAATGGATTCGAGTCAAGTCAGCATCGCTCATCTCTAGTTCATGGCCGGAAGTTTAAGGCTTTGAGATGGGATGGGAGCTTATAAGTTTTCTAAGCAATAATAACCACATGCGTGGGAATACATATATATCTATGTGTAATCATGCGTACGTGTATGGCTTCATCTTCTGTACCTTTTATTAAATAATAAAATAAAATGAGAGCCCCGGTTTTAGTATTCGAATTTCTATGGTATAAAGTCTTAAGAATTAACACGCACAAAAATAAACTCACAAAGATGATATATAGAGAAAATAACTAAAATATGGAAGAGTGAAGCCATGCAATTGTAGAAAAAACAAAAGTTGCTGCTACTTTTTTATTCGCAATTGAAAAATTGAATGCATCCTTAAATAAGGAAAACAAAATAGCTAACTATCCTAAAATGATGAAAAGTTACTAGAGAGTGGTTGTGCATTTGCCACTTCTTGACTCTTAAGGCACTAAACTATTTTTGCTAAAGACTAATTAAAACGGTTGGTCAAACCAATTAACCCAACAATTACTCCTCTAATCGGTTTGTTCATATCACGTGTTCACAACAGGGATCACAAAGACATTTTTTACAACATAATTTTCTTCCCAAACGACCACTACAAGAAAATCAAGGACCAGAAATAAGACATTTTCTACCGACAAATTTGGTGGAAAGTTTTCAACACGGTTTGTTCATATCACCCGTTCACAACAGGGATCACAAAGACATTTTCTACAAGATAATTTTCTTCCCAAATGACCACTACAAGAAAATCAAGGACCACAAAGACATTTTCTACCGGGGAAGTTTTCAACAAATTTCTTATGAATTTGAGTTAGAACGCATATTTTTAATTGATTTTTCACAAATTTGGTGAAAAATCCTTAAAAAGTTTGAGAGAATTTGTTTTCCTACGAAGCTTTTATTGATGGTCTATTTTGTGGAAAATCTGAGAAACAGCCTTTTCCCATGGATTAATTTATCCAACACAAAAGTGTCAGGTGTATCTTGAAATTAGCAATACGATTGGAACTAGAATCTAATTTAATGGGAAGCACGACTTAAACGTAAATTGTTAGTTTTAATTATTAGTTAATTAAAAGGCAATGGAAGGATTTAAATTCAAATTTTGAATTTGGATATCTCAATTGAGATTCGGCCGTATTTATGTTATTCAAATGTTAGTGCTTATCATTGCTTATTTGAATTAAATTAGGTTTAGGATTTCTAGTTTGTATTTATAAATATCATAACTTGGTTTCATTCAACCTATGGTCCTTAAGGTGACATCTTGTAAACACTTTAGTCATAATAAAGAAGTCTCTGGTTCGTGCCTATGGACGTAGATCGTGATTCTGACCGAACCACATTATATCTTGGTGTCGTGTTTATCTAGTTTTTGTTATTCGCTTTTTTTAACGGGTTCTTGTTAAGGTTCCAAATTCGATCCTTACATAGTGGTGATCCAATTCCTAACAAGTGGTATCAAAGTCAGGTTTTTATCTTGGCTTGCATATTGTTGATTGAAGATCTTAGGAAAAAACATGTACTGCGGTTTTGTTGGATGATGGCTCTTCTGGTTCATCAGGATTACGCGGCGGCGTTAGAAGGAGAAGATAAAATTCTAAACGATATAGAATCGAATGAGACGTTTGGGCAAAAGCAGGTTTTTCTTGTGTTGAACAATGAGATATTTTATGGGGAGGTGGATCAAACGAAGGTTATTGGTCTGTAAGAAAAAGTTGGGTGATAAGCTTTATATAAGCGGTGTTCCTCCAAATGTTAAAAGGTTGCATGTACCATCCTTGGAGCTGGAAAAATTAATGGGACAAAGTCGAGACGACACGGATGGATATGGTCTCTGGTGAAATAACGTGATGTGGTGTCGAATTTCGTGGCTTGTAAAAGGAGGTAGTCCCTTCGGGAAGGTTGGCGGGAAAGAGACGGTTATTTAATAATCTAGACTTGGTTGAAGAGAGCTCAAGTTAAAGGGGAGATTGTTAGGTGTGTCTTGTAATTAGCGGTATGATTGGAACTAGAATCTAATTAATGGGAAGCACGACCTAAAGAGATTCGGCCGTATTTATGTTATTCAGATGCTAGTGCTTATCATTGCTTATTTGAATTAAATTAGGTTTAGGATTTCTAGTTTGTATCTATAAATATCGTAGTTAGGTTTCATTCAACCTATGCGCCTTAGGGTGACATCTTGTAAACACTTTAGTCATAATAAAGAAGTCTCTGGTTCCTGCCTGTGGACGTAGATCGTGATTCTAAGTTTCTGACTGAACCATGTTATATTTTGGTGTTGTGTTTATCTAGTTTTTGTTATCCGCATCTTCTAACGGTTCTTGTTAAGGTTTCAAGTTCGATCCTTACAAGGTGGTGATCTGATTTCTAACAAAAAGGGGGTATTGTGTTGTAGTAGCCCAAAAGATTTTGGCAATTGAATATATGAATTCTACTTAAAGTGTTTATCTCGAATCTTTATGGAACGTTTAGCGTTTAAAACTTTTGACTCATAATAGAATAATTAAAGTAGGCTTAAAGTGTTAAAGCATGTACATAATACATACACACAAGAAAAAACGGACCCTCTACTTCATGAGCCCTAGACAGTCGTCCCTTCCACACGCCTTTAAGACAGCCTTGGGCATTCCCGTTGGGAATCCTTGTAAAGCATAAATTAAACCCTAAAACTAGGCATTCCTTTTGATGTCTCATTTACAATAACAATCATTATCTTTTATTCTTCATTCCGTTTTTGATCATTTGCATACAAAAAGAAAGTAATGAAGGTTTTATTTGTGTATGATCTTTACAAATAGTGATTTGCTTAGCTGATTTTACTTCTTTAAATTTAGTTGTCATGTTGTTGTTATGCACACCGGTGTAGTTTAAGTTCTTTACGTTCATGCTCAAGTTATTTTCAATAGTTAAAATATAATTCATAGCAAAGTTTTTACAATTTTCTAAAGACAATACTTATATGTGACCTGATTGATGCTACATTGCACTTGTTTTGTAAAGAAAAAAAACTCAAGAAGCTTTGCTAATAGCATCTAAAAGTTACTTGAAAACGATATAAACATTTGGAATTTAGTTATTGTTTAATTGGCATGTAAATATATGTGGGTGGCAAAAGCCCTAAAAAATCTTGAGTACAACAAGAAAGGATCGAGTTATGAAATCCAAAAAAAAAATTAGTTATGACTAAATTAGTATGTAGTATAGTATAAGATTACTGCATACATAAAACACTTTTTTAACTTAGATTATTCCTATTAGTATGGAGAAAGGAAACATTTGAAATGGTAATGCATACATTTAAATCTTAAATATTTAGTATGTTCCATATGAGTAATGGTAATTGCATACATTTGATTCTAAAGTCCTTAGTTTTTTGTATAATATTTCTATGCAAGCATAGACTCTAAAACTAATAACACAAACAAATTATTCAATGTATACATTTGTCAATTTGAATCAGACTCCATTTGCAGTTGTAATGCATACAATTAAATTGAAATCCCCAATATGATTTCAAACTATTCTCTTAGGACTTTTCTGCACAATTTTAACAATCAATATATTATTATCTAATTTGGCATACATTTTCGTTTTTTAAAGCATTTGGCATACATTTTCTTCTTTAGCTTTGTGTTTATTTCGGTAGTACATATGCATACATATAATAACTGTACCAAATATTTGTTACTCTCATGTGTATTCATCAGCATGGGTGTATGAGATATATGGCTAGGGCATACATATGCTTTAGAATACTTTTTAGGGCATTTCTAATCCGCGCTTGTGGGGTATGAGTTTTTAACATGTTGGCGTGGTTCGCAAGTTTGTGATGTTAGAACAATCCTGTTACAACTGTGTTCGAAAAAGACTCGATGAAGATAATAGCAAAAGTTAGCATAAAAAGTGTATCAAGTACCGACCATAATTCGGTAGGTTGTATATGTTGCTAATTAGGCGACCAAAGGTTTTATCAGCAATACTTTTCATAAGTTTAGGTGGGCTCAACTGCACAGTTATGGAGAAATTAAGTTGAAGCACATAGGTGAATCCTAAGGTTTGGATGGCAAGAAGTAATTGCGTATCGAGTTTCTTGTAAAGAGTGAGCCAATGTAGTAATCTTGTATGGCAATTGACAGCAATAAAGATATGGATACGGGTGTATTTGTGGGATAACTAGAAATGAACCTTTATGTTGTTTAAAATAATGTACATAATGCATACAGTATTTTACTTCGGCGGTGGTGGTGCATTATGTAGTTTATTGACACATTAGCCTATTTGTATTCATGAATAAAACATACAAGTAGCGAATTAGTAAGAAGAAATTGCAACATTTAAGAGTAACGCATTCGGATGTAAGAAGTAGTATTGCATGTTTTCCTACATATAACAACACTTGAATATATGAAACAACAAATTGAATAATAAAATAACATCAAAACAACAATTGTTGAGGTGCGTTTCCTAAACTCTTATTCATATGTGTAATATGTGTGATGCATTGCAATATATATTATTATTGATTTGAGGATCAACGTGAGGGTAACATGTTGCTTCGTGCAGTAGTGGCTACAAGCAACATTTAGCCTTATGGGTGGTGCTAAGATGGTGCAGTTTGTATCCATAAGAACTATGAGACATTAGTATATGATTATGCGTATGTTTATATGATTTACAGTTTAGCTTTCTCACTAAGCTTTTGTAGCTTATCGGATATTGTTGGCTGCTTTTACCGGAATACTTTTACATATATAACACTCTTTTGTAACTAAAACACTTTTGCTATATATACGTGATACCACTTTTGTACGAACGTGAGGGTTCGAGCATACTTTTCAGCTTCCACTAGCTTGCTAAGTATCTACTTTGGTTCAAATGACTTTTATTTAAGTTTTCACTCGTATTTTGAAAATTGGGCGTTACAGAACTCAAAACCTTTCCATCAAAGTCTTCGTCGACAATACAAGAAACTTTCAATTCAATACCCCTATTAGGTTGCGAATTGTTGTCGGCAACTCTATCCTCCTTGTTATTCAATTTATAACATTAAGATATATCATGACCGTCTCTTTTTTAATATCTACATGACTTGAAACCTCTAGACTTTGAACTGCCTTTATTTTTTATGTTCTTTCCTTGAAACAATAGATTTTCTGCTTAAGAACTTGAACATATGTAGACACCCTATCCTTCAACTTTTTTTTGACATGAAACACTTCATAAACTTTCTTAAGTGTTAAAGTATCATTACTATATAATATAGTATCTTTAAAGTTTCAATAACAACTCGGCAAAAAAACATAAAAAATCAAACTCAAATCTTCTTTATCATATTTTACCTCCATAGATTCAAGATCAAAAACAATCTCTTTAAAAACCGAAAGATGATTAAGCATACATCTACCTTCATGCTACTTGTGAGAAAATACTTTTTGTCTAAGGTGCGTCATATTCATTAAATCTTTGACAACACAATTTTGTTTCAACTTCAACCATAAAGAAGCAACGGTGTTTTCTATTAAAACTTATTGTAAAATATTATTAGATAAATGGAGATGAATATGAGAGAGACTTACAATTTTTTCTTCATTATCCTCATCTGACCGAGCCGTGGATATCTTTTCAAGACCTAATAGTACATCATTAATTTTCATTTGAGCCAATATTGCTTGCATGCTCACGTCTTTTCAAGAACAGCGGAAGATCGTATTTCAAAGTAGCAATGTCAATATAAAACCTGAATAAATTGAAAAAGGGTAATATGGAAAGAACGTGGTTCAGACACCACATGTTGTAAAATAAATATATCGGACCACGTAAAAACAAAATACAAATAAATAATAGACAATGAGAATGCCAAGATTTAACATGAAAAAACCCTTGCAGGAAGAAACCACGGACACAACCGATGATATTATTATATGAGAAAAATATGTTGAGGTTATAAAAACGCACATAATCAAAACATAACTTAAACCGGTGAATAATAAAGAAAAGCTACAACTAAATTCTTGGTTTCTACCATATTGTTTTTACAACATATGAAAGAGAACCAAGAAAATAAATCTCTCTTAGTTTGCATCTCTACCGCCTCACCCACATATATATTATATGTGTGTGTGTTTGTGACCAAGATCCATGAAGAAATGAGTTTAAAATAGGATGGCTAGGAAACAAGTAGAGTGTGTCATCTGTCCCATCGTTTGTAAGGGTGTAATAGTAATCATTTAAAATTTCATCCAATAGCCACAATGTTTGACTTTACCATTCCCTCCATTTGTTCATGACACCCAATACCTGATATGAATCCTCCCAAATAAATCTTTTTTAATTTTTTTGCATTTGCATTTAAAATATAGATTTACATGAATCTTTTTTATTGCATCCGAATGTTAAAAGAATAGTTTAACGTGAAACTTTATTTTGTTGCACCTTTTTTTGGTAGCTGCATGTAAAAAATTGCATACCAGAGTCACTTGCAACCCATTACAAAAAACTATGCAACATTATGTTGTAAAAACTGTGTAACGTTGTGTTGTAAAAGATGTGTAACACAATGTTGTAAAGATGTGCAACGGGTGTTGTAAAGATGTACAACACACTGTAAAAAAACATGTAATGCGGTGTAAAGACATGCAGCACTTGTCAATATTGTGCAACAGGTTAACATTGTGTAAAATAGTATTAAAGTTGTGTAACACAATATCAAATTCTTGCACCACAGTATTATATATCACAGTGCAAAATTTGTGCAACATTATGTAAATATAGTGTAATCGAGTTTTAAAAAATATACTGGTATCAAATGAAAGAACATAATTTTATCTTTTAAATAGTGAAAATTTGTTAAATAAAATGTTACTATATAAAAGATATGATATGTTAAAATTTGGTGAGTGTTGGGTTTTATACATAGCTCTCCACTCAGTTTTACAATGTTACTCCTTCAGCCACTTTTTTACATACCCTTCCCAACTAAGATGAACTTTAATTACCAAAATATCATTTCAACCATATATTTAATTTCATTAATTGCACATATTGTTTCTTACACTTCTTAACTTAACACCATTCTTCATGGATCTCTACCGTACACACAAACACACACACACACACACACACACACACATATATATATATATATATAGACTAACCCCAATATTTAGAGTCATAAGCCATTACGTAAAGGAATATGGGCCTAAGGCCCATGCAGGATTTCGGTTCACACACAACAATCTCCACCTAGAGACAAACTCACTTTTGTAAGTCTGTTCATTCAATTGAATTTTGAGTTTCTGGAATTGTTCAAATTGGGTTGTTCGAGTTTGATGATTTTTGACATCAAGTCGATTCGAATTCGTATTAGCGCTAGTAAAATCTGTTTAAATTCCAATATTTGAATTCTGTTCGAATTCGAATATAACCAAATTTAGCTAACTGAATAAATTTATTTTAATTTTTATAGTTTAAACCAAATTTAATTGTAAAACTTTATGATTTTGAATCTCTAATTAGAGTTTGAACTTCTAGAGATGGGTTAAGAGAATATTTATAAAGTTTTTACTATACTTAAAATAACATATTACTATTTGTGGATAAGAAAACAGAAATTAGAAATAGAAATAGAGTTAAAACACTTATATATCATACATATACATATATATTTGAATTTCGAGTCGGGTGACGAAAATCTAGATTCGAAATTCAATTTGAAAGGCAATGTAAAAATTTGAATCCAGTCCAAAACCGATTTGAAACCAAACAAACCAATTCAATTCGGATTATTCGAATTTGATTTAGTTTGAACTTCCAAATATTGAACACCTCTATACTCGTGTAGCTAATAAAAAGATAAAACAACTAAAATTACATTCAAACAAAAATAGTACAATATGTTAATTAACTAAAACTACAATATAGTATAATTAAGTACAATAAGCATACCAGAAACAAAAACTACGAGTGATATTCGATTTCGCTAATGTAACTCGAAGACGAGCCGAATTCAGTGTCTTGAGTTCATTGTCTATGTAAATTAAACATCGACACTGCCTAGCCTACTCTCAAGGCAAATCAATGACTCGAAATTAGTGTTAGAAATCAAGAACCTCCTTGTGATTATGTCTTACGGGGCGCAATATTAAAAATCAGCAAACTTGAGAAACCTCCTATGCATGAACATAAGACATTCAAAATGTTTCGGCCAGTAACCTCAAGATCCATAAGTGTGTACTTCTCGCCGTCACAATAATGAGAGAAAGGGTACTCTTCGACTTCCTCGATGTATTGCAATTTAAGTTGATTTTAGTTGGGCAAGCCATGATTTAGAAGAAATTTGTAGATGGTAATACAAAATATGAAGAAGATTTAGGAGAAGATGAAGAAAATGTAGAGTATTTGGTAGAACAAGTTGTATGTTTTTTAGCTTATATATACATATACATATATATATAAAGAGGATCAATACAAAACCATTATTATATATAGAACATTTTGACCGTTAGATTAAGTTAGAGAATTATTTTTTTAATTAAAAAAAACTTTCATTTGTAATAAACATCGAAAAGGGCAGATTTGGAGTTTTAATCCCATTATCTTTATCCGCTCGTTCTTTGTCGGTTTGAAGTATAGCAACATCCGCACAATCTCTCTCTTCAAACCTCTACCTGGACGTTGTCTCTCTCTTTTTCTACTTCAATCGGTGTTTGATCTCAAATCACCCCTCCATCTCCATTTCTGCACTCTCTCTTTTTTGTCTTCTGCAACATGATGGCTTTCTCCTATCACAATCTTCGTTGTGCGACTCTGCCCTGGTTGCCAAACACCACTGGATCTAAGGTTGTTGCCTATGGATCTTTCACTATCACCCGTCGTCGTTTTCAGTATGTTATATGATCTCCACCATGGTTCAATCTCAAAAAGGAAATGCAAGCTTAAAGAAAATGGGATCAAATTTGAAAAGTAAATTCAATCATCGCCACCCTCATACGCCGTTCTCAGATTGTTCGTATCTTTTTGGTTTTGAATTAGGGTTTCTATTTTGGAGCTTAATATGCATCCTTGATTATTTTATCATCTCCTAGATTTTGGTGGGTGAATTTATGGCCAATGCTACTCTTAATGAAGCAATTTCAAAAGGATATTTGCCTTTTCATCTACTGCAAATTGGTGGTTGAATCTAGGACACATAGTAGGTGAGAACTAATGTCTCCAAAAAGTAATTCTAGAGAGATAATATGTATTTTCATCTCCTACATTTTGGTCGCTCAATTGAGGGCAAATGATTGTTCGCTTTGAAGTTCTATTTTTTATGATAGGTATATGCATTTCATTCAATTTGAAATATTTTGGATATTTTTCAAATTATTATTTGTATGGGTTGTTAATTGTATATATATATGCTTATATGAGTTTGGCATTTTTTTAATGTGGTTTGTTGTTGGTGTATATGAGTTTAGCAGTTATTGTGTAACACAGTAAATTCTCAAGCCATTTTTTTTAAACCGCTGCGGAAGCGTTAACTAATTTCATTTAATCAAATACAAAGTACAAAGTACTGTTTACAAACATCACGTCAAGTTGTGTTACAAAATATTTACAAACGTGGCTCGTCTCTTCTCAAAACATAATATCAGAGCATTGGTCAAATTTTCCTTCCCTAAAAACAAAGCTAAACAACCAGACCTGCAAAAAAGCAATCAACTAAGGGGAATTAGCACAAAGCTAAGTGAATTGAAGCTACAGACAAGCATCCCCAAACAACAAGCACAAGCAATCAGATCTCAACAGATCAAACAATCTCCACAAGCCAATCCAATCTTTAGAGGAACGGCGGTTCTGTAGAACCTGCAACCGATGCGGGCCAAAGCAAAGGTTTACCGATAGTTATTTGCTACTTGGTACAGTTAAAGCCCCTTCTACTGCAACAAATGCATAGAAAGTCTAGAACTGTGCAACCAATAGCAGATAGCCCAGCCCAAAACATGCGATAGCTGACCCCCAACCATGCACGCACATAATTAACCATGCATACAGGTCTCGCCACGTGCACACATAATTAACCATGTGCACTGGCCACGCAACAATCCAAACAATCCCAATCAACAAGCAACAATCAACTATCAACAAATAACAATCACACAATCTGTCAACACATACCAAGTAACACATTCCATAATGGCAATTCAACTTAAACAGTTCATCATAGCATCTTGGATTTATTCAGTCTAGCATGACATCTTAGACTAAACAGCCTATCAAAGCATCTCAGACTAAATAGTCTAGCAAGGCATCTCAGACTAAACAGTATATCGTGTCAACTTAGACTAAATAGTCTATCATAGCAAATCCAAATCATAAAAATATCTCAATTCATGTAATCATAAACGTTACCACCATCACCACTCGTGAGTACACTTCCACTCACCTCAGTCCACGTTCTCTTCTGCTCAGTTGTCTAATATCACTGAGTCTTTACAAATCCTGAGAACACAACAAACAAAAGTCAATCTCTGATAAATATATATCCACAATATATATTTATATCTCTATATAACTTGTAAACCACATACAATAATCATATAAACAATAACCCATCACTTCCCGCACAAATTCGTAGCAAAACAAACAAATTTCTAAAATATAGCTTGTCGCGTCGCGCCTCGACGCATGCGGATTAGGGTTCCGGATTTGAGTGTCGGATTTCCGGGTTCCGGATTCTAGGGTTCTCGGATTTGCTTCTATTGGATTTCAAAGGATCCGGATTTTAGGGTGTCGCGCCGCGACGTGTCGCGTTTCAGCCTCCTTCCTCACAAACTGTCGGATTTCCAGCATACCAATCTTATATATTTCATTTCCAACATTCATTTTCTCAATCCAAATCACTTCTAACACATATGGAACTTCATATAACTCAACAACAAACATGTATATCTCATCAAATCCAACTAAAACTCATTATTCAACATAACCCATATATCAAGTTTTGAGCTTTCAAGCTCCTATCATGGTAGTTCACCATTCTAACATGTATTTCAACATATAAACACATCAAAACAATATATAGCATCATATGAACACATACTAACCTTCAGTTTGATTTGAGAATCACAAATCCTTTACTTTGAATTTCCAAGTTTCTTCTTTTCTAGCTTTCTTCAACAAGAGGTTTTGACACACACACACTTTCACACTTTTACTATGTGCTGGTGAAATAAACCCCACGTATACATATTTCCTTTTATTCAAGTAGGAGGTGGCCAACTTCAACTCTGAAATCCTATTCTTTTCTTTCATACAACATACATCCATGCATACATACTTACATGCACATACATAACATACATGTCTTTTTCTTCTTCTTTTTATTCCAGTAACACAAATATATATATTTTCATAAATATGTACTTTCAATTCAATCAATATTTATTCAATTAACCACATAATTGACTTACGCAAATTAAATACGATATCACTTGCCGCAAGCCCGCTAATCAAATAGCCCGGGTTTGCGGATGTTACATATTGCTTTTTTCATTTTCTCCTCTGCTTATAATACTTGTATTCCAATTGTGTACTTCTAACTCTTCTATTTCAATTTTATTAAGAAGACCTGCATTTTTACGGAACCCTGCATTTTCACATGTGCATTTTTGAAAAAAAAAATCTAGTGGAAATATGTTAAGACTGGGTTTGAATTTAAAATGACGAAAATCTAAACACAATGGTTCGATTCGCCGCAGTCTCTTGATCGGATACATATTTGGATGTGCAATTGAATTAAACACTAGTCCGGACTATAACTCAAATCACAAAGGCCAACAACAAGCACAAGCAATCAAGGCCAAAAATTTCAATTCAATAATCAGTACTCAATTAGGGCATCACAAAATACCCCAAATCACAAAATTCACAGTATACAAGTATCACAATGTGCAATGGGCATCACATTGTACATACATCACATAATCATTACCATGAATGATTTGATTTATCAAAATAATATTCTATAATATCCCATATCCCTTTAATCCCTATAAACTACATTGCCAAACATAAATAAACATAAGCATGATGACTTATATTCTTTTATAAAAACAAGTATCCGCATGGTGTATTCACCGGTGGGTGTGATAAGGATTACTATCCAACCACAAATAATCTTACTTGATGTCCAGACCTATTACATAAGTTTAAACAAAACTTCTTAGATAACTTACCAAATTCGCAAAACGAGAGACATATTTGACCTTGATATTAGATGATTTAAGAGGCTATAAACACACTTTAATAATAGCTACTCATGAATCCCAAAACACCTCATGAAAGCTTAAGGTCAATTACTAAAAAAAATTTCATTTACATTTACCAAAATATGCTCCAAAATTGAACGAAGACATTTAAGCCAACCTACAATTGATTTTTAATGAATTTAATAAACAGTGCAAATTCTACGAAATTACGAACAACAACATCAGCTTTGACTTTTTCATGATTAAAACTTACAAAATCCCCATCTAAATCGATACCAATGTGCACCAAACTCATAAATAAGTTTTATACATGTTTTGGTCATATCTAACGTACCAAAATAGATTATAACATTACCATATCAAACTTTTGAATGGTCAAACCCTAACACTAACAATTCTTGACCCACATACAAGCATAAATCACATACGGGTCTTAATAAATCATCAAACTTGCTGAATAGATTCATATGTAGGCCAAGAACACTTGAAGTTTGAAATCAAACTTCTTGATAGCTCTAAGTGAAGAATTACATCATAGAAACATTATATTAGTTTCAATCTTCAATATTCAAGCTCCAAAACCCACAAGCAACTTCAATGCCCCAAATTGCCAACATCTCTCTCATTTTCTCATATGTTGGCAGCCGGATACACAAGTTCTAGAGGTTGACTAAGCTTATTAATATTTTATTTGTTTATTTGGTAAACCAAATTACACAATTGCCCCCTATAATCTTTGATAATTGCCCAACTAGACCAACAAGTATGCATAGGGTACTTGTACTAAGTGTAATAACCAATCAAATCTATCATAAAATCTTAATTTACTAACATAATAATCCATTAACCATTTGTATCTGATTCTTACAAACTTGTTCTACAGCTCCAATTTACAATAAAGCACAATACGTTTTAATAAATCATCATAAAATATAATCAATCATAATTGTCATAAAAAGGTTTCATATAACCTAAAAGTACATACTTAATGAGTATACGAAAAACCTCATTAATATTCTGAAAATTCGGTTTATTAATCAAAGATTTATAAATCTGTTACTAAAACATAATTACAAATCTTACTTAGTATTAGAACCACTAACTCAAAATAACATTGTCGTAAAATTCCGGATACGGTGGGTATTAGGCGGGTCTTAGTATTTAGTGTGATAAAGCGGACCACTACATGGTTGAGTAATGCGTTGAGTGATGGTAAAAATTACTAACATAACCTTGTAATGGTTGTGATAAGAGATGATCACTCTTGATTACCTCCACCAAAGACATCCCGCCCCTACCCTACTCTTTTCTCTTTTCTCTATCTCTCTTTTTTCCTCTCTCACTTGTCTTCCTCTCTTTCTCTCTATCTCTCTTTCTATTAAATATAAAAAATGAAATAAGAAAGTAGAGAAAAAAACTGAGAATAGTAAAACTTTGGTTGCAGGAAATGCTAGTAAAAGTAATACGACACTTAAAAAGGTATAACCAAAACCTAATAAAAAACTACATTCTCAAAACTAATTCTCAAATTCAAGTATCGTTACAATCTTTAATCCATACAACCCTTACCAATTGAAAATACGCTTTGGGGTTCCATGTAAGTTCATGTGGTTTAGACCGGTTTTTACATAGATTTAGTTATCTAATTAAATTATTTTTGTTCCAATTAAATTGACAAATTCGAAAATACGTGGCATCTTTCAAAAAACAACACACAACTCATCTTTCAACATTCTCTTCCACTTGCTACATTTTTGCTTGTAAAAACTCGTACGTGTTTCTCAACAGCTCTTCAATTTCCCCACCTATTACATCCACCGATCCACGTGTACACCATCCAAACACCCCAAATCCACCATAAATACCAACCAACCCATGATCATTGATTACCATCTCATTCACACTACGTACGTACCAATATCTCCCACAATGGCAAAGCTAATAGTTCTCGCACTCGCCTTCACTGCTCTTGTAGCCTTTGCTTCCGCCCATACAACAACCATCGTCACCACCACCATTGGTGACGACAACACTGTCTCACGACGACAGTGTAGCCCACAGCTCCAGGGAGAGAGTTTCAATCAGTGTGTGAGGTACCTCCAGCAACAAGGTCAGCAGCAAGCAGGCGTTCAGCAGTGCTGCCAAGAGCTTCAACGAGTCGACGAACAGTGCCAGTGTGAGGCGGTGCAGCAGGTGTTCCAGAAGGTCCAGAGGCAGCAGCAGCAACAACAGGGACAGCAAGGTGGACGCTATGGTTCTCAGCAGCTACAGGGGTTGAAGATGAAGGCTCAGAACCTCCCTAACCAATGCAACCTCCAGACAAGACAGTGCCCAATCAGAACCGTCATCAGCACCACCACTATCACCAAGGAGGAGGATAACCGCCATCAGCCATTTGGCTCAAGGCAGCAATGCAGCCGATCAGAGGTCCAAGGACGAAGCTTCAACCAATGCCAAAGGTTTACTTTACATAATTAATTAATTCTTGGATTTTACTAATCTATTATATCTAGTACTCCTTAACTAATTAATTCCATGCTAATTCTACTATATATATTTATCCACAGGTACATCCAGCAACAAGTTAGTGGCTCCCCCTATCTTCTGATGAGCATCAACAGGCAATCTGGACAAATGAGGCAAGGTGTTCAACAATGCTGTAATGAGCTCCAAAACGTGAGGCAGGAGTGCCAGTGTGAGGCGATGAAGGAGGTTTACAGGCAAACCACGCAACAGATGCAACAAGGCGGCCGACAGCAGAAACGAGGTGGGCAGCAGGAGATTGTGCGTAGTGTGGTTCAAAACCTGCCCAATGAATGCAACTTGGATGTCCAGCAATGCCAGATCCGATCGGCTATGTTCTGAAGCTAGCTAAGCTGATGAGCATGAATCGAGTAATAAATGGAGTCGAGTCGAGTCAGTATCGCTCATCTCTAGTTCATGGCCAGAGGTTTTAAGGCTTTGAGATGGGATGGGAGCTTATAAGTTTTCTAAGTAATAATAACCACGTACGTACATGCGTGTGAATACATATATCTATGTGTAATCGTGCGTACGTGTGCATGTGGCTTCATCTTTTGTACCTTTTATTAAATAATAAAATAAAATGAGAGCCCGAGTTTTAATATTCGAATTTCTATGGTATAAAGTCTTAAGAATTAACACTCGCAAAATAAACTCACAAAGATGATATATAGAGAAAATAACTAAAATATGGAAGGGAGAAGCCATGCAATTGTAGAAAAAACAAAAGTTGCTGCTACTTTTTTATTCACAAAATAGAAAATTTTAATGCATCGATCCTTAAATAAGGAAAACAAAATAGCTAACTATCTAATGGAAAGTTACTAGAGACGTGGCTAGCATGTGCCACTTCTTGACTCTTAAAACCAAGGCACTAAAACTATTTTTTGCTAAAGAATAATTCGAACCGTTGGGCAAACCAATTAACCCAATAATCATCCCTTTAATCGGTTAATTTTTTCATATCATCCGTTCACAACATGGATCACAAAGAAATTTTCTACAAGATAAATTTCATCTCAAATGATTACTATAAGAAAATCAGGAATCATAAAGACATTTTCTACCCACCAAATTTGGTGGGAAGTTTTCAACAAATTTGAATTTGTGTTGGAAGGCAAATTTTCAACGGAAATTCATGAAAGATCTCTGGAAATTTTGAGGGAATTTGTTTTTCTACCAAACTTTTATTGATGGTCTATTTTGTGGGAATCCGGGGAAACAGCCTTTTCCCATATATGGATTAATTTGTCCAACACCAAAGTGTTAGATGTGTCTTGAAATTAGCGGTACAATTGGAACTATAATATAATTTAATGGGAAGCACGACGTAAATGTAAATTGTCGTTTTAATTATAATGGAAGGCTTTGAAATTTAAATTTTGAATTTGGATATCTCAATTGAGATTCGGCCGTATTTATGTTATTCAGATGTTAGTGTTTATCATTGCTTATTTGAATTAAATTAGGTTTAGGATTTCTTGTTTCTATTTATAAATATCGTAGCTAGGTTCCATTTAACTTATGAGTCTTAGGGTGACATCTTGTAAACACTTTAGTCATAATAA
Organism: Dittrichia graveolens; assembly: GCA_038502395.1. Taxonomy (NCBI): domain Eukaryota; kingdom Viridiplantae; phylum Streptophyta; class Magnoliopsida; order Asterales; family Asteraceae; genus Dittrichia; species Dittrichia graveolens. Next base: position 79,836,516 of record JARJIL010000005.1, on the reverse strand, counting down.
AGAGGTCTCTGGTTCTATCCATGGACGTAGGTCGTGATTCTGACTGAATCACGTTATATCTTAGTGTCGTGTTTATCTAGTTTTTGTTATCCGCATCTTCTAATGGGTTCTTGTTAATGTTTCAAGTTCGATCCTTACAAGGTGGTGATCCCATTCCTAACAAAAAGGGGGTGTTTTGTTGTAGTAGTCCAAAAGATTTTGGCAATTGAATATATGAATTCTACGTACTTAGATTGTTTATCTTGAATATTTATGAAACTTTTAGTGTTTACAACACTTAACTCAAAATAGAATAATTAAACTAGGCTCAATGTGTTAAACCATATACATTATATACAGACACAAGAAAAAATGGCCCCTCTAATCCATAGGCCCTAGATATTTGCCCCTTCCACACGCCTTTAAGACAGCCCTGGGCATTGCTGTTGGGAATCCTCATAAGGCATAAAATAAACCCTAAAACTAGGCATCCGTTTTGATTTCTTATTTACAGTCAACGATTATTATCTTTTATTTTTCATTTTGTTTTTGACCATTTAATTTGAATACAAAAAGAATGTAATAAAGGTTTTATTTGTGTATGATCTTTGCAAATAGTGATTTGCTTAGTTGATTTTACTTCTTTAAATTTAGTTGTCATGTTGTTGTTATTCACACCAACAGTTTGTGAATAGGGTGTAGTTTAAATTCTTTATCCTGCATGCATGCTCAAATTATTTTCAATGGTTTAAATATAATTCATAGTAAAGTTTCTACAATCTTTCAAAGACAATACTTATATGTGACCTGATTCCTGCTATATTGGACTTGTTTTGTAAAAAAAACTCAAGAAGCTTTGCTAGTAGCTTCTAAAAGTTAATTGAAAATGATAAACATTTGGAATTTGGTTATTGTTTAATTAGCATGAAAATATGTGTGGCTTGCAAAAGCCCTAAAAAAAGTACAACAAGAAAAGCAAATCCAAAAAAAAAGTTTAGTGATGACTAAATTAGTATGCAGTATAGTATAAGATTGTTGCATACATAAACACTTCTTTTACTTTCATAAATATTGAGGCGGATTATTCCTATTAGTATGCAGAAAGGAAACATTTGAAATGGTAATGCATACATCTGAATCTTAAATATTTAGTATGTTTCATACGAGTAATAGTAATGCATACATTTGATTCCAAAGTCCTTAGTTTTTTGTATAATTTTCTATGCAATCATAGACTCTCAAACCAATAACAAACAAATTATTCAATGTATTAATTTGTCAATTCTATGTAGTTGTGATGCATACAATTAAATTGAAATCCCCAATATGATTTCAAACTATTCTCTCGGGACTTGTCTGCACAACTTTAACAATCAATATATTACTATATAATTTGGCATACATTTTCATTTTTTAAAGCATTTGGCACACATTTTATTCTTTAGCTTTGTGTTATTTTTGTAGTACATATGCATACAAATAATAACTATACCAAATCTTTAAATCTTTCATGTGTATGCATCACCATGGGTGTATGAGATATATGGCTAGGGCACACATATGCTTTAGAATCCTTTTTAGGGCATTTCTTGTAACACCCGCAAACCTGGGCTAGGAAATTAGCGGGTTAGCGCTATGTGCTTATCTGGTTTAATGTGATTAAGTGGTTAATTATTTAATTAATTAATCTAAGTATGTGTTAATAATTATGCATGATATATTATGTATGTTAGAACCATATGTATGTATGTATATAAGTTTCCATATGCATGTATGTATATAATTGTATACGTATGCATGAAATGGGACACCTCTTACTTCGGTTTGTGTGAATGAATACGTGTGTGTATAGGTTAACATGGATTAATTAGTAATCATTTTATCAAAACAAAGAAAGTGAAAGTGTGTGTGTGGTGTTTTTCTCTCTGCTAAAGAAACCGAAAGAAGAAAAGAAAGAACAAGAATCGGAATTTCTTAGGTTCAATTGCAAATTCAAGATAAAGGTTAGATATATATACTTTGATGTATTTACATGATAATTTGAATAGGATTGATGATGAATAAACATGGAATTCATGAAGGACAAGAGAATCGGTTTTAAACATGATTTTATGGGTTTATGATTGTTCTTGTGATTTATGAACTTGAAATAGGTTATGATGCATGAATATGTATTTAAAAGTGTTTAAACATGTTTCTGTTAAGTTATGATGAATCTATAAATTTTGTGTTTTGAGTTTTGATGAAGTTATGATGTTCTCGGATTTGATGGAAGAAGATGGCAAAACCGACACTTGTAAAACTGATACTTATGAAATCCGAATGTAGGAAATCTGATTACCTTAAAACCGAAATATTGAATCCGGAACCCAAAATCCGATTGTTTGCAAAACCGAGACCTAAATCCAATACACTTGAAATCCGGATTTGAAGAATCCGACACTTTAGAATCCGATAACCATGAAATCCAATACTTGGAAAATGATAACTTAGAATCCGATACATGTGAAATCCGAGCCTCAGAATCCGAGTGAAGTAAAATCCGATACTTTGATAGAATCCGACAGTTAGTGAAATCCGACACTCAGAGTTGCGGATTTCTAGAAATCCGATGGTGCTAAATCCGATAGTTTGTGAAATCCGACACTTTGTGTTTTAGATTTGTATTTGTTATTGTTTGTTTGATTTCATGAATGAATTATAAATATATGGATAGATATATTTATGAGAATGAGACTGATTTGGTTATTGTTGTGTTTTCAGGCAATCCAAAAGCTTAGTAATATTAGACATCTGAGTTCGTGCTAAAATAGAGGTGAGTGGACGTTAATCGCGGATAGTAACGATTGTAGTTAATGTTATTGATGTGATGCATGATTGTGATTGAGATTGGATTGATTGAATTGTTGATTGTGATATTGATTGTTGATATCTGCTGCATGACTATTTGGTCAATACGCGCTCTTAGGATGATTTTGAGTTATGTTTGAGAAGTCAGCTATACGTGGACTTGGGTTGGGCTCGTCTACTGGTTGGTTGAACAGTAGTAGCCCTTCTGTTGCATATGTTGCTTCAGAGGTGGAGTTTACTGTGCCAATTCAGTAGAGAGCTATCGGTAAACCTTTGCTTTGGCTGACATTGGTTGTAGGTTCTACGCCGAACCGCCGGTCTTCTCGGATATGTGATTACATGCTTTGATATTGATTGTGAATGTTTGCTTTTGGTGTTTAGTCTCTACTCACTTAGCTTTGTGCTAATTCCCCTCGGTTGTTGTTTTGCAGGTTCGTGTTTAAGATTGTAGAAGGAAGAGTTGACCATTACTCTGATACTGTGTTTAAAAAGAGACGAGCCAGTCATTTTTGTAACACCAAAACAGTTGTAGATATTATTGGTTTTGAACAAGTGATGTACATTCGTAAATATTAGATTATATGTGATGTGTTTGTTTAATTAAGATTCCGCGGCGTTTTTTTAAAAAAATTGTTTGTGATTTTCCGGTGTTACATTTCTAATCCAGTGGATCGGATCCACGCTTGTGGGGTATGTGTTTTTAACAGGTTGTCATGGTTCGCAAGTTTTTGAAGTTAGAACAATCCTTTTACAACTGTGTTCGAAAAAGACTTGGATGAAGATAATAACAAAAAGTAGTATAAAAAGTGTATCAAGTACGGAAAAGAATCCGGCAGGTCGTATATGTTGCTAATTAGGCGACCGAATATATGTTTTATCATCCATAGTTTTCATAAGTTTGGGTGGGCTCAACTGCACAGTTATGAAGAAATTAAGTTGAGGCACATAGGTAAATCCTAGGTTTGGATGGCAAGAAGTAATTGTGTGTATCGAGTTTCTTGTAAAGAGTGAGTCTATGTAGTAATCTTGTATGGCAATTGACAGCAATAAAGACATGGATGCTGGTTTATTTATGGGATAAACAGAAATAAACTTTTTATATTGTTTAAAATAATGTACATAATGCATACAATATTTGACTTCGGCTGTGGTGGTGCACTAAGTAATTTATTGACACATTAGCCCATTTGTATTCAAGAATTAAACATACAAGTAGTGAATTAGTAACAAGAAATAGTAACATTTAAGAGTAACGCATTCCGATGTAAGCAGTAGCATTGCATGTTTTCCTATATATAACAACACTTGAATCTATGAAACAGCAAACTGAATAATAAAATGACAGCCAAAACAACAAATATATTTGCAGTATGCATAAAATAATTTCTTGGTGTTGATTTAAATGCTTTATGGACATTATCTATATAATGCATACATATGTATGCATTACTGTTTAGTTCCTAAGTGACCCTTTTGCAGGTTCGTGCATACATTAACAAAATTACAAAGTACACAAAAAGCGATTGTTTTATAGAAGATTAATCCCTATAATTGCTACGCCATTACAAAAAAATTGGGTATCACCGGCGGAAGAATTTGTTACAGATTTTCAACGAAAATATTCTATAGGCAAAATCGTCATACGAAACTGTTTCCTACGGATCTCAAATATTTTCAATGGATTCTTCCGTAAGAAATCTATTGGTAAAATATTTTTAGAAAAGTAGAAAAATAGTTTTTACCTTTGAAAGTTTTTGTAAGAAATCTGTTGGAAAAATTTAACAACGGATTTCCAATTGATTTTAACGATATTTTTTGCTATATGCTTTCCAACATATTTTTCCAACGCTTTCCATTGGAAATTCTGAATTTTTCTTTTGTTAGAAAATTGTAGAAAATCCATTGGAAATATTTTTCGTTTTTCTTTGTTTATTCGTTGAAAAATTGTTGGAATCCGGTTGAAAAGTTTTTAATATCTTTTTTGTTTTTCAAATTTTTATATATTCCAATAATATTAAAATAGTGCACAATATCTAAACTAACTAAATAACGTGTCAACGACCAAAATATAATGATGTATAAGCTAATCAAAGTTTCAAAAGTATTAGCATACAACGTATTCATGATATTTAAATTCAAAAGTTTATATCGATCACAAGCATACTATAAATACTAATCATGTGAAGACAGTGATCGACGTTGTTGCCATATCATTTCGTTTAATTCCTTCATTTGCTCTTCCATTTCCTTCCTCAATGTCTCTTGGCGCACGACCTCTGCCTCGATTCTTTCCATGTTAACAAGTATGGTTTTTTCCCTTTAGGCAACTAATCGTTCACGCTCATGTGCAGCTGTTTCCTTCTCTTCTGCAGCTCTATCACGATCCTCTAATTATTTGATGAATCTTTCTTTCTACAAATATTACATAATTAAATCTTAGCAAATCGGTTGGAAATACATGTAATTTCCTATGGATCTCCAACGGAACTATTAATGTATTTTACATTTCGTTAATATACATACACATGCATATGCTTCTAGCACCTACGGTCCTACCTACACATATAATGTGCAAACAAACACACAAACTAACATACATTTGCACATCCACACTTACGTGTTTTTGTCTCTATACGAACATGTACATACATAGTATCTAGTGTAACGTCCCAATTTTTTTTTATATAATTAAACAAGAGTACGATGGATAATGCATCACAATTAAAACCTTGTATCAGTTGATTACAACACCGGGTGATAACCCGCATAATTCAAATGTAATAGTTTGGAATGCATCATTAAGACAAATAGTGTAAACACTGCGGAAGTATGAGGAAAGATGAGCTATCAACCGCGTGTTAGAGCCCCGTCGTGGCCATCACCTGAAAAGAAGGTTAAACGACAACCGTAAGCACGAAACTTAGCGAGTACACTTACTTACAATCAACCATATGACACCACGTCAGTTGCTTTGCATTCATGTTACATCTTTCATTCCCGCTACCGTAGTAGTCGGTCCCACATTCCCGCTACCGTAGTAGTCGGTCCCACATTTCCGTCACCGAAGTGAACGGTCCCATCATACCCGTCACCGTAGTGAACGGTCTAGTCATTCCCGTCATCAAAGTGAACGGTCCAATCATTCCCGCCACCGAAGTGCACGGTCCCATCATTCCCGTCACCGAAGTGAACGGTCCAATCATTCCCGCCACCGAAGTGAACGGTCCAACATTCCCGTCACCGAAGTGAACGGTCTAACAATAGCATAGCATGATACAAATATCAGTTCATCAATTCACCATTCATCAATTCATCAATTCATCATTCATTAATCATATAGCATATAGCACATTTAACACACACATCATAGGGTTTAGATAGTAAGTAAGAATACTCACCTGTCTTGCGGTTCAATCTCACAGTCTTAGCTTACTAGAACACTTGTGGTTACTTGCCAATCGACCGTCACCTACAATGGATCTAATAAATCAATACCATGTACGAATCCCTCGTTCGTTTATCCGCGTAATACATTCGGGTTTCACAAGGCATGTAACAATAAGGAATGCATTAGAGTCCATAAGTTGGGGACGTGTCGCGCCCATTAAACCGACGCGTCGCGTCGAGGTAAAGTGTCGGATTCTACAATCCGGGTCTGACTGTCGGATTTTCAACTTAACTTTCGGATTTCAATTCATATAGAAACTATCGGATTTCCAACTCATGTGGAAACTATCGGATTTCCAACTAACTGTCGGATTGTTATACCTAGATTTCAATGTTTTCGGATTATAAACATAAGTCGCGTGGCATAGGTTTCAGGTTATAAAACCATAAGTCGCATGAGGGTGGTAACCATGCAAAAGTCGCATGGGGGTATCAAGTGTCGCATGAAAAGTTTTCAAGTGCAAAGGTCGCATGGTTATAAGTTACAAATAAAGGTCGCATGGGGTTTCAAGTTTGAAAGTCGCATGGTGTATAGGTTCAAGGCAAAAGTCGCATGGGATTGTAAACATGAAAGTCGCATTGAAGCTCCATGCGACTGTCGCATCATGCGACAGTCGCATGGGGGTGTGGTTACAAAAGTCGCATGGTGCAATTAAGTTGGTTTTCAAAGGAAAGTCGCATAGTTTAAAAATAAAGGTCGCATGAATTGCAACAAAGAGTCGCACGACTTACACCACAAAAATCGCATAGGCTTAAAACCAAAAGTCGCATGACTCCCAACAAAGAGTCGCACGACACATTTTTAAAAGTCGCATGGGATGAACTTCATCCCTACTAGTTCATCATTTTCAACTTTCAGGCTCCATGGCCAAAATCATGTTCTTTCAAAACTTAACCAAATCATTTCATTTTGGTTTCAAAACATTTCTCCATTCATTTAAACACTTCTTTCAAGATTTAAGCACATTACAACAAGTATTGAAGCTCATTCTTCCATTTCTTTTTCTCTGGTTCTTCTTAAACCTAGAACCCCAAAACCCAGAAGCTAAATCATGTTATCATCATCTATACAAGATAAAATTGATACCTACAGTATCCTAGTGAGGTAAGAAACATTACCTGATGATTCTTGTAGCAATTCTTTGAGTTTCCCAGCTGATTCTTGCCTCTCCTTCCTTGTTTCCTCGTGGGGTGTAAGCACACACACAAAAACACACACTAAACTCCCTCTCAATGCAACAGTAACAAACCTTTGGGGGTTGTGCCCTATTTCACTTCATATATACCTTTTTGAAAGGCTTAGCCCAATACACATTTGAAGAGCCCAATAACATTAAATCAAATAATATATATTTAAGCCCAACATGTACACATATTTAATCCAATAGGACTTAACTTGTCCAACATAATCATCTAATATATTTTACAATTACAATTCACAATATTATTTCTCAACAAAATATTTCCTTTATTCATTTTCGAAGTTCAGGTGTTACATCTAGCTCTTATAAACTTACATTTATAAAGACATACACATAAGTCTATAAATATCTAGATAATCACACATTCAATATGATATACAATTACAATACAATAACCATTCCATATACAAAGATATACACATACTTGGAATATACATCGCTACACAAACATACATATCATACACATGTTTGTGAATTATTTAGTATATCGAAGTATATTAGTGTGATTTTAATGTAAAACGATGTTTATTATTGTTTCTTAGCATTGATTTCATAAGAAGTTTCTTGTCTTTAAGTTTTTGTATAAATATCCATTGGAAATATGTTGAAAACACATGTAGTTTCCTACAAATTTCCAACAGAATAATTAATAATTTAAAAACTAGCTACTTCCGTCAGAAATCGGTTTGGAACATATGTAGTTTCCTACAAATTTTCAACGGAATAATTAATAATTAAAAAAAACTATTTATTTCTGTAGGAAACCAGTTGGATATACATGTAGTTTCCAATAGATTTTCAAAGGAACTATTAACATATTTTACATTTTGTTAATATATATAAATATGCATATGCTTCTAGTAAATACGGTCCTACCTTTACATATAACCATTACATATACAAAAGTATATAAATATGTGGTATGTATCTTTATACAAAAATATATAAATATGTGACATTGATTTCAGTATTTTCAAGTTTTTATTAGAAATCGGTTGAAAATTACACACACTTCAAACATACCAATTACTTATTTTAAAAATTAATTATTTTTTTACAAAACTAATTACTACGTGGGAACTCGGTTGAAAATAATCAAAACCGGGCCAAAATCAACCCAGATCAACTATAACCCCGGACGGATTAATGCGGGACGGAAATGACCAATACGGGGTATACATTCACTCGGTCTTCTCACTGGGTCACGGATCAATCGGTCAGACCGGTCGGGTCAACCCAGGTTTTGAACATTGATTAATTTAGACCGGTTTTTACATAGATTTAGTTATCTAATTAAAAAAAATTTGTTCTAATTAAATTGACAAATTCGAAAATACGTGGCAATCAAATCGGTATATTCCAAACTCCACTTCCTGGAGCCATTTCATCACAAGTGTACACCAATTTCACAAAAACAACACACAACTCATCTTTCAACAGTCACTTCCACATGCTACGTTTTTGCTTGTAAAAACTCGTACGTGTTTATCGGCAACCGATAAATTTCACCACCTATTACCTCCACCGATCCACGTGTACACCATCCGAACACCCCAAATCCACCATAAATACCAACCCAGCATTAATTACCATCTCAATTCACACTACGTACCAATATCTCCCACAATGGCAAAGCTAATAGTTCTCGCACTCGCCTTCACTGCTCTTGTAGCCTTTGCTTCCGCCCATACAACCATCGTCACCACCACCATTGGTGACGACAATCCTGTCTCACGACAACAGTGTAGCCCACAGCTCCAAGGAGAGAGTTTCAATCAGTGTGTGAGGTACCTCCAGCAACAAGGTCAGCAGCAAGCAGGCGTTCAGCAGTGCTGCCAAGAGCTTCAACGAGTCGACGAACAGTGCCAGTGTGAGGCTGTGCAGCAGGTGTTCCAGAAGGTCCAGAGGCAGCAGCAACAACAACAGGGACAGCAAGGTGGACGCTATGGTTCTCAGCAGCTACAGGGGTTGAAGATGAAGGCTCAGAACCTCCCTAACCAATGCAACCTCCAGACAAGACAGTGCCCAATCAGAACCGTCATCAGCACCACCACTGTCACCGAGGAGGAGAACCCCTTCTGGCCCTTTGGCTCAAGGCAGCAATGCAGCGATCGATCTGAGGTCCAAGGACGAAGCTTCAACCAATGCCAAAGGTTTACTTTACATAATTAATTAATTCTTGGATTTTACTAATTTACTATATCTAGTACTCCTTAACTAACTAATTCCATGCTAATTCTACTATATATTCCCACAGGTACATCCAGCAACAAGTTAGTGGCTCCCCCTATCTTCTAATGAGCAACAACAGGCAATCTGGACAAATGAGGCAAGATGTTCAACAATGCTGTAATGAGCTTCAAAACGTGAGGCAGGAGTGCCAGTGTGAGGCGATGAAGGAGGTTTACAGGCAAACCACGCAGCAGATGCAACAAGGCGGCCGACAGCAGAAACGAGGTGGGCAGCAGGAGATTGTGCGTAGTGTGGTTCAAAACCTGCCCAATGAATGCAACTTGGATGTCCAACAATGCCAGATCCGATCGGCTATGTTTTGATCGATTACCAGTGGCTAATTAGCATGCATGCATGAATCGAGTAATAAATTGCGTCTGATCAGTCGCATCTCTCATCTCTAGTTCATGAGTTTTATGGCTTTGAGATGGGGTAGTACGTAGTTAAGTTTTCTAAATAATAATAAACACATGCATGGGAATATATATCTACATCTACATATATATGTATGTACATGTGTACGTAATCGTGGCTTTCCTGTTAATTATGTACCTGTTATTAAATAAAATGGCAGCCCCATGGTTCTAATCTTCCAACTTCTTTAAGCATACAACCCTTATATATATGAAAAGATTAATCAATGATTTAACAAAAATCACCAAGTTTCATAGGTATAACATATAAAAAGATTTATCAATGGAACGTAAATATATAACATTCATGGACTGATCTACATATATGACTGACAAACCCCTTTACTTAATTAACCTTTATGGGATCTAGTCGCTAAATATATATAACTTTCAAGCATTGTGACCACTTGAAACTCAGAAAAAGTAATATATTAAGACGCTCGATCACTGCTAGCAATAATTAAACAACAAATATAACAAGTATTATAAAAAAAAATAATTAGCTGCAACTTTAAATATTGTACTGATAGTACATTCAATTCTAATATAACTAGTATTTTACTCGATGTCGAGGTATATAATATATCATTCAAATAAAAAAATTGTTATTAAATTTGTTATCTAATTTTACATTGTATGAACAATGTTTGGTTCTTATTTTATAACTGGAAGAGTTAAGGTCACGATAATGTTTTAAGTAAATACCATAAATGCATTATAAATTTCTAGATTTTGTAGGTCCAAGTATATCCGGTATCAACTATCAATTGAAGCAATCAACACAATGGTATAAACTCTCTTGAATGTATACGTTCGTGAAGAACAAGAGAGCTGTCGTTTGATAATATAGATGAAAGCTTAATAATTAGGGCTTACAAACTTGTATTTATACTCCTTGGGTATTTACAATAGTTACCCTAAACTATGACTAATATCATATAGAAACTAAACTTCACTAGAATATATTGAACACAATTTAAGGGATCTAACAATCTCCCCCTTTGTGTTCAATTTACAATTAAGCACAGTAATAAAAATTCTCTATATAAGCACTAAAACAATCTCCCTGTTTAGAATATGCAGAGATTTCTTTTCTTTCTGCAACTAACATTAAGAGATCGTTCTTTGAAGTTTTGAGTCTTTACGAGATCTTCAAAGACTCGTCAGTAGTAATCAGGTTGCTTATCAGAGATTGCAGTAGAAGCCTTGGACTTATCAGAATTTGCAACCATGATCATCTCTTTTTTTTCATGGAAACAATCTTGAGCATTACACGAGAGTAATGTATTCTAATTATGCACATATATTGTTCGAAGGTTGAATTGGTTGTTTCAGTACCTTTGAAATTTTCTTTAAATAAAAGTTGCCCCCCCCTCGAAAATAACTCATGATCTATAACACTAAGATCCGAAACTTTCTTTGATATCAGCTCCCTTTCAAATTTGTAAATTGTTGTCTTCTTTTCATTGAAACTCTTTTAGCCGTTCTTGTTTTGTCTTTTTAGGAAATAAAGATCTCATCTCCCCAAAATGTAAGAAACGGCTGAAAATTTTAAAACACATGCATTTGATGAATCAGCTTCGCTCCCCCTTAACATATGAATTATCTCATCTTCAGTTCAAACTCAGTAAGATTCAGCTAATTAACTCTTGTATTTTCTTAAAATGAAGTGAATTATCTTCCTTCAACTTGATTCTCCCCTCATGATGGTCAAGATCCATCATGATCATCATTCACATGTAAACTGCAATCGGCTTGATTTTAGCATGAATCTATCAAAAATGTATGACAATTAACGCATCTATTGTAACACCGGGATCACGTAGATTTCCCGTTAACACATCAGTTTAAATAAACTGAGTGACCTACGTTCAGCGTTGGCATGATGTTAGCACTGGTAGGATTTCCATCTTTCACTGTAAATATCATAAATATATTACTCAAGATGTTCCGGCACTGTCACACAAACACGCAGTTGATTCCATAAGTGTCCTAGAAGAAAATAATATTGCAATTGGCTCTAGACACAATAAGTGCATTGAAAGAAGTCGGGGACCGGAGTAGTTGTCCTCCTATTTTCAATATCAACATTCTCCAAATGAGATGTTAATAGTGTATGTGATAAATCTCCGTGTGAAGTTGAAACAATTATCTTCTAAGAAATAATTGAATAGCTGGGTGGGGTTTAGTGCATTGCATCATTGGGTCCATGATGTCTACTTCAATACCAGTATAAAACTAGTAGTAGATACGGCTACCCGGATATTTGCTACAGTTGGTAAGGATCTTGCTTTTCTTTTGATCATGTCTCACACCCTCAGCTCTCGGAATATTTTTCACCTTCTCCCTCAAACTCTCTTACCAAAACGAATGGACATTTTTTTTAACTTCTATAAAATAGGAAGCTCCTTGGATAGGACTGTCCGGCTCTGGCTAGACCATAGGAGTAAAAAGCTGCCTAAACACTACGCACAAAGTGATTGAAACAACGAAATATTTTTGTATTTTTTTAAAGGTTTTCTAATGTTTTTGGATTTTTGATTTTTCAATGTTTTTTTTGGATTTTCTAATTTGAAACAAGAACAAAAGAAATATTTTTGTGAAAATTTTCTGATTTACTCCCCCTACAAACATGCATAAAAACAATTTTTATTAAGAAAAAATTGTATGCTTGCGGGTCTTGAAGACTTATGCTCCCCGTGCGTGAGAACTGCAGGGAAAACTCTTCGATTTTCTAGCCATGAGATTTGAACTTCTTCGTGTATTGAACACACAGTTATTTTGACTTCACAATATTCTTCAGAGTGTAACTCTGTGGTGTTCCAGAATGTCTCTAAGCTTATCTGCAAAACAAATTATGCAGATTTTGGTACCTATTTGAGTTTGATCCAGGAGGATTAGGAGAATTAACTACAGATTCATTGTTAGGCATCCACTTGTAGTTAGAATACAATTTCTTCTTTTGAATTTTCTGATTAATAAAAAATGTGTTCATTCTTTGAGGAGAGGTACATATTTTCTCCTTCGATAACATTATAAGATGTTTAATAGAATACACCTTAAATGGATATTTCACATCAGGCTTATCTAAAGCATCCCAACAAGAATTAACAAAAGTAGAAGATTCATACGGCTTATCCTTAGCTTGAGAATAAACATTAGAATTAAAACCAAACTAATTTAAAAAATTGGTATTTGCACAACTAGAACTATTTCCAGCATACGAAGCTGGTCCATGTACATGACCAAAATTGTTGTTGTAACCACCATAATTATAGTGATTATTAGCGTTCTTTTGGTACCCACCATAACTAGAATGATTTTTCTCTTGAAAGCGTCTTTTCCTGGCTTCTAAAAAGCTCTTTCTTTTCTCAAGCCACAACACTCTTTTGGCTTGCCTCTTACTAAAAGGTTTTTCTGTCATCACTTCCAAATCATGGTTAGGAAATTTAACATATTGATTATGCTGAGAGGTGCTACATTGATCATTATAAACTTTATCTCCAAGATCAGACTCCATTAACTCATCAAAATTTTGTTCAACAACAAATTTTCCTTTGTCTTTGAACGACTCCGTTAATTCAACAAAATTCTGTTCAACAACAGAGTTTGCTTCGTCTTTTAAAGACTCCAATAATTCATCAAAATTCTGTTCAAGAACAGAGTTTTCTTTATCTTTGAAAGAGTCTTGAGTATTTAAAAATAAGTACGGTTTACACAGAGCACATTTATAAGGACTCACATACGGAGTTTTTGAAAAGAGTTGTTCAAAAGTAGGAAATGGTTCGTCGTCATTAGGACAACTCCAATTCAAACAAGAGTATGAAAAATCAGTATTAGTAAAGCACTTTTCTGATTTTTGAGAGATAGTAGTAACACTAGAATTTTGAGTTTTAAGAAACTCAATTTCATCGACAAACATTTTTCTTTCATTATCAAAATTCTTTCTCTGGTTTTCCAAGTTCTGTTCAAGTTGAGAAATTTTCTTTTTCAAAATTGAACTTGGAATATATAGATTTGAAAACTCAGGTTTTTCAGAAAGATTTTCTGATTTCTGACTCATTTCCTCAGGAGAGTAACTAGTCAAAAAATCAGTTGATAATGATATTTCTCGTATCATAACTCTTATTCAAATCGTTGTAATCCAATAGGACTTGCATTTTCTCTTTATTTTCTCTTTTTGTCTTTTCCATTTCTAAATCCTCTTCTGCTCCTGTGAACCTCATCATATTAGTAAATCCCCAACCCATGTATTCAAATTCATAAAATTGAGCCCGGTTAGTTTTGGATAAGTTCTTTGGATTTTCAAAACCTAGACCCTCTTTTACATTGTAACATTTAGTGTCTTTTGGTTGATTCAAAAATATTGTCTGTTCTGTTTGACCACGTTTACAAAGATTATCTTCCAGCTCTTTAATTTTAGAATACAATTGGGTTCTTTCTTTAACATAGCGATCAATCTCAGCATCATTATCTTTACATTGAATTTCTGCATCCCTTAATTTGACAGTAATTTTAGAATTTACTTCAGTAAGATATTTAACCTTTTCTTCACAAAGTTTGAACTTACTTTGTACATGAGACAGCTGATCGTTTGCTGATGACAATTCTCGATTGCACTGAACTAACTCATTCTGATTATTATCTAATCTAGCCTCCAAGGTTCTACAATGAGCTTTAACTTTTTCTAATTGAGAAATCTGATTTTGCAAAGCATGAATCATATTGATGAATTGAGAATTAGTAATACTAACTTCAGAACCAGACTCTGAGATGGAAGACTTCAGATCTTCTTTATTAGCTTGCACTTCTTTTGACATTTTGATACGCAGATATATGATGGTAGATTGACAACAAAAGTTGGTAAAACACAAGATGGTGTGTGAGTTGTGTGACTTGTGTGATAGAAAAAGACTAAGTAACATAACTAAGCAGGCTTTAGAGCAGACTTCCGAGCAGAAGACCGAGTAGGCTTCCGAGCAGAAGTCCGAGCACTCTACGGAGCAATCTACTAAGCATAAAATGAAGCACAATGATTCCCTTTTTTTTTTTAAAAAAATTGAGCTTAATGAAGACCAACAAAGTTACCCTACATTAATAGATTACTACTTATAATAAAATATAATAAATTAAAAAAACTAAAAAAAAAATAATAGTTAAGGAATAATACTAATAGGCTAAATAGTTAAAACTTATAACTATACTAATAATCAAAGCCAAACTAATGTAGACAGTAAAACGAACAAAAAGAAATAAAAGTGGGATGGTAAACTTTTGATCGCAAAGATTGGCAATTAATTCTTGAATGCACAATGTGGGTCGGTGGCCAACAAAACAATTCTCAAAATGAAGCTTTGGTTTGCGCAGGAAGGTGTCAGCGCATTTGGTGTTTTAAGCGCAGAAAATGGTTTGCGCAGGTGCTGAGTGTGGGCTGTGTGCAGGAGGTATTAGCGCACAACGTTTTTGTGCGCAAGAAGTTTTTAGCGCAGATGTTGTTCAGCGTTTCGACCGAGTTTTCAATCAATTCACACATCAACACAATCAAAACTCCTAAAATCGATTCCTAACAATCTCAAATCACCAAACTAACAAACTCTAAAGATTAATAGTAGTTTTAGCACACATAATCAAAAGAATTAAGGTTTATAACACCTACGGCAGGGTAAAAAACGTGAATAAGAATTTGATGAAATAAACTGGAAATATCAACCTCTTTGAACAATCTTTTGCTCTGATACCACTTGTAGGTCCAAGTATATCCGGTATCAACTATCAATTGAAGCAATCAACACAATGATATGAACTCTCTTGAATGTATACGTTCGTGAAGAACAAGAGAGCTGTCGTTTGATAGTATAGATGAAAGCTTAATGAATTAGGGCTTACAAACTTGTATTTATACCCCTTGGGTATTTACAATAGTTACCCTAAACTGTGACTAATGTCATATAGAAACTAAACTTCATTAGAATATATTGAACACAATTTAAGGGATCTAACAGATTCCAATTAAAGGATCAACTTTTTCCAACAACTTGTAGCAGCACAACTCCAATTATTGTATGAGAAAGTAATTTACTGGATATTAAACTACACTTAGTTTATATATCTAATACTTAATAGTGAATGATTAGATTGTAAGTACTAGAATAATTAGTAATTAGTAAATATATAAAATAGATTAGAAAAGGGGGTAACCGGCGCCGCCGGAAAACCACGAGTAAACACCATCGTGTAACCGCCATCTTTTATCTATAGCGATGTTTCATTTGTAAATAGTGACGTATTGTAAACTTTTCGATAAATAAAGTAGAGCGTTCGTTGATTTCTTATTATTTTAATATTCGATTCAACAATTGGTATCAGAGCCAAGGATCTCATCTTTTATCTTTCATCAACAAACGAAAGAAAGGCAACCATCGATCACCAGAGACACCGTAGAAATCGGCCATCAAGAAAATCAAAGTTGTAGAAAAGAAAAGGGCTGCTTAATTAATTTTGTTTCCTTCAAGAACTTTGTTGTTTGTTGTTCATCGAAAAAAAAGAATATGATATTTCCTTGTGATGATGGTGATGAAGACTTGATGTGTTAGGGAACCTCACAAAGTAAGGCTGCCACTGTAACATCCAGATTTTTATTAGTTCTAATTACATACAAGAAATGTACAAGTGTTATATATTTTATAAGTGATTATACGTGATTAGATGTAGTTATAAAACTAGAGGGACTAAAATCATCAAAATAGAACTTGAATAATCAAGGGACCATTTATGCAATTATGGCAAACTTTCATATATATAATCGACTTTCACAAGTCAAAACTTGCAAAACACTTCCACAGCAACATAGATACATATGTGACTAGCTATATACCGCCTCTTTCAATTCATTGCTGCAATTTTGATCAAGAAATCAGTGGTTTTAAACTTCTCAATCATCATCTTCATCATAGGATCTTTGAGGTATGAGGTATGATTTGTGTATTAGTTTTCAAGCTTCATATGGGTCATTGGTAGATTCAAAGATCAAAGCATGTTATTTTATGAGTTAGATGTTGTTTTTAGTTGTTTGGGGTGTAGGAAAACACCCATGTGCGATTAGAAGTGTTAAAAATGCGTTTTTATGGGTTTTTGGCTGGAAAACAACAAGTCAATCGGCGAATTGTTGCTGGAACCAGAGAGGCACGGGGTGTGCCTATGAAGGGTACGGTCGTGCCTGTGACTGTGACCGCCTTTGTTCATGAAGTCCGAGCTTGCCGGGGCACGGGCGTACCTATGTGAGGTACGGGTGTGTTGTAACACCGCAATTTCAGAGTAAAAATTTTGACTTTTAAAAACCTATAATCAAACATATTTTAGTAATTATCAAAACAGCGGAAGTCTTTAAAAACACTTTCTTTATATACAAACTGGTGTTACCAACATTAATACCGACCGACCATCATACCTGTAATAAGCAACAAATGTCCCAACACGACATAGCAATCCCAGGCACATGCTAAGCGTTCATCTGCAAAGCCATACATATATACTGGGAGGGGATTAGCTTTAAAAGCTAGTGAATACAAACTTAACCCTAAGCATCATGCAACATATAGGGCAACATATTCTTCGCATCGTCATAGACATAGAAACATGGCAACATAGATACGTACGAGTCATATAACACAGGATTTAGCAAACAATGCTATCCTATCACATAGTGTAGTGCTGATCCTACCAGCAGGCATCATATCTTGCCGGGTAGCTAATCCAGCTCAACAATTTTCCACCGAGGAATCAGACCACTACCATCCGTGCTGGTTTCATCACATAAGTGAATCTACCTGCTCGTTAAGGAGCCAAAGCTCAATAGGCTTAGCCATTTAAGGCACTCACCTCAATTGCTGAAAGGAACGGTACTCGTGTACCGTTAGTCCAGAACATTATGCCCGTAGGCCCAGGACCCAGCCGAAGCTGACCTTAATTACATGTTAGTCCGGACATACAGATAGCTCATCAAGAACCCTTTTCAGGGACAAGTGCATGCATGCATTTACATATAACTCATATTCAACAATATATGCACATGTACTTAAATACATGTCAGGCATATCATTTATCATGGCCACACTTATTTCATCATGGGGATCCCATCAGGGTCCAATAGCATATGTAATAACAAGTTCTACTCACATTCAATGAGTAGAATTAAACAAGTACAACATGGGTGATCCAATCACAATCCAATATAACATACACATCATCAAGTCTAACTAGGTGGCTCCAATTTGGATCCGCTGGCATGCACGCTACAATAACTAACAACTTAACAAGGCGGATCCAATCCGGATCCATCAACATGCATACATATCATATAACACGTATTCGTTCATTGTCATTATAACCATATACCGTACAGTCATCTATACTTCATGTTTCTATAGACGCCAGTTTAAACTTACTTTACAATCTTACTAATCATACTCGTAACTATCGCATTTCGTATATACCTAATAATAAACAATAAATCCGTATATACTGCATAATGGTTACAAGTTAAGTCTGTACTCACCTGAGTCCATAATGCTTATATTATTCTTCTAACGATGTCTTTTAGTCCATATGTAAACCTATAATAATAATCCAAGCATCAATACGCGAAAATTTGCAAAACTAGTACCCGACACTTCGCGTTGTGCCTGTCGCGGCGCGATCCCTTAAAGTGTCGCGGCGCGACACAAAGGTTTCAGTCGCGTCTAAAGTAGCTCGTCGCGGCGCGACCTTTACTGTAGCGGCGCGACGCATGAACAGCAAGCAAACCGCCATTATTTTTGCAGATTGAAACTTGACTAAATACCAAACTAAATCAATCCCAAACATCTCCTAACACTTACAAAGCTTGTTTGGGACTATTTAGGCACTTTATTATGTTAAAATCAAATAATCCTATTAAAATAGTTTAGACTCAAAACATCAGTTTTGATCTTATATACACTTATTTACATAAAGATAGTCTATCTAAGTTATAAGGACTAATAGGAGACCTCTTAACATCACTTAATTGCAAGAATCAATATTTGATTCAAGAACTCCAATCAGTTCATAATTGAAACTTAATCATTTGTACACCCTCCTATCCTCTTAAGGAGTCTACTAACATATACTAAAACTTATTTTAACAATTCTTTTAATATTTGGGTTAATTATCCATTAACACTTCAAACCTTTTAAAAACAATAATAAAAGAATAGATAGGAATACTTACTAATCAAGAAGATATTAGTGATGATGATTCTTGGTGTCAACTCTTGATATCAACTCTTAATTTCCACTCTTGATTTCCAACTTATTCATATATGTGTATGTTTGTAAAAAAGAAAAGAAAGAATGTAGAAAAGAAAGAAGGAAAGAATTAAAGAAAGAATGAATGAAAAGATAATGGCACATATTAGGGGGGAAAAAGCGGCCGACTCTTTTAGAGTCGGTTGGCTCTTTTTTTTTTGTTTTATTAGCGGGTATCTCGCTCCCCTTTTTAACTTACAACTCATCTAAACACTATCCATAAATTCTAACGAGGATATATCTGAAATCCTTATTTCAAAGCATTCAATAATTAATAACTATTTTTCGTTTTCATCAACTTTTATCAACACCTCATTTAGTAATAACAATATATATATATTGTCCTCCTATAAACTTAGAATTCTTATTTATTTAACAAGGGTACAACCCTAAATACAAGGAGTACAACTAGGCCCATTTTGGGGTGTTACATGTGTGTGGCCCGGTAAGCCCAAAACTGAGATATTCGACTAGGACTGAGTTGCAAGGCAGGAGCGTGCCTTTAGAAAGCACGAGTGTGCCTTGCCCTGTTCAGTTGTTAGTTTCAGCAGTAGCATGGGTTTAACATTTATTATGTGTATTATACATGTAGAGACTAGTCATTGGCGTGTTCACTGAATCATAAACATTTGTGGATTGTTATAAATCTTACTGATTATATGGTAAGTCTTCTAGACTATTTTTTATATGTGCTGCAGCATGTGTGTTATTCAACATACTGCTATGTATAGTAGTGGCTCAGAATTAGTAAAGTACTGTGACTTAGATTGCTGCCCCAGAGGCTGGCATATTCATGATATGTGTATGTTATCTATATGTGATTTTATACATGTGTTTATATGATTGACAATCTAGTTTACTCACTCAGAATTGGTAAAGTACTTGAAAGCCCGATCCATGGGTGTTGACAGAGTTAAGGAGGCTAGACTACAAACATTAGAATCAAAATTTGAATCCTTAAAGATGAAAGACTTACAATCACTCGATGAATTTAGGGTTTAGGGTTTAGGAAAAATTAGTCAACTTGTGTCACAAGCAAACAATCTTGGATCTACAATAAAGAACAAATGACTGGTTGGAAAACTTCTAGGATCTACGCCAGCAAAATTCATTCAAATTGTTGCTGCAATTGAACAATTTGTCGATCTTAATACCATGTCATTTCAAGAAGCTGTTGAAAGATTAAATGTAACACCCGTGAACCCGGACTAGTCATTATTGGGTTGGTGGTGAGTTAATTGTGTTTATTTACGTGTTTGTTTGATTATATGTGATTAAATAAATATTTTATATCACATGAGATAAATGAACTCGTTTTTAAACGAGGGTTGTAAATAATTCCTCGTTACATGTTAATCAATAATGGATTATTGCTTATTTGATTAACTGTATATTAGTAAACAGTGTTGTACACTGGTGTTTGTAAATATCCATTACATGACCGCCTCATTTTGGATAAAACTTCACTGTGACGTTAGTTATTCATATTTGTGTATGTGTGTGCTTTGAAGAAGAAAAACCAGAGAGGTTTTGAACTCAAATTGAATTCTTGAAGTTAAGATTTAGTGTTTGATATTACAAACCAAAGGTTGGTATATATTTCTACCATGATTCTTGTTTATATGCGAGTTTTGAATATATTTACCACCTTTAACTCCATTTTGCAGGTTTCAGTAAGTGCAGATGTTTAGCTGGGAGTTGTGTGTGAATGAGAATTTGACCAACGCTCTGATATTGTATTTTGAAAAGTGATGAGCCATGTTTTGTACAATTTTTGTAACACAACCGATACTATAGTTTTGTAAACGGTGTATATTATTTGTGGGTGTTTTAATATTATTATTTATAATGCTTCTGCGGCGATTTAACAAAATGGCTTGAGATTTTAGGTGTTACATTAAAATCCTATGAAGAACGCATTAAGAAGCCAAACAAACCAAGAAGATACATATGATGGACTTCTGTACTCCAAAACAGACGGAAAAGATAAAGACAAGGAGCATAGTTGTGAACGTTGATGTTATAAGAAGTCAATTCAAGATATCAAAGGAGGAGGACGAGTTAGAACTTGGAAACCATGGAGGAACAAAAATGGTAACCAACACCAACAAGACAAGAGTCATATAAAATGCTTCAAGTGCAACAAATTTAAATATTTCATATATGAATACACAAAAAAGGATGAAGAACTTAACTCAAAATGAAGACGATGAACCAACAATTGGTGCAACACTGTTGTAGACGAGCTTTGAAGAACATAATACCTTACTTTAGTTTAAGGGGTAGTATTGAATATTAAACTAAACTTAGTTTATATATGTAATATGTAACATAATACCACCGTGTAACCGCCACCTTTTGTGTCTATAAATAGGCGTTGATGTTTCATTTGTAAATAGTGACGTATTGTAAACTTTTCGATAAATAAAGGAGAACGTTGGTTGATTTCTTGTTATTTTGATATTCGATCCAACATAATTGTCATTACAAGTATATTGATTTGCAATTGGTTATGAAATTTGAACAAAAAGATGCATACATAATTAAGCTTGTAGCAGCTCCATGTCTTTCCAAGTGGCAAACAATTCTTCTCCTTCCTTAACATCCGATTATGCACACCAAAATTCCTCTAATAATATAACTCTGCATGTGTCTCCGGTCATGTTCCATTCTCATTATCAAGTTAGATCCTGCATGCGTCTGTTACATTCATCATTGTAGGCTATACTCAAACAAAAACCTTAACAAGCAATTGGTAGTCAAAATCATAGGTTAAACATAAAATAAATATGTACCACATGAGGTATTTTGTCTCAATCGCTTCTCCGGTCTTCAAAATCAAGAACCCTAATTTCTATTTTTCCACAAAGAGCAAAAAAAACGTTGTGTTTAATTTATTCTCAAAATCATGTATCCTATTGTAGTTCAAATTTTACATGAATGAACCCAAAGTCCTACGCTGGTGGTAGAGATTCGGTTTTGATCGAAGATAAGGGAAAGGTGGAAGTCAAGTCAAGCATCTTTTGAAGGTATTCGTTTGGCAAAATCAAGTAGCAACGGAAGCAATATGTGATACAAAAATCTAAGTTAACCAAACAAACACACATCCATGGACCAAAATCTAACTATGAACTTGCAACTAGATAAAAGAACAAGATGGATAGAAATGTACCACAATGCAAGTACAACAATCTTCCCTTGTCAAGCTTCAAGAATCTAAACAAGTCAAGCTTCAAGAATCCAAACAAGGATTCCTCTAATGAAGTCCACCCCAAGTTGTGTTGATTCCCAAATGCTAGTTAGTTGATGTGTAACCACCAAGACAACAATCAAGTATATATTCTTACACTCTTGTGCACCAAAAGAACACCAAGAAAAAGATCAAGTTTGAGAGCACTTTCTTGTGCATGAAATAACCCCAAGAACACCTAAAAGCCTGTTCTTGAGTAGAGAAAAACGTAGCCTCTTTGTCTACCCAAGTTAATGATATAAACACCATTAAATCCATTTTGGCCTTTTTCTCTCTTTGTCTACCCATGTTAATGCTGCCAAAACCCATTTTGGCCTTTTTCTCTCTTTTGCTTGTTCGTGTTGCCAGAATCAATACTTGGTGTGTGACCCAATAGGCCTATACTTCATCAGTAGCGCTATTAACTCGTTCGTGTCAGCAGGCATATTCCAACATCTTCCACACCTAAAGGTTTTTTAGAGAAAAGGGAAAAGGACAAAATTTTGAAGTGCTAGTTGTTTTGGGTAGATGGGGGAGTATTTCGAGACTTGAGCATGCGGGAGGAGAAATTTTGAGGGATTCGGACCCAGTTTAATGGGTGCTTCGTTAGAGATTTTAGAGGGTTAGGGATGAGATTTGTAATAATAAATAATGTTTGGTTAGGTGAAATATTATCAATCAGTACCCATTTATAGGTAATAAACTATTCCTTAGTAAATTAAACATAATAGATTCATGTATGTGTTTATCTACCACCGATCGCCATCACCACCACCACGGCTGCCCACAATCACTATCGCCTCCAGTCCACCACCTCAACTTCTGCTTGTTGTCACCACCGGCCGCAACTACCCCACGCTATCATAGCTCGTCACACAATTACAACCCCTACCTGCACCTCCACATCCACCGCTACCGATACCGACTTTCTCCACGACCCTCTGCCAGATAAAAAAAGAGCTAAGAAATGGTACATGAGCATATATGTGGCCTCCCAGAACATATATGTAGACTTTCAAAATAGATAAATACATTCGTTAAGGGACTTCGGGAAGCTATCCCAATGAACAACCTATATATGTATCTAAGTTACCACGATATGCTAAGATTGTAAATTATTTCTTGTAAGGAAGTTGCCAAAGCATTTGATTTTTTTAACAAAGAAAATACTCCCATAAGTCAATCATTTCATATAGGCCAAAACCATACCAAATTTAAGTCGCACATGTCATTTAATATGTGTTTCTCGGCACTCATTCACAATTGAGGCACACTAGAGTTACAAGAAAACAATAGACATGTAACACAATTAGGTTTTTCTAGCCAACTATTTATATAGATGCAAACCATTAAAAATTGGTTATAAAGTTAGGTGAATTCCAAACGTAGGATTAATGCAAATTGGTTCAAGGTATTTAGGAGGTTTGATATCTTGTGGTAGAATAGGTGAAGGATGGGGGAAAAAAATTAAGTAGATTTTGGTTATATTAAAACTACACGAATAAGTAATGAGTAGTTATGATATCTTAACTATTCTCTTAGATACTTCATTAAGTTGTGTATTACATTATAATTTCATTTAGTTAAGTTGTGTGTTACGTCAACCGTTAGCAATATGCTCTCTATTTGAATCATTGACACACTTAAACCATTTCTACCAACTTTTCCCCCCTCCTTTATCCATTTATTTTGTTATGTGTGCTACATGTTTCTATATACGACCATTAGAGTCCTTAACTGATTCATTAATATTTAATTATGAGGCATGAAGTTTAGAAAGCCAAATTGTAACCGCTAGACTAGAAACAAGGTGTGTTACATGTCATATGCATGGAATAAATTATTATTATAATTCATAGACTTCTTTGTATATTCCATGAATATATCCTTGATCTATGTCTCAGTGTTAGGCTTTGCAATATATTTTAGACCACTTGGAAGGTAAGAGTGGGAACACCAAAACTAGCCCCTTACCCTTCCCTTCATCCTCCTAAACCCTCCCCACTCAACTTTCTCTCTATCTCAATCTTCTTCCTCTCTCTCTTCTTTCTTTACCCTTCGACCAGAGGCTAAATCCATAATTTCTAGAAAAACCACTGACATAAAATTTAATCAACTCTAAATTATAGAATAAAATTGAGTTTAGATCATTGCACTTTTATATATGAGATAAAACCCTATTATTTGTGTATGTGAGATAAAAGAGTACAATCAACAACGCATAGTAAAATAAATAATGAGGATAAAAATAAGGTTGTAGAAAGAACGTGATATAATAATGTCGTATGGACGGCCTAATAATCCAGTCAAAGTGGACCAAATAAGTATATGGATTTGAGTTTTTCCACCAAATTTGAACAATTGAAAGTAAGATGGTTAAATTCGTATAATATAAGATAGTCAGGGGGTTATTATCGTAGTTTGTCATTCTATAAAGATGTCCCGCATTTTCACTTCACTTGTGATCGAACCGACTTAAAATCGTCTTCTACGATCTGTCCGTTGTTTTAGGGTTTGTTCTATCCTGCTCGTGCGAGTTTCATTCAAAACCCTAATCTTCGGCCAGGTATTATTTGGGATGTAATTCAAGACCTTTTTATTGCTTTGCTGTGTTTGACACATGATCTTTTGTTGATAACTGCAATCTTGACAAATTAGGGTTTTTCCTTCTTTTTCCCTAAATTCATGGTTGATCTGTTTTGTAAAAGGCTTAAGCTTCTTATCTGGGAGTATTATTTGATTATGTTTGTATTACTGATTATGCAGTCGATCTCTGTATTTATAGTATCTTAGGGGTTTTTTTTTCTTGTCTTATATTCGCATTTATTCATTTCATCTTTGGATATTGTCATTTTTTCTGTCGTAAACTTGAAGTATGATACAGATGCAGGGCGAATTTTAGTGACCAAAGATTTCTGTCATAGACAATAATATTACTCGGGGAATTTTGGTTCAACTGTTGGAAACTTGGGCTCTTTTGATAGCACCCAAGATGACAATTTCACACAATCACTTCTCTGGAGTCTTACTGGATCAACTTTTCTTGAATATTCACAATGAAAACACATACACACAACATACGTTGTGTTCTTGAGTTATTTATTGGAAGGAAAGGGAGTGAAAGGGAAGGAAACTATCAGGTTGTGTGTCGTCAATTTTTTTTACGCCCTGTTCTGAGTTTAATAATGTTCTTGAGTTTAATAAGGAGAGGAAAGGAAAGGAGAGGGAAGGAAATCTTTCCTTCCAAATCATCCTAAAACTGGGAGGAAAGATTTTTGAACAAATTAAGCCTACACTTCCCCTCCGAATCCCTCCCTTTCCTTACCCTCCTTAAATGAAACTCAAGAACACCTTTTAGGTAGATTTCCTTCCAAATCCTTTCCTTTCCACCCCGAGAAGGCTATGAAAATTAAGAACAACTTTTAGGTAGATTTCCTTCCAAATCCTTTTCTTTTCCACCATAAAAAAACTCGAGAACAGGGGTAGTTAACATTCTGATAAAAATATTGTCTTGATGAATGATGATAATGATATCGCACATATGGTGATAGCTGTCTAATATACACTCCAGCATGCTTCTGTGTTCTCCTGATCATATGATCCTCATCATATATATCTGGCTCCTATATTTTGGCTTTCAGAATGTTAGCTTCATTTGTTATTTGGTTTATTGATTTATGTTGTTTCTGACCTTATAGGTTTCAGGTCAGCTATTTACATCTAAGTGTTAACATCACTATTTTTCTAGAAACTAGTATTCTTTTACCAGGATGATAATGAAGATCTTGAATTAAATTTCTGCATAGTAGTTGGTTAGTTTGTTTGACCATATCACACAAGCATATGGCAGCAGGGACTATTCGTTAAGCAAACTGCTTTTGTGGAGTATGCTATTTCTTTATCTTCTCTTGCTACTTTGTGATTCAAAATAGATTCTTAAATATAGTTTTCTACAGTGTCAATGCTTGATCCTTGCTGATATAGTATCATATTTTTTTTGCTGACTGATTACAGAAATAGTTGTATCAACATATGATTAACAACTGATGCTGCATGACAAAGTTTATTAGTATTTTCTGTAATCTTATTGATGGCTAGTAGAAGATGTTTAGATAGGCCTGGGTTTATAGTTTCTACCCTCTTATCACTTGACAGCAGGCCATGTAGTGTATTTTTATTTTTTTATTTTTTTGTGGTTATGGACTTCCTAGGCAGTGTGTAGTATAATATTCATAGGCCATCTTAAAACATGATTCTTTATAAGCCATTACTAGTACAAATGTATTTATCTATTTTTTAGTTTATGTACCTTATTTTGGAAACCAAATATTTGAAGACCCTGACAGGTTTCATAAGATGACGTAATTTAATGGACGTTTGTTGTTGACATTGCTGTAGCTTTAATCGTTGATATGCTCATTGTATCTGATTGCTGCCTTTCTATTATGACTCCATGTTATAAAAGTATACTCTTCTTTTTATTTCTGCAGATCTTAGCAACTTTTGTCAAGGACAGTTTGGACATCGTTTCAATTTACCATCTAATTTTCATGTCTGAACTAGACCTCCAGATTCCTTCCGCTTTTGGTTAGTACCTTCCACTAAGATGGGTGCAATTTTTCCTTAGATTGTTGAAAATCCTTTCGATTTAAGGTTGTGCAGAGCATTTTCATACTTCTGATGTCTTTTTTACTATAAGTAATATTCTTGGGTTGTGCTAGTTTTATTCTGTAATTTTTGGTTTGTTTTAGAAAGAAGTCAATTTCAAGTCCTGCTCACCAATAAGAGAATTGATCAGTTAAATAATAATATTATCTTTGTTTTGTTTTTTGTAGATCCGTTTGCTGAAGCTAATGCTGAGGACTCTGGTGCTGGGTCAAAGGAGTACGTTCATATTCGCATCCAGCAGAGAAATGGTCGGAAGAGCTTGACAACTGTTCAGGGCCTAAAAAAAGAATTTAGCTACAGTAAGATTTTGAAGGATCTTAAGAAGGAGTTTTGCTGCAATGGAACTGTTGTCCAGGACCCTGAACTAGGCCAGGTTTAATTCTTATAAATCTTGTAGAGGCTTTGCATGATCTTACATTCTTACTTCTAACTTTGTAATTCGCACACTCGTTTTTATGTTGTTTTAAAGGTTATTCAGCTTCAAGGTGATCAGAGAAAGAACGTCTCTAGCTTTCTTACGCAGGTTATCTTTTTGACACTTTGTTTTTGCATTCAAACTCGATCAAGTCAGTTACAAAAATTAGGGGGTGTTTTGGAATTGCGATTTGAAAATAGTAATGTGTTTTTAATAATTGAAATCAGATAATCAACTGTAACAGAACGTTGTACAAAATAATAGTTTGAGTGTTTAGCAAAAATTAATTAATTTTTTAAGGGCAAAATGACAATAATCATATAATCAGATTGAAAAAGCAACTCAATAGTAGATTCTCAAAATGCGTTTTGTAGCCTCCAAATCGCAGATAATTGAGTTTTAGAAATGCAACCTCACACTTAAAACTAATTATCTGTAATTTCAAATAACAAAAATCAGTTTCAAAACGCAATCCCAAACACCTCTTAATTCTTTAGTTTACGGATGATGTTATGTTTAGATGTTAGGGGAATTAGATTTTATCTCATGCATACAGCATGAAACAGAGAACATGCAGTAGTAATTGTGGTAAAATGGTGGGTTGGGTATGTTTGATAATGGGTCAAAACAAGTGCTTTCTTTGCGTTTCCGGATGGGTGGGGTTGGGTTGACCTGAAACATGTTCGGGGCCAAGATTTTATATTTTTTGCAAGTACTTAGTACATCAAACATGGTTACAAAATTATTGTTATTTCAATTTTCAATTATGTTGCAAGTATTTTAGTGGTAAAATGACTTTCTACCTACTAGTTTGCTTGATCTTGTGATTTCAGTTGTAAATGGATCTCTCTTTTTCTTTTGTGCAGGCGGGTATAGTGAAGAAGGATCATATCAAAATTCATGGTTTCTAAGTTGCTATGGCACAATATATGTGCAAGTCTATCAGTTATGTTGGTTTGTGATTAAGTTCTGTTTGATACCTTTACTAGTTTTAGTACCAATTTAGTAATGGCAGGATTATGAAAATGTGTTCACCTATCGACATTACACATAAAATAATCAGTGAAAAATGGGAGATGTTCTTCTCATCTTCCCTTTCTGCTGTATCCGGTATTTTCGACATCAGATTTTGCTCTGGATAAAATGGTATTGTTTCCGATTTTACCAACAAAGCAAGTTTGAACAGATGCTTTGGTAAATCATTTAATCAAGTAAGGTTTTGTTTCCATAACTGATAAACTGGTATGAATGGGGTGTTTGAGCTTGGTAGCATTAATGTTTTTTAAAAAAAGAAGCAAAATTATGGTTGAGAAATAATAGTTATACTTTGGGTTGAAGCCTCAGATGCATGCACAACCTTAAAATGATCAAAAAACTGGCAAGCTTGATTTGACAATGTAACAATGTTAATAATCGAGCCATCTAGATTTATCTTGCTAACACTAGCCAACCAAAATTGTTGGCGCGTTTGAGCATTTGAACCAAAATTTAAGTGGGAATGTGTAACGAGTTGGGGTTTTTGGGAGCTAGAGCTGTAGCTTTTAGTTAGAGCTGAAAGTGGTTTTTGTTTGGATCAATGTCTTTCTTCCATGTTCAACTCATCTGTCGTAGTATCTCTGAATCTTGTGTATTAAAATTCAGTCGGCTGCATTTGCGAGTAGTTTGATTGTGTCTTTCATCCTGATTCCTGCATATCCCTCGCTGCATGACGTAATTTGAGATTGTGTTAGACGCAAGTCGATAGTTGGTATGCAGATGTGTCTGCATCTCTTCAAAACTTTTCTTCTTAGACGCGAGTCGAACAGGACAGTCATTTGACTATGCTGTGTTGCTTCTACTATCACATCCACCAACTTCTCAGATGCATCGATTGATTTGTAAGCTGATATATGCATGTTTTAACTCGTCACCGACTCACTGTTTGGGTACTTTCCGACTGCTTTATTTATCAAATCTCTTAGCCGTTGTCACGGTGCCAAGATAATCTGTTCTTGGTACTGTTCGTTTTCCTATATACATTTTCATACGGTTTTTCATGATCAAATTCAAATTTAACATTTACTTGGACGAGACTCAAATTTTGTCAAAATCAAAATTGCAATTAAAACCAATTAAATAAAATCGAGGCATCTGATTGGACGATTAAGAAAATAATGACGTGAAATGATTTTTGCATTCTTGTTTATACTTTATTTATGTGGATAACAAATCCAACATACACATAATATCACAGGGAAAACTACTTTCGACATATTTGATCTTGTTTTAGTAAACTTGTATAAATACAATATTTTTTTACATATATTATTGCTTACGTTGTAGTTTGTTATAAAGAATAAAAAAATAAAAAAAATAAAAATAAAGATATTTATTGTTTAAGTACTAAGTTAGTGGATATAAAATGACAAAATTGTGTAACTTTATTACAACCAAATCCAAATAAAGTTGCATCAGATTCGCACTAACACACACTATAATTAGGAGAGAGAGAGAGACACGGTCCCCATCGCCTCTGAGTGTGGCCACGGCTCTTTTAGACAACCTCCTTTTATTGATGGACGAACGGTTTAAAAATAAAATAAATTTTAACTAAATTATTATTGTATAAAATTAATTTTATTTTTTTAAAAATAAAATAAAAAACTTTATAAGTGTTATCATTGTATACAATAGGTAACCTTATGAACGGTTAACAGGTTATCTCTTACTTTTTAATATTTTTAATGATTTTTAAGTTTCTTACATTATTTGTTCTTGAAGAAATTACTAGAAATTATGAACATTCATTCATCTTCTTATGGACAAACCCAAAAGTAAAATATGAACAAACCTAAATTGGTTTCATCTAGAATACGAAATCAATTACAAATCTGGAATATTAGAAACACCGATGAAAGAACAACAATCAGAAAAACCCTAATCATAGGAACCTAAATCGATTGAATTTGAAAATCAATTCAAACACATCTGAAATCTCACCTTGAAATCTAAACTAGAATGCAAAGCAAACAGGTTGAAAAGAAAACTTAAAACTCATCTACGATTGAATCTCGAAACCCGTCCTGAAAATCTGAAACCTATCTGATATCAGCAATGGAAACGGTGATTTGAAGGCCCCGACAATGCTGATGGTGGTTTAAGTCCGAAATCGACAGCGGGCAGGTGGTTTGAACCAGAAATTGGCGTGGTGGTGGTTTAAAGAGCGGTTGTGTGGCTTCAAAGAACAACCCATTAGGAGGTAGTGGTGCGTTTGAACAAATTTTGGAACATGAACAAGATGAATGAGGCGGCGGTGGTGGTTTAAACAAAATCTAGAACTTGAACAAGATGAAGGCAGCGGTGGCGAGCTATGAAGGCGGAGGTGGTGGAGGATGGTGATTTGAAGGCAACGATGGTGGAAGATCTTCAATGGTGTTGGCTATGAGGAATTGGTGGTGTAGATGAAAACCTTAAAACTATTATCTAATGAACAAAATGTTTTTTTAATTAAAATTATTAAAAAGACAAAAAAATTTAATTAAAAAAGAGTGACCGGTAGATGTAATTAAGTGACATATTATAACAGGTCACTTGATACAATGTTATAATTATGAAAGTTTCTTATATTCTTTTTAAGAAAATAAAGTTGATTGTATAAAATGATAACTTAGCCAAAGTTTATGGCATTTTAAAGTAATTTACTCTTTATTTATTTTTATTTTTACTACTACTACTACTATTACTATTACTATTTCTTATTATTATTAAGTCATATGATAATTGACTTTCGATAAATATAGTTAAGAGTAAATTACGTTATTAGTCCTTTAAGATTATCTTAATGTATG
Organism: Dittrichia graveolens; assembly: GCA_038502395.1. Taxonomy (NCBI): domain Eukaryota; kingdom Viridiplantae; phylum Streptophyta; class Magnoliopsida; order Asterales; family Asteraceae; genus Dittrichia; species Dittrichia graveolens. The sequence continues at coordinate 79,804,930 of JARJIL010000005.1, read as the reverse complement.
ATTTTTTTAAAGTTTAAAAGTTACGTTGATGGTTCTTTATATTTTTTTTGTTTCATCGGATGTATTTTAGTTAACAACAACCATTAGTGATTAGTTGGTTTTAGAGATGACAAAAAACTCCCGTATCCGATGGGAAACTCGTTCTTCAACTCCGATTTGACCGGAAAATCCTCAAGTTGACCGGGACGGGGATTCCCCAAACTTAGAAACGTGGGATGAGGGTGTGGATAGGTATACCCGTCGGTTCTCCGAACCCGTACATTATATATATATATATATATATATATATATATATATATATATAGATATAGGGGAGGGTTCAAACGAGAACTGTTTTTCGTACGAAAACTGCGGGAACCAATCTTGGTCATTCATTTTGGATAATGGAATTCATGGATGAAGAGCGTGAGGGGATTGAGTGTGACATGGTGCATGTAAGGAATTCATGGGTGGGCAATCCAATTGAAGGAGGGGGAATCGGACGGCTAAGATTGGTTCTCGCGGTTCTCGTACGAAAAACAGTTCCCTTTTGAACTTTTGCCTATATATATTTGTATCTAATTTAACTTTTTTATATTAATATGCATATCAATAAAATTGTTTTTTGTTTGAACATATATGATTGTTTTATACGATTTATTAAACATAGAAAAAGAAAAAAACTAATACGATGAAAATATTAATATAGTATTTGTAGAATTATTTATGAAAGTCTTATAAGCGTATTTCATGGACATATGTGTTAGAGAAATCATTTATTTGATTGATAATGTTATATGTATTATAGAACGATTTAGTAAATATATCATGTCTTTTGTCAAAAATATTATATATCTAATGAAACTATTAAAATACTTGATTGATTATATTTTGATATGAACCGGTTGAAAGAGTTAAATTAGATTTATAATTTTAGTTTTGTATGAAAATTCTCATGTATATCTATTTAGAAATATCAATTTTGTAGACGAAGAAAATCTCTGATTTCCTGCGGGGATCCCCGGGGAGGATGGGGACTGGGGGTGGGAAAACAGGGATGGAGATAGTGTAACACCGTCAAATTTAGATATATATATATATATATATATATATATATTTAAATTCGAGTTTTGAAATTGCGTGCTTACGGCTGTAAATATAACATTTACATAACCTGTTTAGTCAAAATATTATAAACCGACACAGCGAAAACATCCTATTAACTATTTACAAACCATAATAAAAGTTTCAACAAAAGAAAACCAATGGTGTTACTAAATACCGATCGACCATTACATAAATATAAGTAAAGTATTCAAAAGCATGTGCAAACGTGTTCCCAAAAACCGGTAATGTAAACCATATCAAAGTACCCGTCCTCACCAACACAAGTAGTTATCTGTGCACATAGGAAAGATACATGAAAGGGGTTAGTTATAAATAGATAATGAGCAACAGTTAATCATAAGTATCATAACAAAAATATCATATCATATATTAGCAAACAAGTATATCCTATCACATCACGAAGTACCAGGATAGTCAGAAGGAATCACGTCTTGCAAGGTAGTGAACCCAGCTCAATGATCCTGACTGGGAAAACCGAATACATCAACCGCACCGGTGGGTAAGCGTATAGCGGTCCATCATTGCGTTATCGGGGAACTTACCCTTTCATGATAAGTGGGAACTGAGAGCCCATCATCATCAAGTTGAAAGACAGAGGTTCTGCAGAACCATAGATTCTAACATAGAATCATATAAACAAACCAACATAAACGTACCAGTTAAACACATAATCAATAAACAAAACTAATGTCGTCCTCTCTCTCGATTCCGTTCCACGAAACGAGAATCATAACCACATTTAGGGTTTCCATTCAATCGAGCTTGAGGTGTTTGCTTTATAAACAAAGCTCGAGATTTATGAAATCTTACCCGTATGCACGTTGCCAATCACTACTGCTTCTTCCAAGATGTCTGTATCAGATGACTGTATATCGTCAACATATACATTGGATCTGAAAAGTAGTGTTGTCGTTGAATTGATGCTCAGGTTGCAAGAGGCGCAAGGTGAATTGGTGCAATAGGCACATGGTGAATCGGTTCTCAGATTAGATTAGTGGAGATGATACATGTATAAAATAATGAAAACCTTATAATTATTATATATTGTATTGATCATCATTTATAGATTACAAAATAAAAACCCTAATGAACTATAGTTTATCGATACATATTACATTTTATTAATCTGTCATATTTAATCAAAACACAATTTAAAACTTGTTAAACATAAATAAGATGTTACAGAGGGAATTCCAACAACGTGGTTAATAAGATATTTTGTCCTGAAAATCATAAAACTGTTGCAACTAGGCCCCGATTATAATTGTGGACAACTTTAATGCTCAAAAACAAGAAAATGAAAAGTAGTGGTCCAGGCTCTAAAATGATGAATATTTGTATTTATTTTTTTATTTTTTATTTTTTACAAAAGCCAAGATGGCCCACAAATTGCAAAAAGGACCACACCATACATATTCTAGACCACTCACACCCTATCCCTCCCCTTCCCCACACGTGCCACCTCGAGATATTTTCGGTCCCGTTTTACCATTATATAAACCCACCACAGCCTGCGACACACTAACATCAGTCGCGACATACCTCACTCAAAAACCTTCAACCACTTCAACAATGGCGTCCATGGCTACAAACTTTGCCTCATCTCTCTCCACCAAATCCAAGACCTGTTTCTTGGACCAATCATCCTTCCATGGCGTTCCGATTTCTTCTCCGATCCGGATCCAACCGGTGAAGTCCAACCAAAACAAGAGCACGCCGATCACGATGTCTGCTACCCCTTACGATCTCGGATCTTTCACCTTTAAACCGATCAAGGAAGCGATCGTATCTCGTGAAATGACCAGGAGGTACATGACCGACATGATCACCTACGCTGATACCGACGTCGTCATCGTCGGTGCTGGTTCTGCTGGTCTCTCTTGCGCCTATGAGCTTAGCAAAAACCCTAACGTTCAGGTATCTAGTCCTTGTCGCGATTTTTGTCTCTGCATGTTTAATTTATCGCAAGCATTTGATTTATTATTTTTTGTTGTTTATCGATAGATGAATTTTTGTTAGCAGTAAACCTAACCTGATACTATGATCAAATCTGAGGTTTATTCTGATTTGATTTTAGGAATCAAATATGCAATCAGCACTCGTTGATGATAGTGATGTTAAATAATATTTTATAATTAGAGATTAAAGTTGTATAATCAGTCATCATCTCTACTATGCATTTTTTGTTTTCTAATTTGTAACTTTTTGGAATTGTTTGTAATTATATGAAATTATTAGTGATACTTAAATGGTAAAATAATCACAGATAGCCATCATCGAGCAATCTGTGAGCCCTGGTGGTGGAGCATGGTTGGGAGGACAACTCTTCTCCGCCATGGTTGTCCGGAAACCGGCACACCACTTCCTTGACGAGCTGGAGATCGAGTATGACGAGCAAGAAGATTATGTTGTCATCAAGCACGCTGCTTTGTTCACCTCCACCATCATGAGCAAGCTTTTAGCCAGGCCAAATGTGAAGCTGTTTAACGCGGTTGCAGCTGAGGACCTGATCATCAAGGAAGGGAGAGTAGGTGGTGTTGTGACTAACTGGGCTTTGGTGTCGATGAACCACGACACACAATCGTGCATGGACCCGAATGTGATGGAGGCTAAGGTGGTTGTGAGCTCATGTGGGCATGATGGTCCCATGGGTGCCACCGGGGTCAAGCGACTCAGGAGCGTTGGGATGATCGAGAGTGTTCCTGGGATGAAAGCTCTTGACATGAACACTGCTGAGGATGCAATCGTGAGGCTTACAAGAGAGATTGTTCCTGGTATGATTGTAACAGGGATGGAAGTTGCAGAGATCGACGGATCTCCTAGAATGGTAAAAATTTTAAAAAATTACCCTTTTCTATTATTATTTTGGTAAATTAAGTAAGTGAAATCGAAGGTAATTAAGTTGCTAATTCATGATCTTGTGATGATGTGTAAACAGGGGCCAACATTTGGGGCTATGATGATATCTGGACAGAAGGCTGCACATTTGGCGTTGCAGGCGTTGGGGCTCCCGAATGCTTTGGATGGAACGAGTGTGGGAAGCCTCCCGGAGCTCATCCTTGCTGCGGCGGATTCCGGTGAGACTGTCGATGCCTAAATTGGAGTAAATATGTAGGATGGGTGTTTGGGTGGGTTTGAATAAATAAGTGTAGAGAACGAACAAGGCTTGCGAATCAAGTCGTTTCGATTGGTAGTTGTTGAGAGAAGAAGTGTTTTTATGTGATTGTGAATGGAATCTGTTTTCTTTTTGGTTCTTCCCTGTTTCTGCTGATAATTTAAGAACCTCATTTAACTTCAAGTGTTGGATTCCAAAGTACAAAAAAAAAAGAAATTAAAAAAAATAATAATTGGCTAAAATTATCTTCCCATTCCTAAGACCATCCGTATACATTTGGGGCAATGATGACATCTGGACGGAAGGCTTATAAGATTTTGATTTTTGGACCTCGGACCTTTACTAGAGATATGATTTCAAAAATTGGATTCCAAGTAGAGATAGAAGTTATTTGGTGAATTGTGTGAAGGATTAAGATAATTGGCTAAAGTTAGGCCATACGTATGGCAATATGGCATACCATTTGGGTTTTCTATCACATCAGGGATGCATCATTTTCTCATTCCTAAGACCATTCGTATAGCCCTTTATTTAGGTTTCTCAACTCAGTTGTCATATCACTTTCTCCTTCTCGTCTCCTTTCTAGCCTTAAAGTTAATATAGTCTAATCAAATTTTACCCCATTTTTTATTATTATTTTTAATATATATATATATATATGTATTTTACTCTTATATAATGTATTTACCATCTAAAAAACTTTTAATTTTAAGAAGAGTAAATTTACTAAAATACCCCTCCTTTATAACCATATATTTTTAACTGAATTATTTCTAACCATATATTTTTAATATTAACTTTTGATTCATGAGATCACCATACTTATAACTGAATTAAGTCTAATCATATATTTTTAGTATTAACTTTTGATTCATGAGATCACCTAAATTCCTGTTTTCAATAAATCAAGTTCAAGAGATTTCACAAACACCAAACAAATGAAAGTGTCAACGAGTTGAAACTTATAAACATTGTATTCTAACTCAATTATATAATAATTGAAACAATGAAACATTACACACACATACATATATATAATCAGCAACTTTATGATTCAGCCATGCGATAAAATTCTACCAACAAATTGAAAGACAAATAACTTAGAGTTAGCAATTTAATTCTTAATTTCAAAGTGGCTCTCACAAAGAATCTTTACAAACTCATATTATCTTCATCCTGCAAGGAATCTTCACAAACTCATGTTAGCTCTTTGTGATTATTCTGCACAAAACTCATCACAACCTCCTCTTTATTCGCCGCCGTCGCATTGCGCGGGTACCCTACTAGTGTATATATATATATATATATAAAGGGGGGAGAGGAGAGAAGCCGATGAGATTCATTACCAACCTAAAAAGCCAAACCTATCAAGTAAACGGGGGTGTATGGGTGTTTTGGATGAAATTGATGAACCTTAGGTAAGGCTATACAGAAGGACTAACTTAAAAGTTAGTATAGTCTAACATAATCTTACCCTCACTTTTTATTTTGTTTTATTAAGAGAGAGAAGGGGAAGAGAGAGGGTGGTGATCTTCGGGTTGTGAAAACCGAAAGGCTTTACCTGATTAGGTTGGGAGGGGTGTATGGGTGTTCCATATTCACCTGACCAACCCAAATGTTGACCCGTTTTTATCAGGCCATGTTATACAAATGATCTTATGACTTTCTTCATAGTCTGGTTCAGATTGTACTAAAAGAAGTTTAAAGTTCTAATAATAGAAAGCAAAACTAATTTTGGACCTGGACAACCCAAATATAGATTTTGTACATTTTATATGAAAGCATATTCTTTGATGCCATGGTATATGGATATCTATTGCTTCATAAAAGGATATCGTTATAGAAGGGTCGAGATCCTTTTAAGTTATGGTTACATATAACCGGTTATAGCTTTTTACAAATATAATGTCACATATAAAGATACTCACATTCGATTTAAAATATCGATCTCACTTTAATATTTATGAGAAAATGACATGGTACCTACTTTTTTTATTGAATCAAGTCTACTTGTAAAAAGAAAAGAAAGAAAATTGGTGGTATAGGGCGTTTTTGCAGGATAATTATTGTATCAACAATGAGAGTGACCCAAGCATAAACAATGGGAAAAAATATCTAAGACATTGCCATCCTAAAAGTTAAACAATTAGCATGTAGATATAGACTGGTTAGTTAGAAAATGATGTTATATTATATCAATCATTGAATGAAAAATAATTAAATTAATTAACAAAGGTCCAAATGAATTATACATAGTTGTATGTATGTTAGACTTCTAACTTTTATGCAACAAAAAATATCTTCTATAGTGTAGGAATGAGATGAGAGCTTGGAAACAGAGCCCACCATACTAGCAAAGTTTTGAAGACACAAAACTTTGCAAGTTATGGTATTTTATGAATAAAAAAATTAAAAATGTGGTCCTTACAAAAGGGTGTTGTGGATTTTAAAAAAAAATGTGTTTTAGAGAATAGGTTTAGCCTGCTTTTAAGCAAATTAACTTAAGTTCGTTCACAAGAGCATGAGCCTTAACATTAGTTTTGTTAGTATGATTTAGTTAGACCATCAACATCCAACCCAACTTACCCTACTGTCACATCAGCATTTACATCATCTTTTACCTTCAACCCAACTTACCCCATAAACCTCACATCCAACCCTATTTAACCCACATCAAATATTAATAAAATATATATTAAATGTGAGAGGAAAGAAAAAAAAAGAAAAAAGAAACGGGTTTCACAACCCGTTCCACAACCCAATCTCCACTTACCCAAAGTGGTGTTTTGGTATTCTCATGTTATCTGATGGAACCTATCATCGAATTCCATAACCGATGCGGGTGGTCTTAGGAGTATTGTGGTAGTGATTTGATACAAGTCAAATGATGTTAGGTACCACATAGACCTAGTTGGTAGCCGGCTAGTATTGATGGACAAGTATCTCAATCTGATACTTATACATATTTGTTAGTAGAAAACGGAGATAGAAAGGGATTAAAAGGTCCTAAGCCTCCTCTAATTATCCCAATTTCCATTTATTCTCAATTACTATCATGTGTTTGAGATTTTTTCCTTGGTATTGTTGTAGTTTTATTGACACATATCTAAGTTTATATTTTTATTACTCGTAGGTTATTTCATGATAAAATAACCCGTGTCAATTAGACATGTTTAGAGATTGATTTTGACAAAATTAAACATTATTTGAACATGTAAGTTTTTGTATTTAAATTAACTTTTATTATCTATCTATTTTATAAATAATGAAACTTTTTCTTGTCGTTCACATATTATGTTTATTATTACAGTGTTATGTTGACCACTCTTATATTAAATCCTAGCTCCGTCTAACCGTCCATGTCTATTAGTAGATTCAAGTTGTGAAAGTAGCGATATAGTAACGAGAACTATTTTATTCTGGATTATAGCCTTATGAATACAAGAATTGAACAATATCAAATTATATATATATATATATATATATATATATATATATATATATATATATATATATATATATATAGGGGAGGGTTCATGCGAAAAGTGTCTTATTTGCGAAAAGTGCGAGAAGCAATCCTGACCTATTATTTGTATTTGATCTAATGGCTTAGATTAATCTTGTTTTTCATTTATTTTAATTCAAAAGGGCACATTAGTAAACAAATATTATTTCTCTCTCCAATCTATTTCTCTCTCTTATTTTCTCTCTCCTTCAATTTTTAAACAAAATAAATGACAAATAATTTAATAGTAAAATTACGGTATTCAACGATGAACACAACAAAAAATTTATGAGTTTTTAATTATTAAAAATTATGTTCATTACTTTGTTCACTAGTAAACTTTTATTTAATATTATTTCTATGACTTTTTTTCAAATTAATTATTTTATTTTCTGTTTTGATTTTTTCTACTTTTAAAATCCTCCGTGTTCTTTATTAAAAAGGGAGGAGTGTTCATTAGTAAACTATAATAAACAATAATCAAAATTAGAATGAATGAATGTTCAATAATAAACAAAACCCTTCACACAGCTAATAAACAATCAACTCATGAATGTTTAATAATAAACAAATATGTTCAATAATAAACAAAAACCTTAAACACAGAAAAAATGGTTGAACACACAACCGATAAGAATTATAGATTCAATCTCGTAAGAATCACATAAAAAACTGTTCAATCCCGTAAAAATTACGGATTCAATCCCATAAGAATTAAATAAACCTAAGGGGGTGTTTGGTTCAATGATTGTTTTTTAAGGGATTTGCATTTATAATGAGATTGGTATTTGGTGGGATTTAAAATCCCAAGTAGTGTTTGGATGAGATTCATTAAGAGGGATTTCCACTGCCACCAACCACCATCAACACCACCTACCACCTTCACTGCCACCACCAACCACCACCTCCACTACCACCATTGAAGCGACGGCGAAGGGACGGAAGCGACGGTGACGGAGGGACGACGAAGGGGCGACGTCGACAGGGAAGGCGGACGGACGACGAAGGGCGCCGACCTAGGGTTTCTGTCGAAGGGACAAAGGGGCGACGGCGACGGAGGCGCCGACCTAGGGTTTCTGTCGAAGGGACGGAAGCGCTGGCGGAGGAAAGGAAGCGAAGGCGACGGGACGATGACGATGACGGCGAAGGCAACTGCGAAGGGACGATGACGGCGGTGAAGAAACGGAAGCGAAGGGACGACGACGGGACGGAAGGGAAGGGACGACAACGACGACGAAAAACCGAAAGATCGCCGGAGAGGGTCGCCGGTGGAAATCCCTCGTTCATGGGATTTCAGAATACCAAGGGGGGGCTGGTATTTCAAAATCCCTCATTCATGGTATTTCAATGAAATCCATGGATTTGAAATGCTTCCTTACTTTGCCAACCAAACATGGTATTTGGTGGGATTTGAAATGCAAATCCCTCCAAATCCCACCAAATACCATGAAACAAACACCCCATCAGTGATAATCTTGATTCTTCTTCTCAATATAAAATCACCACTAGAAACAAGATCTAGAGAAATGTTAAAGATCTAGAAAAAACCAATGGTTGGTGTTCTATGATGAATAAAGATGTAGAAAAAATAAACACACTGTATAAACCTAAAAAATCAACCATTATAGTCTTCGATTGTTGGTGTTATTCGATGGTGAAGGCTGTTGTAGGGGCGGATCGGAGATGAACAACAACAACGATGGCCGATGGCACTGGTGAGGGCGGTGGTTGGCGCGGATCTGAGATGAACAACCGATGATAGTCTTTGATTTGTTGGTGTTCTTTGGTGTTCTTTGGTGGTTGGCCGATGGCACCGGTGAAGGCGGTGGTAGAAGGTGTAGATCTAGGTGATCGACGACCAACAACTAGAGGGGATAACGGTGGTTATCGACGACCGGCAACTAGAGGAGACAGCGGTGGTTACCGACGGCGGCGGTTGCATCGCCTCACATTTGATTTACTCTTCGTCGGCATCGTTAATGGCGGCTGTAGTGGATCTCCGATAGCGGCAGATCTGAGAGAGATGGAGCGGTGTAGGGTGTGGCTTAGAGAGATGGAGCAGCGATGGGGGTTTCCGATTGGCTGTAATGGATCGATAAAGGAGCGGCGGGATAAGAGAGAGGGAGAGAGGTGGAGCGGCGATGGGGTCTCCGACTGACAGAGCAGCGACGGGATGAGAGGGAGGGAGAGAGGTGGAGCCGGAGGTTGAGAGAGAAGTGGTGGGGGAGGGTGGAGACGTTAAATATGCAGGTATACGGGGAAGATTGAGTTTTATTTAGGGTAAAAATATTTTGAGGCTAAAAAGACTACTATACCCTTCATGATTATATTTAAATTTCCTAATAGTTCCATTTAATTACATATTTGTCATAATTCATCATAACCATTGATCAAATAATCTAAGGGCTCAAATTGCTTCTCACACTTTTCGCAAATAAGAAACCTTTCGCATGAACCTCCCTTTATATATTGTTGGTTCTATGTGCACAAGACACAAATTAATACGATATTACTGATAATAAATAAACCCATAGGGTCACACATTTACAATCAATGGACACCAATTACATATTTGAATATGATTTAAATATGTTTCCAACTCGTTATATATATAAGTATATATGCATTGTTGCATATTATTATTTATGTGAAATAATAATATCCCTCTTGTATATTGATACAAGATAATGCATATGAAATACATAAATATAAACATATGATTTTATATATGTATATATATATATATGTATAAATGTATATTTGTTACAAGTAAATTGTTACTAGTAACAATTATATAAATGCATGTATATCTTTGTTACAAGTAAAGAGTTACTAGTAACAATCAAGTATGTATATAAAATACATGTAGATGTATTTTATACAATGTATGGCAAGTCTAGCATTATATTTTATATACTTGAAATATATAAAACTAGAAATGCTTACAAGTATCACAAAGGGGGTCCATTTGAGGTTGCTTGAAAAATGGACTAACCTAGACATGCATGCATGAACAAGTGAAGCAAAAGAGCAAAGGGGACCCCCCCCCATCCTTGCTACGGCCGAAAATTGAGCAAGGGAGGGGCCTCCCTCTCTTGCTTTACTTCTTGGCTTTTAAGTCTTCATGCATGGCTCTTTTGTGTACAAGTTTGCTACCACCTTTCCTTGAGTTCTTAGAAAGGTTCTAAGTATTCTTGAAGCTTTGAAAACATCTCTACATTCTTGTATTGGTGTTCTTCAAGTGAGCAAAGTGTGGTGCTAGGATACATACTCATATACATACATAGTAAGTTCAAGAAGAAGAACAAGAGGTTGTTGCTTGCTTGCTTGAATTTCAAGGGTTGGAGAGACTAGCATCTCAAAGGTGTTGGACTCATTGATTTGTGGATACCTTGGAGGAAGTCTTCTCTTGGCTTCTCATAGATCAACCACTTCATCAACGGTTTACTCACGCTACAAAGGTTGTAGTTCTAAACACCCTATGGTTGTTTTGTTTCTTAAGGCTTGCATATGGATCATTGGTGGGGAGTTTTAAAAAGTTTAAAATTGTTGTTCATGCTTCCGTTGCTAAAATATATTTTGAAAAACCGAACAAACCCCAACAGTGGTATCAGAGCCACTTATGTATAGTTTTAAGAAACTTTTTGAGTATGTATTGTTTTAAGAAAATGGACAACTTTTCTTTTGTTAGAAAAGTTGTGGATTTTCTTGTTGGCAACTTATATATGTTTATATATTTATTTTGGGAAACAACCAAACCACATGCATGTTTGGTTGTAAAAGTTGCCTAAATATCAAGTGTTGGTATATATGTTTGTTTGAATGTATGTTGTGCATAACAAGCCATAGACCTTTTGTAATGTGTTGGAAATTCGATTTGGTTGTAAAATTATTTTTTCATTTGGTATGTAATAATAATTTTAGTTTTGTTTCATCTTGTTGTATTTTGTAAGTAGTAGAATAGTTTAGACTAGTTTACTTTTATAAAAATGTAACAAGATGGAGAAATGACCAAGTTGGAGTTTTCAAGTGTGGTGGAGTCAACCATGAAGGCTTGGAGTCATTTGCACTACAAGGAGTTGTTTTGGCAAGTTGGAGCTTCAAGTTCATCACAAGAGAAATATTTGGTCCTTAGTTATGACTTGGTATTTTTGTATGGCTCACAAAAATACCACTTAGGATAAATGGCTTGGTTATGCACTTATACATGTTATTTGTGTGTGTTTATGTTTATATTATTATGCATGGTTGAAAATAGGATTTTTGCATGCTAGATAATATTTTTTACATAATATAAATCACACAATGGGAGTTTGGTATTTTAAGTTGACATAACATAAGATGTAAAATGAATTTTATATAAAAGGAGTTTTGTAAAGATTAAAATTCATTATGTCAAAATATATATATATATGAGTTTTATAAAATAGAGATTTTTAAAACTCAACCAAACTCCATTCAAGCTTAATAATAAAATGGTTTTATTACAAGCTAAAATTGGTCGTATTTGCGCGCTCGAAACTACACACGTTAATATAGGATATTAATACTAGTTTAAAATTGAACGCGTTGAGAGTTCGTAAAATATGGATTTTAAGAATACTCAAGACCAATATATATATAAAATATGATTTTATCAAAAACGTGGACTTGTTATTGTATGCATGCAATACTAGTCACACGACTCGTTTTGTTTTATTTAATAAATATACAAAACGGTAAAAGCCCTTTTTCAAAACGTAAGTCTATGCCATCCCATTTTAAGACACTCGCTTGTTGCAACGACACTCACGTGGAGAGAGCATTAGCCAAACGCGTGGATTGTTTTTGTAACAACCGAGGTGTTTTTCCGCGAATTCCATGAACGTCTTGGGCCGGAAATTCACCGTCTTGAAATAGGACGACTTAATCGGAATCTTATTACGGAGAGAGCATTAGCCAAACGTAAGGAAGCCCGAGGCATAGATGGGATCAAACATGCCAAAATTGACAATCGTTGTCTAGGATCCCATAAAGATCTAGGAATTACATACGAGATGTAATTGGTAAACGTTACCTACCTTGTTGTTTTAACTTGATGGAGAGAGCATTAGCCAAACATTCAAGGTTAAGTTCAACTTGGATCCTAGCCTTTAAAAATTAAAGAATTTTATAATTCTAAAGGGTATTAGTTATTAAAGGATTAAATATCGAAAATACTAAATTGAACTTTGTTAAATTTTGTAGATGGCCCCTAACTCAACTACGCCCGTTAACAACTTATCTCTTCGTTCAATCTTAGAGAAAGAAAAACTCAATGGTACAAATTTCTTAGACTGGTATCGTAACTTGAGAATCGTTCTTAAGCACGAAAAGAAATTGTACGTACTTGAGGATCCCGTCCCTGAGGAACCTCCATTGACTGCGGCCAAAGCCGTTAGGGATGCTTGGGTGAAGCATTCCGACGACTCGGTCGAAATTTCATGCCTCATGCTTGCTACCATGTCTCCGGATCTTCAAAAGAACCTTGAGGAGCATGGAGCATATGAGATGCTTGGCCAGCTTAAGGAAATGTTCCAAAAGCAAGCGAAGCAAGAACGCTTTGAGGTCACTCGAGCCTTCCATGCATGTAAGATGGAGGAAGGTCAATCCGTTAGCGACTATGTGCTAAAGATGAAAGGATACATTGACCAGCTTGCTAGGCTTGGATCTCCCATAACCAACGAGTTTGCACAGGATATGATCCTTAACTCGTTGACCAAAGCCTATGATCAATTTGTCATGAATTATAACATGAACAATTGGGAGAAATCTGTCTCAGAGTTGCATGGGATGCTTAAAACTGCTGAGAGTAAGATTCCAAGCAAAACACCTTAGGTCTTGATGATTCAAGAAGGGAGAATCAAGAAGAAAAAGATAAACAACTCAAAAGGGAAGGGCAAGGCAAAGGCAAAGGGAAAGGACAAAGGCAAGCAAGTTGCCAAGGCTCCTACACCCAAGACGGCGGGAAAGGTTCCCAAGAATGACCCGTACTTTGAATGCGGGGTGGTAGGACATTGGAGGCGCAATTGTCCAACCTACCTTGCAGAGTTGAAAAAGAAGAAGGCTGGCGAGGCTAGCACTTCAGGTATATATATGATTGAAATGTATACTTTTTCCATTAATTCCTGGGTATTTGATACCGGTTGTGGAACTCACATTTGTAACAATGTGCAGGGGTTGAGAAAAAGTAAGCTGCTGAAGCCAGGCGATTTGGATCTCCACGTGGGCAATGGAGCAAATGTTACTGTTGAAGCCCTTGGAACTTTTGAATTATTATTACCAAATGGCCTGTACTTAATATTAAACAATTGTTGTTATGTACCTAGTTTAACTAGGAATATTATTTCAGTAGCTCGGTTAAGAGAATCTGGATTCACATTTGGTTTCGTTGATGATGGCATTCGTGCCTTCAAAAACGATATTTTGTATTTTGAGGCTCGGCCTCTTAATGGAATATATGAAGTTAATCTTAAAAGATCTCTTGATGATAATTCTATATATACCACTAGCACCAAACGACCTAAGCATGACTTAAGTCAAACATACCTATTGCATTGTCGACTTGGTCATATAAACAAGAAACGCATTGCAAAACTTCAAAAGGATGGAATTTTAAAATCAAACGATTCTAGCTCATTTGAAGTTTGCGAATCATGTTTATATGGAAAGATGACTAAGGCTCCTTTCTCCGGTTCAAGTGAAAGAGCCAAAGATCTATTAGGAATCATACATACGGATGTATGCGGTCCTTTTAGATCAATGTCTAGGGATGGTGATAGATACTTCGTTACATTCACCGATGATTATAGTAGATTTGGTTATGTTTATTTGATGAAACATAAACATGAAACATTTGAAATGTTCAAGCTGTTTCAAAACGAAGTACAAAATCAACTCAACAAAACAATCAAGGCCCTTCGTTCCGATCGAGGTGGTGAGTACTTAAGCCAAGAGTTTATGGATCATCTTAGTAATTGTGGGATTATCTCACAACTTACTCCTCCTAGAACACCACAACATAATGGTGTATCTGAAAGGAGGAACCAAACTCTACTAGATATGGTTCGGTCTATGATGAGCCGAAGTACTCTACCCTCGTCCTTTTGGAGTTATGCTTTATTAACTGCTGCGCCCATATTGAATATGGTTCCAACCAAGAAGGTAGATAAGACACTATATGAGATGTGGTATGGAAAGGTTCCAAACTTATCTTACTTGAAAGTCTGGGGTTGTGAGGCTCATGTACGACAAGAAGCTTTAAGCAAACTCGATCCTAGATCTATCAAATGTAATTTTGTGGGATATCCTAAAGATTCATTAGGATATTATTTCTACAACCCAGCTGAGAACAAAGTGTTTGTTTCTAGGCATGCCACTTTCTTAGAAAAGGAGTTTCTTTCGAAAGAGGCAAGTGGGAGCAATGTAGACCTTGAAGAAATTCAAGAACCACAAAATACAAGTCAGGTTGACACTAGCACTCAACAAACGGTTGTTGAACCTGAACAAATGGTTGTTCAAGAACCTACTAAAACACAAAGTGTTCGAAGATCTGGTAGACCTCGTCAAGAACCCGAGAGATACGGATTTCTCGTGTCCAATGATGAGATTTTCTTGGTAGACTCTTCTGAGCCTACTAACTACCAAGATGCTATATCGGATCCGGAATCCGATAAATGGCTTGATGCCATGAACACTGAGATGCAATCCATGTATGAAAATCAAGTATGGGACTTGGTTGATCTTCCTCCCAATAGTAAGACTGTAGGGAGCAAGTGGGTCTTCAAGAAGAAGACAGACATGGATGGAAATGTACACACATTTAAGGCAAGGCTAGTGGCGAAAGGTTTCACTCAAACTCATGGTATTGACTATGATGAAACTTTCTCTCCGGTAGCCATGATTAAATCTATTAGAATACTTATTGCCATAGCTGCATATTATGACTATGAGATATGGCAAATGGATGTCAAAACGGATTTTCTAAATGGACACTTAAGTGAAGATGTCTATATGGTTCAGCCTGAAGGTTTTGTAGATCCTAAGTATCCTAATAAGGTGTGCAAGCTTAAAAGATCCATCTATGGACTAAAGCAAGCATCTCGAAGTTGGAATCTTCGATTTGATGAGAAAATAAAAGAGTTTGGTTTTATCAAATCAGAAGATGAACCGTGTGTTTACAAGAAAACTAGTGGGAGCGCAGTAGCATTCCTTGTCTTGTATGTTGATGACATACTACTCATTGGAAACGACATCCCGACCTTGCAAGACATCAAGTCTTGGCTTGGGAAGTGTTTCTCAATGAAGGACTTGGGAGAAGCCGCCTACATTCTTGGAATAAAGATCTATAGGGATAGATCTAGGCGTCTTATTGGCCTAAGTCAAAGTGCATATATTGACAAAATCTTGAAACGATTCAAGATGGAGAATTCTAAGAGAGGATTCTTGCCAATGGCACTAGGCACGGTTTTGAGTAAAGCTCAAAGCCCTAGCACAAGAGAAGAGCTAGATAGAATGAGTGAGATCCCATATGCTTCTGCAATTGGATCCATCATGTATGCCATGCTATGCACTAGGCCAGATGTCTCATATGCTTTGAGCATGACGAGCAGATACCAGCAAAACCCAGGAGATAGCCATTGGATGGCAGTCAAGAACATTTTAAAATACTTGAGAAGAACCAAAGACATGTTCTTGATCTATGGGGGTTTGGAAGAAGATCTTTGTGTAAAGTGTTACACAGATGCTAGTTTCCAAACGGATCGAGATGATTCTCGATCACAATCGGGCTATGTCTTCGTTATGAATGGAGGCGCGGTTGCTTGGAAAAGTTCTAAGCAAAGTGTAGTTGCACAATCCACTACAGAATCTGAATACATTGCTGCTTCTGAGGCTGGACAAGAAGCTGCATGGATGAAGAAATTCATTGCTGACTTTGGGGTAGTAACAAGCATTCAAGACCCCATAGAAATATTTTGTGATAATGAAGGTGCTATTGCCCAGGCAAAAGAACCTAGATCACATCACAGCACCAAACACATCCTCAGGCGTTTCCACTACATACGGGATATAGTGGATAGAGGAGACGTGTGTATTCGCAAAGTTCATACAGATCAGAATCTTGCAGATCCTTTTACGAAACCTCTTGCCTCGACTAAGCATGAGTCTCATACTAGGGCAATAGGTCTTCGCTTTGCAAGGGATTGGATTTGAATTGTAATTTAGTATTTGGATATTTTGGAACATTATGACAATATCTATTTTATCTGAATGATGTATGGGATATGATCACTTCATTAATATATATTGTGTTCTTTATTAACATGTTTAAATCCATGAATAATTCTTTATTCTAAAACGTCCATAGTCGGTTATAACTATGGGAATAGTTATGAATTAAGACTAATGTGAATAAGTTGGTTGACTTTCATTCGTGATGAAAGTAGGCAAAAGGGTTTGCAGCCAAATTCACTAATGTTTGTTAGGGAACGAACATTGGACATGACCCGCTCTTAAGATCGCTTCATGGATCAGTGTCATAAGTAAATCTTGAGAAAAAGGTGGTATCTTTGTATCCTTAGACCTGAGACACATATTGGGACTCGAGTATGAGGAGTATCATGCTTTAATGTGGTTAAACGCTATCTTTAACCGGGTAGTTATAAAGGCCATCGTTAGGTATGATATGAGTCTTATAAGAGACGTATGTGGTCAAGATGGAATTTGTTTCTCTCATTTAATTGGGAGTATAATATCTCTGGGCCCTAAAACAAGTTGAACATTATATGAGAATTGATGACGATCCATGTCTCATGTTCAACGAGATGTTAAAACAAAGGGATAATTGATGACTTACCTATAACAACGATTTGTAGCTAGTGAGTTAACTTCGTTGGTGAAAGTGTTGATCAACACACTTTATTTATTATTAGGGGCAATGGGATGTTGCTAGACGTTCTTACCATTGTTTATATCGGCTTAAGTTGTAACTTGTGCAAGTGGGAGATTGTTGGTTCTATGTGCACAAGACACAAATTAATACGATATTACTGATAATAAATAAACCCATAGGGTCACACATTTACAATCAATGGACACCAATTACATATTTGAATATGATTTAAATATGTTTCCAACTCGTTATATATATATATATAAGTATATATGCATTGTTGCATATTATTATTTATGTGAAATAATAATATCCCTCTTGTATATTGATACAAGATAATGCATATGAAATACATAAATATAAACATATGATTTTATATATGTATATATATATATGTATAAATGTATATTTGTTACAAGTAAATTGTTACTAGTAACAATTATATAAATGCATGTATATCTTTGTTACAAGTAAAGAGTTACTAGTAACAATCAAGTATGTATATAAAATACATGTAGATGTATTTTATACAATGTATGGCAAGTCTAGCATTATATTTTATATACTTGAAATATATAAAACTAGAAATGCTTACAAGTATCACAAAGGGGGTCCATTTGAGGTTGCTTGAAAAATGGACTAACCTAGACATGCATGCATGAACAAGTGAAGCAAAAGAGCAAAGGGGACCCCCCCCCATCCTTGCTACGGCCGAAAATTGAGCAAGGGAGGGGCCTCCCTCTCTTGCTTTACTTCTTGGCTTTTAAGTCTTCATGCATGGCTCTTTTGTGTACAAGTTTGCTACCACCTTTCCTTGAGTTCTTAGAAAGGTTCTAAGTATTCTTGAAGCTTTGAAAACATCTCTACATTCTTGTATTGGTGTTCTTCAAGTGAGCAAAGTGTGGTGCTAGGATACATACTCATATACATACATAGTAAGTTCAAGAAGAAGAACAAGAGGTTGTTGCTTGCTTGCTTGAATTTCAAGGGTTGGAGAGACTAGCATCTCAAAGGTGTTGGACTCATTGATTTGTGGATACCTTGGAGGAAGTCTTCTCATAGATCAACCACTTCATCAACGGTTTACTCACGCTACAAAGGTTGTAGTTCTAAACACCCTATGGTTGTTTTGTTTCTTAAGGCTTGCATATGGATCATTGGTGGGGAGTTTTAAAAAGTTTAAAATTGTTGTTCATGCTTCCGTTGCTAAAATATATTTTGAAAAACCGAACAAACCCCAACATATATATCTATATATATATATATATATATATATATATTTATATAACATTTAGGAGGAGTTATGAATAATGTATATTTTGTCCTTTTCTATAAAAAGATTACTTATAATTTATAAATTTGTGACATATGATGGAAACTAAAATTATTTCAACCATGTTGGTTAGTCACATTACTTTTAGTTTTGAGGCCCAAGTTGAAGTCTTGGTTCCCGTTTAATTATTTTTTTTACTCTTTTGTTGCATCCCGTATGAATAGCATTAAAAACATTTTACTTTTAACTTTTGATTTTTTGAATATAGATGTTGGAGATTGTTTTATACCATATTCAAACCATTTTTATCTTAAAAATAGACTGAAAAAGGTGTTAGGAAAAAATAGGCAATGTCATTCTAAAAGTATTTGAATTTTATCACCAAATGGAAGAAAAAGAAATCTACGTAAAAGCATGTTGAAGGTTTTCCAAAAATAAAGATGTTTTTTCCCATTACAGATTTGTAGTCTTCTAAAAGAAGATTATATTTAGTTTTTGCCAAAACAAGAAACTTGTGGTCTTGTATTCTTTTAGTGTATCTATGGGTTATTAAACTTTTGATTTTATAAAAAAATCAAGCTTGTATCTTATACAATTTTAATGTGAGTATTTAAAAAAATTATTTATAAGTTATATGATGGATCATAATTTTCCTTTTGTGTCTTTTCAATATTTTCGCTTTATCGAGTATGAGATTGGTTGATTTCAAAAAGGATGATTTTTTAAACTTAAGTGTTGTGCAGCGACGGCTTACTCATGATTGTCCGTGGGTAGATTATGATGGTTGAACTTGTCTTTTTATACTTGTTGTCTTCTTCTTTTTGTTGATTTGAGGTCTTGACTATGTTTGTTCTTCACTTAATCATCAATTTAATATTTGTTAATATCTTAACAATGTAGCACACAAACATATGAATAATTTTAACAACCAATAATATCACATGTTTATATTTTTATCATCATCAAAACAAGAAGTGGATTTCTCGATATGTGACCATGTATACAATAACACTATTAGGTTTATGTTCATGGAGCTACACGAATAACTATATAACTAATAAATTAGGAGCCTAAAAGAGACTATAATTAATAAAATATTTATTTGGATATATGTTATTTTGATTAAATAAAAAAAGATATTTGAGCCTTTTGGTTTTGGGCTTTGAGTGCAAGTAATTAACACATATAATTACTTTGTATTTGGTGTAGAACTTATACGGGATTACCTAAGAACCTAATTCACTCGGTCACGGTCTGTAATTTTCTTGATATATTTAGACATGCCATATCTAGGAATGATTTCTTAGATCTTCCCAAAATTCCCATCACAACCTCTCATGTAACATGCATCCGTCATTAATGCTTTACATTAACAGTTTAGCCCGATAGATATTTAAAAATTAGTGTTTGAGTTAATTTTTTTAAAAACAAAGACTATCAACTCAATTTGAATGTTAAAAAGCTAAACTACATGCTTAGTATATGAACAAAGTAATTTACTCGAAGTTAAAAAGACGTAATATTGCTTTGTGCCTTTTATCACTCACACGTATGAAGTGGAATGAGCTATTAAGGACGAGAGAGGATATATCTTTCCGGTTTTCATCCATTTATTTCACTTTCACATAAAATACCATATTAGTCATCTTTTTATTTCACAACCAAACTAACTATTTTATATTAAAAAAATAAAGTACATCCACAAACATTCCAAACGAGATAAGTTACAGAGAAGTAGATAAGCGCGAGAGTGATGTACTACTATTGACATTTTTCACGTATTTCACCGAGCGATACACCGACTCTTCTTACCCTAACGAAACAATATAGTAAACCCACTTTATTACTATTTTTTTAAACGTCAAACACACTCATCCGCTAAACACTGATTCAAATTTTACTATATTGTTCACCAAGACTTTATTACTATTTACTAACCGGTGAAAAATAATTCTTTTCCTCGAAAACCCGAATCCAATTATTCGTAACGACCAAATCCGGATAGTACCCAGATCGATGGATCCGATTGTTTTTTTTTCATTCGAACTTGTTCTTTTTGCAGAATTGGGCGATAATTAAAACCATTGCAGAATTTCATAACCCCTGCTAATTTCTTGGTCTGCCGTGATCGTATCGAGGTAATTTCTTCCCGAAATTTCTTGCCGTGAAACGATATCACATTTAGTGTCCAAACCTTAAGTATTTGCTAAATTAATCAGTGGTAAACTTAATTTCTTCTTCATTGTTCTTCGACCATGCGATTCTTTTCCATTAATTGTTTTACTAATGCTTCAGAACTTGTAGTTTCTTGTTAATTTTTCATATATGAAGTATATTGTGGTTTCTTTGACTTGATTGTTCCGATGACTACCCTCGGTTATTATTGATTGTTTAGAAAGTAGCTGAAATTGATTCCTGTTAGTCTAAGCAGACAAGATGGAGGATATTCTTGTGGCAATCCTTTCGATGCTTCTTCTTGTTGCCTTAATTCCACTATACCTATGGAGACGTCGTCAGATTCAGCAGACTCATGATGAACCCGAAGAACAACCGCAGGTTAGGGTTTTGGAACAAATGGGGTGTATGATTAAAATTTGAAATCTTTTTATTTGATCTTATAGGGTGTTTGGGAGCGCTTATTTCTTGGGGGGTAGGCTGATTGTGTTTTTTGGAAATAAAAAACACATTTGAATTTTGAAATGTCTGGATTGGTATGGGCTTATAGGCTTGTTTGCTTATATTGTGGTTAAATAAGCACATTTGAACTGCTTATAAGCCATAAGCATAGGCTGAAATATGAAATTCCAAACGCGCGCTAAGATATTAATGATTATTGAAGTAACACTTGTTTCATTATCTTAAATGTAAGCAGGTTCAGCAGAGAGAAAATGTTGTAAGGCCTACTGGCAGTCGTAGTAGGATGCGTAGACGGCATACTTCAGCAGCAAGCACATCTTCTGCTCCACCACCTGTAGAAGGTTTGTGGATTGATCAATTTTCTGTCTTTATGCTCCTGGTATGATTATGTAAATACTTATTTTGAATGGTTGCGGGTTGAACCAGAAACTGAGGATGGAAGTGATGAAGAAGCTGTTGAAGGGGAATATTATAATGCAAAAACGTCAAAGAAGAAAGGAAGGAAGAAAGAGGAACGCCAAGCACAACGGCAGGTGCGTGCATATATATTGTCTTTAAAATTTTAGAAAGTCATTGGCGGATTTGGCCCTCGGTTATGGGAGTGATTATGTCATATGGAATAATCAGAGGTTGTAACAAACCATGATGGATAGTGTTTGGATGTTCTTCTGATGTTTGAAGTTGTCATAATCTGCCAATGAGCTGTTTGAGTGTTTGAAAAATCATGATTACTGAGGATTTACATGTCAAACAACCTCCAAAAAATTGGATAGGCAAAATCAGTTTTGTTGTGGCTACTCTTTATAAATGATTAAATGACAAAACTGATTATCCGCGACTTAGAAAACACAAAATCAGATCACAGCTTTCTAAACATCCCCTTATTTGAATCATGATGCTTGATATAATGAAGCCTTTCCAATGTAATTGGTAGATTTATTGTTATACTTTTAATTTCTTCAACTAGGCATTATTTTAGTATTCTTATTTAGTTCCTTACTATTAACTTGAAGGCTGAAGAGGCTGCAAGGGAGTCAAAAAATACCAAACAAGATCGCTACGCAGAAATGCGCAGGAGGAAGGATGAGGAACATGAAGCAAGGGAGCGCATGCTGGTTGGTTTATATATTCTATTTCTGCATATTTTTTCATTGTCGTGTTAGGCCTCAGATAAATGCATATTTATGGATAAAAATTGGTCTTTAGGGATAAATACTAGTAATTGTTTGAGTAAATTACACGTTTAGTCCTGTGGTATACAACTTATTACATTGATGATCCCTAAACTTTATTTATTACGCCGGGAATCTCTACTGTTTGCATTTTGTTACACCCGTGTTCCCTGCTGCCTTGACCATAATACCCTTTTTTATTTTGTTCTTTTCCTTTTTAGCTTTTATTCAATTTAATATTATTAATAAACATTTAAAATATAAATAATATATTAGTTAATCAAATTGTAGTTAATAAACCATTTATACCTCCACCTGTCCCAACAACTTCCGCCACCATCCACCACCGTCTGCCACAACCACCCCCTCCGCCGTCTGCCACCATCCCCCCACTGTCTGCCACCACCCGCTTCACTGTCTTCCACCTCCAATTTTAACATAGCCGGCCAAGAATCAAACACCCAAAACCCAAAGTCAAAACCAGGAATGGCGATAGAATCTTCAGCCACCAAAAATCCTACACCCATCATCATCTCCGGCCACCAAGATTCTTACACCCAAAGTCAACCACCCGATCGTCCCATCAAGAAGACACCAAGAACCACCACCTTCTGTCACCCCCAAATCAAAGCAAGATCAAGGACAACATCTGAAAATTGAGAGAGAGAGAGAGAGAGAGAGAGGGGGGGGGGGGGGGAGGGCATTTTGGTGTTTTCAAGCGCAAAGACAAGCTCTTTTACGCCAAGGACCGTTAGTGTTGCAAAATACAAAAATTAGGGACTTCGAGCTTAATAAATGAAGTAAACTGCTAATGTAACAAGTAGTATACCACAGGGACCAAACATGTAATTTACTCTAATTTTTGTTAATGAATATGAACCAGAATTAGTACTTTTAGCAAGGCTTTTAGACTTTTAGTTAGGAAAATCTTTAAGTAGGGACTAGAAGTAGTAAATGTTATGCTTATTATCATTATTAAAGAGAGTTGAATGAGCGAGCATCATTTGTAATTTGTAAAGTTGGTTTATGTCTTGGAAGTAGACTGCCATGTGGGAGGGTTCCTTATCTATCGAATATAAACATTTATATTGTTAGTTGTTTTTTATTCTGTTTCATTTTATTTACTACTTTATTGTTGGAGACCTTGTAAAAAAATTAAATTTGTCCAATCAGGAAGAAGAAGCTGAGGCTCGAAAGGCCAAGGAAGAGGAAGCTGCAGCATTAGAGTTTGAGAAATGGAAAGGAGAATTTTCAGTAGATGCTGAAGGTACTACAGAAAATGAAGTTCAAGATGGAACCCAGGGTTTGCTTTTCGATTTTGTGGAGTACATTAAGGTATATCTTTCGTTCTTAATTTAAATTAGATTATTCCTACATGGAAATCTGGAATTTGATTACCTCTAGATGATAAAATGAACAGAACCTCTAATATAGCGGGTGGCGGGTGCGTTGTTATCTTAATGGTAATGTCGATTAAAATGATTTTGTAATTTATGGTTGATATGGTCCATGAACTTGCAGAAACAGAAGTGTGTTCCCTTGGAAGATCTTGCTGCAGAATTCAAACTACGAACGCAGGTGTTCCTTTTGTTTTGAAGTTTTTCTGCTCTACTTGGAATGGTCATTTATTTTCAAATATTTCCATTCTCCATCTATATTCAATTGTTCTAAAGCTGATAGTACTGGACACAGGTGGCAATTTGGACCTGTTTACTTATAAATGGGTTGATTTGTATTGTATTTTGTATCAAAGGTCACTGACTGTTTACATCTTACCTCTCCTATACCACGCAGGATTGGGTATTGTTGTTTGTCTCAAGCGTCACCAGAGTTTTGGTTAATGTATACAACCCTCATTAATCGTTTTGTTCACAAATATCTTGATTATTATTGTAACAATACTTTTTTGTAATCATAAGCAATATATCCCGTTAGTTATTTGTTAAAAAAATTGAAAAAAGAACAAATCAACAAAAAGTGTTTGTGGGTCAACAAATCTTGCTGCCTCTAGTTTTGAACCTCTCTTGTTTAAGATGACACAACCTATTATGGGCTTTATGATATACTTATATTTTTTTCTTAAATCTTATGTAATTTTACAGGACTGTATTAATCGAATTACCTCATTGGAGGATATGGGTATGATAACTCTCATATTTTACTTTTTCATATGGATTAAATCATAATAATGGCATAAAGAAGTCTTTATCATGTTTTTTTATTTAATTAAAATATCTGGGTTTTTCTTTCTTGATGCAGGGAGATTATCTGGTGTGATGGACGATAGAGGAAAATACATATACATCTCACACGAAGAAATGCAGGCAGTTGCAGACTATATCAAGCGTGAAGGGAGGGTGAGCATTGCACATTTAGCAAGCCAGTCGAACCAGTTCATAGATTTGGAACCCAAAGCACAAGTCATCGAGGATTTAGGAACTGCAGATGAGATTACGGTTGCTTAATCCACTGTACATCCGTACGTTTGTATAACATGAATCCTCTTATCTTACCCAAAGTTAGCACAAAACATGTACAACAATTTACTTTTTCTTGATCTCTGGTTTATGTGTTAGAAAAGCTTCTATATATAAGCAACATTGTGCTGTCACACTAACCAAATTACTTTCTGTAGGATTTTTTAAAAAAAGTAATAATATATGCTGTTAAAATTATGGATACTAAAAGTGGCAAATGATCTGGTCAGCGTGTCTGATATACAATATATTTGAACGACTTATCGACTTTTTTTTTTGTTACATTTTTTATTTTACTCATCTAATTAATAAAAATAAGGACGATTCATATACAATAAAAATTATCCGTACACAATAATTTATACACTATCAACTTGTATTATGTATTGTTTAATGTTTGTATATATCATATATGGACGAATTTTGTTATGTACTGTACTAATCAGCTCCGCATAGTATTTGCTTAATATGTATTCTTCAACAAAGAGGATGCAATTTAGAAACATCATGAATCCAAAGCAATACCACTCTACACAGTTACACTAAAGATTCTTAAGTAGTAAAAAGATAAAAATAAAAAATTTGTATTTTTTTAATATATGGTATGAAAATCCTTCAAAAATAATTTACAAAATTATATGAGATCTCTTTCCTTCAAAAATAATTTAATGTAGTAGAGAGACTAGAGTATAGTCCTTTTCAGATCTCTTTCCTAATTAAGCGCTAAAACTAGTGAAGACAATGCAGCTGAAAAAGTCTCACTCCCAACTTTCTATTTATGACAACTAACTTATTTCTTCACTCGTCCGGACCGCCGGTGATCCCATCTCCACCACACCACCACCACCACCAACAACCACCTTTCTCTTTTCCGATCACTCATCACTGACACTAATAACAACCGTCTAAACAGCTAGCAACGGATTTAATCTAAAATCTTGAAAACAGCAAGAAATCAAGGATATGAGAGTGCCATGGACATCATGGCTTCTGATGTTTCTTTGGCACATTTGTAGTGCTCAGGATGACGCAATCACCCTGCCTAAGGAGGTCGACACCTGCAATGGGATCTTCTTGCAATATACCTTTGATTCACGACAAAAAGAGTACCCACGTCTCAAGAACGCCACCGCACAATCATGGGCTTTTAAATCTCAGTTACTAATCCTCAATACCGGCACCACCGAGTTGAAATCATGGCAGGCGTTTATTCGTTTCCAGCATGATGAGATCTTGGTGTCTGTTGACGGTGCGACGATCCTTAACGGTGACTCGTTTCCCATGAAGGTGGATAAGAACGGAACACGCCTCACCGGATACCCTCAAGCGGATTTGAAGACCGCCATTGATACCGCCGGTGATTTGACCCAAATGGCAGCCAAGGTTAAGATCAAGGGAACCATGTTCGGAGTGAAGCTCGGCGGCAACGTCATGCCTACCAATATTAAGCTCGAAAATGAAGGCTTTAAGTGCCCTAAAGCAACAACCAAAGCCAGTACGTGTTTCTCTATAACGTTAACAGCACCTACCTTAATCGTTACTAACATTCTGGAATTATAAGTAATTTCTTGCTGTTTTTCTTGATGTAACAGAGTCGATGCACGTATGTTGCACAAAAGATCCGAAATTCAAGCAGAAGAAGAAGACGCTCAAGTTCTTCCCTCGACGGGAAGGCGATCTCTCGCTCACATACGACATTATACAATCATACAAAGGCAACTATATTGCTCAGATCACCATCGACAACAACCACCCTCTTGGCCGCCTCGATCACTGGAACTTAACCTTTGAATGGATGCGAAATGAGTTCATATACGACATGCGTGGTGCTTTCACTCGCAGAAAAGATCCTTCTGAATGCCTTTACAGTGCTGCTGGACAATATTATCAAGACTTAGATTTCTCAAAAGTTATGAACTGTCAGAAAAAGCCGGTGATCTCCGACCTCCCTCCGACCATGAAAGACGATGAAAAGATCGGAAAATTACCGCATTGTTGCCGGAACGGAAGCATTCTACCGAAAATTATGAATGCTACGAAATCAGTTTCTGTTTTTCAGATGAATGTTTTCAAACTTCCACCTGATTTAAACCGAACCGCGATTAATCCACCACAAAACTGGAAAATCGATGGTTTTGTAAACCCACATTACAAGTGCGGCCAACCCGTTCGGGTCGACCCGACCGAGACACCTGACACTAGTGGTGTTGAAGCGACAATTTCAGCAATAGCGAGTTTTCAGGTCACTTGTAACATAACAAAACCTCAACCGAAAATGGCGAGATGTTGTGTATCATTTTCTGCTTATTACGCTGAATCGGTTGTGCCGTGTAACACCTGTGCTTGCGGTTGCGAGGATGAAGATACGAAAAAATGCGACGAGGATGCGGCGGCGTTGCCACTTCCGGCGGAAGCACTTCTGGTTCCATTTGCTAATCGGACGACTAAAGCAAGAGCTTGGGCTAAGATCAAACATTTAGATTTACCCAGAAAGTTACCCTGCCCGGATAATTGTCCGGTGAGTTTAAACTGGCACGTGGACAGTGATTACAAAACAGGGTGGACGGCGAGGGTGACGATGTTCAACTGGGAACGACGGCCGTTTGAGGATTGGTTCGTCGCCGTTCAATTGAAAAAGGCGTTTGTTGGGTTCGAAAATGCATACTCGTTTAACGCAACGAGATTGCCGAAAGTTAATAAGACGATTTTTATGCAAGGATTGCCTGGTTTGAAGTATTTGTTGGCGTTGACAAACGGGTCAAAGGTAGGGGAACCGCCGGTGCCGGGAAAGCAACAGTCGGTGATTTCTTTCGTGAAAAAAAATACGCCTAGAATACGTGTGGCGGATGGAGATGGGTTTCCGTCGAAGGTGGTGTTTAATGGTGAAGAATGTTCGTTGCCTAGAAGATTGCCGAAACGTTCCGCCGGTCACCGGTCTCCGATCGGGTTGTTTCCGGTTGGGCTTGTTCCATTTTCAACATTGATTGTGATTAGTATCATCTTTCACTAGTGACATAAACGTAGTTTGTAGAACTTTTTTACTTTTAAATAGGTTCATTTGATAGTGACGACTTGTAAAACTTTCAAATTTATATATTAGCAAATATTCAAACTACAAAAATATCAAACTTAAAAAACTCTTTTTATATGTTAAAATACCTAATTAATTATAATTAAAAAACCCAAAACATTATCTCCTTAATCTATTTATACCTAAATTCCTAAAGTATCCTTTCCTAGACCAAGAAAACAAGTAAATAATTTTCCATGTGAAACTACTATTTCACTATCATGATCGACATTCCATACTTTCGTTTATTGATAATGTTACACCCCAAAGTAAGTAAATTATATTTATTTCTTGATTCTTACTACAATCATTACTTTTATTTGGTTGAAATGGTTAGATGTGTTTGATATGAGTTTTATAAAAATTAAAGGGACTTATGTTGTTATTTTCTAAACCTTTGTGCTTGCATAATTTAATTATGGTCAATTATATGAAGAAAATAAAAGTGGAAGAGTTAAACTTGCCAGTTGCCTAAACTATCTACATATATATATATATATATATAGAGGATGAGTATTACTCGAGTCAGCATTGGAATTTTTGGCTATCTTGTGTTTCATCCGGAGGAATCGAGAAGCAGCAAACCTAAAATCAAATATGAAATTTAGGAAGAAATTGTAGATAACTTGACTAAGAATTATTAACAAGTGTGGAGGTAAGTACTAGTTAAACCTTAACTTTGTGTTTATCTTGAGTTTAGTAGGTTTTTGAAGAGTTAGATGTTTCTAGTGCATGGACACTTGTGTGTTGAGAGTGTTGAAACTAAAATCATCAACTATAATTGTTGAAATCAAATTGGGTTATGCTAACTAGGTCAAAAGTTTAGAAATTAAGCAAATGATCATAATGATGATCAATTATAGTGTTAATTGTTGTAATAAGCTGTTTTAGTTTACATTTTACTTGTTTCCGGTGTTCGAATTCACTGGATTCGAGTTTTGGTATAAAAATTGTAGGAAACACAGTAGTTCCTGTCGATTAGTCTACTGTCCAAAGGTAAACACGGGCATGTTTAAGGAAACACACACCGTGTAGGGACTAAGGACTCCCTCTAGGGTTTTAAGAACGGGTCGTGTCAAGCTATGTAACACAGGCCGTGTAGGGTTAGGACATGGCATGGGCTGTGTGACCATTTTGATCGACTGGCCGTGTAGTATGACATGACTGTGTCTTAGGCTGTGTCTATGGGCGTGTACAGAATATCAAGAACCGCTATTGACATTTTAATCAATCATCTCTTGTAGGTGTTACTTGTGGAACAATTCTACAATATTTATCTATAAGGTAGGAATGACAACGGGGGCGTGTTTGGGACAGGGATTGGTCTCCCCATCCCCGCCCCTGTTTAAGAAAACCAACCCTGTCCCCGCTTAATAAACCACGGGGATTTAAACGGGGATTCCTATCGAAGTTTTTGAGAATCCCACGAGCCACCGTATTCGAGTACACATGCGCGTAGCATGTCTTTTAAGAGTTTGGATAGTCCTTTCGGACAGTCCATCTGTCTGTGGATGATATGCGGTACTCAAATGAACACGAGTACCAAGCTCCCATTGAACACCACTCCAGAATTGTGAAACAAAGCGTGTATCTCTATCAGAGACAATAAATAATGGAACACCGTGTCAAGCAACAATTTCATCGATATAAATTTGAGCAAGTCTAGGCATAGAAAATGATTCATTCACAGCTAGGAAGTGTGCACTCTTGGTGAGTCTATCAACAATCACCCAAATCATGGCATGCCCTTTTGAGGTCCTGAGCAATTTAGTAACAAAATCCATAGTGATGTTGTCCCCTTTCCATTCAGGAATAGGTAATTGTTGCAAATTACCATAGGGTCTTTGGTGCTCGGTCTTCACCAGTGCACATATCTGACATTTCTCCACATAGGAAGCAATGTCACGTTTCAATGTAGACCACCAGTATTGTGCCTTAAGACCATGGTACATTTTAGTGCACCAAGGTTGAGTAGATAAACGAAAACTGTGCGCCTCCTTCAAGATTGACTCCCGGTTCCCTCCGATGCTAGGTACCCAGATTTGGGACCTGTACGTCTTCAATCCCCTGCTGTCATCTTGTAGCTGCTCCTTCATCTTGGACATAACTTCAGCCTTCAGGTTAACTTCTGCTAAGGCTTCATGCCGAGCCTCCTTCAATCGAGTAATAAGATCAGAAACAATAATGATCTTCATGAATTTGATGGTATCTGTGGAGCCATTCCGGCTTAATGCATCAGCCACCACATTAGTCTTGCCCGGGTGGTATTTGATTTCACAATTATAATCATTAATCGACTCGATCCACCTACGTCGCCTCATATTGAGCTTCTTCTATGTATAAACATACTGGAGGCTCTTATGATCAGTGAATACCACGCATTTGGTGCCATACAAGTAGTGGCGCCATAGTTTCAGAGCAAAGACAACAGCTGCCAACTCCAGATCATGAGTCGGATAGCTCTTCTCATGTGGCTTCAGTTGACGGAAAGCATAAGCTATAACCTTGTCCTTGTGCATAAGGACACTTCCCAAACCTGCGTAAGAAGCATCACAATAAACGATAGAATCTTTTGACCCATTTGGCAGAGTCAGAATTTGAGCTTGACATAGTAATTGCTTCAATGTCTGAAAGACATTATCTTGTTCATCAAACCACGAATAGGAAACATCCTTTCGTGTAAGCTTCGTCATAAAACCTACTATTTTTAAGAAAAATTCAGAATGAACCGCCGATAGCAACCGGCGAGTCCTAGAAAACTGCGAATCTCTGATGGAGTTTTGGGAATTCCCCAATTCATTAACGCCTCGACCTTTACTAGATCAACCATAACACTATCCTTGCATATTACATGACCAAGGAAGTGTATTTCTTCAAGTCAGACTCGTATTTGGAGAATTTTGCATATAAGCATTCTCGTGTTCTACTTCAAATCTAGAATAAATCAGAATGTCATCAATGAATTCAATGACAAATTTGTCAAGAAACACACGACAGACACGGTTCATAAGATCTATAATTATTGCTGGAGCATTCATCAATCCGAAAGGCATATCAAGAAACTCATAATGCCCATATCTCGTTCTAAAAGCCGTCTTTGGAATATCTTCATCGCGTACACGAACTTGATGATAACTAGAACGAATATCTATCTTTGAAAAGCAAATAGCACCCTGAAGTTGATCAAACAGATCGTCAATACATGGGAGAGGGTACTTTTTCTTTACAGTTCGCTTATTCAGCTCCCTGTAATCAATGCACATCCGCATCGTCCCGTCTTTCTTTTCGACAAGCAAGACTGGAGCTCCCAAAGGTTAAGAGCTGGGACGAATGAAACCTCTATCAAGAAATTCTTCCCTCACCACGAGCCACAGCATATGACCCGTCGGACAGAGGAATTTTAACCATCTTTTCAAACAAAGAATCTCAGCATTTCAGTTGCTGAGCCAATCCCTTCAAATTACAACATCAAATCCCGCACTAGGCATAACAAGAAACGAAATGGGAAAAACTATTCCCGTCAATATCAATTACAGCCATGGGAACACTATCCGTGACAGAAACTACTTTACCGCTAACAACTTCCACATTCAGTAGATCAATTAGTTCTTGATGTGTAAAAACAGATTTAGGCCATTTTGACCCATTTAGGCTAAATATTGGATTTGTGCAAAAACACCACTTCTAATGCACCAATTGAGTTCTAATCAATCCTAACAAGTTATAGGATCATTTAGAACACTAAATTTCAGTTCTTGAAGGTCAAAATCAGTTTGACCCGTATTTGACCGATTTTTGACCCATTTGAGCCAAAATTCAAAACTCATCAAGAACACTACTTTAATTCATGGAATTGGTTCCTATACACTTATAAATGATATTAGAACCCATTTCAATCATAAATTTCAGTTCTTGATTGCTAAATCAAAGAACCCACTTGCAAACCTAGAATTTCAAGTCTTGAAAGGCATAATCAAGAACAAGGATGAATTGGAACTTACAATGATCAAAGGATGTTTAGGAACTGATCTTGGAGTGATTCTAAGCCTTAATTCACTGCTGGAACAAAGCTTAGTGAGTTTTCTTTCAAAAACCCAAAATCAAGAATAGAAGGAAAAGCCATGGATGAAGCTTACTAAGTGATGGAGATGATGAAGAAGATGATTGTCGACTGATCAAGACTTCAATTTGTGGCTGGAAATCAATTGTATAGATGCTCTCCTTGATGAATTATTCAAAGTTTCAAGAACAAGAGAAAGAATGAGAAGGTGTGTGTGTGATACGTATGTGTGTGTAGTCTGTGTATTCAAAAGCCCAAAACCGACTTGTGGGTATTATTATCCACAAGTGGGTATTTTGTTCCCCTTTTCAACTTACAATTCATCTCCCGTTTAACCGTTTCAACTAACGAGGATATTTCTGGAATCCTCGTTTGAAACCGTTCGATATTTTATAACCTTTATCTTTTTTTATTAATATTTTTAATAACCCATTTATCTATTATTTTCATATTTTATATCATTTTCTAAAATATATATATTTTATTTAATTCAATTAAATACTCGACGTATCACGATCGCACACGTTTAGGCCCGTTTTGAGGATGTTATAATATATATATATATATATAATATTAAATTATTATCAGGTATCTGGTATCTAGTAATCGGGGCGGGGTATCACCAAACCTGGCCCCGTCTTCGTCCCCGTTAAAAATAACCGGGTTTTTCTTGTCCCATTTATTGTCCTCGAACCTACCCTGCTTATGTCGGTTTTCGGTTTTTCCCATTGATTTTAGTTTTTTCTGCCATTCTTAGTGTAAGGCTATTGTTAAAAGAAGACTACAAGGTGAGTTACACTATCCTTTTGATGTGCTATGTGGATATGCGATAATTGTAGTTATGTATATGTGATCCCATGTTCCTGAGCGGAATATTAGTGTGAGGAATACTACACTTTCCTGTGTGGATTTACGTTTCCGGGGTGGAATTACTTTTCCTAACTGGAATTATGTTATCATTATGTAAACCTTATGATTGCATGTATATGATATGTTAGAATGAGAGTGTACTCACTAAGCAATAAAGCTTATGTTTTTATTGTATAGATACTAATAGCCCTTCGAGTGATGTTAAAGAAAAAGGCGAGGCTTGATTTGAAGTGCGCGCTCCCGCACATGCCCATGAATTGAAAAACCTTTTGTTAAAAATATTACAGACTTTTCAAAATATCTTTGGTTCTATATACATGTGTAGACTACATTTAACTATCAACAAACACACACATATATATATATATGGAAAAGTTCAAATCATAACTGTTTTTGATACGAGAATTGCGAGAACTGTTTGTAACATCATTAATAACTCATTAATAGAGGTAGTTTGGTCATTTATATGTTTTACCCAATGGTGAATTGCGTTCGGGTGGATCATCACTAATTTGTGATGCCTAAAATACCCCTTATTAATGCGGTATTAGTGAGCCAATCATTAGCCGCCAAAATTATTAGTCATTGATTTATTTTAATCAAAGGTCAATATTGGTTTTCGCAATTCTTGTACGAAAGACAGTTTTCGTTTGAACCCTCATATATATATATATATATATATATATATATATATATATATATATATATATATATATATAGGTAAAAGTTCATTTGAGAACCGTTTTTATTGTGAGAACCAATCTTATCCGTCCAATTTCCCCTCCTTCAATTGGATTGCCCACCCATGGTTTCCTTACATGCATCCTGCTTCCTCCACACTTTTCATCCATGAATTCCATTATCCAAAATGAACGGCTAAGATTGGTTCTCGCGGTTCTCGCAATAAAAACGGTTCTCAAATGAACCTTCCCCTATATATATATATATTGTAGTTTGTTGTTAAGTGTTAAGCACCAGCCTTGGTTAATTAATTAACATTTGTTTTTCAAAATCTTAGCAATCAGCTCACTTTTGTCTTCAAAAACTGATCGATCACTCCGCTTTGGATTTTAATTTCATGATTACGTACTCGCCTTGGTTAACTTTTTCTATATCCTACCTAGTATTTTTTTTATTTTTTTTTCAATATTCTTATGTAATGATATTAATTAAGAACTATATATCAACATATATATAAAGCGATATATAATTAAGTCCGGAATTTATTAATAATGAGAGACACGATGGATCGACTTATTACATTAAGATACAGATCAAGCACAGTAGCACACGATGGTGTGATATAGAGTGAGTCTCATTTTATTGGAATTAATCCAGACGTACTAGCTACCACGTACGCATGCGGCCATATATATGCTTAGAAGACGACGGCTCGCATTTGGCAGGATTGGGACATGAGATTGCACTGCTGAGGCAGGTTCTGAGCCATGTTCATCATCTGACCCATCCCTTGTTGTTGGGTCCATCCTTGCATGTTCATCATCATCTTGATCCCCTCACACATGCATTCTGATCCCATGTTCTCCAGCTGCTGGCAACAGTATTGCAAATGCTCTGCCCATGCTCCTCGCCTCTTCCTGACCACAAAATAATGTAACAAAACAATTTTTTAATCTGCACGTACGTAAAAGCTAGGATAATTAATTAAACAGAGAGGCCGGCCGGGAGAATCAGCTAGCTTATCTCTGTTCAGGCTATATTCGGGGAGTTTTCTGAGACTCCACTAGTGATGATTGATCCCGTGATCTCGTGTGAGAGAATCAGGGACAACAACCACTGTGATTATATTTTTAATGTGTGTGTATATATATATATATATATATATAAATAAATAATTGGTAATTAATGACCTGTCATGGATATGTACATCCTGCAGTGGCTGAGCATCTCCTGCTCTACCATCGGCTCAGAGCAGCCAAACCCTCTTTTGCCAGTCGGGTTCTCCTCGATGGTGGTGGTAGTGATGGTTTTGGTGGAAGCCTCGGCAGTTGCTGCCATGGCTACAAAGAGGAGGACTCCAGCTGCTACAAACACAAGTGAAAACCTTGCCATTGTACGTACGTATATGGTGTATTTGATTTAGCTTGGTATGTATATTGATCGATGCATCATGTTGTAAAAAAGTTGGTGGATTTATAGGGAAATTGGGCGATCGCATGGTGTGTACATGTGATATTGCATGAATCCATTTGTTAAGAGTTTGAGGAAACCTGTTAACACCTCATCATTGCATGCCTGCACATCAAAGCCATCTGTAACTTTGTTTTGTTTCTTGGGGATGCGTACGTTTTTGTGTTTTTCTAGAAAGTATATATGACCAATAATTTTAATTTTGGAAACAAAAATCATTATATATATATATATATATATATATATATATTATTCTGATAATGGATATGTAGGTGAGAATGAGAGAACAAATTTTAGCATCAATTAGATGTTGATCTATTCACTCTTTGTAATTCATGATTGTCGTAATTAATGGTTGGGTAGTGGTACGATGTAGATGATGAAGTGGTCAGACGGGTTAATTGCTGGTATGTCCCGGAAGAACCTGATTTCCTTGCTACTTTGGTCAAAAATGGGTATGAATATTCTGGTAAAGGGGGTGAACTTAAGGTTTCTAAGGATGCTTGAGTAATAATGCAGGGTAGGCTGCAACGTGGTATTTACGTTATGGAAGGTGGTTCTATGTGTGGAACATTGGCGGTACCATCCTTGGAGCGAAAAATTGACCGGACAAAGTCAAGGCATCACAGATGGAGTTGGTCTCCGGTGAAATCGCGTGATGCGATTTCGGACTATGGGACTTGTATAAAGAGGTAGTCCTTTCGGAGAGGTTGGCAAGAAAGAGACTGTTTTTTGATAATCTTGTTGACGGTTTAAGAGAGTTCAAGTCAGAGAAAATATTGTTAAAATATGACTTGAAATGGCTTTGTGGATTTATGAAACTGAAAAAAGAATGTGCTCGGCGTACAGCAGATGTCCATGGCATAAAGACATCGACAACCAAAAGTTTTGGGGTTTTTCGGAGGGTCTATGCCGTGGAGCATGTACCCAAGCCGTGGAGCCCAAAAGTTGGTGCTCAAATTTGTTTTTTGGTCCGTGTGTGTGGGTGGCTCTAATTTTGTAAATTAGGGTTTTCCTAATTAAAATTACGTTTTCATGTTTAGTTATAAATACCAAGCTACAGTTGAGTCATGTATATCTAACATTTTAGTTAATAAAAAAATCTCTGGTACTTGTATGTGAACATAGGTCGTGACTATGATGACCGAACCACGTTATATCTTGGTGTTTGTTTATCTTGTTTATGTTATCCACATCTTCTAACAAGTTTTTTTTAAGATTTCAAGTTCGATCCTTATAAGCGGTGATTTGATCCTTACAAGCTATGATTTGATACTTCCAAATCTTTGATTTAATTTGCCTAAATTTAGCCCAAATTAATTTGGTTTCATGATATCCCAAGCAATGAGGGTCTAAATCATACATTTTGAAAAGTGTTTTTTTACACGGTTCTTGAAAATTATTAATTAATTAATATTTGAAACATCTATCACAAGCAAATTATTAATTAATCATACAAAGACTTCTAACTTGTAACTTTTGTTTGGCCAATTTGGTATTTGATCATTAAAATTGTTTATCTTGAAAGCATCATCTTGTTGGGTTGCTAGGAAAATCAAAATAGGCTGCCAAAGTAGACTACCAAACAAAATGAGCTTTTGTTTCGTGTACGGTTTAAATGGGTAATAACCAAATTCGGTTTTCGGTTTTATTATGACATTCATTTAATGATTTCGGTTCGATTACTGTTTTAGCCGCACAAAAAACAAATAAACCGGACCGTTTAAATGAAAGAACCGAAAACTGAACCCTTAAACACCCCAAATCTTAAGGCTGTCAATTTGGGTCGGGTTCGTGTCGTTCGGGTTCGGGTCAGTTTCGTGTCGACCCAATTTCGACCCATTTATTTTCGTGACAAGTTCGGGTCGTGTCATTTTTTCGTATCGGGTTCATGTCAACCTTCGGGTCGACCCATTTAGGCCAAATATCATCGACGAGAATTTTTTCTGCTTTCAAATACGGTTTTCGAGTACAATTTTCGAATACGGTTCTCCGTTTCAACTACGATTTTCTTTATCAAATTTTCAAATTCCATGTTTGTTTTCCAACGTTCGGCACAAATTCCGAAAACGATTTTCATTTATATTCTAACTTTAATAATCAATGTTTGTTTCCGTTGTATTCGAACTTCAAATACGGTATTTATTTCGGTTTGATTGAAATTTTGATTTCACTTTTTTTATTCACTTATATAAATGAATATAATAAAATGTCATTAAACAACCGAATAATTTAAGATTATTTATCATTAAATAGAATTATGAATCGATCCAAAATACTATAGTATCACCTATAAAATAATTAAATGTAAAAATATAAAAATCATATAGTGAAAATAGCAAATACTAAAAAACGTACTATTGTTTTAACATTAAATTTTTTATGTTTATTTTGAGTTTTTAACGTTTAATGGTTTTGTACTTTTGTTTGGCGGGTTTTATTGTCCTAAAATGTCACTCTCTTATTTAAATTCATAATCTTCTTTTCAAAATTTAAAGTTCAAGTATTAAAGAAAATTTTAAAATGTTATAGTTTTACCTATAAAC
Organism: Dittrichia graveolens; assembly: GCA_038502395.1. Lineage (NCBI taxonomy): Eukaryota > Viridiplantae > Streptophyta > Magnoliopsida > Asterales > Asteraceae > Dittrichia > Dittrichia graveolens. Next base: position 79,767,037 of record JARJIL010000005.1, on the reverse strand, counting down.
GGGTCATACGAGTCATTTTCAGGATATCGAGTTGACCCTAACCCGACCCATTTATTTTCGTGTCGATTTCGTATCAACCCGCTTTTGACCCGTTTCGGGTTCGTGTCGGGTTTCGAATCGACCCAGAAATTACCAGCCTTACCAAATCTCTAATCACCTTCTTCCTCAAACTTTTGTGGAGAACATTTTTAGGCTACATTTAAACAAAATAAGTTACTTATCATGATGGTCGGTAACTTGAAAATTTAATGACTATACGCGTAAAAACATTCGAGAAGCCTAATGAAATTGGGACCAAATTAGTAGACTTTATTTTTTAATATGACACTAACTCATTATATTTTACGAAATGAAAATCGCATGAAACCGAATGTGATCCGCTCTTCAAAAGAAGATAATATTTTTACAGTGTTACCAAAGGGCTTATAGCCTAGTAATATCTGTTGTTCTTGGTGTCCTAGAAGGTAAGTCCCGGAGTTTGATACTGTTAAGTCAAAGACCTGTTAGTACCGATAAACATTATTACGTACTCAAATAATGATAATAATATATTATAGCTAAACAAAACGGGAGCACCTTTGCATTTCACAAGATTGTTGCTACATATACATTATACATATACAAAGATGACGTATACGTTTTGTAAAGAAAAAAAGAATCACGGGGTCAATGACCATCACTTCAGAAAGTTGGAAGAAAAATCCTTAGGCACTGCATTCATCATTTGATCAGTATATAAATGCGAAAACGATCATCAAAACTCGAACATGGAGGGATAAAAAGAAGCCCATGGAAGCTCGGACGTCACTGAGTGTTAGGGCGTTTTTGCCTGCAACGACCGGCAAGTTACTTATAATTGCTGGAAATGTACCTAAAAGATCTTATATACAGAATCCAAAAATAATACCTTTTCAAATACTTCTTGTGAATCTTCATGGCCCCTGTGCAAGCTTTCTTGGCATCCATATTCCCAGAAATGTCATTTAGTATCTGCAGAAACAGAATTCAAGAAATTTGCTTCAAGTAAAATATGGAACATTTTAGTTTATGTTTTTACAGAAATGGCAAAATGTGCATGTTGGATAACTGATAGAAACTGTTTCGGGCTTAAACAGGTAGCTTTTAATGCAGGTCAAAAACATACTTGGTCGGGTCAGGTCGTTTATCATGCCAAAGAAATCTATTTTATTTGAATAAATTTAGATAGGTGGTTGAAAACATCTTACAACACTTTGGATGACACACCTGTGTACTCGACCTCATTGTTAACAATAAGACGAAAATCAAATCAGGCCGTTTTAATGTAAGTGAGTTGGATTGCGTGTCTAGTTTTCCAAATTAAGTTAGAAGGTTGACCTTTACAACGTCGTCTAGCCCCCTAGCTTCTGTCAATAACTTGTCACTCCTGTCCCTGAGGACACTCGCTACAACAAAAATAGAAATGGGGATTGGCCCGGCCTGATTTTTCCTGTTTGCTCTTTCATACTTGCCATATTGGCGCCTGGATTTTCGTGTTGTTCTGTGAGCATCAGATCTATTACGTGCTTCAGCTCCCTCGTATAATGAGAATAGTTCGGGACTGTACTCTAAAGCCCACATCATCTGTTTGATTCAAAACACAAATTTCCTTTTTTTAGTCTAAACAACAAACCCTGGGTCAAAGTCATAAGCACAACAATGATGCATGCCTTCAAGCACCAAAAAATAAAAAAGTAAACTTGCCATACTTCTACTGATTATTTACCTCCCACAAGTACAATGAATCTCCAAAAGACAATTCCCGACGGAACACCACCATAAGCATCCGGAACGCAAAGTGGTAACCGCCTCCACCAAGATTTTCTGCATTTGTATATGTAAACATGCAAATGGTATTCAAGATTTTGACTTGAACTAGTCTAAATCATAACTAATTTTAACACCAAATTTTTAATATTTAATGTACATTTCAATACAGTTATCCAGTCATACCAATTTCAGAATTGAGATTTTTTTCATATGTTGTTTTAAAGTAAAGGCAACACAACTTGTATATAATTTATAGGAACAACTTCCTATTACAAAAAGCATTTTTATTTTAATTTAGCATTACCTAATGTTCCTAACCTCATGTGAATTCCAATTTGAAGTCCCAAATGTTACAACTATCCACAGCAAAGTAGCAATGCATAATAGTGGTGCTAGTAAAGAATAAATCAAACATAAACATAAAGCTAGGAATATAATTAGTTATCAGAAAATACCTAAATGCTGGTGAAGTTTATGATTAACAACTCGAGTGACATTAGCCAAGTCATCTAGTTGTGCCTCAACCCCCACCGAGTTTCCCGTGCACCTGAAATTCCCTCTCTTCAAGGGTGTAAATTATTATGCAACTATGAAGAAGCTACTAAATGAATATGTGAAAAATTAAGAAAAAGCTTACCGATTTGCGCATTAATCGTTCAAAGCACCAAAATGCATCTGCTTCATTTTCAAGAAGAAGAATCATGGGGGAGCAAAGATCACTCATCCCTGTTTGGTGTGATCATTTTAAAGTTAGAATCTTGGAAGCAAACTATATATTTTCTAAAGGTGGCAAGAAACTCGTTACACTGCGTGGGGTCAGCTGGACCTACAAACACTCTTTTGTTTTTTGTTTTTCATTTTTCACGATACAATTGATATGTTAATTATTATATAAAAACAGCATTATATTGACAGTAATCTAGAGCTTAAAGTAAAATGATTAAAGACGTTGTATGCATTAAAAATAGACTTTGGCTAAACTTTTTATTTGACCCGTTTAGGATAATAAAACACAACCCCAAATCAAACTGGTCATGATGAATAAAAGAGACGAAAGTAGAACATATAAATTATTTGAAACATACCCACCTTGACCATAACCAACATCTTTATCGTACCAAGCATAGACAGCCAAAACATCCCAAAGTTTTGCCAGATTCTCTTGCTTCTCATAAAACGTTAACGTTCTGTCCGTGCGAACCACATCAAGACCTGCCATATATTTGTAACTCAAGATGACAAAAATTGGCATAAAATTTAATAATAAAAAATGCCAAACTGAGAGCTTGTATACATGATTTGATTGGAACTACAGGCTACTATGGGGTGTGGTATCGAAGGATTAGCAAATTAAGGAAAACCAAATAATTACATGATCAGGAAGAATGTGTTTATATTATATATCTCAACCTATTTGATGTAGAGCAAGCTTCCATTGAATTATTTCCTTATCATGCTCCTGAGAATCCTCTGTGGCTGGACTTGGACCAACTGCAAGTATACAACTCTCTTCATTATTAATAACCAACAACTAGAGATGGCAATCTCTAATGGGTCAAACAGGTAAGTAAAATAACATTAAAAGAAATGTGTCAAACAGATTGAAACTCGCCTGTATATTTAATAAAAGTATAAAACATCCTGAATAATAATTTTCATGAAATTGGATTATTATTGAGATAATATAATCTTTGTAAATCATATATGACATAACTAATTATCTATACAAACATCAAAAATAAAATATTGGGTAAACCCAAAAAAACTCACCCAAGTGTATAGAAGACGCATAAAACCTCATGAATCATTTTATTCAAAGAATTGAATTATTATTGAAATAAAATTTTTTTTGCAAATCATATTTGACACACTAATTATTTATTCAATGGTGATTCTATTTGGACTCCCCTCATAATCTACATTGCCCCCTTTGATGTAACATTTGAGGGTGAAACCTACATTGAAAATTGTAATTGAATGATTTGACATGTGTGGTATGTGACAAGAGGGGGGCCAAATAGAAGCACCCTTTATTAAAACACCAGCAGAAAAGGTTTTGGGTCCACCCAAAAGGACTCGTTTCTCTAAGTACCAAAAAATAACTCATTTTGACCCATTACCCACCCCACCTAAACCACCCACTTTATACACCTCTAGTAACAACTAATAAATAGTTTTGAGCTTCTTAGGCCTTGAGAAATTTAAATTACCACTTTCTAGTTGTGGGGTCGGAAGCTCTTCTAGATTTGTCCCCGGCAGTACAGGAGGCTCTTGAACTGGATTCCCGTTTGCTGTAATCACTCGTGCAGTGACAAACTTGCCACTTCCAACAACAGGAAACATACGACTGCACGATTCTTTCAACTCAGCATATTGCTCCCTAAAAGTAAAAGAAAAATATTCATTTTTTTAAACATATGACTGCACGATTCTTTTATTATTGGCAGCATTTGTTTACTTTATTTGTCTTTATTGAAGGGAATTGTAAATAATCAACACATATTCAAACATTTTCCTCAAACTATATGTATCAAATCAAGTATAGCACTTCTCACTAGACAAATGAATTAGTTTACATGACAAATATAAGATTCAAACATACACCAAATTAGGCCTGTCACAACATATTATAAGAAAATATATTACCTTCGTCTTTTTTGTATCTGTTCTCGTTCATCAAATGTGCTTTTAGGATCATAACAACCAAGCAGAATTTCCCAAACTTCCCCCCTAATTGATGGATGAATCCCCTAATTATCATAAGTGATGATTAACAAAAAGAAGTGAATTTACTAGACAAAAATGTTAATGAATATCAGATGTAGGAAACAAAGAGAATAGACAAACAATAAAAAGGGCTCCCTGTTTTAAAAAATAAAAATAAATAGACTATTTATATTAACTCTTTCATGATCTCTTAAAAAATATATTGTCTAAATAAATTTGTGAAAATAAGTAAATAACTTACTCCACGGTAGATTCGATTAAGGCACTTGCCTATATCAAGAGAACCTTCCGGTGTAAATGCAGCACGCCACCTTTTTTCACTTAGAGTCTTTCCTGACTGGAAAAGTAAAAATGAGAAACTTTAGTAACATCGTCAACAAACCCATTATGAGGCTGGGCTATATAATTAAATAGGAAAGAAATAATATAATTAAAATCACATTGAAGATTTTTTTAACAGAATTTACACACCCCATAAACCTACTCTTACACCTACACCTTGTCCACTATAGGACTTGACCCAAGACCTTGGGGATCACCTTAAACACCGGATACTGCTGGGCTAAAAGCCCTTTGGTAAAATCACATAGAAGTTTGAAAGCCATGGAAAAGTTAATGTAATCCTTCCAACACAAAAGAATGCAAAACTATCCATTTTGTTTTGTCCCAAAAAAACTATATCACCCGTTTTATGGGGTGTTTTGGAATTGGTTTTCAGCTTTTGCGATTTTCAAATGTCAAAAAGGGTGTACTGAAAACGCTGGTTCACACCTGCTTTTGCAAAACGCTGTGTTGAAAACGCAATTTTCCAAATGTGAAGCAATCCCAAACACCTGTTTAGTAAGATTTTAATCCATATTTACCTATTTGCCCATTAGTAACTATCACAAGATACGGGCCAACTTGATTTCATTCCAGAAGATTCCTCAGTTTTTCTTATTAAAGGGCATTTAGGTATGTGATTATTAGTCAAAGTATTAAACTAGAAGTCAGGTCAAAAGTTGCATATTTAGAGTGCAGGGAGAAATTGAAAGAAAGATTTTCTGCGGCCTAACACCGTTAAGAGCATTTTTGTTTTAAGTTAGAACTTAGAAAGCTATTAAAAGATAGGGTTCCGAGTAGTTTAACAAAGTGTTATTCCAGCAATCACTCAAATATAATCTTCAAGAAGCAACATAATGAAGAAACATAGATTTGATAACTAGTAAATAAAGGCGAATAAACGCAGTCCTAATATTCAAATAAGTACAGGCAGAAACAGACTTTAACCCCACCATTTCCATTACCAAAATAAAGAATGTTAGCTTTATTTCTGCTGAAGCTCAGCCTCCACAAACTTGTATGGTGCTAATTCTTGAAAGTGATCGTGTGAATCTTTAACTAGATGAAATCATGAAATTTAGAACCAGTACAGAGGAAATCATATCCCAATAGTTATTATAAGTGCTAAATTCCTTGCTAAATAAACTAAACTATCTGGAAAAAAACAAACATACAGCTGACATATAGTGCCTCTGGGACGATCCAAGAACAAAAGAATCTTCCGCTTTGTATATTATTGAACAAAAGTGATGATTTTTGTTCATTCGTTAATCAAGAATTTTACCTATTGGAGATTATATGCTACTTGCGTAAAAACATCTGAAATTTCATAACATTGTTCAGAAAAGCTAAAACACATTGAATAAAACAAAGCAGACAACAAGAATCCACCAATTTAAGATCTTATAAGAGATCAATAATCCAACTAGTTTAATTGGTTAATGCAAGTGATCTGACTCGTGAAATTAAAGGGTTTTACAATTGACCTTGATCCTGAAATTGGTTCTGGGAACATCGGTGCATCCAGCTCGAATTTCATAGAATGAATCAGTTGGTAGTCCCGGGTCTTTCCGGCAAATGTTCATCATCTATTGCTCACTTTTTCTTCAAATCAGATCTAAAATTGTGCTATATTTCCTTGATCACAGATCAATTTACCGAAGAACAACACAGATACATACACCCCACCTCAAATCACGTCAAGAAACAAGACCCAGATGAGATCTTGACACAAAGATTCAAAGCGATAAGTCTCCTTTGATTGGGTTGTGTTGGGTTGGGTTTTGTTTATTGTGCGGCAGGGGTGGTGGTGGTCGTTGGTGGCGGGTTAGTGGTCACTGCTCCTGGAGGAGACGTGGCCGTGGTCAACGTCAATCTGTTGACCTTATTGGTTCTTCCCTCCACCGAATCGCACGTTAATTTTGTAGTTGGAAGATCAAATTTTTACTCAGCAAAACCCCAAATGGAGAAAAGTGAAGGGAATCAATTCGGTTTGTAAGTTATTATTGGGGCCAGCCATGTGTTGGAAAGTAAAATGCCTAAAACACTATTATTATAAGCTACTTGAATGATATGAGCTTTAACATTAAGTTAAGCACAATTAAATTAAATAAAGAAAAAGTTTTTCACTTTTTAGAGATCCACCAATTTCTATTTTATATTTTTTATTAAAAAAATGAAAATTTCTAGCTATTAAAAACCTTTCAATTTGTCACCTTTGAATTACAACATATTTCCTTATTTAAACGTTTAAAAAATGTCAATATACAACTATTGAATGTGTGACATTAAAGCCAAATTCGGATTTTTTTTTAAACGATAAAAAGTTTTTGTTAATAAAACCAGCAAGATGTTAAAAAGATACAAAAATAAAAGTACATACAAAATTCTAGAAACAAGACATAGGATAGACATCTCAATCAAGCAACCGAGTAACCATATAAATTTGTAGCTCTATTTCTAATCTAATAGAAGGATAATATTTGAACTTAGACTACACACCAAAGCTTCTTTATCTTTAGTCGAATCGGAAAAACTTTCAATTTGTCACCTCTGAGTTACAACATATTTCCTTGTTAAAAAAGATATGATAATTCTTGAATAAAATTTGGAACAACATTCCACCAGACACATATATCAATTAGAATCACTACAACCCAAGAACAAGTGTGGTTCATCAAATCAAATCACCACAAAAGAGGGCAAAGAAGGAACAAAAGAACAATACCTTGCTTTTGAAGATTAAATTTAGTGGTCACTCGACTATAAAAAACCTTTCACACAAAAATATTAACTTTGGAAGGCATTTATTCCAAAAAAACAACTGTGTGCGTCTTTGATTGAGTTGGAAATCATCGAAGGCTTCACGAATGAGCAAAACCCTCAAAAGATGAAGATGACGGAATTAGTGGAAGCAAAATGCACCAAGGCAAAGTCACTAGAAGACATCATTAAGCTGTAGCAATTACCTTCATATATGACGGGTGCTTTGATGTGGGTTGAAGCTATTAGTTGTTTGTAAGCTTCATTGATTTGCATTCTTGATATTGATGATAGTTTTAGGGTTGGAATAATCTAATTTAGAGAAGCTATAAGGGTAATGAGTGTGGTCCTTCTTTCACTTCTATCACAACACTCAACTTTTCATATCGGTTTTTCTTTCTCTACCATTTTCATGTTTATATCCTAATGAAACCTCGTTAGTGATCATATTTCTATCACTTCACCCCACTAATCTTTTTTGATTAAAAAATAAGAAAATAAATACAAACCTTAAAATTAAAATACTTAATTAATAAAGTAAGTAAAGTTATAATATTGAATAATAATTAAAACTACACTAGATATATAAAATTATAACTAATTAGAATTACTTAAAACAAATAAAAATACAACTACACAAACTAACTAAACAAATAATATAATGTGTTTGTCTTTCGAAAAAAACTAAATAAAAAGTTAATACATCGTGTGTAAAAATTATACAATCGGATTTTCGCGTCAACCTGACGATCAACTTTACTGACCATTTCGAAACAAACATTGGGCATCTTGAATTCGTTTTAGGACTTGGCTTCAAAATAGTTAAGATATTTTTTCTTAAGCTTAGTTAAACGTTCACCGCTCCTACATAGATTTATCTTTTCTCATAGAAGTTTCGAATTCTTTAGCTCCTCTTAGTGCTATCACGCTTCTTCTACCTCTTTGTGAGATGGATTTTCGTATATCCTCAATTGTTTGTGACTACGCTTCTTTTACCATGTTACTCTTGCCTCGGCTGAAATCCATTTCTTTGTGGGTAAGTAGGTTATTTGAAAGTTTGAAAAGAGTAGAAAAGAAAAGAACAATCAAGAGAATATATTTCTAGTGTGAAAAAATGAATAGGAAGATGGAATATTATAGGTTAAACTAGAGGGTAAAAAAGTTGAATTGCGCTAATCAGAATAGGCCATATTTCTTGGTGTGGAGGGCACGGCGAAGTAGATTGGGGTTGGAGTGGTGTGCATGCTAATAGCGCTACCCTCTCACTCTCACCCTCACCCCGCTAGGAATGGAAACAGAGCGTGTTCGGGGAAGGATTGGTCCCCCCCCCCCGGTCCCCGTCTCCATCCCTGCTTAAAAAATCGCGGAGATTTAAACGAGGATCCCCATCGGGTAACCGCGAAAAACCGTTGGGGAACATGTATCCCCGTTTAACCATTAAACGGGTAATTTCACCGCGGGAGGTACCCGTTAAAGTAAAATGATGATTATCATGGTGAGGATCCCCGTCAACGTTAAGATTTTTTCACGAGTTCTAGAAAACGTTTATACTAAAACTATACTATATTATCGGACACAAACATATCCGAACTGAAATTAAATTCTTAAAAAGTCTAAATGCATCCAAAATATTAAAACCAAAATTTTCAAATAAATAACAATTAAAATTATGTTGTGTGAAAGTGTATAAATATATATATATATATATATATATTTTTTATTTAAAATTAATTCTATATATATTAATATATCTCGGAGTAATCAGGACGGGGATCACCAAACCCGTACCTGTACCCGACCCCGTTTATCATCCCCAAACCTGCCCCATTTATGTCGGTTTTCGCTTGTCCCAATTGGTTTCGGTTTTTTCTACCATCTCTACAACCCGCTCCCATTCCGGTCACTCTAACTACAAGAAGTTTGTTAGAAAAGTGATTATTGAGATAAATGTAATTTTACCTTTTTTACTACATCAACAAGCCCTAGGAAAAATGAGGTATGAGGATGTAAGATTTAATAGATATCGCGAGTAGAAAGACTATTTCTTGAAAGACAGCTTCTCGAAAGATCTCCGGCTTAAAAGAGTCCCAACTAGCTTTCGTTATATATTCTTACATTGATCAATCTAATCGTTCAAGTCAAAGTATAAAAAGGCAAATCCAAACCCCACTTCGAATATGTATGGATAACCACTTTCATCGATCATGCGTATCACTCAATGTATGTTACTGGATTCACCTAATATTTTTTGTTAAATTGGACCTACCTTGAAAAACTATGAGAATCTACCTTCTAGTATTGGACAAAACTTAAGGCACATTTTTTTCCAAAAATAACTCAGCTTAAAAAATAGAGAAAAAAAATAGTCATCAGGTGCTTGGCTGCTACTCTTGAACCGACACCGTTTAGGTCTGTAATTATTTTAAAGGTGTTGTTGATTGAACTCTTGTAAATACATTTCTATTCTTTCACATGCTAAATTTGGTCGATGTACATCAAATAAATGTTATATACTCACATTAAATCAAGAAGTCAACCATAAAAGTGATGTTATAATATTAACTAATAAAAATTTGGGTAATGTGAAATGGTGGATAATAGACTTGATGAAAAGACTCGAAACTAGTTCATTATAATAGACTAATAGTTTTAAACTACTTTTACGTACCATTAATCAATAAATAATATGTTTATTTAATAGGTGTTGCCAATTTGCAAACAACACTATGGTTAAAACCATTTTATTATATTAGTTCTAATCTTAGACTTATTTGTTATCACTTATATAATTTTATGTTAAATGTTTTTTAGACATGGGTTTAATAATTTTATGTTTAAGTTTTGATTGTGTAGTACGAAGAATGTTCAATATAGTTCATAATTAATTCATAGTCCTAAGGGACTAACTTTAGTATTTGAATCAATTGAATCAATGGTTCAGATTAAATTTTAAAAATTTGAGCGAAGTGATATTTTCGTAATTTTTCGTAATTCACATGTGATTGAATATTAAAATTTTAGGACTGTGTTTTTTAAATAGACTTTGTTAAATACAACTCTGTATAGTATATATCTATATTATTGAAACTTTGAAAATTGATCCTACCCGAATGTTGTTAATTCTTCATTTTGTCGGCGTTATGAAACCATATAAATTTTATCCTAGATTCGTCACTACTTTTTGTTAATATAATGCATCACGTTGGTCCCGTTTAAAAAAAAATCTTAAGGGTATGTAACTTTTCTTTATATTTATTCGGTTAGTATGACTAAAAGTTACAAGCACTGATGGTCAAAATTCAAAAGTCAAAACATATTCGCTTAACCGGACCGGACCGGACCGATGACCAAGAGGTAGGGTTGAGCTTGATTCTAAAACCGGACCGGAGCTGATATGAAAATGGTCAAAATCTAGAACCAAAAACCGCCTCTTTTAGGTGCAACCAGTTTCGGTTCTTCGGTTTCTAAACCCGCAAAACTCGAAATAACTGAAACCTTTATTAAATTTTTTTCTATCTAAGCTTGCATGCTATAGATTACATATCAAACAATATAAAACAAGTTTGATTAACTTAAGATTATTGTTGGAAGATTATTTTCTACTTGTATATTAAAAAAATATCATACGTGAAAGGGTGGTGCTACAATCGACGATGACCAAAAATGAAATAATGGAAGAGCAAAAGACGTTAGATTGTTTTTTGACTTCTTGGTTCTTGTTTGTTACATACTAATTAAGAATAAGATAATTTGAAATTTATTTTAAAAAGTGTTAAAGTGATTGTTCTTTAATACTCTAGTCTGGTTTCGGGTAAAAAACCGAACCCGTTGGAATCGGAACCGAAAGAACCAAACCTGAAAAAAGAGAAAAATTGGAATCGAAAAACACCTCATTTATGTGTATTTTAGTTCTGTTCGGTCGAGTCCGTATGGTTATTTTGTTCATCCCTACTAAGAGGCAACATCCCAAGGGCAAGGTTGCATGTGTGGAACACGGTAATGTGAGGTGTTTTTAAATTGAGAGAGGATATATTCTTCTACTGTTTTTTTTACTTATCTTTTTACTTATAAAATCAATACAAGTGTTAAAATTAATGGAGGGGGTAAAGAAAGAGAATTAGTAGATTCCACGTGTCATCTTGTGATAAGTAGAAGAAAGAAGTAGAAAAAAATAGTAGTAACATATATCATTTTTCTTTTAAATTGTTAGAAGAGAAGTTAGTAATACATAATAATTATCAATTTTATGTTTATATAAGCCAATTATTTTTTTATTTTACTTACATGTTTAAGTGTATTGTGATTTAAAATAACACTTTTTGTTATGTATATAAGTTTACATTATCAAATCGTAAACTCAAAAGACCTGAGCTATAGGGTAAAACCTCAATGTCACTGGGCTATGCCACAGTAGTTAAAAAAATATTTAATGAAGCTTTAAAGTGTGTTAAGCACAAACTCGTATTATTATTGTCTATTTGTTTCCTTATCACCTATTGTCCAAGTTAGATTTCGTATTAATTTTAGTTTGTGCTCCTTGGTGTCAAAATCAAAATTATTCAACCATGTCTTCAGGTTCTTATATGTTGGTCCAGAATCATTTGAGTTTGGACATAAAAGTGGACAATCTGTACTTTTTTTTAAAAATAACGTTATATGGATTTGAGTATCGACCACTAAAAAAAAGTGTAAGTGGAGAAGATGGATGTGTCCAAAATGAGGATGTTGAGGTGGACTTATAAGAAGATTTTGTTTGATAAAATTCTGGCTGGAGTATTCAGAATGAATTAGAAATTACGTCTATTATTTGACAAGATGAAAGAAGGGAGATTGTGTCGGTTTGGTCACATTAAGAGAAGGCAACATACAACGATAGTTAATTAAATGTATAAAACGAATAATAATAGTTTTATCCGGCTCAATTATTAGAACCATAAATCTAAGTAACTATGTTGAGAGACCACATATGTGTTTTGTTGATAATTTATATTATACAAGATGTATGTGTAACTGTGTGTTGATATGTAATTGTATGTTCACTAAGTCTTGTGTTTGTAAGTGACAACTTCATGCTTTCACAAATACATATTTTAATAAACTAACTTTTGAAAATTTGAGTATACAATGTTTTATCTTAATGTGAGCTAGATCTTAATGAATTTTGTGGAATGAGGATTATCTATCTTTATATTGTTTAGAAAAAATCGGGTCTTTACAAGGTCATTGGCATCTTTAAAGCCCTCTAAAGAAATCGTCAAAGATGTCAAGTGCTCAAGATATACAAGAATCAAATATGTCGTTTCAACTTTCATAGATCTGTTACACAATAACTATCGATTAAAATGAGAAAGGAAAAAAAATGCTCAGATGCGCTTGTAGTATTCGAAGAATCGAACGTTTGTGATGACCCAACATCACATGAAGCGCCATTATCTTCACCGCATTTTGCACCAGCCGGGAATCGAACCCGGGTCTGTACCGTGGCAGGGTACTATTCTACCACTAGACCACTGGTGCTTGGTGTTCTTCATCTGCCAAATGCATGCCTTGACCATCGTGTAGGATTAGAGGAGGGTACGATAACTAGTATAAACAATGTTAAAAAAAAGAAATTTATGTTGGGCTTATTTGAGATACGTTGATAAATGTTTAGTAGAATTTAATTTTGAAACTTTTTGACTTTTTAGTGTTTTTATTGAACAGAGTGATAACCCATAAGAGGTGGTTGGGCCTTATAGACCGTGTAGACTGAAATTAAAAGACGTGTCAAGATTTGATATCTAGACATTTGATGACTATAACCGTTAAACTTCTATCGTGAGGATCGAAACATTATACCGATGACTCCGACCAAATTCCGTAGTCTAGGAAGACAAAAGCTGACACGTCAAGCAGGGGCGGATCAAGGATTTGAAATTGATGGTAGCACCGGACCTAGGATTTGAAATGGATGGTAGCACCGTCTCGAAAAAATCGAAATTTACACTACGCAAACAAAATTGGATAGTGTCCCGTGCCCCCGTTGTAATAGCCTTGGGTCCGCCCCTGACGTCAAGCAAATCGGCTGCAGATCTTTTTATGTATTATCAAGGAAAAATCTCTTAGAATTACTCTAGACAAAGTCGTTGTATTGAGTGCCACGTCCATTGTACAAGATCTAGGTTCAAAATGCGTAACTCCGATGAGACCGAAAGTAATTAGACATGGTCGTGCCAAATTGGGTTAGGTCGATTCAAGTTTAAGTTTGAAATATAAAACGCGCATCAATATGGGTAGACAATCAAGGTTGTGGAGAAAACGATCTTAACAATGGAGTATCTTTTGCCACAACAGAAAGAATAGAGATCACAATTCCAAGTGATATAAGGATAAAAAGACGGTGGATGTTAGAATCGTAAAGAGGAATGCAACTGAAATAAGATTCAGTTCAACAATCGCTAAGGCTTCCAACAATCATGATTGAACGAAACTATATGCTTCTTTTCACCCAGTTCCTGATTCATTCAGCTAGAAAGCTCCTTGGAACATGTTTACTTATCATGTTATGTATGTTTGAATAAACATTTAGTGCAAAATACGATTTACCAAAGTTTTATTATTTTGACATTTCGTTAAGAATACATATATTTTTATAAAATGTTTTTGGTTAAGAATACCTATGAGACGAGTTTTGACTGTTCTTTTTTAGCTACTATTTTACTTTCATCGGTTTAACATGTTAGTCATAAAACATAACCCATAACGACCCTTGTGTAAGTAAATATCACAGATGTGTTAACGAGAGGTTAAGGCAACATCCTAATGGTCATGTGGGTGAGTGACATAAGCGTCGTCATGACTTGTACCAATGTAAGGTAGTATCCTCTTAATAACATATATCATCACCCTTGGAGCTGTCTTCTTACCAAATGAAAGATCAGAAATTACATGAGGCATGTTCATCAGGGAAAAATCAAAGGAGTGGGCCCTGATCAGGCTGATATTACAAGATTACCAGGAACTTTTGGGGTATATGTCAACAACAGTACCAGGAACTTATGTGGTATATATAATTTATATAAATAAAGTAAAATAAAATAAAAAATCCTTTGATACCTTACACATTTCATAAAGTTCAGAGAGGGAGTAGTGGTGGAAGGTCAACCTATAGTAACCCATTATAAAAAGAATTTGAGTTTTGATCCGCTACTCAACCCGTACAACCAGCCCTACATTTATTATTGAATGAATAGTACAAACCCTTCTATTTACATTCTCTGAACTCTTGTCAGATCTACCCTCCCAGGACAGATTTGTGCCCAATCAATTCCTCCATCATCTGTAGGGAAGGAAGCAATTAGCTGAAAGGAGGTGCAACTTTTGAAGCATTGCAGCATAGGGATCAATTCTCGAATGATCGTTCATTTGCATCAAAAATTTGTGAAAAATTAAAATTATCCTACTTACGTTAAACAAGCTATCTATGTCTCAGCTCGATAATATGATTCATGTTTCATGCTGCCCATGCTGATCCCTGATTCATAGAAACAATTAGTAACTGAAAGTATTTGACAAAAGGAAATATAATCTACTAAATTAGATTCAAAACAGTAACTAGTGTAACATCAGGTTGGTATTGCCGTATTGGTACATGATCCAGTTATAAGATGCACAAAAACCATGAACAGGTGCATGTGCGTGTGTGTATTTACCTGACGCAATCTTTCCAAGTTGTGTAGGAACAAGTGGGTGTGAGAGTTTCTTGAAAAACAATGTTGTTTCAGTACTGAATCAACAACAACATTGCCCAATCCCACCCGAGCGGGGCATGGGGTGTTTCAGTATTAAATGAAGGGGCAATAACTTCAATATGTAGAAGCTGATCAACAGTCTCCAAAATCATTAGAGAGGAAATTCCAACAGTCTTTGAGCCGAAAGTAGTCTGTATGAACAGCTATCAATAAGCCTCCTATATTCCGACAGTCAAACCTTAGATTTGTATGGCGGGAACAGAAAAAAAGTCTTATCTAATTACACCTGGACCTTTTTTTTGAACAGATAATAGTGACACCATCTTATATCCAACTACACCCACGAAGTTTTCTGATTCCCCTCTCGCTCATTTGGTTCCTTACATGGTTAACATCAGACCACTGATTTGAAGCTGCATACATATCAGATAACAAAACATAATTTGCAGCATTTAGAGGTTCAATCTTAAAAAGCTGAGCCGCCACCTCTTTCCCTAATGATACATTGCCATGTATCCTACAAGCCCATAGAAGAGCACCCCAAGCACCTGCATGAGGTTCCATGGGCATTTCTTTAAGAATATCGTATGCTTCTGCTACCTTTCCCGCACGAGCAAGAAGATCAACTTTACATGCATAGTGATCGATAGAAGGAGACAAAGAGTATTCATTAATCATACAATCAAAAAAGTGGCAACCTTCATCAACAAGATCAGCATGACTACAAGCACTCATAATGACCGTAAAGGCCACCTCATCTGGAGCCAGCCCTTCTTGTAACATCCTGCGGAAAAGGGAAACAGCATGAACACCATGGCCATGAATCGAGAATCCTTGTATCATAGAACAATAAGAAATTAAGTCCCGTCTAGGCATTTTTTCAAACAAAGTTGTTGCCCTCTCCAGATTCCCACACTTTGCATGCATGTCTACCAGGGTTGCCATCACATGATTTTGGGATTGATCGATTGAAGTTTCACTGATATAAGAATCAACCCACTTAGCCAACTCCCAGTCACCGGCTTGTGAACACGCAGAAATCAGGCTCACCATCACATATTCATCAGGCTCAACATTCCTAGAACGCATGGCAATAAATATATCTATAGCTTCTTTAGGCTGACCATTCTGTGCATACCCAGCTATCATAGCAG
The DNA here is from genome assembly GCA_038502395.1 of Dittrichia graveolens. NCBI lineage: Eukaryota > Viridiplantae > Streptophyta > Magnoliopsida > Asterales > Asteraceae > Dittrichia > Dittrichia graveolens. The sequence goes on along the minus strand of JARJIL010000005.1, from coordinate 79,750,554 downwards.
ACCAAGAAACAACATCCTTCTCTGGTGATTGATCAAACAAAGACCTCGCAGATGCCATATCCCCCGACTTCGCATAACCATCAATCATTGTAGTGAAGGAAACTTTATTCTTATCAGGCATTTCATCGAACAAAGACCTAGCACTTACCAAATCACCAGACTTAACAAACCCATTAATCATGGCATTCCACGAGGCATGATTTCTTTGGGGCATTTCATCAAACAATTTCTTAGCCTCTGAATAATCCCCATCAGTTATATACCCAACAATCATAGAAGTCCATGTAACCTCATTTCTCACGAGCATTCCATCAAACACCTTGCGAGCATTTACAATCTCATGACATTTCCCATAGAGATCAATCAAACTAGATCCCACAAACACATCAGCTTCTGTACCACACTTAATTATCAAGCCATGAAAAATCTGGCCTTCCCTCAATGCCAAAACACTAGAACAAGCTTTAACCAAGGAGGGGAAAGTGTATTTGTCTGCAGGAACATAATAATAACTTCGTTTCATTCGCCGAAAAAAACCGATAGATGTGGCCAGAGATGACTGTGTACAATGGCCTTTGATGAGAGTGTTCCAAAGAAAGATATTGGGTTGAAAAACACGGTCAAAGACTGTTGAGGCATAAGTGATGTGATTAGGAGAAACAGAGTTACAAACAGAGATGAATACAGTTATGAGGAAATGGTGTTGTTCGGAGCCCTTGCGTATGATTTGGGCGTGAACTAGTTCAAGGTTTCGAATGTTTTTGCAAGCTTTCAAAAGAGACAAAGTCGAGGTTGGGGAAAGCACCATATCGCTCTGCCCCGCCCGTTAATTAACAACTCAGTACCTATATATAGATATATACATGGCGAATCCAGAATTTTATGTTGTGAGGGGCCTAAAAAATAAACTTACAAAACAATAGATCTCAAAAGCGGCCCAAAACGCATGGAAGCAGTAGCAAAATAGTTTATCTGCAATAAACATCAATAAAACAATTTAAAATTAGCTTATAACAGCTTAAGTGCAGTAAATCAACCCAAAAAAAAACACAAAAATAGCTAAATAAACGATTCAAGTCATTTGCCACATTGAAACGATGTATTTTCTAAATCATTTTGCACTAAAAAGGAGGTAATTTTATCAAGGATTAAAAAAGTCCAACATAGTCCTTAACTACTAACCCTTCTATCCTTCATTATCTATGGTTTGGTACAGCAAAGCTTGTCCTGATATGTATATGTGTATGCTTTTGTGAGAATGATATTTGGGTTATAAAGAAATTTGGTACAAAAGGTTACAAGTTTTCTCTTCCAAGTTTACAAAACTGTATTGTAGCATAGTAATTGCTATAGTAAGAGGGATCTAAGAGAGGCCTAGCCCATAAGCCTAAATGGACAACAACATAGGACATAAAACTTTCTGAACTAAGGGTGACTTGAGGAAGTAAACTCAACTGTTCTGACTGCTCGTCGTAAAGCCTTGGGGCCTAACATTAAAATCTTGTAATGCATTTGGATAATTCAGAACGGGTGCTAACTAAGTTTGTTGAGATAGTGGGAGTAATGCTACACCATTCATTATTATGTATCTGTTAGAAGTGAACATAATGTTACACTGTTTTGTATAATGCTCAGACATGTTGCAAGAACAACCATATAAAATCAGTTTTTTATTTGTATATGCGTGAAATTAAACAAAAGCATATATTCATACCCAATGTAAGGACAACTGAATATGACTAAACTACTTAAGCATTCAAATACATGTCTTATGGATATTGTATCCTAATATGTTTATGTGCCTCCAGTGGGTAAATCCTTAGGTTGACTGAATATTATCAGAACAAGAAAAATTCTTTGCAATGTGCACTAATTGCAACTAACATCTATTATGGTACTAACAATTTCAATGTATGCCATGATTCTCTCACGAGAATTTTCACTTTAAAGAACTTTTTATTCTTTTACAAAATAGAACTATTATTACATTAAGAAATACTTAAGTATTGTAATGTTAAAAATTTAGTTAAACAGGTTTAAAGCTAAAAAATTTAGGTGTGATTCTTTAACACTAACAATATTATAGAATCAAATTTGATTCGGGATTTTAGGATCAAACAAAGCCAAACACTTTGTTCCAGACCATGAATCAAGAAACACATACAGCCCATTTTTGCCCACATAGGAAAAAGTTGGGTCGACTTTGAGCAAATCTAATTGAAGTCTATTCAAACAGTAAATTCCGGGCCTTCTCTTTCTATAATGAGCCATTTTAACAACTCCTGTAAACCTTAAGATTATTTCAAGCAGTAGACAAAGGCAATCAAACTATATGTCTATACATTTTCGTTCTGACATTTTATCAAACACGTGGATTGCATAAGGCAAGAAGGTCAATTATTACCTGTTTGACAGTTGAGCGTGGCAGGTGACAGATATAGGAGCTTTTAACAGTACAATTAGCAGAAGAGGAAGGAGGAGGACTCAACCGGAAAAATTGAAAGAAAGTAACCGGGAAGAAGAGGCATAGAATGGAAACACGGCTGGGAGAAAGAAACACCTGAGTGTCAATTGAATTTAGGGTTTAGAAAAACAAAATTAAAAGAGAAGTTAGAGACTATTAGGGTTAAAATCAAATGCAAGTGGTCAACAGCCGAGTTGAGCGTCGAGTGGTGGCCGGCGCCGGAGAAGCGCAAAGATTAGAGCGTGAGAGGCGGTTTGGTCCGGTCCCATTCTCGTTCATTTTCCTTCTTTGTTTTTTCTTTTCTTTTTTTCCTTCTTTTTTGGACCGAGTGCAGTAGAAAAGGGTCAAAGATGAAAAAAAAAAAAAGTAAGGTTCGTAATTCTGAAATTTTAATATTTAATCACAGATAATTCAGTATATAATCATATATGATTTGTAAAAGTATCATATATGAATTACAAAAATGCTACTCCGTCTAAATTTTCAAAATTTAATCTGAACCATTGATGATATTGATCCAAAGGCTATAATTAGTTTCTTAGGACTATGAATTAATTATGGATTATATTTAATATTCTTCTTATAACTTTATATAAGATCTTTATAGATATTTTTCTTAAATTAACATAAGTGTTAAAATTAATATAAATAATAAAAAATAGATTTAGTGGATTATACATATTATTTTATAGGTAAGAAGATGAATATGATGATATTGTAGAAAGAAATGAAATTTTCAAATATTATACTAGACTATTAGCAATCCTCACAACTTATTACTTTCATTCTGATCGCATCGTCACGGTATTTTTTTCAACCCACTAATCAATCATATAATAATCAATTCCAACACATCAAATTCTAAGACCTACTTAATAATCCACTAACTAATTAAAAATTAAAAAAGATACAAAAGATTTTGTAGGCCCCAACAAATTCTAGACTACGTACACAGGTCTTCTTTCCGTGGCAAACTCCATGTGATGACAATATTCACGTGGTGGCGCAATACAAGGTTTGACCACCGTGTGGTGGTGATCACCACATGTCTCACCACTTGCCACTCCGTATCCTCTAAACTTGTAGGCTGTATATATTAATACTTAGAACTAAATCAACTAGAGTAATGGAAGCTTTTTCTTTTTTTAGTGAACAACTCACGAGATAGATTCAAGAAGGTAGGAAGTCTCGAGTGTTGAAGCTTCCAATTGAAAACATTAACTTTGCTAGGCAACGACTTCAGCCAAATGGTTTGAAAGACTTTAGAGTCGCAATAAAATAAGTTTTGTTTGATAGTTAGAAGGATTGAGTCCAATTCAGTCAATCACTCAATGTTATGTTAGTTTTTTATTTTATTACACCGACTATCACTTAAGCATCATATTGAATTTCTACTGAATCAAGTCATCACACTCACTTATCAACTCTTTAATACGAACAAAAAAAACTTGATTTTTATAACACTAGCCACGTCACTTTGGCCGGATCATGTCGTATTATTCCGCTCTCAATAGTTTAATCTTTTAATTTGTAAAAAACTAAGTTTTTAATATCTTTGAAGTAAGAAGTTGGAGCCTTTAAGAAATAATGGGCTTGCACTTTTATTTTGGAATGTTTAACTTTTTAAACTTGTGATATCTTATATGAAGTAGGGTTTGTTAACATCGAGTTTACGCTTGTGTTCGGGTTTATTACAAATAGCTTGGGATGATGCATGATGCAGAGATTAGTTATCTAGTTACTCTTGGACTATCTTGAAATTAATAGAAGACTTTATTATGGATAGGGGTGATATCGATTCAAAAATCGGACTGGACCAAAAACCGAAATCTACAAAAAAACTAGGATCGAATACAGGACCGGTCTCGGCCCGGTTTGATTCAGTTTGTCGGTTGTTTCGGTCTATTGATTTTTGTATACATTGTACCAAATTAAACCGGACCGAAAAAGACCGGCCCAGAACAAAACCCGAAATGTATAAAAAAAGGACCAAAGACCGGATCAACTGGGTCCGGTCGAGACTGGTCTTGGTCCCGTTTAGTTTGATTCGTTGGTTTTTTCGGTCTATCGAACCACATGTTCACCCCTAATTATGGATGATTTTACTACTTATGTAACTAAAAACTTTGGTTATGGAAAATAACTTATTTAAATGAGAGTTTAGTTCTTTCTACTTATTGAATGAAGTTGAGATAGTGGATCTAAATATAATAACTATAGTTTTGAACGGAAATCAAAAGGTTTTATTCAACAAAAATCTAGCAAGATAAAGATACAAAAGAAACCAAAGTTCACAAAGATTAGAATTACAACACTACGTAGACCAATCTATTCTCCTACCCATTTTCATTCTATGTTTGAGCCAAAAGTAAGATTGGGCTTGGGCTTGAGCAAGAATCGAACCAATAACATCACCACCATTACAAAATACATTCCCATTCCTATACTTCCATAAACACCACAAAGATGAAAATAAGCCCACATAGATTGCGTTCAATATTAACAATAATACCCCAATCCAAAACATGATCCAAGAAAAGTATGTCAGCAGTCAGCAGTCGATACGCCCCACCATCTACTAAATTATAATATAACATTTGATTTGTATGATAACCATACTTAAACACCCATAACCATCTTACAAATTAGTGCTTAAAAGGTGTACTAAGCAAGAAACAAGCATCATATAATATGACATATTAGGATGCTATTGATGTTATAAAAACATAGTTTGGGCACTTAAATTTAACCATGACCAGTCCTGTTATCCGACCTTAATATTAGTACCAAATATAAATTTTATGATACCTATAACATAATCTTAGGTAAACATATATTATGACATCATAAGTACTTGCTTTGTAGTATATTAGGACATCATTTTTATTGTATAAAACATGGAAAAAGGATATATGTTGCTATAGTACCTAAGTTAGATGTTGTTACACTCGTACACCGGTTTAAGAAATGGTAACTTTGTCATTTTAGTATTTGTTCATTAAAGAGGTATGTGAGTATGACAACACCTAACTTAGATGTTGTTACAACATATATCACTTTCCCTAAAAACATTCTACGAGACTTTAGAACTTATATCATAAGATTACTTGTTAGGATGCCTGAAGATCACGTAACAACTTTTACAACATTGTACAACGACTTTATATAAAACTCTTATACTATTGCTTTGCTCTCTATTAAAATAACGGGTTTAATTTACCAAAATGTATCCAACTTGTCACGTTTTGCTATTGTATGTATCAGACTTTAAAATTTTCTATTGTGTGTATTGAACATTTAATTTGTCGCTATTTTGTGTACTAAACTTATATATTTTTTTCTTTTATATGTATTCAGAATACATACAATAGAAACATATTCAAAGTTTGATACACACAATAGAAACTTTTAAAATTTAATACACATAATAACAAAATGTAACAAGTTATATAAATTTTGATGAACTAAACCCTAAAATAACTACCTATAAAGTAATCTATGAGGATGAAACTTGCTTCCTATAACTTCATGTTTGATGTAGTTGATCCAAAAATAGGTCTTTCATAGATATTAATCATCACACAAGATAACTTCCTGGTAGTAATATTTTGTTATTGCTTATGCTTTATAAAGTTTTCTATGATTGGTTATAAAAATGGCTTTTGGGCCTTGATTGATTAATTCTTTTAGAAAGCAACTCAAGTAACAAGCTAGGAATATTCTGAATTTGGTAAAGCAAAGTATAAGCCTCAAAATAGAAACCAAATGGCAAATTTAACCCTCATTCTAAGTATGCTTTGCATTCCCATCAAGAAACCTCATTACAATCAAAAGCTTCTACAAATACCTCAAATCATATCTTTAGATCCTTACTTTCAAATTCTTGAACATTTTCAATGGCTAAATTGGTCATTATTATTGGTCTTTTAAGTCTTCTGTTGTTGACCCGAAACAGCAATGCATATGAGTTCATGGTTGGAGGTTCGGGTGATTGGAGTCTTGCATCAACTTCTTATAATCAATGGGCTGAAAGAAACCGTTTTCAAATTGGGGACACCGTTTGTAAGTTCGTTTTTTCTACCTTTTATGTGTGATTCATCCTCTTAACAAGAAGATGATAATATGCAAGGGTAGACCCAAAAAAAAGTTCCATTGGTGTCACAGTTTAATATCCAAATTATAAAATAAATAAAAATACTCAATTTTCAAGACAAATAACATATAAATATAAAACTAAATTAACAATTCAACAATCTAAAATTCTGATTACTAACACTCATAAAATTAACCTAAAAAGTACTAAATTTTTCCACTTTTCTTTCTCATCATCTTCTTTCTTTTATTTTCTTTTCATGTGACGTAATCATGTCGTTACAAGCATAATTAGACATAAAAAAGTCATGTACATTGTTAGTACCGAGTTGTCTCAAATATTTTCAAATTCCGGAACAAAACTAAAAAGAGACATCTAAAAATATTAGAATGTATAAACCAAGCTAAACTGTATAAAAACGCCGCGCAACAAATTATGAAAGTCTTGAACTCTCAGCATCGATTATGATTACTGATTTTGTTTCTTCTTCTCAAACCATTTTGTGTGATTTTATCCCGGTGGTTAAACGGTTTTGTGTGATTTGTAAGCGAAGTTGGAAACTCTCTAACTATTTTTTATAAGTTGGATGTTTTATTTCATCCCGGTGGTTAAACGGATGTTTTTTCCTTTGATTCTTATGAATTCTATGCGACTACGATAGACCTTTTTTTTTCTCCTTCCTTGCTCGCAATTTTAGTTTTGGGTTTAACAAAGTTGAGCTTACATACATATATATATATATATATATATATATATATATATATATAATAAAAACATATTGAAAATTAATAGATCTCCTATTAACTAGGAGGCCTGGAGTCCTGGACGGTTAACTGGTTACCCATGTTACATGGCCTTGGGCATTGTAGTTAAAACCCTCTTATATTAAGTTCTCCTTTCCTTTGTTGGTGTTATAGTATTCAAGTATCAAGCCGGGGAGGACTCGGTGGTTGAAGTAACCAAAGACGATTACAATAACTGCAACGCCGCCTCACCCATTGCAAACTACAGCGACGGTCATTCGGTGGTCAAATTGACCAAATCCGGTCCTCATTATTTCATCAGCGGGCTTGTGGAAAATTGTAAAAACAACGAGAAGATTGTGATTGTTGTGATGGCAGATCGAAGCAACCGATCATCATCATCATCAAGCTCACCGCCTTCTCCAGCTCCGACCGGTGAAGAATCTCCGTCTCCGCCGCCGGCAGGCGAAGAGTTTCAATCTCCTCCACCAGCTCCGGCAACAGAAGATATTAACCCGAGTCCGGCCCCAAATGCAGCGTCTTCAATTGTCACAGGATTTGTTTACTCTATTGTTGCTTTTGTTGGTTCTTCACTTGTCTTTGTTTTTTGAGTTTATGAGTGATTTGTATTAAAAGTATATATGATGCTTAGTTAATCTTGTTTAATTTATTGTTTATTAATGTGATTTAGTGTATGACTTACAAATAATTAAGTTGTCACCATGAATGTAATTAAGAATATTATGTCTTTGATGAAATATAACTTTTTTTGTGGACACTATTATGTTAAAATACAGTTATTGAGTTGTGTACTGTGTAGTTTACAGAAACGATTTGTCGATGCATCATAAAAATATGGATAAATTATTTAAAAATATAATATAAATATCAAAATTTTATCATAAAAGTAACATCTAATTTATTTATTAAAAAATAATTATAAATTTCAATTTATTAGAAAACACTTAGTAATGATTAAAAATAAAAAAACAGATTGAAAATATGAAAAATACGTTCAAAATAAATATTTTATTAATTAAAACTTACAAAAAAAAAACATTAAACCATACAAAAAGAACATTAATAAATCTTCAGCGGCATCTGGCCACCTTGAGCCTCACCATTGCAACACACAAACACGAACACTAACACACACCCAAAATCTAACATATGTATGAACACACATAAACCCTAATTCAAGCATATATGAACAAAACCCTAGAACTAAAATCCAAATCAAAATCAAAACCCCAAATTCAATGAAGCCTCGAGTTAAAGCTTCCAAATCAGTTCAGATAAAAAGTAGATAGAGAGAGAAATAAGACACATCGACACAAGCACACACGAAACTTGAGTTGATCCACATTAACACGCGCACAACCACACCCAAAATCTGAACACTTACATCTGTAAACACACATCTCTCACACACACAACACGCATCTAAGAGAAATCAGATCTTGAAAAAAAAAGGAGAAGAGTGGTAATTGGAGGCCTAGAGCAACCCAAGGCACTGCCGAGAAACAAGCACCACTAGGAAGATGATGGCGACTTTTTGAATATCAACAAGTTCACATTCCGGGATATAGCGAAAAAATTGATGACAGGTTGATCGGGGTAATACTTTTCATGGGCATTTTGACAAAATTTTTATGGACTAATGGATGTAAATCAAAAAATTTCTAACAAAATATATATGATTCAGAATTATATAGTAAGAAACTAACAGTCTGGGATGAGTAAATTCTAAAAGTTATTTTTTATATGGCCTAAAAGTTCTTCCCGAGTTCAACTTTTTTCACCAGTCTCAATGTATTGTGCAGAATTGAATCCAGTATCCCGGCAACCTGATAAAGAATCGTAGTTCTCAGTTAACAGTTTAGCTAGTTCCTTGATTTGCATAGACCACACATAGTACTAGAGGTGGCAAAACGGGCAAAAAATATTAGTTGACCTAGAGCACTTCTATGTTTAAAAAATATTCTCTTAGTAAATACTTGGTGCAAAATTATATTATTTCATCAAGAATAAATATTTTTTCAACTAAATGATTTACTGGAATTTATGCATTAAAAAATACACTTTGGACGACTTTTGACCATTCGTTTTTACCTACTATTTGTGTTTCATCTGTTATTGATAAGAAAAAATAAACCCAATCAACCCATTTGGCCATTTGTAAGTAAAAGGGTCGAAACTGCCACCTTAACACATACACATAAAAGTGAGATGAAGGCTTACTGTGAAAACACCACCGATAATGGCACAGACGTTGGTTATGAAATGAGAAAACGATTTGGGATTTTCTGTAATCAAGACCTGGTCACGGAACAAAGGTTGTAAACGACTATAATATACAACCATTATGGAAGGAAGATTTAGTAAAATGGGGTCAAATTCAAACCTGCATTGGGGATGGCTCGTAATGGAACTTCACAACAGGGATTGAAAGAGCATGTGTCAAACTACTATGAGCTGTGAACTCGTACTCCTCAATTAGTTGATGAGATGACCTCATTACCTCTGTCTTCACAACTTGAATATAATGCTCAACCTAAAATAGAAATTCACAAAACCAAGCGTTATCTCAAGATCTAGAAGTAGAGTTGACAGTTTCGACCCGCTTACTTACAAATTAGGTTGATTCAGGATTTCAGGTTATGTTTCATCATTAAAGGGAGAAACCAAAAAAGTAACTTAAGAGCAAATGGTTCAGAAGTCACCCAAAGTGTGTACACTAAAATCATTTTATTTTAAAAAATCAAAATAATCTTACTACTGAAATGATAAAATTCTTGTAATCATATCTTACATTAAAACTGTTTATACAGAAAACGAATTTGGAGTTTGGACATAAAAGTGTTTCTGATAAACCCGATCTATAATACAAATTACTTGTTTTGATCAATTACCCAACCCACACATTTAGCCACCTCAACATCAAGAAAATATGGTAAGAGAGGTTACCGTAACATTTGCATGATCATGTGGATCGGTGAGATATGCCTTGCCATTTAACTTGTCATGACTTACACCAATGTAAGGTAGTATCCTCTTAATATCACTCATCACCCTTGGAGTTATCTTCTTACCAAAGGAAAAATCAGAAATGACATGTGACATGTTCATCAGGGATGAATCAAAGGAGTGAGCCCCTGATCGGGCTGAGATTACAAGATTACCAGGAACCTGTGCAGTAGATGAGATGGTTGGATTTTTGATGCAAAACATGTGCATATTTAGTTTTTTTTTCCCTCATTGTAGGTTAGAGGTGGCATATTCGACCCATTTACCTAAAAGTGGGTTGATTTGGGTTATCATTTATCACCAACAGGTTGAACGGAAAGATTTCATAAATAAACAAATAGGTGAAACAGGTTGAAAGTCCTTCAAAATGGATCCAAATGCATAAAACCTCCAAAATTTCTTTATTAAGAAAAAAGCTGGACTAGTATTATGATGATATTGTTTTTATATTTCAAATTAAATATTTATTAAATTGAAAAAAAGATAAAAGTGGTTGCAGGCTGACCCCACCCAACCCATTCTTAGGCTTACTAAAAACTTATGTCCTCTGGACCAAACCCCGCCCATATTGCCACATCTCGTGAAGGGCTTACCTTCTTGACTCGTACAAATCCTTCAATTCTACATCCAGCCTCACGTGGTGCAGGTCTTTTTGCATTCTCTTTAGTCTTGTCAGATTTATCCTCCAAGGCCGGATTCTGAGACTCCAATGCAATTGGTGCTACCAATTCCTCCATTGTCTGTAGGGAAGGAAACATTAGGTAAAGGGAGGTACACCTTTTAAAGCATTGCAACATCAGAAATCAGATCTTTAATTCATATGTTGTTTTTCATCAAAAAAATTGTCAAAAATTCGAAATTATTCTTCTTACGTTAACCAAGGTATCGGTATCTCGGTCCCCATAATATGACTCATGTTCATGGTGGCCATGCTCATCCCTGATTCATAAAGACACTAGGTAACTGAAAGTATTTCACAAATAAAGTATGATCTACTAAATTAGATTCAAAAAAAGCAACTCGTGTAACATTAGGGATTGTATCGATACATGATCGAATTACCAAAATACGTAACTCATGTTAAACTGCTTTTTCCATGTAATATCTATGTTTGCCCAACTGGTTCCAACCCACCCTAGCTGGGCCTAACTCAAATTTTTCAGTCTTTATGTTTAAGAAATTAAATATATTTATATTTAAATAAGAGATTAAGAATATAACTGTACTAAGAATAAGAATGTACTTTCATTACAATACCTCAATTAGTGTATAAAGCATAAAAATAAGATCTACAGTTGAGGTACTTGTAGAACATAATTTAACTCATAAAAGATATTTAATAGTATATAAAAATAAAAAATATATGTATCACATCGAATAACAATTTTAGGTACCAGACCCAAGGGATTGGGCCTTTAGGACTGAACATTTGGGTTCAACTGGTGAAGGGGCCAGGATTTTTCAGGCTGGGCCAAGAACCAATTGTGCATATTTAGGGAGAACTGCAAATTGAATACATCTTTTGAAAATGTTAAAGGGGGTACTTCTATTACACGTTTGATCCTAGTGAATTAAGTCTTTTGCTTTTCTGGTTAAAACTCAACAAATTGACATGTGTGTAAGGCTAGAGTGCTAGACATGCTTGGCAACGACTGTTTCCAAAAGCACTCATGAACGAGAGAATAAATCATACTGAAATTGGCATGCATATGAAAAATACACAGATGACTTACCTAACATCACTGCCCTTACGGAATATGCGAATAGATGGATAACCTTGTATGTGGTGACTGGAATCCAGTAGCAGTGATTAATAATTAATATAACTAGGACATATAGTCAAATCACATATATTCAAATAAATCAATATGATAAATTTCACCTTCTACACAAATCAACTTCTTCAGTACAGTCCACCTTCCCCAAAATGATACGGCCATCCACTTCTGGATCATGTCTGATAATACAAAAATGAGTCAACCGTTAATATCCAGAAATGGAATTAAAAATTTGTTGTCACAATACATAGACAATAATTTAGACCTTTCTCTTATGATTTTGGCTGCCTTCTCCCATGAGGGTTTCTAACAAGATAAAGGGAAATAATTGAAAAGAAATGTTAAATAATCGAGGTAAAGTGGATGTTAAGATGCATCAAACATGAAACATGTGCATGTAAATCGGATGCCTTAACAGTGTAAGCATTAAATCATGAACAGTTCAGGAAATGTAGTCAGGTAGCAATGAGAATACCAGACGGTTACTCCAATAGCACCAAGGAGCATAGAAATTGACAACCAAAATCGAATGCCTGCATTTTCAAAATGATATGTTGCTAAAGATTAAAGAATCATTTTGAGATTTTATTTAGATTTTATCAGTGTTCTAAAAGGCGCGCCATGGCGTCGCCAAGGCATGATGTGTGGCTCCGCCGTTAAGAAATGGCCCTAGGCGTGAGGGCTAGGTGTGGCGCACGCCAAGGCGCGCCTTTACACGCTAAATGGCGAGTTTTTAAGGTGTGGCGCAGAAAATCATTTTTTAATAGGACTTTTTTTGTATACATTTTGCAATCGCGTGTATTGAACTTTTATAAATTTGTATTTTGTAATTTGTATATGTTACTTTGCTCCTCATTCGTGCAACTTTGTGTAATTTGTATATAAATAATGATAAGTTAGATATATATATAATATATACAAAACTGCCGGTCTGCCGCCTTAAAAAACGCCATGGCTTGTAAAGTTTGAGGCTTGACCTCGCCGCCACGCCACACCTTACGTTATTTAGAACCATGGATTTTATAGTGAAGTGTTAAGCAAGAGAGTGAACTGCTTAAGTGTGAGATTTGTTGCTTCACGTACTGACGAGAAATCCGATCAAAATTATGTGAATTTAGAGTAACAGATCCTTCACCGTGTTCCTCATCAACCTCATCGTCATGTTTCACTAAATGAGTAACTGGTCCAGAGTCAAACTCAGATCCAGTAGTTTTTAGATGTTTGTCAATTGAATATTTGCGGACTGTTTTTGTTATGTTCAACCTGTTCTGCAGATAAGAGAAGTGAATATTTTAGGGGAAAAAAGACTAAGTTCAAACATATGACGAGGAAAAGTAAGAGTACATGCCAACAGAAATGAAGATGCAATTCTACAATTCTATGAAATAAGAGACAATGACAAATTACACAATAACATGATTAATAACAACACAAACATATATAGCAGATGTGCACATTAACATGTCCTTTACTATTTACTAACAAAGCACACAAGAGAGAGAAATGATGGTGTGGCTTTCTCTCAGCCATTTAAAGAAGATGCAATCCTACAACTCTACGAAATAAGAAACAGTATCGAATTACAGAAAAACACGATTAAAAAAAACAAAAACATATATAGCAGATGTGCACATTAAAAATGTCCATTACTATTTACTAACAAAGCACCCAGGAGAGAGAAATGATGGTGTGGCTTTGTCTCTCAGCCATATTGATGTGAAGTTGTGGACCAGGCTCATTGGGGTCGGGTGTATCAAAGAAAGGCAGGGAGCAAGACGCAAAAATAGAAGAGTTGCAGGGCTGAAGTCATCATTTAGCAATTCTACATTAGTACGTTATTAGTAGCTAATAATAAACTAGTTTCCTAATTTAGGGAATCAGGGATTGCGGCTTTATATAGGGCCGGCCACCCCATTGTGGTTTTTCGTGCAGATATTTGTTATTTCTTTCTTTTGTCATTTGGGTGACCTCCTGATCTCGAATTCCACGGTTTATCTATTAAGCATCCGACTAACAATGTGTTTTGCCGTAGTCTTTAGTTTTGCCAATTTGATTCTTATCACATTTAAAGATGCAATCCTATAATTCTACGAAATAAGAAACAATGACAAATTACACAATAACATGATTAATAACAACACAAACATATATAGCAGATATCCATATTAAAAATATGTTACTATTTACTAACAAAGCACGCAAGAGAGAGAAATGATGGTGTGGCTTTGTCTCTCAGTCATTTAAACAAGTGTTTTGAGTTGTATAGAATTATAAAAGGTCAGACATACTCAAAAGGTTCTTTTTTCTTTGTAATTTTCCTTTTTAACAATCTGACTATGGTTATTAAATTATCTGTTTATAACTGACAAAATATTGAAACCAAGCAACTTTTATTTTGATCTTCAACATTTCCAGATTTCTATACACCGTATATGTTTCTTTATTTTGTCTATGAGGAATTTTATAAAATTAATCAACAGTCAGAAATTTATATATGATGAAGATAGTGTCTGGGTGTGTGTGTGTGTATGACATTGCATTATTTCCACACTATATATCATTTACGCATATTCGTGTTGATATGGCAAAGTTTAACACAAGCCGTTAAATGATCAGATGTATCACAATAAATACTAATAATAACCCTCAACACAAATATTTATTTTAACTAAACTATAACATACTACCCAAATGCATTGGTATACGACTAGTTGAAAGCTACCAAAACACGACCATATTATAAATGAGAGTGCTCAAGCAAAAATTTTCTTCCAAATTTTGGGTACCACAGACCACTACCAGCTCTAAACTCTCTAGGATTTTCTTACTTATAAACAATCAAATATCACCCTGATCAACCTTGAAAAACCAAACACAATAGTACTTCAGTGGTTATTAGTAGCTAATAATAAACTAGTTTCCTAATAATAAACTAGTTTCAGGGCTGAAGTCATCATTTAGCAATTTTATTTTAGTACGTTATTAGTAGTTAATAATAAACTAGTTTCCTAATTTAGGGGATTAGGGTTTGCGGCTTTATATAGGGGCCGGCCACCCCATTGTGGTTTTTCGTGCAGATATTTGTTATTCCTAATTCAGTGGTTTTTCCCCATTGTGGTTTTTCTGGCTGAAGTCATCATTTAGCTATTCTATTTTAGTACGTTATTAGTAGCTAATAATTAACTAGTTTCCTAATTTAGGGGATTAGATTTGCGGCTTTATATAGGGGCTGGTCACCCCATTGTGGTTTTTCGTGCAGATATTTGTTATTTCTTTGTTCGTCACTTGGGAGACCTCCTGATCTCGAATTCCGCGGTTTATCTATTAAGCATCCGACTAATAATGCGTTTTACCGTAGTCTTTCGTTTTGCCAATTTGATTCTTATCACATTTAAAGATGCAATCGTACAATCCTACGAAATAAGAAACAATGACGAATTACACAGTAACATGATTAATAACAACACAAACATATATAGCAGATGTGCATATTAAAAATATCTGTTACTATTTACTAACAAAGCACGCAAGAGGGAGAAATGATGGTGTGGCTTTGTCTCTCAGCCATTTAAACAAGTGTTTTGAGTTGCATAGAATTATAACAGGTCAGACATACTCGAAAGGTTCTTTTTTCTTTGTAATTTTCTTTTTTACAATCTGACTATGGTTATTAAATTATCTGTTTATAACTGACAAAATATTGAAACCAAGCAACTTTTATTTTGATCTTCAACATTTCCAGATTTCTATACACCGTATATGTTTCTTTATTTTGTCTATGAGGAATTTTATAAAATTAATCAACAGTCAGAAATTTATATATGATGAAGATAGTGTCTGGGTGTGTGTGTGTATGACATTGCATTATTTCTACACTATATATCATTTACGCATATTCATTTGATATGGCAAAGTTTAACACAAGCCGTTAAATGATCAGATGTATCACAACAAATACTAATAATAACCCTCAACACAAATATTTATTTTAACTAAACTATAACATACTACCCAAATGCATTAGTACACGACTAGTTGAAAGCTACCAAAACACGACCATATTATAAGGGATAGTGCTCAAGCAAAAAATACCACAGACCACTACTAGCTCTAAAACTCTCTAGGATTTTCTTACTTATAAACAATCTAATATCACCCTGATCAACCTTGAAAAACCAAATGAACACAATAGTACTTTAGTGGTTATTAACCAATTGTTGAACTATGTAAATGAACTTAGGCCATGTAAACCTAAAGTAACTATCTCCAAAAGAAAAGCTCAACCAAGATGCACAGCCGAATTGACAATCAACAAGTAAGATGTCAAAACTTACAGTTCCCAGTACATCACTCACGTCCACTGATGCAAACTCACAGGATAAAGCTGGAAAACTGCAATATAAAACAAAATACACATGTGATTTCTTATCAGATCTATAAAAAATAAACATCAATAATTAAGATAATAGATATACCGAATACAATCAAAATTATCTTTCAATGGAACATACCTAATATTAAAATCAATCCGTAAGTAATCTTCATCGGAACTTCTGTCAACTATGACAGATGTTGAGGTACTGATACTCAAATAATTATGTAGCTCCTGCCATGAAAGCAAGGTAAGTAATAGCACAAAACAAGTCAGCAGTTCATAAAGGTGGCATGTCAATCTGTTGTATGGCATATCAATATATAAAGGTGCACAGAAATTGGTTAAGGAGATTAGATTCCTAGTTCCTACCATTCCAAATAAAAACATCATGGAAACAGCTGCTATGATAGACAAGCCGGCACCTGACAGTGACGCCTCTGTCAAATCTCTTGGAATTTTTCTGCCATAAAAGAAAATAATATATAAATAATCAATAATGTAAACAAGTTTGACCTTCTCAAAATCATCATTATCATGCATAAAGAGTGAGGAATATTCTGAAGTGTCCTTTTGCTTGTGTGTAGGTACCCTGCATATCTTATTTTAGACATTAGATTGTAAGCCATTTAAATATAAACAACCAGCAACTGAATATCCTTTATCCTTCTCTTAAAGATCAAAGAGATTAAAGTTTTTAATCATAATGTATCCTCGATCTGTCCTGAAACTTCATTGCAACTCACAAACTTAAACCCACTTCAGTCAGACAGTCAGTAAATACGCAATGACGTCATTACCTTTTACATCAAAAGGGAGGTTACACTTTACACTAATGTCTATATTATTGTATGATTGATGAGAAAGAAACACAATTATGGAAACTTTAAGGTTAAAAACATTTGGATCTATGTTTCACCCAGTCTGTGCCAAAATTATAGAAAATAATATAACTTTCCATTTTGAAGCTTGTACGATATTTCAAACTGGAAACCAACAAAATGGTTTTAGTTTTTTGAACTCCAAAATGCTTTTTGTGATTAAAAAATGGATACTTTCTTGGTTTTTCTAGTCACCAACTTTCTTTGCTTGAAGAGTAACAACTTCTGTCGCCTTCAGGATTGAAAGTAAACAAAGTGACACTGAAAAGTCAAATACAAACTCTTGTTTTCGGAACAAGGGATATTATTCGAGCACAATTACGAATCAATGATACAAGTCTCTATTAATGTGTGTTGAATATATTGAAAAGGGTTATTAGAAAGGACTAGGTATCCTAGTTCACTAGGTGTACTCTAGTAATTTAATTCAACTTGATGTAATTCCCCATTAACAAATATTAAGTGACTCTTATATCTCCTTTCTGTAAATTTACTTCTCACAGTCGATGCTTTACGTACATTGGTGTCATGGCTTCAGTCTTTCTCCAATATACATTTCTGCATCAACTATTATATCAAAACAAGCTACCTCCTTAGGTCTTTGACTCTTTTTGATATCATTTATATAACTTTCAAGAACCATGGATCTCAGGGAGGGAGGGAGAGAGAGAGAGAGAGAGAGAGAGAGGCACTTGTATATGTTATGTCTGCCAACAGCAAATGATATCAATTAGGGTAAATTTTGGAACTCCATCTCAACAGCTTCAAACCGGAATTGGAGTAAATAAATCGGATCAAAACTTGAAGCATGTGAGCTATTATTCCAGTTCGAGATCTAAACCCCATCCTCCTTAACACCAACTTAACGAACCAACCGACCATCAATGCTAATTTATAGCGTCATTGCTCCATGTCTGATAAAACTTGTCTCTAATCAACTATAGTAGCAGCAGAAAGAAACAAAGATGCATATCAAGGTTGTTCAGGGACATTCATCAAACAGAACATCATTTTCTATGCAACGTCGGTTCACGAAATGCATATGTATGAAACGATTATCAAACACGAAGTAAACGGCAGAAACAGACATTAATCGAAGTAACGCGTACATTCAAACTTATGATAATTATAAGAACTGAAGCATCAATGGTAACATTAACACCTACGAGCATAATTCTGAAATTTAAGTTGAAATTAATTGAAATTAAGACCTGTAAAAATCAACAGATTTGATCTTGGCAGTCGAAACCATGATTGTTGAATTGGATCTGGGAAAAGAAACACTAAAAGATTGAATTCAGTTTGGGTTTTTTATTTGGTGTTTTCTAGTTCCGAATCCCAGATGAATGAATTAGGCTTTTCCTTATGTGGTCTTGAAATGGTAGAAGAACATGTTAGCAGTGCATTTCAGCCAATTTATTGTTGTACCTGAAATCCAGGGGCTTTCATCTGGTGCAAGTGAGTATAGGCCACGGTAAGATGCACCGCTTTGAGTACAACACACAGCAGCGTGCTACTTGGCTAATGTGATTAAAATCACATAAAAGGCACCAAGGTCTGGTTTAATTTCATAAACCACCCTCAGGTTTAGATAAGTAAATAAGAGTTAATTGCAATTTTTGTCCCTGTTGTTTGTACGAAATTACAGATTGGAAAAAATTAGTGCAATTCTTAAGACTTAGTAGCCATTCATGATATTTTTATCCTCATAAACTTGTAAATTTTTCTTTTAGTCCACATGTTTATGTTTAAGACTATAATAATCTAAACATAATATTTTTGTTATATATGACTAATTTTTATTATGTACAAATCATGTCTTTATATCTTTTTCTCTTCTCCCCTCTTTTTAATGGGTTTCACCGTCTCTCTCTTTTTTTTACAATTTAATAATATAGGATTAATTTTTTGAGGTTATAGGATTCCGTTGATTCATCCTAGTCTTCACAACAAAGACATAAACTGGAAGGAATGTGTGAACTCTCGATTCACTATGTCAGACGACTGCACGAGATCCTGTCATGAAACGATCCATATAATACGTAGACAAATATTTTTTGAAACAAAGTTGACCATTCATTCTTGAAATGTTTGACATCAAACTAGTTTTTGTTTCCAAGAGTTCACTGCCGTTTGGCTTCAAAGTTCTGACGTGTGAATAGTTATACAAAAGATTAATTTGATTGTCACACTTCTCCAGCATTCTACCTCAAACACTACCAATCCACACGCAATACCATTAGGGTGTACGTTTTCATGGATCAATTTGATCCAATCTAATCTAGTGAATCAAATTTGATTTCGATTTCAAAATTAGGATCCGATCCATGCACACAATATCACGATTCAAACCTCTTGGAAATTATATGAAAAACAAGGTAAGTTTCTAAAATCACATAATCTTTGATTTCTTATAAAACCATGATAATCACTTTTCAAATTTGATATTTCGACCATTGTGCCCGGGTATCATGAAATTCAAATTATAGGGATAATTCTACAAGATCAACTTCTGAATCAAAGTTTGAGTTTCTGGATGGTAGAAGGAATTCGAATTCTAGAGAGGACCAAATGCATATGCTATGAGTATATATACTCGGTATTCCATGGCAATTAATTTTTGAAAGTTGAAGTAAAAACCTGATTTTTTTGGTACTCTGCCAGGGCGCTGCCCCTAGGACCCCGTAAGGGGGCACAACCCCCTTAACCCCTGTCATTTTGGTCATACAAAGAACAAAAAAAATTTATACAAATCTGCACTTCGCACCTCCTACCTTATATAAAATTGAATTTGAGGTCCATTGATCATCTGTAAATTTCATTACACTGAGATGATTATTTGACACTAAAATCACCAAAAAAAAAAAACCAAACCCACCAAATGACAACTCCAGTTCAATCAATTTTCATCTTTACCTAAATATATACTCAAAAATCGAGATATTTTAAGGAAAAATTCGATACATATAATATAAATAGATTTCTCCAATTTTATATTCATAAATTAATTTATCTATCAAAAAATTATTCCACTTTCCTTTATAATACAAAAATAAAGTAGCTTTTGAAGTTAACATTATACATGGCTTATGTAATTGTGTAATTGTTACAACTACGTTGCGTATCTACTTTGATACACACAATTATATATAATTCGGTTTTTATGGACCATTCCTCTTATATTATAGTAATCAAAACTAGTCCAAAAACCATAATAATTCAATTTTGGTCCAAACCAATTCAAATAGTAAACACCCCAACACCCTTTAATCCTTTACTCAAAACCATCACCACCATTCATGTTTAAACATCAATTAAGAGTCCAAAGACTCTTAATATTTTAATAGTTTTAACTTAAGACTTGAAGTAACTTTTTGCAAGTGTATTCAAGCTATCCTCATCTCACACCTACCCCAAGGAAATTTTTCCTAGCTTGCTTAATGAAAATTATCACACAATTAAGGAGCTCAAAAGATAAATAAATAGTATGAATATAAATTACCAAATACATATTTGGATAATCTTAATTGATCCCTAAATGATATCTTAATAGGCTTTTAATCGGCCAAATGATTTTCAGTTTTATCTAAAGTTTCATTCTAGCTTTGATTATTTTCCTAACCCTAGACATTTGATCCCAAAATTTTGCAATTGATTCGGATTCTACTTCATCTACATAAATTTTTCATTGTTGGTGAACCTTGACTAACATCAACATGTAAGAACATAAACATGTGATGATGATTTTTTTTTCAAGTAATTCAAGTCTTCCCTACCATAAGCCTTCTTGAAATCCATCTTAAAAAATACATTCTTTTTAAAGTGAACTTACGACCTCGTGTGTGAATGAAGTCCCATTAAGACGAATCTACCATCTATAACATTTGTAACTCTATTAGCTAGTACTTTTGCAACTATTTTGTAGTAACAACAGACAAGACTTAACCGTCTAAACTTACTGAAACTTAAAAAAAATTAATTTTTGGCGTCAAAGTTATAAAACATATATTGCAACATTTGAAAATCCTACCTTTTATCCACAAAACCAAATCAAAATTGCCATTAGATCGCTTTTCATTAAATCCAAATTTATTTAATGAAAGTAAAATTGAAAAACCGTCTTTACTCGGGTCTTTTCAACGGCCACAATCTTTTAGGTCACGTTTGTTTCGAAGAATTCAAAGAAATTGAATGGAATTGAAAACAAATTACATGCTATATTGCGTTTGGTAAACTTGTTTTTTTAATAGAATCTCATTCTTTGGAATTACATCTCCTCAAGTAATGGAAAATCCATTCCATAGATGAGCTAGATGGAATTTAAATTGATTTCATTCCTTTGAATTCTGCGAAACAAACAAGACTAATGCTGCTCAAATTTCAAGTCACAAAACTCTTTTCAAGATTTAGACTTTCCACTAACAATATTTAAACAACCTAATCTAATCCTAATTTTTCTTGAACGGCAAGAAAATAGCATACGAGGAAAGAGCTTCGGCTCGGACATCATCCCACCTATATATATATATATAAGCAGTTCTAGCAAGACACTGGAAGCAAAACCAAAATACAAAAGAGTCTAGAAACAATGATTGGGTGCATTGCACCACTCAACCCACGTATTCACCACAACACTCCTTGTGCCATCATCATTTGCAACAAAATTTTCCGGTTCTAATCTTTCATATAAGCCATAAGTAAGTGTACACTATTGTCATAAAACTTTTTAACTTATCACCTTTGAAATTTAGAACTTTCCCCCGGTTGAGAAGTTTTGTTAATTCGTCAATAAGACTACAATCAATATTCCACCACAATCCAATTTCTTCCAATATTGTCCTTGCCATCACACACTTAACAAAAATATGCTATTTTGTTTCTTCATTATCACCACAAAAAATACATGAAGTAGAAAGGAGAACAATACCTCTCTTTTGCATATTCATTTTAGTCGCCACAATGAGCCACTCTTCAAGATGTTTCACCACTTTTAGGGCACCCAATTGCTCCAAAAGAACATACTATGAATTGCTTTCTTAAGATGGAAAAAATCATAGGCTTTCCTAAGTGAAGAAACCAAAAACCGACCAGAAGATTCCATTGCCCACGAGTATGTAATTGACCCTAAATCCAAACTGGGGAATTTTTGAAACCGGCTATCAAGAGGAATATTAAACTTGTCACAATCTTTTGATACTTTTAGTATATTCCTCCACGCCCCTGAGATTTTCCCAAATTCATTTGAGCCCCCAAGTCACCATCAACACTATGGATAGACCGAATTACTTTCTTCCATAAGAAATCTTTTTCTGTTTTAAAACACCACCACCACTTATACAATAAGGTAATGTTAAGAGCTTTTTTAAACTACCCACCCTAAGGCCTATGTAAATCTTTTCACTTAACACCTGACTCCAAGATATTCAAACAATTTTTTTCTCACATTCTTTAGACCCCCAAAAGAAATTTAACACATAACTTTCAAGTTTATTTAAGATTTTCATCCGAACTTTAAACTGTGAGAGAAAATATAAACCCAAACTCCCGAAGACAGATTTTAATAAATAAACTAAACAAACATCTTTAAACCCTCCCAAAAGAAACTTAACACATGAGTACTTGACTCCAGGACCTAATCTAATCCTAATATCGTATAAACACTAAACTACATTAAAATATAATAAAATAAAGAAACAAAATTCTAACAAGTTGCTTTTCTCTTAGACTACGAGTGTTTCCAAACCAAACATAACCAAAATGTTACATCGGCTACCACATCACTTTTTCTTACTTTTCTCTCTCTTACCCAAAATATCACATCGGCTACCAAAATGTCAAACTAACTTAATAGTTTTTCACTTTTTTAATTTATTTAATTATACATTCATATGTTAAACAAAATAAAATATCTAAACAACTCTATAAAAAATAAAATATAACAAATAATATAAATAAAGATTCCATTAAGAATAATAATAATAATAATAATACATTTCATTCCTCCCAACCATATAATTCTCTAATTTTTTTTCTCCGCCAACATTTCCTTTAAAGTAGGACCCGTAAGATGATCATGCGGACTAATATAAAACTCGAAGTCTTTGTCAAACTGCGTTGCTTTTTGTAGTTCAACACTTCAACCTCGTTTTGTCTGATCGTCAACTCGCTTTGTTTGACCATCAACTTCTTTTCCTCGACTTCAAGTTTTTTCATTCTATATGTCATATTTTGTGATACCTGCTCGTTGTACAAAGATATTTGGTCCAATAACAACTCATAGTTTTGTTACGAATTTATGCCAGTATTAAGGGTACTTGTCGATGGCCTCTTTCCTTTGTCCCTCCCATGGGCCGTTGATACTCATCTATTTCGACCTCGTGATGCTCCTCTTCATCGTTGTCGTCATCGTCGTCATTGATGTTAAAGTTAACATGTGTATCAGAAGACCCGGTCGGTGTGTTTTGGGAAGAAGACATTTTACTACGTTTTGAGGGTCGGAAATTAAGAAGGAAAGGCCATCGGTGGTACCGGGCCCCACTTTGGACAATTTTTGAGGACGCTCCATGCTTTCTCGTGGCCGAAAGCAGTCCCCTTGTTTTCTTCCCGAAAACGGTAGTACGCCAAATTTATAATATTAGCTTTGCTTGTTCCACATTTTCTTGTATTCATCAAGTTGTTGTAGGTGGCGACAAAAGACGATATTTTTTTGTTGAGGTCTTTAAATTTGGAGGTGACTTGATGAACATTTCTATGCGCTTCACGTTTCATTTAAGAGTAAAACAAATTATCGACTCATCTTCAAAAGCTATCTACACGTATATAATAAAAATGGTAAAAATGATAAGAAGAAAATTAATAATATGTAGTATAATAATAATATGTGTAATAATAATAATAATATGTATAACATAGTAATAATATGTGTAATAATAGTAATAATATGTATAATGTAGTAATAATATGTGTAATATAGTAATATAGTCTCTCAAAATTTTCTTTTATGTTTGTGGTGTCGGGATTTTTTGTTGGGTTGGGATGGATTGGGATGTCTCCGGTTGTTGAGTTCCCGGTACATAGTCTATATGCTCGCCGTCATCTTGAGTTATTTCATTCTTTGGTCTTTTTCATTTCTCAAATACCATACTTGTGAGAGTGATTGTCTTACGCTATAGTAGCTAGCGGACAGGTGAGTAATGTGTAAGAACCTGCCCATTGGGAGGGTGCGAGTTTCTAGATTGATTGTTCCAAGCCAGGTTTGGAAGATTAAAGGGCGTCAGAACAAAACCCAATGGTAACATCCCTTGGTACGTGTAACATCCTCACAAAGGGCCTAGACGCACGCTTACGTGGTACGTGTATTAAATTAATAAATAGAATAAAATATATATATATATATATATATATTTGTAATATCAAGGAAAATAACTAAAAGATTTATTTAAATGAGTAAATAAAATATTGATGAAAATATAAAAGAATAAAAGAATATTAAATGATTTAGAACAAGGTTTCCAAAAATATCCCCGTTAGTTAAAACGGGTACTCGTGCGTTAAGTTGTAAGTTGGAAAAGGGAACAAAATACCCACTTGTGGATAATTATTACCCACAAGTCAGATTTTCCTTTGATACCCACGTACACAAGGCAGACAACTCATTTTCTCTTTGTGTATGTGTTCTTGACTAGAGCCTTGAAGAAGAAAGCAAGAAAGGATCACTCAAGCTTGAATCTTACTGCTGGAATTGTGTTCTAATATGATATTAAGCATCAACTTCATCTTCTCCACTCTTTCTTGTAAGTAATTCCACCATTTCTCCATGTTCTTCAAGCTTTTAGGTTTTGATGGGTTTTTAGGTCAAACCCGAATTTGACCATTGTGGTCTGATTTTGAAGCTTCTAATGCTTCCTACAACTCATATAGATGCTAAAGAACACATACACATGGATTAGAATTGGTTGATTTGATCAAAATCAAGATTTGACCAAAATGGTCAAAATAGCCAAAAACGGGTCAAACTGAAATTGACCCTCAAGAACAGAAATTTAGTGTTATAATTGTTCTTATGAAGTGTTAGGATTGATTAGAACTCATTTGTTTGATTAGAGGTAGTGTTTATGCATATGTTCAAAATTGGCCTAAATGGGTCAAAATGGCCAAAATGAGTTGAATCTGTTTTTACACATCAAGGACTGATTTTTAAGGTTCTAATAAGTTCATATAACTTGTATGAATTGATTAGAACAATGGTTTTGAATTAAATTGGTGGTTTTGCTTGAATTGGTAAAAATAGTGCTAAAATAGGCTTTAAATAGCCAAAAATTGGAAAATGCTACCAAACAGAGGTTTTAAAGGAAATGGTCAGTTCCAATAGCTTTAATAAGTCATTTGGAGTGCAAATGAGGCATTGGAAGTGTTGGAATTGATGTGTTTCAAGTTTTGGCCATATTGAACACATTCTTGCTAATTAAAGCTTGAATTTTGTATGGATTGATTGGATAAGTGTTAGGGATGTTAGAAAGCACCTACAAGTGCCAAATGATGTTATGAAACACTGAAAAATGATTAGAGTTGAATTGGTATTGAAATGGACCAAAATGGTACTGCTGTGCAGAAACAGCATCTGTGCACTGCTGCACGCGACGTGACGCGTCCAAGCAGTTTCTGCACACATTGCTGTTTTGTGTTGTTCTTTCGCGTAGAAGTGTTTTGGTCATGGATAAAAGTTAGAAAACAAGTTAGGAACATTGTTAGGACATTACTCTAGATGTCTTGATGATTTCCTTGCATGTTTAAGTGTCTAAACGTGAATGATTTGATATAGGTGTTAAAGACAACTAAAGCAAGCCAGAGTTGTGTAATTACCTGTTAAGCTCAACAGGTGAGTAACAGTTAACTCGAGTATGATATTAATAGTATTATAAAAATGTTTTGTATGATATAAACCATGAAAGTGTAAATATGCATGTTTAGAGGTTTCATAAACCAATTGTGTGATATAAATGATATGTATGCATGTGAAAGACCTTGAAGGTCATTATTGATATGTGAAAGGCCTGTTTAGGTCACTCTTGATATGTAAGGGCCGGAATAGGCCATTGTGTTTGTGATAAGGCCAGAGTAGGCCATTGTTTGAGTGCCGGTACTACCTTGTAGAGATTGTGGTGTGGAGATTCGATGATCACGAATCTTGGTTCTAGCTAAACCGCCGCCCTCAATACTAACTCGGGGCTCTCAGTTTCCCACTGATCCCAAATGGGATATGTTCCCGATAACGCAATGGTGGACCGCTACCCGCTTCTCCACCGGCGCGGAGGAAGTAACGGTTTCCCAGTGAGGATCATTGAGCTGGGCTTATAACCCTACAAGACGTGATGCCTTCTGACAACCGGTGCTTCACCATGTGTTAGGATAGACTTGAATGAAATGATGTGATGTATGAAATATGTTATGATACTTTTGATATACTGCTTCTGCTTTAATTGTTATTCACTAGCTATTTATAGCTAACCCTCTCATGTTCATTCCTAATGCAGGTAAATAGACTAAAGGTGAGCACGGGTACCTGCAGGGATAACATGTTAGGTTTTGGGGAACACTGTTTAAAGACTATGATATGTAATAATTAGTGTAATGGTCGAACTAGTTGGTAACGTTTGGAAAGTTTGTTAAACAACACTTTTGTATTACAACTTATATTTATATAAGTTGTATAATGTGAATATAAATATTCGCTTCCGCTTGTGTTTTAAATAAAAAATATATATACTCTGAAATTTGAAAAGACCGGCGTTACAGTACGTTAATTGGCGAGGGATGTAACTTTGTTGAAAAAATTGTTTAAACCCGGGTTGGAAGCCGGGTGAAGACTCTTGTTGCGGGATGTAACCTTGTTGAGAAAATTGTTAAAAACCGTGGGACGTTGGTGTGTTTGAATCCGGGTTTCTACCGCGGTTGCGACGTGAATCCATGATAAAAAGATTTTAAGTGTAGTAATATGTTTTTATAGAGAAGTTGGAAGAATGAAAGAAGTTTATGTGGGTGAAAATTTGTGAAGTAAATGGTGTATATGTATAGAGGATAGGGTAAAATATATATATATACACACACACTCACACACATT
This sequence comes from Dittrichia graveolens, assembly GCA_038502395.1. NCBI lineage: Eukaryota > Viridiplantae > Streptophyta > Magnoliopsida > Asterales > Asteraceae > Dittrichia > Dittrichia graveolens. Next base: position 79,723,076 of record JARJIL010000005.1, on the reverse strand, counting down.
CAAACGGTAATATGACCGCTTTAGTTTTTTTCCCGATAGATAGCTGTTATAAAAAAACAAAAAATAAAGAAAAAAAGGAAATAGAATTCGGGTAGGGACAAGTGTGGAAAGCCGGGAGCCCAACCCGATAGTGGGTGGTACCTGTGTTCCCGGTTAAGCCGAAGCAAACCCAAACACATCCGAAGGTGTTTGGGCTTCTCGGTATGCCCAGCCACTACTATCCTGTTTGAGCTTTCCATTTAAAACTGCATACTAACTTCTAAGACCATTTATTTACTTATTCAAATCCACCCCTTAAAATATAATCCGATTGAATTAACATAAACTCTTGTTTCCAAATTTTATACGGGTACTCTCACAATCATTTTCTTTAAGCCGTAGTTTAGAGAAATTAGAAGTTATGGTCTTTAATAGTAACGGAACATGTTCAGAATACTTTTAACGACAAACTTTATGAAAATGTATTTAACTTTACATGAATTCTTATTATATGCATCAAATTTTAAAATCTTTTATTGTATGCATCAAACTTTTTATTTGTTCTATGGTATGTAATCCAGATATATACAATAGAAAAAATGATATAAATACAATACACATAATAGATAGTTTATGTCGCATGATAACAACAAAATAATTAAAAATTTAATACATATAATAAAAAGATTTAAAGTTCGATAAGTATGATAAGAAGATGTATCCTATTTTTAAAATCATAAGCAAAAGATGCCATTGTATCCTATTTTTCCATGAAACTTTCTCCAACCAAACCGGTGGTGTTCCTAGTTTCCATTTTAAGTTTTTAACTGGTTCAAAACATTGGATTCAATAGATTTATCAACATTTAAATTTGTGAAAATAATCTTTTTCGTAAAAACTCTTAGTTGTCAAAACTCTTTATTAATAATCATTACTACGTAAAAGTGTAAAACAAACATCTAAACTTGCAATTATAAGGGTGGATTGCAATCGGTTGTTTCAGGTAAGAGAGAGAAAAGAAAGAAAAAGTGATGTGATATTTGGGTTCGGTTTGGTTTGAAAAGACCACTACTCATGATCTAAAAGGGGATATAATATATGATTCTAGTGACATCTATCTTAGATGCTTATTTGGGGTTAAAACTCTCTTATGTGATGATCAAACATGACTTAACATGTTCTCTTACAAACATTTATAAAAGGACTCATTATTGACTTAAGTTTTTTTTTGGCTTAAGCTTATGAGAGAAAAAAGTGTTTGGATTAGCTTATAAATTATAAAAGGTGTTTAACTTAGCTTATTAATGTAAAATGATCAAAAAGAGCATCCTTACATTAGCTTATTAATGTAAAATGACCAAAAATATGATATAAAGATAAATATGTAAAAATAAGCTCACAAGAATGAAGATAAGCTGATTCAAGATGACTTATGAAAAATGACTTATTTTTATAAAAATAAGCTAATAAGCTTAGCCAAACACATAAAACATGATAAGTTTAAAACATAAGCTTCTAAGCTAATAAGCCAAAAAAAAAAAGCTAAAACAAACACCCCCTAAGACTCACTCTCAAGAACATCATGAGTCATATTTGAGTATTAAGACCACAACATAAAAAAATAATCTCTTATAATCACTTTAAATAAGAGGTATATTAGTCATGTTATTATTTTGGTCATTTACGTATTTAAAAGTATAAAAACACCTAATATACGCATAATTGCTTCTAGTTGTACGTACCCTTTTTCATTTATAAAATTAAAATGGGTTCCTTTACATAAATGGATACGTGGCTAGGTTTGGAAACTGACAGCAGTTGTAATAATATTCTTCCTTGAAATTCAATTGAACATTAGAAGGAGAAGAAGAAAACATTCGTCAATATACCAAAAACAATATAAATAAATACAACAGCAATTAGTCAAGAAGATAGTTCAAATTCTACATGTTTCGAATGCCAATTTTGAATCTTGCTATTTAGCTGATGATGGAATCTTCAAGAAACAGCGATGCAAATCATGTCCTTTCAAAACGGCAACATTGCCAGAACGAAAATCTTGAAGATAGAATTAGCAATCTTCCAGATGCATTACTCTGTTACATATTATCGTTTCTTCCTACTTTATGTTCTGTTAGAACCACCATTTTAGCCAAAAGATGGAACATCCTCTGGACTTATGTCCCAAACTTTGACTTTGACTTTAACCATTTCATGCATGAATGGAACCCAGATGAGAAACACCAAGGTTTCATCAAATTTGGGGAAACTGTCTTGAACAACACCAATCTGTCATCAATTCAAAGATTTCGTCTATCTTGTTTGTGGGATAATGCTCATGAAATCTCAAAGCTTTATGAGTTGGTTTGCACTGCTATTTTGCGTAATGTGAGAGAGTTTAATCTTTCAATCAGGACCAGTTCTCCAATCGAGCTGCCTAAAAACTTGTTTTTTTGTGAAACCCTTGTGTATTTGAAACTATCTTCAACTAACTTCATTAGCATTCCGGAAGTTGTTCGGTTTTCAAGTCTCAAAATTTTGCAAATCTTTAACTGGAAATGCATGATTGATGACCCAATGAAGAACATTCTTGATGGTACTCCTGTTCTTGAAGAACTATGCCTGCAAAATGTCGTATTTCAGAACTTGAAGATGTTGAGTATTCGATGTTTTACTTTGAAAAGATTGACCATTTCGAGTTTATATCCAAAACCATTTAGACAAAACTTGGTGCATGATGTTGTTATTGATACTCCTCAGCTAGAATACCTTAACATCAAAGATTGCAATGCAAATGTCCTTGAAATGAAGCAGCTTCCTGTTCTAATCTCTGCAAATGTTCATTTCTTTGGATTTGATCATGATGTTTTCAAGTTTCTTTCAAAGATTCCTAATGTGAAACGCTTAATATTATTCCCTAAAGCTGGCATGGTAATCTTTACTACTCTACTGCACTTAATTCTTGTTATTATTCATTAAATATTGAACTATTTATGCTAATTTGCAGTCTGTTGTTCCTATTCCTGATGTTCTGCTTAATAATCTGACCAATTTGGAAGTAAAAATTATTGATGACTGGGAGTTTGTCACTTCTATGCTTGAATGTTCACCAAATCTGCAACTACTTACATGCGAAAAGGTTGATGTAATTGATCTTGATTTGGGTTCAATTTTTAACATCCGAGTATCGAATATTAATTCTTTCACTTTTGGGTTGTTTTGGTTTTGAGTGTTGTGATCAGGCAATGAGATGCAGCATAAATCGACATCGAGGGCATCCTGCATCTATCTGCAAATGGACTCCACCAGTCAATGTGCCGAAATGCTTGTCACGCTTGGTGAGAATTGAGATTAAACTTAATGGTTGTGATAATGAAATGAAACTGGTGAAGTATCTGTTCAAGAATGCAACGGCCCTGAAAATTATGGTGATCTCTCGTTCAAATAACTTCATGAAGAAGTGGGAACTGAGGATTCTGAAAGAACTGCTAAGATTTCCCAGAGGATCGGTAGCTTGTGAAGTTGAATTTCGATCTTGAAATCGAAACAGCCATGGATGATCAACACCAATAGAAAGAACTCCAGTAGGAAGCTTTTGATGTGAAGAAATTAATCTATTGTAAACCTGTATAGCTATAGGAAGTTCAAGTTATCCTTGGGTAGTTAGATCAAGGGGCTCAACTTATCTTCATGGAGTTCATAAATTAATCAGTTAATTTTGATTTTTTTAGCTTTATGTTATCTTGGTTTACCTTTTCAAGCTCAGATTATATTAATTTGGTAATCTCTACCATTACCAAATTAGTCAAACAAAAACCCATTTTCTTAATCTTCATTCATGTGTGTGTGTGTGTGAGAGAGAGAGAGATGACTTTCTATGTGTTTTGCTTGGATATTGAAGATTAAAGTGGGTTTTGGTGATTTGTATTGTGTTCCTTAGTTGAAGCTTGCAAGAAACTTTGCAGAACCATCAAGTAATTAGTTGCTTTAAATCTAGATTAGTATTTGATTGCAAGTATTGCAGGTTTGATTCATGAAAATATGAAATCATGCTTGGCAGTTGGCATGGATTGAAAACAACATTTAGATTGCATGATAGTGTTTTTGGGTTTTATGCTTTGGTGTAAGTTTGATGGTTGTTATATGTTATAAATGATCAAATGTGTTACATAAACCGGGTTTTGAGTTTGATAAGTACCGAAACCGATTTTATACCAAACTGGAGTTTTTAAGTAAAAATCTTGTTGTGTTGTGTGTCGAGCATTAATTGTCCAACAGACGAATGTGATTTTGTAATTTGCTTTATAAGCGTTAGCTCAAAATCTGCTCAAAATCTGGTGATTTTTAGATTTTGCTTATGACCACTATAACTCAAAAGTTGTTTTAGGAAACCTTAGTAAAGTTTTGTTTTTTAAGGGTTCAAATGTGGATCTGTCATTTTTGAAATTAGTGTTTTAGTTTGGAATTTGAATTAGTATTGACAAGGTTTGTCCACTACGCCTCCCTCGTTGTTGTGTTCGTTGTGGTGTTGCTCGTCATCTAAATGACGAGGGAAAAGTTTTTTTGTTTTTGTTTTTCTTTTGTTTATGATGATATGGTGGTTAGTTATTAGTGATGATATAAAGGATTGTGATAACAGTTATAACTACGGCTATTTATTCAAGACAATCAATACTCATGAAAATGGTGCGCAAGATTTTACACGCCCAACTCTGAGATATTGAGATTGTATGTCTTCAGTTAGTGATGATACGAATGTTAGTGATAAAATAGGGTTATTTTAGGGTTGGCAAAATGTGACACTACACGAAACCCAACTTGAACAGAAAACGACCTAGATTGACATGAACACGACACAAAACTAAATTGGGTAAAAAATAAGTCAACCCGAAAATGACACGAAACTTGTCGACACAAACACACCACTAACACTATAATCTGTAGATGATTTGTTTAATACGATTTTTTATAATAATTATAAAAAACAAAAAAGACATTTAAGTTAAAACACTAGTAGAAAAACTCGCAAAACTATGAAGGTTTATATGATCCACCAAAAGGAAGTTAAGATACCAAAAAATCCAAAGAAGAATATAGCACCAAAATTGTAACACCCCATTTTTTTAAAAATATATTCAAGTATAATATGATATTGTCGTTCTATAACGCTGCTAAATCATTGTACCTTAAAGTACATTCTGAATCATTAAGCACAAGTATTTTACCCTAATACTTTTTTTATCACACATTGTCTTGTTAAACAATCATATCATATCTTATAATATAATATATCATTATTAAGGTTAAAATGGTAATTTGCATCATTCAGATTGTTCATTCAGAACTTTTATCAAACAACATGTCACATTCAGAGGCAAATTCATTCAGAGTGTTTGAATTATTCAAACTACAAAATCATTCGGTGCTTAATCATTTTGTTTTAACAAACAATCCCTTATTCTTTTAACTCATATTATTATGCTTAGGGTTTAGTTACCGAAAATGTATCCAACTTGTCACCTTTTGCTATTGTGTGTATCCAACTTTAAAACTTACCATTTAATGTATCAGACTCTCAAAATTTACCATTTAATGTATCCAACCTGCTATAGGAGGTTGCATGGTGATGTGGCACCGGTTTTGCTGACGTGGCGAATGATGTGGCAAGTGACATGGCATTTCAAATTTAAAAAAAATCAAAAAAAATTAAAACGTACTTTATATAATAATAATAATAATAATAATAATAATAATAATAATAATAATAATAAGATGAAAAAGTTTCAGATCCATGGTCTGATTCATCGAGAAAGCCTGAAGGTTGATTTTAAATCTGAGTCGATCTCCATATGGGGATCAATTTGCTCCATTTACGATTTCTGATTTCATCACCATCACCATCACGATATGGGTTTCCATTTTTGATTTCATCTCCATCACGATTTATGTCAGTTCCACAAACATGCGATTAGAAAACCCTAAACGAAATGGAGATGAAGGGTCCAGATCTGCGATGGTTAGCAATGGTCGATTTGTTGGGTTTGTTCGTTTTCTTGGGTTTGAAGTTAGCAATGGTCGATTTGTTGGGTTTGTTCGTTTTCTTGGGTTTGAAGTTAGCAATGGTCGATTTGTTGGGTTTGTTCGTTTTAGGGTTCTTATACACCATCTGCAGTTTCAAAAAGGCTCGATTTTAGGGTTCTTGATCGAACCGTCAACCATCGTCAAGGTCACGATACTCGTCTTCAAGGTAAGGTAAGCGATTTTGGTTTAGATCTGTTGTTGGTTTAGATCCGAGTTATTGTTCTTGGTTCAGATCTTCTTCTTCTTTGTTTAATGGTTTAAAGATCTGTTGTTGGTTTAGATCTGTTCCAGAACACAAATATTGTTGGTTTCAAATATTAATGGTTTAGATCTGTTGTTGGTTTAGATTCGAGTTATTGTTCTTTGGTTCGATTTTTCAGTTGTAAACTTTCAATTTTCTTAATCTGTTGCATTTTAGGGTTTCATAATATGGGGTTTCAATTTTTGTTCATATAGGCTTTCGATTTTCATACGGGATTTTGATTTTCATATGGATTTCGATTTTTGTGGATTTCATATGGATTTTGATTTATGTGGATTTCATATGGATTTCGGTTTTTGTGGATTTTGTAATATATCAGTTCCAACTTCCTATGATTTAAGTTTTGATTTTGTAAGATCAGTTTGGTTTTTGTTTTGTGGATGAAGATGATGAATGTTAAGGATGAAGATGATGAATGTTGTTCATAACATTCCGATGTGGCAACAATAATGAGGTGGAAAATGTTATAATAATAAAAATAAATTAAAAATAAAAAATTTACGGGTTATCTGTTGTGTAGGTAACCGGATACATTAATTGGTAACTTCTGAGAGTTGGATACATTAAATGGTAAGTTTGAAAGTTCAATACACACAATAGCAAAAGGTGACAAGTTGGATACATTTATAGGAACTAAACACTTATGCTTATAATATGTTATGAATTAATGCAACAACTGTGTTAATGTGTTATGTTTAAAAATATATATCATAAATATTTTTCATATTCATTATCATGCAAAAACACTTTAATTAACATAGTTAATATATATTAATATTTATTCACCAAAAAAGTCACAAACCTATCAAAATATTTTTTTCATGACCATATTTTCAAAAATTAATGTAAAACTTTTAATGTGCGTAATATATTATAATCAATTAAGAATTGATAACATGCTTTTTTATAAAACAATTGATATATATATATATATATATATATATATATATATAGTATTTATTATTAAGTCTATCAATCTTAATTGTTTTGTAATTATGTAAGTAATTTACACAATTTTTACATACTTGAAACGTGTTTTTACTTTATTGTTTAATGCAATTCGTTATTTGTTCCGTCTTTTGTTTATTGTATAAAACTGAATACATTTCTTCTTATCTATGAAATTTGAAACATTCATTTTGTACTTGATAAGTCTTCTTTATTTAAAAAATTAATGGTTAACATTTACTTTTGTAACACTTGTACGCACGGGTTCTTAACCTAGTATCATAAAACACTAAAATAGGAGTTAGTGGTAACTCACATGATTTATAGCCTAAGTATTAACTACGGTTCACGTCATGAGTATTCGAAAATTGGTCAATTACCGACAAACACCTACATTTATAGTCATGTCTCATAAATACTCATAACTTCACAATTTCATACAATAATCATGTGATTTGCGATTACGTTAAAAGTTTCAAGTTTTGTAATTTGATTTAAATCCCTTCAATCAATTTGCGATTTTGAAATATAATACACAAATTGTGATTTCTTTCTAAGCCTTGATTCGCGATATAGCTAAACTGTAATTTGGGATTTCTATAAACTCCAACACCTTATCCTATTTGCGATTTAGCTCCACTCGTATGTAAATTGCGATTTGCAATTTACAATTAGTCTTAGGGTGCTAACCATTAACAATTTGTGATCTACATAGTCATGTGATTTGCAATTCGGCCTTAACCAAGAACATTAGTGATCTTCTGGACTCCTAATCTTATCTAAACCAAACCCTATCAATTAATTGAATTTTCATCAAGTTTCCCCAGGTTTAAACTAGGGGTGAGCATGGTACCGGACCGGTACCAATACCGATTTTATTGAATACCGAATTTGATTTAAAGACGGTACCGAATATTTATATACGGTACCGGTTACTTATTTTATCTTGTTGGTTCGTACTAATCCCGAATACCGAATCCCTATTTAGTAATATTTCAAATACTAAATACCGGACTGAAAACTTTGATTCGGTACCAATACTACGAATACAGTTATGTATTTCCGGTTCCATGCTCGTTTAAACCCATTCGGTTTTGGTCTCGACATCAACGACAATAAAAACTTCAATAACTCTGAGATATTGAGATTGCTTGTTTCAAAATCCTGAAGATCCTTTCAAATTTCCCATCATCTACAACAATGGCGGCAACACCGGAAGACACCATCATGGAGGAAAGAGAAGAACTCATTGTATCACCCAACCTTACTCAACACCAAAATCCCATACGCAAAACCACCCCATTCCTCAAACCATCTGCCACTTCCAATAATGTTCCACCCTTTCCTTTCAGTCACTCTTCAATCGCTGAAACGTGCTCGTTAAAGTTTTCCTTCAATGGCTGGAGCGACCCACACAAGAATTGGAAAGCTTGGGTTGATCGTATGCATTCTCTGCACCAATCCACCTGGAAAAAAGCAGATATATATCACGCCGTATTGAATTCTTCATATGAAATCACGAAACACGAGGGTTTGATTCTAGGGTTTTCAGAAAAATGGTGTCATGACACGAAAACCTTCTTGTTTGAATGGGGAGAAACTACAATCACTTTAGAAGACATGATGGTTCTCGGAGGTTATTCTGTATTAGGTGAATCTGTTCTTAGCCCTTGGAAAACGAGGAACTGAAAACAATTTTAGCGAAATTGAATGAAGCAAGGTTAGAGTTAACGAAATCTAAATTGAATAAAGCCTGTCAATCTGGATGGATGAAGAAATTCAAAGACAGTGGAAGCCAAATCGAGCACGAAGCGTTTCTTGTTTTGTGGTTATCCAGGTTTGTTTTCCCTTCATCATTAACCACAGTCGTGAGAAATGTTTTCCCCATTGCTGTTCATTTAGCTAGAGGCACTAAACTTGCCCTTGCACCTGCTGTTCTTGCTAGCCTCTATAGAGATTTAAGCTTGCTAAAAGCTAAAATTGTTGATTCCAATAATTTAGAGAATGATGCTCATGATGATGAGACAACTATTACAGTTTGGGCTCCTTTACAACTTGTTCAAATATGGATTTGGGAAAGATTTCCAAAACATAGCCCTAAAGCCAAAGATAGTTGCAACCCAAGATTTGGTAGATGGGAAAAGAAGGAATTACACAAAGAAAATGTTGACTCGTTTCTTTATTGTGCTTTAGAAGATTTCTCCTGGCAGCCGTATCTTAAGGATTCAAATGATGATTTGGGTTTTTGTAATGTTTATCAAGAAAAGGGAAGGTGGGTTGTTGTTGGTGATTGTTTAGATGAAGAACTAGAGTCATGGGCTCGATGTGTAAGAGTTTCTGAATTAGTTGGAATAGATGGTAAGTGTATCGAACAATATTTACCCCATAGAGTAGCAATGCAATTTGGCATGAACCAAGATGTTCCTGGTGACGTGCTACGAGCAGACACAACTCCTAAAACCGCTTGGAGATTTTACATTAGACCAATTAAGGATGTTAAAGTGTATATTCCATCACGACTCTCTAAGCCATATGTCACGGCTAGATACTTAGAGTGGCGGAATAAATCAAATGGGGCGTGTAGTTTGTTGACTCCTGTAATTGATAATGAAACTGAAAATTCGGTAAAAGATGAATCAAGAACCGAAGGATTCAAAGATTTCACGGATGGTGATGATGTTGATACATTGGGCTTGGAACTTGAAGCAAGAATCAGTAAACTTGAGGAAGTATTTGAATATCTCAGAGCTAAGAAAATGGTGACATGTTAATGTAGACTGCTTTACAATTTAGTGTGAATATCATCAAGATCTTACAAGGGCGTCTTTTTATTAGTTGGCTTAAATTGCAGGTTTGCTGCTATGCCAACAACACCATGTATGCATACAGTCTCATTGTAGATATTTGTTTTTTGTGCCTATGCAAGCCATATCCTATTTGGTTTTATTAAACAATGTGCAACATGAAACAGGCGGCAAGTTCTACCCATGTAGTTATTTATAGATTTAATTTGCGTTAGTGTTTTACCTTACTCGACCAATAGGGCAAAATCATCCAATGCTTATACAGTTATACCCTGTTGTGTGCATTATTTATGTTTGAAGTGGTTCGTAATGAATTTACTATTGGGTGAGAACCTAACCCCATGTAGCAAAAACAAACGAAAAAACAAAAAGAAGAGCAGGGGGTCGTGGTGCCTATGTATAGGCTTGATGGGCTGATCCCGTCATCAATTGGTTTTAGAATGGAACCCTACATGGGCTTTATTAGATCTGGTCTAGAGTTCCTGGCATTTATGATCTTGATTAAGAACCTAATACAGGAACTCAGAATCAAGTCTCATGCTCGTTTGAGTTATCATACACTTTTGTTAAAATGGGTCCAGACTCCTGTTTGGTTTGTTATATATTGGGGCAGTGTAAACCCAGGGGTGGTCTGTGGTGATGGCTTTCATGTTTGTGGGGTCCAAATTCCCTTGCTCTAATTACTCCCAAAGTTCCAATAATGTATATGTTGAATTTTGGTTCTTGTTAGGGGTGAGCAGAAAAAACCGAAACTGAACCAAAAACCGAAAAGACTGAAAAAACCAAACCGAACCAATATAGCAATCGACGGTTTTGGTTTTCAAAATTTCAAAAACCGACTTTTTTGGTTTGGTTTTGGTTTTTAAAATTTCAAAAACCGAAAAAACCGAACCGAACCATTTCAAGAGACAATATTGTAAATATACATGTCCAGAAAATTAAATACCCTATGACTTGTTTCAACTTTGGCTTTAATGTTTACGTTTTGCTATATCAATGGCAATGTATATAGTTTGGATAAGATGACACAAATATTGATGTTTTTAATATAATCTTGTTTAATTTTCTAGCTTTACAATGATGGTTGTATGGCTTCAAATCTTGATAGTTAAAAGGAAAAGTTGTAAAACCGAACCAAAAGCTGACTTCAAAACCGAAAACCGAACCACTCCAAGACCGAACGGTTTTGGTTTTGGTTTTCCAAAAATCGAAATTTTTAGTTTGGTTTCGCTTTTATGCCAAAACCAAACCAAGTCGAACCATGCTCACCCCTAGTTCTTGTGTTTCGAGGCTGTTTCTGTTTTGAGTTGTGCTGTGTGATGGCTGCCTCATGTTTTGTTTGTGGGTCATGTTGTGGCTGGGCATAAAATTTTTTTTATTGTGATGTATTTTGGAGTCTGCTGCAGCCATATAATAGCTGGTCTGTGTTGTATGTCTAAAAATAAAATTAAAGTTTTAATGCAAGTACTAATCTTATACCTTTCATTTTTAACTCGAGAACACAAAATAAAAATACAATCTGTCTTTTCACATCCCTTGCTTTTCTCTTTCTTCGCTTCCGTCCAAAGAAAACGAAGTCAAGAAACAATGTACCAGACTACCAGTCACACAAAATATATATTTCATTCAAATATTTACATTTAATTTCAATAGAATTATTTTTGTAACATATAATATATAACCCGTCATCTCAACTCGAGCAAGTTAAGCTTTAACATGTAACACGACTGCTCGCATTTCACTAATAAATGAACTGTTTTTATCCATACATGTTACCCATATACCCAACCTATCCATCTTGCCACCAGCACCAAGAAAATGATCAAAGGAATTGAGCTAAAGATGACCACACCACATCGTCAAAGCGTATATCACATACAAAACCTTTTGGTTACCCGTGAGTGCGAAGAAAAGAAAGGAACAAAGGATATAAGCATTCATCTTGTTTCATCTACATATGATGTAATAACTCGTAATAGCAAATCAAATACCTATTTTCAATCAAAGATTACGAATTGCAAGAATAAAAAAACGAGTACAAAAAATATATATATGTAATCACTTGTCTAGCTGCTGCAGATCAATATCCCACACTGATGCCAACTGCAACAAGAGTTGGTCTGGCACCATACCTTCCCAGTCCTCAGGTGGCTCAATAGTTGAAGCAGCCTCATTCAGATTCACCAAAATCTCCCTTTTCACTTCCATCGGGATCCCCACATTATCCGTTCCATTCTCTACAATCATGTCGAGCAACTGCACACCCAAAATTAAAAAACAAATGCATGTCAAAATAAAAAATCTGGTAAAGCTGACTATTATCCTTTCTGCAAAGTTCTCTAAACGGTCGATTAAATTATGACGGCTGCCATTTTGTGCGATTCAAATTATAGCGACCTGAAGTATCAATAATCAATTACTAGTGTTTGGATAAACAGATTTTGCTTCTGAACATTAAAAATGTAAACAGTTTTGAATAATTTTTATAGTTTCATACTAACTACAACAGTAAGGGTAGAACAAAATCACCTGTTTACCCTTTCTTTAACCTAATTCCAGAGACTTTTATTCTCTTCTCAGAAAATGTCTTTTTTCAACAGTAATATCGTTTTTGTTCAGTTCGTCTATTAAATAAAACAATCATAATTTACCAAAAACTTTAAAATCTACTTATTTGATTATTATACCTTTAAACAGTATGAACACATCCAAACGCTATTTTCTACCACCTATTTAATTGCAGCTTATCAACGTTTTTGACAGCTAATTTTCAAAGCAAAAGGTAAGATGTTTGTAGTAGCTTCTGCTAGTTTCCTTACTATGTAATTACGTGCGTGCGTGTATCTAAGTATGTATGTTTGTATGTGTTAATAGGGATACCTGTTGAAGCCAAGACAAACAGATGTCAAACACGTTTTGGTCTGGAAGAAATTGGGCAACAGCATGTAAAACTTCAGTCCCGACCTCACTAGAGAGCTGATCAATTACAGGGCCAGTTCTATCCATTAGCTTCACAAGTAATAAATCATCACCGGTTGACAAAACTTCAGCAAAAGCCGTATCTGCATCACCCACATGAAGTGCATCCATCGCATTACTCCAAGCCGTCCAAACTGGGTCACGATCCTGCACATTCTCATCTCCAATTGCTTCAGCAGTCATTTCAGGAACCGCCACTCGTGCAGGCCCGTTGTCTTCACCCGCCACCCTAATTGCTTCCAGTGTAGCTTCATCTTTTGAAGCTTGCCAAACACTTCTTGCTGATGGTCCCTCCCCAAACCTAGCAGGACCAGCCCCTTTATCCCCCCAACCTCTCCTACTGACGGGTTCGTTTTCATTTTCTGATTTAGGTGACCTACTATCCATAGGTCTCCTTAAACCCATTTGTGGGTGGTTTCTGCCATATGAATGGTAGTCCCAATTTTCGGGCACATCTGATCTCCAAGAAGATCCTCTACCCCTCATACTTGAACCCATGTAAGACATCGGGTCATCGTTTCTCCCTAATTTTGTATTAGGGTAGTCAGAGAAGCCATTGTACTTGCCTAGTGATCTGCCGGAATCCTCGAATCCCATCATATAGTTGCCACCTCTTCGATTATTAGCCGATAATGACAGATCACGAGCCATGTCTTCAACAACGCGTTCAAGACCACGCACTCTGTTCTCCAGAGTCACCATGCCATCATGAGATCCGCCCATGAATTCCTGCAATATTCAAGAAACCTTTACCCATCAACAGAAGAAACATGTAGACTAGACTTGCCAATTTCAACCCATTCGTATAGAAACGCGTCAATCCACTAGTACTTTTTTTAGCAGCAACCCCCCCCCCCCCCCCCCCCCCCCTCTTTCTTTTTTAAACCTACACATTTGTCCACTATGGGGCTTGAACCCTCAGCCATGGGGAACACCTAATACACCAGGTACTGCTGGGCTACAAGCCCTTTGGTCAATCAACTTGTAAATATAGGTGAATAGTCAAACATGTAAAATAGAAAAATGTAGGCTAAAAGTAAAACAGGTTAAAAAATCTGAAGTGCATTCAAAGGTTACAATGTCCCAAATTCGAACAACAAAACCCAATCCCACCAGGCGAGGTATGGGGGAGGTAAGCTATAGACAATCATACCTCTACCAAAGGTAGACAGACTGTTTCCAGAGAGAAATTATATGTTCTTTGTTTTATTTTATTTTTATTATTATCATTTTCTTTTTTAGTCCTATTTAAAAGAAATTATATTATTTTTCAGTAATATAGTTTTTGCAATCATATATAATACACTCACGTTGTTCAAAACAAATTTTTTTTAAAAAACGTTTACAGGTGGACTTGATTGATCTACATGTTAAAACTACTCATTAAAACATTTCTCGGTAAGATCGACAGAGAGTTCCAGGTCAACCCAACCCGACCTATTTCGACCAGTATCAAAAGAATTCTTTGACATGTTACCCAACTCATTGAAGCCATCCCTTTTGCCAGCTCTTATTTATATCCAACGTTTCTCATATATGAACTGACATACCTGCAACATGTTCATGAGATGAGCCTGTTGTCTCTCCAATTGTAATAATTGCCTCTGAATAGCCAACCAATTTCCTTTATTACTCCTAAATCCCTCCCTTTGACTTGGATCATTCACATCTTCTAATTCTCGCCTTCTAGAAGGACCACCGATTCCTCTGTCCACCTTTTGGTAGTTCTCTTTTGACTGTGACCCGACATCTGTATCATTAAGGCCTAACTCTTCTCCGTTTTGCTCATTTGAAGACTTAACAAATCTCCGAGGGACAACAACTTCAACTTCACCAGAAACCCGTCTTTCAAGTCTTTGAAAAAACTCAGGGTTTAATTCTTTATCACTCAAAGCAGGTGCTTTCTTTTTCAAGATTCCAACTGCTTTATCGGGTATGTTGCTACCCTCAGGTTCATCATTCTTTGGTGGGGCCTCGATTTTTCTTTCATTTGATTTAGCTGGCTCGGAATCTTCACCATCTGAAGAATTGACATACATGGGCACATTACAAATACATAGAGGTGACTAAATAGGGTGAGTTAGGTAATGAGGTCAATTTGGGTATGGGTCAAAAGGGACCAGGTCGACCCGGAACACATTTTGTCCATACTTTCAAAAAATGAAAATTAAATTAGTTAGTGCTCTATACGATAATGATCTACAGTTTTGAATAATAAGTGATTTAGTAGATTCTATACATTAAATATACCCTTTGGCGACTTTCAAGTTCAACAGATATACCTAGCTCCTTCTTAGCTACTTTCTTTTTACTATTTGATCTCTTAAAGATAAAACATAACCTAGACCCATTTATAATATTTTTTATGCTCACCATGACTGGTTGTTTTTTTATCATCAGAACCTCCAGCAAGACGTTGCCATTGTTGCAAAGCCTCTACAATACTATCTCTTGCGGGTTTTATCTGTACAAGTGCAAAAAAACACCTAGTTTTTAGATTTGTAGGGTGATTGAGATTACTTCAATTAGTTTTCAAGTGAGGCATTTCCAAAAACTAACCTTATCAAAGCGACAAGCCTCGAGGGCGGTTATTGTAGGACCTGTTTTTCCCATGATCAAGTTGCTTGAATACAAAACTAAGGCATTCAATGCGTCAGCAGCTGCCTTTCGAGTTGCCCAATCAGAATTACTCAGACAGTCGTGAATACATTGAAGCAGTGCCTCCAAGCCTTGTGGAGATATAGCACCAACCTGTGAAAAGGTCGATTTAAAGTCTGACTGACTACATCATGCCAGTAGCACACATATTTTTTGGAAACGGAAAAATTTTTATTAAAGAAACTAGCATGAAACATACAAACCAACAATACAGCAGACACCAAAAATTGGAACCAAGTTCAATACACCAAACTAAGAAACATTAAAAGGAAAATTGAACCATGAACACCAATTGAAGTCGTTCTTGCTGTTGTTTCTTCTATGTGATACCCAAAAGAAAGAGTGTGCTTGGATCTCAGAAATTGCAGTGTTTGAGATCATCAAAGTCGTTAAATCAACCAAAAATCTAAATCAACTAACTTATTAGGCAAGCGTAAGTTTCCAAAGGTCCAATTAAGTGCAAAATGACACAAAGTCATCAGTTAAATGTTTATAAAAACAACCAACCTTAAAACTGTTTGCTAGTCGAAAGGACGAATGGATAGAGTATCAAATTTGCCAAGGATGAGTGTTAGGCAAAACACCATATATTATAGAACCACAAGAACACAATGGCTTATATTGTTAAGCTGATCTGATGTGATGCTCGTCCACTGTCAGGAAGCAGTTCTTTCTCTTGTTTATAAGACGGTTTCAAACAGTCTACAAGTGAAAACCTAGCTACGAATGTCTTATAATCAGAAACCCTGGATACAACTGGGCCAGACCCTAAATAACAGAAAATCCTAAATTATGACAGTTACATACCCGGGGACCGGGGTAACCCCTCAACTTAAACACTTACCCCTTTGAAGTTCTACTTCGGATGGGGTCATGCTCCCAAGTGGAGTGTCAGTCAAGATCAATTTGGGTTGATTAACGCATTTGTCTAAGTTATGATTTCCATTCTAATCAAAATTCACATATATGACCTACACGTTGTATGATTTCAAGTATATGCTAACAATTAGAGAAAAACTGTCACAAATAGTATGCTACAATCATATATATGAATATATGCTATAAGGATCTAGCTAGATCGAGCAAACCTGAGAAAGACTAGAAACCACTTGCAAAAGTGCAGCTTTTGCTAAGAAATTAGGGTTATTGAGATACTTGCAGATCCTGGTGCATAGCTTCTGAAAAGCCGAAATAGGTGGGTCTGAAGCCATTTCAACCATTTTCGCCATACACATTGCTGAACCAGCTTGAACCCCTTTGTTCTGATCATTCAAAGCTTCAAATAAAGGCTTCACAAACAAGGAAACCACAGACCCAACATTCTCACCCCCTTCTCCTTTCAAATACAATGAAGAAAGCTCACCAATTGAGTCGCGACAAGCGTCTTTGACACCGGAATCGGAATCTTTAAGCCTTTTCACAATGTGTGCTATGATTTTGGTGAGATGGGTGGCAGCAGATTCCGTGTGGGTGGCGCAGAAGAAGAACAAAAGTCGGATTGCTTCTTTTTTGACTGCGGGTTTGTTGGTGTCGCCGGTGGCGTCGTACAGTGAGTTGAGGAGCATTGTGATGCCGTCGGGGGTGAGGGTTTGGATAATTTTTTCGAGGTCTTCGACGGCGATCTGATGGGTATCTCTGTCGGAGAGCTTGGAGAGGGAAGTCAAGATTCTGTGTTTAAGTTCAATCATGGCAAGATGGGATGAAAGAGAAGAGGATCTTGATGATGATGAGGATTGTTGTTTGGGTGGTGATGGTGTTAATGGGGGTTTCTTGGATTTCAAAGATTTGGTCGCCATTGTTGCTGTGATGAGTGCTTGAGTTCAACAATGGTGCTGATGTTGGTTGCAGGAGAGATTCAAGATTTTAAAGGGTGTAAAATGGCAGTGTCACAGCGGGTATGTAAAAACCGGATGAAGAATGAGATCTTGGAATAGGAAATGGAACCGCAAACACCGTAGCTAATTTAATTATTGCTAAAATAATTAGACAAATACTAACGTACACATACATACATAGACGTGGTATTAAAGTATTAATAAAATGAAAAATAATATAGTGACTAGTATTGTTACATTGTCAATACGAGACACGAACCTAAAACTCAATTTTTATTGAACATGAAGTGGGTTGATATAAATACGACATAAAATTAAAATGGATAAAAAAAATAGACAAACAAAAATAGGTTAGGTTCTGGTAAAAACTGTCTACCCCTGAAAATGTATTGATTAAGCCTATTTTGTTAAATAAGAAATTATTAATTAAAAATAAAATTATATAAATATCGAAGTGAAAAGTAGCAAGTTAAAAACTTATCAAAGTTAAAACATAAATATAACGGTGAAATGAAATTTACATTTAAAATCTCAATTCTTGAATAAATTTTGAGTCTTACTTTTAGACAAAAACCCGAAATGCAAAATGGGTTGACCTAAGTCCCATGAGAACCATAAAAATAGTGGTAAGGTCATATATTTCAAAGTCAATTTTATATGCTTTTTTTTCTTTCCATATTTAGGTCATCCCGAAATGTGACCTAAAATCCCATTTTTTTTCTTCTTGGAAACACGCCCGGTCTTTTTCCCAATAAAATGTCAACATGAAATATGATTCAAACCAAACTCGAATTAAAGTGACTCGAACTGAACCTAATATGAAATTAACTTGTGCTGAAAATAGGTAGACACGAAAATAAGTCAACACGGAAGCGACATAGCCTGAATTGCCAACCTTTCATCACACTCATGTTTTTTAAATGCATAAAAAACATACATCTTAATTCTACTTCTAAATATATATTTTTTTTTGTCTACTATGAACCCACAAAACCCTTTGGTACAAATTCTAAGCGTCATATCACATTATACCAAATTCTAGTACTCAACCATTTTATATAATTTCACATTTGATAGAACACAACAAATAAACAAATTTATAGAAATTAAAAAGAAAAGTCGACTAATTAATAAATATGACATACAACTATATAAAAAATATTAATTAAGAAAATACATTTAAAATAGAATTACAAACAAATAAAATCACTCGTAATTTCTTTGAAGTTTCTACATATGATCCACGAGATCTTGTTAGAGGTATATATGTGTTTCTTTGTCACTGTAACTCTTTACTTTAAAGAAAGTGTATTTCGCATCTCTCGACGAATGTCCATTGAACTCTTTTAAGACGAGGAGTTGTGTGGTGGCTAGTGTTTGATACTGCATATTCACCTACTTCAACAATCATATTATCATATTATGATTTGAATAACAACAGTTAAACCACGTCGATCTGGCAAACTGTTCATCCTTGATTCTTTCTCTAAATGCTTTGAATAACAAATGAATTATGATTTCAAAAGCATCACGTCACACTTACACCGAGTAGTAAGAAACACAATTCAAAAGTTGAATTTTGTAAAGTATGCTTTTCGTGGTGCTCCTTTACCATGTGTGGTCTTTCACATTGCACAATCGTACGTATATGTAACATGTGGCAAAATGTTGAGCATTTTAGTGGCATTTATTGTGCCACTCATGTTCTCATTAATTTAGCGAACCTCCTCAAGAAGGAAACAAACTAATCTATAAACATGCGTGTGAGAGAGATAACTATTTCTCTCTCTCCCCCTCTCATCTTAGAGAGTTAGAGAACAAAGCTCATTTAAAGAGAGACATGCAAGATTCATGCTTTGAAAGCTTGGAATTTGCCTAAGGTGGAAGCTAGAACTAATTTGAATCATTGTGTTGTGTGGAAATTAATAGAGGGTCCCAATTTCGGTGCCTACATCCAAAATCAAAGACATTCGAGTTATTCTTTTCTCTCTTGAATTTTATTGTGCATTGGGCATTCATGGATCCATAAATTGGTGTACTTGTTAGTGTTTTTATGCTTCATTGTACTTGTATTGAGTTATAATAACACAAAAATTTTTTATAGAAGCCTCCTAAAGGCTTCTGCATATTAATTTTTTGATTTTTGAATTTTGTTTTCATGTGCGTGGTTGTGAACTTCATGTGCATAGCCGAGTTTCTTTGTGTGCTTGGTCAATATTGTTGGTTGTGTTTGTGTGTACCGTTAGTGCTTACATGTGGACAACCGTGCACCTGGTTGTGAGTGAAGATTTTGACTTTGATTTTTCTTGATTTAGATTTTCTGCGCACGACTAGGGCCGTTCTTAGGCACACCAGTGCACCTGCCATGCGCATTAGAAAACTAAATTCTCTCCGTTTTAGCTATACATGTTAATATTTGTGTGTTTTGTAACATGTTAGCCCATGTAGCTACTATTTGGTGATCCATAACATGAAACAACACTTAAATTTGGATTCCTCAAAATAATAACTTATAGTTTCCTTTGAGTATGTTTAGCCTCTTGTTCAAAACCATGTTGAGTAGGCACGCCGCATTCTTAGGAGCATAACCCTAAAAGGATAAAGAAATAGTAGTTGTGTTTGTCACTGATCGAACCATGTCAAGTAGAGTTTGATCATTCTATCAAATACACCACTATTTTATGGTGTTCCAAGTGGAATGAAGTGTGAGATGGTCCCATGATTCTCCAAACGGTCAAGAAAAACTTGGCTCATGTATTTACCACCACAATCCAAAACGTATGACCTTGATTGTCCTACTAAGTTGGTTCTCTACTTTGTAAAGATTTTAAATGTTTCAAACACTTTATGTTTATGTCTCAACAAGTAGACATAACCTAATTTACTAAGATCATTGGTAAACATTACGAAGCAGTATTTTCAATCTCTAGACATGTTCCTAAAAAATCTACAGACATCCGTATGTATGATCCATAATAATTCATTAGTTGGCTCACTATGACTAGTAAAAGGGAGCCTAGGTTGTTTTCCCACACACAAATGAATCATATACATCAAATGACTCTCCACGCAAATTAATGTTAGAATTGGAGCTTCTTAATACGTTTTTACGTAACCAAGACGACAATACAGATATATGTTTGTTCTAAGTCTTGATTTGATCAATTTACTACATGTGAAGAAATAGTTGCTAACGGATAAGGAATTAAAATTGTAAATGGCCTGCCATTCTATTCACGAGCAGGGGCTTCCCGTGAATTTTTAAGGCCCTATACAAATAAAAATAATGGGCCCCCTTTTATACACACGTATATAAGCAAAAATTTAGTGAAACTACGAGATTTGTTATATCATTAACTAAAACAAAAGAATCACATAAATATTTTATACTACATAATTATATGAACCGTGAAGTTCTCCTTGCATTATTGGAAACAAAGTTTTGAATCAACTCTTCATAACAAATACCTTTCAAATTACCATTCTTAATAGTTATCATTTTCAACCCATTACAGAATAAGCTTCTTAATAGCATTATAGTAAGACTTCAACAACTTTCAACAACTTAAGTTCGGAAAAACTTGTTTATGCACATTTCAACATTATTAGAATAGTCAACAAACTCTATGTGCAATAATTGCATTAGGAAAACAATTGACTTGTTTAAAATACTTTAACACATCATAGGTTTGATATGTTTCACCGGGTAAAAACGTTTCAACGGCTTCAACTCCATATAAAGTTTATTTGCATCAAAATCTAATCGTCCATCGTACTTAGGTGCAACTTCATTACAACTACAACATGACTTAAGATCTCTATCATCAAATACCTAATATATATTTTTGGAGCTTATATTATAATTATTTAACTATAAGCTTCCTAGTATTTCTATCTTATTATGTGAGCTTTAAAAATTATAATATTATATGTATATATAATATATGTATATAAAATTTTTGACCCCCTCTAAAACACGGGCCATGTGCAATCGCACTTCTTGCACTTTCTCGAAGACACCCTTGTTCAAGAGCTGGGTCGCAAAAGATCGAAATCGTATTAAATCTGTTTTAAATCTAGTGGCGCTACGGAGATCAGGGTGTAGTGCTCCAACAAAGTGAGCAATCTTTGACTCCTCGTCCGGTACCCAATGCTTCACAAATCTCATTTTCTGATTAAATTGCTTAATCAGATCATACACTGTCATGTTTCCGGTCATTTGTAGATCCATGAATTCCTTCTTGATCTTTGCAACTTCAAATGTACCGCAGTATTGCTCACAAAGTTTTTCTTGGAACTGACTCCAAGTAATACTCTCCTGTTGTTGTTCAGTGATGGAATCCCACCAAACCATAGCATCACCTTTTAGCATCCTTGATGCATACTTCATCTTCAATTCGTTCTCACAGTTACATGCATCTAGTGCCTTTACCATTTCCCTCAGCCAGTTTAGGGTTATGTTAGGGTCAGAACTTCCACTATATTCCGAAGGCTTACAGTCCAGGAATTGTTTATATGTGCAAGGCTGCTTGAACCCAGGAAACGCAAAAGGGTAAGCTCCCTGTTGTGGATACGGATAGTAGAACGGTTGTTGTATCTGTTGGTTCTATGTGCACAAGACACAAATTAATACGATATTACTGATAATAAATAAGTCCATAGGGTCACACATTTACAATCAATGGACACCAATTACATATTTGGATATGATTTAAATATGTTTCCAACTCGTTATATATATATAAGTATATATGCATTGTTGCATATTGTTATTTATGTGAAATAATAATATCACTCTTGTATATTGATACAAGATAATGCATATGAAATACATAAATATAAACATATGATTTTATATATGTATATATATATATATGTATAAATATATATTTGTTACAAGTAAATTGTTACTAGTAACAAATTATATAAATGCATGTATATCTTTGTTACAAGTAAAGAGTTACTAGTAACAATCAAGTATGTATATAAAATACATGTAGATGTATTTTATACTTAGTATGACATATCTAGTATACTCTTTTATATAAATTGAAAGAAAACTAGAAATTCACACATTAATCCTTCAAAGGGGCCATGTATGGCTTCTTGATTGGAATGGAGCAAGGCATGGACATGTACACCAAGTGAAGAAGCAAAGGAAAGAGGGGCCCTCCCTCCCTCACCAATTTTCGGCCGAAAATGGCCTTGGGAGGGGCCTCCCTCTTGGCTTTTGTTTCTTGGTGCTTTTAAGTCTTCATGCATGGCTCTTTTGTGTATAAGTTCATGCTACCACCTTTCCTTGAGTTCTAAGAAGAGTTCTAAGTGTTTGATACTTGAAAACATCCTTACTTTGTAGTATTGGTGTTCTTCAAGTGAGCAAAGTGTGGTGCTAGAATACATACTCATATACATACATAGTAAGTTCAAGAAGAAGAACAAGACGTTGTTGCTTGCTTGCTTGAATTCCAAAGGGTTGGAGAGACTAGCATCTTGGAGGTGTTGGATTCATTGATTTTGTGGATACTTTGGAGGAAGTCTTCTCTTGGCTTCTCATAGATCAACTACTTCTTCAACGGTTTACTCACGCTACAAAGGTTGTAGTTCTAAACACCCTATGGTTGTTTTGTTTCTTAAGGCTTACATATGGATCATTGGTGGGGAGTTTTAAAAGTTTAAAATTGTTGTTCATGCTTCCGTTGCTAAAATATATTTTGAAAAACCGAACAAACCCCAATAGTGGTATCAGAGCCACTTATGTATAGTTTTAAGAAACTTTTGAGTATGTATTGTTTTAAGAAAATGGACAACTTTTCTTTTGTTAGAAAAGTTGTGGATTTTCTTGTTGGCAACTTATATATGTTTATATATTTATTTTGGGAAACAACCAAACCACATGCATGTTTGGTTGTAAAAGTTGCCTAAATATCAAGTGTTGATATATATATTTGTTTGAGTGTATGTTGTGCATAACAAGCCATAGACCTTTTGTGATGTGTTGGAAATTCGATTTGGTTGTAAAATTATTTTTTCATTTGGTATGTAATAATAATTTTTAGTTTTGTTTCATCTTGTTGTATTTTGTAAGTAGTAGAATAGTTTAGACTAGTTTACTTTTATAAAAAATGTAACAAGATGAAGAAATGACCAAGTTGGAGTTTTCAAGTGTGGTGGAGTCAACCATGGAGGCTTGGAGTCATTTGCACTACAAGGAGTTGTTTTGGCAAGTGGGAGCTTCAAGTTCATCACAAGAGGAATATTTGGTCCTTAGTTATGACTTGGTATTTTTGTATGGCTCACAAAAATACCACTTAGGATAAATGGCTTGGTTATGCACTTATACATGTTTTTTTTTGTGTGTGTGTTTATGTTTATATTATTATGCATGGTTGAAAATAGGATTTTTGCATGCTAGATAATATTTTTACATAATATAAATCACACAATGGGAGTTTGGTATTTTAAGTTGACATAACATAAGATGTAAAATGAATTTTATATAAAAGGAGTTTTGTAAAGATTAAAATTCATTATGTCAAAATATATATATATATATATATATATGAGTTTTATAAAATAGAGATTTTAAAACTCAACCAAACTCCATTCAAGCTTAATAATAAAATGGTTTTATTACAAGCTAAAATTGGTCGTATTTGCGCGCTCGAAACTACACACGTTAATATAGGATATTAATACTAGTTTAAAATTGAACGCGTTGAGAGTTCGTAAAATATGGATTTTAAGAATACTCAAGACCAATATATATATAAAATATGGTTTTATCAAAACGTGGACTTGTTATTGTATGCATGCAATACTAGTCGCACGACTCGTTTTGTTTTATTTAATAAATATACAAAACGGTAAAAGCCCTTTTTAAAAAACGTAAGTCTATGCCATCCCATTTTAAGACACTCGCTTGTTGCAACGACACTCACGTGGAGAGAGCATTAGCCAAACGCGTGGATTGTTTTTGTAACAACCGAGGTGTTTTTCCGCGAATTCCATGAACGTCTTGGGCCGGAAATTCACCGTCTTGAAATAGGACGACTTAATCGGAATCTTATTACGGAGAGAGCATTAGCCAAACGTAAGGAAGCCCGAGGCATAGATGGGATCAAACATGCCAAAATTGACAATCGTTGTCTAGGATCCCATAAAGATCTAGGAATTACATACGAGATGTAATTGGTAAACGTTACCTACCTTGTTGTTTTAACTTGATGGAGAGAGCATTAGCCAAACATTCAAGGTTAAGTTCAACTTGGATCCTAGCCTTTAAAAATTAAAGAATTTTATAATTCTAAAGGGTATTAATTATTAAAGGATTAAATATAAAAAATACTAAATTGAACTTTGTTAAATTTTGTAGATGGCCCCTAACTCAACTACGCCCGTTAACAACTTATCTCTTCGTTCAATCCTAGAGAAAGAAAAACTCAATGGTACAAATTTCTTAGACTGGTATCGTAACTTGAGAATCGTTCTTAAGCACGAAAAGAAATTGTACGTACTTGAGGATCCCGTCCCTGAGGAACCTCCATTGACTGCGGCCAAAGCCGTTAGGGATGCTTGGGTGAAGCATTCCGACGACTTGGTCGAAATTTCATGCCTCATGCTTGCTACCATGTCTCCGGATCTTCAAAAGAACCTTGAGGAGCATGGAGCATATGAGATGCTTGGCCAGCTTAAGGAAATGTTCCAAAAGCAAGCGAAGCAAGAACGCTTTGAGGTCACTCGAGCTTTCCATGCATGTAAGATGGAGGAAGGTCAATCCGTTAGCGACTATGTGCTAAATATGAAAGGATACATTGACCAGCTTGCTAGGCTTGGATCTCCCATAACCAACGAGTTTGGACAGGATATGATCCTTAACTCGTTGACCAAAGCCTATGACCAATTTGTCATGAATTATAACATGAACAATTGGGAGAAATCTGTCTCAGAGTTGCATGGGATGCTTAAAACTGCTGAGAGCAAGATTCCAAGCAAAACACCTCAGGTCTTGATGATTCAAGAAGGGAGAATCAAGAAGAAAAAGATAAACAACTCAAAAGGGAAGGGCAAGGCAAAGGCAAAGGGAAAGGACAAAGGCAAGCAAGTTGCCAAGGCTCCTACACCCAAGACGGCGGGAAAGGTTCCCAAGAATGACCCGTGCTTTGAATGCGGGGTGGTAGGACATTGGAGGCGCAATTGTCCAACTTACCTTGCAGAGTTGAAAAAGAAGAAGGCTGGCGAGGCTAGCACTTCAGGTATATATATGATTGAAATGTATACTTTTTCCATTAATTCCTGGGTATTTGATACCGGTTGTGGAACTCACATTTGTAACAATGTGCAGGGGTTGAGAAAAAGTAAGCTGCTGAAGCCAGGCGATTTGGATCTCCACGTGGGCAATGGAGCAAATGTTGCTGTTGAAGCCCTTGGAACTTTTGAATTATTATTACCAAATGGCCTGTACTTAATATTAAACAATTGTTGTTATGTACCTAGTTTAACTAGGAATATTATTTCAGTAGCTCGGTTAAGAGAATCTGGATTCATATTTGGTTTCGTTGATGATGGCATTCGTGCCTTCAAAAACGATATTTTGTATTTTGAGGCTCTGCCTCTTAATGGAATATATGAAGTTAATCTTAAAAGATCTCTTGATGATAATTCTATATATACCACTAGCACCAAACGAACTAAGCATGACTTAAGTCAAACATACCTATGGCATTGTCGACTTGGTCATATAAACAAGAAACGCATTGCAAAACTTCAAAAGGATGGAATTTTAAAATCAAACGATTCTAGCTCATTTGAAGTTTGCGAATCATGTTTATATGGAAAGATGACTAAGGCTCCTTTCTCCGGTTCAAGTGAAAGAGCCAAAGATCTATTAGGAATCATACATACGGATGTATGCGGTCCTTTTAGATCAATGTCTAGGGATGGTGATAGATACTTCGTTACATTCACCGATGATTATAGTAGATTTGGTTATGTTTATTTGATGAAACATAAACATGAAACATTTGAAATGTTCAAGCTGTTTCAAAACGAAGTACAAAATCAACTCAACAAAACAATCAAGGCCCTTCGTTCCGATCGAGGTGGTGAGTACTTAAGCCAAGAGTTTATGGATCATCTTAGTAATTGTGGGATTATCTCACAACTTACTCCTCCTAGAACACCACAACATAATGGTGTATCTGAAAGGAGGAACCGAACTCTACTAGATATGGTTCGGTCTATGATGAGCCGAAGTACTCTACCCTCGTCCTTTTGGAGTTATGCTTTATTAACTGCTGAGCGCATATTAAATATGGTTCCAACCAAGAAGGTAGATAAGACACCATATGAGATGTGGTATGGAAAGGTTCCAAACTTATCTTACTTGAAAGTCTGGGGTTGTGAGGCTCATGTACGACAAGAGGCTTTAAGCAAACTCGATCCTAGATCTATCAAATGTAATTTTGTGGGATATCCTAAAGATTCATTAGGATATTATTTCTACAACCCAGCTGAGAACAAAGTGTTTGTTTCTAGGCATGCCACTTTCTTAGAAAAGGAGTTTCTTTCGAAAGAGGCAAGTGGGAGCAATGTAGACCTTGAAGAAATTCAAGAACCACAAAATACAAGTCAGGTTGACACTAGCACTCAACAAACGGTTGTTGAACCTGAACAATTGGTTGTTCAAGAACCTACTGAAACACAAAGTGTTCGTAGATCTGGTAGACCTCGTCAAGAACCCGAGAGATACGGATTTCTCGTGTCCAATGATGAGATTTTCTTGGTAGACTCTTCTGAGCCTACTAACTACCAAGATGCTATATCGGATCCGGAATCCGATAAATGGCTTGATGCCATGAACACTGAGATGCAGTCCATGTATGAAAATCAAGTATGGGACTTGGTTGATCTTCCTCCCAATAGTAAGACTGTAGGGAGCAAGTGGGTCTTCAAGAAGAAGACAGACATGGATGGAAATGTACACACATTTAAGGCAAGGCTAGTGGCGAAAGGTTTCACTCAAACTCATGGTATTGACTATGATGAAACTTTCTCTCCGGTAGCCATGATTAAATCTATTAGAATACTTATTGCCATAGCTGCATATTATGACTATGAGATATGGCAAATGGATGTCAAAACGGCTTTTCTAAATGGACACTTAAGTGAAGATGTCTATATGGTTCAGCCTGAAGGTTTTATAGATCCTAAGTATCCTAATAAGGTGTGCAAGCTTAAAAGATCCATCTATGGACTAAAGCAAGCATCTCGAAGTTGGAATCTTCGATTTGATGAGAAAATAAAAGAGTTTGGTTTTATCAAATCAGAAGATGAACCGTGTGTTTACAAGAAAACTAGTGGGAGCGCAGTAGCATTCCTTGTCTTGTATGTTGATGACATACTACTCATTGGAAACGACATCCCGACCTTGCAAGACATCAAGTCTTGGCTTGGGAAATGTTTCTCAATGAAGGACTTGGGAGAAGCCGCCTACATTCTTGGAATAAAGATCTATAGGGATAGATCTAGGCGTCTTATTGGCCTAAGTCAAAGTGCATATATTGACAAAATCTTGGAACGATTCAAGATGGAGAATTCTAAGAGAGGATTCTTGCCAATGGCACAAGGCACGGTTTTGAGTAAAGCTCAAAGCCCTAGCACAAGAGAAGAGCTAGATAGAATGAGTGAGATCCCATATTCTTCTGCAATTGGATCCATCATGTATGCCATGCTATGCACTAGGCCAGATGTCTCGTATGCTTTGAGCATGACGAGCAGATACCAGCAAAACCCAGGAGATAGCCATTGGATGGCAGTCAAGAACATTTTAAAATACTTGAGAAGAACCAAAGACATGTTCTTGATCTATGGGGGTTTGGAAGAAGATCTTTGTGTAAAGTGTTACACAGATGCTAGTTTCCAAACGGATCGAGATGATTCTCGATCACAATCGGGCTATGTCTTCGTTATGAATGGAGGCGCGGTTGCTTGGAAAAGTTCTAAGCAAAGTGTAGTTGCACAATCCACTACAGAATCTGAATACATTGCTGCTTCTGAGGCTGGACAAGAAGCTGCATGGATGAAGAAATTCATTGCTGACCTTGGGGTAGTAACAAGCATTCAAGACACCATAGAAATATTTTGTGATAATGAAGGTGCTATTGCCCAGGCAAAAGAACCTAGATCACATCACAGCACCAAACACATCCTCAGGCGTTTCCACTACATACGGGATATAGTGGATAGAGGAGATGTGTGTATTCGCAAAGTTCATACAGATCAGAATCTTGCAGATCCTTTTACGAAACCTCTTGCCTCGACTAAGCATGAGTCTCATACTAGGGCAATAGGTCTTCGCTTTGCAAGGGATTGGATTTGAATTGTAATTTAGTATTTGGATATTTTGGAACATTATGACAATATCTATTTTATCTGAATGATGTATGGGATACGATCACTTCATTAATATATATTGTGTTCTTTATTAGCATGTTTTAAATCAATGAATAACTCTTTATTCTAAAACGTCCATAGTCGGTTATAACTATGGGAATAGTTATGAATTAAGACTAATGTGAATAAGTTGGTTGACTTTCATTCGTGATGAAAGTAGGCAAAAGGGTTTGCAGCCAAATTCACTAATGTTTGTTAGGGAACAAACATTGGACATGACCCGCTCTTAAGATCGCTTCATGGATCTGTGTCATAAGTAAATCTTGAGAAAAAGGTGGTATCTTTGTATCCTTAGACCTGAGACACATATTGGGACTCGAGTATGAGGAGTATCATGCTTTAATGTGGTTAAACGCTATCTTTAACCGGGTAGTTATAAAGGCCATTATTAGGTATGATATGAGTCTTATAAGAGACGTATGTGGTCAAGATGGAATTTGTTTCTCTCATTTAATTGGGAGTATAATATCTTTGGGCCCTAAAACAAGTTGAACATTATATGAGAATTGATGACGATCCATGTCTCATGTTCAACGAGATGTTAAAACAAAGGGATAATTGATGACTTACCTATAACAACGATTTGTAGCTAGTGAGTTAACTTCGTTGGTGAAAGTGTTGATCAACACACTTTATTTATTATTAGGGGCAATGGGATGTTGCTAGACGTTCTTACCATTGTCTATATCGGCTTAAGTTGTAACTTGTGCAAGTGGGAGATTGTTGGTTCTATGTGCACAAGACACAAATTAATACGATATTACTGATAATAAATAAGCCCATAGGGTCACACATTTACAATCAATGGACACCAATTACATATTTGGATATGATTTAAATATGTTTCCAACTCGTTATATATATATATAAGTATATATGCATTGTTGCATATTGTTATTTATGTGAAATAATAATATCACTCTTGTATATTGATACAAGATAATGCATATGAAATACATAAATATAAACATATGATTTTATATATGTATATATATATATATGTATAAATATATATTTGTTACAAGTAAATTGTTACTAGTAACAAATTATATAAATGCATGTATATCTTTGTTACAAGTAAAGAGTTACTAGTAACAATCAAGTATGTATATAAAATACATGTAGATGTATTTTATACTTAGTATGACATATCTAGTATACTCTTTTATATAAATTGAAAGAAAACTAGAAATTCACACATTAATCCTTCAAAGGGGCCATGTATGGCTTCTTGATTGGAATGGAGCAAGGCATGGACATGTACACCAAGTGAAGAAGCAAAGGAAAGAGGGGCCCTCCCTCCCTCACCAATTTTCGGCCGAAAATGGCCTTGGGAGGGGCCTCCCTCTTGGCTTTTGTTTCTTGGTGCTTTTAAGTCTTCATGCATGGCTCTTTTGTGTATAAGTTCATGCTACCACCTTTCCTTGAGTTCTAAGAAGAGTTCTAAGTGTTTGATACTTGAAAACATCCTTACTTTGTAGTATTGGTGTTCTTCAAGTGAGCAAAGTGTGGTGCTAGAATACATACTCATATACATACATAGTAAGTTCAAGAAGAAGAACAAGACGTTGTTGCTTGCTTGCTTGAATTCCAAAGGGTTGGAGAGACTAGCATCTTGGAGGTGTTGGATTCATTGATTTTGTGGATACCTTGGAGGAAGTCTTCTCTTGGCTTCTCATAGATCAACTACTTCTTCAACGGTTTACTCACGCTACAAAGGTTGTAGTTCTAAACACCCTATGGTTGTTTTGTTTCTTAAGGCTTACATATGGATCATTGGTGGGGAGTTTTAAAAGTTTAAAATTGTTGTTCATGCTTCCGTTGCTAAAATATATTTTGAAAAACCGAACAAACCCCAATAGTATCATCTGTGTCACTGGTGATAGGGGCATCGATACTAGTGGTACGGTTGCTTAAGTAAAGATCGCAGCTGATACTGGAGGTTGTTCAGTTTGGGTCAATCTTTGTTCCAGGTTATTTAGCTTAGCTCTAAGATCCATCAGTTCATTCTCCAGTTTAAATATGTATTCACTCTGATCTTCTTCCTGTTCCTGGCCAGATGTTCCTGCTCGGTTAGTAACATCCAATTCTTCTATCACCGGTGCCTCTGCAAATGATTGAGTAGCAGGAGGGAGGACAGGGGTCTCTCTTTCAGCCATATATGTTACAATCACATCATCTCACAACTTATTAGCATAAACCGTTAGTACTCAAAATACTAACTACTACAAACAACTCTAACTCACTCTAATTTCCCCTGAAGGAAAGCTTGACCTGTCACGAGCCAAGATTTGGGAATGCAACACTCTAGCCGTGCCTGCATCGCCAAACCAAAGCTCTGATACCAAACTGTAACACCGTAAAATCTAAGCCATTTTTTTAAATTACGCTGCGGAAGCTTTGATTAACTTTAATCATACATTCCATTTAAAAATAATTACATTCATACATAAACAAAATATTTGTTCTTAAAATCCAACAAGCATAAGTCTGTGTTACAAAAATAAACTGGCTCGTTTCATTTTAAATCTAGTCATCAGAGTCAAGTCAATTTTCCTTCCACGAGCACTCACTAACACAAACCTGCAAAAAGCAACAATTGTGGGGAATTAGCACAAAGCTAAGTGAGTAGAGACTAAACCCAAAAGCAAACATCAAGCCAATACTAATCATGTAATCACAATCACTAAGAAGACCGGCGGTTCGGCGCAGAACCTACAACCAATGCCGGCCAAAGCAAAGGTTTACCGATAGCCCTCTACTGAATTGGCACAGTGAAATCCCACTCTGAAGTAACATATGCAACAGTAAGGCTACCACTGATCAACCAACCAGTAAACGAGCCCAGCCCAATTCCACGTATAGCTGACTTCTCAAACGCAACTCAAAATCATACTAAGAGTGCTTATCAAACAAATAATCATGCAGCAGACATCAATAATATATATCACAATCAACAGTTCTAATTTCAAACCATCACATACAATCATGCCTCACATCAGTAATATTAAACACAATCTTTACCATTTGCATCCAACATCCACCCACCTTTCAAGTTCAGAGGAAGCACTCAGAATTCTAATGTTACCGAGCCTTTGAATTTCCTGAAAACATAATAACAACCAGTCAGTCCAAATCTCTTAAATATATCTGACATATATTTATAATTCATTTAGAACATCAACAATCAATAAAAAAAATGCAATTTAAACTCAAAAGTATCGGATTCTTAAAACTATCGGATTTACATTCGGATTTATGAAAATCCGTAACTCACATATCGGATTTCACCAGTGTCGGATTTGGGAATCCGATGGATTCCATAACTGTCGGATTGACCTTAATCGGATTTCAAACACTTGGTTTCATAGTCTCGGATTCAAGAGTATCGGATTTCACTAAGTCCCGGATTCCAAGTTCCGGATTTCATGTATCGGATTCTGACTTAGTCATATTCCAAGTTTAGGATTTCATATGCAAATATAGTATTCGGATTTGGGTTGTCATAAATCAAGTATCGGTATTCAAAACTTCCGGATTTAAGGATTCGGATTTCCACTTTCGGATTTCATAAGAATCGGTTTTAGTCACAATCGGTTTTCTTATCTTCAACAATCCTATAACTTCATACTCATCAAAATCCGAAAACATCAAAATAGCATAACTCAAACCCAGATTTCATAATAGTCATAACATACATTAAATATTTCTAAATCCATTCTCATGCAATTAACCATATGAATCATATGAACCTACAAAACTATCAAAATCCTATTATTTCAAAAACCGATTGTAATATTCTTAGCATGCAACCTTCAAAACTAATCATAAATCATATTTGCATTAGATAACATATTAAGAAGGATTATAACATGTAAATTTATAAACACCAACCTTAAATCTTTGATCACACACAATGAAAATGGAAACTCCGATTCTCTTCTTCTTCTTTCGGTTTTCTTAGTAAGAACACACACACACACACTTCTTGAATATTGAAGTAATGAAAATAGGTGACACATACCAGGGATATGTTTTCATGCAAAGTAGGTGGCAATATTCTTCTAAACACCCCCACGTGTACACCCACTAACTCATGCATACATACATACTTACGGACATGCATACATACATACTTACATTCTAATTTATAATTCTAAATTAATTAAATAACTAATCACTTAATTAATCATATAATCAAATTAAAATAATTAAAACACAAACAAACACATACCGTAAACCCGCTAATCTACTAGCCCAGGTTTGCGGGTGTTACAAACACACGGGTCGCGGGTTATAAAATGAGATTGTGGATAACTCGGTTTTATGTGGATCCGGTTTAGGGTTTAGGGAAAAAAAGAGCCAACTCCAAACATCAACTTTCCCATCTACTGCTTCCTTCTTCAACAATCTCATACCAAAGCAATGGCGACTTTCCCATTGGCTGCTTCCTTCCGGTGACTTTCCCATCGGCTGCTTCTTTCTTCGACAATCCCATACTAAAGCTTCTTTGCATTAAATCAGAGTCACCTTTTTCGTTTTTCCTATCCAAGTGAGTTTATCTTTATTTTTGATTTTGAATATGGTAATCAATGGATCCTAATCGAATTGTTTCAATCAAATTTCTGATTCTAATCAAATAAAACTATGAATTGACCTCTTCTTCTTCCCTGTTTCTATGAAAGAGAATAATCAAAGTCGGAAATCAGATGAATCAAGGATTGTCATGGCAGTACATATATATGTAAAGACATCCTGTGTTTCATGTGACGACATTCTTCACCTTCGCCGTCAAGAACTTCAAAGACCCGGTATTATATTTACTCCTTAAATCAGTTATATATTTTCAATAATTTTATATATTATAATTGTATTTTTGTCATTATTTATATACTGGTTAATTTTTTATACAGACAGATCTTAATCTAGATGAGGATGTGATAAAAAAACATATGTTTGGCTAAGTTGGAAGATATGTTGAAAAGTCATTATAGGAGCTTTAAAGATATACCTAACATGTCATATACAGATTTCAACTACATTGATGATTCTTGCAACGTGTTGCTTCAAGAGGAATTATCTTATGATAAAAATAAGCTAAAAGAAGAACACGATAGTCTATACTCTTTAATGAACGACGGCCAAATTCGTATGTATCAACAAATTACAAACGCTGTTATTAAAGGTAAAGGCGGAGTCTTCTTTGTATATGGATACGGAGGAACATGTAAAACTTTTTTATGGAAGACTTTATCTGCAAGCCTCCGATTGCAAAGAAGCGTAGTTCTAAATGTGGCTTCAAGTGGTATCACATCAGTTGCACTTGAAGGAGGTACGACTGCGCATTCTCGTTTTCATATTCCTATTGATGTCAATGAAGATTCTTTCTATACTACCGCTTCCGATAGTGGTTTGCCGGAGTGTTGAGGAATACAAATTTAATTATTTGAGATGAAGCTCCAATGTTGCATAGGCATTGCTTTGAAGCTTTTGAAAGAACTTTGAGAGACATTGTTGATCCGGAAAGTAGTAGTAAGCCATTTGAAGGGAAGGTGATTGTTTTCGGAGGAGACTTTAGACAGATACTTCCAGTTATCAATAAACAACGAAGACAAGATATTGTTAATGCGTTGTTGAATTCTTCAAATATATGGCAATATTGTTCAATCCTTGAGTTGACGGAAAACATGCAATTGAAATCTAAAATTGATACAGATGGCATTGAAAGTATCAAAGATTTTGCGGATTGGATATTGCAAATTGGAGAAGAAAATCTTGGTGGCCCAAACGAATGAGAGGCTAAAATTGAATTTTCTGATAACTTTTTCATTAAATAAAACGGTGATCATGTTGAATCAATAAGTAACTCCATATATCCATCCAT
Source organism: Dittrichia graveolens (assembly GCA_038502395.1). NCBI lineage: Eukaryota > Viridiplantae > Streptophyta > Magnoliopsida > Asterales > Asteraceae > Dittrichia > Dittrichia graveolens. Next base: position 79,688,195 of record JARJIL010000005.1, on the reverse strand, counting down.
CAACGTCAATCTTTACGGTCTAAATTTTCTTCGAGAAAGGGCAATTTTGGCTAACACAAACGAAGAGGTCTGACTTCATTTCAAAGATTGATAATGAGGAGGTATCATATTACAGTTCTAACAGTGAACAATCTGATACATTTGAAAATCATTACAGTCACTTTGAACTTTTGAATTCAATAAAAGTATCTAGTTTTCCAAACCACAAGTTAACTTTAAAGGTTGATGTGACTGTAATGATGTTTCGTAATCTTAAATAGTCCAAAGGCCTTTGCAATGAAACAAGATTACAAGTTACTCGACTTGGTGTACATGTGGTTGAAGCAAAAATAATTGCAATTAAGAATGTTAGTCACATTACTCATATTTCAAGATTGAAAATGATTTCATCATACCCTACAATACTATTCAAGTTCTAATGAAGGCAGTTTCCTCTACGAAGGCAGTCTCCTCTCTTGAGTTGTTTTACAATGACAATAAACAAAAGTCAAGGTCAATCTTTATCGAACGTTTGATTGTTTTTTAGACGACCCGTTTTTAGTCATGGAGAATTATATGCGGCGGTTTCTCAAGTGAAGAGTAAGAAGTGTTTAAAAGTTTTAATTTGTGATGATGAAGGCAACCCTACTAATAAAATTATGAATGTTATTTATAACGAGATTCTACAAAATAATCTAATGATAATCTTATGTATGAATTTTAAAATTCTGTAATGTTTACTTATTTTTTTCGAGATTTTATATTTCTATCTATGTTTTTAAATTATTTTTACTATACATGTTAGTATTATTTAAAACTATATATGTTAAAATTTGACTTATATCATCCCCATGTTAACACACGATCACTTAACTAGTATATAATAATTAGTAATTGGTTTTTACATGTAAAAATAACTAAACGGATAAATTTAACTTTTATCTAGTAATTTTAATTTTAAATTATTAATAAATAAAAATAACAAGTTATACGTTATGCATCAACGGTTATACCTCGTGGTTTAAATCTTGCACTCTGAAAACAGACCGTCGACAAGTAGGTAGATATTTGGCGCAAAATCTGATCGGTTGTCTGTCACACTCGCAACAGTTGAACGGTCCTTGTCGACGACGGTGGTGGACAGCTGAACTCTCTTCACTCATCGGAGAAAATGGCTTACCACCACTCTACTACTATTTCCACCTCAAAATCACCGATACTGTTACTTCCATCTCATTCCCCCCCAATCTCCAGGTATTTCCACATCTGTTTCTCTATAGGTTTTTAGTGTGTTTTTACTACTTCAATTGGGAAAGTTAGGTTACTTAATTTGCTGAAGACAAGTGCTATAACTACAGATTCAATTATGCATTGCTAGTAGCCTAGTACAACCTCTTGTTATCGAATAGGGCAATGTGATCGGTTTTAGGGTTTTAATTTTGATTTTGGTGCCTAAATTTACAGCATTTTTGCACTTGGTTATCTGTGCTTTAGAAGGATCATTCATGGACTGTTTAATTGAAATTCATGCTTCCTCCATTGTTAATATTTTTGTAAAAACATATGAAACTGGATATTAGACATACATACACAATACACAAACAACTATGTCCCAAGCAGTCATTTGTCATCCAACACACCTACAATAATCCAAAAACAAGTTTAATTAGACATTTAGACAACACACTGCTGTTTTGAACCATACCATAGCCATCTTTGGCTATAGCTAAGCCTGCCATGACACAACTTTTTCGTATAATATTGCATCAAAAATTAGTAACTATTGGAGAGTGTTTAGTTACAAATTCCATATCAACTATCTATTTGCAAAATTGTAGTTTCAAACCAAAATATTTAAATCTATTTATCTTTTTTTAAGAGAAGATGCGCTATTAAACTTATAGGATGATGATACAAAAGAACCTACAAATCCAAGCTTTTTCTCTGCAGACCACTGTTTTTAATGCTAAAATAGAAAGTCTTTACTGGATAGCTTTCATTATTATGATTACCTGTACAGATTCCAAACAAAACATCTTAGGCTTGTCTAAAGAAATATAAATTTTCTCCCATCAATAAACAGATAAATAACTACCATATTCATTAATCAAATTGGTTATTTAGCAATTTAAAATGGATGTAGACTCTTAAACTTTTTGGGAAAAGATTTAAGATTTACGTTAAATAGAAATATTAGTGGGGAATTAATAACGACCTTATCTAATTTGTGTCTGAAAACGACTAGCTTTGACCTTATCTAATTGTTGTTGAACTTGTAATTTTTCTCTCCTTGTGCAGGAAAGTACCAACGAATATAAGCTTCAAATGTCTTTTTGAGTTACCATCATTGATTTCAAACAAGAATGCAGCTCGTCATGCTGTATCTGGGCTTGCTGCTTCCTTGTTACTTCTGTCCACAACAAACCAGGTTGGTGGTTTTTTCTTGAAACTTGAGAGTTTTTACTAGCTGAAATGTCAATCTCTGATCTTTGGTATAACTCAGTTCCATAAAAATTGCTATGAATGGGTCAATGGGATATGCATAGTTTGCAAGAAATGGTTATTTTGGGTCAGCTAGTGATAACAGAGTCACTTGAACCAGTGATTATATGTTCGATACTTGTCATTAAAAGAGGGCGTGTGTTTCAATAGTTTCTGACACATATAGAAGCAAGAACACAATTTATAAACTCATGCTTTGAGTGAAATGTTATAGTACTAGTGAATAATTCTCCAAGTTACAGAGGAGGACCCTTCTAAGGGAGTTTCTACATCCGGCATGTCTGCTGAAAACTCAACATGTCAAATCAGAAAGTGTGGATTCAAGCGATTTGCATGATAAAACAAAGGGAAACCAAAATTTCAAGAAAAAACTGAAAGGTTGAATTTATAGCCCTAAATGAAGAAACATGAACTCAATGGGTTGTGCCTTAAGCTACTTTCCATTATGTCATGCCAGTCAACACCCATTGATCGATGACTCTATTGGCTTGCTACTTGATCTGCTCCGTAGCAGTTTCAAAGAGAGAGAAAAAATGGTTAATTATTATACTTATGTTTAAAATACCTGACAATTTTAGGGAGTTGTGTGCCCATATCGATATGTCAGTTCCTTTCATAGATGGCAATGGGCAAATAAGTAACTTCAGAGTCAGATCTTACTAAAAGGTGAAATGTTGTATTCTCATGGATTACAGGAATAAGAGAACATAATGTGGGAACCTACTTTGCAGGTTTTGGCAACAGAACTTTCACATAACAGTTTATGTCAGATTGCCAGTACCCCCAACAATTTACCAACCCTTCCTCTTGATGAGGGTTCCAATATGATGATGATGAGAGGAATGACAGCAAGAAATTTTGATCCTATAAGATACTCAGGGAGATGGTATGAAGTTGCTTCTCTTAAACGTGGATTTGCTGGTCAAGGTCAAGAAGATTGCCACTGTACCCAGGTAGATTGACTAGATTCTGAGGGCAGTTTGGAAATTAAAAAGTTTAATACTTCATATCAATCTGCATGATTCTCATTGTAGGGAGTATATACAATTGATATGGCTACACCAGCAATCCAGGTGGATACGTTTTGTGTTCATGGAGGGCCTGATGGGTATATTACTGGTATACGTGGTAAGGTTCAGTGTCTTTCTGAGGAAGATACAGAGAAAACCGAAACAGACTTAGAAAGACTAGAGATGATTAAAGAAAAATGTTACCTTCGGTTTCCCACATTGCCCTTTATTCCCAAAGAACCTTATGATGTGCTTGATACTGATTATGACAATTTCGCCCTTGTTTCTGGAGCAAAAGACAAGAGTTTTATTCAGGTACACTTGATGCAATCACTTGCATGAAAACATTGAGCTTTTTCTTTATCAAATTACATAAACCACCTGCTGCAAAAAATCATATTGTTTGATTATCTGTTTTCCTATAGCTGCTTTATAGTAGTACATGCTTCAGTTCATGTTGGTCCATTACAAGTAAAGTGGTCAAACCTTTTGATTTTGAGGTTGTACACTATATTATAAGAATAGTGTATGACCTTAAAGTCAAAAGGTTTGACCACATTGCTTGTAATGGAGCAACATGAATTGAAGCATGTATTTTAAATTATAAGGTGAGCTTTTTAAAAAAATGAAAAACTATATTATAAGATGACTTGGTGGTGCAATGTATACTTATCTCTTATGGGGTCAACGTTTTTAGATATACTCGAGGACACCAAATCCTGGGCCAGAATTCATAGAAAAGTACAAGCTTGTGTTGGCAGACTTTGGGTACGATGCAAGCAAAATAAAGGACACCCCACAGGACTGTGAGGTTTCGGATAGCCGGTTAGCTGCAATGATGTCTATGAACGGAATGCAACAAGCTTTAACAAACCAGTTCCCTGACCTTGGACTCAAGTCTGCTGTTGAGTTTAATCCCTTCACAAGTGTTTTTGACACCCTGAAGAAACTTGTGCAGCTATACTTTAAGCAGTTATAAAGGGTCCTTTTTGGTGTTAGATTGTGTGGATTTGCCAAATTCATGTCTTGACATCAGTATAGCCATGGTTGGCACATAATCATAATTTTCATCTTGTAACATATCATTTATTGAAGTAAAATCTTTATGCTCTTTTTTTCTTTGATTATATTTTGTAGATATCGTATACACGTGAATCAAGTGAATGGGAATATTTCATTTGAGCAAATAGAAAAAGGATTTTGTGAGTGGTAGATGATTTGCATATAGCAAGTTTTTGTCATACAGAATAATCATGATTTTTTTACACTTATAAAACTGTGAACTATTTTTCACATCTATTGTCTAAACACATACTTTTTATTTAAGGGTATTATTATCTTGGGTTTAGTTCACCAAAATGTATTCTACTTGTCATGTTTTGCTATTGTGTGTATCGAACTTTAAAAGTTTTTTATTGTGTGTATCAAACTTTTAATTTGTTACTATCGTATGTATTTTGGTTACATAAAAAAAGAAAAAATGTATAAGTTTAGTACATATAATAAAAGTTTAATACACACAATAGCGACAAATTGAATGTTCGATACACAGAATAGAAAATGAAACGGAGAGCGCTCCGGGTGAAAACGAAAATGTAGCCTCGTACTATCGGTCTTCTGTATGAGATTCCGTTGGAAGTGAGATTCTCGGAAGTCCACGAAAAAATTCTTGCTAATTGCTAGGTCAATGCCACAGCTTCTTCTCAAGCATCAACATCAAAGTGCTCCAATGCCCTTACTTGAATCTAATCAAGAGCAGAGCGCACCACCCTGCCATAGTCGCGAGTCTGTTTATAGCTGCAACTCTTTGTTAGCTTCTTCTCCACCAAGCACGGAAGTTTAAGGATAACTGTAGGTCGGTGGCTACCTAAGGAAACTCCGATACTTTCTTCTCTTTACCGCGCGATAGGTCAGTGCCCGTCCATTCTGCCTCGCCCATCTGCCGACCCATGAATTCTTCAGAGCGGGCCGTCCGTTTGGCGCACCTTCCGACTCTGAGGTTGACTTAGATCTTGTTTTCGGGGATGAGTATGGGTGAGCTTCCAATCCTTAATCTATATCTTATTGTGTTAACCAAATTAGAAACGTTTGAACCAGGTAAATTACCAACTTAATCCACACCTAACACAATAGCGACAAATTGAATGTTCGATACACAAAATAGAAAATTTTAAAGTACGATACACACAATAGCAAAAAGTGACACGTTATATACATTTTAGTGAACTAAACTCTATTATCTTTGGTTATATTTTGTAATTATAGTTACAAAACTGGTTAATATATAGTTTAATATTATTAAATAACTATGGTGATACTTTTTTTCAAATCTGATTTAATAAATTTGAAACTTTATTACCAAAAAGGAAAAGAAAATGTATAGTTTTTAAAACTAACCGGTTAAAAAGTATATTATTATTTTATAATGTTAATTTTTTTTGAAAAATATGTTTGTCATTTTTTATGGGTAACACATATTCCTAATTTACATCTATGTTCACAGCATGACTTGAACTCTTAATCATAAAGAGAAAGAAAAGCTTAATACATCTTGTCCTTTAATCTAGATCAGTATTTCTATTGATCTTGTTTGTATCATGCAAATTCAACAAATAAGAATTCTATCTTTTTTAATGTCTTTTAAGTACTCAATTTTGGCCTAAGATACAGATAAAAGAGTAAAGACAAGAATGTAATTTCCAAAACCACCTAAAAGGACAAAAGGGATAACACCACTATTTTATGCCAAAACCAAACCCAATTATCATTAACTCAAAATGGAGAATAGTACAAAACATGCATGGGCTTCATGTTGACAACTCCATATGACATGTTTTCATATGTTCATCCTTCATAATGATTTCCATCCACACAAGAAATTCAAAAAGTTTGTGGATAAGTAAAGAAAAAGCAATGAGTCAACAAAAGCCCTCTATCCCATCATTCCAATGGCTTTAGAGTTATCATAAAGAAAACATCTTCAAAAGGTGAAACTTTTGTTATCTGATTTACTACACCTTCATTTCACCCCATTGGCTTCAGATAGCTTTGAGAAAGTGAGTTTCTTCAGCCTATTCGTTATCGGATTCGCCCAAACTTTATCAGGAACCCCGCATTTCACATCCACTATTTCAACCATACACGACGACCCCTTCTTATCGGTCTTCCTTCTGTTAGGAGTACCATTTCCATCAACAGACACACTATCAGACCGCAAAAAAGGATTTCTGCTATTATTTCTAGCATGATGGTGTTTTGTTTTCTGGGGAACGGTCGTTTGTTTCGCATTCATTGTGCCACCATTGTTGCTGCTGGAACTAGTGCTTGCTTCATCTGCTTGTACCCTTGCTCTAGGAGTAGTACCCGTAGCAGCATCATTAGGTTCCATGACTCGTTTTGGAGATCTTATAATCGGTGGGACTGCAACCATAGACTGTAGTTCCCTTGACATTAAGGCATTGATGGTGCCTGTGGTTCCAACTTTAATCGACCCTCCACCACCCTTGATGGCTTCTAGTGTCTCAACCATGATTTTATCAGCTATCTTGATCCTCTACTAGGCTACAAAAATAAACTAAAGGAAGTAGTAAATCATATAAAGTGTTAGAAGAACACAAGAAAATAGCAGAAACATTTGAGCTTGTTCCAACTAGTACCAATTAAACAATCAATCAACATTTCTCAATTTAGCAGGAAACTTTCTGTTTTTTTCCAAGTAACTGTATCCATAGAACATTGAAACATGTTACTTAACTGATTAAATGAACCTCATAGGTAACTTCCCTAAAAGTATCACTCAACCACCATCAGTTAAGCCCCTTTCTAAACACTGCTCTTAAAGTTAGAATGAAATAACATATGTGGAAGCAATCCCTGCAGCCAGCCTTTTTCATTAGGATCACCCGTATGTTGAAACTACCTTATAGGCCACCCAAGTACGTATGTGCTTTGATTTATACCAGATTCGGCCAAAAACATACCTAGTGACGAAAAGGGCCTGTAAATTTTTTGCAAGCATTCAATGTAAAAACTACTCCTGGCACATAAACTTTTGTTATGGCACAAGCAAGATTCACATAGTTCTGGTTCAAAAAATACTAAAACTCCAATCAATTATACTCAAAATCATATGAAATTTATCAACTTGAAGAATAAGCAAGCTAATTCAAAAACTAATCATCCAAGAAACCCAATATCCACAAAAAAGATAACAATCAAAACCCTAATACACAATTTTCAAGTCAATCATAAACCACATAGAACATAAGAAAGAGCATGAACAAGTGAGACGCCATTAATCAACGAACTTCTTGCACAGGAAGCAAACTCTAACAAGATACAAATCAAACCCTAATCGAAGAAGAATAAGAAGGCTCACCCAATCGGACAGAAGTGTGAAAAGAAGACTTGATTGTAGTGGCACAGACTGTTGAGAGTTTAGATTTTAGGGACGATGAACTGAAGAAGATCGATACATGTATGTATAGGTGGAGAGTGGAGAGTGTGAGTGCAGAGTGAGATAGATGGCAAAGAGCCAAAGAAGGCGAGACAAGATCCGGCATGAAATAATGAATATACGTCGGAAATCACAGCAGCGAGACCAACATGGACCCACCGAAAACACAGATTCCGAAATAATTATTTTGCCATTGTGTTCTTACCAGTTGCTTTCATTGACTCAGCTACTAAGGTACTTTTCACAATTATTACTTCATATCTATTAATATTATTGTCCCTAATATTACTATATATTTGCAGGAAAAAAACCATGTATATAATAAATACTTGGAAAAGGAATTTTTAGACAAATGCTATGTTGCTGGGTTGGTTATGTCCCCTTCTCTTTAATTAGAGGTCACGCGTTCGACTCCATTTATATATACTTTTTGGTTTCAATTGATTTTTTTATTTCCTGTTTCTTTTTCTTTCTTCTTTATTAATTTTGTCATAATTTTTTTTTGTGTATTTAGGTTTTAAAATTTATTATTATATTCAAATTTCAAACAATTAATTTTATGTGCCTTTTGTTTTTCTTTTAAACTTTTTAATATATAACATCTTACGTAAATATGATTATATGTTTATAACCATCTTATTTTTCTCTACATTTCGATATAAATTTTGTCATAATACTATATATTTTAACTATAATTAATTATCATTTTATAATTTAACTTTAATTAATTATCATTTTACATTTTTCACAAATTAGTGAGTATATATATATATATATGTAAAAGTTTAAACGAGAACTGTTTTTCGTACGAGAGCTGTGAGAATTTTTTTTAACGTCATTAATAATTCATCAATAGGGGTATTTTGGTAATTTGTATATTTACCCTACTATGAATTGCGTCAGGATGAGCTGTCATTAATTTGCGAGGCTTGATTTTTTTGAAATTACCCTCACTAATGTGTCATTAACATTGATGAGCCGTCAACAAATCTTAGTCATTGATTAAGTTTAATTAAGGGCTAAGATTAGTTCACGCAATTCTCGTATGAAAAACAGTTCTAGTTTGAAACCTTCCCTATATGTATATATATATATATATATATCATATATATGGGTTTAGTTCAATAAAATGTATTCAAGTTGTCACGTTTTGCTATTGTGTGTATCCAGCTTTAAAATTTTTTATTGAGTGTATCAAACTTTTAATTTGTTGCTATTGTATGTATTTTGGTTACATTAAAAAGTAAAAAATTTACAAGTTTAGAACACAAAATAGAAAGTTTAGTACACAAAATAGAAAGTTTAATACACACAATGAAGACAAATTAAAAGTTCAATACACACAATAGAAATTTTTTAAGTCCAATACATACAATAGCAAAAGATAACAATTTAGATACATTTTGGTGAACTAAACCCTATATATATATTATAAAGCATTTAACTTTCTCTCTTAAAAGTTTTAAGATTACTTAATGGGTTTACTACTTCAAAATGTATTAAACTATACCCCAAATATTAATATGTGTATCCACCTTCCAAAAATGTTATTGTGTGTATTAAACTTTTAAGAAATGTGTTATTGTGTGTGTTAGAACCTAGAGGGGGTGAATAGGTTATATGCCCACTTTTTGAAGTTTTTAACAATATTTGTAAGTAATTAAAGAGTTTAAGGAAGAAAGATATCATCAATGAAGTAGCTAGGACACAATGATTTATAGTGGTTCAAGCAAGGGTTAACAACCTTGCTCTACATCCACTCCTTGGCCTCACCCACCAAGAGTTGCTCCACTAACTTCTCTCTTTAAAGGTAGAGATAAACCTTTTACAACTTCTCTCTTTAGCTTACAAGAATTACACTTCACTCTTGCAAACAAGGTTAAGATAAACCTCACTTCACTCTAATTGGAAAGGCTAGAGTTGATCCTCACTTCTCTCTAATTCTATAGGCTAGAGATGATCCTCACTTCTCTCTAATTCTAAGGCTAGAGATGATCCTCACTCTATTACAAATATATAAAAAGGTAATGTAGTGTTTGAACTTTGAAGGCTTTCACTCTTGCTTCATTCTTGATCTTGAAAGATTGAATATTTATCAAAGAATATGAGCTCACAAGATTTTGTATGTGTTCTGTGTTTTTCAGATTGCAAGAGCTTGGTAAAAAAACAAGACTTGAGTTGCCTTAAATAAGGAAAAAGGTGCAAGCTCAAAAAGTGTCCAGATTGTCCACGGTCGACCGTCGGCCTGCTGGAACTTTTTGAGACTTGTGAATATAGACGTTGGCCTTTTACCAAAATCACACACAACCCATTTTTACCATAAAAATGCACTGAAAAGAAGCTTAAGAAAAGTTGGGTTAGTGTCCTACTTCTTAAGTTTGAATTTAATCATAAAAATGGTAGTTTAGAAACCAAATGCACAAAGCATGTTGGAATTCATTTGCTAAATATGGTTTTGGCTTATTTCAATAGAAGATTATGTTTAGTATTTGCCAAAATAGGAATTCATTTGCTTTGACTACCAAGCTTGTGATTTTATAAAAAATTTCTCAATTTTTATAAAAGTTTTTATAAAAATTATTTTATAAAAACTTAAACTCATTTAATTATTTATTTTGTAAGCTCATAAACTTTGAACGTTTATTTGTAGGAATCTTCGACATCGGCTTCTACTTGAACTCGGATCTTGACGATTGGAGCTTGGCCATTTGATGAAGCTTGTTTTGTAGATTATAGATGAGGATATATTTGATTGAATATATATGTATATGTGCACATATGTTAATGTTAATACATACAATTATATAAACAAGTTGTATATTTTTGTGTCAACAAAAGAGGATATATTTGTAAGCATACTTTTCCCAACAGTGTGTATTAAACTTCCTATTGTATGTACTAAACTTATACTTTTTTTGCATTTTTAGGTAACCAAAATACGTATAATAATAACAAATTGAAAGTTCAATACACACAATAACATTTTTTGAATATGGATACATACATTAACATTTGGGGTATAGTTTAATATATTTTGAAGAAGTAAACTCATACTTAATTTTAAGTAGTACATGTTTTTATGCTTAAGATACAAACACTTAGAGTAATGGTCTAACCAATCATTTCCTTAATTATCTCAACTAACTTAAGGCAACTATTATTTTAATAAATCATTAAACATCACAACTTTAATATATCTAATATTAGTTAAATTACTTACATCAGTAGTTGTAACATCCTCAAAAAGGACTTACACGCGCGTGAACGTGGTACGTTAGATATTTTTAATAAATTAAAATAAATATATGTATGTTAGTTATTGGTATAAATTATTAAAATAGCTATTAAATGAGGTTATAGTTATAATAATAAGAATAGATAAAAATAATAAAATAATAAACAGTTTAAGATAATGATTCCAAAAATATTCCCGTTAGTTGAAACGGGTAAACGGGTGTCGTGTTGTAAGTAGAAAAGGGGAACATAATACCCACTTGTAGATAATTAAACCCACAAGTCAGTTCTGTCATTTGCTTACACACACACACACTTACACACACTTCATTCTCTACTTGTGTTCTTGAAGAATTGAGGAAGGAAATCAAGAGAGAGCAGCCAAATAACAATTCCAGCAACTGATTTATGCTCCAAATCAGTACAAAACTTCATCTTCTCTATCTTCCATGTAAGTTCTTCACCTTGTTCTTGATTTGTTAGGTTTTTAGGTCAAGCATGGGTCAAACACGAAATTGACCAATATGAACTGATTTTGATGCTCTAACTACTTCTTGTAACTCATATAGATATTTAAGAACACAAATTATGGATTGGAAATGTTAGATTTGCTCTCAAGTTCATAAATTGATCCAAATAGGTCAAAACTGCCAAAATAGGTCAAACCCAATTGGACCATCAAGGACTGATTTTTTGTGTTCTAACAAGTTCATAGAATTCATATGGATTGACCGGAACATAAATTTTAGATTAGAATGGTGGTTTCGATTGAGTTGGCTGCTAAAATAGGCAATAAATGGTCAAAAAATGGAAAATGCTATCAAACAATGGTTTTAATTGATTCCATTAGTTCCAATTGCTTCTACAAGTCATTTTGAGTAGGAATGTAACGCCCCAAAGTTCAAAAGTTGTTATGGCTAAGCGTTATTATGATTAGGAGGTGTTTAGAAACTTGAGGGGTTAAAGTTGTCAAAAGATAAAATAAGAAGTTGAGGGACTTGTTGTGTCAATTCTCAAAGTATTTTATATATATAGCCAACTTTGACAATTGAAAGTCAAAGTCTTCATTGTTTCATTTCAAGTTCACGTAGCTTTTTCTACCAGCCATTTTCTCTCAACATTTTGATCTATATCAGGGGATACAAGTGGTGACAACTGAGTCTAGCATAGATTTAAGCTTGAGGTAAGGATTCTTGGATCATATCTTTGAAGTTTTTATGGGTTTTAAGTTGATTCATGGTGAATCAAGGATTTAGTGATGTTATGATTGTTGTTTATAGCTTAGTAGCTGTTAGGGGTGTAGGAAAACACTCCTATGAGGTTAAAAACTGATTAGAAATGGGTTTGGTTGAGTTTTGGTCGGAAAAACAGTATTCTGACCGACTTTCTGGTGCAGACCAGGGGAGGCACGGGCGTGCCTTTAGAGGGTACAGGCGTGTCTTTCTTCCCCGTGGCAAAACCTAGTTCATAAGGTACTTCCCGTGTTTTTTGGCTGAGGAACGGGCGTACCTGAGGAAGGCATGGGCGTGCTTGAGGGAAAGGCACAACCATGCCTGGGGGAAGGCACAGCCATGCCTAGGGTGTGCCTAGGGGGTGCCCAGCTTGCAATACTTAGAATTTGTATGATTTCTATATATTGCTTGTAGGTACTATTTATCGACGTATGCGGTGACTTTATTATCGATAATGGAGCTGTTGTTTGAACCATCCTCGTTACTGAGGTGAGTATACTATTTCTTTAGCAGGTTTAGCATATGAGTATGCATTAAATGAACAACATGATTTCTGTGTTATAAGATATGAATGTTATAGATATTCAATAAAGTAGCAGGCTACAGAGTACGCTCGAGGCGTAACTTTGTACCAAGAACAGTGTTATGGTATACAGCCACGCGGGTGGTGTAGCTGTATACTAAAGCAGAGTAAGTACCTGTGAGTTAGTATATGTATACGTATAGCAGATGATATGATATGATATGATATGATGTGATATGATATATGATATGTATATATGATATGTATATATGATGCAAGTACATGTGTATAGCCATGTCGTGAGTATACTATTCTTTAGCATGAGCAATACATGATTATAATTATTGAACTGTATGATAAAACTGTTATGTGTTTTATCTATGAGTCGGATGCGAGGCATCCTGGGGAGTTGTTACTCCTGTGAGTCGGATGCGAGGCATCCTGGGGAGTTGTTACTCTTGTTTAAACAGGGTATACAGTGATCTGTATACCAAGAGAAGCTGGGATAGGCTACACCTGCGAGGTGTAGATAAGCCCGGCACAGAGGATATTCAGTATGTGCAAGCGTAGCTGTGTATCCCAGAAAGTGGAAAGGGGTATATCGAGCTCTTTATACCCAAGTAAAGCGCTGGGGATATTTCACCCTGAGGTGTGGATAAAACCTAGCATAGTAACAGTTGTGCAGGTTTGCAGGTATTACAGCTTGGATGCGAGACGTCCTGAGGAGACTTTACTCCTGTTGTTACAGCTTGGATGCAATACATCCTGGGAGATTTTACTCCTGATTTATGTTGTTATGTTTAGTTAGTATGCTCACTAAGCATTAGCTTATGTTTCAGTATTGCATGTTTGCAGGTAATGCAGGTTATAGCAGGGTAAGGCCCTAGTGCGGTGTTCAGTTGGATAGCTCCTGATTTTCAAGAAGCAAACTTTGACACTACTTTCAAAAATGTTAGCGCGTGTATGTTTAGAAACTGTATTTTTTTGAAACTTTGATATCTTTTTGGTGCTAACTCGTAAGATAATGTTTTTAAATCTAAACTGGAAAAGTGGTGTTACAAGGAATGGTGCATTAGAAGTGTTGGAATTGATGTATTCCAAGAATTGGCCAAAATGGACACTTCATTTTTAATTTAAGAATGATTTTTGTATGAATTAATTGAGTAAGTGTTAGGGATGTTGGAAAGCAGTTACAAGTGTTAAATTATGCTAGGAAACACTAAAAATTGGTTAAAGTTGAATTGGTATCGATTTGGGTCAAAATGGAACTACTGTGCAAAACTGCCCCTACAGCCAACGCGACGCGTCAGCTTCCTGGACGCGACGCGTCCAGTGCAGTTCTGCCCAAAATGCTATTTTTTGTTGGTCTTTCGCGTGTTGGTATTTGGGCTATCGTTATAAGTTAGTAATTAGATTAGAGGCACCATTAGAACATTGTTTTAAGTGTCTTGATTGTTTCTTTGCGCGTTTGAATGTCTAAATGTAAATAACGTGTTATAGGTGCGCCTAACGACCAAGAAAAGCCAAAACACTATATTTGCCTGTTATAGCTCAACAAGTGAGTACCAGTTAACCTAAGCATGATAATAAGAATAATATATAGTTGATTGAATGTTAGAAACCAAAGATTGGATATTTATGCATGTTAATGGCTTTTAAAGGTCAATTGTGTTATAATTTGATATGTATGCATGTTAAAGGCTTTTGTAGGCCAATCTTGATATGCTATAGCTTTTTGTAGGCCAACCATGATATGTTATGGCTTTTGTAGGCCAATTTGATATGCTATGGCTTTTGTAGGCCAATTGTGATATGATATGGCTTTTGTAGGCCAACCATGTTATGCTATGGCTTGAATAGGCCAATGTGTGTTAGTATCGGTACTTTATTGGATGTTTGGGGCCAGCTTGTCTAGATCTAGTTGGGGCCTTGTGCCGTCAGCAATGATGCACGGTGATTCGATGATCACAAATCTTGGTTCCTGCAGAACCTCCGTCCCTCAACACTATGATGGACTCTCAGGTCCCACTGGTCCCAATAGGGGTGAGTTCCCCGTTAACGCAATGGTGGACCACTACCTACTTCTCCACCGGCGCAGAGGAAGTATCGGTTTCCCAGTCAGGTTCATTGAGTCGGGCTAGCTACTCTGCAAGATGTGGTTTTTGGACTAACCGGTGATTCGCAATGTGTTAGAATAGACTTGCTTGTTGATATGATATATATGATATTGTTGTTATGATGATTTGTTTAATCGTTATTCACTAACTATTTATAGCTAACCCTCTCACGTACCTTTCCATACGCAGGTAAATAGTTTGATTGTTGAGGACGAGTACTTGCTATGGATTGCATGTTGGTTTTGGGAATACATGTGTTATGCTTTTGTTTGTTTTGTATATGTATTGTAATGGTTGAACGACATTCGGTAACGCCTTGGTTTATCTTTTGTTGCAACTTATGTTATGATTTGTAAATATTAAAATAGTTATTAAATACTTCTGCTGTGTCAACTGTAGATATTTTGTTAAAAGCATATTTTAGAAATATTATATTTACAGCTGTATCCACGTAGTTTCAAAACTCGAAATTGATTTTAAATTAAAAAGAATAAGCTTCTTAATTTTGACGACGTTACAAGAGTATTTTTCTCTAATTTTTTAATAATAATATTTTTTTATTGTTTTTCAAAAACTATTTTAACAACTAATATAATGGCTTATTCTAAAAAAATAAATAAAGAAAACAAAAAAAAGGAGAAATGAGAAAGAACATGGATATGTTGACTAATACCGCATTCCATACATATCATATCCTACATTTTTGAAATCAAACATGTTGTCGAGCACAAACTATTGTCATCGCCGCTGCATTACACGAGTGCAATGCTAGTGTGTGTGTGTATATATATATCAATTTAATCGTCTTAAAATGTGTGTTCTTATCTGTGGACAAAAAGTTTAGGACGAAGAAAGTATTTAATATTACTAGTTGATAACATAACGGGGTGAGCATGTTAACTGAAAAACCGAACCACAACCGATAAACCCAATCATTAAAACCAAACCAAACGAAAACTGACTGTTCAGTTTATAAAATTTCGTTAACCGCTATATAGGGGGTTGGTTTCGGTTTTGTACACGTAACCGAACCGATAAGGATTTATTATTTAATTATTTTATATATTTATTATTTAATTATTTGAATACTTGTTCATTTATGCATCATGCAAGTTATATTTTTGTAAAAACTTGAACTTTTGTTACTTATTATGTCGTCTCATTCATATACCGGATTACTAGAATAATTATAAAGGTTGAACACTTAATTGTTTCTTTCATGTGGGTTTTTAAATATACTAAAAATGAATGCACAACTTGTGAATTGGTGGAAGCCAGGAGGTGTGTACCATCATGGCCAATTTGTGTATTAAATATAACTCTAGCCTACCATTTTGTAATTTTGTCATGAAAATAATAGGCTTAGCAAGTCATAGAAAATAATCAATTATTTGGTCCAAATTTGTGGCTACTATAAAGCAATAAAAATATAACTCAAACCCATATTTTGAAATAATGAAGCCCATTAAGTTTGGCCCAACTTAGTATAACGGTTAACCAATAAAACCGATAATGAAAAACAATCCGTAATTACAAACCGCTAACCGCTCCATTAGAAACCGTTACCCATCGGTTTGGAAAAAAAAACTGATATTATCGGTTATGGTTTGGTTTGGGGTCAAAACCGACCCAAACCGATCCATGCTCAATCCTAAATAGAGTAAACTATCACATTTGTCTTTTATATATGATTTTTTGAACGACAATTAAATGATTTTATTAAAAGAAAAAAACTCTTTGCTAGAGAGAATAAACAAAGAGTAGAAAAGTGGATATAACACCAAGAGTACAAAACACCCAGCTACATACAAGACGAAGGATTCAAACACCAAAAAGAGTAGAAGACCAATCCAATCTAGACATGGAGCTTTGTCGGTTTTATTGAAGACTTTCCCATTCATAGCTGACCATAAAGAACAACATGAAATTTTCTTTAGCGACACCTTTAAAGTTAAGCTCCAAATCCCATTTTGATACATTTGAAAAAGAAGGAACATGCTGGAGGTCGATCAACCACCAGGAAACGGTCTCAATTAAAACTCCCTAGCCACACTGCATGGCCAAAGAACATGTTCTTCGGATTCGAGTTGCTCTCCACAAAGTGAACATAAAATTGACTTCAAGATAACCCCTCTTTTTACGAGGTTGAGGTTGGTTGAAAGTCTGACCAAAAACTATCTCCATACATGAATGTTGATCTTTCCTAATAGTGTTTTGATCTAGCGAAAAGGAGTACCCAAGAAGTGGTTTAAATTCATGTCATCAAACCCCTTCTTAATTGAGGTTGTAACACCCCGACTTACCACGACACAATATTTTCTGCTTTGTCTCACTGACTCATGGCTTTGTTTACTTATAAGTTCAACAACTCTTCTATCAACGGCGATGTAGAGATTCATCTAAGGTGTTATACGCTGAAAACTCTCGATTGCTTTAATCCCCGTATCCATTTATCATCCAAATCTAATAAAGATGACTTTGAAACAAATTGTCTAAAGAAAAATTGACTAAATCGTAGTCCTTTGTAATCCCAAGGATATTTCTCCAAACCCCTAGAATTTCCCAAATTTAGAGGATAATTGATGATGGGAAGTGATTCTTACACACTAATAGTGGTCATACACAATAATTTTATGTATCATTAACTTGTACAATATGCATTAACTATTTATATTTATATCTAATGTATGACTAAACACTATTATGTAAATATCAGTTTCTATAATTTATTTATGGATTTGGATCATTCATTCCTATCTATGGGGTAAACCCCATTATGTATGTTAGTGTGTTGACATTTGACATGACATGAACTATAGTATTTTATTGCTACAAATACGGATTATTAAAAAAATAAAACATGTATTTGGATATTTCTCTTGAAATCAGCAATATTTTTGATTTAGCATTAATAGTTAGAAGGGAATTTTTCGAAGATAAAATGGATTATGGGAGTGTGTGACTTGAACTATTGACTAGATATTTCAATACAAAAACATTGATATCAATATCAACTATGCATCTATATGATATGAATATATGTGGTAACCACTAAATGATCACTTAATACCATAACTATATTCTTAAATAATATACGGTTTCATAACCTATACTCTATCTAATAAACATCTGATATAATATTCAATATTCTAGTTATAAAAAGTATAGAACTGACAAGCACTCACTCACGGAACACTCACTACATCCACAAGAATGTGCTTCTCTTTCACAAGTAAACAACACATTTTATTTATTTCTTTGGTTTTTTATACAAAGTTGTACTTTTTATTTCTAAAAATTTAATTTAAATGTTTCTTTTTATTTAAACGGATTTTTATTTGCCTTACAGAATTACATATGGCAAGAGTTATTTTTGTCTTTTATGCGTAACAACGATGATTTATTGTTTAGTTTTTATTAGTATGCGTTAAGCCGGGCAAAACCAGTGGTTTGAACGGGTGTAATAGGCTATCATAAAAATATTTTTAGACGAATTTGGATTAAAGCTAGTCATTATAAAAAAATTAAATAGAAAATATTTTAAATTTAAATTATTATTACTATTACTACTACTACCATTATTATTATTATTATTATTATTATTGTTGTTGTTGTTGTTGTTGTTGTTGTTGTTGTTGTTGTTGTTGTTATTGTTGTTGTTGTTGTTAAAAATGGCATCACAACAATCTCATCGCCGTCTTTTGTGGTGGTTGTAATGGTGGTGATATGTGGTAGTAAGAATGTCGCTAATATATACCCCTCTATACTTCTGCTCTCCTAAAGATTATAATTTTTGATACACATTAAGTCAAAATTATACACTCACACTATTTCAAATGGTCAACCATTTCTATGGTCAACAAAACGACTTATCAAGTATGGACTAAAGGGTATTTGACTTAGCGATACCTGGTGTAACGTAGATTTAAATATATGTTAGTGGAATTGAGGACGTATGAGTTCTACTGTACAAAAAACAGACTTATCAAATGTAGGATAGTGCATCATCTCTAAGACACATAAAATCAAAGTCATATACTCAAACTATATGAAAAAAAATTTTATTCCCTCCTGCTAAATCTTTCTACCTATGAGATATTAACAATTAAAATTCACTAATTCTATTCCTTTACATTCTTTTTTGATATCGACACTTATTTTGAGACATAATATCGTTAAATAAGAATTTAATATTACTGTAATGGAAATATTTTATTCATTAAAGTTGAATAAACACTTAAAATTAAAAAAAAATGCACAATTATTGGTGAAAGTAAGTGGGTTTTCGACTCTTGACAAAAGTGAAGTTTACGTTAATAATTGAATGAATGCTTCTTCTTCAACGCCTTTTCCCCTCTCTCTTCTCTGCTCAACAATCGACAAACGTTGTAATAGTTCATGTCAAAATTGGTTCCACATAAAAGGGAAAAAAAATACAAAATGTTAATATTAAATGTTCATGTCATCAGAATCTAAGTTGAATCACATCATAAGAATTAGTATTTGGTGTTTCTCATAACCTAAGGTTATAGATTTGAATCGCACAGTTATAGAAAATAAGGTAGATTTAAAGATCGTTAAAAAAACACTAGAAAGTTAGGAAGAGTACTTAACAATCTTTTTAACAAAATCATCACGGTTCATACAAAGATATTTCGCCTGACATTAGTTCCGTAAAATGCGACAAAATTACTTACAAAATCACTATAAATCATGAGTTACTAATGTATGAAATTTTTTAATGGTGTACAAGTTATTTTTCTTTTATTATTTTATAAACATGTGAAACTCTAGTAAACATGGCAAAATAGACGGATCCGATCGGATCGGGTAACGGGTTGTCACAAGTAGGGGTCGTAATGTTGCGTGGAGGTAGTGCCGGCGGTTTGTGGAAATGGTGTGTGGTGGTAATGGCGGCGACACGGACGGAGGCCTCCGGTGGGAGCGAGTGGTGGTTGTGAAGGCGACATCGCCAGTCAGGGTGGTAGCATGTGGCAGTGGTGGTGGTGGTGGCAGATGCGAGGTGACGGTAGTCATGGTTATGGCGGTGGACCACGTGTTGATGATGCTCATTTAAACAATTTGAGCTATGTCATCTATATTGTATGAATATACGTGATAACCACTAAATATCAATGATCATTCAATATCATAGTTATATTCTTATTCCATACACGGTCTCACAACCTATACTCTATCTAATAAACATCTGATATAATATTCAATATTCTAGTTATAAAAAATATAGAAATAACAAGCACTCACTCGCGGAACACTCGCTACATCCACGAGAATGTGCTTCTCTTTCACAAGTAAACAACACATTTTATTTATTTCTTTGGTTTTTTATACAAAGTTGTACTTTTTATTTCTAAAAATTCAATTTAAACGTTTCTTTTTATTTAAATCGATGTTTATTTGCCTTATAGAATTACATATGCCAAGAGTTATTTTTGTCTTTATGCGAAACAACGATGATTTTTTGTTTGGTTTTTATTAGTATGCGTTAAGCCGGGCAAAATCGGTGGGTTGAACAGGGGTCAAAACAGGCTATTATAAAAATATTATTAGACGGTCACGAATTCGGATTAAAGCTAGTTGTTATAAAAACCGTTTTTAGGGACCATATGTCGTGTAAAAAAATAAAGACTTTTAGGGACCACACAATATTGTATCAAAAGAAACTTTTAGGGATGGGCTTTTAGGCACAGAGGCTTTTAGGATGATCGTGGTCCCTAAAAACCTTTGGGGACGATCTTTTGGTTTTTAGGGATGACTTTTGTGGTCCTTATAAGTCATTTTTCTTGTAGTGCGAATTCGGATTAAAGCTAGTTATAAAAAAATTTAAATACAAAAATATTTTAAATTTAAATTATTATTACTATTACTACTACTACCATTATTATTATTGTTAAAAATTGGCATCACAACAATCTCATCACCGCCTTTTGTGGTGGTTGTAATGGTGGTGATCAGTGGTAGTAAGAACGTTGCTAATATAGACCCCTCTATAATACTGCCCTCCTAAAGATTATAATTTTTGATACACATTAAGTCAAAATTATACACTCACGCTATATCAAATGGTCAACCATTTCTACGGTCAATAAAGTGACTTATCAAATATAGACTAAAGGGTATTTGACCTAACAATACCTGGTATTTAAGATCTATCCAAAGATCTTGAGTCTAAGTCCTCTAATAGAAAAAGCATAGATTTAACCGTAGGTTAATGAAATAGTTGGTGTGTGAGTTATGTTGTAAAAAAAAGAAAGACGTATCAAATTTAGGGTAGTGCATGAATTATAAGATACATCAAATTAAAGCTGTATACTAAAACTATATGAAAGAAAATTTTTATTCACTCCTAATTTTTTAAAATTCATTAATTCTATTTTCTTACATTCTTTTTTATATTAACATTTATTTAATTTTATGGGTAACAATATAAAGTAAGCAAATGTGATATTATCTGTATACAACAGATTTTGATTATACATAACAAATAATTATTGTTTGGACTATCATACTCTTATATAGATCATTTTCCTAAGCAAATATGTATGACAATTGACAAGACATAATGCCGTTAAATAAGAATTTAATATTATTGTAATTGAGCAAATATGTATGACAAGACATAATATCGTTAAATAAGAATTTAATATTATTGTAACGGAAATATTTTATTCATTAAAGTTGAATAAACACTTAAAATTAAAAAAATGCATAATTATTGGTGAAAGTAAGTGGGTTTTCGACTCTTGACAAAAGTGATGTTTACGTTAATAATTGAATGAATACTTTGGCATGTAACCCCTCATCCTTCAACTAACCACCCGACTTCTTCTTCTTCAACGTCTTTCCCTCCTTCCTCTGCTCAAAAATCGATAAACGTTGTAATAGTCCATGTCAAAATTGGTTCCACATAAAAGGAAAAAAAAAACAAAATTTTAATATTAAATGTTCAAGTCATCACAATCTAAGTTGAATCACATCATCCTCATTAATATTTGGTGTTGCTCATAACCTAAGGTTATAGATTCGAATTACACAGTTATAAAAAAAATAAAGTAGATTTAGAGATCAGAGTATTTAACAATCTTTTTAACAAAATCATTATGGTTCGTACAAAGATATTTCGTCAGACATCAGTTTCGTAAAATGCGACAAAATTTCTCACAAAAAAAGAAACAACAAACATAAATATATGCTTTACTCCCTTGTATTCACATCACTATAAATCATGAGTTACTAATGTATGAAATTTTTTAACGGTGCACAAGTTATATTTCTTTTATTATTTTATAAACATGTGAAACTCTAGTAAACATGGCAAAATAGACGGGTCTGATAGGATCGGGTAACAGGTTGTAACAAGTAGGGGTAGTAATGTTGCGTGGAGGTAGTGCCGGCGGTTTGTGGTGGTAATGGTGGCGACACGGACGGAGGCCGCCGGTGGGAGCGAGTGGTGGTTGTGAAGGCGACATCGCCAATCAGGGTGGTAGCATGTGGCAGTGGTGGTGACAGATGCGAGGTGACGGTGGTCATGGTTGTGGCGGTGGAAGACGTGTTGATGATGCTCATTTAAACAGGTTTGGGTAAAAGCGACGATCCATATTGACCCGTGTGCTTTAAAAAAAATTATCCAATTTGACCCAAAGACTCTAAAAGAACTACCCACGTTGACTATAATTTAATGGTTTGGGTCAAAGTTGTCAGTTTGTCACCCATAAACTCTAGATTTCATATTCATGTCAGCAAAATACAATCCTAATGCTTTCTTGAGTTTTTTTAGGAGAGAAAGTGAAGAGAAAGAAAAGAAAACATAAGAAAATTATTTTATGTTCTTGAGTTAAAAAAACACAAGGAAAACAAATATATCACCAATTGTCATAAAAGATCATCCTTTTGGCTCCCCCCAGTGAGCAAGTTGAAGAATGGATCTACTTTCTCACCACTTACATTATCACTCGGCTTAACTGGAAGCCCTGTCTCATTAGCTTTTAGAGACTCGGGTCTCTTAACAGATATGAACGCCACTTTCTTTTTTACTTCGGGTTTAAGCTGGGGAGAATCTTGATGACCCAACAAGCCTGAACATGTAATCTGTTCGGGTTCTAGGTCTTTTAAGGGTAGGCCCGTAACATCCGAATGATCTTTCACATTATTTTGTTCAACTTGTTTGCAATCATTAGTAAGACCCTCCATTGAAGGAAGATCATCTGTCTTGTTGATAGCAGGGTCTTCGGAAGTTTTGTCCTCAATTAAGTCCACCGGTTTATTACCTAGAAAAAACAGAAGTAATGATGCAATAACTGAAAAGGACTTTTTATTAACACAGAAAATACGTTTTTGTGAATATCTTCTGTAGATATTCTTACCGTCAAGAACTATTTCAATGCTTTGATACTCGACCGTAGATAAACCTTGACATATGACATTGTTTGTAGTCTCTAGATTTGCGCTCTCTGACTCACTCTTTCCTTCCACTAAAACAAATTTATCAGTTTCCCACACGCATTCCAGAAAGACAATTGGTTCGTTTGTCGGGTAATATTCTCTAAAAACCTACATGTCATTCAAACACAAAGATTAATAGACTATATTAACAAGAAGATTTAAGCAAAGAAAGTAGTTAATTTGACATATAGAAGTGAAATGCCTCGATTCCTTCTTGATTCAGTTTGATGGACTGCTGCTTCTTAGATAAGGAAGAAACCATGTTGAACACTGAAACAACATCGAGTAATATCTGTTCAAAAATAATATCACAGGCTTCAGAACAAAAGCAGGAAACAACAGACTTTATGTTGTAAATTTCACAAGTTTACACATATAGCAACATCCATTGCAAATGAAATTAACCCCAAAAAATCACAAAGACGACTTTACATAATATTGAAGTAGTGCTTACTTGCTGAGTCAAAACTCGGAGCCGTGCAAGCAGAGCCAGCACAGTCATAGAAAATCCCATAAAAAAGGATCGAGCAAGCAAAGTAGATATCTCTCTGTGCGAAGTCAAGGAGATAAAAAATGAAACAAACGTAACAAATGGTATTAAGATAATCCACACCAAAGCAAAAAGGAGAACAAGTAATGCAGTTCCCACACTATAAAAGATTATAGTCAAAAGGTATATGTAGAAAATATGTTTGTCACTCCTTATAGGCCTCCACCATTGCATTCTAATGAAAATGGGTACAAAAAATTTAAGACATAAAAAGTTGATAAAACCATCTGAATAAAGAAGTAAACTAGACAAATGAAGATAACATATTGAATAAAAAAAGAATAGGAATAAGATGGAAGAAATAATAAATAAAAACCCACAACAAATTAATGTGTATCTTAAAATGAATCTTCCTTGCCTAAAAAAACAAACTGATGAGTATTTAGAGCATAGGATACATAGCTGCCTTCAGCATTGGCTCGACCATCTGCAAAAAGCAGACTAGAAATTACGCGGATATCTACCGTATGATTCCAAACAATATGTATAAACCACTGAAACATGCCTTTTAATTTTCTAAACATGTTATACTACAAGTAACCAAGATGCAACTTGTAAGAATTTTAGATCTCAAATAGTAAGAAGCACCTGCGAAAGTAGACGTGCAGCTCCCTGAAGTCGCACCAGAAAATTATGTTTGCCACCATCACCTTTTCTTCTCTTCAAACTGTGGAATATAGAAAAGAAAAGTCAACCTGAAATCAAAGGGCTTTTTCTTTTTTGTCTCAATAGACGAGGTTTTCTGCTGACATCAAAAACCCATGGCAAGTCACTCCCCGTCCAATTGCTGTCTCTTAAAAGCATCAAAGGATGGAAATCAAAAATGTCTATTCAAGAGACAGAAAGATAATTAAATAAGCTACAGGTATATCCCTGTCCAAGTGTTTCGAAATCAATTATTTAGTTGGACTTAATAACTAAATTCGGTATCATTCGAGAAAGTAACGAGTAATTTGAGTTGTAATACCTTTCCAATAGCTGCACTTTTTGCTTAGGCCGATTCCCATTGATGACAAGAAAAGAGGAGTTAACTATTTCTCCTAAGTTAGTCAATTGAAGAAGCTTACAGTCTCTCCTAACCTACATTTTAACAACACGGGTCACATAAACACCAGGAAAAAAACAGGCATAAACCTAAACGATTTACCCTTTAAAAAAGAGCTAACAATGGTTAAGGAACAAAAACCGACACCTTCAACAAGTACTGGAAATATGAGCTTCTGCGGTGCTGGTTCTTATTTTTGTGAATAATTCTATCGAGCACGGCTAATTCAGATTGCAATTGACCAATGAAAGATTGCAATCGTGACTCGATGGTTTCAACTTGATCATCCATAGCCTCAATGGTTCAAAGATATACGTCAGCGATATTATGTACCTAATAAAGTTTTAATATCATGTGAAGGAAAAATAGTTATCCACTTACCAAGGTGATAGCAATATGCAAATTTTTTTCACTTCAAGGAACTCTCGAGGTTTGTACATAATAAATTGATTTCCTCAAAAAAGTGGAGGGAAACGGGGGTTTTTGGGGGGGGGGAATTCAGCCAATGCATACACAATACTATTGAACATATCCTGAGGAGATTAGTTTCTAAAAATCAAGAGTGCCATAAAGCAGGCCATATTGCAAAATCCAAAAGCTTTGTAAAACAGGAGTGAATTCCAATTACATAATTTCATCAGTTTAAGTATTCTAATCCTTTTCAGATTGGCAGTAAATAAACAACTCAGCTAGTGTATACACAATACTTGCTCATGAGATAGTTGAAAAACCTTATTTCGGATTTTAAATTAACCTAATAAAATTCCCAAGAAAAATTGATCACCTTGTTTGAATCTGTATTGATCACCTTGTCAGATTTTATTGAAAAGATAAAAAAATAAAAAAATCTTGTTTTTATATGAGTTTAGAGGAGGGTGGCGTTTGGTTTAAGTTTAGCATCCCATATTCTATCTTGAGAAATTAAGACAAAGAATGATTCCTATTTCTAACAACTCATGTAAACCCTTAAGATTATTTCAAGTAGAAAACAAAAGCAATAAAACTATATGTTATATACATTTTCGTTCTAACATTTTATCAAACACGTGGCGTGCATGATGAAAGGTTGGCTACTGAGCAATTGAATTTATACTACAGAAGAAGCTAGACTCAAGTAAAGCAACAAGAAACAGCCTAAATTCCACAAGACAAGCAATTTCTTTTCTCTTTTTTTTTGTGAAAGCTCCACAAGACAAGCAATTTCTTGAATAAAATTCCTAAAAAGGATAACTTGGTAATTGCTATTAGCCCTAAATTGAAGACAACCTAAAAGCGTAGCATGGAGAAATTGAGAAAGGCAAGAATGTCGAACATTACCTGTTTCACAGTCGAGCGTGTCAGGTGGCAACTAAAGGGGCTTTCAATAGTACAATTAGTCGAAGATGCACCAGTTTGGAGGCAGAAGTAGGAGTTTGTGGAGAAAGTGGAGTAAGCTGATGCTAGGCATGCAAGCAGATGGGCAGGTCGGTATCGAGAACCAAGAGAAGGTAGCGGGAGAAGAGGCCCTGAGATGTACTGGAGCTCGACTTGTTTCAGATATAAAGACGTATTATTTATCTTTCAAAAGTTACAACTCTCACACCATCTCTCCCAACCTTTTTCAATTTTTTTTAAAAAACCTTAAAAATTAGAGAGAAGAGAGGTGAAGAGAAGAAAGAAAGAGAAAGAGAATAGACATTTGACCCTCCGCATTGGGTAAGGTTTGGGTTGGGGTTCTACCTGATGGGAACACCATAACACCCCTTTGGGTTGATGATGGTGGGGTTCCAAATCGGGTTTCCAAACCCGATGGCTTCTCCTTTCTTCACTCTCACATTTAATATTTTATTAATATATATATTTTATTAATATTTGATGTGGTTTGAATAGAGTTGGATGTGAGGGTTTGTGGGATAAGTTGGGTTGAAGGTAAAAGATGATGTAGATGCTGATGTGACAGTAGGGTAAGTTGGGTAACATGAGTTGGATGTGGATGGTCTTACGAGGTGGGGAACAGTTGAAGGTTTCAACCCGTGGATTGATGGGTTGCAATGGCGTTCTCATGTTATCCCTTACCTTACCAACAGGATGAATGCAGATAGTCTAAAGCTGGACCTCTATTTGTTTAGACTCATTTAAGGATAACTCGTTAAACCTCGTATGTTATTTGAAATTTTCATTAAAATGGTGTGTGTATACATATATTAAAATATAAAATAAAAGTTATATATAAAGTTCGTTTAGGCTCGCAAGCTTAAATAAACCCACTTTTTAAGAGTTTAAGGCTCGAGCTCTAGCTCTGGCTCGTTTACTAACTGAGCTTCATTTTAAGCTCAAGTTAAAGTTCATTAAGAATAAGCTTGTTTTAAGCTTTTAACAATTTAAACTCGGATAGCTTATAAATAGCTTAACTCATTTGTATCCATGTTAAACTGTAAAAATTGAAAGAGTAATCGGGGAGACTAAGATGAGGGATAGAAAGGAAAGACAAGTAGGAGAAAGAAAGATAAATATTCAATAATATTTTTTAGGTTTTTGGATTGTTCCAAACTATATTTGATATTTTGAAAATTCTTGATAATGATACTAAACAACCACTCATAAATTGATCATTTATTTTGTTAGTTTTAGTTTTATTAGTATACAAGTTGTGCGATTTAATCAAATATTATAAAATTCATAATAATCAATAAAACTAATGGTTTCGATTTTATTTTCCAAGAAACGTTTAGGGCGTGTTTGGTTTTAGAAAAATATGCTAGTTTTCTAGAAATTTTTTTTATGAAAAGTGAAAATCTTAAAAAATATGTTTGGTTGATATCTTTTTCTAAATTTTTTCAAAAAAAAGAGTTTTCATTTTTCTAATTTTCTGAAAAAATAGAAAAGCCCATGCCCCCTGTTTTCCACTTTTTTCTAAACGTGTCTTCTTAAATTACTAACCCTATTTTCACAATTTTTTATCGTGTCTTCTTAAATTAATTTGCTATTAATAATTGATATTACATCTTTGGATTAATTATTCACAAATTTTAATGTTATACAATTTTGTATGGCCGTAAGTCGGTTGCTCTTAATCATTGATATACATATATCTTTGTATTAATTATTCACAAATTCAATGTTAGAGATTCAATTGTTGATATGTTGTGGGTAAAGTATACCACAAGACGTCACCAGAGACGTTCGTGATCTTGATATCATTAAATAGTAAAATTTTCTTGTTGATAATATTTTTTATGTTTTATTTGGATATATATATTTTATGTTGAATCTCATATTACATTTTTTCAGATTTGTTAAATGTTGTATTATTTCAAATAACAAAAACTTAAAAATGAAAACCGATTAAAATAGCACATCCAAACATGTTTTTTAATTTTCTAAAATAGAAAAAAAAAACTCCATCATTGTTAACCAAACGCGTTTTCTAAATTTTTTAAAGAAAACTAAGAATGAAAACTCTACTCTTTTTTCAAAAAAAATTTCTAAAAAAATTAAAAATAATTTTCCACAACCAAACACAACCTTAGGTTCTCTAAAAAATTAAGCCGTGTCCTTACAAATATATATTACAAAATTTTAAATTTCTATAAAATAGTCAAATTTAGGTAGGCACGATGACTCACTCTAAACTATGTGCAAGGCGCACAAAGGAAAATAATATATACTAAAAAACATTATTTATATTATAGATAGTCACGATCGACTTGGGCATGTGCCTTAGCACTAGGCACATCCGTACCTCCATTAGGCACGCTCGTGCCAGCCCAAAATGGTACACCCTAGACACGCCGGTCTTGGGCCCATACTCGGCCGATGGGCACACCCGTACCTTCACCTGACACCGCCGTGCCCGGCCCATCAAAACCATCTTTTTTGTTTTTTTCTCTCTCGTTCAAAGGTATTGCTAGAATCAATACTCGCCGTGTGACTCAGTAGGCCTATGCCTCATCGGCAATTGTACCAACTCGTGTGTGTCAGTAGGCATATTCCAACGTGTTTTCCTTGATGTACTCCTTCTAGCTACTCTGTAACGCCCCAAGGTTCGCAACAACCTAAATTATTTAATTATCGAGTATTGTGTTAATTAGGGAATGGCTAATTGAAATGAAATTTGTTTATAAAACTAGAGGGGCTGAATCTATCAAAAAGAAAGTGAATTAAGTTCAGGGGTCATTTTGTCAATAGCCAATACTTGTATATATATGACTTGTTTTTATTCAACACATATGCACATACATACTCAAGAACACAACTGAGATAAGCAAGATTATGTAGCCAAATTTTAGTGTTGATTTATCACCATCTCAATCCATAGTAGATCAAGGTATGTTTGGTTAGTAGTTTTGAGTTTTAATGGGCCAAATTAGGATTTAAAAGGGTGAATCATTGATCTTGATTGTAATTTATGTGTTTGTTAATGTTAATAACTGTTAGGGGTGTAGGAAAACACCACTTTGCAGTGTTAAATCGATTAGAAGTATGATTGGTTAAGTTTTGGCCGGAAAATAGTGTTCTGATCGACTTACTGGTTTAGACCAGAGGAGGCACGAGTGTGCCTAACCCTAGTTCTTGAGGTACCCCCGTGCTTTGAGATTGAGACATGAGCGTACCTGGCCAAAGCATGGGCGTGTCTTGCTTGAGTTAGGCACAACAATATCAGTTATGTGTCTGTTGTTTAGTTACCATCGTATATAATGAATTTTGCCATAACTTCCATAATATACAACAAGTTGCATACATCGTTATGATTATGAAAGTTGGTTGTATTATTTTTAAGAAAATAAAATTAATTATATATAATGATAACTAAGACAAAGTTCATTGTATTTTAATACAATTTACCCTTTTTGTAATATCTATGGCTACTTTCACTTTTACCTTCAACTCCATTATTTTTTATATCGCTTGTATTCATTTTCACCTCAAAAAACATTTGTTAAAAAATCTTATGTTCGAAGTTTACCAATTGAAAATAACTCATTTTATTAAATTTTCAAAAACATAGTTGTTAAATGATTTTTAATTAATCGACATGATGAAAATGAATATAATGTTGGTTTTGAGTTAAAACGGTTTATTTTGTAGATATAAATATATTGAAACTTAGAAATAAAAAATATAAATAAACAACGAACAAAAAAACATCTTTCTAATCATGTTTTCTAATTTCTCGTATCAAAATTATTAGAGATAATTTTATATACGCTGTTATCAAATTATATTAAATCGTATTTGTCTATATTAGTTTACAAATATCATATTTACCCCATATAATATTTTAAAATATCATATTTAACAAAATTCTTAGTTTTATCATTCTAAAATATTTTATAATCATTTTAAATTTCTTTTTAATTATAACCAATAACGTTTAGCTTTATTACCCTTAATTTGTAACAATAATGATTGATGACTTATATAATAAATACAATCACGTTTCTTCATATCATGATCCCACTCGCGTCGATGTTTCCACCGCTGGTTAGAGTGTTGATGTCGTACGTCGTCCTTTCTTTAAATTCTCATTTAATTCATGTCTTATTATTATTTAATACGTTTTTATTGATTTTTAATAATTATTATCTTTTAAACCAACTCGTGTATCATACAGACATTTAGTCTAGTATATCTAATAGTACGTTTCATGTTAATTCATACACTTATTAAACACTTTGTGTTTATTTTAAACTATTCATGTTAGTATTTTTTTGATACAAGAAACGTCTAAAATTTATTTTAATCACTCCGTATTTATACACAGGATGTTAAGCTTCTATATTAACATTTTATTATAAGTCATTTAATTATATTTAGTTAATACATAGAAAACAAAAAATGCTAGAGTTGTCACGAATAATAACTTTTAGATGCATAGATCAAGCCATTAAGGTGTGTATAAATAATAGACTAGAATACATAATTAACGAAGCTATTATTATATTGAATTAATGTCATATTTTGCGTGGTATAAAAAAGCTTAAATTCCAAAAATAAAAAAAATAAAATAAAAAATGTCCTACTCATCCGCTTACCCAACTCACACAACCACCGTCAACGCCACCGCCGTCACCCCCTCTACTTCTTCTTCACCATTTCCCAAATCCTATCGTCCACAAACCTCGCTCCAATTCAAGAAAACCGGGTCCTACTCACCCAACCCTTTTACCATTTCATGCGTCATGGCTAAACAGTCAGCGGATCAAATGGGCCTGCAAAAGCCCGCGGCGGTTAGTGATAAATCCTCCGTCCTCCTCCGCCCTGACTCGCTCGGCCGTTTTGGTAAGTATGGTGGCAAGTACGTTCCTGAAACCCTAATGTATGCTCTCTCCCAGCTTGAATCCGCATTTAACGCCCTCGCTACCGACCACGAATTCCAGGTTCTTTCAATTTCAGATAATTCATCTGCTTATTCCCCATCATTTCAAGCTTTGAGTTATTTCTACGGGGGTGTTCGGGATTGCTTATTTAAACTCTCCTTATACGCTTGTATGCTTTTTTAAGGTATTCTGATTTGCTTATGCTCGATTGTTTGATAATGCCTGATCATACGTAGCCAAAAATCACATTCTTACATGTGATTTAATATCATGAAGGAGGTACCATGGAGTTCATTCGTGGCTCCATGCACAACTCAATACTGTGATCCTAATTCATATAGGAGGTATATTGATTAACTAGAGTCAATGGTGCACATGGGCTTGAGAGTTAAAGAGACAGATTGTGTTTGAAATATTTTCTTTTAGGTTGCTAATTCACTGCTGATATGGCCTTTTCGGTACCCAAGTTTTGTTGGTTTGTTTGCAGCTTGACTTCATAATGAAGCCAAAATTCCTTTGGTTTCATAGTACTTCTATGATAACTAGACCATTTGTAGTGGTGATAACGAGCACCCCATGACGTGCAAAGATTTGTGTGTCATGGATGTCATTTGATGACACACCATTAGGGGTGTTTAGTAATCCGCTCGGCGTTGTTTGGATTGTCATTTTGATGACGAGCTCAACAACCATTTCTTTTTAAATTCTTTTTTCCAACCAATGAAATTATATAAAAGTAATTTATGTGGGTCCAGTAATGGTAGTGATGGCGATGTGGAGGGTAGTCATGACTAGGGCTGTTTAGTCATAGTCATAGGCTGGAAAAACTGATGAGATAGTCAGTCATGACAGTCATGGATGTCATGACTACCGATGGTGTTATTTAGTTGTCCCTTTTCAAATGGTGTTTATTGATTTTAGCTTTCCATGTCTATTGCACGAAACTTATCAAAAGTGTGCGAATCGGGACAAAGCCATAAAAGTGGACAGAACCCGTACTCATAAATTCGGTATGGTACCCGGTACCAATCATTGTGAAAGACGTGGAGTTTATTTATTTTACTTTTATTAAACGGTTTTGTTTAGGTAAAAACTTATTATTGTCCAAAGTTTGTTTCTGGTTCACTGTATTGTTTGGGAGTGTACCGGTTATGAACTGGTAGTGTACTGATAATATAGGTCTGGCATATGGTACTCAAAATTTTTGGTTTCAGTATATTCCAGTTTTGTACTGTTGCAGTTGCACAGCCAAAGACTAATTACACTTGCTTGAAGAATGCTACATTCTTACCATAGCAGTTCTTGATCAGTATACTCCATACCTAGTTCAAAACGGGTGTTTGGATGTGAGTTAGGAAGTTGATTATTTGATATTGAATAATCACAGTCACAAAATAAGAAAGTAATACATGGATATGTTTCTGATTATTACAATCATTTTCAACACATTATGAACATGGTAAGTGTTAAGAAATTGTACTTCACTAAATTAATAATTCATACACTGAAGGTATCGATATAATCTATGAAGAATCAGTTCTATTACAGAGTATCAAATGAATTACTCAAAACGATTATTGTAAGTTTTATCAGGTTAGCTGCTTCAATACGCACATCCAAACACCCTTACTTATAAAAATAAAGTTAAGAAAGTTTGTGTGCTATCTTGCATAAGTTTGTAGTAATACGTTTAGCTTTAAATTTTTTTGCGTTTGTTCAATGTTATGTTTTGCTAATTAATGGAACAAATTAGTAAGTGCAGAAGGAATTAGCTGGGATATTAAAGGATTATGTTGGTAGGGAAAGCCCTCTATATTTTGCAGAACGACTTACAGAGTATTATAAACGTCCCAATGGTGAGGGACCCGAAATCTATCTTAAGAGGGAAGATCTTAACCATACAGGAGCACATAAGATCAACAATGCTGTTGCACAAGCTTTATTGGCCAAAAAGTTGGGAAAAAAGCGAATCATTGCTGAAACTGGTGCTGGGCAACATGGTGTTGCAACTGCAACTGTATGTGCACGGTTTGGGTTGCAATGCATTATTTATATGGGTGCTCAAGATATGGAAAGACAAGCCCTGAATG
The DNA here is from genome assembly GCA_038502395.1 of Dittrichia graveolens. Taxonomy (NCBI): domain Eukaryota; kingdom Viridiplantae; phylum Streptophyta; class Magnoliopsida; order Asterales; family Asteraceae; genus Dittrichia; species Dittrichia graveolens. The sequence continues at coordinate 79,654,695 of JARJIL010000005.1, read as the reverse complement.
TGTTTAGAATGAGGCTTCTTGGAGCGGAGGTTTGTTTGCCATTTTGTGCTTTCTTATTATCTTTCTTCTGATTGTTAAGTAATTAAACCTTGTTGAAGCTTTAAATGATAACATGGGATGAAACTAAAATTTCGATGTATAGACTTATGGAATGGGTTGATTTGGTTGTGTTTAACTCAAGTAATCGGAAAAATTAGCTAAAAAGGGAATGGGCCAAATGGTCAAACGGGTTAAGATTCCTTCCAAAATCTTTTGTTAATGCATACAAACTCCTAAGCGGGTGTTTAGGATTGTTCAGTAAAAGTATAAAACTCTTATTTCGTTTTGATCATGCCATTGAGTGTTTGGGTTTGCTTATTTGATTATATGTGCCTGAAGCAATAAGCAAATAAGCAGTTTTAATATTCCAAACACCCCTAATCAATCATTTATTAAAAATTTAGATTAATATTGTAATACTATTGTTTTTGAAATCTTAATTAACACATTAGTACATTACATATATATATATATATATATATATATATATGTAATAATGGGAAAATATGTTTGTGGGTCGGCCTGGCCCATACTAAAAATGAGCCGTGTTACCGGACCTGCCTACTTGCGCATCTTGCAACTCTACACAACATATTGATGATAATGTTTGAATTGGACTGTGATTATTACTTCCTATAGGTGAGAGCAGTTCATTCAGGTACAGCCACATTAAAGGATGCTACATCAGAGGCCATAAGAGACTGGGTGACCAACGTGGAAACGACCCATTACATCTTGGGCTCTGTTGCGGGCCCACACCCCTACCCAATGATGGTAAGGGAATTCCATGCAGTTATCGGCAAAGAAACAAGAAAGCAAGCGCTGGAAAAATGGGGTGGAATGCCCGATGTGTTGGTTGCTTGTGTTGGTGGCGGGTCAAATGCCATGGGCCTGTTTCACGAGTTTGTTGATGACAAAGAAGTTAGATTAATTGGAGTAGAGGCTGCAGGTTTTGGGCTAGACAGTGGAAAACATGCAGCAACTTTAACAAAAGGAGAAGTCGGGGTGTTGCATGGAGCCATGAGCTATCTGTTACAGGATGATGATGGACAAATTATTGAGCCTCACTCTATTAGTGCAGGGTAAGTTTGAAGAAATTTACTGCTTTCTTGTCTCGGCTGGTGGGCTTAGGCCTGGTCCTAGTAAAAGAAACGGTCCTTTAATTGGAAAGAGACTAGTATGGGCCCATACTAGGCCCAGTGATATCTTCAAATATTTAAATATATGTTGTTGAAAAATCTATTTCTAAAATATAATTACAAATTGTTTAAATTAAAACAGTATATTTTTGGAATTTTATACAAGAATTTGATTTAATGAAGAATAAAAATATGAGATTTGATAACAACAGCAGCATGGCTATGTTTAAAAACTAAGGACACGCATAAATTATTGTATTTTAAATATAACCACTCAAGGTTGATGATTAGTGGTTTAAGTACAATAATTTATCCATGCCTATATATATTTTCAGAAGAACATCAAATCAAATTATATAATATAACAGTTGTTAGGAATGATTACTGTTCAATGAACAATAATCATTCCTAATAATGTTTATATAATATTCCGCTGCTCCTAACTAATGTTTGCGTTTCTGGCGGAGTGGCAAAATGTTATGTTTTGAAAACCCTATGGTCTGATGTTCAAATTCCTACAGCTCCTGTTTTTTTCTTTCCCCTTTGTGTTTGCTTTTCTTGGTAAATGTTGCCTTTCTTTAATCTTTAACTACCTTTTTTGCTCTCATAGGAGCCACTAATTACATGGTTATTTTTTTCTTTTCTTTTCTCCTTATATGTCACACACTCACTGCTTAAATTTTATTTTTATATATAATTGTTAATAGTCAAAGCATTTGATTTTCTATCTTATTTGTTTTCTTTTATAATTTTAGATATATAATCTTTCGTGTAAAGCAGTAAATGTGAATCGACGTCTCATTTTTATCTATATTTCCATATAAATTTTATCGCAATACGATTTTTATTTAAACAATGTACCTTTCAATTTCCAATTTTTACTTTTTAAAAATAAACGATTTAAAATATTTATACGAGAGTTCTCTTTTTTCTTCATTAAAATCTTTCTTTGATTTTAATAGTTAATAATACTTAACGGTTATGTTAGACGTAATAAAAAATGAAACCTAAATGATTCATAAACCAAACTACGCATTACAATTCTAAATGTTTAAACTTTTTGTCACTTTTTTTGATATTTGTGTTTGAATGTTAATTTGTATTCTTTTGTTCATTCTAAAACCCCGCTGCAATGCGCGGAGATTAAGCAACTCGTTAGTTATATAAGGTAGGAAAATACCTCAAAATTAGTTTTTTTTAACAGCAGAATACACGCACACACTAATCTACTCCTAATTAAGATCGATTACTCTATTAGTATATGAAAATTACATATGTATTACATGCAACAAAAATTTACATACCAGACTCAAGGAACTAGGCCTTTAGGACCAGACGTTTGGCACTTTGGCCCTGATTTGTCCTATAAGCAGGCTCTAGCTCGGGCCAGAACTGGGTCTTTTGAGCAAATGCTGGGATAGTTATAAGACTTTCAGGATCGAGGGGGCCTTACGCGACCCGGGTTATTGGGCCTGCCAGGGCCTTGGGACATTCTTGGGCCAGGACTGCTTGTCCTTTTTGCTGCTAGCTCCCCTTGCTATTTTTTGTGATTGTTTTCTTCATTTGTAATTGACGCGCCTTGTAGGCTGGACTACCCAGGAGTTGGACCTGAACACAGCTTTCTAAAAGATATAGGACGGGCAGAATATTATAGCGTCACTGATGAGGAAGCATTAGAAGGTAAACGATTCAATGTTCTTACGGAGTTTCATTTCCTTGTTAGAATCCATGTTTGCTTTGAGTTTATCTAGTTAACCGTTGTTCTTGTATTTGTTTGTGCGTGTGTGCAGCTTTTAAGAGACTGTCTAGATTAGAGGGCATAATCCCGGCTCTAGAGACATCTCATGCACTGGCTTATCTAGAGAAACTATGCCCAACACTAGCTAACTCCACCAAGGTTGTGCTTAACTGCAGTGGTAGGGGAGACAAGGATGTTCATACTGCCATCAAACATTTGCAGGTTTGATGTTAATTATGAGTTGTAATACTGACGGAAAAGGTCTGTTAATGGGTTTTTCGGAACTTTCAACGTTTTCGTGTTTGTTCATGCTCCATGAGTGTGTAAACAATTGTGACGATATATTTGCAGTCTGGTTTTCTTAGTACAGGAGATAGCAAAAAGAAAAGAGTTCATGGTTCCTCCATGTTTGCCTTTGCTTTTCTATATATAAGCAATAGCAGATGGGACGCTGGTGAATTTTGGATTGAGAATATCTCAAGTCACACTAAATCTATATATAAGCAATAATAGCAGAATTAAAACCTATATCTGACAGAAAAATCTAAATCCTCTTCAAACCATCGATGAACACAGGAAAAATAAAGAAAATGAAGCAGAAAATTAAAAAAAATATAAAATCACCATCATCTTCAGACATACTAGAACTCATAAAATAAGAAACACATGCAATCAAAACACTTTACACACATACAAGAACAAATCAAATGGGTTGTTTTAAGTTGTTCATATGCTGAGGTTGTTCTAGATTGGGGATCTGAAGATTCTGAACGATGGTGAGAGGATCTGGATGTTCTGGTGTTGGGATCACCAAAATCCATCATCACCCAAATCAATTCGAAAATAGAGGAAGAGAGAATACAGATTGATGGTGGTGATGAAGTCGCGTGTGAGTGGTGGCACCATTTGAAATAGGTGGTAGTACCTTCTCGAAAAAATCGGAATTTACACTACGCGATGGTGCACCGCTTCGAAAAAATCAAAATTTACATTACACGGATAAAACTGGCTGGTGTCCTGTGCCACCTCCACCTAAAGGGCAGGTTCGCCCCTGATTCACTATAAGGTGGTCACGCTAATATGCTTCAATAACTAGTGACATATCTCTAATCCTTCGATAATGGGTGATGATTTGTACACGACAAAAATTCATACATAATAATTTATACATTATCAACTAGTAATGTGTGTTATTAAATGCTTGTACATGTGTATGGATAAATTTTATTATGTACGAATCAACTTCCTTTGATAATCGAAAAGAAAGAGTCTATTCGGAAAAGTTTGAAGTTATCATTTTTTTGTTCCACTCTTATTTTTCTAATTTATTTTGTATTTAATCAAAGATTATTGTTAGAGGTGATAAAATAGATACATTGTATTGCATAATCAATTGGATTCTAATTTAACTACTTCACCTTAAAATAAATAAATAAATAAATGGCTCAAAAAGATTATGTCAACAACTTTTTCATTTTTTCCAGAACCCCACTTTACTAGAAAACCATATTTAAAAAAAATAAAAAAAATTCAAACATATTTCCTACTTCTCCAAACATATTATTAATGATTCATAGTATATAATAACAAATCATGATAAGAACAACAACAAATAAAAAATAAAAAATAAAAACAATTAATAAACAACAACAACAAAGAGTTAAACCTTATCTTCCTACAAAGTCACACTTATCATATGACAAAATTACCTCCACAAAGCCTTATTCAATGGAAGAATTTAAACTCTTTCTCCCTTGCTAGGGTGGTGATGGAGCTACATAACATAGATCCCATACACAAATACAATACCTAAGTAATTACACTTAAATTCTAATTTTTTCAAGACTTCAATTCTTAAAGAAATCAAAGTCAGTTAAACACATTCTGTGAATCAAATGCAACCTAAACATATTGTATTCTCACATATACTTTATTCCAATAAGGTAGACTAAGCTCTCTTTTACAAGTTTTTCACACCACATTTTAAACAAATTATATCTTCACCCCTAAGTTGCTATTTACAAGTTCTGTTCTTATGTCATCTCCGCTGTTCTAAGGCTGTCAATGGGGCAGATCGGATCGGATTTTTTAAAGATCTGATCTGACCCGTAGACCCATTTGATTGGATTTGGATCTGACCCATTAGCATTAAGATCTAATTACTTGGATTTGAATCGGATCCATTACTAATAAATCTTGACCCAGAGCGATCCATTTAATATTTTATTATTTATAGTATAATTTATCAAATATTTTTTCAACCACTACCCCACCACACCACACCGCCACCCCTACCCCCACCCATCTCTACCCTACCCACCCCACCCCTAGCCCCCACCCACCCCTACCCCTACCCCTACCCCCACGGACCACCACCACCGCCACCACCCGCCGCTGCCGACGACACCGTCACCACCACCATCCGCCACCGTCACCACCACCCGCCGCCACCGCCACCATCACCACCACTATCGTTCACTACCCGCCGCTGCCACCGTCACCGCCGGCCACCACCTGCCGCCGTCGTCACCACCATCGTCACCACCACCACCCAACAACCGCCGTCACCGTCACCGCCGGCCACCACCTGCCGCCGTCGTCACCACCACCGCCGCCGGCCACCACCGCCACCTAACAGCCGCCGTCACCTTCACCGCCGACCACCACCTGCCGCCGCCGCCGACACCGTCACCACCGCCACCTTCACCGCCGGCCACCACCCGCCGCCGCCGCCGACACTGTCACCACCGCCACCTTCACCGCCGGCCACCACCCACCGCTGCCGCCGCTGTCACTACCGCCGTCGCCACCGTCACCGCCGGCCACCACCCGCCACCACCACCGACACCGTCACCACCACCGCCACCGCCAACACCGTCACCACCACCACCATCACCAACCACCAGCCACCGCCATCGTTGTGGGCGACAGCGGTGGGTGGTGACCGGCGGTGACGGTGGCGGCGGAGGGTGGTGACCGGCGGTGACGGTGGCGGTGAAGGTGGTGGCAGCTGGTGATCGGCGGTGGCGATGGTGGTGACGATGTCGACGGTGGCGATGGCTGGCGGCGGCTGGTGGTCGGCGCCGGTGGTGGTGACGGTGTCAGCGGTGGCGGTGGTGGTCGACGGTGGTGGTGGTGGTGATGGTGGTAGCCGGTGGTGTCGGCAGCAGCGGCGGGTGGTGGCCGGCGGTGACGGTGTCGGCAGCGGCGGGTGGTGGCCGACGGTGATGGTGGCGGCGGTTGGTGGTCGGCGGTGGTGGTGGTGGTGGTGGTCACAGTGCCGGCGGTGGCGGGTGGTGGCTGGAGGTGACGGTGGCGGCGGCCGGTGGTCGACGGTGGTGGTGGTGGTGGTCACGGTGTCGGAGGTGGCGGGTGGTGGCTGGCGGTGACGGTGGCGGCGGCCGGTGGTGGTGGTGGTGATGTCGAGGACGGGTGGCGGGGGTGGTAATAGGCGACGGCGGTAGCCATGGCAAGGGCGGCGGTGGCGGGTGGTAACTGATAAATTGATGATAGGTAATGGTTAAAATTAAATTGTAGTTTAATATTAAATGGATCGACCCAGACAGATCTTGGATCGACCCACGTAGTGGTCCAATTAAATGGGTCGACCTATTGGATCTCTTATTGGGGCGATGGATCCAATATTTAGACCCATTGGATCCAATAAATGAGGCAGGTCGGATCGGATCTGGGGCAAAATCTGACCCATTGACAGGCTTACGCTGTCCCAAGTAATTGGGTTCTTGTCTTTGGTTTTTCTTAGATTGTCTGAATTTTGGTTCTTGAATTGACTTTTCTCAAGTTGTTCTACTTTTGGTTCTTGAATGGATAGTTGTATCTGGAAGAATGAATTTCAAGACCCGGGTTTATGTTTTTGGTTTTTCTCAAAATGTTCCAATTTTGATTCTTGATTCTGTTTCCGTTCAATTTCTTTTCATTTTGGTTGTAGTGGTGAAAGTTTTTATTATTTTTATTTTTTATAGTGGCAGTGACATCCATGTTGGTTCACGGTAGGTGGTGATTGTGATGGGTGGGTCGTGAACTAACAACACATGATCACGTTGAAGATTTAGTAATGACAATCCTCCGGCCGCGCATGAAGTGACTGTATTTGCACACCGGTGGTCACTTAGTGGTAAACACACATTCTACTTTAGCTCCTTACTCGACGTGCAGTTTAGGTGATTTTTGTACAACCCATTGATAACCCTAGGGGTGTTCAAAAAAACCGAAAAATCCTGCATGAATCGAAACCGAAAAAACCGATACCCGTAAAACCCGTAACCCAGAAAACCCGAAAACTAGGGTACCCACTAAACACGGGACGGGTTTGGTTTTTAAAATTTGATATCCACGGGTACCCGCCCCGCCCCGTATGCTTTTAACTTTATATATATATATATATATTTGTTAATATGAAATAAAAAAATCATTAGAAAACTTAAATTTCTCAAAACTACCTAACTTACTTCTAGTAGCCCCTACCGTTTCCCCAATTCTTTTTTTGAGCTTCGATATCGAGAGTTCGCAAGCCTGCAACGATCGAGAGTTCAACATGGAGGCACTGAAATCGATCAACAGTGCCAAACTGCCAACTTTAATTATATCGGTTTTTTGTTTCTACGAAACTCTTATCGAAGATCTGTTTGATTTCTGCTAGTGATTTATTCATTATTGTCGACTTATTTCTACCATTGTTGACTGTTTTATTATAAATATAAACTTGTTGAAAACAACAAAAATGAAAAATAGTTCAATTTTAGGGTACCTGTGACCCGAACTGTGGATACCCGCCTCCCTTCGGGTACCCGCAAAACGGGTACCCGCTGTTTGCGGTTCGGTTTTGGTTTCTAAAACTAGGTACCCACCCCGCAGTTGTGGTTTGCAAAAATTTTGCTACCCGCCCCGTGAACACCCCTAGATAACCCATTCTAAGTCGATCAAACTATCAAAGTTTACCCAGATGTAACATCCGCAAACCCGGGCTAGTTGATTAGCGAGCTAACTACAGGTGATTTCGTATTTAATTTCCGTAAGTTGATTTTGTGATTAATTGAATAAATATTTGCTTGAATTGAAAATATATTTGTGAATGTATATATATATGTTTGTGTTACAGAAATAAAAGAATGAAAAGTATGTATGTATGTAATATGAATGCATGGATGTATGTGGTATAAGTTTACATAAAAGAAAGAATGAGAAATTGAATGGATAAAGTGAAGGACACCTTCTGTTTGAATGAAATGAATATATGAATATGTGGATTTCATTTCTTCTGCACATAGTAAAGGTGAAGTGTGTGTTTGTGTGTTAAAAAAACCTTCTGTGGAAGAAAGCTAGAAAACAAGAAACTTGGAAATTCAAAGTAAAGGATTTGTGATTCATAAATCAAACTGAAGGTTAGTATGTATTTATATGGTACTACAGATGGTTTTGATGTGTTCATATGTTGAAATACATGTTTAAATGAAGAACTACCATTGTTGGAGCTTAAAGCTCAAAACTTGATATGTGGGATTTGATGAGTTATATATGTTTGTTGTTGTGTTATATGAAGTTTCCTATGTATTGGAAGTGTTTTGAATTAAGAAAATGGATGTTGGAAATGAAATATATATGTGGGCTTGGCTGAAAATCCGACAGTTCAAAGGAAGAAGAAACTGAAACCCGACGCATCGCGGCGCGACGCTTAAGGGTCGCGGCGTGACACCATGAAATCCGGGTCTTTTGGAAATCTGACAAATGCAAATCCGGAACCCTGAAATCTGCAACCCGAAATCCGATTCCGGAAATCCGATACCCAAATCCGCATGCGTCGTGGCGCGACAGGCTATTTTTAAGAAAATTGTTTGTTTTGCTTTGTATTTGTGTGGGATGTGATGGGTTATTGTTTATATGATTATTGTATGTTGATTACAAGTTATATAGAGATATAAATATATATTATGGATATATATTTATCAGAGATTGACTTCGGTTTGTTATGTTCTCAGGATTTGCAAAGACTCAGTGATATTAGATAACTGAGCAGACGGGAACGTGGACTGAGGTGAGTGGAATTGTACTCACGAGTGGGGTTGGTGGTAACGCTTATGGTTATATGTTTTGAGATATACTTATGATTTGAGATGACATGATAGACTGTTTAGTCTAAGTTGCTTTGATAGATTGTTTAGTCTGAGTTGCCTTGATAGATTGTTTAGTCTAAGATGTCATGCTAGACTGTTTAGTCTAGGATGCCACGATAAAATGTTTAAGTTAAGTTGCCAGGATTGCAAGTGTTACTTGATATGTGTTGATAGACTGTGTGATTGTTATTCGTTGAGTTGATTGTTGCTTGTTGATTGAGATTGTTTGGATTGTTGTGTGGCCGGTGTACATGGTTAATTATATGTGCACGTGGCGAGACCTGTACGTATGGTTAATTATATGCGTACATGGGTGGGGGTCAGCTATCGTATGTTTTGGGCTGGGCTATCTGCTATTGGTTGCACAGTTCTAGATCTTCTATGCATTTGTTGCAGTAGAAGGGGTTTAACTGTACCAAGTAGCAAATAGCTATCGGTAAACCTTTGCTTTAGCCCGCATCGGTTGCAGGTTCTGCAGAACCGCCGTTCCTCTAGAGATTGGATTGGTTTGTGATGATTGTTTGATCTGTTGAGATCTGTTTGTTTGATCGGAGGATGATTGCTCGTGCTTGTTGTTTGAGGATGCTTGTTTGTAGCTTCCATTCACTTAGCTTTGTGCTAATTCCCCTCGGTTGATTGCTTTTTGCAGGTTTGGCTGTTTAGCTTTGTTTGTGGGGAAGGGAAATTTGACCAATGCTCTGATATTATGTTTTGAGAAGAGACGAGTCATGTTTGTAAATATTTTGTAACACAACTTGACGAGATGTTTGTAAACACTACTTTGTACTTTGTATTTGTTTAAATGAAATTAGTTAACGCTTCTGCGACGATTAAAAAAAATGGCTTGAGAATTTACGGTGTTACACCAGACATCTAAAATCCTCCCGCCAGAGGCCATTCTTTGATTTATACATTGCCCAAACCCTTTTTCGTTAACATGGCCAGTTGGCCATTGCTACTTGTTACTATCTAAAATTCTAACTCCTTTTCATTTTTATCCAACGTGAACTCGAGGGATAAAAAAAGAAGAAACGAATGAGAATATATCTATCATTCGTTAAGAAAATTTTCTCAATTTGACCTTGTTTGAGTATGTTCAAACCATGGTTCTAAAAAACGCGCTATGGCAGCGCCTAGCCGCGACACCGACGTTAAGAAATAAATGGCGAGTTTTTTAAGGCGTGACACGCATAAAATATTGTTTTAAAAAATTTGACTTTTTTATATACATTTTATGATCGCATGTATTGAACTTCTATAAATTTGTATTTTGTAATTTATATATGTTACTTTGTTCCTAATTTGTGCAACTTTGTGTAATTTGTATATTGATCATGATAAATTTGATATAAATATTTATAAAATATATACAAAATTGCCGCCTTAAATGACACGTTAAAAAACACCTTGGCTTCTAAAGCTTCAAGTTTAACCTCGCCGTCACACCATACCTTACGTTATTTAGAACCATGGTTCAAACACATAATCTAGCAATGATGTTGAAACCTCTTCTTCATTTTTGTACTTGCTTGCTGCTGCTACTCATGGGAATCATTAACAATCATGTAAAAGCCTAAATCCACTTAAAAGTTTAAAAAGACTATAGTATGCATTGTGAAGATGCTAAATAATCAGTAGAGTAAGGTTGTTAAAAATGTCATGAGAACTTGATAATACATGCTGTAGAGCGCTTTTCAATCATATCTAATTCCATCCTCACATCTCTTTGCTTCTTCAGATCTAGTAGGTGACTCTTACACCACTCGATATTCATCTTCTCCAAAACACACGCATACTTCAAAATGCATTCGAGGAAACATATTTCTGAGTCATTCGCATTAAAGTTCTTGAAAGTAACTGTCTTTAGGCGATACAACATGGTCATAAGTATTGATAATCGCTGCAAATTGTACTCAAGGCGCATGCAACGCTCGAATCCCTGCATGATAATTTTAAAAAAAATAAACTTACAACATGATCATTAGCATGATTTCAGACTAGAGCTGATGATCTCGACCCATTTACTTGAAAATGTTGATTTAGTTGGTTTTTTTAAATCTCAAATGGGTTATATAAAAAAAACTTAGCCAAAAGAGGAACGGGTCAAAAAGTTACACGACCTTATAAAGCGTTTTATACTAAAGTTTAGATTACTTCCATAACAATATTGCTTTTGAAATCATAATCAAGCAATATATAATTATAAATTTTAAAAGAAGTGTATAATAGAGTGTCTGCGGTCAATCGAACCTGACCTGCTTGTTTTGACATGTATTAACAATGACCCATTTTAACCTAAACCATTTTGTCCCAATACCCAACCCGTCCTAACTGCCTACATAAGTTATTGAGTACTCTACCTTTGAGAGACTAATCCATTGTAGATTTGGACAGACGTGAAGCAAATCTATCAGGCCTCCAAATGTATAATTCCCGATTTCCGTACTAAAATCTAGATGGCTTAGATTAGGAAATACAGGAAAAACATTCAGCATGCTACCTGAATATATAAGGGACTTTGCAAGGAAAGAAGACATACACAAAAAAAGTCAGTATGGCAAAGATTGAACGAAGAGGCTAGTTCTGGTATTATTCCATATGTAAGTTATAATTTCGCTCGCCAATTACCTCCAAAGTGCGATTAGATACCCTGAGAGACATAATTTCACGCAGCCCTTTGAGTAGATCAACTGCACGACACGCGACTAGTTTTTGCCTCTCATGGGGAACTGGAATGTGAATGCATGCTTTGACCAGTGACGGTACATTAGTCAAGAAAATCTCATTTGATAGATATCCAATATAATCCAAAAACGTAAGATTTTTTGCATCAATCTTGATCTTACAGCCACTAGGATCATTAAGTGGCCCAAAGTACGGGAGATCATCTATGGTCAATCTCTTTAAGGTGGAACTAGAAATTGCAATTTTCTTCAAATTAATCCACTCACAATCCAATAAAACCAATTCTTCTAAAACTGGACAATCTGAGAGAAGCTTTTCTGCAGAGTCGTCATTCGGGAAAGTAACTAGAGCTAGGTGCAAGATTTTCAAGCATGGAAAGGAAATGTGACAAGGGAGATCAATAGCACAATTCATTTCTATTCTCAGGCTAACTAATGATTTGCTATTAAATATAGTCCGAGGCACTGCAGATGGATCCTCTACAAAGAGACAAAGATCAAGCTCCCGAACATTGTGCAAAATTGCATGAGAAATCCATGAGAATATTTGAGATGCATTGAAGTAAACACGACAAGACAGACGGAACTTTTCAATGTTTGATGCATTTCGTGACCGGAGGACTCTTTCTACAAAGTTCATGAAGGAAGCCAACTCAGGTGGATGCCGACTGTCCACCTCATTAGCATACAATAATGCATCATCAAAATCAAAGTTCGGAACTGAAGCCCACAGGTTCTTCCATCTTGTAGATAATATGGAGGTCTTTACAACTTCTTTTGTGGGCATAAATGACAGTATGTGATGAAGAATACAGTCTGGTAGATTGCTGATACAATCAACCATATCACCTATATGTTCAATTTCACGTTGCTTGTAGCCTCTTTGATTACCTAAACAAAGACTAAAAGTGATGTCAACTTTTCGTTTTTCTAAAATCTGCGAAACTAAAATTCAAGAAACTGGTGCTACTTACTAAACCAACTGAGACAGATCATTACAGCTCTATGACACAGGCAACAAGCTATACTATATGGCATAGCCATTTCAACCTCAAATTTGAAAACATATGAAAGATGCACCATGTATAATCAAAAGTTCCATTTATACTTCAAATGTTATCTTACTCAATTGGTCAAACCAGGCAATTTTGACCCAAAAATCGATATAAATTACCGTACATGGCAAAAGAACTCAAGAAGAGTATTCTTTGGGTTGAGTTTTTGATTCGACGATCATTATGAATTGAAGATAATAATGAATTTCGAATATGATCCTTTCGACCACATATTGTAAAATCGGCGCAGAAGGTTCATTATCGTACCATACGATATTATTATATTAACCCAAAATTGATATCTCCACTACGTAATATAAACCCTAGAAAATTATTGAGCCCGGTAAAGCTAAATGTCATGCTAAACAGATTGCTTCTTTGCTGATTCGATTCTCCTAAAATTACTACGAATGGTGAAATCAAATCGAGATAACCAAAACAATAAAAACCGATACCAAATCGGTCAAAAAAATCATTTAATCAGATAAGTATGATGCACAATTCTATATAATCTGAAAAGAAAAACTAGGATGGTCTTCATTTCCCTAAAGAACGCGCTGCTCTCATATAAGATCTAAACAATCGATCATCAAACAAACGCACAGAGACTTGCATATAAACACACAAGGAGAGAATCAAAGAGAGAAGGCAGATTTTTGACTGGAGATTGACATCGCTGAAGAGTCGTGCATTGAAAATCGCATACCTCTGTTATATAGAAGAATCGCCGAGTGTTTCGTCGGAGGCTTACCGGAAATATTCATGGCCGTTGAGAACGTGATTCTGTATGAGAGAGTAGGATTGGACTGGTTTTATATCTCCTCCTTTTTGTTGTTTGGTACATTTATTATTTACTAGTAGTCTAGTACTAGCGATATGTATATGTTTATAGTATTATTTAATTTAAGTGATTTATTTACTTATAAATACTTTAAATGAAAATATATTAATAATTTTATTATTTATTTATTTAAATATTTGTAAATCTATCAAAAGTTTCAACCTTTGTAATATTTTAATTTTTTGTTTACCTATTTATATTTCATGTTTCTTATTTGATTATTGGATTTTATCTTTATTTTTAGTTCTTACAACTCTAATTAAAAACAAATTTATTGTTAGACTAGGCTTATCGGAGCATGAACCCGAGCTGGTTGGCTTCCAACCTGAGCTGAAACACTATAAAAGGGCATAGGGTTGACTGGCTAGCTAGCTGGTTCTCAAACCAGTAGCGGGTCCTTTTTTTTCTTTTCTTCACTCTTTCTCTCTCCTATTTAATATATATTTTTTATTAATATTTGATGTGTGGTTGAAGAGGATTGGATGTAGGGGTTTGTAGGTTTGATAAAGTTGGAGGTGGGAGATAATGTAGATGCTGATGTGATAGTGGGGTGGGGTTGGCAAAGTCCAGGTTGGATGTTGATGGTCTTACTCTTTTGTTCTTAGTCATTTTGAGATCATCAAAAGTAACACCACCGAGTCATCAATCGCCAATCACCATTGAGAGATCATCGACATTCGACCTTCAATCCATCATTAAGGAGGTTTTCCTTTTGATATTATCGAAGCATCAACTATAGATAGTAGACAAACAAGGGACATATTAGTAAAACCAGATTTGCTAACCCACCAATCCTATAATTACCTATCAACCCGTATATATAAACAGGCTACGCGGGTCATGTTTTTTCATGTATATGAGTTTGTGTAACATAGTTTGACACGAATAATTAAATGGGTCATGTACTTGTGTTCGTGCCAAAATCCACCAACCCACAAATTCGAATAAGACAAGATTGTCATGATTATTCTTAATTTGTTATCGGTTTTTATCCTTTTTTACAGGTTTGAAGGTTTTTATGTTTTTTGTATTATGCATGCAACGGCTCTCCTCAGCGACTAACATGCGACAACTCTTTCACTTTTAGTGTGTGTGCATGCAACTCGCACAATAGAAACACACGAGATTGAACGACTCACATTTCTTCAAAACATTACGTGAAACACTATATCTTACATTAAACCCGATCATATTACATGACTTGATAACAGTAAATTCACCAACACGAGAAAGAGAGCGGCATGAAACAAGAGAGGGATAAAGATGAGCAGTAGATGACGTTCTTGTACTTATCGACGTGAGATTGAAAACTACCATTGATTGATTTTGACTGCCTAAGCCGATTGTTGACTAATCATTAATGGATTTTGACCATTACCAATTTCTCTATCCAATTATTTTAAACTCACATCACATCCATCAACAGCTAATCCCAACTTCATTGTCGATTACTCGGCCGATTCAGTCGATTTTTACAACATTGCTCATAAATGCATAATCCATCAAAAACTCACTTTAATCCGTTCGCCATCGCCATTTGCCGTCGCCCGTTCGCCGTCGTCGTCACCCGTTCGCTGTCGCCGTCACCCGTCAACTGTCGCTGTTGTCGTCCTTCCTCTTCGATGGTGGCAACAGGTGTGGTGGTTGGCTGTTGATGGAGTTTAGTGGTGGTGGAAATCCCATATAAGAAATATGAACCAAACACAAGATGAGATTTTAAATCCCACCAAATACCAATCTCATTATATATGCAAATCTCTTAAAAAATAATACGTGAACCAAACATCCCCTAAGTGGAATCTTTTTAAGTTTCATAATGTTTGTTTTCCTCTTTATTTATCGTTTTGATTTAAGGCCTAATTTTAGTCTAGGAACATGCTCAATTATAGGATATTTACATATTCTACCTTATACTTCTAGAAAATACAACTAGAAGCAAAACTTAAACTAAAATAGTAAATGAGTACAACTTGGGTCTAACACACATCTTCCTCTACAAAATGCTCATGGTTATATTACGTCCACAACTAAAAATCTGAACTTTCGAATTCGGCACAACATATCAACACTTGTAGATACATTTTAATAACTTACACAACTACCAAAAGGTCGGATTCAAACTTGATAGCTCTAAACAATAAAGATCTAAACCCGGCGTGCTATATAAGTAAGTCACCTCTCTAAGTTACTACTTCTAAAATTATTATCCATCTCAAAAGGCAAATATCAAGTGTTGATATTAGTCAACTTGTATAACTTCATTTGGGCCCAACCTTCTCTTTTTACTTTGAGGAACACCAACATTTGACTTCTTGAATGAATTAATCTTTCTTTTGGTGGAATTACATATCTTCTTCAAACCCATCAAAATATCATCAATTTCATCTTCAAGATTACATATTATAACACAATCTTCTTGTACATACCTTTTAGATCTCACAGTTGCATTCATTCTCTTACCTAATGATGAATCTTGATTGCTTCGGTGGTCTTTCTGATCCAAATTCTTCCATCAATTAAAGTATCTCCTTGAAACCCCACCTTGAAAAGATGTTGATGGAACCAATAATTTCACAATTTTGCTTAATTTGTAACAAGACGGATCACCGGGGATGTCTTGATCAAAACCAAATTGCATAGCTACACGGTGAGGCAGGTACTTCACCCTAGAACTCAGCCCATAAAGCTCACAAGGCTGTAAAAGCCGAACAAAAGACTCCAATTCATCATCTAAGTTTGATAAATCAGATACAATAATCTGTTCAGAATCTTGGTAATACAAGGGCTGTTGCCATTTTTTCAAATCAACAGCATATGGTCTCCAAATGAACTTCTCCTGGTTGCTTAGATGTGAATGCAAAAGGGGTAAACCAACATTTGAATTCAAATCCAAATTGTGCCAACGAGCTAATCTGGGTTCGCCAGGTTGAAGCTCATTTGGGATTCTTGGTCCTACTATTGGGAACCTTTCATACACCCAAATCTGAACCAACTGAAATGGCCCTAAAAGATTGACACTATAATTCAAAGAACCTAAAGATTGTTCTTTCAGTTTTGTCAAATTATGATAGATACTAGCTAGAATTGCAGGAGCAAGAGCCAATTTAACTCCTTGAGATAATTTCACTGCAATGGGGATAACATGTTTGCCTACTGCATCTTGATCTAATGAAGGGAAAACAAACCTGGACAACCACAATGACAGAAAAGCAAAGTGTTCATATTCGTTATCATTCGCCATGAACATTTGAATCCACTTTGAATGTGAAGCTTTTTTCGCTTTACCCTTTATTAGCTCCGACCGGAATCTATTCATTACTTCAATTCTATCCCCCAAATCCGTCATTAAAGCAATACCATTAATAGAATCCCCTAGAACTGAAAACCTACCAGGAATCATTACATCTTCTAAAGTAACCGTGGCCTCACCCCATGGGAAAACAAATGTGTTAGTTCCGGGGTTCCAGAACTCTAATAAAGCTGAAATTAGGTCATGGTTGCCTCCCCTAGGAGAAAACGATTCGTTTTCAATGGAACCCATGAGCTCGATCTTTTGTTCGTAGATGGATGCTGGCGGTTCATCAGCCATCACTGTGTGTTTGTGCGTGAGACGGCGAGGCAAATGGCGGAGGATTTGACAAACGCCGACAGACGTTAAATGATTTCTTCGAATTTGAAACGGGGCCAGCAGAGCTCACTGTGTGATTTTCGTCACTCACTCATATCATCCTTTTCTTCCGTAGAGCACATTTAGTAATTTCAAGTTTTCAACAAAATAAGGAATAATTTTTTAATTAATGTTATTTTTAATATATTCTTATGTAATTTTTTTAAATTCGAGTTTTATTTAGTTATACACCTTGAATATGGCTTTGTTGAATCGTGTAAAAGCATGCTTATCACGAGTTACATGATTAGTATTGAAAGCATTTAAAGAGCCTATGAAATGGCATCAAATGGATATTATCTAAAATTCGATAACAATCGATGATAGAGAATACTGATATAGCATAAAAGAAACCTTGTCCTTGTGTGTGTATTAAGCACTTTGACAAAACATTGATAGCAAAATAAGTTATTGTAACATCCTTAATTCGGACCTATTCGTGCGCTTCTTTTGGTACGTGTATTAATTTAAAAGAATTAAGTTAAGAATATATGTTAAGTAATCAAAGAAATAAGTTATTGGTTAGTTAAATGGGAATTTAAAAATAATAAAGAAAATAGATAATAATGATTAAATATTAAATGGTTTCAAACGAGGTTTCCAAAAATATCCTCGTTACTCGAAACGGGTATTCGTACGTTGAGTTGTATGTTGAAAAGGGGAACAAAATACCCCCTTGTGGATAAATGAGAACTAAAATTAGTTCTAATGTCTATCCATCTCAGACACACACACACATACTACACGACATACACACACTCACTTGTTTCTTCCATTGTGTTCTTGAAGAATAGCAAGAAATCAAACAAGATCAAGTCAAGGGCTGGAAATCTAACAAGGATTCAAGAGTAAATCTGTTCTTAATCTGCTGTTCTTCATCTTCATCATCTTCATCCATCTTGTAAGTTCTTTCCACCAAGTTCTTGGGTTTTGACTTTTTAGGTCAAATTGGTAAAAACTTCAAATTGACTTCTACAATTGAAGTCAATGATTCCAAGGGATTTCCAATCCTATTCTAAGCCTAAATGAATCAGATAATTGAATTAAAGTAAGGTTTATAGTTTGATTTGAAGAAATTATGCAAATGGATCAAATTAGGTGATTTTGGTACAAATTCATGAATTGTATGTTAAAGTGTGTTTTGAAACATGTTTCTAGCTTAGTTTGAATGCCTTGTTCATATGTGAATGCTGGAAAATGGTTTGGAATAGATTGGTAAAGATTTGGGTTTGGAAATGGCCAAAACAGGGGCTGGAACTCGACACTGGTCTGTGCAGACTTGCTTGCGGGCGCAAGAGAATCCTTTGTGGACGCAGGGAGCTGTGCTTGCGGGCGCAAGCATAGTTCTGCCCTTACGGGCGCAAGTAAAGCACTTGCTTGTGGGCGCAAGCATGTGCTTGTGGCCGTAAAGAGCCCTGTTTCAACACAGAATTTACTGTTTAATGTGGTATTGACATATGGGATATTGTTTAGGTAATTCCAGCGACTGGAAAGAGCCTGAACAGTATAATTGCTTAGTTTAGAAGCTCAGGTGAGTATTGACTTTCATGAGTTCAATAAAGGGAGATTTTAATTGGTAAATGCACTACACGGTTATTATATGCTAAATATGGTACACACGGAAGTTATATGTATGTAAGTTTGCAAAGCCATGATTATCTGATATGTGAACATGTATTTAATTACATGTGCATATATATGTTGATGAATACAAGTTATCTATAAAAGCATGCATGCAATTGTTCCTTAAAAGGATTTCTGATGAGCTATGTGTATGTCCGGACAGTTTCTTGATTGAGGTCAGCTTCGGCTAGGTCCAGAGCCTTTAGGCGTAATGTTTCTGGACTAACGGTACTCGAGTGCCGTTCCTTAGAGGATTTAGGAGGTGATTGCCTTAACTGGCTAGCCTATGAGCATTTGGTTTCAAAACGAGCTTGGTGATTCACTTATGTGATGAGACCGGCAAGGGATGGTAGTGTTTGATTCCCTCAGTGGTAGTGGTTTGAGCTGGATTTGTAACCCGGCAATACAATACACTTGCCGGACATGTTAGCACTCCGCAATGTGATAGGATAGCATTATTTGCTAACTCTTGTTATGTATATGACTTGCTTTATTGCTTTTCATGTCTGTTAGTACTCACTAGCTATTTTATATAGCTAATCCCGTTGATATTATCTTTTTACAGATAAGGAGTAGGTGTGCCTGGTGGGATGGGATTCTTTGCTGGGAATTGTATATATCTTTTGGAAGGGAACACTGTAACTGGTACAATGTGTATAATGGTCGGTCGATGATGTAGTAACACTGATACAATGTGATTTGACACTATTTTTGTTATGTAAATATAATCGCCAAATCATTATGGTTTTAACTCTGTAATAACTAATAGGTTTGTATGTTTGGTATAAACATTTCCGCTGCGTTGTTTTAAATTACTAGCTAGTTAATCAAACAGGTAAACACTTTTATTACAAACCTAATCACACAGTTTAAAAACTTAAATTTACACGGATTTTGACAATAGTCGAGGCGGTGTTACTGTTATCACTAAGTTTTATTTTACATGTGATAGTTTCTCCTTTTCCCGGTAGTTTTAATAATGAGGGTAAAGACTATTGTACGTAGCTTGGTGATGAATGCTGGTAATAACAGATGGTATTACAAGAATAACAACCCCATTGGAGGGCTTATTTTGGTTATGATAGTGGGATCATAGAAAATCGTATATTGTATAATACTATATAACTCTTTTGTATATAATAAAAATAGTTTCGTATACTTTCCGAACAACAAGTGAAGTATTTATGTACATTTTATGGTCGGCTAGGGGTTTCTATGGTTACTTGCTAGACATCCGTAGTAGTCACATCAGAGTGTGGGAGAGGAATGGAAGATAGAGAA
Organism: Dittrichia graveolens; assembly: GCA_038502395.1. Taxonomy (NCBI): domain Eukaryota; kingdom Viridiplantae; phylum Streptophyta; class Magnoliopsida; order Asterales; family Asteraceae; genus Dittrichia; species Dittrichia graveolens. Next base: position 79,634,497 of record JARJIL010000005.1, on the reverse strand, counting down.
ACATCATTGCACCCTCCTTGCTAACCGGTTGGAGAGGCATTGGCGTGACCAGGCACTGGTTCCCTCTCTCCTCTTTTCTCTCTTTCTTTCTTCTTTATATCTCTCTCTTTTTTCGAGTCTTTTCTCAATTTATTTATCCTTAAATAAAAAAATATTGTGTGAGATGAACTCAAGAGTTTGTAGGATAGAATAGGATGAAAATGATGAAAATATAATGTGACATGAGAATAAGAAAGATGGATGAATTTTAAAATGATAACTATATTTTTAATGATATAAATTATGTTTTATAAATATTTATTTAAGAGGACATAGCAAATTTATGTCACCAATGTCAACAAATTTAAGATTTTATCTAACCTTCAAATCATTTAGTTAGATAACTGAGGTGTTATTTGTTTTCGAAGACATAAATGTCTTATTTCATGTTTTCAGGAGAAAATGTGGTTTAGAGGTCTTAAATCTGAGAAGGTCTGCGAAAAAATATGTAGTTTTAGCTTCTCAAAATAAGCAAAAATAAGACAGAATAAGGTCTTAGGTCTGCGAAAAACAAACAAGCTTATTAGAAACGTCTACTGACACGTAAACGTTTCTTTAAAAAAATAAACAAACTTATTAAAAACATCTACATATCCACAGATATTTTTTTAAAATAATACCTTATTTAAAAAAAACAATCTAGGACCAAGTTAAAGTCCAAATTCCGGATAAATAATAGGGCAAATGCAAAATCAAAAAGGAGAGAAAGAGAATTAATGAAAGTGGGCCAGCATTCTACGGGCTGTAATCGGACCCATGGTGACATCGACCGACCACCCGACCTTTACAAAGCTGTTGCTAAAGTTGTAGCCAATTGAAGCCATGGGAGACCAAATCCACAATCAACAATGGGGAAGCTGCTCCTTGCCCTCTTTCTCTTCCCATTCATCACTTCTTGCACCGTGAAAGCTTGGACCGGTGAAATCCATGGCAGGGTTGTCTGCGATGTCTGTGCTGATGGTTCTGTTGGTCCTGAAGATCATGTCTTAGAAGGTCGACACCAATCCCTATCAATTTTATTGCACATTGATTGATTTATCAATTTTGTATCTTCTCTCTCTGTTTTCGATCCTTTGTAATTGTTCGATATGGTAATCGGTGTGCATGTTTGCGTCATTATTTCCATTTTTGCTTAATTTGTCGGTGCAACTTGAATTGGTACTTGGTAGTTCGCTCGGTGGTTACTTCAATCAATGAGATCGTGTGTTTAATCAGGTTGAATATATTCATATCCATTCGTTAATTGCATTCAATTTTACTTGTGCTTCCTGCTTTGGAAATCCTACGATAGGGTTTTCTTCAGAAATGCTTTTTTTCCCTCAATCTTAGCTATAGCCTATAAAGGTTTTTGTTAACCGCTTATTGTGTTTTGAATGAAAAATAATCCCTCTTTTGATAGTGTCTTGATTTGCTGATCCGAATTCCGAAATGCTTATGTGATTTTTTTCGAGTAAAAAAAAAACTGCTTATTCCCAACTGCTTATCTGATTACTAGCGGATGAAACAAGCTGTTTCATAATCGATCCCAAACAAACCCTAAGTAAGAGCCCTGATTGAGGTGCCATAATAGTTTAATTCATGATCTTGTTTTAGCCTCCATTGTTCAAAGTTTCACATTCCTTTAATCTATATGCATATTCATGAGACATGGCTGATTGTTGTATCTAATTTACCTGAACTGCTTTATGCCTTTTGTATTGTGTGTTAGGCTGAAATGGAACTCCATTTATGTCAACTAATATATACCCATTGTTTGGTAGCTGAAAAACGAGAGAGCGCATTGAAATTGAACTCAATAGATCTTAGCAAGTATGGAAATTATCTTTCTCAGGTTTATCAACGGAAGGATTCGCTTACAAAGTAACCCTAATTCTAAATTTCTAATGCCAACAAAGTTATGCTATTCTGTTAAAACTTTGTATGTGCAATCTTTAAAGTAGCCATCCTAATGGCCCTTAGGTGATGCTTCCCTATCAAACTTTAAAGTAGCCATGTTTGTTCTATCATCGTAACCTATGCGTTTAACCTTCCATTCTATATTGGTCTTTGGAGATAGTGGCAGATCCACGAATTTCAATCAGGTATGAACTACCCTAATCAAAAGCTTTCAGGCGGGTCACAACAGTAACAAATTTTTATGTTTTACACTACAAAACACTAAAAGGTTTTTTATGTTTATCATGTAGGTCTGTCTATGCTTGTAAATTTATGTCTATAATGTCTAGGAACTGAAAACAATAATATTACTTCTCTACCCGTTTTAGCCAACTAACCTCTTCAATTTTGTGGGTTCCATTTATAATTTTATGTGATACAAGTAGATGTGAAGGCAAACGAAAATGGTAGACAGCCATATATAAGATTATTTATGTTCCATGTTATTTCCATTTAATATCAAGGTAAAATTAGGATCAAATACGAATGTTTTTTTGTGTGTTTTCTGTGAGAAAGGATGAGAAGCATCCGGGCCATTTTATTACTCTTTTGAATTTGAAATACCAATCATACACCTTGTTTTGTGGCCAGGAATACTTCTCACATAAAAATCCTTCTCACGGGATTCTAATCATACCCAAGTGAAATGATTCATACTACGTGATTTGCTCTTGCTGGTAACTTACTTTTGAGGGCACTCATAACAAGAGTATGATGTGACTGTGTTATTGCAGGCGCAGAAGTTGCTGTTCTTTGCATAACAAAATCTGGGGAAGTTTTAAATTATCAAGCATTTACAGATTCAAGGGGAATATACACAGTAGCTGAAACAATGCCTGAAACTGAACGCTGGGATGCCTGTTTGGCAAGGCCTATTAGCAGCTTCCATGAACACTGTACTCATCTTGGAGACAGTTTTTCAGGTGTGAAGTTTAGTTATAATCATCTATCTGGGTACTCACATGCTGTCAAACCTTTTGTATATCGACCCGTTAGCATTCCAATGTACTGTGCCTAAACGCATGTCTGTTACTTTAAGCTAATAAAATGGCGTAGTTAGTCGTATTGAGTTTGTAAAACTTGAGTTAGATAGCTAGGACTACGAACCTGATGTTATATAATGGAGTCAATAATCATTAGCTTGCCTGTGTGGATGATGAAAAGTGATGTTAAGTGTTCTATATTAGTAATTGTAATATTTCAAATAATTTTATATAAGATTTTTATAACATGTTTTTATGTGACATGAGCCATGTTGGTGAATGTTACTTTAGTAGGAGTTAATAGACGGAGGATTAAACAGTTTGAATTATTGTGTGTATTATATTACCTTGAAGTAAAATAAAATTATATATTTTTACATGTTTTTGGTTAAATGGCAAACTTACTACACGTTGGTACCCTTGGCGAGATACTTGTTTTGTTTTGTTACTTTGAATTTTTGTACGTGTTTTTATTGTTTTGTATTCAAGAATGAGCGGGAGCGTCACAGCTAATCCCCAGACATCCTCTTACAAAACTTTTCTACTTATCTTCTGCTAGGATCGCAACTGGGAACCGATCAACGATATTGTCTGTTTTGTGTTGCCCCTTGCGGCTTTAAAATGCGTCACATGGTAGGAGTAACATTCCCCCTCCTTATAAGGAGGAAGAATTCTCCTCGCATCACCAATGTGAGATGCTCCTGCATTGCTATAGGAGCGATGAGTTTAAGAGTCGCGGATTTGACCAGCTCGTGGGAACGATGAGCCCCATAAACCCAACATCCCCCCCCCCCCCCCCAATTGGTGCAGGCCCTGGCTCTGATACCAATTGTTAGGATAGCAATCAGGAACCGATCAACGATATTGTCCGCTTTAGGTTGCCCCTCAAGGCTTTAAAACACGTCACATGGTAAGTATCAATCTAATATTGAGGCAAATTTTCACAATAATATGAACTCTCGATGTAGATTTGTCGATGGAGAGAGCCGAGAGAACAAGAATGATGCGTACAAAATTGCTTATTGAATTAAGGTTTACAAACTTGTATTTATACCCTTGTGTGTTTACAATAGCTACCCTAAAATATGACTAATGTCATATATAACTAAACTCTAGTAAAATATAAATGGACACAACTTTAAGTTCTAACATTCATCCCCTTTGTATCTATTTTACAATTAAGCATAATAAACGAAGATTATCTTCTTCACTAATTTGATCTTGATCATAAACAAAGAATGAATGTTGAGGAATCTTCAGAAATGAAAGCTTCAAATTAGAATAGTGTTTACAAACTTGTATTTATATCCTTTGGGTATTTACACAATGAACCCTAAACTATTGATAATGTCATATTGACTCTAAACTATTATAAACTTCACTAAAATGGAATGAACACAACTAAGGGATCTAACAATCTCTCCTTTTGTGTTCATTTTACAATTAAAGATAAAAGAAATAAAAATCAACTGAATTTAACAATTAGTCTTTAAACGTCTTTTAGTGTACTTCTTCTTAACATAAAACTTCTTTGGCGTATGATCTTCAAAGACGGCTCTGCGTATGTTTAAGATTCTTTCGAATTTTCTGATATTCTTACGCATCTCGAGTCGTTCAGAAATTGCATCAATAGCTTTTGATATTCTTGAGTAATCTTCAGGTTGCAATTTTCTGACATAAGAATTTGTTGACGCATTTGTTGTCTTCTCACTTAACACCTTTTTAATTTCATCCGGCGTTCCATCATAATACTTTTGTATTTCATTAAACCGCATGAAACACTTTTTGTTGAAAGCATTGGTGTAGACAACTCCAAACTTTGGATCTTTCATAACAGTATAGTCAGCAAAATCCTGAAGATTATCCGATTTTCTTTTCATTCTGATCATGTTGACCTTTTGAACGTTGTTTTCTATCGCCATCTGTATATCCATAGTTGCAAACAGACGAGCTTGCTTCATCATACGTCGTTTCATGGCTTCAAATCCAATGCGAAGGACTGATGAGCGATTAACAATGAATTTTCATCTGAATATTTCATACAGAACTACTAAATCCTGCAACTCAAGATTATCGAAGTCAGCTTCACTAAAGTATATTCAATTTCGTTGCAACGCTTTACTCTAAAAATAGGATAATGCACCGATGAAAGCTTGTTGCCTTGAACTACTGTGGAAGTGGAACCTTGGATAGTTTTACCTTTTACCGACCGTTCTTCTCCAAAACCAAACATAACCATCACTTCTTTTCGATGTTTGGTTAGTACCTCATTGATATCCAATAATCCTTCTGAATCCTAGTCTGAATCTTCGAGACGCGCTCTTTCGAAATCCTGAGGAAATTCAGGTGGCGAGTCATAACCACCATGATTTTCAGAGGTAGTATTGTCTGAAATAATAACCTCAGGCTTTTCAACCATCATAGGTTCTATTGTGGGTGTGGTAACTCTTGGAGAAGGTATTTCAGCAAATACTGAAGTATGTTTGTGCTGTTTAAGTGTTTCAACACCAGAATGATGCGAGACAGACTCAGTTGGGGTAGGTTGAGTTTGCTGGGTGGTGGTAGCGGTTTTAGGTTGTTGGCTAGGTTGGTAGAAGTGGCTAAAGGTGAGGCAGTGGGTTGTCTATTCTCCCCTTCATAGTGATCCGGTTCATCATCGGAATCATCATGCTGGGTTCGAATAGAAAAACGGAATTCATCCGAAATATGTTTTTGTAGAGTGGAACCCATCTCAATAATCTGTTTCTGTAAAGTGGCAAAGGACTTATCTGTCAGGAATTGAGAAAATTTTATTAGATGAAATTGAATCGGATTACAACAATGATAGCCTCCACTATTTATAGAACTAGTTTAGGTAACTAACAAGAAACTAAAATGCAACAGAAACTAACACAGCTAATTATAACTGAACTACAACTGAATTAAAGTCACTAAACAAACCTCCACCTTGACTTTAATTCTACTAAAGTACAAGGTCAACCTTTACTTCCAGCTGTCAACGTTTAGAAGATCTAAACAGTGCCTAAACTTGCCCAAAGTAACAGGTTTAGTAAGAGCATCAGCTGGGTTATCTTCGGTCTTTACTTTCTTGACTTTAACCCTTCTTTCTGACCGAATGAAATGGTAGCGCACATCTATGTGCTTCGTTCTCTCATGATGCACCTGATCTTTAGCAAGACAGATTGCACTCATGCTGTCACAAAACACAACAGCCTGATCTTGATGAAAACCAAGATCCCCAAGTAAACCTTTTAACCAAATACCTTCTTTTGCAGCTTCAGTTAGAGCCATATACTCCGCTTCAGTTGTAGACAACACAACTGAAGGTTGTAAAGTTGCTTTCCAACTTACCACTAATTCTCTATGTAAACATACCCCGTTAACGACCTTCGAGAGTCCAGATCAGATGCATAATCTGAATCTGAATAACCAGCCACATAACACTCTCTTTTTCCACCATAAATTAGACCTACATCAGCTGTCCCTTTAAGGTAACGAAATATACGTTTAACAGCAACCCAATGTTCCTTTCCCGGATTAGCCATGTAACGTGAAACAACACTGACTGCATGTGCTATATCGGGCCTAGTGCAAACCATAACATACATCAAGCTCCCCACTGCACTAGAACAAGGAACTTTATTCATATATTCTTCCTCAGCCTCTGTTTGAGGTGACAAATCAGATGACAATCTGAAATTTGCCGATGAAGGCATATTTAAGGATTTTGCTGAACTCATTCCAAACCGCGCAAGAACTTTCTGAATGTAACTTTTCTGTGACAAGAAAAGCTTACCATTAATTCTATCTCGCACAATTTCCATACCCAAGATCTTTTGAGCAGCCCCTAAATCTTTCATATCAAATTCAGAATTAAGAAGTATTTTCAGCCTTTTAATTTCCTTCATATCACGAGCTGCTACTAACATATCGTCCACATACAAGAGCAAATAAATGAACGACCCATCAGCAACTCTCTTGTGATAAATGCATCAATCATATGGACTTCGATTAAACCCGTTATTCACCATAAAACTGTCAAATCGCTTATACCACTGTCGTGGCGATTGCTTCAAACCATAAAGCGATTTTTTCGGTTTGCACACATAGTCTTCTTTTCCTCGAGCAACAAACCCCTCAGGTTGACTCATATAAATCTCCTCTTCGAGATCCCCATGTAAGAAGGCTGTTCTAACGTCTAACTCTTCCAATTCCAAGTTCTGTTGTGCAACCAACGCTAACAGCACACGAATGGATGTATGACGCACCACCAGTGAAAATATTTCATTATAATCGACTCCTTGCTCTTGACTATAGCCTCTAGCCACTAAACGAGCTTTATATCTTACGCTTTCAGCTCCTGGCAGCCCTGTTTTTCGCTTGAAAATCCACTTACAAGTCACCACTTTTTAGCCTTGAGGCAATTTTACCAACTCCCAAGTCCTATTTTTATGTAGAGACTCCATCTCTTCACCCATGGCTGCTATCCACACATCAGCCTCCTTGGACATTATTGCCTCTTTGTAACTTGCTGGCTCACAAAATTCCATCTCTTCAGCAACTTGTAATGCATAGGCTACTACATCATCAAAACCATACCGAAAAGGTCTATTAACTTGTCTTCGTGGCTTGTCTAAAGCTATTGATCTAAACTCTGAGGACTGATGCACATTTTGTGACTCAACCGGCACTTCATACTCCAGCAGCCTTATCCACATCTTCATCTGAACCAACTACTTCATACTCCACTTGTTCAGATTCAACCTTATCGTGATCCCTGTTAACCGCTGTACTTGACTGTTTTTCTACAGCCCGGAGCATACAATCTTCATCAAAAATTACATCTCGGCTGAGAATTACTTTCCTTTCAGCAGGTGACCAAATTCTATAACCCTTCACCCCATCACCATAGCCCATAAACAGCCCTTTCTTCGATCTTGGTTCCAGTTTACCTTCACTTACATGATAATATGAAGGACAACCAAACACCCTTAGACCCGAGTAATCAGCCGGCTTTCCCGACCAGACTTCAATTGGATTTTTACACTCAATTGCTGTTGTTGGACTTCTATTCACTAAGAAACAAACCGTGTTCAAAGCTTCCGCCCAAAAACTTTTATCCAGCCCCGCATTTGAAAGTAAACAGCGGACCCTTTCCGGTAGCGTTTTATTCATTCTCTCGGCCACTCCATTCTGCTATGGAATGTACTGAACAGTACGATGCCTAGCAATTCCTTCACTTTTACAAAATTGATCAAACTCACCCGAACAAAACTCCAAGCCATTATCTGTTCGTAACCGCTTAATCTTCTTCCCAACTTGGTTTTCAATGAGAATTTTCCATTGCCTAAAATTTTCAAACGATTCACTCTTGTGTTTCATAATAAACACCCACGTCATTCTTGAGTAATCGTCTATAATAGACAAGAAGTATCTACCACCACCAAGTGAAGGAACTTGCGAAGGACCTCAACAATCTGCGTGAAGATAATCCAAAGTCGACTTTGTCCTATGAACACCTCTTGAAAAACTCACCCGTTTCTGTTTTCCAAATATGCAATGTTCACAAAAGTCTAACTCAGCCACTTTATGACCTCCAAGAAGTCCCTCTTTGCTAAGAATTATCATCCCCCTTTCACCAACATGCCCCAACCTCATGTGCCATAAACGTGTTAAATCTGACTCTGTTCTATCAGATTTTGAGGTTGTGGCAGCTGATCCAACAACAGTCTTTCCTTCTAAAACGTACAACGTACTCTTCTTGTTGCCTTTCATGACTACTAACGCGCCCTTAGTAACCTTGAGCACTCCATTCCCTCCATTATACTTGAATCCTTTGGAGTCCAAACTTCCCAAAGAAATCAAGCTCTTCTTTAATTTTGGAACGTGACGAACATCAGTCAAGATTCTCACTGTTCCATCATACATCTTGATACTTACCAACCCAATTCCAGCAACTCCACATGCTGTGTTATCACCCATTAACACACTTCCTGCTGAAACACTTTTATAAGTACCAAACCAGTCCCTGTTTGGCGTCATATGATAAGAACACCCCGAGTCCAAGATCCATTCATCTTTTTGATTTATTAACTCAGCAACACTTCGACAATCAGCTACTGAGAGAACCAAATCAGCCTCTGAATCCGAGTCATCGTTTGCAACAGAAGCGGATGCCTTACCTTTTCGTTTGGGACACTCATTTTTCCAATGACCCTTTTCGTTACAATGATGACAAACATCGTTGGGATTCACCTTTGATCTACCCTTGGACTTTGACCGACCTTTTCCTCTCCATTTTCCTTTTCCTTTTTCAGAGCGACTTCTTTCTCTACCTCTATCATCATCAACAACTGATAGGCCACTTGACTGACTTTCAGACCCATTCCCATTCCCAGAAGCCTTATGCCGAAGCTCTCTTGAATGTAAACTGGATCTGACTTCCTCCAACGTAATAGTATCCCTACCAACAACGAAAGAATTAACAAAGTTCTCGTATGATGGAGGCAACGAAACCAACAACACAAGAGCTGCATCTTCATCCTCAACTTTGACATCCACATTCTTTAAGTCCAGAATGGAGTTCATTTCATCAAGATGCTCCTTCAAATCCATTCCTTCTTTCATACGTAGTGAGAACAAGCGTTGTTTTAACAGCAACTTGTTAGTTAATGACTTTGTCATATAAAGACTCTCCAATTTCAACCACAGAGACACTGTTGTTTCTTCATCAGCCACCTCGTATATTACTTCATCAGACAAGGATAACAAAATGGTTGAATGAGCCTTCTCGTCTTGTTGATTAAATTCAGCATCAGTCATGCCTTCAGGTCTTTCTCCAGACAAAGGAACCCAGATCCCTTGCTGTTTTATAAGTGCTCTCATTTTAATACGCCAGAGACTAAAATTATTCTTCCCAGTGAACTTGTCGATCTTGATCATTTGTGAAGGCATCTTTCACTTCTTGAATAATCAGAGACAAGAAAGATCTTCAAGAACATATGATTCTACCCCATAAATTAGTTACAGAAAATGATTACCAAACACCAATCGATTACTAATTTCCAGACCCTATCGAAAGAAATTTCAGAAACGCTCCACCTCAAATCGAATTCTCTAATCGATCGTGACCCAGTAGCGCTCCACCTTGAATCGACTGCTTTAATTGATTGTGACCCAGTAGCACTCCACCTAGAATCGAATGCTTTAATCGATCGTTACCCAGAAGCGCTCTATTTTGAATCGACTGCTTTAATCGATCAATTCAAGAATCGTATTATCAAACACGATCGGTCTTCAACTCGTCCTGTGGCAAAGACTTCAAGAAAAACGAAAAATTGATTGCCCAGAATGCAATCGCAGAAAGCCTAATTGAAAAACGAGATTGAACTGTAGATCAATTGCTAGGAAGAAAGAATTTTAAGATCACCAAAAGCGTGACAATCAGAACCACGCTCTGATACCAATTTGTCAGGAATTGAGAGAATTTTATTAGATGAAATTGAATCAGATTACAACAATGATAGCCTCCACTATTTATAGAACTAGTTAGGACTAGTTTAGGTAACTAACAAGAAACTAAAATGCAACAGAAACTAACAGCTAATTACAACTGAATTAAAGTCACTTAACATTATCTACTTGTATAGGCTGCTCACACCGTCTCAAAATAGAGACTAGATCGGAATTTTCAGATGTAATTTCAGGACGTTCTTGGAGCAGATGGGCTAATAAAATGTGTCGTAATTCCTCAACTAACATAGTGTATGCATTAGATGGTTGACGAGGATGAGATTGTGGAGGAAGGTTGATAATCCTCTGTCGGGATGGTGATTTTGGTTTTGGAGGAGCCTTAGTCATAGGGACTTTGCCTTTATCCACAGGAGCACCGGTGCTTGTGCTCTCTATCCCTTGGGTGTGGGCTGGTTTAAGTTTTTCTATGGAGTATTAAAGGCTATGACCGAATTGAGGGGGTATTGTAACTCCGGGTCCACTTAGGATAACCGTTGTCACCATCACTGATGTAGCGTCAGTTTGTTGGCCTACTTTCAGAGCTGGTGCGATGTTAACTCTGGTAGGACTTTCTCCCGATCCTCGTGACGCACCTGTGATTAGTGGTATTATAGGAGTTCCGGCTTGGCCATAAAGACCAACAATAGACGCAAAAGGTGTATGTGTCCTAAAACTAGATAAAACATTTTGTGGTGTAAGAAGTAGACTCGTAGTGATCAATGAACTTTCAGTGGTATGGGGCAGATTACCACTTGCTTCAATACCACCAACCTCCGAACGAGGTGGTGATAGATGATGTGAAAAATCTCCGTGTGGAAATGAAACATCCGTCTCTTAAGAGATAGACGAGTGGCTTAGGAGGGGTGTGGCTTGCACTGTTGGGCGAACAGTGGTTTGCGAAGATGATGATAACGAAGGAGATTTCGTGAGGGAAGGTTTGCGAAGGCTCTTTTGTTGATTACGAGAAACAAGAGGGAAGGGTGATCGGTGGTATTGAAGCAAGTGGTAGTTTGCCCCATACCATTAAAAGTTCATTGATCACTACGAGTCTAGTTCTTACACCATAGAATGATTAATCTGGTTTTAGGAGACATACACCTTTTGCGTCTATTGTTGGTCTTTGTGCCAAGCCAGAACTCTTGTAATACCACCTATCACAGGTGCGTTACGAGGATCGGGAGAAAGTCCTACCAGAGTTAACGTCACGCCTGCTCTGATGCTACATCAGTGACAGTGACAACAGGTATCCTAAGTGGACCCGGAGTTACAATACCCCAGTCTTCAGGACTGCGGCTCAACTCGGTCATAGCCTTTAATCCTCCATAGCAAAACTTAAACCAGCCCACACCCATGGGATAGAGAGCACAAGCACCGGTGCTTCTGTGGATAAAGGCAAAGTCCCTATGACTAGGCTCCTCCAAAACCTAAATCACCACCCCGACAGAGGATCATCAACCTTCCTCCACAATCTCATTCTCGTCAATAATCTGATGCATACACTATGCCAATTGACGAATTAGAAAACATGTTATTAGCCCGTTTGCTGTAAGAACGTCCTGAAATTACATCTGAAAATTCCGATCTAGTCTCTGTTTTGAGACGGTGTGAGCAACCTGTACAAGTAGATAAATCCTTTGCCACTTTACAGCAACAAATTATTGAGATGGGTTCCACTCTACAAAAACATATTTCCGATTCCATCAACGATCTGGAAGATAGAGTGGATTGCGCGCTTAATAAGGTTTTGATGCTGTTAATGAAATTGGAAGTCGAATCAATTCTAAACAGCACTGTTTGGATGAATTTTGTGTTTCTATTCGAACACGGTGTGATGATTCCGATGATGAATCGGATCACCGGTGCTTCATTAATGACTTACTAATATATAATGAGTCATTAATAAGTATTAATGATGGTTACAAATGATTACAAATGCCTAGCATAAAATTCAGTGTATGGTCACCCCGTAATTTGGGGTATGAGAGGAATATATGCTAGGCCATTATGGAGAATGCTAGGTTGTGCCTCTGTCGGATCATGATTCATGGCAGGATTGTCCACTTGTAAAAGTCCGTGCAGGCTCCCGACATGAAAATTCAAGGTGATGGGAAGCGATCAGTAACCATTATATATACGTACACATATGAAACTATGCACACTTGCACACATGCAACTTTTCCTACATACAAGAACATCAAAGTGTGTATGCACTCAAGATTCAGATACCCTAGAAACAAAATCATAGTTCACCTAACTGAAGATCAGATGATCATATTCATGAACTCATACCTAAAATCCAAACTAAATCGATTGTAATACTTGTTTAACAAATGTGTGACGCTAAAGGCAAAATTGTTCTATCATAAGCAACATAAACGCAACTTTGACCACACATAAAACGATACATGAACCGATGAACACACTTATATATATAACTATTAAATCTACCTTGCATCTAAACCTTGGACGTTAAAAAACCCCTTGTTACAACACCATGAACCAGCACAATAACTGAAAGTTACCGAATCATAAATATTGGTTCAAATTTAATGTAATTTAATAAGGAAAAAGTGTTGGTTTTTTTGAGCCAGAAAAAACTAATAATAATATATCTTGTTAATCGATTTCATCATAACCAGGATTAAAGCTTCTAGAAAATCTTTATATCTATCAAATTAAACGAGCGGAAGCAAAAACACAGTTTTAACAAAATTCAAGAAAACCTAGAGTAGATCTAAGTAAGGAATTCATGGGTGAGCAATCCAATTGAAGAAAGGGGAATTGGACGGCTAAGATTGGTTCTCGCAATAAAAACAGTTCTCAAATGAACTTTTCACTATATATATATAGGGGAGAGTTCATTTGAGAACCGTTTTTATTGCGAGAACCGCAAGAACCAATCTTGGCCGTTCATTTTGGATAATGAAATTCATGGATGAAGAGCGGGGGGGGATTGAGTGTGGCAGGGTGCATGTAAGGAATTCATGGGTGGGCAATCCAATTGAAGAAAGGGGAATTGGACGGCTAAGATTGGTTCTCGCGGTTCTCGCAATAAAAATGGTTCTCAAATGAACTTTTCACTATATATATATATATATACATATATATATATAATCCTAAATAAATATACATAATTAATAACTCGTTTGGATAAATAACCAATAAATTAAAAACCATTAATTTACTAACCTTTAAAACCCTATAGAATAATATTACCCATCTTGATTGCTAACACTGCTTGAAACCACTCACATGTGTGACCCTTAAGTGTCCTATAACATTGGTTGTGATATCCGGTACCTGCTATGCACACTATCTCTAACAAAAAGAAAAATCACCATAATCATAAAAAAAAACATAAATGAAAACAATCTGACTAAACAATTAACAATAGATGCATGTAGATATCACAAACTGGAATTTCATGAATAGATATATACCTTATTCCATAATACTAATATATCAAACCTTGTGTAGTTTCAAGACAGAGAGATGGCAATTATTTGGTGTCACACGCCATCGGATCACCCGAGAGAAAACAATCAGACCACCAGCCAGCACCTTCTTCTCCTACTCAACTTTATCACCATCGCACAGCATACAACGATATAATAGTATGTGTCATTATGATCTCAATCAGCTTCTTTGCTTTCTACAGGTGATATCCAGGGTACAGAAAAAAACCAAGCTTTTTCATTCTTTCTAAGAAAAACTTGCAACTCATAATATGCAGCAGCAGCCTGTTTTGCAGAACATGGTTTCAAGATAAAGAATGGCCAGGACAGCAAAACCTCTGGCAATGTATAATCCCATCTCAAGGAGGTTGGCATGGAGTGCATGTAAAACAACCCTAGGTTATGCTTCTTTGTAAATTTAGTTTAGTAGAACAGACAAAATAGTGATCAGCATTTGGAAACATCTTTGTTTCAGTAAAAGTAAAATCTAGCATAAATGAAAGAAAGGTGTATACAGTCAGGCAGAAGTTACACAAATGAAAGATTAAAACCTAATTAATTGTATGATTTAAGCTATACTAGATCTCATTTGACAGTTGACACTGCCCCACAATCCACATCATCTCTAACATGCATCTTGTGCTGCAAAAATATAACACAAGAAAAGGAACTGAGAAAATTGCATGCACAAAGAAAATCCATACAGTAATAGTCTGGCACAAGATGGATATTTATCAAAAAAGTTGCGTTTTTGATCCTGAAAAGGCCAAAATGTTATCTTCTCCAAAGAAAATACACAAAGTAGTAGTTCCCTTTCCCTAAAATATGTCTATGAGATCTAATTTCAGAAAATTGCAGCAAATTTCTACAACACTGAAGCTACATTTGTCTACAATTTAGCATATTCTGTGTATGAGGGGTTGTGGAGGGCACAAAATTTGGCCTTTGTAACTCTTGAAAGTCCTTCATACTGACTGACTGACAAGGGCAGGCAATGAACACCTGGAGCTTTGCTAGCTGCGGTGAAAGATTGATCTTAATTAATACTTCAGATTCCAATATTCCAGAAGCAAGCGACTTACCCACATACATGACAGTTGCTAAACTATAAAAGCTAAAAGACTCATAAGTTAGCTTTAATGTAAAACAGCATTATCAAAAAGTTGTTTGCTTTTATTCATACAAAAATATGAAAGATGAATAATCACTAAATCTCATTCTTATCACAAGGTGTTTTTGGTCAACCTGACACACTTCTGCCATGCACTCAAGTTATAAGTGATTACATGAACTTGTTACCAAAGGGAGATGATTTGTACACAAGACAAATTTGTCATACACAACAATCATGACTTTTATGCTCCTATGCACCCACTATCAATATATCGTATCCACATGTTTAAAAGTATTATGGTCTAATCACACACTTTTTGTTGTGTATGACAAATATGTGTTGTGCACAAATCATCTCCCGTTACGAAATCCTTCCATTTAGCCACCTCTAGTCCATGGGCCAAATGAAGCAAATTTGTAGAAAAAGATTTAAGTAAAATTTCAAAAAATAAAAAATAAAATCTCAACAATCAAATCAGAAGCATCAGCAAGTGATTGGCATTCAGAATACATCTTTACAACACCAAAAGATATTATAATGCAGCAAAAATATTTTGAAAAAGTTGTGTGAAAATGTAGCATAAAAGTGAGGCTAAAGTCACAACATTGTATTTTTTTCATTCTGGTTTATGATTCACTTATGGTTTGACCAAAAATTTTAGAAAAACCAAATACATCGAATTGAATTGATCGAATAACCCAAAAATCAAACAGATGTTAATCTTACCGGAATCAAATGCCTAAGTTAGACCAAAAAAACAAGACCGAATTTGTGATTTACTCGCTTCTTTTTCACATGAATGTTCCTTGGTCGACTTTTAAATAACATAATCTGTTTAAAATGTTAAAACACATTATCTAATAGTTATAATGTCAAACAACAAATACTTATCTAAATGCTATCTCGTACACTCTATTTTATTAAAACTGAAAAAATAATTTTGAATAGTCAAAATCATAAATCATTTACATATTCAACCACCGCCACTTTAAAACTTTGTGTCTTTCTACTCTCAAGAGTCAAGACAACCGCAAAGCAACTTGAATTATGACAAAGTGAACCGAACCATTGCAATATGTTATCTCGTTTTGGGGGTAAAAAAGAAGTTTAAACATAAATCATATTCGAGGAATTTTACACTTTCCATCTTCTAGGCTTCCTAAGCGGGATCACCCCGTTTTTTAAAGCGACACAATACACACAAGTAGCATTTGTAACCATGCCTTGTCGATTCATCTCATTAATCAAAACATCGAAGACGACTCTATCAAGCATTTCGCTTGTTCCTCTGCACACCAAAACCAAAAGTAACATGGCTTTCTCAATCTTTCCTTCTGCACAAAGCCCTCTAACCACAATATTCAACGTGAATGTTTTTGGACTCAATCCCATACTTATCATTTCACACAAATTTACAAAAGCTTTGTCGATCTCACTCCCATTGCAAAAGGCTTCAATTACTAGCTCATAAGCACAAGGGTCAATATCACAATCTCTCTTAGACATTTCATCAAACACTTGGTAGGCATCTTTCAGTAGCTCTTTTTCCTTTCTGGATTTCCTGCATACTCCTCTTAATAATGTGTTTGTCATTCTTTCATCAACCCCAAACCCCTTATCTAACATCTCATTATAAACCCTAACACCTGCTTTAATTTCCCCCCATTGTAACAACCCATGTAACAATGTGCTGTAAGTAACATAATCAGGGTTGCAATTTCTCTCTTTCATTTGCTTCAACAAACCAAAACCCTCCATTGGTCTACCTTCCTTAAAATAGCCATTGAATATGGTGTTGTAAGTCACTATACTTGGAGTTAATCCCATCTCAATTGCTTCATCAAGTAATTCTAAAGCCTCATCTGACCTACCCACCTTGCAGAAACCATCCATCACTGTAGTGTAAGTATAAATATCTGGCTGCAAACACACATTTCTACCCTCGTTCCAAATTTTCTTGATTTTTGACAATAATTCATAAGCTTCTTCAACTCTACCCACATAACACAACCCTTTTAACAAGCAATTGTATGTGTTAATTGTAGGATCACATTTCACCTCGCCCATCATCTCAAACACTTCAAATGCTTGGGTTAACCTACCTTTTTTGCAAAATGAATTAAGTACTTGAGTAAAGGTTTTGACTTTAGGGGATTCCAACCCATTTCCAATCATGTGTTCCAAAACTTTTTTAGCCTCCATTGGCTCATTTCTCTTGCAGTGACAGTGAATAAGAATGGAAAAAGTCAAACTATCCGGAGATAACTCATATTTTGATATATCAGAGTACAATTTATAGGCAAGATCCACCTCATCTGATAAAACCAAACCCATAAACAAATGATTAAACTGAGTTAAGGTTTCAATTTTTCCATCTTCGATCATCTCAGCCAAATCTTGGGCATATTTGCTTCTATTTTTGCCTTCTTGTAATGGGATTAAGTTTTGGTTTTTCAAGTGAGAATCCAAAATCAGCGTTCGTGATCGGGTTTTTGTTGCAGAGAAGATGAATCTTCTGGGGTTTGGGGGATTGAAGAACAAAGGAGATGGAGAAAATTGAAAGGGAAAGTGAGAGAGAGACGAGTATGAAGCTCCAGGTGATAGAGAATCCATGTTGGCCTTAGAAGATCATGTAAACGGGGAAACACTCTTAAAGTCTGAAAATAAATTTAAACGCATGTTTTATTTATAAAATTGTAAGAAAATAATGTCTTAAAACAATTAGAAAAAAAAAATTAACATGCAACTTAATAAAGAAAGTAGATTGTCTATGTAAAATTGATCATGTATAAACAAAAAGTATGGATAAAAATTGAAGTTTATTGCTTGAAATTAGGGGTGTTGGTAGTCCGGATTAGTTGGTATATGTAAAAAATTCATAACCAAACCGACAATCACGGTTTCAAGAAATATTAAACCAAACCAAAAATGATAACAAAAAAGTTATTCTATTTTATACGGTACAAGTAGAAAGATGATAGATCTTTGAAGTATGGTGTTTTAAAATTGGTTGATGCTACATGGCCGATCCATGAAAAAAGACTCATGGGGGTACCGACCCATAGAGGTGTTTTAGCCCCCACTTATTTATGCTAATAGGCTATGAAAACCGATGGCTAGGATTGATTCGATCAGGACAATTATTATGCTGTATTTTGAACTTTCATGCTATTATATATTATTTAGATTAGATGGTTGTAATATGTTCTTGAACTTTCCATACAATTGTTAATATTAAAAACAAACATTTCAAAACAGAGAGTTGAAATCTATAAAAGAGAAACGACGAAACAGATTTCATAAAGAAAAGAGACACATATGAGAAACATGTATAAAACATAAATAAACTAGCTAAAATCTATAATAATAATAGCAGCTAATTAATAAAATCTTATTTAACAGCTAAAATCATATAAAAAGGATAAGAAACACACAGAGAATCCTTATAATTTCGAGTATAACCACATGGGAGTGGGAGGTTTATAAACCAACAATTTCACCAGACGATTAGGGGGAGGAACATTACCTGATTCCGAGCGGTCCAGGGGGAAGGAAGATTATGATGCTGTCAACGAATAGCTTTTCAACTCTCGCTTACGAGCTACCTAGCGTCGACTGTCGATTAGGAGCTGAGCTACCCATCGATAGATTAATGTCGATTAGTAGTGCCGACTGCTGAGATATGAGACTCAATCCCCATTCCCAGGGTTACACAAATATAAGATATCTATATAAATAAATACTCCATGTAAAGATAAAAAAAAAGGTATATATATATATATAATAAAATAATTAAATGTAAATAAATATCAGGATGGGTATTCCGAGTGGGATCCTTAAACTCGTCCCCCTTCTCTGTTACAATTCCCGAACACATTCTGTTTATTTCAATTTTTAATTTTGAGTTGTTTTATCATTCAGTTTTGACCGTTGTTAACTCCAAAATAACTAACTTTAGGTATCTGAATATTAGATAAACTATGATGGACTTATAGATACTTTCTAATAAGATCGACCTCCAGAATAATCATAATCAAAGTTCAAGCACTTACTAAGGATCGACTTGTTTATTTAGGATGGTGCACTAAACACGGTTCGGTTATCATCATCACAAAATATTCTCAAATCTTGTACTATTACACCTATTCTAGTAAGGTTAATTTAAAGATGCAATACCCGGGAGGGGTGTAGTGAACCACATCACATGATCATATTATGTAACGCCAGTTTTTTTTCTTTGTTAAGCCAACACATACGATGATCACACCTCAATACATGGTGAACCCATCATAATGGAGTGGTGATCACATCATGATCAAATATCGCTACGCTATACCGTAATCTCTTACAAAATAGTTTTTTTCTTCTCTTTGTAATCATTATTTCCCAAGTAAGGGTAAGCACAAAACCGTCAAAAGCAAGCAAACAGATCCATATTGACGCTAAGTGGTCGATTTGGTCCGTTAAGAAGTGTAATGTATTCCGGTGGTTTTGAATATATAAAACCGAATTAGGAAATATAATATTGTTTTGTAGAAAAACAACATACTCAAAAAGCCTTTTCAGCGTGAATGCGCAGAAGATGAAATTTATAAAGAGCTTGAGCTTATGATATGGGTCTCAATGTCATTGTGAACGCTATAATTTTTTTAACAAGAAAACCAAGCAAGTGGTGAGTATTATTTAGTGTGTTTTTTCCATTACAAAAAAATTGCTACCAAAAATGACGTATAAAAAGTTGTTAAACAAGTTTAATTTTTTAGGATGCTTTAAATATATAGACATTTTCTTTGAAGCATTACATTTTCTTTGGTTGGTTTATAAACAATTATGAATTTTTGATATCAATTTATATAACGTACTATTCATCTCATCTATAATATTATATAAATCATTTAATTTTTTTCACTACTTCAATCTAAAAATTCTTAAATTTCAATCGATACTACATTTTTATCAACCATCCAATATTTAACAATTTTATTTTTCTTCTAATTTATTTAACTTTTCAATCATTTAAATATATCATTATACTAACATACTGTTTCATACCAATATAATTATTTACTTACATCAATATAATTTTTAAAATCTTATTATTTTTCTCTATCCTTATTTTATAAAAATATTTTTTTCTTACTTCAATGTATTTTAAAGTAATAAAGAAAATAATGAAAAAATAAATATTTTACCAAACAAAAACTATTCCATTAGTATTAAATTGTACGAATAATATACCATTTTAAAAAACCAAAATATTGGGCAATTAGCTAGATTTTATTTAGAGAAAATTACAAATTTCGTCCCCGTGGTTTACCACTTATTACATCCGCGGTCCTTTATGATCGTTTATTACGTTGCACATCACCATGGTACGTAGTTTGTTACGCTGTCGGTCCCTAGCCCTAACTTCCGTCCAAATGGACCGTTAAAACACACACGTGAGTAACATGTGATGGGCATAAATGTCATTTCCCTTACCCCTCCTTCATCTGACTTCTTTCTTCTTCTTCTCTCTTCATCCGTGTAGAAGTCATAGAGACATCACATCCATTTCCCCTCTTTTCTTCATCTTCCTTCATCTCTGTAAAAGTGTGAAGCCCTACTTTTTTCAATAATGGTGGTACATGCATGGAGTATTCGAGATCCTGATGAAGAACAATATGATTGCCAAAAACTATACGGTAATATTTTTGAATAATGTTGTGTTTTTTTATTTTTGTTATCTAAAGTTGCTAATGAACTTCATAATCAATGATTTGTAGAGAATGAGCCAAATATGTTCTCTATTCGGCTTCATTATGGTGGTGTATTCACTGGTTCAGTACCAGGACGGAAATATGTGAAGGGAAGGGTAAGATATGTATATTGTTTGGACATTGATTTGTTCTCTATTCTTGAGTTAAATGACATTGTTGAAGAGTTGGGAGTCAACGAAGGTCAATTGATGTATTACCACTATGTTGATCCTAATAGCGACTTAGACTTTGGTCTTCATGCCCTAGGCAGTGAGATGGATGTTCACAGCTTTAGTAAGTTTGTTAGTCAACATAAATTAATTAATGTGTATATTGAACATGCTGTGACGAAGTTGGACACTTATAAACGCTCCCCACACAAACCCAGTGTGATTATTGAGGAAATTGTTGATCCAAATGAGGGTAGACACCAAAATTCAAAAGCTAGTAAAAAATTGTTACTTGAATGGCATGAGGATCCTGTTAGTCAAGTCACCCAAATTGAAAAACCACTTGATAAGTTGCAAATCCGAAGCATTTCTAAAGGTAAATCTGTGCTTACTGATGAGCCTGTTAGCCAAGTAGATACAACTGTAATTGATGATGATTTCTTTGACTTTGATTCTATATTTCATGTTGAGAATGATGGTAATGAGAATGATGGTAATGATGTTAGTGACAGTGAGGACAGTGACTTCATTGTCGATAATAACAGTGACATCAATGAAGTGGAGGTTGATATGAGGGATTTTGATAAGCATGTTGATACTACACTTGAGTACATGGGACCATCCGATGGTGTAGGAGAGGAGAATATTTGTTTAGATGAGGATGAGATTAATGTAGTGGAAACTGAGAATTTTGAAACTGATGGTGAATATGATGAGGATGATGAAGGGTTTGGTACTATGAGGAAGAGAAAAACAAGTAGAGGAGATGCTAGTGAGGAAGAAGAAGTTATTAAGAACAATTTCTATCTTGGTCAAACCTTTAGCAACTCAAAGGAAGTAAAGGATTTGATAAAGAAGCATGTTGTGGAAACAAGAAGGGATCTGAAGATGGTTAAAAATGACAAGTTGAGGGTGAGGACTGTATGTATGGGTACTTGTCCCCAATTAAACAATGATAGTGGTCCTAGTTTGAAAACAAAAAAGACAAAGAAGATGTGAATAGTCAAAAGTCTACTAAGTGTCCTTGGACTTTACACATTTCTAAATTACCAAATGTTGAAACCTGGCAAGTAAAGACATACATTAATAAGTGTAATATCCTCAAATATGGCCTATTCGCGTGCTCCATTTGGTACGTGAGATTTATTTAAATGAATTAAATATAAATATATTTGTAAGAATTAATAGATTTTAGTTATTGGTCAGTTAAATTGTGAAATTAAAAATAGTAATAAAAATAGAAAAGAATTATAAAATAATAACTGGTTTCAAACGAGGTTTCCAAAAATATCCTCGTTAGTTGAAACGGTTACTCGGGTGTCGTGTTGTATGTTGAAAAGAGGAACAAAATACCCTAAGTGGATAATAGAGAACTCAAGGTCGGTTCTCTCATTATCACCTTACTGGCAACACACACACACACTTACGAAAACACACACACACACCTCACGATATTTGCTCTTGTTCTTGAAGAAGGCAACTCAAACAAGGATCATTTGGAGTTGGATTAAAGCTTAATTCTTGTTCTTCATCTGCCCATAAGCTTCAAATCATCATCATATTGCTACTAGTAAGCTTTTTCTCCCTTTGTTCTTCATTTTAGGTTTAGGTCAAGAATTGGGTAAAACTAATTTAGTTAACCAAGCTTAGATTTCTTGATTGCAATATGTTCTAGGATCATTAGGGAGTTGATTGGAACTGATTTTAGGAATTAAAGTAGCTATTTTGATTGAATTTCTTGAAATTGACCAAATGGGTCAAATATGGTGATTTGAAGAATCATACAAAAATCTGATGTTAAAGCTTGATATTTTAATGTTTATAGACTCCCTTTGATGTCCCAAACTTAGTACACAACTTGGAATTAATTAAGAACATGTTAAAGTTGGGTTTGGAGTAGCTGAAATCTGGGCAGAACACAAATTCTCGTGGCCTGTATGAATGTCGCGGCGCGACCATGGCTGCAGCAAACAGAATGTTGTTTTCCAATGGATTAAGTATATGTAATGCACTTGTATCACTTTTGACCAATTTTGGGGTATTTGGGTTAGTTTGAACATTTTTACTAACTTGGACATAATTAGAGAACTTAACATTAGAACTAGCATATGTAAGTGATTTGTGGTATTCTAAATGAGCCTTTATGTAAACAATAGGTAATTAAGCATCAAGGAAGGCCGAATACATATTTGAGATATATTTGAGCACCAAGGTGAGTACTGACTTGTATGAATCCAATAAAGGAGGTTTTTGAATGCTAATTGTTTAAATGAACACGGTATGCTATTTTTATGCAAATAGACTTGTATATTTATATATAAGCTTAGAAACAAGTTATTGACATGAAGTATGATATATTTGGCATGTATTTAAATATATGCATATTTATTGAGATATCTGGATATATATGATTTCATATGTGAAAGCATGCATGCTATGATCTCTTTTATGAGATAATGATGAGCTATGTGAAAAGTCCGGACATATGTGCATGAAAGGTCAGCTTCGGCTGGGTCTTAGGGGCCTTCGGGCAATTGTTCGGGACTAATGGTACTCGAGTGCCATTCCTTTAACATTTGGGGTGATTGCCTTAACTGGTTGAGCCTAATGAGCCTTTGGCTCCGTAACGAGCAGGTGGAGTCACTTATGTGATGATACCAGCACGGTTGGCAGTGTTTGATTCCCCCGGTGGTTGTTATTGAGCCGGACTAGCTATCTGGCAAGATATAGCACTGCTGGACATGTCAGCATTACCACTAATTGTTAGGATAGCATTGTATGCTCATATTTGATTCATGACTTGCTATTATTGCACTTATACCTGCCTGTATTCACTAGCTATTTTAAATAGCTAATCCTGTTGTTGTTTTCCCTTTTTCAGACAAAGTATAGGCAGGCCTGGTGAAACGGGAACCCTTATGCTTTTGTACGGGTTTTTGAGGAACACTGCTTTTGGTATATAATATATATACAATGGTCGGTTTAGTTTAAAGTAACACCAATAGTCATGTTTGGCAAGTTTTGTTTTGTATATACGCCAAACACGTGTTTAAATTGTAATAGTTTAATAGGCTTGTGTTTGTTTATTGTTTTTGAAAATTCCGCTGCTTTGTTTTTGAAATTCGGTTAGGATAACTAACAGGTAAACATTCAATTTACAAACGGACCCATGCAGTTTGAAAACTCAAATTTTAACTGATTTTTAAGGTTTCAAAGGCGGTGTTACAAGTTAGGTATCAGAGCCTAAGTTTGAGGGAATTGGGTACTTGAAAGAGTATTCAATCTCAAACTCGGACCCGACCATTATGAAGTGTTCCTAATTGGGTAAAGGGGTTTGAGTATGAGAGTTATATGATAAGTACTTGTATTTAGCTAGTCTATATGTTTATGTGTAAGTATAAGTGCTATAATGAATAATCCTTCTTTCATATAGCAAAAGTTGAATATGTATGCACAACCAGGTGCTATTGAACAAGCACTCAAAGAAATGGAGGACGAAGCCTCCCATATACCTCCTCAGCAGGTTGCAGATGAGCAGCCATTCTGAAGGTGCACCTGCTGATAACGTGCAACAGGCGTACATCATACGCCTTGAGGAAGAGCTCCGTACTGCAAAGGAGCTTCTACTCAACTCGGCGAGACATTGAGCTCTTGGACTTTGGATGGGAATAATTCAATATATCCTGTTGCATATGCTATTGTGGAAGCAGAGACATTGAGCTCTTGGACTTGGTTTCTTCAATGTCTTGGGGATGATCTTGATCTTACAACCAATTCAAACTTCACTTTCATAAATGATAGACAAAAGGTTAGTTAATTATCCATGTTTATAACTCAAACTTTCTTCCATTAACTAATTGCTTTTCACTGGTTCTGTAACAGGGTCTTATTCCTGCTATTGCAAAGGTGTTTCCTTGTGTTGAACACAGATATTGTCTCAGACACATCCATGAAAACATGAAACAGAGTTGGAAGGGGAAGGCTTACAAGGATTTGTTGTGGAGGTGTGCAACATGTACTACTGTTCAAGATTTTGAATTGGCAATGAAAAAAATTAGAGAATTAAACCCTGCTTGTGCTGATTGGTTGGGACAGATACCACCACTCCATTGGACCAGATCCCATTTCTCAGGTAATTGAAGGTGATAATTGTTATTAGTGCTATATACGTTTTAGTTATTAACTTTTTTTATTTATTAATCAAATCTCAGGAAGGTCACACTGTGATGTTTTGTTAAACAACTTATGTGAAGTTTTTAATAGGCAATTGGTAGATGGTAGGGACAAACCAGTGATAATTGCCTTAGAGTATGTTAGAGAATACTTGATGAAGAGGATTGTTAACGTTCAAAATGTTATTGAAAAGTGTACTGGTCTCCTTACTCCAACTGCAACAAAGACTCTAGAGGTGATTAAAAAAGAAGCTGCACAATATAGAGTTATTTGGAATGGAGGATCAAAGTTTCAAGTTAGTGGGCCATGGATGGACCAATGTGTGGTTGATACTCAGGAGAGGGTTTGCAGCTGTAGGAAGTGGGAACTAACAGGCATTCCATGTAAGCATGCTGTGGCAGCCATTTGGAACATGTCATTGAATAGCCAAAATGTTCAAATGCCAAAATATTGGGTTGATAAAGCTTATTGGGTTGAAACATGGAAGAAAGTTTATAGCTTCAAAGTTGGACCAATCAATGGAAGAAACATGTGGCCTAAGTCAACAGTCCCTACTACTCTTACAGCACCTAAACATCACAAACCAGTTGGAAGGCCCAAGAAAAAGAGAAGAAAGACTACGGATGAAGTTAACAACCTGAAGAAGGAAGGGAAGCTGTCAAGAGCAAAAAAACCAGTGGTTTGTGGAAAATTCAAGGGGGAGGGGCATAACAAAAGGACTTGTAAGGGGGGTGGCCAGTGACTTTTCTACTAATTCTGTCTTCTTTTGTGACTTGATGAAAACTTGTTTTGGTTTGCAGTGCTTTTATGCACATACTACTATTTGCTTTTTGTGGTTGCTTGTGGTTGTAACCGATGTTTGTTGGCTTTATTGTGGTCAACAAGATTCTATGTGTACTGCTATTTGCTTTTCTGCCCTAGCTTGTGGTTTGTAGTGCTTTTATGCACAGACTATAAATCTTTATTGTGGATATTCAAATCTTTGCCATACTTGTGGATTTGACACATCAATCTTTATTGTGTATTCAAATCTTTGCCTATAAATCTACTTGTATGATAACCTCATTAAACCACACAACAACCAAATGGCAGCAGATATGTATTTCATGTTGCACTTTAAAAAACACAACATCAAACAGGGAATGGTGGTAAGAATCATCTCTTTTTAGTTCATACATTTGTTTTTACCATCATTATAACATATAATTTCTTCTATTTTGGTAGACTATCCCCGCATACTTTGTACGAATGCATGAACTTTGGAAGTTTTCGACATGCAATGTAGAAATGAATGGAGTTCGTCGTGACTTCAATTTAACTCTCCATCCAGACTCTCGAAGGCCTGACAAAATCCCAGATCATGTTTGCATAAGAGGTGACTTTGAGAGCTTCATACAAAGCAATAACTTACCCACTAATTGTTGGTTGAGGTTCAGTGTGATTGTGTACAGATCACAAAACCCTGCTGTGGAGTTCCGGGTCGCTAGAGAGGATAGTGATAATGAAGTTATTTTGATTGATTGAGGTTCAAGCAAGCAACGGTAGTTGTATGTAATAAGTGTACTTGTTTTGTGTGTGTGCTCTTGTAAGGAATTTATGTAACCGGATGTTTGCAAGCAATGCTAGTAATGTTTTGGGTTTACAAAGCATATGTTTGATACCAAAAACAGAGGCATTCACAATATGATACCAAAAACATTCTTAATTCATTAAAGCATATCCATAAACAAGAAAAGATAAACACAACCATTTTTACACTAACAATAAAAAAAGCCCTGACTTGATCTATTTACTACCTTCCAAAAAGCAAAATACTAAAAAATTAGGGCTAATTTTTTAGAACAGGGCATAAAAAAGAAAGATAATCCAACTTAAAATGAGATACATCTTCAATCTCCAAATTCGTGCATCCTTCTGTTTAATCATTTCTTCAAGCCTATTCTTCGAGTTCAACAACCCAGGGATGATATCCCTTGATCTTTCGCACATCGCAGGATCGATCCACCCTATGAAGGTACAATCGGAGCCCGTCACCGGACAACCATAAAAACGCCTCCCTGGATTTGTGGTCGTCCATGATGTCCTCACTATCGCACGCCTTCCACACCAACATAACACCATTTTCTTGCTTTTCAAATGGGGTTGAAAAGAGAGAGGAAGAAAGAGATGAGCGAAGAAGAAAGAGAGAAGAAGAAGAAAGAAGTCAGATGGAGGGGTAAGGGAAATGACATTTATGCCCATCACATGTTACTCACGTGTGTGTTTTAACGTTTCATTTGGACGGAAGTTAGGGCTAGGGACCAACAGCGTAACAAACTACGTACCATGGTGATGTGCAACGTAATAAACGATCATAAAGGACCGCGGATGTAATAAGTGGTAAACTACGTTACGAAATTTGTAATTTTCTCATTTTATTTACCAATTTAGAGAACAAAAACCGAATGCATATCTATCGTTCCAGTGATTGCAGAGCTGAATTCTGGGCATCATCACCTTCTTCATCGATTACGAGGATTCGCTAAAAACCACTCAGAGTCGTAATCGTGATTTGATCGGAAGTCGCATATTATATTCTTGAACAATGAGACGGAGACCAGGAATCGGTGGCTTACAGACCGCTGCCGCTGCTAGGGTTCGTATCAATTTCCCTTCTTTTTACTTGCAGACAGACAAGTATGAATTCATGTATTTTTGATGATTTTTGTTTATGGAAAACGACGTATCAGGATCAATATCGGTTACTGGGAGAAAATGTAGCAAAGCTACGAACAGATCTTATGAAAGAACAGCTTTCCACATTCCGTTCTCAACTAGAAGACTTTGCTCGCAAACATAAGGTGTTTAATCAATTGTGTGCTTTTCCCCTAATTTGGTGAATTATAATTTTTAATATCAGTATTGAATTTTCGTGTTTCATTAAACTTAAAGTTTGTATTCTGATGACTAACTGTATAATATGAATGGAAGATCTTCATAATGGGAAATTATAATGTTATAAAGCAAAATTATGATCTTTTAGATTGTTCATAGTTTCTGATGCTAACTGCAGAATGACATTCGCAAGAACCCTGCTTTCAGATCACAGTTTCATGAGATGTGTGCGAAAGTAGGAGTAGACCCGCTAGCTTCAAATAAAGGTTTCTGGGCCGAGCTCTTAGGGATTGGTGATTTCTATTATGAACTTGGTATGTGTTTGTTTCTAGCCATTGATATTTATCTCTTCACTATAGACATTTTTATACAGAATTATCGACTGATCTTGTTGAAATAAATATTTAACTATAGTTTGGATGCATTTGAATGTAGCATTGTGTTGTAGCTTCTCAGTTTATTTGATCAAGAGTCTTCCACAAATATGTAAATAAACTTATTTGGCCTTTCAGGGGTGCAAATTGTTGATATCTGCTTGGCCACTAGACCCCATAATGGCGGTTTGATCAATTTGGAGGAACTCTGCAAGATTCTAAGCCAGAGACGAAAGGGTGCTCGTGAGGCGGTGTCTGAAGATGATTGCTTGCGTGCTATTGGCAAACTCAAGGTACTGTGTTTGTGTTCTATAGAAGTGCCATTAGAAATAAAATGTTGTTAATACCTGTTCTCAACTTTGTCATTTACATTATCTGTTGGCAAACTATGAAGGATATATTATTCCCAATTTAGTTTGCAGATTTATCGCAGTTTATATGTATCATATGTATAAATTTCTGTCATTTTGAGCTATGGTTAGGGAGTGCAAACTGCTTCCAACAATCTGTAGTAGTAGTCTAAAGGTGGCAATTTGATCCATTTACTTACGAGTGGGTCATTTGTGGTTATTGTTTCGTATCTTATGGGTCAAACCGGTAAAATCAGGAAAAAGTTGGCTTAAAGAAGACAAGGTCAAATGGATGTGATGAGTTGAAAGTTGGCCAAATGTACTCAAAATCAGGGCTTTGGTATAAACTTCAGACAATAAGTGTTTTTGGTCAACTTAACCAGTTTTACCTTGCCAAAAAAATTACATATTTTGACCCAAACCTTTTTTGGCCCGTTTCCCAACTTGCCCATTGCGTCACCTCTAATCATTACGTCCCTTTAGACCACCAGCATCCAACCTATGTTACCCAACTTACCCCACTGCCACATCAGCATCCACATCATCTTTCACCTTCAACCCAACTTACCCCACAAACCCTCACATCCAACCCTTTTCAAATTTCAACCCTATATCTTTTCAGTTTTTATTTTCTATTTTTTTGTTTTAATTTAAACAATTTAAGTATTTCAAAGACAAAAAAATATTAAATAATAAGAAAATAATTAATATTCTCCGGCGGAGAGGGTTGCGAGCTCGTGCCTCGCGATCCCGCCGTGGGGTTTTGAAACCTTGCTTTTGTTTTTCTTTGTCCATTTTTTTTATAAAGAATGAAAATTTGAAGAATGAGAGATAGTGTATAGAATAAAGTAGAAAGGAGAAGATTGAAGAATGAGAAGATGTGTGAAATATGTGTAGATGTGAATGGTATTTATAGGAGAGGAAATATATATATATATATATATATATATATATATATATATAGAAATAGCATCAATATAGAACTACTCTTAAACATAGAACCCAAAGAACCATTTTGGGCCTTTAGATTAACTTGATCAAGGGCTAATATTAAATTGTGGCAAAATTGTAATTATCATACATAATTATGATGCTATAATTAAAAAGAAGGGCAAAAAAGGAATTGAAAAACATCATCAGCTCCTCACGCCTCACTATCACATTTATTTTAAAAAAACCCATTAATCATTCTAATGATCATAACTATCTCATGTTTAAGATTTTTAACAAAAAAATTATACCATTAGGTTCAGTTTTTCTTGCTCTTTAGTTCAAGACCACTCTTCCCATATTTCTAAAAATTTTATTTTGAAAATGCAAATTACGAAAATGCAAATTTCATATCTGAACATGCATATGTGGATGAAGATAATAATCAAAATGCAATTCTTCATACTCCAAAAAATTGGTTGATAATTCAATAATTTTTTTAACTAATGTAGTGTTTTGTGTATAAAAATTTGCATTGTAGTGTTGTATATGGAATTTGCATTTTGGGTTTGAACATGTAATATCAGCCCTTGAAAGTGCTACTGTTTGCATTTTGCATTTGCAATTACATGCTGCTGTTTGCATTTCACATTTTAGGTTTGAACATGTCTGCTGTTTGCATTTGCAATTACATGCTGCTGTTTGCATTTGCAATTACATGCTGCTGTTTGCATTTGCAATTACATGCTGTTGTTTGCATTTCACATTTGAAAGTGTTACTGTTTGCTTTTTGCATTTGCATTATAGGTTTGAACATGTAATATCAGCCCTTGTTACTTGCATTTCACATGCTGCTGTTTGCATTTTAGACTATTTTTTTATTTGCTAATCTGCATTTTCATTGAATGGGTTTGTGACGTGCATTTTTATTGAATCAGATTTGTGAAATGCAGATGAGAGTCGTGAGTTTGCATTTTTGTTATCTTCTTTTATTGAATCAGATTTGTGAAATGCAGATAAGAGTCGTGAGTTTGCATTTTTGTTGTCTGTTCTTTTTTTTTCATTTTCGGTAGCAAATATATGAACATGCATATATATGAAAATGCAAATATATAAACATGCATTTTTTATGTGAAAGTGCTGCTGTTTGCATTTTAGACTGATGTTACTTGCATTTCACATGCTGCTGTTTGCATTTTAGACTGTTGTTACTTGCATTTCACATGCTGCTGTTTGCATTTTAGACTGTTGTTACTTGCATTTCACATGTTGCTGTTTGCATTTTAGACTGTTGTTTCGTCAAACAATTTGCATTTTGAAAAAAAATTTAGAAAACATATCAATCTTGGTCTTGAATTAAAGAGGATAAAAAACTGAATCTAATGGTATTTTTTTTTGCTAAAATTCTTAAGGATGAATATATTATGACAATTTGAATGTTTAGTAGGATTTTTTTTAAAAAAATGAAAGTTTCCTGGTTTGAAAGAGGGGGGGCGTGAGTGTTAAATTGTAATTCAGTTTCCATTTTTGCCCTTACCCTTGATGCCACATGTCATCGTCAGGTTTATTCTTTAGGTTCTATGAATAAGTAAGGTTCTATATATAACCTCACCCTATATATATATAGTGAAAGGTACATTTGAGAACCGTTTTTATTGCGAGAACCAATCTTAGCCGTTCAATTCCCCCTCCTTCAATTGGATTGCCCACCCATGAATTCCTTACATGCACCCTGCCACACCCAATCCCCTCACGCTCTTCATCCATAAATTTCATTATCCAAAATGAACGGCTAAGATTGGTTCTCGCATTAAAATTGGTTCTCAAATGAACCCTCCCCTATATATATATCATTTTTGACCGTTACCAACGGTAAAAAGAAAAAAAATCAAACACCCAACGGGTTCCACGACTAGACGGGTTCCGGACCCATCCGAACCCCACTAGGGGCGATGGTGTTCCCAGTTTACCCTATGCAACCCCACATCGGGTTGGCTCTCCGATGCGGAGGGTCTTAACTAAGGCAACATGCTGCCTGTAGCATTGTGGCCAACTGTCAATCATGTAAATGCAACTGAGGCCCACTTAATTTGATGGGAATGCCTAATTATATGTTTATGGTTGTTGGTATATTGAATGGATTCTTTAAGATGTTGTACTAAACCGGCACAGTTATTCAGGTGTTAGGGAGCGGATTTGAAGTGATTACTGTTGGGAAAAGAAAGCTTGTTCGTTCTGTCCCAACTGAACTGAAGAAAGATCACAATGAAATTCTAGAGTTGTCCCAGGTTAGCTTTTATCACTTCTAAAGGCTATCAACATCCTTGCATTCTTACTTTATTGCACCATTAGCAATTTTTTTTATTGTTATTCATATGCTTCAGTAAGAAAAATCTTACATTACTTAATCTTTTTTGACTTGATATGTCCTTGATCTATGGATCACAATGTAAGTGTTGATTCTTTATTTTTTTGGCTGACAAAGTATACGACTTCTTGTGGTTGTTTAGGCTCAAGGTTTTGTTACTGTTGAAGAAGTAGAAAGACGTCTATCATGGTCTACTGGCCGTGCCACTGATGCCCTTGAAACTTTATTAGATGTGAGCGCTTATTTCCATTAAATACTTCGATTTCTTTATTCCCTGCTAAGAATTAAGAATGCCTAATGCATCATACTTTCATGACCTGACAAATAATCAATTTTATGTTCACAGGAGGGTCTTGCAATGATTGATGATGGCCACAGAGATGGCAAACGCCGTTATTGGTTCCCTTGTGTGTCTTCTGTCTCTTCCTTTGTGGCATCTGAGACTTCTTGATATTTTCCTCTTCTTAATGTTCTTTTCCGACCTGAATGCTGAGTGGTTAAATGTGTTATAGAAAAGGGCAGCTGTGTAATTTTATGTGTTTAATTATTCGAGAATATTTAATATACAATAATTAAAAAATATATATGCAGCTTATTTTCCTATTTGGAAGTTAAAAAGTACTTTTGAAATTCTTCATACAAATCGTTTACTTAACATTGTAACTGTGTGAACCCGGAGCATCGGATTCATGTTTTTGGTAGTTCATTGAAGTTCTTTAGAAAGATCTCCCCTCATATCATTAAGTAGCTTGGAACCTGAGGTGGCCTTTATAGCTTATATTTATGCAATTTTTCTACATATCCTATTTGGTTTGCGATAACGGATAACATGCTTTGTGTTGTTGTTTACAAGGTGATTTCCCTGTAAAAGGACTTAAACTGGAAGTAAGTTATTCTGGGCTATTGTCATGTTATATGGGTTAAGGATAAATGGTTTGACATGTGACCCCTTACCTTCATATTTGTCCTTTTGGCTGTGCAGCAGTCTGATTTGTCATAGGTTTGGAGTTGGATGGAGCCATCTGTAACATGTAAAAGGAATTTCTTCTTTAAGTAGATTTTTTTAGATTATCTAGTTTAGAGTTGGCATAATGGGCGGATTGGGTAACGGGTCAAAATGGGTAAAGTTTTCATAGGGCTAGACGAGAAACGTTTGTTCTTTTCCCTTTTAACATCTTTTTTCACTTCCTCATGAACAATTAGTGTGTTGAGTATTATTACAATAACGTTGTTATTACAAGACTAATTTTCAAACAAATTGATGTAGGAGGGTTGTTTTTTTTTTGCATCAAAAGTACAACGTTTGACGATGTTTCTTCCCATTTTTTACTTTACTCATCTTGACCGATCAGAGATAATACACAATCCAAATTAACCAATTTAAGCAAGCGGGTTGAAATCCTCCTCATCCCTCTGACATGTTTATGCTTGTGTCTAAAGCTTTGCTATTGATGTTGCAGTATACATATTAGTGTAGTATCAGGTTTATAATTACTTGAGATTTGCTGTTACTTTTTTTAATGTGGAAAATCATACTAAATTGATTTTGGAAGAATTAACTTACTGGTACATATTGTGTCAGCTGTGTAAACGACCTGACTTGACTTACAAAATGTGTAACAATAGTGACGTGGATGCCTCTACTGTGTAGAATAGGTGATTGGATGCCATACATTAGTCTTATACAATTAAGATACCATGTCAACAATTTTAAGCAATTGGAATGTCAAGTCAACATGTGTAACTAGGGCTGTGTTCGGTTCTGGAACCGGCTCGGAACCAGAAAAACCGATAACCGAAAATGATGAAAACTAAAACCGAAAACCGAACCAATTTAATGGATGTGGTTCCGGTTATTAACTTGTTATTCCGGGTATGGAACCAGATAAGATCGAGAGTTTACTTTGGAACTAGTTTAAAGAGTGGGGACCAGAAATAACAGATAACTGGTTAAAGTTTTTTGCTATTAAAGGCAAATATGATACATTTATATTAGTTTGTTGAATTCTTTCTTGCATATAATAACCATTAACTATATCGGCAACACTAATAGTTCAATAACCAATCATATCATCAAAAGCAGTAGTTCATAACTAACCATATGACAAATATAAAATCAAATACCAGCCGATCTGGTTATAGGTCCGAACTACCCGATAATCGATGGAACCATACCTGAAATAACCGAAAACCAAAAATAAAATTTTTAAAATAACCGATAACCGAACCTAATACCCTAACCTGTTCCAACAAATTCTGATTAATATTAACTACGAATTAATTTTCAAATTGCTATTGATAAAATAGTATTTGTAAGTTTGAGTCATCAAACATCTCAAAAGAGGATTGAGTGACCCATGGGGAACAAAGAGTAAATCTTGGTTAAAATGTAAACGTCATTTTTCTAAGTAACTAATATATTTATTATTACTTTTACTTTATTCAATCATTTTATCCGTCTATAATCTTTATCTTTAATATTTATTTAAAAAAATAGATTATGCTGTAATCATTTTGTATTTAGAAATTTTCACCAATTATCTTAAGTTGTTTTCTCAAATGCTATTTTTAGGTGATTTAATTTGTTAACACTTAAATATTTTAACGAAAATATTTATTCAAATTATTTAGTAGATACATCTACCTATTTTTATGGTTATTTATGCAAACACGTATACCAATTGAATTAAATTAATATATTTAAATTTGATTATAAAGAAGTTCTTCAAAAATTTGATGATGATGTTATGTATAAATTTTCCCCTTTTAAAGAAATTTTATATCTTTATGCATGTTTTACAATTAATTTAATATATATGTTAGTACTTTTTAACATCATAAATATTTAAAATTTAGAGTCAATTACACCGTTTGCCCTTTTAAGGATTATTTCACTTTTAATCCTTTAAGCGAAAAAAGTTGCAAATTTGATCTTTTAAATGAGTTTTTTGCACGTGATTAGTCCTTTAACGGTTTTATTGTTAAATTTTTTAAAATGTTTATTTTACCCTTTTGAATATTACATAAATGGTCCTTTATTCCCTTATTAGGGTTTAGGTCCAGAATAAGGTTTTTCCAAGCATGAATCACGTAAATCAGAAGCTTTACCTTGTGCATTCAGGATTTTGGAACTCATAGAGGTGCTAGGTACATCAGGGCGACCCCCACCATGCCTACACCACCTCCTGTATCACCACCGACAGCCGTCGTAGTAGCCCCCTGCGACGACCGTTGTGCTTTTTGCAAAGAGAACAAACCAGGCTTTGACCCTTTAGCAACCGAATCAATAGAACCCGTAGGTTTGTTCCGCACATCAAAGCGACCCCCTTAGACATGTTCATGCCCCCTGATGTAACACCACCTTTTCTGACTTAGAAAATTTTGTAATAATTTGAGTTTTTAAACTGTGTGGGTCTGTTTGCAAAACCAAGGTTTACCTGTCCTGTTGTTTAAATCATATTTAAAACTACACAGCGGAAATTTCAAATAAACAAACCCTATAAACTATTACAGTTTACTACAAAGTGATTTGACGAATATATATACATGTCAAAAATGCCAAACCAAACATCAGGTGTTACTATATTATACACCGACCATCTTGTTTGTGTTACACAACCTATGTTCCTTCCCAAAACATATGTACAAATCTACTAGTAATCCCAGCTCACCAAGCCCGCTTACTCCTTATCTGTAAAAGAGTAAACATCAACAATATTAGCTATTTAAAATAGCTAGTGAATACTAACAAGCATGCATATCAATAAAACAAGTCATACAGCAGGAATGAGCAATCAATGCTATCCTATCATATAACGGAGTGCTGACATGTCCAGCGAGTGTATTATATTGTAGGGTTGCAAATCCAGCTCAAACCACTACCACCGGGGGAATCATACACTACCATCCGTGCTGGTTTCATCACCTAATTGAATCACCATGCTCGTTCAAGAGCCAAGGCTCAGTAGGCTTAGCCATTTAAGGCACTCACCTCAAGTGCTGAAAGGAACGGTACTCGAGTATCGTTAGTCTAGAACATTATGCCCGTAGGCCCAGGACCCATCCGTAGCTGACCTTAATTACATATTAGTCCGGACATACATATAACTCATCAAGAACCCCTTTCAGGGACAAGTGCATGCATGCGTTTACAGATAACATATTATCATCATTGTGTGCACATGTACTTAAATACATGTCTTGCACATTTGTTATCAAGACATCTAGATTCTCAATCTTACTTGCATACATATAACTTTCATGATACATAATGTAACATACATAATCATATAACCAAGTTGCATTCAAATCTTCTTTTATTGAAGTCATGAGAGTCACCTGACAAGTTAATATCAGTTAACTTATAACAATGATACTTCTTGAGCAATTGGATTACCTAAATAAGGTTCCCATATCAGTTTACAGCTTAAAACAGAACTGTCACAAGGCAAGGCACGCCCGTGACTTTTGGGGCACGCCCGTACCCTAGTCACAGGTACGCCCAGTGACCAAAGGCACTCCCCCGGACCAACTAGGGTTAGGCACGCCCGTGCCTACCTGGGTACGCCCTAAGGCACGTTTGGATCTTGAGAGGCACGCCCGTGCCTTTCAATTCCCAGCAGCAGGTTCGAACAGAACCTGCTGTTTTCCCTTTCAAAACACACCAAAACCATTCCAAGCCATTTCCAGATGTTCCCTTTCATTCACATATGAACCTATGTTATATTAACAAGCTAGAAACACATCTTTTACACATTATAACAACATATAGCAGATTTGGGATCAATTTGTACCTTTTGACCCATTTTTACAAAATCATCAAATTCATCATTAAACATCAACTTAATTACATATACTGATCACAAAACATCTGGAATTGGACTAGGAACAACTTAGAACAATTAACTTCAGGGATTGAAGCTAATTTGAACATCAACCCATTTGAACCTAAAACTAGAACTTGGTAGAATTTGAGGAAGAACTTACAAGAATTAAGAGAAGGATGTAGAACAGATTGCTACAAAGATTAACAACAGATTCTTGAGTTTAATTCCAGCCTTGATTGCTTGACTTGCTTGTGTTCTTCAATCTTCAAGCACAAAGGGAGGAAGCAAGAGTTTAGTGTGTAGTGTGTGTGTGTCGTGTATGTGTAGAGAGAGGATAGACATGAGGACTAATATTAGTTCTCATTTATCCATAAGGGGTATCTTGTTCCCCTTTTCAACATACAACTCAACGCACGAGTACCCGTTTTAACTAACGGAGATATTTTTGGAAACCTCGTTTGAAACCATTTAATATACTATTACTTTTATCTATTTTCTTTATTATTTTTAAATTCACATTTTACTAGCCAATAACATATTTTCTTTAATTACTTAACATATTCATTTAATTTAATTCTTATAATTTAATTCACGTACCAAATGGAGCGCACGAATAGGCCTGATTTGAGGATGTTACACCTGACATCAACCATGGCTGACGAATTAGAGGAAATCGTGGCCGTTGTGAAACTATCGAACGAACAGGACCCTGGTTCAACTTCAAATCTTTTTTCTAGACATCTTCAAGGAAACCGAAGGCATAGACTTGTTCCCCACATCATCTAGAGTAGAACCATGTTGATCTCCACCCTTAACTCGACCGGAGTTGGCCGGAATTTTAGAAAACGACGCCTCCCCCTTGCGCCCATATTTCTTTTTTGCTCGATTTCTTGTCATAGGAGGATCAGGAGGACGACTAGTCCCTAAAACCCTAAACCTTAAAGGGTAAAATGAGTATTTTTAAAAGTTTGACAATAACAATGTTAAAGTTAACCATCAAAGGACTAATCACGTACACAAAACTTATTTAAATGACTAATATTGCAAAATTTTGGCTTAAAGGATTAAAAGTGAAATACTCTCTAAACTAAAAGGACCAACGGTGTAATTGACTTTAAAATTTATTTTAACTATCCCCATGTATAAACACGAGTGTTAAGCTAGTTTAATAATAACATTTATAATTCATTAATTTTGTATTCTCACATTCTTAATTAATTTTTTATAGCTGTAGTAGATTAGTAGAAAGATTTAACAATAAAATAAGAAACCTCTAGATAACAAAAATGGGTATAAATATACGTTAACATGTTTTCCATTAATATACCTATCGATCCCATGGTGTCTTCGTTAATTTTGCATTATTAGTCATTTATGGAATTTAGTTTTTTAACCATAAATTTGATTGATATACAAAAATAGCACCAATTCTCTCTTATCTTTGTATTTTGTTTGCCTATTTTTGTCAAAAGGACCTGCAATTCTTTATCAGTTTGGGAGGTTGATTATTTTCTACTAATGTCTAAATTTGTTATGAAATGGAGGATTGAATTGGTTATCAACACCAATTCAGGCCGAGAAATGTAACATATATATCAAAATTTGTTAAAAAAGGTAACGTGTAATTTTTTTATCGAGAAATGATTATAAATTTTGTTATAAAAAACGATATATTGTAAATTTCAATTTTACATAAAAAGAGATTATAAATTTTAATTTGTTATTAAAAAGAGTATGATGATATGCTAAAAATCAAGGTTATTAGGTCAAGATTTTTTTTTATAAAAAATTAAAATTTATAGTTATTTCTTGGCCAAAAAAATCACATGTTACTTTTATTAATGAATTTTGATTGATATATATGTTAGCTTTTTAAGCAATTTGCCCCTTTTAAAAAGATATTCTAGATTTTCTTTCTCAAGATAAAATAATGTTTTAGTCTAAGTTTTTTTATAATGATTGAAGAAAAAAAATTAAAATGTAGGGTTACAGTACGTATGTTTGGTCTTTAGTGAAGCTAGTTGTCACTACTAAAAAATGTAACATGACATGAAATAATACTATTAAAAACTTATAGGTCAATTTGCGTGAAAATACAATGAACTTTAACTTATTAACTATAGTGTACAACTAGCTTTAAATTTTTAAAAATAATACAATTAACTTTCATAATCCTCTGATTGTACGCAAACAACTTTTTTATTTTTATGTTGTTTAGTTATCATTGTATACAATAAACTTTGTCATAACTTTCATAGTATACAACAAGTTGCATACAATGTTAGGATTATGAAATTTTGTTGTATTATATTTAAGAAAATAATGTTAATTATATATAATGATAACTAAGACAAAGTTTATTGTATTTTAACGTAATTTGTCCAAACTTAGGTAGACTTAAAAGAACTAAGACAAAGTTGGTTGTATTCTTACCGATCTACCACACAAACCCTACAAGCCTACACTAGGTTGACTACAACCAACTTTGAATCATTAATCAAACAATAATGAATCTGATCCCATGATGAAAATTGTACTGGTAATACAATTGACAGTAAAACATGTTACAATGAACTCAATAGTTAACAAGCTCTAAAGAACAAAATAAATCTCCCAAAACCCAGAAAATTCAACCTAACAAAGAAACTAAACACAACCAAATGTTTACCGGTCAAAAGACACAAACATGGCTACTCTTGTCAAGAATATGAACAAGCCATTCAACAAATCATAACAAAGAAAAACATACGTGATAAAGAAAAGGAGCCAACAATATCATATTAATTAGTTAAACCCCTAATATGCCATCTCTTTGTTTATATAACCTCAAGTTTTCCTTTGCACCCCAAGCTTGCCTTGCCTTGAAATATGTTACATTACTTTTATAACTTGTCATGTTTAGGGGTGTAATCAAATCAAGACAACTGGTAAGCTCGAGCTACTTGAGGAGGCTATCAAGTCGAGCTCAAGTAATAAAGTACTCGGCTCGTAAAGCTTGCAAGTCTTATTAAGCATGTCCCATTTTACATTTCTATGTCACTTTTATATGTGTATTTACATAATAATCATAATTTCTACTCGAGGCAAGTCGAGCTCAAAAGTATCATTCGAACTCGAAAGTACTAAGTCCGAGTAATACTAAGCTAATTAATATTATTATTTAATATACTAATTAAGGCAATTGAGTAAAGTCGAGCTCGATAGTGTCGGTTAACTCATTAATTTTATCTTGGAAATAAAGGGTTGATAAAGCTCGAGTCATTTTCCGAGCTTCAAGTGTTTCTATATGAGTCGAGCTTCAACTTGATATTGTGTTGACTCAACTTATCTCAATTATAGAACTAAATATTTTTAGAATCCGGGTGAACGAGTCATTATTAGATTGACTTAATTTTTCTAAAATACCCTTATTAATGAGCCATTAACATTATAGCCATTGATATAATGTGATAAATGGTCAACATTGGTTCTCGTAATAAGAACAATTCTCATATGAAAATCTCTCTCTCCCTATATATATATATATATATATATATATATATATATATATATATATATATATATATATATATAGGGGAGGGTTCATTTAAGAACCGTTTTTATTGCGAGAACCGCGAGAACCAATCTTAGCCGTTCATTTTGGATAATGAAACTCATGGATGAAGAGCGTGGGGGGATTGAGTGTGGCAGGGTGTATGTAAGGAATTCATGGGTGTGCAATCCAATTGAAGGAGGGGAAATTGGATGACTAAGATTGGTTCTCGCGGTTCTCGCAATAAAAATGGTTCTCAAATGAACTTCTTCATATATATATATAATTATATATAAGAGATCCGGTGAGAACACATTTTAAGTAGAGAACGGTAAGAACACTTGTAGGTCAATCATTTAATTAGAAATCAAATAATTAAAAATGAACATACTTTAATTAAACCAAGTTTAGTATCAGTCATTAAACAAAGATCATCCAAAGGCTATAAACTGTTCTCTAAGTTCTCACTTTAAAAGGTGTTCTCATTTGATCATGTCTCTCTCTCTCTTTCTCTCTCTCTCTCTATATATATATATAGGGTAAGGTTCGGTAGCCTTTAGATTTGGATGATCAATGGTTGAGATTACAATCGAATATGCATTTTATGTAAATTGAATATGCAGTTTCTAACAGAATATGCAAATTACATAAATCGAATATGCAATAATTATCTTAACCATTGATAATCCAAATCTAAAAGATTGAGATTGGTTTTGTAGGTTATGTATATATGGTTGGTTATGTATAGATCATTGTTATATATATATGTGTGTGTACGAGTATATATATATATATATGTATTATACTTAAAGATTATAGATCATTGTTATATATATATATATGTATGCGTACGTGTATATATATATATATTATACTTAAAAATTTTAAAATAGCGAAGGTGATTAAAAAAATATCATTTATGATACCTATCAATATGTATAAATCGATTCAAAATTTTGGTGGATTACTTTTGCCTAAAGCAACTTTTAATAATTAATTTGGAGTTAAAATTAGATCTTAATTTTAACCAAACGAAGGAGTGAGATTGTATAATTAAAAAATACTCATAGTTTTGACTAAGTAAATAATTGTAATTTTCTAATTAAATTGATTATTATTAGTTTTTAATAATATCATATATAAAGATAAAAGATCACAAATAAAAGATAAGAGAGAACGATTTAACAAAGTTGAAGATTCTTAGTTTTTGTTTCCCGTCACAACAAGCAAGATGATAAATAACTCGTTTTATATTTAATTTAGTGTAACATTAAATATAGTATATGCCTTGAAGATACCATCCTCTTGATGATGATTTCATATGTGTTAAATAGCATGTAGAGGTGGCACTTGACAATGACAAATTGTGATGCTTTCGTGCACTCTCTGCTTACCAAGAAATTGGAGTTCTCCACGTTCATTTTTTTGGCTTTTTCTTGTTTTGTTTTCCATGTTTCAGAATATGCCCAAAACTTAGCACTTCACTTTTGCTTTGCCCCTTTATTAATGACCACTCTTAATCTTTTTGGTCCTATAGTTTTCATTTTTTATATTTACACACAAAATAATGATTATTATTTATTATTATATTAACGAAAATAAAATAGAAAAAAATAAATAAAGTATAATAATACCATATAAAGTCTCTAACACCTAATATTATACCGGCAGATGATGTATACTACTACTTAGATGTTGTCATGTTCATATGTCTTTTTAATAAGTAAATAATGAAATGATTGACAAAATCTAGCTTCGGTGTCATTTTCTCATATTATAGTATAACTCTTTCTTAAAATTCTACACTTTAGGTATTTAGGAAAATATTCTCTCTGTTCTTATTTAAAAATACGATGGTTTACATCATACCTCTCACATATTAACCGAGATTAAAATATATATATAGTAGCAGGAGTGGTGATGGTTGTTATTATTCTATTATGATTATAAGCAATTTCAAGCTTGAATCATTCAATAGGCTCTCTTCATTTAGAGTTCTATAATATCTTGATATCATCGATCAACAGGTTATCAAGGAAAAGTAGTCTTGTTTGGTGTGTCTTTGGTTACCTATTAGTAATGATTAGGGATATAAATGAGTCGCGTTACTCGCGAGCTACTCGAGCTCGAATCGTTAAAAGCTCGAAATGAGTATGACCTTAAAGAGTTCGAGCCTAGATTAAAGCTCATTTAGTAAAAGAGCCCGAGCTCGAGCCTCAAAGATTGGACTCGTTTAGGCTCGCGAACCTAAACGAGCTTCATATACAAAATTAATTAATTAATTTGTTTTTATATATATTTTTTAAGAAAAATTAAAAAATACCTCGAGCCTAAACCAGCTTTATTTGTTTTTATATATTTCTCTCTCCCCCTCCCCCTCCCCCTTTCTCCCCATCTGCAACAAGTCATGAGTGTATATGGTCGGTTATGTTGTTTTGGGTTAAGGAAATGCTGACAGAGGTTGTGACGGTAGTGGGTGAAGGCTATAATGGTGGTAGGTTAAAGCTAGAGTGGTGGTAAGCAAAGGAGACAATGGCTGTGCCTAAAGAAGATGGTGCTAGTTGAAGGAGAAGGTGGTGGTCATAGCAAAGGATAAGAGTACATGACAACAATCAAGTCTATAGGTTTCTTCTTCTTCGCAAGATGATGTGTGTCACAACTAGATTGTTGTACATCATTTTCTCTTAGAGCATGATGTAT
Organism: Dittrichia graveolens; assembly: GCA_038502395.1. Taxonomy (NCBI): domain Eukaryota; kingdom Viridiplantae; phylum Streptophyta; class Magnoliopsida; order Asterales; family Asteraceae; genus Dittrichia; species Dittrichia graveolens. Next base: position 79,591,424 of record JARJIL010000005.1, on the reverse strand, counting down.
GGGGCTCATTGCCCCACAGGCTTGTCGACACACCACAACGGTTACCACCACCCTGCTTCCTCCTTTCTTTCTTTCTTTCTCTCTCTCTCTCTCTATATATATATATATATATATATCACATACACTTTTTTAACTAAAAGAGCAAGAGAAATGTATATGAGTTAAAATACATATATTCCATTGGGTTGAAGGAAGAAGGAGAAAAACGACCTAACACTGATATGATAGAAAGAAAAATAGAAAACGTGTAAAATAATCATGTCTCATACTCATATTAAAAGAATATAAATTCACTTAAACCTTCTAAAGTGAAAGTTTTACGTAGACTAGTTGACTAGTCGGGCTAAAGGTAATATATACTATATTTTACAATAAAACCCCAGTTTTAATGACAACATATCAAGATCCTAAATAATGTGAGGCGTGACGTGGCGGAAAGGTCAGGTCTCAAGGTTTGGAAGCTATGGTGAGGTCACGATGTTTAGCAAGGCGTGACTTACGGCGGTAATTTTGTATATAAATTATAGTTATGTATGTAAAATTATGTAAACAGTTATTAAAAACACATAATTATAGGTTTATAACGTAGTTTATCGATTTTTTTGTTTTCGATATATCCAACCATCCTTATAACTAAATAACTATATATATTCGGCTCATATGACTCAGTACCTCGAACATACCTAAAAAACACAGTTTAACAGTTAAAGTCATGTCAAGCTGGACCTCAGTGTACGTCAAGTTTACATCCAAGTCTTGGACCAATTCGTGACGACATGGTCAAGCCTCAAGTTTTGACGGAGTCATGACAAGACCAAAACGGGGTTTTTAAAACCATGCAATATATATACTATATTTTACAATATGCTTAAACCTCACACTAAAAGTTGATTTTTTAAAATGACAATAGATTTAAACCTCAGGGGGGGTTCTAGTAATAGTTCTAAAATGAAGAACAAAAACACCGTTTTAACAATGCTGTAAACAAGGTTGGACCAAACCTTCTTCAACCGCTTTTTGCATCTGCAATCCACCATCAATGGCATCCCTTTCTTCATCATTCTCCTTTATATGCAAAACCCACTTCGTAAGAACCCTAATCTTCGTCTTACTCCTTTCCTGTACCCACACTCCAAGAGTACAAGCCTTTAAATCACTAATTCGTCCAAAAGACATACTCCCACTTTTGCCCCGGCAAGTTTCGTGGCCTATTCTCAACTCCCTTCGAGGTGCTGCCGATCTGCTGCCGAGTTTCGTCGGAGCCGCCGCTGTTGCGAATAACTCCGTTTTGCAGTGGAAGGGGTCTTGCTTTTATGAGAACACGGCGTGGTTAGAGCTTCATAATAAAAGTGGTAGTGAATTTGGGGGAGGCACTCTTCATATCAAGGTCAATGAATTTTCTCTTCTTTTAATTTTGCTATTATAGTTTTGTAATGATTTATTGATTGGTTATGATTTGGATAAACTGGTTTGCCTTAATATTTTTGACGTGTGGGGCATTGGTGTCTATATCCTTCATTAATCATACTTCCTGTAGCTGTTTTCTTGTCTTTTGAGTTCAAAATATGTTCTTGGTGGAGGGTTTTTTTGCAAATTTTTTTGCACTTAGATCATAGAAAGTCTGTTGATTGTTACATAGAAATTTGGAACAAGTGATTATAAGGGTAAGTGTGGGGGGCTATTGACTGTTCTATTGCTTATCAATCTGGAAAAAGGTGTAAATTGGATAAAGTTTTTGTTCAATAAAGTGGCAAGGAAGACGTCTAAGATTGGAATTTATTCGATTAGGGATGTGTTGGAAGGTTATTTTCAGGGCATATTGGCATAGTTACATTAATCATGACATTTGACATTGTTACCTGCTTCCAAATTTGTGGGAATGCCTATAATGCTGACTAATTCAAGCAAGTATTATTCTAGGTAGTTAATGTGCATTGTGCACAGATGAGACAAGTCTTGAATACTTTAGTAGTTGATATATGCTTCCACTTTTTGTTTCGAATTATTCTCTTAATAATGTGATTCTGATGGAAAAATGAAAAGGGAATATGATGAGACAGAAATGTGTGTAGACATGTGTTATCATCTGTTTTTTAGTAGGATGAATTAGACACAAAGAGTAGAAGTATATAGCTTGCTCGAATACTCTACAGTGTGACGGGTACTCTTGACAAAAAAAAAAAAAAAACCTAATGAAACTTAAACATTTCAAATAAGCAACATGAAAGCTATAACATCAATAAATGTTTCTACCAGTGAGCAAGACCATGACAAAAGTCTAGTAAATGTTTAATTTTGCAAGGTATACGCCTTTTTAAACAAGGTACTCCATCTCAGGGGTGGACATATGTAGTATGTTGGGTATGCACATGCATACATTGAAAATTTCTCTGTTATGGTAATAAAAAGTAGTAGACAAAAATTTGTTATTGTAGTGCATCCTTCGAAAAATTTGTTTTGTGTTATTGTAGTGCACCTTGATTGAAAATTTTGGATCCTTCGGTGTGTGACAAGTTTTTACTCAGGTGCACTTGACAGGAAAAACCGAACAATCAATTAAACAATGGTAACGAACAAGATTAATATTTTATCCATAAATACTAAATATTTATGAGGCCTGATAAGACTGTGACATGAAAGCCGTTTCTTTTGGTGCCTTGTCCCATGGTATATGCCTTAACTACATGATCTTATCTAAGAATCTGAATCCATGTAATACGACTTGCTGCTTTTTGTGCTTTGCCCTATATTTCTTTTATCGTTGCTTTTATTTCTAGATTTTGTTAGCCTGTTTCTTAAAATAATGCTTCTTTCTCCTTTTTTAGGTAAGCAATGCACACAGTTGGACATGTATGGATATTTATGTCTTTGCTACTCCATATCGTGTGACATGGGACTATTATTTCTTATCCCGTGAGCATACACTCGAGTTCGATGAGTGGGGAGAGAAAGCTGAGTATGAATATGTAAGTTAACAAATTCACTTAATGATCTAATAATTTATCAAGCAGCAAATGCTAACTAGAGGTGCCAATAATGGGTAGATTCGGATTATGGCTCTCCTCTAACAGATCAAACACATCAAATATATACTATCTAAAAAGAAAACGGGTCAAGTGGGTCAAACGTCATCCAAATTTTGTTTTTAATGTATAACAAAACTCCTAAATCGTTACTTGAAAAATTAGATTATTGCTGATATGATATCAATTTTGTAAAATATATTTGGCACTACTTATTTAAAATAAAAACTGTAAAGTTGTAGACAGAAAGTGTTTTTGGTCAACACATCTCATATTAAAAATCTACCTTGTTGTCCAATTACCCAACCGCCCAATCATCATCTTCTAGGACTAATTACTTCTCTTGTTCTTGAAAGGTAAAACGTAAAGGAATAGCAATTTTCCTCATGGAAGCAGGGATGATAGGAACCCTAGAAGCATTGTGGGAGGTCTTCCCGTTGTTCACAAATACTGGGTGGGGCGAAAGTTCTAACCTTGCTTTTCTCAAGAAACATATGGGAGCTAACTTTGAAGCCCGTCCAGAACCATGGGTAACAAACATTACCCAAGACGATATTCACTCTGGAGACTTCCTTGCAATATCAAAAATTCGTGGTCGATGGGGTGGGTTCGAGACACTTGAGAAATGGGTATCCGGGGCATACGCAGGTCATTCCGCTGTTTGCTTAAGGGATCCAGAAGGAAAACTATGGGTTGGGGAATCTGGACATGAAGATGAAGAGGTAAACTCTTAATATATGCCTGCGGTTTAAAGGTTTGACATTCTAGCTTATTCAGGGAGCAAATTTCGAAACGTTTACCTGAAAATCGCTCAGATTTTGAGCTATACTTTTTCTGTAACAGGGTAAAATATTGATTTTGACCAAACAGTTATTTGCATTTTGATCATAGGGTCAAGATGTTATCGCTTTGTTGCCATGGGATGAGTGGTGGAACTTTGAGTTGACTGAAGATGATGCTAATCCACATATTGCTTTGCTTCCTTTGCATCCTGACCTTCGGTCCAAATTTAATGAGACCGCTGCTTGGGAGTATGCACAAAGTATGATAGGGTTGCCATATGGCTATCATAATTTGATATTTAGCTGGATAGACACTGTTAGTGATAATTACCCACCACCTTTGGATGCTAATCTGGTATTAAATTACTTAATAATTGTTGAACTTTTGATTTCACTCCATCATCCTGATTCTCAGTTTTAATGATTTTTACGACTTTGTTGCAGGTTGCTTCTGTTATGACTGTGTGGAATCAGTTGCAGCCTGCATATGCGGCTAATATGTGGAATGAAGCCTTAAATAAGCGGCTTGGTACTCAGGTCTGCTCTCTGCTCTATTTTTCCTTGAATTGGAACTGCCCTTTCGGTGATAGGTATGAATCTAGAGGTGGAAAAATGGGTGGGTCGACTAATGGGTCAAAATGAGTTAAACTTTTAAAGATCATAATGTAACCTTTAGTACATGTTGGGTAGTCCACTTTGTCGAGTTTCTTGAAATTTATATATAATTAAATTATTATTAAGATAGTAATCTAGTCTGTTTGAATAAAATGGTTAAGGTTGTAATGCTCTGTATTCATGTATCTACTAAAGATAAATTATAACTTGAATCATCCACTTTTAGGTAAATGGTAATGGAGACTTTTAATCCTGACAGAAGTAATTTGGGTCAAAATTGGTAATTTTTCTATGGGTGGAAACACAATGTTTTGGTTTGACCAGAAAAAGTTTTTGTTTACCCTGCAAATAATATTTATTATATTACAATAGTATTACTTTTCTTTTCTGCATGAAGTGATCTTGTAGCTTCTATGAATTGAACATTTTTGGTTTGACCAGTAAAGGTTTTTGTTTACTCTGAAGTAACATTTATTATGTATGATTACTATATTAAGATAGTAATAACTTTTTTTGTGCATGAAATGATCTTGTAGGTTCTATGAAATGAACATTTTGGTAGACTTTTTCAACCGTTTGAACAATTTGGCCCATTCCTTCTTTAGATATTTTTTTATTTATACATTTGAATCTTTAGAGGAAAAAACATTATCTGACCCGACCTATTCACTTGTAAACAGCGAATGCATTACATTTGGTGTGTCTTGATGTTAGTTTGACTTTCTTTTCACAGGGGCTTGAACTCGCTGATATTTTAGTCGAAGTTGAAAGACGTGGTTCATCTTTTGCGGAATTACTAACCATACCCGAACGAGATGACTGGGTATACGAAGACGGAAAATCAACTTCATGCGTCGCTTTTGTCCTTGAAATGTACAAGGAAGCAGGACTCTTTGGAGATCTTGCAGATGAAATTCAAGTTACTGAGTTCACAGTGAGTCGGTTACAATTGATGCACACTTTATATATATACACATGTGTGTGTGTGTGTGAATAGATATATCTAACCTTTTCAAGTTATGCAGATAAAGGATGCTTACACGCTCAACTTTTATGAAAACAATTCGAGCCGCCTGCCAAAGTGGTGTAATGAAGGCGACACTGTTGACCTTCCGTTTTGTCAAATCAAAGGAAAGTATCGAATGGAACTACCCGGATATAATACTATTGAGCCGTACCCCCACATGACCGAAAGTTGCCCCTCACTACCTCCAGACTATTCAAGGCCCAAATACTGCTGAAGCCCCAAATTACAGGTATAATTGTAGGATGCAATGTACATTGTTTCTCCTTTTATCCTTCTTTTCTAACAGTGAAGGATGAATTCCACTTATGTTCTCGAAACATGTCTTCATGTTTCTTGTAAGTAGACAAGATTACCAACACCGATCATTATATATATTTATATATGATCCTGTGAAAAGATATAGTAGTAGATCTTTTATTACTGCTTGATAGACATATACGCTCGTAATGAAATGACTTATTTCTTGATGTCACTCTTCTATAATGTCATTTAAACATACTTTTTGTCAATCTTGCGGCTCAGAGGCTTTATTCAAATGTGATGATTGTATATCTACCATTTAGAAGAAAAAAATAATAATGGGGTGTTTCACCCAAAGCAGATGAAGCAAAGATCAATTTTTTATAGAGCCTGAAGCAATGGCTGGTATGTGAAACAGTGAAACTAGAGGCACAACACAATTCTCTTTACATGAAACATGATCACAACGTCGGTATACAAGACTAATTAATTCAAAATACATGCTACATTACAAATGATCGATTTAAAATCAAACACTGGAGCTCTCATCATTCAGTTTTAGCTGGAAAATGATTACCTCCCGTGGCTATCTTGTACAGATAAAATGCTGTCATCACTCCACTGCACAAGAAAACAGAAGATTATTATTGGTTCTAGATAGTCAAAAGGCTGGGCCAGAACTAAAACATAAACCAGAAAGAGAAAGGTATTAGAATCACAAGTGTATGTGATGTTATGCACATGACCCTTCCTAATTTATGTAACTAGCAACATTTAACATAACAGAAAGGGAGGAAACTGATTGTAGCAATTAATTTATCCTAACTTTTTCTATCTTTCCATTCAATTAAAGGGTTTATGTCGCTACAGACTATCAGATATAAACTCTTTACATGCAGATTGGTGCTTTTAAACCCATTGAAGGGCATTTCTGTATTTCAAATCTGAAAACACAACCCCCTTTATGCATGTTGCTAAAAGGAACTCTGTGATCGCATTACTACACATATACAAGTAAGAGAACATGTTTCAGAGATTATTATCCAACATGTTTAAAGATAAATACATCAGTTAAATTTATCCAAATGAGAAAATGTCCTGATCATGTACCTGATACCAACAACGACACCAGCAGGCATTATCTTCCCAGTTTCACTGTATCGCTGACCCATAACCCATGTGAGCGCAGCAGCACAAACTGTTTTCAAAGAATTGACCCAAAGAAACATGTTAAAAAGGTATCTTTTACAACAAATATTAAAGGCAAAATTGAAACAAGATGCTTTCAAAAAAGAAAATTGAAACAAGAAACCTAACATCACATTACTAACAGCATGAATTCAAAAGAACAAACTGCAATGTGCCATGTTTCTACAAAATCTAGTACATATAAGATTGCTACTTCCATTCTATCCCCCTGGTACATGCCTAAATGCGAGATTGAGCCCTTTGCATTGATGAACCTATAACAAGAGTAAACCTATAAACTCTATTTAATTGAACACCAACTTTGAAATATCCTAATTAAGATCAAGTGATCCTTGTGTAATTAACATCACACCAAACACCCACAATATAATCTCCGCTATCCGTTTAAACTGCTAAAATCAAACGTAATTCAATAGAATTTTCATGGGTCTACAAAAAAATGACATAGAAACCAGGTAAGACATTTCATCAAACACCTTCCATGCGGGAATTAAGAACATGTACGCATAAAGTGAATTAAATACCAGTTTCAAGAATCAACCCAAGCCATGAATTCTTCCGTTTGTGGTACGCGTTGAGAGTGAGATACGAAGCAAAGAAGAGCAGTAATCCAGTGCCCACACCACCAGCCAACGACGTCGTGCTGCCTTTTCTTGCAAAGCCTATAATCCCACCACAGAACACGATCATCCCGTACGGGATTGTAAAGCAAAAATCATGCATTTTCTACAACTAGATTTAAGATTTAGGAAGGAAATTAGGGTTTTTGGCGATCGCGATCGAGATCGAAAATCTATCAAGGATTGGATTTCAATAGATGGAGTCGTAGAAATAGTCTCCAAAGATTCAATCTTTTTACAGGTCAACGTTGCTGGTTCGGGTTTGTTGAATAACACGGTACGACTTTTGGTCGAAATTACCCTTAGCTATGGCCTAAATAGGTCCAGTGATGTGTCTGTACATGAAAAATAATTCAGGGGTAATATCGTGAATTTGAGTAGTGCATACGGGCACCGACTGCACGATGGGATTGGTTCTCTTCATAGAAACTTCTTTATTAGGTGAGTCTGCCACGTAAGAAAGGTCAGATGACAAGTTCTAGTTTAAAGTTGATTACTTGATTGACATTATTGGTCCCTAAACTATTCTCTAATTTACACTTTTGTACCTAAAAAGTAGGGATGTAAACGAGCCGAGCTACTCGTGAGCTACTCGAGCTCGGATCGTTAAAAGCTCGAAACGAGCCGAGCCTTAACGAGCTCGAGTTCGAGCCTAGATTAAAGCTCATTTAATAAACGAGCCGAGCTCGAGCTCCAAAGAGTGGGCTCGCGAGCTTAAACGAGCCTCATATATAATATAATTTATATTTTATATATTTAATTTTTAATAATTATATATATCATTTTAATAAAAATATCAAAATAATACCCGAGCCTAAACAAGCCTAGCTTAAACGAGCTTAAACGGGTCGAGCCCGAGCTTCATAAACATTAAACGAGCCGAGCTCGAGCTCAACCTCATAAGCTCTAAACGAGCCGAGCTCGTTTACATCCCTACTAAAAAGTCTAACTTTACTCCATTTATAATCGAATTACATAATAGATCCAACAAAGTAAACATCCATGCACCAACCTAAATTAACCCAAATGTCATATCAGCTGTCATATTAATTTTTCTTCTTTTTTTCTTCCTAACCCAAATTAACCCAAAACCCAAGTAACACTCATCTCAAATCAACCCAAATATTTCATCTCTCCTTATTCTCTCTACAAAACCAAAAAAAAACAAAAAACAAAAAGGTTCGGGTGCAGGAAGCCGAGATGGGAAAAGGAGAGGTGAACCCGAGACGAGGGTAGGGGTGTTCCCGAAGGAACCCACCCAACCCAAAGAAACACAAATTGATTCGGGAAGGGCTATATGCCCAGCCTTATACATATATGACACCAAAAATAAATCCGTCCTATATCTCATGGTATTGTTTGGTTCGTTGAAATTGATTGCGATTAGAATTAGTTGTTTCAAATGTTAGCATGTTTGGTTCACAAAATGATAGGAATTGAAAGAATCTTGTAATTCCTTACAAAAAATCAAAGAAATCCTTTTTAAAACACACAACCTAGATTTATTACGTGTTCCTCTTGATTATTCCTCCCGCTATTATGACTTCACCTTGTTAAACTCCACAAACCATTCAAAGTTGATAGAAATCCTACATATCATGACGTTCTTCTCATCAATCCTGACTGTTCTTCACTGATTAACTCTTTCAACGGTCGCGATTGTTCTTCTCACCAATTGAGATGTTCCTTTCACTTTCACCACTAGATCGATTGACGTATGTTATATGATTCTCTCCGTTCAAACCACATCGTTCTTATATTCTCGTTTCATCCTCAACTTCTTCTTTATGTTCTATTTGGGTTACTTTCTGTGTTAACATTGATTTTTCTATATACATTATATGTATTATAATGTTCTTTCATTGATTTTATTACAATTCATTAACTCAATAACTTTACATTTTAATTTTTTTGACAAATTTTAATTTCATTAGAAACATTTTGCGAACCAATCGAGAACATAGAAACAATTAATGCCTTGTTTGGTTTTGTGGAATTGGGAAAATTGAGAGGATTCGGAATTCTCAATTCCATTGATAATGCGTATGTTTGAAATATATGATGAGCTATAAAGCCTAGTGAGCAACTCAAAATAAGTACTTATAAATGTTCACAATCTGATGAAGTGTTATTCTTTCAATATATTTCGTAATTCATTATCACGTTCATATAGTTACTATTTCTATAATTATATCTATTCGATGACATAATTGTATGCATATCTGTTCAGTGAAAGTATCTGTATAATTATTGTATTCATATCTATATGAATGTAATGTATTCATATGACAATTGTTTTTGTATCTCATCTACTGTAAGCGTAATTGTATTAACACATTGTAATGGTGTTTGTATCACATTTGTATCTGTATAACATTTACATTTGTATAACATGCAGCCGTAATTGCTCGCATCGAAATTATAGTATTATATATATATATATATGTTTGTATGAATAACTGTTATGATTGTAGTAATTTTTGTACCCGTATAATGACAACTATATGTGCAGAGGTATTGTATCTTCATACCCATATATATATATATATATATATATATATATATATATAGTGAGAGGTTCATTTAAGAACTATTTTTATTGCGAGAACCGCGAGAACCATTGTTAGCCAATCATTATGGATAATGTTTTTTAAAACCTTAATCCCGTCAAAAGGGTAGAAAGGTCCTTTTTATGCGCCACTTTCTTATTTAATCATCTGTCTTCATTATTTCATCGCTTTCTGTATTTCATCGCTTTCTGTATTTCATCGTCTTCTTCGTTTCATCGTCTTCATTATTTCCGCTTTCCGCCGCTTTCTTATTTCATCGTCTTCCTTATTAAACGCTATTTATTTCTGCTCGTTTTCATCGTCTTCTTCGTTTGCCTTCTTCACCGTTTCTTTATTAAGCCCTAGTTTTCAGCGGCGTATTAGTCTTTCTGCTTCTCCATTAATTTATGCGCTGCAACATTGTAGCATTTGATGAAGCCCTAAGTTTATGTTTTTCGTATTTAGTTTTCGTCGGAACATTCACTGTGGGTACAACGTATTAGTTTGCGCGGATTACAGGGTGTAGTCATTGTTTATTTCAGGTTCGTATTTTTGTTCATTAAGTAGCAGAACAACATATTTTTCTTTCTGTTGTTCAAATTTTGTTCATTCAACAGTTAATTTTTTAATAAATTATATAATTTGTTTTTTTGTTTTATACAGTAATGGATTCTATTCAAAATATTGGTTCTGATGGTAGTAAGGCTCGTGGAGTTGTTGAATCCAGTACAAGTTATTCTGTAAACAATTTTGATTTGAATTTGTTACCTCAAAGCAATGACGAAGAAGCAGAAGGTAATATATATGGTTACTGTTTTTATGTGTTTTGTTATTTGCACATATGCATATTTGAGTTATCTGTGTTTTTTGTAAGTAAGTTGCACATGTGCATATTTGAGTTATCTATGTTTTTATAAGTCATTTGCACATGTGCATATTTGAGGTATCTGTGTTTTTCATAAGTCATTTGCACATATGCATATTTGAGTTATCTGTGTTTTTCATAAGTCATTTGCACATATGCATATTTGAGTTATCTTTGTTTTTCGTAAGTCATTTGCACTTATGCATATTTGAATTATATGTGTTTTTTATAAGTCATATGCACATATGCATGAAAAAATGTGTATGTTTTGTTATTATTGTTTGTTTTTTTGTTTTTATTTTTGTGTACATGTTTATTTATACTTATATTTCATGATAAATTCTGTTAAATTTAGTATTGTTTTTCTTTTATGTAGATAGTGGTGATCATGCAACAAGTAATAGCGAATCTGTATCTACCATGACTTTAACAAAAATCATTCCTGATGTTCCTGTTGAGTTCAAGCCATGTGTTGGTACTGTGTTTAACAGTTTTAAGGATGCTCATATGTTTTATAATACATATTCTTCAAAGGCATGGTTTTCTACATGGTTATCTACGATTAAAAGAAATAAGGATGTTATTACTAATCGCTATATTGTATGCAATCGTGCCGGAAAAGCAAGAAACAAACAAGTTGACACACTGGGACCTGTTCATCCAAATTCTAAGACGCGTAAGTCGAATTTTTCAGTAACAGATTGTAGTGCTCGAATTGTTTTGAAACAAGTTGGTGGTTCTGAGTCTTATGTATTAGTTAAGTTTATAGAACATCACAATCATACGTTGTTTGATGATAGTAATAGCGACTTATCCCGTTCTAATCGGCAATTGTAGCATTCGGACAGAGAGTTTATTCATCGGGTTTCTTCGTCTAACATTGTTCCAACAAAAGCTCATAGGCTTAATTCATTATTGAAAGGTGGTTATTCTAAAATGACGGGAACAATTGCTGATTATAAGAATTTTAGAAGGGATATGAACAAGTATATCGGTAACCGTGATGCTCAAATGCTTGTGGATAAGTTAAATTTAAGGAAATTGCATGTCCCAAACTATTCATTTGAATATCAAGTCGTCAATAGTGAGCTTACTTGCTTATTCTGGGTTGATGAAACATCAAAGTTTAGCTATCAATTATTTGGTGATGTTTTGTCCTTTGATGCTACTTATGATACAAACCTGTAAGTTTCTGTTTTATTGATGCATACATGCATATTATATTTTTTGAAGATTATTTCTTGAATATCTTTTTGATATGCATATGTGCATGTTTATTTTTTTAATCAGTTACAAGATGGTATTTGTTCCCTTTACCGGAGTGGATAATCATAGAAGGTGCATTACTTTTGGTGCTGGACTTTTGAAAGCGGAGACAATTGAATCATATAAGTGGTTGTTGGAGGCATTTTTAAAGACACATTCAAAGCAACCACGGCTTGTACTTACGGATCAAGATCCTGCTCTTAAACAAGCTGTTCCAGAAGTGTTTACAGATTCAACTCATAGATTATGCATGTGGTATATCATGGAGAAGTTGCCTCTTAAGGTTATGTTTTTGTTTTGCATATATGAATATATTATATACTTCTGTGTATGCACATATGAATATATCATGAGAATTGCCTGTTAAGGTTATTTTTTATGTTTTGTTTACAGGTGTCTTGTAATCTGTTGCAAAATACTGATCTTAGGAAACGTTTACACAAAGTTGTGTGGAATGTTTACTTGACTGACCCCTGATGAGTTTGAGTCTAAGTGGAATTCATTGATTGCGGAGTTTTCACTGGAAGATAACAAGTGGTTGTCTGATATGTTTGAAGCACGTCAGCATTGGGTACCAGGTTATTTCAGGCATATTCCGTTATGTTGTCTGATGAAAACTACATCTTTATCTGAAAGTGAAAATTCCTTTTTTAGTGTTTATTCTATTCCTTAAAATACACTAATTCAATTTATGAACTGCTTTGGAAAAACAACGGTATGATCAGAGAGTTTTTGATAACCATACGTGAACAACTGTACCAAAATGGATTACACATTTAGAAATTGAAAGAAATGCTTCAAATGTTTACACTAGAGCTATATTCAATTTGGTCCAGACAGAGATTTCTAAAGTGTTTGGCAATGTATCCAAAAATGTTCAACCATAACCAATGGTGTTGAGAACTATGTCATAATGCATAAAAACAATCATGGTGATGTTGTAGCTGAATTCAAGGTATGTTTTTTTAATATTATGATGCATTTTAATGTTTTTTTGAAGTTTTATATTATTGTTAAAGTGTATATATTTTTTTGCAGCTTATTATAAATGAGGATGCTTGTAGTTATTCATGTGACTGTGATCATTTTATTCGCCATGGTTATTGTTGTCGTCATTTGTTTTATGTTTGGAATGCGCATAATGTGAAAATGATCCCTAAAGAATTTATTTTAAAAAGATGGGTAAGGGATCTTTTTCCTTCAGAGTTGCGTTCGTCTCGTCTTAAGTTTGGTCCTAACAATTATGAAAATGATCGGCTTTCTTCTGAAGCCTTTTCTATTGTGGAATCTTGTGTGGAGTTGTTAAGGACTGACACTGAGAAGTTTAATATATTTGTTGAGAGGTTAAGAAATATGAAAAAGGAAGTAGAGGATGATATAGCTGTTGTATCAGAGAGTAAAAGCAAAGAGGATGTTATGAAAGAGTTACTTGGTGTTGAACCACCTGAAAAGATTTTGATAAATGCACCTCAGGGTATATGAAACAAAGGTTCTGGAAAGAAAAAACGTTTGGTTGGGCCAGGTGAGAAAGCGATTAAGAAAGCAAAGAAAGTAGATACTACAAAGATAAGGAATTTTAGAAAATGTTGGACGTGTAATAAAATTGTTGATGATCATGATACAAGAAACTGTCCAACTAAAGAACCAGCCGAAGATGAAGATGAAGATGAAGAGAATTCAGATGATGAAGAAGACGATTTTGAGAGTTCTAGTAAGAATAGTAGTAATGATGAATATATTAGTGATGATGTGAGTGATGAATTTTAATTTTTCTTTGATACATTTAATGATGGGATGACTATATTTTTTACTTTGATTTTAGAAATTGGAAATAGTATGTTATTGGAAATAGTAAACTTTTGGTTTTTGGAAGTACATTAATGGCAACAGTTGTAAAATGGTTGAAATGTTGAATATTTTTTTCCAACATTTGCATATGTGCATATGCGGTATAAGTAAAATATGTATTATGTGTATATCACATATAAACACAAATCAATCAATTATGCGTATGTGCATTTGATACTTTCATAAGTCAGATTATTAAACTGTGTGCCCGCACTATTAGGTCAAGATGGTAGCTGGTAAGGCGTTGTTTTTTTAATGAAATCCACTCTTCATGCCTTTATTCTCTCCTTGTCCGGGTCCTGAAAGTGTAGGATTGAAGGAATTTGGACGAGATGTCCACGGTCTGGTGTTGGTCTTGGAGGGAGAGACAGAATTCACGGTCATGGTGTTGGTGTTGAAGGCTTTATGTGTTTTTTACACATGTGCATATTTGAGGTATCTGTGTTTTTCATAAGTCATTTGCACATATGCATATTTGAGTTATCTGTGTTTTTCATAAGTCATTTGCACATATGCATATTTGAGTTATCTGTGTTTTTCGTAAGTCATTTGCACTTATGCATATTTGAATTATATGTGTTTTTTATACCATATATTTCTAAACTTTTGCATATGTGAATATGTTATTTGCAAAATACAGATAAGTCAACTAGGCATAAATACATTAACAGTGATATAACTTGGATTTTTCAAATTTTGGATATGTTCATACAGAAAGAGTTTTTACCAACCTAAACCAAAATGTATGGTAATTAAATCCTAACATACTGCTTCAAACTAAAGTTTAAAACCATGAACAATTGATGTATCCGTAGTAATCAAACCAAAACCAAGCTTGTTCAAATTACATATGTTTTGTAATATTCTTCTCCAATACTTACTTACTTTTTGTTTGCTTTCCCCTTTGATTTTTTCTTTACCTCTTTTTCTGTATTTCTTTTTGCTGCTTATTTTTCTTCTTTCTTCTTTTGCTTTTGCTTTTCTTTTCTCATCACATTCCATGCAAGACACAAGAAATTTATCTCTGAACATATTGAAATTGAAGGTAATGAAGTGTGCTGTGTACTTGTACCTTAATCCGTTTAACATCACTTTCTGCTGTTTTCCTTTTGCATTTAGGCCAGCATCCCATATTTTTAGTGGTTCTCCCATATACGTCTCCATATGTCTCATTGTGAACACACCACAATAAACACCATAAGTTTTTGTTCTCCAATCCGTCTGCAGTATGTCTATCATCTTGGTCTCCATGAGTTGTGCTTTTGGATGATCTACCTTTTTCAGGTAGTCAAGCAGTATGATTTTCTGCATTAATATAAGCAGAGTGTCAAAGCCAAGATTTCTTTGATTATTTATAGTTGCATATTTCTATTTAATAACACAAATTTTTAAACTTATGTATATTATCATATCAGAGTTGTATAACACAGATTAATCGACTGTGCTTATATGAAAATAACAGTAATATAGGTAAATTAAACTTTTGAATGGATGAAAATCACACTATAATAATACATTATTTTATAACACAAGTTAATGATTAAAAAAGGAATAAGTGTCTAAATTATAGCAAAACACAAATGCTTATCTTTAAGTATTTAACTTACCACTGTTCTGGGGTAATCAGAATAAGTGTCGGTGATTGTAAGTTCTTCATTATAGATTCTGTTGTCAATGAGTTCTATCTTTTCATTTCTATAATAAAAAACAACTACATAGAAATGGTTGTCCTGGTATTGTGCACAAAAACCTGCATTTCACAAGACTTATTAGTTCACATATGTAATCAACTATTATATTAAAAGTATTGCAGACTACGTTTTTTTACCATATCATATCCATGCAGGTTCACATCATCTTCCTGTTGGAATATGCCCGCTTACACGAACGAGTTAATGGCACTACCGATGAGGTATAGGCCTATTGGGTCACACACCAAGTATTGATTCTGGCAACACGATCAAGCAAAAGAGAGGAAAAGGCCAAAATGGGTTTTGGCAGGATGGTACACGGGCCGTGTTACTGAACACGAGCCGTGTCCAGTCCAACATACACGAGGCGTATTAGCCAAGTTCAAGGTCATGTAGTTTGGACCTACACGGGCCGTGTAGATGAACACGGGCCATGTTGTGCCTGTTAGACACGGGCCGTCTTAGCCCAATTGGGGCCATGGACTTTGGGCCTACACGGCCGTGTTGACCAACACGGGCCGTGTACATCTCTTGTACCAACAGAATTAACAGCTTTAAACACTTAGTTTAATGGTGTTAACATATAATTATTGTGGTAGACAAAGAGACTACGGGTTATCTTCTCTAAGAGAGGCTTTTTGCATACACTTTGTCTCTTGGTTGATACTAGAACTCTCTCTCACTTGTTCATCTTGTTCTTGGTGTTCTTGAGCACAAGAAGTAAGAAATACACACATTTGGTTGTTGTTTTGATGATTGTGTATCAACAAACTAGCATTTGGGAATCAAGGAAGCTTGGGGTGGACAACACTAGAGGGATTCTATTTGGATTCTTAGCTTCATGACAAGAAAGGTTTTCTTTGTGGCTTGCATTGAGGTATAAATCTTTCTTCCTATCTTGTTAATATATTTTAGTTGCAATTTCATTGTTAGATGTTGGTCCATGGGAAGTATTCGTTGTTTGGCATCGGTTTTGTCATATACTTTGCTTCCGTTGCTACTTGATTTTGCCAAAAGAATATCTTCACTTCCCTCCCCTCAACAGCAGAAAGTAAACTTGTTTTAAAAGCATGAAACAAGTGTTCGCTTAGTGTTGTTTCCATAAACATATCTTCAGTCTGTATAAATTAAAATAATTAAAAGATTAGAAGGTTTGCTGAATTCCAAATGAAGTAAATATTACTGTAATAGATTCTTACAATGAAGTATGTAGGGATATATAGTCTTCTTGGTGAACCTGGGGATCTAAATCTTTCATTTGTAATTTAGCAAGTAGCACCAGCTGTCTATAACATTTGATGAAATCCATAACCCTGGTTTCATCGTTTTCAATGTGTCTAACAGCATTGAATGTCCATAAGGTGTTTCAAACACAAATTTGCTACATAATTTGAATTTGAGAATTAATATTTTAATGTTTTGAAGAAAAGATTCATATTTGCATTTACACAAATCATATATCATTCAATTTATGCATATCAGTGTGTTATAAGATACATTATATATCTTTGGCATATGCGAATATAAGATAGGGAAAACACAGTTAAGGCAACAATGTATTTGTGCATTAAGATATGTTTTGTAGAATAGAATACCTTACTTATGCTTTTGTGCATGTTCATATTTAAAATATATATCAGTCAGCATATGCCTATGTTCATATTAGTGTTTTATTGGATAGGTTAACAAGCTTTTGAATATGTACATATAACATGCAAAATAGATATCAGTCATATATGCATATCAGTGCTTTGTATAATACATTAACCTACTTATGCATAATGTAGATCAGTCAAATATGCATATGTGCGATGTCAACTGAATGCATATATGCATATTATAGAGTTATAATATACATTTCCAAGTTTTTTTGTTTTTGTGCATATAATATGTACAATAACCAGATCATATGTATAGGTGTTACAAAACTCACATCATTCAACTATGCATACATTGAATATTAATATGACACTTTCTATCACAGATCGTTCAAATATTCCAAAAAATAGTTAGTCAAACTTACACGTATTCTTCATCGGTTTCTGTTTCAAATATGTAGTTGCAAATCCTTATTTCTTTAGGAGTTAACGAATTGCATTGTTTGTTGCTTTTTCATTATTGATTTTTATTCTGTTTGTTGTAATGGATTTTGAGATAGTATAGTTCTAGACTAAAGCTAGCAACAAACAAGACTGAGGTCGAGAGGGTCCCTTGGAGCCAGTCGCTTGCCTGAAGCTTGACATGATGAAGGCGCTTAGCTCTTCTTTTTTATTTACCTTGCCTTCTACTTACCGCTTCCATCCAGCGGTCTGTCTCTCAGTCTGTCCTCTCATTCCAGGCAAGCAAGGAAGGCAGTTCGTCATATAAAAAAAAGTGTGCAGCTGCCAGAGCCGAAATAGGGGATTGGTTTATAGGAAAGCTCGGGCAGGAGTAGGACATTCCAGACCAGGTGACATACTCCAGATGAGCGGCCAATCCCAATTGCTGGGGAAGATCCAGATTCAGATGAAGTCGCAGGACATATTGGAATGAAAGGAAAGTAAGCCGCTTCACGACCCTTTCACTTTATAGGCTTTTCGGCCAGGTGGAAGGAGCTAGCTCGACCATTTATTTACTGAGCTATTTTTTTTTGCATCATGAACTTGATCAACATATGGCGACTTCAAGGTCTGTGATAAATGAAGGTCTCTTTTTCTTTCAGCCTTGTTTTGAATGTGTGCATGTTTTGTTGGAGTCACTATGTTGATCGGCACCGCATGAATCACTTCATCTCCAAAATCTTCTTGGCCAGAGAGAATGATTTCAATGCTATGCTTTTGTTGATCTTCTTCTGGTGTGGGTGTCAGACCAATACTAAACGAAGGTGCACCTATATCTTTGCATATATCAGCTGCTGTTGAAGTCTCTTTAACAGATTTTGATATCATTTCTTTTATATGTTGTTCAACTTCATTTAGTGTTTGATATGAATTCCAAAATAGACTTAAATCTATTCATATATTAATGACAAAATATATATTAATGACTTAGTTCACATTTTTATGATGTAAATCAAGTATTAATGCATATGTGAGTATATATGTTTTATTCACGGATCAAAAAAAAGTTTCTTTTTTATGTACCTTCTTCAAGCGTCAGACCATGATTGTCAGCTGTTGTTGAAGTCTTCTTTACTTTTTTTGAAGTTAATTCTTTAATTACTTCATCAACTTGTTTAAGTGTGTCAGGTGAAATGAAATCTATTCACATATTCATGGCAATTCATTTAAAAAAACATTAAAAATATTATTACCTTCATAAAAGTAAATTATTGCAATCAAAATATAAAGCATTAATGCACATGTGCATATATAAACCTTGTTTGTTGGCATCAATTTCTTTATTTCCATGATTTGGTTCATTCCTATCATATTCATTTTTCTTTTTTTAAACTGTGTTTTTTAAGAAATGGTTAATTATTATAAAAGGATAGATGATTTAAGAGGGTTTATGTTTATGCACATGTGCACTAAACATTTCATTTACTTTTTTCAACTTTTGTATTTTCATTCATACCTTCTTCAATATCATTTTCTTCATTCCCATCGGGCTTACTTTGCAATTGAACTTTTTTTTTCAAAAAAGGAAATGTTACTTACTAAAGAAAGGTAAATAGTTAAATTAAGTTTATCATTTATACATACGCGTACTAAACATTTAATTACCTTCATTTGATTGAAGCTGTTGATTTTGTTTTGTCGGTCCTTTGTTCACATCAATTGATTGAGATTCCTCCATAACAAGAGCTTCAGGTTCCACAATGACTTTTTTTAAAGAAAGGTAAAGTATTTAATAAGAATATATGATTAAATACGATTATTATTATGCACATGTGCCCGAAACATTTTTGGTTACCTTCATATGGTTCAACTCTTTCATCTACATGCACATCAGCTCCTACAAAAGGTGATTTATGTTCATGAATACAATTTACAAGTTTTTTTACATTAATTATTGAAACTTAAACAATATGGTTCAATTTTCTCTGTTGGTACTTTTTCCTCCATCATCGTCATCATCATCATCATCGCTATCTTCATCTTCACCATCAACATCTGTATTCTTTGCATCTTCTTGATCATCATCTTGCTCAGCATCATCCTCATTCTTTTCATCATCCTCCTTCTGTTTATCATGTTCCTCATCATCATCTTCCTCATCATCATTATCATCATCATTCTCTCTGTTTTTCTTATCAACATTTTCTTTTTATCTTCCTTTTGGGTTTCTTCAATGTTTACCCAAGCCTCACTAAACAATCGATCATGCTTTTCTCTTATTTTCTGAAGTTGTTCATTTCCTTCATTTCGAGCTTCTGCTTCTAACCAAGTTTTTTCAAATCGATCTTTCTCATTTTTAATCCATTGGTGAAGATTTTCAAGCTTGGTCAGATACTCCTATGAAAGAGTTAAAGAAATTTATCAAAAATTCATGCATACAATAGTAAAATGATATATCATATCACATTTCACATTTTACATATGTGCTTTTATGAGTGTGTTATATAACAGTAGATTACCCAAGTTTTTGCATATGTGCATCTGTCATAGATCATTAACATTTTGCAAAATGTGCATTATGAGTGTCTTATTACAGTAGCATACACAAGTTTTGCATATACGCATATGACACAGATTATTCACATTTTGCATATGTGCATTTTAAGTGTCTTATTATAGTAGATTACTCAAGGTTTTGCATATGTGCATATTAATCAAGTCATTCAAACTTTGCATATGTGCATTATGAGTGGCTAATAATAGTAGATTACTCAAATTTTTGCATATGTGCATATTACTCGGGTCATTCAAACTTTGCATATGTGCATTATGAGGGTTATATATAACAGTAGATTACCTCCAGAGTAAGTTGCTTCACTTTCTGAGGAGTAAAAGTTTTCTCTCTTTCTCCTTTACCAAATCCACCAGTTTTTATTTCTATCTCTTCCCTTTTCCTTATTTTGTCCATTGTCTAACCAAGTATTGCTGGACGTCTTCTCTCAACAGCAAACTTTTTACACTTTGTTTGATCAAGGTAAATTAGCTGTATTTAGATAAATTATATGAGTGTTAGTTATATTTTAAATACATATATGTATATATATACTTGTTAGATGTAAACTAAAATGAAATAAAAAACAACTAACCGCTAGTAGAGTAAGCGGCCCTGAGTAGAAACTGGTTTGATCATGTCTCTTCCACCCTTCTTTGCTTTTCTTCAATAAAAAGATAAGAAATCCACACCAATCGATATCTTTAATAGGCACCTTCCTATTGATATGTGGTAAGAATTCAAGCTTGCATGTTCCGCTTTTGAAGCAATCTCCAAAGGAGTAAGCAAACACTGTCAAAAAGTCCAATTGGAAATGCCATCCAAGACGATCATCAATAATGCTTTTTACACAGTTGTGTGGAGACATGTACTTGGGGTACTTGTTTCTCCAAGATTCTTTTTGTTTGTCTTCTTTTTGCAGGAAGGGGAATTGAAAACAGTTCAATTTTTCCCTTTGGAATTCCTAACATCTCATGGATAAGGTCTTTGGTGATTTTAATGTTTCCTTGTGGGAGCTTAAGTATCATCCTCTTCTCATCAAAATTATCAACTACATAATAGCCTAACTTTGCAGTAATACCTTCAAGGTTCATGTTCCTTAACTTACCAAATCCCATTTCTTCAAGGATTGCCTTTTGTTCTTTATTCATCCCCCTTATTGCTGTGTGTAATGGTTTGGGGGATGTTCTTGTTCGCAGTCTTGGGAACCTAGTCATTTTAATTTCTTTTTTGATGATTGAATCTTTTTTCTGTTTTTTGATAGCTTCTGGCTTCATTGGTTCTTTCTCTATTCTTTTCCTCCCTCTTTTTATCTGTTTTACTCTCTTGTTATCGGGCTTCAAAAGATTCAGTCTCTTCCTTTTTTTGGTATGTTTTGTAACTTTCTCTTTAACCGTCTTTTTTATCTGTTTCATTAAAATTAAAATTAATATTAGGTAAGCGTATTATCTTAATTGTATATGTATATAATGACTTTAATAAGACATATTACTAAACTTATTTATATATGCATATTAGAGAGTTATAACACAAATTTCTAAACTTATGTATATCTGCATGTTTAAAAATTTATGAGGCACATGTTCAATGATTTTTATGTTACCTTTTTTGTGGTTTTCTAGGGTTTAATGGACTTAAGTTGCCTCGAAATGCTACTGAAGACTTGGTAATTCCGACAACTTTTTTAGCTTTTTCCTTGTTTGAGAGATCTGTTTTAGTTGAATAAGATATACATTATCACATGTGCAAATAATGATATATTATTATTAAAGAATAAGAACATATGAGGACTATGATCATTCACCTTGTTTTTGGATTTCTTTATCTCTTTCATTTGAACTTGTACTCCTACATGCACTGTCGCTTCCAGTACTACTACCACTAGCAGTTCCACTGGTATTTGGACTTCCACTATTAGTTGGACTTCCACTGTTGCTTGAACTCTTACTGTAAGTGTCACTTTCTATAAATGGTAGTGCATTTTATATTAAAGTTAGTTAATTTAGTAAAAAGATAAAGTAGATTATATTAGAATGCATAATTGTTGATAAATTTTTAGTTTTTATGTTGAAACAAGTATATTAAAATAAAATATTTTTTTCCTTATGTTACCTTTATCTTCTTCAACTGTGATCGGATCATCTTTTGTATTTGTGAATTTTCCAATTTTAATGTTTCTCGTACTTCTTCTACCTGTATATGTGAATAAACATGTGTTTAATTTTGCACTTATGCATATGATGTATTCAAAAAACAATCATCACTCAACTATGCATATGTGCATAAACATGTGTTACTTTTGTACTTATGCACATGACATATTCAAAAATAGTCATCACTCAACTATGCATATGTGCATAAACATGTGTTACTTTTGTACTTATGCACATGACATATTCAAAAACAGTGATGAGTCAACAATGTATATGTGTATATAGGTGTGTTACTTTTGCACTTATGCATATGATGTATTCAAAACAGTCATCACTCAACTATGCATATGTGTATAAACATGTGTTACTTTTGCACTTATGCATATGATGTATTAAAAAACAATCATCACTCAACTATGCATATGTGCATAAACATGTGTTACTTTTGTACTTATGCACATGATATATTCAAAAACAGTGATGAGTCAACAATGTATATGTGTATATAGGTGTGTTACTTTTGCACTTATGCATATGATGTATTCAAAACAGTCATCACTCAACTATGCATATGTGCATAAGCATGTGTTACTTTTGCACTTATGCACATGACATATTCAAAAACAGTTATCACTCAACATGGTATATGTGATTAAACATGTGTTTACTTTTGCACTTATGCATATGATGTATTCAAAACAGTCATCACTCAACTATGCATATGTGCATAAGCATGTGTTACTTTTGCACTTATGCACATGACATATTCAAAAACAGTTATCACTCAACATGGTATATGTGATTAAACATGTGTTTACTTTTGCACTTATGCACATGACATATTCAAAAACAGTAATCACTCAACATTGTATATGTGAATAAACATGTGTTTACTTTTGCACTTATGAACATGACATATTCAAAAACAGTTATCACTCAACATGGTATATATGATTAAACATGTGTTTACTTTTGCACTTATGCATATGATGTATTCAAAAACAGTCATCACTCAACAATGTATATGTGCATATAGGTGAGTTACTTTTGCACTTATGCATATGATGTATTCAAAAACAGTCATCACTCAACAATGTATATGTGCATATAGGTGAGTTACTTTTGCACTTATGCATATGATGTATTCAAAAACAGTCATCACTCAACAATATATATGTGCATATAGGTTAGTTACTTTTGCACTTTATGCATATGACATATTCAAAACAGAGATCACTCAACTATGCATATGTGCATAAACATGTGTTACTTTTGCACATGACATATTCAAAAACAGTAATCACTCAAAAATTGTATATGTGAATAAACATGTGTTACTTTTGCACTTATGAACATGACATATTCAAAAACAGTCATCACTCAACAATGTATATGTGCATATAGGTGAGTTACTTTTGCACTTATGCATATGACATATTCAAAACAGAGATCACTCAACTATGACTATGTGCATAAAGGTGTTTACTTTTTGCACTTATGCATATGTTGTATTCAAAAACAGTTATCACTCAACAATGTGTATGTGCATATGTCATATGTAAAATAGAGACCACTCAACAATCTATCACACAAATCTCAGTGTTATTTGCATATATGCAAATATCATATTCAAAACAGATTTAGCACATATACTATCATAACACAGATAGTTTAACTATGTTTATATGCATATCATACCTGACATCTTTCCTTTGTTTTGAGTTTTGAGTTTTGTATTTTAAGATCTGTTAAACACATAAACAAATTAAATCAGTTAGTAGAAGAGTCTATATAATAAACTAAACATTGCATTCGAAAATCTGTAGTAAATAATATCGTATCGATATATAAGGAAGTAAATCAGTAACAAAATAAACCACGATTTGCATATGAAAGGAAGCATGATCTATACTAAATCTAACAAATATCAACTCCATTTTTTGCTTTTTGTAATTAAGAAGTATCGATAATACAGATTTTCGAATGCAATGTTTAGGGTTTTTGTATGAAATTTTTTTACGATTTCAAGTTCATTTGTCTATATAGTCGGTATTTTGTTAAGAAACTAAACAAAAACTAACGATTTTGCTAGGGTTTTGTGTTGCTAATCTTCTTCAAGCTTAAGCAAAACAAAGATACTTACATGCAAAATTGACGAAGAAACCTGAAATGTAGTTGATTACAACGATTTTGTTTGTAAAATGTTGCTGATTCTTTGTAGATTACACGATGGAGAATCGAGTTCTTGACAGAGATTTTGAGACGGTTTTTGAAATGTTAAGGTCTGAGTAAATGATGACG
Organism: Dittrichia graveolens; assembly: GCA_038502395.1. Classification (NCBI taxonomy): domain Eukaryota; kingdom Viridiplantae; phylum Streptophyta; class Magnoliopsida; order Asterales; family Asteraceae; genus Dittrichia; species Dittrichia graveolens. The sequence continues at coordinate 79,566,645 of JARJIL010000005.1, read as the reverse complement.
TGAGAAAATGAAAGTTTTACGGGAAAAAGAGAAGAGGCGGGTTATTAATTTAGATAAACTTCCGAATATACCCCTCTAGATATGTTGGAAACTAAAACAAAACATCCTAGTTATTAATTATTACAGGTTTTCCATTTTTAATCGCAGCCCTTAATTAATTTAGATCAAGGGTTATAAATGGTTTTCGCGGTTCTCGCAATAAAAACGGTTCTCAAATGAACCCTCCCCTATATATATATATATGTGTGTGTGTGTGTGTGTGTGTAATTGTAATATTATAAGTATTGTACTTGTATATCATATATGTGTACCATATTCGTATAATTATAAAACTTGTATGTGAACGACTATTTTGGTATATATAAAATTCCGATATCTTATTCTTATTGGTGTAATCTAATACGTATATTTGTACAACTATAGTTATATCCATGTAATTACTTCATCTATGCATGAAATACTCTAAATATCTCTATATCTATAGGATCACAAACATATATACGAGTATTTCATAATTCCTTACATGGATCACTTGTATTTACTTTTATATAGCATATATACATATTCATAGACCTTCTGACCATGCTTTAAAGCATTTCATTAGATAGACTATTATATCCTTAACTATTTAACATATAAGTGCTTGTTCCTACTTAAACTACACCATACTATTTACTCTAGTCTCATATATATTGATGTGTTATATACAATATTAATGTTACTTAGATGCATATATATAGGATTATATGAAATCATGAATCATTATTTACGAATACTAGATCAAAGTACTCACCTTTACTAATCTGTTATGACTATGAATTTTCTTCAATCCTACAATTACCAATCACAGGATAACACCTATATACGGTTGAAACTGTATTAATATCACAATCTGACATACAACAGTGACCAACACGGCCCTTGTTCATATACACAGCTTATACACACGGCTACACAATTCGTGTATGACCCAATACTCACTTTTAAACCCTACACGGCCCGTGTATGCCTACACGGGCATACTACACAACCTTCCCTCCTCTACACGGCCCGTGTTTTGTAAATTTCAGCAACAGTTCGACTGGAACTTGCTGTTTTCCAACCGTAAGTCATTTAATCCATTTCCATGACAATTCCAATACTTTAAATCATCCCCATAACAATTACTAACTATATTAAACAACCTATTAATATCCTTTGATCATTAAACACTATCTAAACTCAATTTAACCCATTAACTCTTCTTATTTAACAAGAACAAAGAAAAGATGATTAATAACACTTACTAGTTGAGGTAAGAGATGAAGAAGTAGGTTGGTTCCGTCTTGTAAATAATCTTTGATTTCTTCTCTTCAATTGAATTTAAGTTGAAGCTTGTATTTATGTGTTTGTAAGAAAGAAACAAGATAAGAAGGAAAAGAAAGAAGTAAGAGGTGGCTGCCGACTTGTGAGTTGGTGGTCATCTTTTAGCGGGTATCCCGCTCCACTATCCGACTTACAACTCATCCATATGATATCCGTAAATTCCTAAGAGGATATATTTAGAATCAATATTTTAAAGCATTTAATAATTTATAAGTTTTACTCGTTTTCCTCAACTTTTATCCAACACCTTATTTAATAACCTTTATAAATTTGGGGTGTTACAAAAGCCCTCGTGCGCAAAGCACATTAGGTAGTCCTGTCATTTTCACTCTATTCCTATTACTAGACACATTTCTCATTTGATCTCATTTGTATTTAGAAAAGAAGACACAATATGCAGTCTTCTTCAATCCTTCAAATGTCTCTTTTCCCCCTCTCTAAAATTAGAATAGTCGTATCCCTGTAGAACCGCTGCCGACACCCCTGTGGAACTATCACCGCCGGCACCCATGTAGACCACCACCTCCGACATCCCGTGTAACACGATGTATCTCTAGCTGTCTCTCTCCCTCTCTCTAAACGAAGAATAAAAGTTGTAACATTCTTTACTAACCACCATTGTCGCCTTTGAGTCATAACCCCCACCACCATCTTCGGTGTCACATCCACCACATATGTAGATTCTTTCTATCTCTAATTGTAGCTTGATGATCTGCCACCTCCACCATACACGAAGTTTCCTCTACCACCATAACCACCACCACTACTTAATGAAGTCGTCACCTCTATCACCATTGATTGCTTTTTATGATGTTGATTGTCACTCTCTCTTCCGATGCTTGATATGTATTAATATAAGGGATTCAATTTGTTCAAATAGATTGCTTTGGATTTTTTTGGTTGGGTTTGATTTTAATTCTTTGATTGTGGTTAATCAAACAATGTTCCTGATTATGGCTTTGATTTGTCTAAAGCTAGAGTTTTTACTTATTGGGGGTATTAGTTAGATCGATTAGTTTTGTTTTTATTTCTTTGACCAAATGACATATATGATTTGAATCAAATTCATTTGTGTGAGTTTATCATTTATAGATTTGAATCTTCTTTCATATGGTGAAATTATTTCAGATTATGTTAATATTAGCTTCTTAATTTGGAGACTTAGTGATATAACATCCTGCAGTTGGGCCTAGTAGAAACGTAGGCTTGGGTATGTTACACGTGAATTACTATGTGATCATGTTACTTGATTATTTAATTAGCATTGATTTAATTATTAATCATTTAATCTATAATTGTGGTTTACATATATATATGTATGTATGTATACGGATGTGTGTGTGCATGTGCTTAGTGTTTTAATCATGACACCTCATGCTTGCCTTCATATATACGTGTAACATCCTGAGATTGGGCCTAGTAGACACGTAGGCTTTGGTGAGTTAATATGTGATTAATTAATTGTTTATTAGTTAATCAAATGAATTATATATATATATATATATATATATATATATATTATTGTGTTAATTTAATATATATGTGTATATATATGTATGTATGTATACGGTGATGTGTGTGTGCATATGCTTAGTGTTTTAAACTGTGACACCTCATGCTAGCAATTATATACGTGGGTTTAGTGAAGTTTACTTCACTTGGAAGTTTGCATGAGTGTGTGTTTTAGTGTGAAAAACTGAGAGAAAGCAAGAAAGAACAGGCGATCGGAATTGGTGATTTCTTGAATTTGTGTGATTCGAGTTATAAGGTTGTTGGATTATTCCATACTTCTTGAAACATGATTCTTGTTAACATGTTATGAATTGTATGGGCATGCTACTGTTTTAATCTTGATGGGTTTAATATGAACATCATTAGATCATACTTATGAAGTTATCGGATTTGGTGTTCTTGAGGTATAAAGGTGTTTTGATGCATGCTTGTGTGATTAAACCTGTTTATATGTGTTTGTATGAACTTGTTTGTGATCTGGATATGAGATGTATGCAAGGTTTGAAATTATCGGATTCTTGAAGCTATGCATATGGCGGATTTTGGTGGTGATGATGGAAAACCGGGTGTTGAATCCGGTACTTTAAGAATCCGGGACTTATGTTGAAATCCGATACTCTTAAATCCGGATGTGTTGTATCCTAGCATGAAATCCGATTGTAGATACCAAGTTGAGATGCAAGTGTGGAAATCCGATGGGTGTATCGGATTCCTTCAAATCCGATACAAAGTAACAGATTCCGATGGTGGTTGCGGATTTGGTGCAAATCCGATAGTAGTGTCGGATTTCATATGAAATCCGACAGTTTTGATTTGTTAATTTGCATTGTTTAATGCTATGTGATATATGTTTATACATATGTGAATCATACATGCTTATGTTTTATTAAAGGATATAAATTTATGTGTTTGACATATATTTATGAATCATTATTGATTTCAGTTTGTTATGTTCTCAGGAACAAACAAGGCTCAGTAATATAAGATTACTGAGTGGAGAAACTGAAAGCTTGAGGTGAGTGGATGTTTACTCACAGATGTTATTAGTTGTAACTGGCTTGGGTTGCAGCTGTTTTTGGTTTGACGCATGGATAGATTATGCATCTGATAATTGATTAACTGTTGATTGTTAATTAATTGTGTGTAACACCGTGGATTCTCAAGCCATTTTTTAAAACCTCTGCGGAAGCGTTAACTGATTTCATTTAAACAAATACAAAATACAAAGTACTGTTTACAAACATCACGTCAAGTTGTGTTACAAAATATTTACAAACGTGGCTCGTCTCTTCTCAAAACATAATATCAGAGTATTGGTCAAATTTCCCTTCCCCAAAAACAAAGCTAAACAGCCAGACCTGCAAAAAGCAATCAACCGAGGGGAATTAGCACAAAGCTAAGTGAATGGAAGCTACAAACAAGCATCCTCAATCAACAAGCACAAGCAATCACCAATTGCACAAGCAAACCGATCTCAACAGATCAAACAATCAATCACAAGCCAATCCAATCTCTAGAGGAACGGCGGTTCTGCAGAACCTGCAACCGATGCGGGCCAAAGCAAAGGTTTACCGTTAGCTATTTGCTACTTGGTACAGTTAAAGCCCCTTCTACTGCAACAAATGCATAGAAAGTCTAGAAAAATGTGCAACCAATAGCAGATAGCTCAGCCCAAAACATGCGATAGCTGACCCCCAACCATGTACGCATATAATTAACCATGCGTACAGGTCTCGCCACGTGCACACATAATTAACTATGTGCACTGGCCACGCAACAATCCAAACAATCCCAATCAACAAGCAACAATCAACGAATCACATTTACACAGTCTGTCAACACATACCAAATAAGACATTCCATACTAGCAATTCAACTTAAATAGTTCATCATGGCATCCTGGATTTATTCAGTCTAGCATGGCATCTTAGACTAAACAGTCTATCAAAGCATCTCAGACTAAATAGTCTAGCAAGGCAACTCAGACTAAACAGTCTAGCAAGGCAACTCAGACTAAACAGTCTATCATGGCAAATCTAAATCATCACAATATCTCAATTCATGTAACCACAAATGTTACCGCCATACCACTCGTGAGTACACTTCCACTCACCTCAGTCCACGTTCCCATCTGCTCAGTTGTCTAATATCACTGAGTCTTGGCAAATCCTAAGAATACAACAAACCAAAGTCAATCTCTGATAAATATATTTCCATAACATATATTTATATCTCTTTATAACTTGTAAACAACTTACAATAATCATATAAACAATAACCCATCACATCCCACATGAATTCAAAGCAAAACAAACATATTTCCTAAAAACAGCCTGTCGCGCCGCGACAAGCTCTTGCGTCGCGCCGCGACGCTACTCGGATTTGGGTATCGGATTTCCGGAATCGGATTTCTGGTTGCGGATTTCAAGGTTCCGGATTTACTATTGTCGGATTTCCAAAGAATCCGGATTTCTCAGTGTCGCGTCGCGATCCTGCCTCCTTCCTTCTTGAACTGTCAGATTTCCAGCTTACCATTCTTATTTTTTTATTTTCCAACAATCATTTTCTCCATCCAAAACACTACCAACATCCATGAAACTTCATGTAACATCACAACAAACATGTATAACTCATCAAATCTAATTAAAATCCATTATTCAACAAAACCCATAAATCAAGTTTTGAGCTTTAAGCTCCAACAATGGTAATTCTTCATTCTAACATGTATTTCATCATATAAACATACCATAACAATCCATAACATCATATGAACACATACCAATCTTCAGTTTGAATTATGATTCACCAAATCTTCTTCTTGAAAATCCAAGTTTCTTCTTTCTAGCTTTCTTCAAAGATGGTTAAACACACAAATACACAGACTTTCACCTTTTTACTATGTGCTGGTGAATATGAATCCCACGTATACATACTTTCACTTTAATTTAAGCAGGAGGTGGCTTAAACCCATTTTTGAAATCCTATTCTTTCTTTCATACATCCATGCATACATACTTACTTATCTACACATACATACATCACATACTACACATAACTTTTCCTTCCTTTTTATTTCTTTTAACTCCAGCAACATGCATATTTATATTTATAAATATATTTTCAATTTAATCCAATAACTCTAGTAACCACATAATCAATTAAATGCAAACAACCCAAAATCGCGTACCGCTTACCCGCTAATCAACTAGCCCGGGTTTGCGGATGTTACAAATCTTCCCTCCTTTAGGGGATTTCGTCCTCGGAATCCTATAGCACACACCAAACAAATTCCCCACGCTTCATATTCATTCATCACTGACTGTCAATTCAATTGTAACTCATACATAGCTTCATCTTACTACCAGCCACCTAAATCTCTTTCTACATGTCTTTCTTAGTTTCAACCATCAGTTCTTTATCAATTTATCCTTCAAACCTCTTTTTCAGTTCCACATTCAACTCGACACGTAACTCATAGAGTCAATTAGTCTGTCTTTCAACTCATTCTCTTTCACATTCAAGCATATAGTCAAGTTCAATGCATCTCTTGAATACTCACTCATAGTACCCTGTTTATCTTAAATAACAAATTTCACGTTCTTTTCATTCACTGTCTGTCATGTAAAATACTCACATATCGCTTCTTACTTCCAACGAACATGTCGGTACTTTACTCCGATATTCACATGTTAACATCCACTTGATAAAATTCACATCCCGTCAATCTAATCAATGGTTTATGAATTCCACGAAACATCAAAATCCACTACAAATATAAGTTCACTTACACATATCTGCACAACTCTTCTACTGCACTATCTACGAGGATTCAATCGTACTGTTCATTTCACGTCTCAATTCTTGTAATAAAATCATTTAGAAATTATTCACTACATCTCAATCTTTCATCAACAGTCTCAACATATAAATCATCATATCTTTGAATCATCTGATCAATAATCACTCATGATATATCCAAATTCCTTCTCATGTAATAAATCGGGCGTCAACTCTATTGTAACTTGTCTTCACAATCATTCTAATATTTCAAATTATCTCGTCAGTATGCAATCCTGCTCAACAATGTTGTCCTACTGGCAATTACCCGTAATATATCCAAATCCCATCATGTAAAATAATTTACATATAAATTCCATCATCACCGTTCTAGTATCTCAGGTATCTCAACAATTCATAATTTTCTGATACTTCGCCTTAACTCATACACAATCATGTCATTTCTACGAAATATATCATGTTCACTCCTTCAGTAATTCATCAATTAAATACTCTGTATGGCATTATATCATTTAGCCCTTCCAAGTGCACTGGCAATCTTGTTTCATAAGTCCTGTTCGAATTAAATTTCCAATTCCAAGCAAAGGCGCTTTCCTAGTAAAGGCAATTCCAATTCCATTCATCAAGTCGCGTATACTTCAATCCACATAACTCTAGTGTTATTATCATAAACTCCCTCATAATTTCACATGTTCAATAGCAATTATCCTACCCAAATAATATTCCAATCCCTCATTCACATTCTTTTATTCATTCTGAGCTCTGCCTCTGTCATACATTCATTTCATGTATATAAGCACTCGCTTCTTCTTTTAATACTCATGTCAATCACACATATCATTCTTCTCAAAATCTTTACTATAAAACATAAATCACTCTTTAATCTCATAGTACAACATCATTTATTAATCTAACAGTTTCCATATCTCAACATACCCTAATCTCTTCAGATTCATCATTCATCATCATTAATTATCTTTACCCAGTAGATTTAATATCAATAGTCCGTAATATTAATTAATATCTTTATCAAAACATCTCTTGGTTAACACCAACTTCTCCCCAACCTCAACAATTGATTCTCTTCCCCTCATTTTCACATAACACATAAACACACATATATATACATATACATACACAACATTCTTACGCACATAAACAAATACCATTTGTAAAACAATCTTACAACACGTTGCATAGCATGCAATTTTAACTACTCTGGAATATTCTTCCCTTAGCATATCATACTCAATTCACATTACTTCAAATATCATATTCGTACCATCATATCATTTCCTGACAGTAGTACCAGATACTTTCACGATAATATATTATCAATTATCTTTACTTCTAAAGAATCATGCTCTTTCAGCAGTAAGCATATACACTTAGCACCCATAGGTATCAAGCATCAACAATTAACTCTAAAGTTAATAAACATACGCATAATTATAGAAGTTATCAAAACGTACCCGTCATATCTTCATTGATCAACATCGTCATCACTCATTATATCAAAAGTTCCACCCTCTGGCACAGAAGGGTTCTTTCTCTTTCGTCCAACTGCTGACGAGGATCCCCCACCTGCATCCACTCCTGACCCCGACCCCATTTTCCTTGCCTCTGTACATTCATTCGTATGATGACCCTCTTTCTGACAATTCCAACACACACCTCAAGAGAAACCACATTCCTTGATCTCATGTCCAAACAATCCACATCGAATGCAACGCAAACTTTGGGGTGTGCAAGGCCTCGTATGAACAAATCTACACCGGCGGCACCATAACGAACTCTGTTTAGGTCTACTTACCTTAGATTTCTTATTTCGATTCTTCTGTTTCTGGCCACTCTGCCCAATCTGTTCACTATGTCTTTGTGGTTCACTAACACGTTCAATCATTGATTTATGCTGCAAGATACACTCTCTATTCATTCTATCTCTTGCCTTTCCATCACTCTCAGCCATCTTGGCTAGAGTAAACGCTTGTGATAAAGTACTTGCCCATCTGGTAGTACTTCGATATTCTGGAAGCAAAGCTCCCATAAAATGTTGTATCTTTGTTGCCTCATCTGGCACCCACTGTTTCACAAATCTCAACCTCTCATTGAATTTTTTTAATCAAATCATCCACTGTCATGTCTCTTCTCATCTTCAAATCCATAAACTCCTTTCTGATTTTCTCAATCTCAAATGAACTACAATATCGCTCGCACAGCTTCTCTTGAAATTGATTCCAAGTAATACTTTCCTGTTGTGCTTCAGTAAAATGCCCAGTTAATGAATCCCACCATACCATTGCATCAGCTTTAAGCATGCGAGTCGCAAATTTAACTCTGGATTCATCCTCACAATTGTACGCATCAAGAGTTCTTACCATCTCTTGCAACCAATTCAAAGTCTCGTTCGGATTAGTACTTCCATAATATCTAGATGGTTTATAATCCAAAAATTGCTTATACGAACAAGGTTGCTTAAATCCCGGATATCCAAAAGGATAGTCTCCCTGTGATGTGGAAGGATTGAAAAATAACAATTGCGTCACTGACGTTACCGGAGGAAACGGAACAGTAACCGGTAAAGTAGTAGATTGGGTAACAACAGTTGTTGGTATCTGTGATGTCATATTCGGATTAATCCTCTCTCTTCCGATACCACGAACTATATCTCTGAGTTCCTGAAGTTCATCCTCTAACTTGCGAATATATGCCTCTCGATCATTTTCCTTTTCATAACCTGAAGTTCCCACACGATTCGTCATATCCACAGGATCAATTACTAAAGTCTCAACCACCGTTTGGGTCACAGGAGGATCAGCAGGGGTATCTCTGTCAACCATATCTGTACAATCACATCATCTCACAATCTCATTAGACAAACCGTTAGTACATAACATACTAACTAACAAACAGCTTCACCAATTCACTCTAATTCCCCCAAGGAAAGTTTGACCCAACACGAGCCAAGATTTGGGAATGCAACACTCTAGCCGTGCCTGCATCGCCAAACCAAGGCTCTGATACCAACTTGTAACACCGTGGATTCTCAAGCCATTTTTTTAAACCGCTGCGGAAGCGTTAACTGATTTCATTTAAACAAATACAAAGTACAAAGTACTGTTTACAAACATCACGTCAAGTTGTGTTACAAAATATTTACAAACGTGGCTCATCTCTTCTCAAAACATAATATCAGAGTATTGGTCAAATCTCCCTTCCCAAAAAACAAAGCTAAACAGCCAGACCTGCAAAAAGCAATCAACCGAGGGGAATTAGCACAAAGCTAAGTGAATGGAAGCTACAAACAAGCATCCTCAATCAACAAGCACAAGCAATCACCAATTGCACAAGCAAACCGATCTCAACAGATCAAACAATCAATCACAAGCCAATCCAATCTCTGGAGGAACGGCGGTTCTGCAGAACCTGCAACCGATGCGGGCCAAAGCAAAGGTTTACCGTTAGCTATTTGCTACTTGGTACAGTTAAAGCCCCTTCTACTGCAACAAATGCATAGAAAGTCTAGAACTATGCAACCAATAACAGATAGCTCAGCCCAAAACATGCGATAGCTGACCCCCAACCATGCACGCATATAATTAACCATGCGTACAGGTCTCGCCACGTGCACACATAATTAACCATGTGCACTGGCCATGCAACAATCCAAACAATCCCAATCAACAAGCAACAATCAACGAATCACATTTACACAGTCTGTCAACACATACCAAATAACACATTCCGATACCTGTGAAACCGGAATATGATAGAATCCGATGGTATGAATCCGATGGTGGATTACAATTGTGAAATCCGATTGTGGATGCCAAGTTATGATGCAAGTGTGGAAATCCGAATGAGTTGCGGATTCCTTCAAATCCGATGGATGTATCGGATTCCTTTGAAATCCGATGGTGGATGCGGATTCCGATAGTAATGTCGGATTTCTTATGAAATTCGACAGTTTTGACTTGTTGATTTGCATTGTTTAATGCTATGTGATATATGTGCATGCATATGTGACTCTTACATGTTTATGTTTGATTAAAAGGATATAAATATATGTTTGATATATATATTTATGAGTTGATTACTGATGGTTAGTTGTTGTGTTCTCAGGGATAGACAAGGCTCAGTAACATTAGATCACTGAGTGGAATAGCTGATTGTTGGATAAATTGTATATCTGTTGGTTAATTAACCGTTGGATGTTAATTGTTGTATCTGTGAAATGTATATATGTTGGAAGGGAAGTCAGTTTTCGACTGGGCTTATGGGCTGGGTTCATTTGCTATTGGCTAAGCAGTATCAGGACCTTGGGATGCACATGTTGCTACCAGAGGATGATACTGTGTGAGAATAGCAAATGGACTATCGGTAAACCTTTGCTTTGGCCGGCATTGGTTGTAGGTTCCTGCAGAACCATTGGTCTTCCCAGGGTGCTTATTTGTGGTTGTTGATATTATGCGGTTCAGGCTGATATATCTGTTGTGTGTTACTCCATTCACTTAGCTTTGTGCTAATCCCCCACCTCTCACTCTTTTTACAGGTTTTGGTAAGTCAGCAGCTCGGCTGAGAGTGGTTAGCTTGGGGAGTTATCACCTAGAACTCTGATAGATTGTTTGTGATGAGCCGTGTTTTGTAATACTGATATTTTGTAAGTAGTGCTTTGTAATTAGTTGTAATTACTTTGGTGTTTAAACGCTTCCGCGGTGATTATCAAAATGAAAATTTTTGGGTTAAAAAATACGGCGTTCATGGTCTCGGAATCCGATAACTTCATCAACTGAAATTCCGATAAATTCATCTAATCGCTTAAACAACTTCATTCTTGTTGGTTTTAAGCCTAGAACATCTTAGGAACTTATATTCTACTTGTATAAACATCTTAAACACACAAAACCATATAAGAACACCAAATATGTCAAAACCCACTTAGAAAATGAGTTTCCATGTTCTTCAAGGTGTTCTTGCTTGAATTTGTGTTTTTGACATAACAACACATGACCCTAATCTTCTACACATACTTAAATCATATTGCTTACCTTTGAAATCAAGAATCGTGAATTCCTCTTCTTTAGAATCCGAGGGAGAGCATCGAGAACAAGAGAAGTGTGTTTGCGGTTTTGTGTGTTTGCTCTTTTGACTTTTGAGTCAACAAACACACACATGCATATATATATATATATATATATATATATATATATATATATATATATATATATCTACACACACGCACACACACTCCAGAGGCGGTTTGCCTCTGGATTATTTTCTCATTCTTATTTCTTCTTTATTTACATATACATATATTCAATTAACTTAATATGTATATGCAAATAAATACTCGACTATTACCTTAACTACATACACTCACGTACTATTTACAACTAGGCCCAAGTTGAGGATGTTACAAATCTACCCCCCTTAACTACATACACTCGATTTCCCACGTCGGGTTTGGACCTAAGCTGTGTTCTTACTTCACGAGGACTAGCTCGACTATCTGCTTACGCAGCTTCTTGACCTTCGTGTCAAGAATCTCTACAGATTCTTCTTCAACGTGGCACTTACGTAAGTAACACACGTTAAAGATGACACGTACACTAACTAGTTCAGGCGGCAGCTCAAGAGTTACCGTCTGATCACATGACCTCGAATGGGTCTATAGAACATGACTTAGCTTCTCCCCTTAATCCAAGACGAATAATGTCTCCAAACTTCAAGGAGAAACTTTCAACCATACACACGAAGCATACTCTCAAACGTATGGATCGTATGTTTAGATTGGCCATCAGTTTGCAGGTGATAGACAATGTTCAGGTGAACACATGTGCCTAACTCACGTTGCAAATTTGTCATAACCAAAAAACAATAGACAGTCAAAATCAAATAATCAAGAAAGACCGTGACGTGTCACAGTCTTACTAACACAACTGAATCAAATAAGTCTACAAATGCAGACTCATTTGCAACTAAGAAATGAACATCGAGTTCGAAACATTAAATCGTTGCGGATGATCATAAGATCTGTGGCATTCATCTCAACTCGCGGACACATCTGATATTATCGTGATCTTCATAAACTTAGCTCCCGTTGACGGTCCTCTACAACACTGGTTTCACCAGGGAGGTAACAGATTTTACATTAGACAGTAAAGTCTTCCGAACAGACAACAAATACAACAGATACATCTTTACGAGTCAGTTTAGCCCACGGACCCGCAAACTTCAAGAAACTACGGATGAACCGCCAATAGTAATCAGCTAATGCAAAGAGTCTTTTAATTTCAAAGGAGTTCGAGGAACTCTCTAATTCATCACAACTTCTATCTTAGCTTAATCTACTTGACATCATTCTTACAGATACTATGACCAAGGAAATACATTTCCCTTAGTCAGAACTCACACTTAGACAACTTGGCGTATAATTGTTCTCCTTCAAAAACCTTGAGAACATATCAAAGATGGAACTCTAGCCACCGCAGTAGCTCTCGAAACAACTAAATCTTTCATTTGACATTACTGACCGGAGGTAAACCCGGCAGTTCTTCAGGAAACACATCAGGGTAATCAAACACTACCCTGCTATCTAGGACTGGTCGTTTCTCTATCTTGGCATAAATAATTATGTGAAGAAAGAGTCACAACTTTCAAAACAAAATTCTAAGTTCTTAACAACGGAGATAACAGGAATACAAGACGCTTGTCATTCCCCACAAGCTACAACATAAGATTCATTAGAAAGAGAAATCTTAATCATCTTTTTCTTGGGAACGGAAAATCTCATCATTACGACTGCTGAGCCAATCCAACCCAACACTAGCATCAAAGTCCACGATAGGCATAACTAAGAACGAAATAGGGAAACTACTTCCCTTGACATCAAGAACAGCTATTGGAACTTTCTCTGTAACAGAGACTACCTTAATACTAGCAATTTCCACATCAAGTGGATCGGTCATCTTAGAAACGGATAATCTTAACTTCTAACAATAAAAAAAAGAAACAAAGGAGTAATCAACTCTAGAGTCACAGAACACATATGCAGGGGGACAGTTAGTAATGAATGTACCGGTATTGACATCCCCCGCATCCTTGGTCTCCTCCGCTGTCATCTGAAATGCCCTCCCCTTCGCGCGAGGCCCATCGTCTCTCTTTTGGCCTCTAGAAGACCCCTTAGATCCGGCACCCTGTCTTTCCGGGCAATCTGTCAACTTGTGCCCAGGCTTATAGCATTGGTAACAGACATTTTCTTTGAAACCACACTCAGAACTAGCGTGGCCCTTCTGTCCGCACCTCCAGCACCGTTGGGTAGCACTAGAACACTCACCAGAATGGTAAGTGCGAAACTGAGAACACCAAGGAGAATCAGGCCTCGGCTTCTTAGATGAATCAGTCTTCCCGCCTGTAGAGGATTGTCCTTTGGAAGGACCCGATTTATCAGACGGCTGAAACTTCCTCTTTGACCCTGCACCGGTAGATTCGCCCTTGCAGTATAAACGGTCACCTTCCAATTGTCGGGCTATATCAAACGCCCGATCCAGTTCAACAGCAGCCCGTACATGTGGGCGAAATTCCAGTGGCAGAGTTGCCACAAACCGCCTTATCTTGGTGGTCTCGTCTGGGATCAGATGGGGAACAAATTGCATTTCATCAGAGAACGCGGTTATGTGTTTTTCAATCGGCTTATCCCCTTTTTGGAGATCATTGAATTCCCTCTCCATACGCTCCAAATCGTAGTCGGTGCAATACTTCTTCAGAACCTTTTCAAAGAACTGCTCCCAAGTGAGAGCACTCAGTATTTCTTTCCTAACCGAAGCTTTTACCGTATCCCACCAGAAGATTGCACGGCCTTTTAACATACGTATTGCGTATTTCACGCAATACTCCGGTTCGCACTCACATGATTCAAACACTTGCTCCATTTCCCGGAGACATTGGATAGTAACGGTGGGGTTATCACTCCCCTCAAACGTTGGAGGATTGCAAGTCAGAAACTTCTTATATGAACAAGTCTTGCGGGGCTTGTTCAACGTAGCCTGCAACAAGAGCTCTTTAGTAACTCGTAGCTCCTCCTCCAAACGTCTGATATAGGCAGCCTAATCTGGCTCAGGTCTGCCAGACATCTTATATAAACTTTCTATACAACATAGAAAGAGCAGTTAATACTCAATCTCACCGACTTAACTTACTAACAAGTCATCATATAATACTAGCATACATATGACACTCTCACTCAATCCCCCCCCCCCATAGGAACACTTCTTTATGGACAGGCACTGTAACACCCGCAAACCTGGGCTAGGAGATTAGCGGGTTTGTGGTACGTACTTATTTGTTATAGTAGGATTAAGTGGTTAATTAAAAGTTAATTGGTTATTTAAGTTAATTACATAGAAATAAATAGTATTGTATGTATGTATGTTGAAAACCGTATGTATGTATGCATGTACATAGGTGTGTATGTGGGTGTTGTTTGAGGAGGTGATGCCACCTCCTGTTTTGTAAATTGTATACGTGGGATGTGGTTTAACAAAGCATGCCATATCTCAATTAAGTGAAAGGTGAAAGTGTGTGTGTTTTCATTTTTCTCTGCTCAAAAGAAGAAACCGAAGAACAAAAGAAGAAGGAACCATCGGATTTTCTAGATTTTGGTGATTTAATCAAGATAAGGTTAGATTTGGGTTCATACATGATTAAATGATTACTTGTTATGATTTTTAAATAGAAATAACATGATTATACGAAGATCACAAGAATCGGTTTTTATGAAATATGAGTTTTTGGTCGGTTTGTGTTTATATGAAATGTATGTTTAAATGATGTTTTGAGGCATGAATATGTGTTTAGAAGTGTTTAAACGTGTTTTTGAAATGATTTGATGAAAGTTATAAATTCTGGGTTTAAGTTGTTATGATGAAGTTCTCGGATTTAGTTGAAGAAGGTGAAAAACAAAATGAAGGAAATCCGATTAATGCAAGAAACCGATACATGAAATCCTAATGTTGAAATCCGAATCATTTGGAAACCAAGACCCTAAATCCGAATGATTGAAATCCAAAACTCAAAATCCTATACTTGGAAACCAAGACTTGAAATCCGATAACCCAAATCCGGAGATCATGAAATCCGATTGATGTAATCCGAGTCTAGGAATCCGATTGAGGTGAAATCTGAATATTTGGAATTTAACTAAGGGAAATCCGAAAATAAGGAATCCATCGGATTCCCAAATCCGATATTAGTAGAATCCGAGTCTTGGGTTGCGGATTCTTGGAATCCGATTGTTTTGAGGAAAATCCGATACTTGGCGTTTGAAGTTATATATTTATTATTATTTGATAAATAGTTTATAAATATATGAATGAGATATATTTATGAGATTGGGACTGATTTGGTTATTGATGTGTTTTACAGGCAATCCTAAGACTCAGTGATATTAGACTTCTGAGTTCAAGACTGAAACAAAGGTGAGTGGAAGTTGAACACGGATGGTAAAGATTGCAGTTAATTTTATTGATGTGAAGCATGATTGTGGATTGAGATTGGATTGATTGAAATGCTGAATGTGATATTGAAATGTTGATAACTGCTGCATGACTATTTGGTCGATATGCGCTCTTAGGATGATTTTGAGTTGCATTGAGAAGTCAGCTATACGTGGACTTGGGCTGGGCTTGTCTATCTGGTTAGTTGAACAGTAGTAGCCTTTTTGTTTCATTTGTTGCTCAGAGGGGAGTTTACTGTGCCAATCTAGTGGAAAGCTATCGGTAAACCTTTGCTTTGGCCGGCATTGGTTGTAGGTTCTGTGCCGAACCGCCGGTTTTCTCTGGATATGTGATTACATGAGTACTAATTGATTGTGAATGTTTGCGTTTGTTGCTTTAGCCTCTACTTACTTAGCTTTGTGCTAATTCCCCTCAGTTGATGTTTTGCAGGTTGGTGTTTGTAGTTGAAGAAGGAAGAGTTGACCACACTCTGATACTTATTTTGAAAAATAGACGAGCCAGTTATATTTTGTAACACCAAACATTTATAGTTTTGGTTGTATTTTGAAACAAATAGATGTATATTTGCAATTATTGATTATATGTAATCAAGTGGTTTTGATTAGCTTCCGCAGTGCGTTTTTAAAAAAATGGCTTGTGAATTTCTGGTGTTACAGATTGGTATCAGAGCCTAGGTTTGGCGATGCATGCACGGCTAGAGTGTTGCATTCCCAAATCTTGGCTCGTGACGGGTCAAGCTTTCCTTCGGGGGAATTAGAGTGAGTTAGAGTTGACAGTAGTAGTTAGTATTTTGGATACTAACGGTTTATGCTAATGAGTTATGAGGTGATGTGATTGTGACAGATTATGGCTGATAAAGAGACTCCCAACCTACCTCCTGTGACCCAATCTGCAGAAGCACCAGTTATTGAAGAAGTAAACCAAGCAGGAACGTCTGGGCAAGAGCAAGGAGAAGATCAAAGTGAGTATATCTATAAATTGGAGAACGAATTGATGGATCTTCGAAATAAAGTCCTAAACATGGAGCAGAGACTAAACGAACTAGAACCACCACCTGTACCAATTGCGATAACCACACAAGCAACCGTACACTAGTGACAGTACCTCTACCACCGATAACTCAAATGATGCAGCAACCTTTCTTCTATCTGTATCCACAACCTGGAGGTTACCCATTTGCATTTCCAGGATTTAAACAACCATGCACTTATAAGCAGTTCCTCGACTGTAAACCATCTGAATATCGGGGGAATTCTGACCCCAGTATCACGCTGAACTGGCTTAGGGAAATGACAAAGACATTGGATGCTTGTAATTGTGAAAACGAGTTGAAAGTAAAATACACATCGAGAATGTTAAAAGAGGATGCAATGGTCTGGTGGGATTCAATTACCGGCCACTTTATAGAGCAACAGCAGGAGAGCATCACTTGGAGTCAATTCCAGGAGAAACTCTGTGAGCAGTATTGTGGTACTTTTGAGATTGCAAGAATAAAGAGGGAATTTATGGAGCTGCAGATGACCGGTAATATGACTGTGGATCAACTCATCAGTAAATTCAATGAGAAAATAAGGTTTGCCAAACATTGGGTGCCTGATGAAGAATCGAAGATTGCCCATTTTGTAGGGGCACTCAATCCAGATCTCCGTAGCTCCACCAGGTGGGCTACCACCCTATCCCAAGCCTTCACGTTAGCCAAGTCGGCTGAAGGAGATTTGATTGTGAGGAATAAGTTGAGTGGGGAAAGAATATCCCAGCAGAAATCAAGATTTGAACATTACAACACTCAACAAAGTCAAGGAGGGCAGGGCAGTGGTAACCGTCAAGGCAATCAGAATAGAACAACTACTACAGGTGGGTCTGCTCAGAGGGAACCGTGGTGCAACAGATGCAAGTCATATCATCATGGGCAGTGTACGCCTTACTCCATGAGATGTGTTAAATGTGGTCAGTTTGGCCACGATTTGAAGAATTGCATACTGCCGAGGAGCGTCTACTGGAATTGTCAGAAAGAGGGGCATCGAGTCGGTGATTGCCCGTTGAGTAAGAAAGCGGGATCTGGGTCAGGAGGGGGAGGTGCTGGGGGATCATCTTCAGCAGGGCAGAAAAGAAAGAACCCGCCCACTGCTGAGGGTCGGGCATTTAGAATGACAGTGGATGATGCCACAACCACAGACGATGTTATAACTGGTATGTTTTTGATAAACTCTATTCCTGCTAGAGTATTATTTGATTCAGGGGCAAATCGCTCATTTGTATCTGTAGAATTCTGTGGTAGATTGAATGTGCCTTTAAATGTACTTGCTACTGCTTTAGAAATTGAGGTAGCTGATGGTATGATGGTTCCGGTCACGACTGCTGTGGCTGGAGCCAAGATAGATATAGATGGTACTTGCTTTCCTGTTTATTTTCTTGTAATGCCGTTATCTGGGTTCGATGTGGTGCTCGGGATGAATTGGTTGAGTTTGAATCAGATCAGTATCAAGTGTCACAAGAAGCTGATTTCATTTCCGTTGGCTGATATCACAAGAGTAGTAGCAAGGGGGGAGAAGGCTGGATCTGTAATTCCAATTATCTCGTGTTTGAAAGCTAAAAAGGCGCTGGATAAAGGTTGCGAATCATACTTGGCTTATGTAATTGATGAAAAGAAAGAAAAGCAGACAGTGAATGGCATCCGGGTGGTAACGGAATACCCGGAAGTGTTTCCAGAAGAATTGTCGGGATTGCCTCCAGTTCGTGAGGTGGAGTTCAAAATAGACTTCATTCCTGGTTCTCGACCAGTGGCAAAAGCACCATACAGGTTAGCACCTTCAGAGATTCGAGAAATGATGACCCAGATACAGGAATTGTTGGACAAAGGCTTTATTCGTCCGAGCTCATCTCCGTGGGGAGCGCTAGTGTTGTTTGTAAAGAAGAAAGACGGTACGTTGCGTATGTGTATTGACTACCGTGAGCTGAACAAGAGAACAATAAAGAACAAGTATCCGTTGCCAAGAATTGATGATCTGTTTGATCAACTACAGGGAGCTTTGTTCTTTTCCAAGATTGATTTGAGATCAGGGTATCACCAGGTGCGGGTTTCAGAGGAAGATGTATTAAAGACAGCTTTTTGTACGCGCTACGGGCACTACGAGTTTTTGGTTATGCCGTTCGGCTTAACCAATGCACCTGCGATTTTCATGGATTTAATGAACAGAGTTTGTCGACCTTTCTTGGATAATTTTGTGATAGTTTTTATTGATGACATCCTGGTATATTCAAAGACTGAGGAAGAGCACGAGAAGCATTTGAGACAGATTTTGGAAACACTGAAGAAAGAGCATTTGTTTGCTAAGTTCTCGAAATGCGAATTCTAGTTGAGAGAGGTACAGTTTTTGGGGCAAGTAATCTGTGACAAGGGAGTGAAAGTGGATCCATCAAAAGTGGACGCAGTGATGAATTGGAACGCTCCGAAGACACCGTCCGAAATCAAGAGTTTTCTAGGGTTGGCTGGATACTACCGCAGGTTTATAAAAGACTTCTCCAAGATTGCGGGTCCGTTGACAAAGTTGACTCGAAAGGATGTGAAGTTTGTTTGGGGCAGTGAACACGATCAAGCTTTTCAGATGTTAAAACAGTTGTTATGTCAGGCCCCTATTCTAGCATTGCCAAGTGGCTCAGAGGATTTTATAGTTTATTGCGATGCGTCATTTGCGGGATTGGGTTGTGTACTTATGCAAAGGGATCGGGTGATTGCATATGCTTCAAGATAGTTGAAACCCCATGAGAAGAATTACCCGACACATGATTTGGAACTGGCAGCAGATGTTTTTGCCCTAAAGCTGTGGAGGCACTATCTGCATGGCACCAAGTGCGTAATTTGTACCGACCATTAGAGCCTACAGTATGTATTTACACAGAAAGAGTTGAATATGAGACAGAGACGCTGGGTGGAATTGATTAAAGACTATGATTGCGAAATAAGATATCACCCAGGCAAAGCAAATGTGGTGGCAGATGCCTTAAGCCGCAAGGGAGCGGGAAGTTCTATCCAGTTTATGCGAATAGAGATTGTATCAGATCTAGTGGATAGACTCAAGTCTGCACAATTGGAAGCTTTAAAAGAGGAGAACTTGAAAAGTGAACTGATGACGAAACCTAAGGATGAACTTGCTGATGATTCCCGTGGATTGAAAACATTTAAGACTCGTGTGTGGGTGCCTATGCTTGGAGATTTGAGGAAGTTGATTTTGACAGAAGCACACAAGTCCAGATTGTCAGTACACCCAGAAAGCACTAAAATGTATAACGACCTGAAAGTGCTTTACTGGTGGCCTACTATGAAAACCGATGTGGCACAATTTGTAGAATCATGCCATATCTATGCACAGGTGAAGGCGGAACATCAGAAACCTTATGGATCATTAAAACAATTGGAAATCCCTGAGTGAAAATTGGAACATATAACGATGGATTTCGTAACTAAACTTCCACGAACTCAGAGAAATAATGATATGATTTGGGTGATTATGGATCGGCTGACCAAGAGAGCCCACTTTCTGGCTACATGTGAGACGGCTTCTCTGAGTAAATTGGCTCAACTTTATGTGAACGAGATTGTTGCGAGGAATGGCATGCCATTATCAATAGTATCTGACAGAGACTCCAGATTCGTTTCTAACTTCTGGAGAAGTTTACAGAGGGAATTGGGGACGAGGATTAACCTGAGTACTGCTTATCATCCCCAGACAGATGGTCAGACTGAACGAACCATACAGACATTAGAAGATATGTTGCGAGCTTGTGTAATCGAGTATGGTGGATCTTGGGATTCACACCTGCCATTGATAGAGTTTGCGTATAATAATTCTTACCACTCCAGTATAGGGATGCCTTCGTACGAGATATTATACGGTCGTCGTTGCCGTACTCCAACATGTTGGTTAGAGGCCGGTGAGAAACAATTTGCAGGGCCTGAGATAGTTCAGATGACAGCTGATAAAGTTGCTATTACGAGAGATAAGTTGAAAGCAGCCAGAGATAGGCAGAAAAGATACGCAGATCGGCGTCGTCGCCCAGTTAAGTTTGAGGTGGGAGAATTAGTGTACTTAAAAGTTTCTCTGTGGAAGGGTGTGATTCGGTTCGGTAAGCGCGGGAAGTTAGCTCCCCGTTACATTGGTCCCTTCCGCATACGTCAGATCGTGAATGACCAGACGGTTACACTAGATCTTCCAACAGAGCTTGCAGGCATTCACGATACATTCAATGTCTACTATCTGAGAAAGTGCAAGGTAGAAGATGAAAACCAGATTCTCCCAGTGCAAGAATTGAAAGTTGACTCAAAGAAAAGGTTGATAGAGGAACCAGTAGAATTGCTGGATCAAAAAGTGACCAAGCTCCGAAAGAAGCAGATACCGATGCTATTGGTCAAGTGAAAGCACAGTCTAGGTTCTGATTTAACTTGGGAGACTAAGTCAGAAATGAAGGACATATATCCCCATTTGTTTGAGCAGGAAAGGATTCCGAGGACTGAATCCTCTTAAGGGAGAGAGATTTGTAACACCCGCAAACCTGGGCTAGGAGATTAGCGGGTTTGTGGTACGTACTTATTTGTTTTAGTAGGATTAAGTGGTTAATTAAAAGTTAATTGGTTAGTTAAGTTAATTACATAGAAATAAATAGTATTGTATGTATGTATGTTGAAAACCGTATGTATGTATGCATGTACATAGGTGTGTATGTGGGTGTTGTTTGAGGAGGTGATGCCACCTCCTGTTTTGTAAATTGTATACGTGGGATGTGGTTTAACAAAGCATGCCATATCTCAATTAAGTGAAAGGTGAAAGTGTGTGTGTTTTCATTTTTCTCTGCTCAAAAGAAGAAACCGAAGAACAAAAGAAGAAGGAACCATCGGATTTTCTAGATTTTGGTAATTTAATCAAGATAAGGTTAGATTTAGGTTCATACATGATTAAATGATTACTTGTTATGATTTTTAAATAGAAATAACATGATTATACGAAGATCACAAGAATCGGTTTTTATGAAATATGAGTTTTTGGTCGGTTTTGTGTGTTTATATGAATTGTATGTTTAAATGATGTTTTGAGGCATGAATATGTGTTTAGAAGTGTTTAAACGTGTTTTTGAAATGATTTGATGAAAGTTATAAATTCTGGGTTTAAGTTGTTATGATGAAGTTCTCGGATTTAGTTGAAGAAGGTGAAAAACCAAATGAAGGAAATCCGATTAATGCAAGAAACCGATACATGAAATCCTAATGTTGAAATACGAATCATTTGGAAACCAAGACCCTAAATCCGAATGATTGAAATCCAAAACTCAAAATCCTATACTTGGAAACCAAGACTTGAAATCCGATAACCCAAATCCGGAGATCATGAAATCCGATTGATGTAATCCGAGTCTATGAATCCGATTGAGGTGAAATCTGAATATTTGGAATTTAACTAAGGGAAATCCGACAATAAGGAATCCATCGGATTCCCAAATCCGATATTAGTAGAATCCGAGTCTTGGGTTGCGGATTCTTGGAATCCGATTGTTTTGAGGAAAATCCGATACTTGGCGTTTGAAGTTATATATTTATTATTATTTGATAAATAGTTTATAAATATATGAATGAGATATATTTATGAGATTGGGACTGATTTGGTTATTGATGTGTTTTACAGGCAATCCTAAGACTCAGTGATATTAGACTTCTGAGTTCAAGACTGAAACAAAGGTGAGTGGACGTTGAACACGGATGGTAAAGATTGCAGTTAATTTTATTGATGTGAAGCATGATTGTGGATTGAGATTGGATTGATTGAAATGTTGAATGTGATATTGAAATGTTGATAACTGCTGCATGACTATTTGGTCGATACGCGCTCTTAGGATGATTTTGAGTTGCGTTGAGAAGTCAGCTATACGTGGACTTGGGCTGGGCTTGTCTAACTGGTTGGTTGAACAGTAGTAGCCTTTCTCTTTCATTTTTTGCTCAGAGGGGAGTTTACTGTGCCAATCTAGTGAAAAGCTATCGGTAAACCTTTGCTTTGGCCGGCATTGGTTGTAGGTTCTGCGCTGAACCGCCGGTTTTCTCTGGATATGTGATTACATGAGTACTAATTGATTGTGAATGTTTGCGTTTGTTGCTTTAGCCTCTACTCACTTAGCTTTGTGCTAATTCCCCTCCGTTGATGTTTTGCAGGTTGGTGTTTGTAGTTCAAGAAGGAAGAGTTGACCACACTCTGATACTTATTTTGAAAAATAGACGAGCCAGTTATATTTTGTAACACCAAACATTTGTAGTTGTGGTTGTATTTTGAAACAAATAGATGTATATTTGCAATTATTGATTATATGTAATCAAGTGGTTTTGATTAGCTTCCGCAGTGCGTTTTAAAAAAAATGGCTTGTGAATTTCCGGTGTTACAGGCCCGAGCTTGAGATCGAATACTCTTACAAGTACCCAATTCACTCAAACTTAGGCTCTGATACCTAATTGTCACACCGCTTCTGAAAACAGTTACTTTTATGATATTTCAGGTTTAGCAGCGGAAATTTTTCTTTTAATATTAACAAACAGTTAATTACATCATCTTTTCTTTTCAAATCATTCATTGGTGTTACCTAACATACGGGAACCGACCATAATATCATATAACATTACAACATACAAATATAAAGTGTTCCAACCCACATGGGGCATTTACATCAAAAGTCACCCGCCTCGCAGGCCATCTAGTCTTTACCTGAAAAGGGAAATCATAGCACCATTAGCTAACACTTAGCTAGTGAGTACATATTTAGCACAAGCATCAATACAGTGAGTCATGCAGCATATATATCATATCATACATATCGTATCATACACATTGTATCATACATATCGTATCATACATATCGTACATAAGCAAGCATTGCTAGCTTAACACATAACGGTGTGCTGACAAGATCAGTGAGAGTAATATCTTGCAGGGGAGTCTGTCCTGCTCAACAACTCAGACCGGGGAATCAAACACAACCATCCGCGCTGGTGGGGGAGCATAAAGCAGTCCACCAAGCATCGTTCACGGAGTCAAAGACCCCTCAAGTAATCCAGCCGTTACCCAGCCGATTACCACTCACGTTAAGGCACGACGGTTCTGCAGAACCTATATCCGGGATGCACCCCGAGTCACTGTTAAATCCAGAAATGACCGAAGTCCTGTTAGGATCCAGCTAACCGGCTGACCTTAACCATGCGTCAGATGTCAGATGTCAAATGGTCTGCAGACTGTGCACATACACATATACGTACATTTGATCCCACAGGGATCCTTTTTCATCATATATTGTCCGTAGGATCCCATAAGGATCCATCATATAATCATTCATTCATACTTTCACATGCATCATCATATAGTTCATCATTCATGCACATTTTCAGATATTAACTAAGCGGTTCCAATCTAGACCCGCTGGCATGCACCTATTACATATTATACAAGCATTCACAATATCATTCAGAAACTTACACTCATCTTCTTAAGCATACCTGCATAGACAGGTTAGACATACATACACGTTCATATACATTCACATAATCATCTAGCATGCAAGACTTACTCTACTGAGTCTCATGAAAGTAGGCACTCACCTGAGCAGTTTACTATGCACAGGTATCTGAATCTGACTTCACTACAACAAGTTCACCTAGAATATCACACTGACTTTAATCATTCATACATGCATAGCAAAACTTACAAAACAAACGCTTAAACTTGGACTTACCACAAATCCGCCAAAACTGTCGGATTGGGGAAATCCGATGGTTCTTGTGGATTTTGGGAAAATCCGACACTTTCATGCGGAATCCAACACTTACATGCGGATTCCGACGCTTGACATCTTTGACCTAAATGTGAAATCCGACACTATCAAAATTAACATGCATTTGAAATCCGATACTTGCGGATTCCGACACACAGAAATCCGGAACATGAAATCCGAAGCTTGTAAAATCCGATAGAATACGAAATCCGACACCATCGGATTCCGATACTTGCGGATTTCCTCACAATAGCGGATTCCGACACCTTCAAGGTCTCGGAATCCGATAACTTCATCAACTGAAATTCCGATAACTTCATCTAATCACTTAAACAACTTCATTCTTGTTGGTTTTAAGCCCAGAACATCTTAGGACCTTATATTCTACTTGTATAAACATCTTAAACACATAAAAACCATATAAGAACACCAAATATGTCAAAACCCACTTAGAAAATGAGTTTCCATGTTCTTCAAGGTGTTCTTGCTTGAATTGTGTTTTTGACATAACAACACATGACCCTAATCTTCTACACATACTTAAATCATATTGCTTACCTTTGAAATCAAGAATCGTGAATTCCTCTTCTTTGGAATCCGAGGGAGAGCAGCGAGAACAAGAGAAGTGTGTTTGCGGTTTTGTGTGTTTGCTCTTTTGACTTTTGAGTCAACAAACACACACATGCATATATATATATATATATATATATATATATATATATATATATCTACACACACGCACACACACTCCAGAGGCGGTTTGCCTCTGGATTATTTTCTCATTCTTATTTCTTCTTTATTTACATATACATATATTCAATTAACTTAACATGTATATGCAAATAAATACTTGACTATTACCTTAACTACATACACTCACGTACTATTTACAACTAGGCCCAAGTTGAGGATGCTACAATGTCAATGCCGATACCACCATTTACACAACCGATGACTCAACCTTTTTACTATCTATTGTTTCCGCAAGGACCCTGTTCCCAAGGATCTATTCCACAGGGGTATATGCCATAAGGATCTTATTCGTATCCGTTTATGGGATTTCCACCCGGCATGGGAAACAGGCAGCCGTGTGCTTACAAGCAGTTTTTGGATTGTAAACCGGATGAATACCACGTCAGCACAGATCCTAATGTTACCCTGAGCTGGCTGAGGGATACTGCAAGAATACTGGATGCTTGCAACTGTGAGGAGGAAATGCGAGTATGCTTTGCAACCCGTATGTTAAAGGGCAAAGCGATGGTTTGGTGGGATTCCATTACCACCCACTTATCAAGAGCTTAAATGGATTCTATCACGTGGAGTCAATTACGGGATAAGTTGTGTGAACAATACTGCAATGCCTTTGAATTGAATAAAATAAGGCAGGAGTTCATGGAACTAAAGATGATGAGGAAGATGACGGTAGATGAGTTGATTGAACAATTCAACGCAAAACTGAGGTTTGTAACTCAGTGGGTGCCTCATGAATCTTCCCAGGTTCAGCACTTTATCGGGGCATTGTTGCCAGAATACAAGAGCACCACAAGATTGGCTGGATCTCTGTCCCAGGCCTTCACCTTAGCAAAATCTGCTGAGGGGGACATCCAGGCCAAAGACAAACAGAATAAGGATGAGGCGGCTTTGCAGAAGCCGAGGTATGATCAGGCTGGGGGTAGCCAGCAGAAAAAGAAATGACAGGGTAACCAATCCCAGGGCAACCAGAACAGAAAGGTATTATCAGGGGATTCGGGGAGTAAATCGCAATGGTGCACGAGGTACAGGTCTTCTCACACTGGGCAGTGTATAGCTCAGACTATGCGTTGTGTGAGATGCGGAACTCATGGGCATGAATCGAAAGATTGTCGGTACCCCCGAAACGTATGCTGGAACTGTCATCAGGAAGGGCATAGGGCAGGTGATTGCCCTACAGGGAGAAGACCAGGGGCAGGGGCGGTTGGGGGCTCGTCTGCAGCAGGAGGGCAGAAAAGGAAGAATCCTCCGACTCCGGAGGGTAGGGCGTTCCGGATGATGTTATCACCAGTACGTTCTTTATAAACTC
Organism: Dittrichia graveolens; assembly: GCA_038502395.1. Lineage (NCBI taxonomy): Eukaryota > Viridiplantae > Streptophyta > Magnoliopsida > Asterales > Asteraceae > Dittrichia > Dittrichia graveolens. Next base: position 79,539,597 of record JARJIL010000005.1, on the reverse strand, counting down.
CCTACCTGCTCGTGTATTATTTGATTCTAGAGCGAATCGCTCCTTTATTTTTGTAGCATTTTGTGCTAAGTTGAATTTGCCCACTACTATTATCTTTTTGCCGATTGATATAGAAGTAGCAGATGGTAAGATAGTGCCTGTTAAGACTTCCGTGACGGGTGCTGAGATAGATATTGATGGTAAGTGCTTTCCTGTATCATTCTTGTTGATGCCATTAGCGGGTTTTGATGTAGTGTTGGGGATGGATTGGCTGAGTAAGCACAGGGCGAGTATTAAATGTCATAGGAAGCTGATTTCGTTTCCGTTATCTGATAGGTCACGTGTAGTGGCTCGTGGGGAAAGGAACAAGTCTGAGTTTCCTATCATTTCTATGTTGAAAGCTAAGAAATCCTTGAGTAAGGGATGCGAGTGTTTTCTGGCATATGCAATTGATGCTAGAATGGAAAATCGGGCAATTACTGATGTACGAGTTGTATCAGAATATCCTGAGGTGTTTCCGGATGAGTTACCTGGGCTACCTCCTGTTCGAGAAGTAGAGTACAAGATTGATTTGATACCAGGTTCTAATCCCCTGGCTAGATCTCCTTACCGGTTGGCTCCTTCTGAGATAAGGGAGATGATGACACAAATTTAGGATTTATTGGATCGGGGATTTATTCGTCCGAGTTCTTCACCGTGGGGTGCACCAGTGCTGTTTGTGAAAAAGAAAGATGGTACTCTACGTATGTGTATTGACTACAGAGAACTGAATAAGAGGACAGTGAAGAATAAATACCCTCTACCCAGGATTGATGATTTGTTTGATCAGTTGCAGGGTGCTTCGTAATTCTAGAAGATTGACTTGAGATCGGGTTATCACCAAGTACGAGTTTCTGATGGAGATGTTGCTAAGACTGCTTTCCGTACCAGGTATGGCCATTATAAGTTTTTAGTCATGCCATTTGGTTTGACTAACGCACCTGCAGTATTTATGGATTTGATGAACCGGGTTTGTCGACCGTTTCTGGATAAATCTATGATAGTATTTATTAACGACATTCTGGTTTATTCGAAATCCGAAGCTGATCACAAGATTCATTTGAGACAAGTTCATGAGACATTAAAGTGGGAGCAATTGTATGCCAAGTACTCAAAGTGTGAATTCTGGATGCGAGAAGTTCACTTCTGGGGCATGTCATTTGCAGTGATGGAGTCAAGGTTGATCCGGCAAAGATAGAAGCAGTAATGAATTGGGAGGCTCCGAAGTCGCCTTCTGAGATTAAAAGCTTCTTGGGATTGGCTGAGTATTATAGAAGATTCATTAAAGACTTTTCTAAGATTGCGAATCCCATGACTAAATTGACTCGCAAGGATGTTTCATTTAAATGGAGTGATGAACAGGAAAGAGCTTTTAAGACGTTGAAACGATTCTTGTGACAGGCTCCTATTCTAGCTTTACCGGATGGGTCAGATGACTTCATAGTTTACTGTGACGCGTCATTGGCAGGGTTGGGTTGTGTGTTGATGCAACAAGATAGAGTTATTGTGTATGCTTCTCGTCAGTTGAAACCTAATGAGAAGAACTATCCAACCCATGATTTGGAACTGGCAGCTATGGTTTTTGTGTTAAAATTGTGGAGACACTATCTTTATGGTACAAAGTGCGTCATTTGTATGGATCACAAAAACCTACAGTATGTATTTTCGCAGAAAGAACTTAATATGCGACAGAGACGATGGCTAGAACTTGTTAAAGATTATGATTGCGAGATTCGCTATCATCCCGGGAAAGCCAACGTGGTAGCCGATGCTTTGAGTCGCAAGGGAGCTGGTGAACATATCAAGTTTATGCGAATTGAAATAGTCTCTGACTTGATTGACAGATTGAAGGCAGCTCAGTTGGAAGCCTTGATAGATGAAAACCTGAAGTCAGAGATTATGACTAAGAAGAAGAATGACTTGAATGATGATTCTAGGGGATTGAAGGTTTATCAATCTCGTGTTTGGGTGCCTTTGCTTGGAGGTCTTCGGAATTTGATTATGACTGAAGCTCACAAGTTTAGACTATCTGTTCATCCAGGTAGCACAAAAATGTATAACAATGTAAAGGTGCTGTATTCGTGGCCTACAATGAAAACGGATGTTGCACAGTTTGTGGAGTCTTGTCATATTTGTGCACAGGTTAAGGCAGAGCACCAGAAACCCTATGGATCATTGAAACAGTTGCAGATTCCAGAATGGAAGTGGGAGCACATAACGATGGATTTCGTAGCTAAACTTCCACGTACGCAGAGGAATAATGATATGATTTGGGTGATCGTTGACAGATTGACCAAGAGTGCTCACTTCTTGGCTACCAGTGAGACGGCATCACTTAGTAAGTTGGCTCAGTTGTATATCGATGAAGTTGTTTCCCGACATGATATACCTCTTTGATTGTGTCAGATAGAGATTCCAGGTTTGTGTTGAACTTCTGGAACAGTTTACAGCGGGAGTTGGGTACACGTGTGAATTTGAGCACGGCTTACCATCCACAGACAGACAGGAAATCTGAGTGAACTATTCAAACACTCGAGGATATGTTGCGGGCATGTGTGTTAGAATATGGAGGTTCTTGGGATTCCCATCTGCCGTTAATCGAATTCGCGTACAACAATTCTTATCATTCGAGTATCGGTATGCCGCCTTATGAGATGCTATATGGTCGTTGCTTCCGTACTCCTACGTGTTGGTTAGAGGCGGGTGAGAAACAGTATGCAGAGCCTGATATTGTGCAGATTACCGCAGATAAAGTGGCTACTATGCGAGAGAAGTTGAAAGCTGCGAGGGATCGACAGAAGATGTATGTTGATCCACGTCGTAGGTCAGTTGTATTTGTTGAAGGTGTTGGAATCTGCCCACTGACACACGTATGCCGGTATCACTACTAATGAAGTGCGAGTCTATTGGGTCACACGCCAAGGATTGATCCCGACAGCTTAATGTGGAAGGAGAATGTCAAATAATCAAAAGTGTTTTGATTCGGGGCTTCACGACCGTGAAGGATGCTCCACGGGTCGTGAAGCAGGCTACCCTAACGATTGTTCGACGGCCGCCACGCGTCGTGAGGCCTTTGGGCTTCACGGCCCGTGACGAGGTCGTGAGGGGTCGTGAAGGAGATGCCCTCACGAGTCTCGACCGGGCGGCACGGCTCGTAGAGATCTAAGTCCCCTCGTGGCGCACTTAGGCTTCACGGCCCGTGAGAGCCCATGAGGGGTCGTGAAGAGGGTAGCTGCAGTGACAGTTGTGTTTTATTGGACCATTTGATGGTCCAATCCATGGACATGCATGGTGGCCGAGTTTTGGCTAGTAAATCTGGTCATTTGAGGTTGGAACAAAAAAAATGGAAAACATAAGAACTCTCTCTCTCTACACTAGCTCTCTCTTAGCTCCAAAGGAAAAGATACCCATACACTAAGTGAGGTATTCTTGAGTGTGGTAAGTCTTTCATGGTGCAAGAGGAGACCTACATGGGCTATTCCAGATGGTGAAGTCATTCTAGGATGTTCATCTATGGCTCACTAGCATTTGGGGATCAAGCTTCTCTTGGTGTGGACTAGCAATGGAGGAGGAAGCCTTTTATTTCCTCAAATTCATCCCACCTTTGAAGATCTCGATTTACACCCATGGAAAGGAGGTATATTCTTCCTCCTTCTTCTTGTTCCTTAGTTGCAATTTGCTTTGTAGTGTATTCCACCATTGGAACTAGTTGTGGGCTTTGTGTGTGCTTTCATTTTATGTCTTGCATGCTACTTTTCTTGTTTGCTTCCGCTGTGTTTGTGCCCACCACGAGTTCCAACAGTGGTATCAGAGCCATCTCTACAAAGAAATTGCACTTTGATGGCTTGAAAACCGAAAATGGACATTCTGTCCAGAAGAGCTTCACGGGCCGTGGAGCTTTTGGCTTCACGGGTCGTGAAGCCTACACGAGTGGCTTCATGGGGTGTCGCTCGTGAAAGGTTTTGACTGTGTCAGTGTCGTGGAGCTCATGGGCTTCACGGGCCGTGAGGGCCCGTGAAGGCTTCTGGGCCGTGAAGGTCTCGTGAACAGTGTTTTTATCCTTGTTTATAAAAGAAATAAATTTTTGGTTTTAGCACCTCTCGATTCTGTTTTTCCAGAATCTGTCCTTTTGTTTGGACACTTGAAAAGCCCCGTTTATGTGTCTTGATTCGTATATTTATATGTATTGGGTGGTTTTGGCATAAAATGCACACGTGCATATACTTATATTGTGTATATATATGAATATGTGTTCTCAAAGTGTTATGGATACTAATGCATATGTACAAGGATTGTTCCCTTTTGTGCCTTGAGTGCTTTGCTTGTTTGAACAATCTTAATTGAGATACATTTTGCATGGTTTTGTTGTGGCACACCATGTTTTTGTTTGTGGTTGTTGTTGTGTCCGGTAACGCCTTGCCCGTTAGACCTATGTGTTGGTTGTTTGGTTGTTCTTTTATGTATTCATTCATTTGGTGACTTTTAGTCACAATGGTTTGTAATAATATTTAATTCGGTTTGTAAATTTGTAAATTTATTATGGCTTGCATGCCATTGCTTTCCTTTGTACTTGTTGTAAGTAGCTTAGAATAGCAATCGCGGCTTGCATGCCGTTTCTTTTCAAATTGTTTGTAATTGTGAAAAGAAGACCGAAGACAACCATCGAGAGTCGTGGAGGAGACGTCTCGGCTATATTGGATCCGGTGGATCATTTGGAGATGACGGATTCAGTGGGAGCACTTCCGGCGAGGCCATTTGGTTGTGTCCTTAGTTTGGCCTTGCACTCTCCGTTTGGCTCACGGGGAGGGCGCATAGGGTTTAGGGGCGTGTTACCGGATATTTGCTTTGTGCGTGGTTGTGATTTATTTTGTTATTTTCTTGCGTGGTTGTTTAGGATCTTCGCATGCTAGAAAACTTTTCAAAATAATAAAATCACAAGAGTTGTTAAATTGTTTAACAAACCCCGCGCGCTCACGATTAACAAATAAATATAAATTGGTTTATATTAAAGTGAAAAATGTGTTTTGTCACTTGTTTGTTAATCAACTTGAAAAGAGGTTTTTTAAACCGGAAAGACAAAAGTCCCGTTTTTCTCAAATGTAAATCACACGCCACCCGTAAGATGACACCACCCGAATCTAGTGATGCATGGGATGATTGTCGAGCTAAGCACGAGTTGTTCCATGTGGATCTGTGTGGAAGGTGAGTGTGGCGACTTGAAATTATTGGTTGTCGAGCTAAGCACGAGCCAATGATTGTCAAGGATGTCACCGTGTATCTTGACGGACGATTTACAATTCCAACTTAATACGCCTTGGTAATTGTCGTGCCTATACCGAGTTTCCAAAGCGGCTTAACGAGGAATTGGTGTGAGAAGGGATCAAACATGCCAAACGACGCTATGAGTATTGATGGATCCCGCAAGTGTCTAAGAGTTGTAATCTCGGATTGCAATTGGTAAAGCGTTTACCGGCCTAAATAACTTCATGAAGTGATCCACAGCAAACCCGTCATGTAGTGAAGTGAAATAAAGTTCTTAGCCCTTGTTAAGATAATTGTTTTTCTTAAAAACTAAATGGGTAATTATCATAACGAGGATTGTATCAAAACTAACTAAAACGTGTATTCTTATATCTTTAATTGGCAAACGTTAACGACACCACTTCAACTTAAACTCCATTCGTTCCTAAAGAAGGTGAGACTCATTAGTGTGGACTTCGTGGACTAGGATTGGTTGTTGAGGCTTGTCCTCCACCATGAGTCAAAGTTGCACATTTTAGAGAAATCCCTTCTAGAGCCGAAATGCTACCAACTCGACCTAGACCTTTATATGCATGTAAAAGTGCATCGTGGCCTTGATCGGTTGAAGGATGCATGAAGGCGGGAATATTAGTGTCCATATCCTTGAGATGAAGGCGTATGTGAACCTAAAGGAGAGGCATGGATTCTCCATAGGGAGGGAGCTTGTGGTGAATGTATATTCTCCAAAGTCCCTGCCCAAGTGATGTAAATGGTTCATTGTGAACTATCACATGCACAAAATGGAGAAATCCTTGATAAAGCATTATGGCATGTTGTGGACTGCTAAGTCTTGCATGGCCAAATTATGGCTCGCCTCACCGACTCCCGCTAACATTATAAAGGAACAAGAAACAGAGAAGAAGAAATTGACCTCAAACGGAAAGTTTGGTTTTACCAAGCCTATCTTATATGTGAAGTCAGAGGGCAATGAGATTGCGCCTCAAGATAAGACTCCACAAGAGGTAATTTGCTACTTCTACGAAAAGATTGGAAAATTAGTGCCACCACGCCTGCTCTATGAGCCTGAAAGAGCTAAAATCACTTATGAGTAAGAGAAATTAGCTCCTTGACTTCAGGAACATTCATGATCATACTCTATTGCTCTTCTACTTCTAAAGACTAGGTTTTGAACACTAGCAATAACGCTCACGTTTGTCACAAATTTGTTTTTTACAAAGTGAAGGTGTTAAAAGAGAAGTAGGCGGATGAGGCATGGAGAGTTGGAATTCGAAAAGGGAAACATAGTTGTTGTCCCTATTGAGAGGATTGGAAGTTTGTATCTTGCCTTTCCTTCCAGCTATTCTATTACTTTATTGGATATATGTTTATGCCATGTATGGCTAGAAACATTATATCTAAACGCCTTTGTTGACGATGGATATTACTTTGACTTTTGAAATTAGTGGTGATTTATTTCAAAGTTTATCCATGTCGTGGCATTTAAAGTAAGCTTTTGCTTAAGGAGTAATAGAACGATCATAAATGTACTGATAAGTTATCCTTATGTAGAAGTCGATTTAGCTATATAAACAAGACTTGCTTCACCAAGATCCGTGAGGTTTAGGAACTTGGAACCCTTTGACCATGGGTCAAATGTTGAATGCATATCTTGTTTATTAGGTTAAATGACTTAAACATCCTTCACTTGAGTATGTGAGAGGATCGAAAGCTTGTTGTATTTCGTTCACACTTTTAGTGTGTTGACCGTTCAAGCAAACATTAAGGAGTAACTTTAGATACCTTGTTACCTTTACCGGTGATGGTAGAAGGGATGGTATGTCTATTTTTAATGGACTAGTTTTTGAAACCTTAGAGGTGTTCAAAACTCACCATAACGAGGTACATGATAGAGAGGGCAATGCAACTATGATACTCGGATCTAATTAAGATGCTGAGTACCTTAGTTTTATATTTTATGTGACTATCATAAGAATTATGGGATTGTCTCACAATTCATTTCTCTTAAGACACATTGTTACATGTGGTCGTCTAAAGGAGGAACCGGACATTTTGATATGGTCCGACAAATGATAGGTTACACTTTTATGTCCAAAATTGTTTTGGGTCATTCTCCAAATGGTGGGCATGAGTTCTAAATTTTATGAACAACAAAGATGGTCATGTAAACGCCTTAGAGGATATGACGAAAAGGAGGATCCTTGTTTGTCTATTCCAAAGTTTGGATTGTCTAGCCTACGTTTAGACGTGAGGTGAAGGAACCCAGGATCTAGAGGTATTTACTCCATTAGGTACTCTACTAAGACCATGGGATATTTGTCTTGACAAACCTTGTGAGAACTTGTAAGTTGCTCAAAGGTAGAGTCTCTTAAGAAATTAATATCCATGGATGCTAGTGAGAGTAAAGTATACCTTGAATGGAAGAACCTGATGTTGACACTAGCACCCAATCAGAAATGATTAAAACTCAGCATGGCAATGCTGGAGAACCTGGCATAAAATCATTACCTCTTGGTAGAAGTTGTCATAAGACCAGAAAGATATAACTCGTTATATCTGAGGAAGACAACTTAATGATGATTCATGATGAATGCCTCAACAACCGGAAAGCGTAGTGGGCTTGGAGTCCGCTAGGAGAAAGGAGGAAATGATAAAGATGAGATGCTATCCATGACGGATATCCAAGGTTTCGACTTGGTTGATCCTACACCTGGGTGTGAACCCGCGAGGTGTGATTGGTTATTTGAGGAAATAGACCAAACATGGATAAGTTTGTAGACTACTTCAAATACCGACTAGTAGGAATGGTTTCACGATGATTGACCATGAGGAAGGTATCATCTAGAAACATTCTCCCGGTGGTTATGTTGAAGTCCACACGGATACTTATTTTATAAGTGCCTTTTAGGCTATATTGGATAGAAGTGAAGACTACATTCCTTAATAGGAATTTTTGAGGAAATGCTCACAACATTTTCGAGGGTCTTTTACTATCAATAAGTATCCTAATGAAATCTACAAACCCTAAGTAGTCCACTTGTGGACTTATGTTGCTATCTCAATGTTAGAATCTTTGCGTTGATATGAAAATCATTTGTTTGAGTTTTCAAATAGCAATGATGAAACATGGAAGAATGCCAGAGCTAGTGGGAGCATTTTGTAATCATATTCTAAATATGTCTAGCACATACAACGCATTGGAGATAATGTCCTGATCTTGCTTGGAAAAGCTTAGATCAAGAATTATGCATCCAGAACGATTATAGGATATACAAAACCTATGAAAGGAGTTAAAGAAATATTGAAATATGTTCTTGTTGATCTGTAGTAAGAAGCAACATAGAATAAGTTGTTATTCAAATGCTTGCTTATATACTTCTTAGGATAAACTGCCGATCTTTATCGGGGTTCGTGATCCTACTAAATATGGTGTTAATAAGTACGCTTCTCAAAGCATCGCTGACTCTATTGGGATCTTATGAGACAATGAGAGTACGATGGCTTATGAAAGATAACGTTTATCTCAAGCATCCTTGATCTTATTGAGTTCTGATGAATCAATGAAGGTGCGATAGCTTGACAAAAGACCGTTATCTCACCAACGCACACTCTTGAGTGATTGGTTGAGGTAGAGATATGGTCATCTTACGAATACACACGGATAGCATGGTGGCGGATCCGTTTTGCTAAAGCCGTAGTTGCAAGATAGTAATGATTGACATACTAGTGCTTGCAAAGACTTGGCATGAGTTTGTTTTAGTTGAAATTTTGATATGCTGATTATGGGAACGTTAAGCAACATTGTGCTTCTGCGAGTATCGATTATCAAATGGGGATTTGTTAATATGCGTGTAGCGGGTACTCTCAGTTGCCTTTATTGTGTTCCATCTTAGCATGTTTACCACTTCCCTGAATGTTATACATTCTAAATGTCCACAGCAGTCACTCTTTATAGGAAGGAAGTTTGAACGAAGACTGAGGGAAAAACGTTGGTCGTGTATTCAATGGGGATTGGATACGAGAGACGCAATACTTTACCTATACTTGAAAAGAGTTTCAAGTGATTGGACGACCCACACCTGAGTGTACTTCATGGTACATGTCAAGAGTAACTCAGGATGATAATATCATTTCGTCCTTAGACCGGAGATACATGTGTTTCCACGACATTGGTCTGCCTTGTTCTGATTGCTTTCAAACGCAGTCCGTAACTGGTTGTTATAAAGGAAGCTTTTGGGGAAGGTATTACCGATGTAATGGGGCAATGTAGTCGAAGGAATTTGTTCCTATGCTTAGAGAGATATCCGTGGGCCCCTCGATGATTGGGCGCTGACACCAAAATGCACGGCCGTGCTCATGCTTGCAATGATAGTTGATCAGTTGCAAACTTGCATATTTTGGTCACCACCAATCTTGATCGAGAAACATAATCATGAACGATCGGAGAATGACTTTGTACCATGTCTCGTTTTCACCCGGATATCGCGAACAATAGGATGATTGATCACTTATCTGTAGGACCTTTTCAAACCCGTTTGGAATGTGATTAGGTACTTATCAGGGATGACATACCTCGCGTTGATTTGGGGGTAGGGACGTCTTGCTAGAGGCCGCTCCCCGTCTTTGATGCATATGGGTACGGTGTGTCATGTGCAAGTGGGAGTTTGTTGGAATCTGCCCACTGACACATGTATGTCGGTATCACTGCTAATGAAGCGCGAGCCTATTGGGTCACACGCCAAGGATTGATCCCGACAGCTTAATGTGGAAGGAGAATGTCAAAGAATCAAAAGTGTTTTGATTCGGGGCTTCACGACCGTGAAGGATGCTCCACGGGTCGTGAAGCAGGCTACCCTAACGATTGTTCGACGGTCGCCACGTGTCGTGAGGCCTTTGGGCTTCACGGCCCATGACGAGGTCGTGAGGGGTCGTGAAGGAGATGCCCTCACGAGTCTCGACCGGGCGGCACGGCTTGTGGAGATCTAAGTCCCCTCGTGGCGCACTTAGGCTTCACGGCCCATGAGAGCCCGTGAGGGGTCGTGAAGAGGGTAGCTGCGGTGACAGTTGTGTTTTATTGGACCATTTGATGGTCCAATCCATGGACATGCATGGTGGCCGAGTTTTGGCTAGTAAATCTGGTCATTTGAGGCTGGAACAAAAAAAATGGAAAACATAAGAACTCTCTCTCTCTCTACACTAGCTCTCTCTTAGCTCCAAAGGAAAAGATACACATACACTAAGTGAGGTATTCTTGAGTGTGGTAAGTCTTTCATGGTGCAAGAGGAGACCTACATGGGCTATTCCAGATGGTGAAGTCATTCTAGGATGTTCATCTATGGCTCACTAGCATTTAGGGATCAAGCTTCTCTTGGTGTGGACTAGCAATGGAGGAGGAAGCCTTTTATTTCCTCAAATTCATCCCACCTTTGAAGATCTCGATTTACAGCCATGGAAAGGAGGTATATTCTTCCTCCTTCTTCTTGTTCCTTAGTTGCAATTTGCTTTGTAGTGTATTCCACCATTGGAACTAGTTGTGGGCTTTGTGTGTGCTTTCATTTTATGTCTTGCATGCTACTTTTCTTGTTTGCTTCCGCTGTGTTTGTGCCCACCACGAGTTCCAACAGAAGGGGAATTGGTATATCTGAAGTTTTCTCCGTGGAAGGGGTTTATCCGTTTTGGGAAGCGGGGAAAGTTGGCTTCGCGTTATATTGGGCCATTCCGTGTCCAACGGGTGGTTAATGATCAGACGGTTACTCTCGACCTTCCGGCAGAATTGTCAGGTATTGACAATACCTTCAACGTTTGTTACTTGCGGAAATGTAGAGTTGAGGATGAAAGTCAGATTCCACCTCTACATGATCTTAAAGTGGATTCCAGCAAGAGGTTGGTGGAAGAGCCCATTGAACTATTGGATCGAAAAGTGATGAAACTAAGAAAGAAACAAATTCCGATGGTTCTGGTTAAGTGGAAACACAGTTATGGTTCAGACTTGACGTGGGAAACCGAGGCCGACATGAAAGCTCGTTACCCGCAGTTATTTGATAATTAATAGATTCCGAGGACGGAATCCAGTTTAAGGGGAAAAGATTTGTAACATCCTGCAGTTGGGCCTAGTAGAAACGTAGGCTTGTGTATATTACACGTGAATTACTATGTGATCATGTTTACTTGATTATTTAATTAGCATTGATTTAATTATTAATCATTTAATCTATAATTGTGGTTTACATATATATATATATATATGTATATGTATGTAAGTATACGGATGTGTGTGTGCATGTGCTTAGTGTTTTTATCATGACACCTCATGCTTGCCTTCGTATATACGTGGGTTTCAATTACCATTCTTCACTTTGAAGTAATTGTATGTGTGTGAATTGTGTGTGTACCGAGAGCAAACAAGAAGAGCAAACAATTGGATTGTTGATGATTGTGGATTTGTGAGATTCAAGCTAAAAGGTTTGTTTGATTATTTTGGATTTCTTGAATCATGATTCTTGTTAACATGCTTTGATTAGTTATTAACATGCTACGATTTGAGTGGGTTTGATACGAACATCATATATGAAGTTATCGGATTTGGTGTTCTTGGGTGTAAAGGTGTTCTTGATGCATGCTTGCATGTTTATGTGTTTCTATAAACTTGTATATGAATTGTGTGATCTGGAAAGATGAAATATACAAGGTTTGAAGTTGTCGGATTGTGGGACTGATGAAGGTGGCGGATTTTGGTGATAATGGTGAAAAACCGGGTATTGAATCCAGTACTTTAGAAAACCGATACCTGTGAAACCGGCACTTAGAATCCGGAATATGATAGAATCCGATGGTATGAATCCGATGGTGGATTACAATTGTGAAATCCGATTGTGGATGCCAAGTTATGATGCAAGTGTGGAAAACCGAATGAGTTACGGATTCCTTCAAATCCGATGGATGTATCGGATTCCTTTGAAATCCGACAGTTTTGACTTGTTGATTTGCATTGTTTAATTCTATGTGATATATGTGCATGCATATGTGAATCTTACATGTTTATGTTTGATTAAAAGGATATAAATAATGTTTGATATATATATTTATGAGTTGATTACTGATGGTTAGCTGTTATGTTCTCAGGGACAGACAAGGCTCGGTAACATTAGATCACTGAGTGGAATAGCTGAGAACCAGAGGTGAGTGGATGTTTACTCACGGGTGATATTAGTTGTTCTAGTTTGGTTGCAACTATTGTTGGATAGATTGTATATCTGTTGGTTATTTAACTATTGGATGTTAATTGTTGTATCTGTGAAATGTATACATGTTGGAAGGGAAGTCAGTTTTCGACTGGGCTTATGGGCTGGGTTCATTTGCTATTGGCTAAGCAGTATCAGGACCTTGGGATGCATATGTTGCTACTAGAGGATGATACTGTGTGAGAATAGCAAATGGACTATCGGTAAACCTTTGTTTTGGCTGGCATTGGTTGTAGGTTCCTGCAGAACCGCCGGTCTTCTCAGGGTGCTTATTTGTGGTAATTGATATCATGCAGTTTAGGCTGATATATCTGTTGTGTGTTACTCAATTCACTTAGCTTTGTGCTAATCCCCCACCTCTCACTCTTTTTACAGGTTTTGGTAAGTCAGCGGCTCGGCTGAGAGTGGTTAGCTTGGGGAGTAATCACCTAGGACTCTGATAGATTATTTGTGACGAGCCGTGTTTTGTAATACTGATATTTTGTAAACAGTGGTTTGTAATTAGTTGTATTTACTTGGTGTTTAAACGCTTCCGCGGTGATTATCAAAATGAAAAATTTTGGGTTAAAAAATACGGTGTTACAAGTGATTTGAAAAAAAAATCTAATTGATTATTTGTTAGCTTCTTAAGTGACACCTTTTGTTTGGTAATAAGGAATAGAGTGAAAATGACTAAAATACCTTCATGTGCAAGGCACATGAGGGTTTTTAATGACAAATGTTAACGAAAACTAATATAAATGACTAAACTTGTAACAAAATGTAAACCATGACTATAAATAGCCTTAGTCTACTTTGAAGTCTCCGGTGGCTATAAATAGCCTTAGTCTACTTTGACGTTTGTATAGATTGTTCAGTTTGTATTATTCATCTGATTGTGTTGTTATGGCATTGAAGTATCACCTACTGAATCAAGTGAACGCTGATACAAATGTCTAGAAGGATCACCTTCGAAAAGGAGTAACATGGATATGGTATTAATAGATGAGCAGGAACGATATGCATGCCTAATCCAAAATGATAGTGACGCGTCTTGCATATCATGTATGTGATTTAAAGCTTATATTTCTAATCTATGATGCCATCTAATCGAATGCTAAACTATAAAAAAAACCTTCGTCTTTTCCTCGTATTTTCAAGCTACGAGCAACTACAAGTACCATGTGGAAGAAAAGGCAAGATGGTAAAAAGATTTAAGCCTTTGGCCTGATTCTTGGTTGAATTTATTAATCCATGTGAGAAGCGATGAAGATGATGGTTCATGACAATGTGAGTTAATTTTTTTATTTTTCCCCTGTTCTACTAAAAGTTCTTTTACAATCAAGTTGATTCTTAGTTCTTTGTTGATTCATGGCATTCAACACTTGTTTCTATTAGGTGTCAAATGAAGTGTACGTTAGGAAATATATATTTGATTTGATGGATGTTATCTTCAAATTTATATATTGTATGTGCTTTTCTGCTTGATTTGTGTATTTCATAATTTAGCCTATTTTAAATAGAATTAGGAACTCCAGTTAACTCATTTATAAGTTAAAGAATACCAATATGTGTAGTTACTACATTACATCATGGTAAAAGTCATATAGCTTGCACCTCTATTGTATACTTGTCAATTACCAAAGGGATTGTTGCACATTTTCTTCTAAACTTTGTACAGTGCATGTTTGCTATGTTTTGTGACTTTGTCTTCTTTAACAAAGAATATATTGACCAAATGAAACCATCTCAATCTGGTCAAAGTGTTGGCTAAAAAGAATCAAGTGCAATAGACTTGAAAGTCATAAATACAAATAATAGATTTGGTAGCTAGAGATCACACTCGACCCATTAATTTTTGGACGTGTTGAATTGAGTTATAAATTTATTTTTATAAAGTTCTAACTCTGGGCTAACGGCATGTTCTCAAGTTTTTAAATGAAAGAAAGGGAAGGGAAGGGAAGGAAAGGGAATGATGGAAAATCTCTCCCTCCCAATCATCCCAAAAGTGGGAGGTTTGTTTTAAAGCTTAAAATTGATAAAATTGTCCCTCCTTCCCCCTCCCTCCCTTTTCTTTCCCTCCTTAAAAAAACTTAAGAACACCCACCATTAGTTATTTTCTTCCCTTCCCCTCCCTTCCCTTCCAAAAAATAACTCGAGAACAAAGCGTAAAGCTTGGATGATCTGTGTGTACATGATATGTCGCCCCATTTACTTAAAATTATAGATCATGCACACACGATTAGTTTCTATGAGCACACATGGTAAAGCTTGCCCCTGTATCAAATTGAAAATGTTTGCTAAAATAGTGGTTTCAAACCTGTTCTGATCCTATGTCTTAAGGAAAATATATAACTCAAAATAGGAACATGTAATTCTTCAAATTTGCTTTTAGAATGGCAAATCAACATATATTCCGATTTTCATCCACAAAACCTTTAAAGCATGGATTTAATGAGATGTATAAAATGATAAAAGTTCTAAAAAGAGCTAAGATATTTTAAACTATACATTCCGCATTCTCCGACTTATATTAACACTTAAAGTCAAATATAAATTTGAGCTTAAGTAAAGACGTTCGTTGATACTGCTACATGTTGCAATTTGTACAAATGCACCACTACTTTTGATTTGATGGCATTTTTATACTAAAAAAACACGTCATTGGAAGAAAATCCAGTTTTTGGTTTAATTATCTTACAAGATAACCGAGATTTATAAGTGCCGGGAATGTAGAATATCAAAGAATCTAAGTAAGCAAATACCTAAATGTATACATAGTTGTTGATTATTTGGTTGAGTGCTTTTATTATTATTAGTTTAGTGTTGTGCATCTAAGTATTGTTTACCATTTGTATGCTCTTTAAAGGTGTAATTTCCGACCAGTTATCTTTAATAGTATTGATGTTATTCTTAAACAAGTTAAATTAGTAAAGTTTATAAAAAGATTGGATGGATAGAAATTAAGTTGCCTAAAGTGTGTTAGGTTTGGCTTATCCAGAACTAGAGATACCGTTCGAATGCTGCAAATGTTATTGGTCTTGAAAATGGCAATGTTTAGGATGTTGGTAGAGGATTTTGTTTTTTTACTATATTTTGTTGATAAAATCTTTGCGGACCTTTGAAGAGTTGTAATTGCTGAAATATTGATATTTTAAAGTTTGTGCTTTCTGTATAATTGTATGAAAATGGTAACATGTTTTACTATTATTTGTACCTATCAAATAAAACTTAAAATATATGCCCGCATTTATGCGGGCCTAAAACCTAGTAAAACTATATACGACGGCTAGGTGTTTATAGGTTCAACCGTGTATTTCACCTATTTTGAATAAGACAAGAAAAGTTTAATAGTTGAATCATTACAATAAAAAACTAGTGGTTAAACCGATAAATTTATGAAAGTTTAATTAATGATATTAAACCCATATATAAATTAATATAATTATCTTAGTTGTATGATATCTTAACAAATTAATTAAGAAGACTTGGACTTTTAGATGAAGTAATTAATTTGGGTAGGTAAACACAAGACAAGAAGATATTTTTCTTTTATTAAGGAAAGAAAATCATTTTATAAAGAATATCTGAATAAGTGGTTCCCCTTCCTCTAGCTTATCAAAGAATCGATCTCTTATAAGTAATTGATTACTTTAGAAAGAGTACGTAAAGTCAAATATCCTACTGACACGCATATATATAACTATAAGTTGAAGCACAAGTGAATTAGCTAGCAAATTAAGTCGATCCAAGCTGCCAATTATGGCCCGACTATTAATGGATCTTGGCAGCAGCCAAGGCTCACATTATATGGTTTACATGATGATATGTATGATTATGGCATCTATGTTTGTTTTATCAATGATCATTTTTGCTTGTATTGAATCTCCGACAGGTGGTGGTGGTGGTGATGGAGGGCAAGACAGCAGTGGTAGTCGTGATGTAGGGCAAGGCGACAGTGGTGGTGGAGGAGGAGGTGATGGACAACGAGACCGTGGGAATGGTTTGCGTGATAATGGTTGCTTTGGTGGTGGTGGCGGTGGTTGTGACTATGGTGGTGACTTTGGTGACTTGGGTGACTTTGGTGACTAATAAGATAAAACTAGCAAGGTACCCGCGCAATGCTGTGACAGCAAATAATTTTTATTTTACATCATGTTGCTTTTTAAAATGTAATAATATGTTATTCACGCAATTCAATGTCACTTAAAAAGTATCGTACAATGTTAGTTTTTTATATTTTTTATTTGTATCAACTATTTTATTAATTTTAAAAATAAATTCTAAAAGACATTAAAATAAGAAAAAGATTTTTATTTATGAAATAAGAAGAGAGAAGTTAATAAGATTTTGAAAATTATATTGATGTGGGTGGATAATTGTGTTTGTATGAGAGGGTGTTTTAGTGTTAGCCCTTCCGTATAGCCTATCCCGAATTCATTCGGGTTCCTTGGGGCTAGGCGGGTTCCTTCGGGAACACCCCTGCGCCCTCTTCGGGTTCGAGCTTTTTTTTTCCGTTTCGGTTTCGCAAACCCGACTAACCCACGTGTACTTTTTTTCTTTTTTTTTGTAGAGAGTGTAGGAGAGATAAAATATTTGGGTTAATTTGGAAAGGGTAATACTTAGGTTTTGGGTTGATTTGGGTTGGGAAGGAAAAAGTTAAAAAAGCTGATGTGACATTTGGGTTAGTTTGGGAAAGGGAAATGCTTTACTGATAGCCTTAGAGAGATATTTTAAATATATAAAAAGTTAAAGTAATTTAGGAGAGAGAATGAAATGGTTAAAAAGGGATATTTTAAAAGTTAAAGTAAATTAGGAGAGAGAATGAAATGGTTAAGAAGTGATATTTTAGTACATTCAAGTTACTTAAAATTAAGAGTTTTTAAGGTTGTAAATGTATTATAAAGGAGTAAGATAAAATACACGATATATATAAATTAAACTGTTTTGGATTTCGTTTTCTGACGATTTAATATTGAGTTTTATTCAATATAGTCCTAATTTAAATTATAGTTTTGAGAGACAATTTTTAGCCATTAGATTTAAAGATTCAATGGTTCAGATTTAATCTTACATAATAATCAAAATTGATATGAGGCGGGACAATTCTAACTTTTTGTCTATTGGTCCCGATTTTCTCTTTCCTCTAATTTATTTAAAATTAATTATCTCATAAACCGTTAATCGTTAGATGAAGCGAATTATACCGTTGCGATTCTCATGTTCCCCTCTTTTATTAGAGAGGTCACTGGATATACTTTCAACAATTTTTTTTATTTTGTTATGTTAGACTTAAATTTTATTAATGTATAATCACCTGTGATTTCATAACAATATTACATGTATTGTTTTATTAATTTTTTTATCTTCTTGAATTATCCTATATATCAATTGGGGAAGTAAGTTTGCAATTTATCATGATAATTTGGAGGGCATGTTGGTAATTTGATGTAATATAATGAGAATTTCATTATCTCATGATATTTTACCAAGGGTGGGATGCATTAGGCATTTTGGTAAGAGAGATGATATATCCTCCTACTTCATCCTCTTACTTATCCTCCTACTCACAAGATAAACACAAATGTCAAGATCAATGGATGAGGTGAGGGAAGAGAATTAGTGGACTCCACATGTCATTTTGTGGTGAGTAGGAGGATGAAGTAGAAGGAAAAAGTAGGATGATATATCATTTTTCTTTTGGTAATTAGCTGCACTTGTCATGTAGAAACAATATCGATTAGGCATTTTGGTAATTATATAAACAATATTTTACTTAGATAATAAATTTCTTAATTTTTATTTCTTTCCCTTGCAAATGCGAGGGCTATTAATTGTTTGTTGTATATCATTTAACGTTTATTAATGTTGAGTGTTTGCTTAAAAAAATCAATGTTTGCTTAAAACTGTTTATACATGTATGTACATATTCAATTTCACTCAATTCAATTGCATTGTCTACACACGAATGCATATATTGTGTACTAACAACAGTCCATCCCCTCTATCAAAGGTCCAGATGTGTTCTCCTTCGAATTCGATGTCGTTTATATTGGTTCTCATAATAAAAATGGTTCTCGTTTGAACCATCCCCTATGCAATCACATATGATTGAATACCAAATCTCATGTTTTAATTACATGTGAATCTGTACAAACTCTCGTGGGATTCTGTACAAAATCACAAGTGATTAAAAATACAATCATATGTGAATGAATACCAAATCTTATGTTTTTGGTATTCAATTACATATGATTCTATACAAATTCTCATGTGATTCTGTACAAAATCACATGTGATTGAATACACAATCATATGTGATTGATTCTGTCAAATCTGTGACATGAAAATGCTACATTTAATCAAATCACATGTGATTATGTGCATGTATAAGAGATAGATAATCACACGTGTTATAAATCAACTAATAAATTAGAATTACTTTCAATTGTTGATTTTTTGTTACTAAACCATAGAACATCGCCGGATTATTGAACACCAAACTATAATTTTTATAAAGACGATATTGAGCACACCTCTATGAATCACATGTGATTATACCAAATAAAATTTAAGTCAAACCTAACAAAATGAAAAAAAATTGTCGAAAGTATATTAAGTGACCTCTCTAATAAAAGAGGGGAACACGAGGATCGCAACTGTATAATTCGTTTCGTCTAACGATTAACGGTTTGTGAGATAATTAGTTTTAAATAAATTAGAGGGGAGACAAAGTGGGGACCAATAGTCAAAAAGTCAGAAATGTCTTCCTTTATACAAATATATCAATTATAATTATTATCTAAGATTAAATCTGAACCATTGAATATCGAAATCTAATGGCTATAAATTATCCCTCGGGACTATAAATTAAATTAGGACTATATTAAACATTTATCTTAATGCATATATTTGGTTTGATATTATTGTTCTAGTGACAACTAGCTTAGATATAGATATCATTAAGGCAATAATCGTGCTTCATTTAATTTAGAGTAAATTACAAATTCCGTCCATGTGGTTTGTATAAAGTGTCAGGTTTCGTTCTTTAATTTTTAAAATTACACTAATGGTCATTGTGGTTTAAGTTTTGTAACAAAACGGTCCTTTGACCGTTAAATATAACAGAGGCAATGTTAAATATTTTATAATGACTATTTTACCCTTTTCTCACATATCACATTCGGTCCTTATTCTTTAAATTTGTTACATTAATAGTCCTTTACAGAATATTTTTTTGGTTTCATTACTTTTAATTTATTAACTCTAGTTTTAATATTTTTTATGTCTTGTTAGTATTATTGTATAATTAAATTTGTAAATTGATAAAATATATTTGTGTTTTGTTTTTATCAAAATTTATATTAATTATTTAAAGTTCTCAAACTTTTATTTTATTTTTCAAATGTATTCTTGATAGAATTATTTTTTTAATTATTATTGACTTTATTAATATTAATATTATTATTATTTAATATCCTATAACCATTTTATTGATATTAGAAAAATTAGAAGATGATCACGCTTATGAGCATCGGTTTATTATGGTCTGAACTCTGAAATAAGGATTTTTTTAGTTTTTATTACTTTTAACTAATTAACTTTGGTTTTAAATTTTTTTAAGTCTTATTAGTATTATTATATAAAATAAATTTGGGTTCGGGTTAACTGATTAACCCAAATAAGGATTTTATTAATTTTTGATCTATAATTTCATGTCTTTATTTAGGTTGCTTACATTAACTTTTTCTACCGATTTGAATCACAAACCCATGTTTGGGTTCAAGTATATACTAGTCGACTCTTCTACAAACTTACGTCATATACATAATCATATAATGTATATATGAAGGGTTGTGATTATGTGTTTCATGTGTATGAAGGGCTAGAAATTTGATAAAAATATCCATAGAAACATTTTTATCTCGTGAATGCAACCATCAATTCACCATCTTTTGAAATATTGTAGGACTGTTTTTTGTTTTATTTTATTTTATATAAACACCAATTCACAATCAATTATCAAACCATAGATAAGAAATTTGATCTTGTGAATGCAACTGTTACAACTTATAAATAGTTTATTTGATAAAAATATTCATACGAATATTTCAAAGACTTAAGTACAAAGAGTACACATGGTTGATGCAAAAACTTAAATCTATAACTAAATTCAAAACCTAAAAAGTAAAATAATTATTTAGTTTATAAGTATCCTGAATAACACGTCTAACCCAATCCTATTAACCTGAAACATGATTAATTTGAACCCACCTAACCTAAAGCATAATAAGACCGGGTTTTGGGTGATATTTATTTTTTTTAGAAAACCCGACCCAACTAATTGAAAACCAAATTAACAACCCAAAGCATACCTAACTCTACATGAGTAGCTTCTAATTTTAGTAATATCAATAATAACAATAATAATAATAATAATAATAATAATAATAATAATAATAATAATAATAATAATGGCAAAATGCATGAAAATACAATAAACTATGTCAATATTGTCATTGCCGTTGTATGTAACCAACTTTATTTTGTATATAAAAATATAATAAATATTCTAAAATGCATCATTGTATGCAAGTTACCGTAACTCCGTAGTTTTTTTAATTTTTGTTTTGTTTTTTATTTATTTCTTTATTATTCATGTTTTTTTTGCTTGAAGATACCTTGAAAGAGAATATTTTCATATGTAATATTTCACCCGTGTCCATTTTGAAATCTTCAAATCCATTCTTTCAGCTTTCCGATTTACACAACAGACCTTAGCTTGCAGATTTGATATTTGTTTGGCGATCTTGTTCTTATTTCAAAGATTTAGGAATTGTTCCTTATTGTTCTTCTGGATAAAAGACATATATGCAGATCGTGTGTGTACATATTAATTTTGTTTGTCAAATCTATGTATAAATTGTTTCTTTTTGGGTTAAAAACATGAGGCGTTCATATTGAAGATGAAGACATGGCCGGAATATAAAATAAGAAAAAAAAGCAACCTACTAAGCAAGTCAAAGATTGCATACAATGAATCAATATTACAAGTTGATTATATTTTTAGGTACAAAATAAAGTTGATTGCATTCAATGACAGTATTGACATAGTTTGTTGTATTTTTGCGGATTTTCCCTAATAATAATGATAATAATAATAAAATCAACAACAACCATAATAATTAAAAAATAAAACTATCAAGAATACATTTAAAATAAAAATAAACATTCAAGAACTTTAAATATTTACAGCAAATTTAGATAAAAACAAAACACAAATATAATTTATTAGTTTTCTAATTTATTTTATATAATAATACTAACTAGATTTTAAAAAAATACTAGAACTAAAGTTAATTAATTAAAAGTAATAAAAACTAAAAATACTACTTAAAGGACCATTAATGCAGCAAACTTAAATCATAAGGACTAAATATGATATTTGAGAAAAGGGTAAAATAGTCATTATAAAAAACTTAACATTGCTTATGTTATCAAAGACCGTTTTGTTACGAAACTTAAACCACAATGACTATTAGTGTAATTTTAAAAATTAAAGTTCGACATCTGAAACTTTATGCTAACCACGGGAACGGAATTTGTAATTTACTCTTTAATTTATTATCATGTACTTCCTTAATTTCATCGTGTTTGTATTGTAGCTTATCACGGTTGGAGAACCTTTTCATTTTAAAGTTTACCTTTTTTTTAATTAAATCACTCTATCTACCTCTACTAATTCTCGTTTGAAAAAACCTTTGAAAAAACCTTTGGGATCTATTTGATTAGCAAGAATCTTTTGAAATTAGTTAGAATTAGAATTTAATTCCATCACTTTACCGTTAGAACATTTAGTAAATATTATATATTTTTACTAACTTTGGACACACGTAGATACATACATATATATATATATATATATATATATATATATATATATATATATCTGCATCGTACCCGCGTAATGCTGTAGCGACAAATAGTTTTTGTTATACAACATATTGCTTTCAAGAATGTAATGATATGTTATTTGCGCGATTCAATGTCACGAAAAAGTTTTCTATAGCAATATGTCCGTTTTTTCAACTTTTCTTTTATTTGCATCTAACTATTTTATTAATTAGTTTTTTTTCTAAAAGACACTAAATAAGAAAATATTTATGTTGATGAAATAAAGAGAGAGAAGTTAATAGGATTTTGAAAATTATGTTGATGTGGGTGGATAATTGTATTAGTGTGAGAGAGTATATTTTAAATGAATAAAAAATTAAAATAAATTAGGAGAGAGGATGAAATTGTTAAATATAGTAGTATAGATTGTTTATGTTAGATCCTTAGCGGGTGTGTATTCTCCGTTATGAGAGCTTCGAAACGATATATAATGTGTTTAAAATGGAGTATGTGTGAATGAGATATCGATATTCAAAGTCAGTGTTTTCAAAACCAGATCGACCGATTGAACTGGTCGGACCGGGAACCGCTCACTCACATGGCCTAAAATGAACCACAAAACCCCTTTTCAAAAAACTGGATGGTTTGTGTCAAACTGTTGAACCAGTTAGACTGGTTGAACCTTATGAACCGGAATTCTTGGTTTTTTTCCTTTATTTCACCACGAGTACCCCTCTTCCATTTATGGCTTTACCCTTTGTTCTTTTGTTTTCTTCAAACGTGGATGTAGGACAATAAAAATGTTTTGCTTTTTGTTTTTCATCATGCTTTTGCTTCCTTGATTCATGCAATGTTATCTTTATTGCTTCATGTATCTATGTGTGCGTGTATATATATATATATATATATATATATTATTCATTTGTTTGTATAGTAAACAAATATAAGATATGTAAACATATTTATGTTTGTTGAAATATTAAAATAATTATAAGTTGTATCTCAATTGTATAATAATAATCTATCTAATACTAACAATTTAAACTAATTATTATATTATGCGGTTCTTTAAACGGTTCAACCGGTTAGACTAGTTTGACCAGTGAACCAGTGACCGGTTCGATGAACAGTCTGGTTTTAAAACATTGTTCAAAGTGGGTACTTGGAACGGATTTTGGCAAAACCAAGTGGGTGTGGGAATGTGTCCCACATAGAAGGGAGGAGAAACCATTTAGCGGGTTTATAACCATGAAAGCATAAGTGATTACAGGCTTCTTTGTGTGGTTTTGCTCCAAGTCCTACCCGCGGGTAGAGGGTGAAGATGGTGGATTTCATAGGCTAAAATCGGTGAACTTGTGTGTAGGCGCGACCTACGGACACGAATGCTGCTCCAAAATGTTGAGTTCGCACAGCCTTGTTTTACTAAATTTTGAAACACATTGAAGATTAATGAATCGTGTTGAACACAAGCCTCAACAGTTCACTTATCTAAACTATCTATCGGTAAACGGATTTTAATAACAAGTTCAAGTCTTAAGAAATGAATTAAAATCCTAAACGAGTTCAACTTTGCATAAAGGAAATCGAGAAGGGAATATAAATTCTATCAACAAGAGTAGGGAATTGAAATCCCATCCAAGAGGGATTCATGAAGATTGCCATATTACCCTCCTCTTTTAACTTACCTGCCTCGTGCCCTAAATTTAAAATCGTTGAAATTCCACATCTATAGGATTTGAAATCCAAATCAGTTTCTTCTTATTTTCTATCAAACATGAGATTTCAAGATATTTGAAATATAAATCCTGCGAAATTCCTCGAAATCCCATGAACCAAAAAGGCCTTAACTTTGCAAAACAACACATTTGGCCCTCAAACTTAGCAAATCAAGCCTTTAGCGAGATATACCTCAATCACATTTAAACACCTTGTTCACAATTCCCATAACCATTCCCATAAGACAAAACACACTCAAGAATATAAGATTAGTGAAAATAGGTGAATTACTTTACATCAAGCATGGTCAATCAACCTTGTTCAACCATTTAACTTGGTTCATGTCAATCAACTTCTCACCTGATTCAAATATGTTATAATTTGTTAGATACATCAAGCATGGTTAATCAATGTCATATTTTATTCAAATAAATGAACTACGATTAGTATTGATCAATTATGATTATATTTTATACCAAATAAGTCAATCATAGTAAATATTTAACAATGTCATATTTGTTAAAATAGGTGAATTCTGATGAATATTAAAAATCAGGTCAATGGATGTCATGACGAGTTAATCAAGTTGATATTTAATACAAGAATATATATTTTAATTAGATTAGTATTGAAATATTTAAAAATTAATTTAATATATAAAGTAATAAAATTAATATACGTATAAAAAAAGTAATGTCAAATATAGCTTTTAAAAAAAAGTTAATGTCTAATGCATGTATTAATTGCTAAATAATACTAATAAATACTTGAAAATTTCAACTCCCTCTAGTATATTTCATTTCCCTCTTTTTCCCCTTCTTACCTTTACCCCCCCCCCCCCCCCCCCCCCCCCCCCACACACACACACACACACCCTCTTCAATGTCTTCTCTCCGGTCGGGGTGATTCTTCTACATCGATTTTTCTTCAGGTAAGAATTTTGTTTTCTTGTTTTCTTCTACACCAATTATTCGATTTCTAGGCATCCTATCCTTGATTTAGATTAGGGTTAGTGTTTATACTTGATTCCCGTTATTGCCTTTATATTTGAATTTAGTTTCACTATCTTTAGTCGATTTCTAGGCGTCTTCACTGCCAGATGCAAATAATCTCTTTATGTAAGTTGAACATCTCCTTGATTGTTTGCTTGTTATGTGTATGTTACAATTTTTTTGTTGTTCGGTTGTTAAACATTTAATATAAAGCTTTCAATTGAACGAATGACGAGACCATTGGCCGATTGTGGTGGTTTGGAAATGGTGAAGGTTGGAGAATGGGGAAATAGAAGAAGCATAATGAGTTCTCAATTAAGCTTTTGACAACGGTCCCTTGTGAAGCCAGAAGCAACCACTTCTATTCTTGCCCTAACCTCTCACACCATTGCATAGTTTCATGAGAGGTAAAAGCAATACTTTCAGAAATTGAAACCCTAAATGTGGTCGGTTTAACCCCCTTATTTTTTTTTGGAGAAAGTATCTAATACACTTGATAAATTTGTACTTCAATTTCCTGAAAATGATGCATTGTTAAAACTTCTCCAAAGTACACGACGTTACTCTAATTGGTTTCACATAAAATATAGATAGAAACACATGAATCAAATTTCTATGATGAACAAACCACACATGGCTGGAAAAAATTAGCGCTGAATGAGTCTAATTATTATTTAGAGGTTAATATATTCAAAGATTATAAGTTTGGTAGCCTATTGAGACTTACAGTCATAGATATGCCTTGTTTTTTTTGTGCATTCTATATACATGCATATATAATATGACACAGATGAATCAAATGAGCTCCGTCAAGTCTGTCGCTGAAGCGAGGAGCCAAGGAAGTAGGGAAGTACTAGCGACGCAAGGGTTTTACGCTGGGAAATCAAACAAAGGGTAGGCAACAATCAACAAGAAATCAGATGATGCAAGGTATTCAAACGATTCAAATTATGTTTCTTTGAAACTTTTTATTAATCTATCTGCATGATTGAATTGAGTTTATGGGATTATCCAAAATTTTCCTCTTTTTACTCGGTTCCACTGAAGCAATGTATGTTAATACTTGGTTTTAGTTCTTCTGTTCTTCCGATCTTCCTTATTGAATTGTTAGTGCTCCATGTATCACTTTGGATTTTTTATATCTCCTTGATTTTTTGAAGTTAGAATTACTTTTTTAAGCCTAAAAGTAGTTATTTTAGTTTGATTGTTGTGTTTATAAGCCTAAATTGGATTATTTCATTATAATCTAATTGTAGGATATGATTTTTGTTCTTCACTGAAACTAAAGAAGAAATGAAGAAAAAAGTTTGAAAACTCAAAATTGTTTGATATTGTTGATTTTTCTAATCATCATTTCAATTGTGCTGGTTTTTAAAGGAAGTTGGTAACTTCTTAGACATTAAATAGTGATTACCATCTTACATTCTTTCCCATTAGATTACACATTTGATGTCTTTTGTTAATGTTCCTTATGTTTATTACATTTTGGTTTTTAAAAGTTTCCGGTGGCAGCCTCCAAGGCTTGGACAAAGAAAGTTCAGGGTGCATGAATGGGAAATATTAAAGGACTTACTAAGTTAGTAAAACTGTAATATCTAAGTTAATACCTAAGCTTTATTCAATAATGACGAAACGAGGGATCTTATGGACTAAAATCAATGCTACTAATATTTATTTAGTGATTACAAATGGTTAAATAAATAAAAGTTTTTACTACCCACTTCATCTGTGTAAATTTGTGTTCGTATTTTATATTATTGTAACTCCCAATTTTTAAAACATAAATAGTACATAAATAACCTCGTTTGTATAAAAGAGATAGAAGCGTAAATATACAACAAAATGATTTTGGTTACACAAGAGAAGCGTTATTGTTACAAAAGATATTTCACTCGGACAACAGTCAAACCAGGGCTTCACCCTTGTTGTCAACACAACCTGCAAAAAAACATAAGAGAGTATATGCTAAGCTACAAGAGCTTAGTGAGGATGCTAAACTGTAAATCATATAAGCATATGTATAATCATATACAAATGTCATCACAGTTCTTATGGATACAATAGTGCACCATCTTAGCATCCACCTATAAGGCTAAAATGTTGCTTGTAGCTCCTACTGTACGAAGCAGCATGCTACCCACACGGTGATCCTCAGATCAATAATACACATTGCAATGCATCACACATATCTCATATATGAATCAGAGTTTAGAAAACTCACCCCAACAATTAGTTAATAACATAGTGCTATGCCAGATATATATCAGAGTATTCATCAACAATAAAGTCCTATAAGTAATATACCATTAAGGTATTAAACACATAACAATTCTGGCAAATAACAAACTGCACAGGGGCGAAGCACGCCCGTGGTTCCTAGAGGCACGCTCATGCCCCCGCAATCTAGGCCCAAAGCAAGGGCCATCCAACCAGGGGCGTACTGGGCCGAACATGCCCGTACCTTACTTAGGTACGCTCGTGCCCCGGCACGCCGGGACCTGAAGAACAGAGGCGGTCACGGCCTTAGGCACAACTGTACCCCCAAAGGCACGCACATGTCTTTTGCTTATCAGCACCGGTTTGTCGACTGTAATGCTATAATTCCGACTAAAAATCATAAATACTCATCTTTAAGAAATTCTAACTCAATAGAGTGTTTTCCTACACCCTAAACAACTTCTAACTAACAGATAACAACAATAAACATAATCAAACTCTTGATTCATCCTTGAATCATTAAAACCCATTAAAACTCAAGAAAACAACTAATCAGTCATACCTTAAGCTTGTAAGATTGCTAGGTTCAGTTTGTGCTACTTGAAAAGCTTGATCGTGATCAGAAAATGAAAGAAGAAAATGGCAGGAGAGCTTGTACGTGGGTTTGTGGGTGTATTTGTGTGGTTTGACTATTATCAAGTCAAAGTTAGATATATATATATATATAATTACACATATGGTCCCTCAACCTTTTATCTTTTGTTTTGACAATTTAAACCCCTTAAGTTTCTAAATACCTCCTAATCTCAATTAGATAACCCATTAAACAAAACACTTAAATCAGGAAATTTTCAAACTTTGGGTGTTACAATTATGAAGTAGATGATGTGGTTAAGTTTTTGTGTTTGGTATAAAAATGCATAAGCCATGTTAGTAAAATAAGGTTAGATATTCACTAATTTGTCATCCTTTGTCCAAATAAAGTTTCTTCATTACAATCATAAAATGTCCATGAACCACCAAAAACATGTCCATATTTGAATCCGATCAAATGTTAGATATGTTCTTGTAATGATTCTACCATAGTTTATATCATATAGAAATTGCTTTTTTTTGTTTAACAGAATTTGAAGGAATGAAATTGATTTAAATTTCATCCAACCCACCCACCTGCGGAATGAACTTTCCATTAGTTGAGAGAATGTAGACATTCTAAATAATGAGATTCCATTTAAAAACAAGTTTACCAAACATAATACATCACGGAATTTAAATTCAATTCCATTCTATTCCTTCAATTCTGCCAAATAAACTGGATACTAGCAAAATTTATTATCTCGTGGAACTAAATACTTCAAAGAAAAATAAAATATTGTTTTTATGCCTGTTTGAATTTCTAAATACAAGATACACAATCAGGTTGAAGAATAAGATGTAATGATGGATTGTTAAAATAAAATAATATCTTCTTTCAATTTTACTCTAAAGAATTACAATCAATAATATGTTTTATTTTATTGACACACAGGGGTAATTACCTTTTATTCATTCAATTTATTTATTGAAACCTTTTATTGTAATTATTTTAACACATGTTCATATAAAATTAGGTTTAAGGGAATATACAATTTATTAATTTTCATTTTTCACATATGATTGATTAGCAAATTCGTCAAAAATCCATCAAAAGCTTGTGACAAATTTGATAGAACCATGTGGGAAATTCGTCGGAAATATGTCATAACTTTTTTACGGATTCATTAAAAGTTCGTTGAAAATTTGTTAAAAATCCGTAGGAAGTTTGTTGTAAATCCATACGAAATAAGTCGGAAATCCGTCTGAACTAATAATAGTTGTGCCCAATTTAAATTATAATTTTCGACGGATTTCCGACTGAAAATTCACCGAAAATATTATATTCCATCGGAAATCTCGTTACAAATCTTATATTTGATGGACAAAATCCGTCGGAAATGACTCTTTTCGACGGATTCCAACGGATTTTGCCGTCGGAAATATCCTTTTTTCTAGCAGTGCCTCTCTCTAAAATTGGAACAGTTGGGTCCGCCGCCGACACCCATGTTGAACTATCATTGCCGACACCCATGTAGACCAGCACCTCTGACATCCCGTGTAACATGATATATCTTTAGGTGTCTCTCTCCCTCTCTCTAAACAAAGACTAAAAGCTGTAACATTCTTTACTAACCACAGTTGTCGCCTTTGAGTCATAACCCCCACCACCATCTTCGGTGTTACATCCACCACATATGTAGATTCTTTCTATCTCTAATTGTAGCTTGATGATCTGCCACCTCCACCATACACGAAGTTTCCTCTACCATCATAACCACCACCACTACTTAATGAAGTCATCACCTCTATCACCATTGATTGCTTCTTATGACGTTGATTGTCACTCTCTCTTTCGATGCTTGATATGTATTAATATAAGGGATTCAATTTGTTCAAATAGATTGCTTTGAATTTTTTTGGTTGGGTTTGATTTTAATTCTTTGATTGTGGTTAATCAAACAAGGTCCCTGATTATGGCTTTGATTTGTATAAAGCTAGAGTTTTTACTTAATTTGGGGTATTAGTTAGATCGATTAGTTTTGTTTTTATTTCTTTGACCAAATGACAGATGATTTGAATCAAATTCAATTGTGTGAGTTTATCATTTCTAGATTTGAATCTTCTTTTATATGGTGAAATTATTTCAGATTATGTTAATATTAGCTTCTTAATTCGGAGACTTAGGTGTTGTTTGTTTTCGAAGACATAAATGTCTTATGTCTTATTTCATGTCTTCAGGAGAAGATGTGGTTTAGAAGGTTTTAAGATTGAGAAGGTTTGCGAAAAAAAACTATAGATTTTAGCTTCTCAAAATAAGCAAAAATAAGACAGAATAAGGTCTTATGTCTGCGAAAAAACAAACAACCTTATTAGAAACGTCTGCGGGCGCGCAGACGTTTCTATGAAAAAACAAACAAGCTTATTAGAAACGTCTGCACACCCGCAGACATTTCTTTAAAATAAGACCTTATTTAAAAAAACAAACAAAGCCTTAGTGATTTGAAAATCTAAAAACCTAATTGATTAGTCGTAAGCTTCTTAGTTGACGCCTTTTGTTTCGTAACATGGAATAGAGTGAAAATGACCAAAATAACTTTACGTGCAAGGCATGCACACGAGGGCCTTTAACGACAAATGTTAACGAAAATTAGTATAAATGACTAAACCCGTAATGAAATGTAAACCATGACTAGCAATGTAATTTTGAAAATAAAAGACGAAAAATGAAATTTTAATCATACTACTAAGACGAAATTTGTAATTTACTCCCGAGTTTATTAAATATACTCGCTCAACACATAAAGTATAGACTTTCATTTGTACCTTTTAAAATAACACAAAATTAGTTTAGCTGTTAAGTCATGGTGAAAAAAAAAGGTTAGTAGTTAAATCGATAAATTGATGAAAGTTTAGTATTTAAATCGTTTGAAAAAAAATAGTGTTTAAACTATATATGACGACTAGGTGTTTTACCTATTCTGAATAAGACAATAAAAGTTTAATAGTTAATCATTACAATAAAAATTAGTGGTTAAACAGATAAATTTATGAAAGTTTAATTAATGGTTTTTTTTATATTAGACCCATATATAAATGAATATAATTATGTTATTTGTATTATATCTTAACAAATTAAGAAGACTTGGACTTTTAGATGAAGTATTTATTTGCCATCCAGGGTAGGTAGACAGACACTATACACCAAGATATTTTTCATTTATTAAGGAAAGACGAACGTACATGTATCATGTTATTAAGAATATCTAAGTAAGTGGTTCCCCTTCTCTAGCTTATCAAAGAATCTTTTATAAGACCATACGTATAGCCGGACCCGAAGGGCTCGGGTTGCCTTCGGGTAGCTCGGGTTCCTTCGGGAACACCGCTACCCTCCCCCTCCGGTTCCGCTCTCGGTTCCACACACCCGAATTTTTTCTTTTCCTGTGTAATGACTTTATTTATGAAAAAACAATTCTACCTTCCAACGGTAATATAGCCGTCATACACACACACACACACATATATATATATATATATATATATATATATATATATATATATATCTACTAGAAAGGTACCCGCGTAATCCTGCAACGGCAAATAATTTCTATTTTACATTATGTTGTTTTTAAAAATGTAATAATATGTTATTCGCGCAATTCAATGTCACGAAAAAGTATTGTACAATGTCAGTTTTTTATTTGCATCAACTACTTTATTAATTTTAAAAATAAATTCTAAAAGATATTAAAATAAGAAAAAGATTTATATTTATGAAATAAGGAGGGAGAAGTTAATAATATTTTGAAAATTATGTTGATGTGGGTGGATAATTGTGTTTGTGTGAGAGGGTGTTTTAGTGTTTGGGATGTATTTTAAATAGATAAAAAGTTAAAGTAAATTAGGAGAGAGAATGAAATGATTAAAAATGAGTATTTTAAAAGTTAAAGTAAATTATGAGAGAGAATAAAATGGTTATGGTTAAGAATGAGTATTTTAGTACATTCAAGTTACTTAAAATTAAGAGTTTTTAAGGTTGTAAATATATTATAAAGGAGTAATATATATATATATATATATATATATATATATATATATATATATATATATATATATATTAATTCTCCTATAAATAACTAACTATCCCTTAACACTTTCATCCAAAATTCTTTCAATCTTTCAAACTTCTCTTAAAAAAATCAACATGGATTCACATCGCAATCGCGTTCGAAACCCGGATTAAAAAACACCACGTCCACCGGTTTTCCACTTAGGTTTCAACAATTTTCTAAACAAGGTTACAACCCGCAACAATTCATACACTACCATTTCACGTCTAAAAACTATAGTTTCGTATGTGAAACCAGGTATTTCATATGTGAAATAATAAAATGTTTATGTATGAAATACTACCATTTCACATGTGAAATATCACAATTTGACAGGTGAAATACCAATGAAAGCTAAAAAAATCTATATTACTCAAAAACAGAACATACTTACAATCAAAACACTCAACCAAACTAAAACACAAACAAACAACCCAAAAGTTACTAAAGCATAACAAAACTCACTTCCAATACATAAACTCATTGTTGTAGGCTCCACAATCTCCAGAAACGTAACGCTCTAAAATTTTTTTTACATATCAGAGTAAATGCATCCATATCATTCTGACCAAAATTCATGACGAAGTTTCGTACCCGAAGCTACACGTCTTACAGGTTTTCAAAACTGAAATGAAATATTTAACTACAAATGTGTAACGTCCCAATTTTTTTTAAACAATTAAACAAGAGTACGATGGATAACGCATCACAATTAAAACCTTGTATCAGTTGATTACAACACCGGGTGATAACCCGTAGAATTCAAATGTAATAGTTCGGAATACATCATTAAAACAAATAGTGTAAATATTGCGGAAGCTTGTGGAAAGATGAGCTATCAACTGCGTGCTGGAGCCCCGCCGTGACCATCACCTGAAAAGAAGGTTAAACAACAACCGTAAGCACGAAGCTTAGCGAGTACACTTACTTACAATCAACCATATGACATCACATCAATTGCTTTACATTCATGTTACATCTTTCATTCCCGCTACCGTAGTAGTCGGTCCCACATTCCCGCTACCATAGTAGTCGGTCCCACATTCCCGTCACCGAAGTGAACGGTCCCATCATACCCGTCACCGTAGTGAACGGTCTAGTCATTCCCGTCACGGTCCAATCATTCCCGCCACCGAAGTGCGCGGTCCTATCATTTCCGTCACCGAAGTGAACGGTCCAATAATTCCCGCCACCGAAGTGAACGGTCTAAACAATAGCATAGCATGATACAAATATCAGTTCATTAATTTACTAGTCATCAATTCATCATTTCATCAATTAATCATTCATAAATTAATCATTCATCAATTCATCATTCATTAATCATATAGCATGTAGCACGTTTAACACACACATCACAGGGTTTAGATAGTAAGTAAGAATACTCACCTGTCTGCAGTCTTAGTTCTCAACTTAGTTCACTAATATGCTTGTGGTTCCTTGCCAACCGACCGTCACCTATAATAGGTCTAAATAGATCAATACTATGTACGAAACTCTTGCTCGTTTGCTCATATAAATCGTTCGGGTGTCTCATTGGACCCCGTGCTAAGTTCATAAGTCGGACCACCTTGAGTCCTAAAAGTCGGATGGTTCAGTTAGCGTGTGCATGTTAAGTCGCATGGACCTTCTTAAACATAAGTTGCATGGGGTTTTTCACACGAAGGTCGCATGAGGTGACAACAGTTGCATGGCTGATATTATAAGGCATAAGTCGCATGGATTAAGTGTGTCTTAACTGGAAGTCGCATAGGGTAACACATGAAGGTCGCATGGTGTGTTTCATAAGTAACGAAAGTCGCATGAGGGCTCCATGCGACAGTCGCATGAGGGTTTCAAAGGAAAGTCGCATGGATTGTGTTTGTAAGGTGAAAGTCGCATGGCTCAAAACAGAAGGTCGCATGGGGTAAAATATGAAAGTCAGATGAAACAAAGTGTGAAAGTCGCATGAGGCATGCGAAAGTCGCATGGGGTTAACTGGGTTCAACTGAAAGTCGCATGGAACAAAACAATAGGTCGCACGACTTATTTTCAAAAGTCGCATGGGGTCATTCATCCCTGTTAGTTCATCTTTTTCATCTTTCAGGCTTCATGGCCAAAATCATGTTCTTACAAAACTCAACCAAATCACATCATTTTTGTTTCAAAACATTTCTTCATTCATTAAAACACCTCTTTCAAGATTTAAACACATTTCATCAAGCTTTCAAGCTCATATTTGCATTTCTCTTTCTCTGGTTCTTCTTAAACCCAGAACCCAAAAACCCAGGTTCTAAAAGCATGCTATCATCATCTAAACAAGATAAAATGGATACCTACAGTATCCTAGTAAGGTAAGAAACATTACCTGATGATTCTTGCAACAATTCTCCAAGTTTCTTGACTGATTCTTGCCTCTTCTTCCTTGCCTCCTCGTGGGGTTTTAGCATAAACTCAAGAACACACACTCAACTTTCTCTCTCAATGCAATAGTAACAGCCCTTTGGGGGCTGTGCCCTATTCCACTTTATATATACGTCCTTTACAAGGCTTAAGCCCAAATTCACCTTGATTTGGCCCAACAACGATAAGTCCAATTATATACAACTAGTCCATTAATCCATATATATATATATATATATATATATATTCAAGCCCAGCATCATTATCTAATATATTTTACAATTAAATTCACAATATTATTTCTCAACAAAATATTTTCCTTATTTATTTATTTAAAAGTTCGGGTATTACAAAATGTAGTTTTACATGTTCAGTCGATTAGACAAAATAAACAACAGAAAATGTTTGCAAAGGACTCTTCCGAAGCTTTCCAACGATCATATCCTGAAAAGATTTTAAACAACTGTAAATATAACTCTTAGCGAACACACAACGTACACACCACACTATGTACACAAACACATTATTCCATGATCACATATTTATACACATAATACCGAAGCAGTGTACTGGCGACAATTTCACACATTGGGTCATAGTTGACTATCAAGTCGTACCAAGGATTTCACATGTCTGACTGTGCCTGAGTCGTGTTTTCACCATAATATAACACAACCATTCACTTCACATAATGACACATTAGTTAAATTTCACAATCACATATATAACATGTACATTCACACTAATATACTGAGTAATTCATTGCAATTCACCAGATGCAGTCCACATAGTAATCAATAGTAAATCAAGTACGTGTCCAGAAGGTTCGTGTCTACCAACAACCACCTACAACATGACTCTCACATAAATTCGCGATTCTATTATGTATATATAATGATTTGCGAATTCTATCTTTCCAATTACCTCTCATGATTTATTATACTTTTTAAGTATTTTTGGTTTCACCTTAAAATCTTGTTTTCGATTCTTATTCTGTTTAATTTTCAATTTCGTTTCAGGAATTACGATCCCTACTCGAGAAGGGTTTTTGATTTTCAATATGCGTAGTTTAGTTTGCGATTCGGTTAATAATTGAATACTTTTTGATTACCGTGGTCATTTACTGAGTTTACGATTTTCGTCGAGTCAAACTAAACTTTTCGATTCCTAAACATAACCACCCTGATCTCAATCCCAAGTATATAATTAGGTAGTTTTCGATTCCTAATGAACTTTTGGATTTGACTCTGATTGTTATCTCACGGTTTCCTATTCATTTTACTCGGTTTGCAATTCACTATTTGGCCATTATCGTTCCCATTCGAAGGTATCTTTTTTATTCTAGTTCACATTTCAGTTTTCGATTCCATATCATTGAAGATTTACAATTTTCGTAGCCCATTCAGTTTTCGTTCAGGGAATCCTTAACGGGACTCAACCCGTCACTCATAATTTGCTCACACCGCATAGTTACATTTTCTGATAATCATTGAGATACTATACTTTTCAATTCCTAATTTCCCAAGTGCAGATTATAAATTGAAAATCTCCCTACTGCTAGTTTACAATCCTTTTATTTATGGTTCCGGTTTTCGATTCTCAAGAACACAGTCGTACAAATCTTGGCGGAGGTGGTTCTAGCAGCAATTAAAATGGCGAATAGTAGTGGTGGCTGACGGAGATGGTAGTGATATATGGTTAAAAAGGAATGTTATTTGTTTAGTAATTAAATGAGTCCACTTGTACAAATCATGAATCGAACTTGCAATGAACCAACTACATAGATTGATCTATTGGATCCATTTATTTGGTCCATGAGTCTAGTGTTTAACCCTTTACATCATTTAAATCAAGACCCACCTTCTTGAATTCGTATACACAATTCTTGTATACAAGAACGAGAGAGAAAAGAAAATCATAATTGACTATTTAACTAGATGACTAAGGAGACACCAAGACATATTTACATGTTAATATTTGAAAAAATCATTAACCTTTTATTATGTTAATTATTGGTTGAATTTTTTTATAACAATTTAACCATTAAACTTTTTTGTGTATATTTAAAATAGGTAAAATGATTAAACTTTTGTTTGCTGGTTAAAAGATTAAACATCTGAGTGTCATGTCTAGTGTAACTATTAATCTTTTTTCTCAAATAATTTAACCACCAAACTTTCACCAATTTATCACTTTAAACACTAAACTTTTTTCAACATGATTTAAACATTAAACTAATTTTGTCTTATGTAAAAAGGAGTAAATGAAAGGCTCTACTTTATATACAAAACTGGGAGTGTGTACTTATAAAATTAGATAATTCTATTTTTATTAATACAAGATCGACTAGAAAAAAATTAAGTATTCATTTGATGATTTACTTTATGCGTTAATACTATTTAACGATACAAACATTTAAAATTTGTTTTAATCATTACTCGTGTTTATACACGAGATGGTAAGCTAGTAATTAATATAAAACTCATGGTAGGGGTAGGTAAGATATTTTGCTTTTATCAAGGAAGGAATTAACATTATCTTATAAGTGTCAAACTGTATCAAAATATAACGAACTTTTACTAAGCTATCATTGTATATAACGAACTTTAAAAAAAATTAATACAGTGAACTTGCTTATTTCTCCCATATACTGGTAATCTTTTTAGTAGGGTACATGTAATTTTATAATTTTCTCCTAATTTTTATTTTTTGATTATTATGTTCATCTTTGTTCTTCATATTCAAGAATAGGGGTGTAAACGAGTCAAGCTTTTATCGAGTAACTCGAGCTCGGCTCGTTCGAGTCAAACTTTATCTAGCTCGATTTCGAGTTCGAGCCCAAAAATGAGCTCGAATTATTTAACAAGTCGAGCTCGAGCTTTTAAGAGCTCGGCTCAAGTCCTTATCGAGCTTTTCGAGCCTTGTATATTATATGTATATTTATATATGTAATATGTATATATGATGGACTAATATTAAAACATATTAAAAAGAGTACTTATTGAAACAAATTTACTTTATATACATACTATTTATAATAAGTAGTTACTACAAAATCATTAATTTTAGACTTTATCTATATTTTGAATAATTTTGTTTTTGAATTTAATTTTTTTTATATTATTTCGAGCTTTTCGAGCCGAGCTCGAGCTAAATGTACCCTTTCGAGCCGAGCTCGAGCTTCAAGTATGAAAACTCGTCGAGCTATCGAGCCGAGCTCGAGCTTAACATAAAATTTCGAGTCGAGCTCGAGCTTGATTCGACTCGTTTACACCCCTATAATCAAGAACATTCAAACCTCATTTGAAATCTGGAATGTGTTAAAAGAGATTTGCAAAACGAATGATCTCAACAAATATGAAAAAGAATCAAAGATAAAGAACAATGAAAACATAGAAATCAAAATCACCATGTTAAAGATCTAAACCTAGATGAAGATGAAGAACAATGAAACCCGAAATCATGAACTCACATATCAAAATCAAAACCCAAATAAGGAAACTAGATTACAAACCCTAATCAACAATGGACAAATCTGAAACTCTATTACATATGAATCGATTTTGAAGCAGATGAATAATGAAAGCCCCAAATCAAAATCATAATAAAAAAACTCTCATATTGAAGATACAAACAGTAGTTGGTGGTTTGAAGGCGGCGGAGATGTGGTGGTTTGAAGAAGGTGACAGTGGTGTTGATCTAAAGCTTCCGACGAACGCGATGGAGATATGGTGGTTTGAAGAAGGCGACGGTGGTGTTGATATAAAGCTTCCGACAAACAATCACAAGGTGCTGGTTGGACTAGGGCGGCGGCCACAGATCTTCTATGAGATCAAAGAGGTAGCAGATTTTCAAGGAGCCACATATCTTCAAGGTTTTCAAGGAGGCAGCGGAGAACGACGTTTCATGGAAGTGGTTGGACTAAGGCGGCGGCGCCGACACAAATCTTCAAGGTTTTAAAGGAGGTGGCGGAGAACGATGGTTGACGGCGATGGTCGGACTAGGCGGCGGCGGTCAGAATAGGGCTGCAGTGGATAAATTTTTTCAACTAAAGATGTGGGTGTTTGTGTGTGAATGAAGGAGAAAGATGAAGATTTCAAGTTGATGAAGATTATAGTTAATATTATTTCATTAAAATCATTAAAAAAATAAAAAAAGCATAAAAAGTAGGGGTAACCGGTTGTGATAGGAAATGACTTGTTATAACAAGTCGTTTTGCATACAATGGTACACTTTTTAAAAAAAGTTCGTTGTATACAATGGTAGCTTAGTAAAATTTCGTTGTATTTTGATGCAGTTTGCCATCTTATAAGTATATAACTAGATTAAACGTCCATGTGATACACTGATTGGTTTAAAAAGTATTTGTTAGAACCTAGAGGGGGGTGAATAGGTTATATGCCCACTTTTTGAAGTTTTTAACAATGTTTGCAAGTAATTAAAGAGTTTAAGGAAGAAAGATATCAGCAATGAAGTTGTTTGGACACAATGATTTATAGTGGTTCAAGCAAGGGTTAACAACCTTGCTCTACATCCACTCCTTGGCCTCACCCACCAAGAGTTGCTCCACTAAATTCTCTCCATGAAGGTAGAGATAAACCTTTTACAACTTCTCTCTAATTCTAAGGCTAGAGATGATCCTCACTTCTCTCTAATTCTAAGGCTAGAGATGATCCTCACTTCTCTCTAATTCTAAGGCTAGAGATGATCCTCACTTCTCTCTAATTCTAAGGCTAGAGATGATCCTTACTTCTTTCTAATTCTAAGGCTAGAGATGATCCTCACACAATTACAAATATATAAGAAGGTAATGTAGTGTTTGAACTTTGAAGGCTTTCACTCTTGCTTCATTCTTGATCTTGAGATGTTGAATTTGTATCAAGAATATGAGCTCACAGTTTTTGTATATGTTCTGTGTTTTTCAGATTGCAAGAGCTTGGTAAAAAACAAGACTTGAGTTGCCTTAAATAAGCAAAAAGGTGCAAGCTCAAAAAGTGTCCAGACTGTCCACGGTCGATCCACGGTCGACCGTGGCATCGACCGTCGGCCTGCTGGAACTTTTTGAGACTTGTGAATATAGACGTTGGCCTTTTACCAAAATCACACACAACCCATTTTTACCATAAAAATGAACTGAAAAGAAGCTTAAGAAAAGTTGGGTTAGTGTCATACTTCTTAAGTTTGAATTTAATCATAAAAATGGTAGTTTAGAAACCAAATGCACAAAGCATGTTGGAAGTTTACCTCTTTGAGAGATTCCTTTTGCTAAATATGGTTTTGGCTTATTTCAATAGAAGATTATGTTTAGTATTTGCCAAAATAGGAATTCATTTGCTTTGACTACCAAGCTTGTGATTTTATAAAAATTTCTCAATTTTTGTAAAAGTTTTTATAAAAATTATTTTATAAAAACTTAAACTCATTTAATTATTTATTTCGTAAGCTCATAAACTTCGAACGTTTATTTGTAGGAATCTTCGACATCGGCTTCTACTTGAACTCGGATCTTGACGATTGGAGCTTGACCATTTGATGAAGCTTGTTTTGTAGATAATAGATGAGAATATATTTGATTGAATATATATATGTATATGTGCACATATGTTAATGTTAATACATACAATTATATAAACAAGTTGTAAATTTTTGTGTCAACAAAAGAGGATATATTTGTAAGCCTATTTTCCCAACAGTATTAAATAATTATAAAACGCGAAATTTAGTTGTTGCATGTTTGTAGGTCTTCTTTTGTATGAAACTATGAACAATTTTAGGGGCCTCCGCTTTTTACGACTTGTAATAAGTTCGTATGACCATTTGATTTATATAATATTACCTGCTTTTTAAAAAATTTATAAAACGCAAAATAAATTAGAGTTTAAAAAATTTGACAGGATGCGTCAACACCTAGGCAATCAATGGAAGCATTAATGTGAGGAGGACGGTAGACGTGATGACAAAAACATGATAATATGATACGAAGAGACATAGTTGTATTTCTTATACAAGTCATCGATAATTATTTGTCACAATTAAAAGTAATAACGTCAACAATTTATTGGTTATAATTGTTAAATTGATTATAAAATATTTTAAAATGAGAAAACTAAAATTTTGGAAAAATATGATATTTTGAATGTTATAAATAATAAGTATGATATTTATACATTAGAGTGGATAAATATGATATTTTAATATTTAAGAAGGACATATATAAAATTATCTATAATAAATTTGATTTAGATTAAAGAACTTTATCTCTTAAAAGTCAAAATCAAATAGAATCTTACAATTTAAATGAATGGTTGAGATTTAATTATACTAAAATAAATGGAGAAAATTGTCTAATATAAGATTAGAGATTATATATATATATATAGATTTTGTTATGCTAATTAAATAGATGCTATAGTTATCTACAAGGCAGATGAATAATTTTCAACTTGTAGGTGTTTATCTAGTAAGATAAACCGTACATATTTATAGATGATATATAACATAATAGTATTTCAATGATTTTTTTTAGCATGCACAAATGACTAAAATTAAATATTAGTTTGATCTTAAAAATTCAAAATTAATTTCTTATAATTAAAAGAATGAATGACTAAGGTTAAATTTTTTATTAAATGTGTAACGTCTCGTTTTCAATATAAAAACTTTATGAAAATATTCACAAATAAACGAACTTTATTGCAGCTAAAGGTCCAGTTTAGAAATAGTAGTGGAAGCATGTATTAAAAATCTTTACAACACTTAATATTTAATACAAAAGTCGGGGAACAACGGACGTTAAATAATCTTTAAATAATTTGGTCCCAAACACGAGCCCATCCATTAAAAGAAAATCCAAAATCTTCAAGTACCTAAGAAAAAATGTCAGGAGTATCCATATAGCTTTGTTCTTTTAATACATTCTGTAATTTTCCGTTACTGTGTTTGTATAATAAATATCACTATATTTATATTTGTTTAATAATAATATCTATAATTGCGTCTGTTCTGTAATTTATTCTCTATAATAACT
This sequence comes from Dittrichia graveolens, assembly GCA_038502395.1. NCBI lineage: Eukaryota > Viridiplantae > Streptophyta > Magnoliopsida > Asterales > Asteraceae > Dittrichia > Dittrichia graveolens. The sequence continues at coordinate 79,498,190 of JARJIL010000005.1, read as the reverse complement.
GTATCTATATCTATACGATTGTATTTATATTATGGATTTATACATATTTCAACTGTTGTAACAATAATTGTGATCACATATTATAATTGTATCTGTATCTCAACTACTGTAATTGTAGTTGTATTCACACATCAAGTTATATTCGTATCATATTTGTGTTTGTATAACCATCGTATATGTATAATATTTGTGTTTATATTATATACAGTTGTGTCTGCCGCATTTGAAATGATGTATTTTGTTTGTGTATCTGTGTGTGTGTGTATATATATGTATGTGTATATATATATGTATCTATTTGAATACTTAATTGTGTAATTATAATAATTTCTGTAGCTATGTAACGATAATTGTATATGTATTGGTACCGTATTTTCATCCCCTTATATGTATATCTGTAATTGTATTAGTGTAAATACTACACTTGTAATTCACATTCGTGTACTATCTTTGTAGCCATAACATTTGTATCCGATTAACCATTCTGGTGTATATGAAAGTATTGTATTCGTATAGTTATATTTGGATAATCATAACATGTATATTCATACCGCTATCATGGTATTCACGTAAGTACTGTATTTGTACATGTAATACTATAGATATTTTGATATCTATATAACCATAAACATATATGTACACGTATCGTATAATTATTTACATATATCACTTTCACTGTTTTGGCATATCGTGGTAATTTCTACTTAAACTAACCATACTATTTATCTTAATCTCGTATATGTTAAACTATATTGTTGTACTATATCCATATTACTCATATATGCGTTTGCATAAAATTATATTAATTCATGAATCACTATTTACGAATACTATATTGAGGTACTCACTTGTGGTCCATCGCTTCCAAAGCGTTCTCTTATCTTTTCCTTAGGTCCACAAATACCTAAGAACAAGCATATTATGACCATTACTCTTTCTCAAATCAAATACAACTTATACACATTGCTCAGACTATGACACGCCCGTGCCTTCCTAGGCACGCCCGTGGCCTACTCACAGGTACCCCGTGATCACAAATCACAAGGGACACCCGTAGTCTATCTAGGGTTAGGCACACCCGTACCTTTTGAAGTACACCCGTGCCTCCTTAGGTACGCCCTGGGCACGGTCTGTTCTTGAGGGACACGCTCGTTCCCTGCAACTTACAATAATAGTTTCAACATAAACTCACGGTTTTCCGGCCAGAACACTTCTGATTCATATTCATGTCATTTCTAACACTTTGTATCACCGCATATCATAAAATCAAGATTAATTTCTAGTAATCCATTGGACCCATTCAACTGGGTTTAAGCTCAAATCCATAAATTTGATGTTAAAATCACTTGTTTGTATATAATACAATCTACAGAAATTATAGGAGTCATTAATAAGAGACCTTCTAACATCACTTAGATGCAAGAATCAATATTTGATTCAACAACACCAAATGGGTTTTTCAATATCACTTGAATATCTAAATAAGGGAGATAATACTTACAATCTTTAGATTTAAATTCCATCCTTTGAACACGATTTGTGAAAATTAATCATAATATTATTCTTCAATTAATTTGTGTATATATATGGATTGTATTCAGTATAGTCCATATAAAAAATATAGTTTTAAAATTCAGTATACAATCACATGTGATTCAGTATATAATCACATGTGATTTATAAAAGTATCACATGTGAATTACGAAAAATTACGAAAACGCCACTATGCCCGAAATTTTAAAATGCAATATGGATCATTGATGTTGTTGATTCAAAGGCTAAAATTAATTTTTCAGGACTATGAATTAAATATGGACTATATTGAATATTTCACACATATATATGTATGTATGTATGTATGGCTTCTTGATAGACAGTGGATAAGAAGAAAAGCAAACAAGAATCCATATAAAAGAAAAGATTGTCGGCCGACATATAGGGTGTGTTCGGCAACGGACTTATGGGGGATTATAGGGGCTTGGGATTCTAGTTTTCATAATCCCCAGCCTTTTAGCCATGTTCGGGTGTTACAATCTTGAGGGGATTATTAAAAACATAAGCCCTCATAAGCCCAAAAAATAAAAGTTTTTTCAAGTAGCTTGGCTTAGGCTTGTGATTATCAACTAATCAGCCCCAACCCCAGCTAGTTTCACCAAACACACCCATAAGTTGCCAAGTTGGTGACTTAACTAGTGGGTATTCGTTCCCATATCTGACTTACAACTCATCCGTACGATATTTATAAATCTTAACAAGGATATATTTCAAGTAATTATTTTAAACCATTCAATAATTTATAACTTTTATTTATTTTTCTCAAAATAAAGGGTTCAGATCAACTAATATTTTTTTCCTAATTAGTCTTATATGTATATTGGAAGATTGGAAGATTATATATAAGTGGTTGATAAACGTACCGCTTCTTCAAAATTAAGTGAATAGGAAGCAAACTCAATTACGTCAAAAGCTGCCTGCCTGCCTGCCCATCATACCGCCATGGCCCAATCGTTAATGGATCTAGGCAGCAGCCAAGGTGAAGGAGTTCTTGATCAGCAATCCGATACACATCATCGTTACATTAATGGTCAATCGACAAGGAGTACTTATAATCATATATTTGGAGGCGGTGGTACTGGGGGTTATGTTTATAGCAAACGTGCTGGTGGCGGCAGTGGTGATCATCAGCAATCCGATACAAAACATAGTTACAGTGGTAAATCGACAGGCATGTATACTCGTACTTTTGGAGCCGGCGGTGCTGGTGTTGTTTATAGCAAACGTGCTGGTGGTGGTGGTGGTGGTTATGGCGGGCGAGGCGCCGGCCTTTTGATTGCTTTAGGTGGAGCTGGTGGCGCCGCCTTTGGTAGTAGTTTCTGATAAATATAGAAATACATGACACTTTGATCATGTATTTAGTTCCATGCATATATGTATAATTAATTTCAAGTGATTTGCCTGGAATATACAAACTCTATCTATCCAATTAAATTTAGTTTTGTTGGGTTGGTACTCATGCATCTTTTTCTTGCATTTTGTAACAATTTTACTTGAAAAATTGATCAAAGTGCATACCGGCCATAAGATTTTTGTTAAAAAATATATATATATAATAAAAAACTTAATAATATCATCGATCTTGATCTCCCTTCTTGAACTGATTCACAAAACAACTTGGACCACTCAAATCTTATCTCAATTTTCTTCAGTCTAATTCTCTTCTTTGACCCGTTAAATAAATCACTCCATCGGCAACGTAGCTAATCGATTCAAGCTAAACCAGAAGCTAAATCAGCGACCTTCTACCAAAACTGGATATAAGCTAATCGATTCAAGCTTCAGAGTCATCTTTTTCCCAATTGAAAATCTAAGTAAGTTTATATTTATTTTTGAGATTATGAATCTTGTAATTATCTAATCGATTAGGGACAATGATTTTATGGTTTTAATCACATGAAAACATGAATCATTAGCTAATCGATTTGGGACAATGATTGTATAATTATCCAATGGTATAGAAGAAACAGATCAAATTTAAATTGGCATGTTTTACAAACCTATTGTTTTGATTAGGATGAAGAGTAAATTTCAATTGATTTTTGGTCTGATTTTTTTTTTCTTTTTGCTGTTGACAAGTTGTATCTAATGCAATGTTGTTTAATGCATTTTTATACATATAACTTCTAGAGTTGAGATTCTTTCTTTTTAGTTGAGGGCAATGTGAATATACATTATGCATTTTTGGCAATTAACTGTACATATATTTTCACAAACAAATCATGGAACACAGAATCATATGACATTACTGATCATTTATATGTAGTGTACAAATCATCAATACATAAAAATGTCGGTTTCTTTTTTCTTACTTTCCGTAAACACACTTTAAACTTGTGCACGCTGGTGGGCCAAGTTGGAAAGTCCCATTTATTCTGTAAACATGTATAAACATTAAACGAATTCTAATCTCATTTGCTGGAACCCCTAACTACATATATGCTATAAATTCACAAAAACAAAGCTGAGCTTGAATGACCATTAATAAGAGAAATAAATGTTCATTTTTGACGTATATCAAAGGATTAAAGTGTTGAATGAACTTACAATTTCATATATCAGGGATAAAGGAATCAGTTATTCAGTTGAAAGAGTACTCAGTTGATGAGTCGATCTTAGATTCATAGCTAGCCATCGTAGGACGTTAGAAGAAATAAGAACAACGAACATTAGCATTTAGCAATTTAGCAATTAGAACAACAATTGAAATCAAAAGTGGTAGTCTACTAGAGTACTAGTCTGGTGAAAATACTTACAATCAAAAACTTGAAATCGAATTTCAGTTGACAGAGAGCCTTAGAGTTGCACTTGCGATTTCCAAATGCCTATTTGCCTATTTGCACTTGCGATTTCAGAATGCCTATTTGGCTATTTGCATTGTGCACAAACAATCAGTTTGGTTTCAGAATGCCTACAAATTGTCGTCTACTTCGATTCCAGAAATCAGAATGCCTACAAGTTTGAAACTTCGAATCAAACAATCACTCAATCAATTCGAATCAACAGCCAGCAGTCGAATCAAAGAATCAGTTCGATTTAAGAATGCCTACAAGTTGTCGTCTACAGACTAAAGGCAACATACCAATAGTCGAAATTGAATTTCAGTTGAATCAAAAAATCAGTTCGAAACTTAGAAATCGAATACTACTTACTAGGGTTGAAGCCTGAACTCTTGAAGGAATGAAGGGTTTCGACCAGACCAAAGGCAATAGGTTATTAGAGAGGCAAATCCGCAACAAACCAGACCAAAGGCAACAGTGACGGTTCGTTTCATCTTCCAAGTTCCAACGTTTGCTGCTGTCTCGCGTAATCGCGTCGGCCTATTGCTGCTTGCCTGCTTCCGCCGTTTCCTATTCACGAGACGTCTAGAAATTGGGTGCCGACTTTCAATATCAAGGCTATCGCTTATCGAGACATTGAGTTATTGGGTGCCGCTTCATTTCTTAGGTGGGTTTCTTTCATTTTTGGGCTCCCAAACTTACATACTAAACATACATACATACATATACACGGACTATTTTTTAAAAATGGGTCCCTGAATTTATGGACCCTGGACCACCGACCAGGTTGCCCTCCCTATGGGCCGGCCCTGTATAGTTTGTACCATATAAGTATGAACTACACTCACCCCTACGCACATATTTAACCATAGACCAATAAATGTATCTTTCATAATTCAATCAAACCATTTACTACACACGGATCATGTCAAATTAGGCCATTTAATACAGTCAAATCTAACAAACCACATGTATCATAATCATAGCAAAAACACAAAACAGACTTAATTAAATTATTTATGTAGAAAAAAATGGACTTAATTAAGGTGATCTTCACCCGTTTGATTTAATCCGTATTAACTTTTGATATGACTAGTTTAAGATATAACACATCTTAAATCAACCCTTTAGTCAATAAATAAGTCAAAATTTCAAGCTCTACTAAAAACCTAAATATATATAATTTGAAAATATGATAAATAATTTGAAAATATGATAAATAATTTGAAATAATGAATTAGAGAAATACATACCTTACTTTGATTAACCAATCAAACTATAAATTTGTATGTAATCAGAATGCAGTTGATATGAATATACGCTCCTAAAATATATGAAAAACATTCGAGTTAATAAATAAGAAAACTCTTGTTATAAACTCTATCATTATAATAAAACTTTTATATACTTATAATTTTGAACTAAAACAACTAAAAACTAAGATGAATAAATAACATTTTAAATGTAATTATTAGCATAATCAATAATAATATTCATAAATTAGTCTTAAAATTTTTATATAATTCTTAAAAGGACTACGCAAATAAATTAATTTTTACATTTTAATTTTTCTACTATATGTACATTATAAGGTCTCTCTTTAATTGAACAATAAAACAATCATTTCATTCATACCAACATCCATGAATTAATCTTAAAATATTCAGTAGAATGTGGTTTATATATACTAAGGCTGTCAATTCAGGTCGGGTTCGTGTTATCGGGTTCGGGTTAGTTTCGTGTCGACCCAATTTTGACCAATTAAATTTTCGCGCCAAGTTCGGGTCGTGTCAGTTTTTTTCGTGTCGACCTTCGGGTCGACCCATTTAGGCCAAATGTCATCAACGAGACTTTTTTTGGTTTTCGGGTACGATTTTCGAATACAGCTTTCCGTTTCAACTACGGTTTTCTTTATCAATATTTCAAATTCCATGTTTGTTTTCCAACGTTCGGCACAAATTTCGAAAATGATTCTTATTTATATTCTAACTTTAATAATCAATGTTTATTTCCGTTGTATTCGAACTTTAAATTTGGTATTTATTTCAGTTTGATTGAAATTTTGATTTTAGTTTTTTATTCACTTATACAAATGAATATAATAAAAACTATGATGTATTATTATTCTATATGAATAAATAATGTCATTGAACAACCGAATAAAATAAGATTATTAATCATTGAATAGAATTATGAATCGATCCAAAATACTAAAGTATCACCTATCAAATAATCAAATGTAAAAGTATCAAAATCATATAGTGAAAATAACCAATACTAAAATAATGTACTATTGTTTTAACTGAAATTTTTTTATTGTTTATTTTGAGTTTTTAACGTTTAAGGGTTTTGTATTTTTTTGGCGGGTTTTATTGTCGTAAAATGTCACTCTCTTATTTGAATTCATAATCTTCTTTTCAAAATTAAAGAAAATTTTAAAATGTTATAGTTTTACTTATAACATTTATTTTCGTGTCGGGTTTCGGGTTGACCCAGAAATTGCCAGCCTTAATATATACTATATACAAACCCAACACAAAAATATACAACCATGCTTATGTATATTAAAATGACATATATCGTCCGATATAAATAAAAGACTAATTAGAAAAAAATTATTAGACAATCTAAACCCTTTATTTAACAAAAGATTTAATTCCAATCATTCATTTACTTCAAATTAGAAAATAAATTTTGTTTTTTAGAGTTAAAGTATTTTAAATCTTATCCTACTAAAGTTAATGCATATGGTAACTTTAAGTATAGATCTATAAATTTAACTTATCTATTCTTTTTAAATTATTATATATAATTAATTCAAATATTTAAACATACATATGTAGATTTTACTTATCATATTTTTAAATTATTATACATATTAATCCAAATCCTATAAAAATTATGTATCAAAAAAATTGACAATTTTTTATATTTAAGTTAATTTTTTTTTTTTACAATTTACCAAATATTTTTTATGAAGTTATTGTACTTTTTTTTAATTAAGTTGTAAATGTACTTTTACTCACGTTATCGTTGTAGTTTAATATTATTTTAAGAAATAAGTTTTGGAGGACAGGTGTATTGCATGTTATTCTACATACATGAGAGGAAATTAATAAGCATTCATTTTTCAACGATAGTTTTTCTCCCCACGCCATTCAATTCATCGTCCTCCCCACAGACCGTTGACTTTCATACCATTGTAAGTTAATTTCTTAATTTGCAATCAGTTCATACAAATAAATCTTCCTCAACAAAGATTTGAGTTTACAGCTAGAATCCATCCATATACGTACCTTCAATTCCATGGCATCTTCTTCAAGTACTTCACCAGTTCTTAAGAGCTTCAAGTTCGATGTGTTTCTGAGTTTCAGGGGTGAAGACACCCGTAAAACTTTCATTGATCATCTTTATCGTGCTCTTGAAGAAAGAGGCATTATCACATACAAGGATGATGAAAAAATTGAGAAAGGTAAAAGGATCAGTGATCAACTCATCAGATCTATTGAAGAATCAAAATACTACATCATTGTTTTCTCCGAGAATTACCCGTCCTCATCTTGGTGCTTGGATGAGCTTGCCAAGATTATGGAGTGCCAGAGATTGACCGACCACACTGCTTACCCTGTCTTCTATGACGTAGAACCCGCTGATATCCGCAAACAAACTGGGCCTGTTAAGAGGGCCTTTGCCAAACATAGAAATCAAGAGGATGCAGGGAAATGGAGAGATGCTTTGAAAGTAGCAGCGGGTCTAGCTGGGTGGGAGTTGAAGACCACAACTGATGGGTAATCTTCTACCAAATCTCTGTTATTACATCAAATATGTAATTAATTGTTCATGTAGGCGGGTTTTGAGTAATTTAACTGAATCTTTTTTAACACACAGACATGAAGCTAAGTTTATACAAAAGATTGTAGAAGTGATTTCACTAGAGCTGAGTCGCACTGATTTAAGGTTTGATGGAAAGTTAGTAGGCATGGAGGCCCGGGTGAAGGATGTTGTTTCATCTTTAGAGATTGGAATTGATGATGTACGAATGATAGGGATCAAGGGGATGGGAGGGGGTGGGAAGACAACTTTGGCAAAAGCTATTTTTAATAAAATTTCCATTTGGTTTGAAGGTTCAATCTTTGTTGACAACGTTAGAGAAATTTCAAATGACCCTTCAAAAGGTTTAAAGTCGCTACAAAAACAACTTCTTTTAGACATATTAAATGGTCAAGGAATAAGTGCAAAAAGTGATTTTGATGTGAAAAAAATGTTGCGTGGTAGGAAGGTTCTTCTTATTTTAGATGATGTGGATCATATAGACCAACTTGAGGCGCTAGCCGGTGAGCCCAATTGGTTTATGCCAGGAAGTAGAATCATCATTACAACAAGGGACAAACAAGTTTTGTTAGCACACTGAGTAAACTTTATTAGCGATGTCAACCTATTATCGCGTGAGGAAGCAATGTGCCTCTTCAGTAGGTATGCATTTGGGACAAAGAGTCCAATTCAAGGGTACGAAGAGCTATCTAAAGAAGTTGTACGTTATGCTGCTGGTCTCCCGTTAACACTTAAAGTTTTGGGTTCCCGCCTTTGTGGCAATAGTGATATTGATGTATGGAGGGATGTCTTAGAAAGACTAAAAACAATTCCATTGAAGGAAACACGGAAAAAATTGGAAATAAGCTATACTGATCTGGATGATGATTACAAGGAAATATTCCTAGATGTTGTATGCATATTGAAAGGTTGGCCGAAAAATGAAGCAATCAGAGTTCTTGAAAGCTGTAAATATCATGCAAAAAATGGTTTAAATGTTCTTGAGCAAAAATCTCTTATAAGTATTTCTCATAATGGGCGTTTGCACATGCATGACCATATAGAAGAAATGGGTAAAAATATTGTTCGTCGTTGGCACCCCGAGGAGCCTCACAAACACAGTCGATTGTGGATCAAAGAGGAAATTGAAGTTATATTGGCTAATGACTTGGTAAGGTTCAAGGTTATTTATAAGACGTATAAATTTAAGTCATTTTTATTTGTTGTGACACTAATTAATTTTAATCTATATGCTTTTATTATTTAGAGTACCGAAGCAACAAGATGTATATTTCTGTTGAACAAAAAACTACATCCCGCTACTATTATTAAAGGTCTTAGAAAAATGAAGGGGATTAGATTTCTTCATGTGATAGAGATTTCAAGACGCTGCGATGATGATCTTTTTCTTGAAGACATGGAATCTTGCGTTCTAGATGGTTTACAATATCTAAATTGGGATGGGTATCCTCTGACATGTTTACCCAAAAAATTTCATATAAATAACATCGTTTGTCTTCAAATGCGTGGCAGTAGCATCACACAACTTTGGGAAGGGGGAGAAACAAAGGTAGATTAATATTGATTGATTGGTTTTAGTGCAAGACTAATGATACTCTTATATATCTATTGGTTTTTCACTACACCACTATTCGTTCTTTATTTCTTTTTCTTATAATATTATTATTTTTGCTTATGATAGGTTCTAGATAAGCTCACATACATTGACCTCTCTTATTCTAAGTTGAGAAGATTGGAGCTTGGGCCAACTCCAAATCTCATGACACTAATTCTCTGTGGTTGCAGTAGTTTGGTGGAACTTAACATGCAGGTAGAGTATTGGTTGATAGGTTGTAGTGCATGATTAATGATAATGTTATATGTTGTCTATTGGTTTGTTATTACACTAATATTGGTTCTTTATTTCTTCTTATAATTATTATTTTTGCTTATGATAGGTTCTAGATAAGCTCATACACATTGACCTCTCTGGTTCTAAGTTGAGAAGATTGGAGCTTGGTCCAACTCCAAATCTCGAGGAACTAATACTTGAGGATTGTTTTAATTTGATGGAACTTTGCATGCACGTTGAAACTCCGAAGCTCAAATTCCTTGATCTCTCGAATAGTTGTCACCTAAGGATTATTCACCTTGGTCACAGTCCAAATCTTGAGGTATTATTACTTAAAAATTGCGATGATTTGGAAGAACTTCACATGCCCGTTGGAAATGTAAAGCTCAAATCCCTCAACCTCTTCTACCATTCCAAGCTAAGGACTCTTGACCTTTCTCGGACTTTAGATCTTAAGAAGTTACATATTAGTAAATGTAACAATTTGGTAGAACTGCACATGCCCGCTGAACTAAAATCCCTCCACCTAGAGTATTCTAGGTTGGGGACCCTCAACCTTTCGCAGATTCGGAATCTTGAAGAAATAGTAATAAAAAACTGCACTGATCATGGATGATTTCCAGGATCTTTGAAGACCCACAAGGAGACGATTTAAAAGAATAATGTAACAGGTACTTTCTCATTTCTCTAACATTTCACAAGTCTCATTAATCTAACATGCCTCACACACATGATTTCAATTCCTCAACCCCTGTTGAACAATGTACATGATTAAATAAGGTTAACATGATCAACTATCGTAAACATGAATGCTTAAATGTAATACCATTATCAAATAAAGGGATGCATTACACAACCTATAAAAACCCACGAGCAATTATATTTCAACTCAATTGAGTTATTTGGATAGATTTTGCTCAGCTTAGAGTGGTCCCTTTTAGGGGTGGTTGCATGAAAAAACACATAAAGACCGGTTATTAAAGAAATAAGGTTAACATTATTAACTTTATGCTATTTGTTTAATTATAACCTCTTTTAAGGTACAATCTTGTATGGATGAGTGGCATGAAAATCACATACAATGTGATTAAAATCATGTCTAGTTTCAACTAGTTCAAGTTTAGCCCTTATAAATCAATATATAAATTCTAAACACAAGACTAAAAATTAGAAAATTACATACATTCAGGAAATGATCAATAACAATTCCATAATCTAAAGTTTTTAGAAAATATTTAAAAAACTATGGTTTATAACATAAAACACCAAATGCAAGCTCCCACTAAACCATACCATCATCCAAAACAACAGTCATACTAGCAGTATGCTATGAAAAGCCTTGGGCCCTAAGGCTTTGGTTAGTATATTTGCAAGCATTGAGTTTGTCCCGATGTGTTTTATCATAAGTTGATCATTACGGATTCTTTCTTTAACAACTAGAAACTTTATATCTATATGTTTCGACTTTATAGAGCTCTTGTTGTTATTTGAATACAACATAACCGAGTTGTTGTCACAATATAATTTCAGAGGTCTTTTAATGCCCTCAACTATAAGCAACGCTATATATGACAAATTTCGCAACCAAATTTTGCAACAATATGCCATGGTTGAAGAAGCTACGAGTGATTGTTTTGACATTTTTCCAGGAACACTACAAGAAAAAACACTTTTAGCGGCAACACTTATTTGCGGCGACATATGTCGCCTCAAAAGGCCCAGTCAAAATGGTTTGACTTTCAACGAAAGCTTTTTGCGGCGACAACTGTCGCCGCTAATACTCTAATGATTTAATTTTTATTTTTTATTTTCACGAAAATAATGGCCAGATATTTTCCCACCTAAAATATTTTATGTCGCCGCAAAAACTGGCGCTGCAAATAATTTTTCCTTTTTATTAATATTATTCAAATTACTATCGCCACAAAAAGCGTAATGTCGCCGCAAATGAATTTTCCTTTTTTTAATACTAGTTAATTAAGTGTCGCCGCAAATAACCAATGTGTCGCCGCAAAAAGTATTACGAAATATTAGGTTGCAGGACTCTTTTTTTCTCATTTTGTGTTTCCTCTTGATCAGCCCCCCCCCCCCACGAGTTCTCGTCGTCGCCCCACGAGCAGTCGCCGTCGCCTCCTCTCTTCTTCTCCTCCGGCCTCCTCCTCCGCCGCTCCACCGCCGGGTAGTAAGTTTTTTCTGTTTCTTTTTGTTTCTTTTGCTGTTTTTTGTTAATTTTTGTTGTTAATATATCGTTTTTTGATTTGGAGGTAGTTTGTTCTCCTCCTCTCGATCCTTCCGGTCATTTGCCCGCCACCGGTTCCACCACCGCCGGTCACCTCCTGTAACTCAAGGTTTTTTTTTAATATTTTATCTGTTAGATTATAAAATTTTAGTTTTTATTAGCTTTAATATTAATTTGTTTATTTAATTATGTTAGATTATAATTTTAGTTAATTTAAAGTTAGATTATATTAGTTTTTATTAGTTTTAATATTAATTTGTTTGAGTAGATAATGTTAGATTATTATTTAGTGTTGATAATGTTAGTTTATTGTTGATTTGTGTTAATCTTTAATTATTGTTAGTACACTAATAATGTTGAATGTTAGATCAATGTTATAATACTTGATTATATATATAATTATGTGTTAAATAGTTTATTTAATAATTTTAGATTATTATTTAGTCTAAATAATGTTAGATTATTGTTAGTTAGTGTTAATCTTGAATTAGTGTTGTTCTTCAATGTTAGTGTTTTTATTTAATTGATGATGTTAGATTATTATTTGGTGTTAATAATGTTAGATTAATGTTAGCTAGTGTTAATCTTTAATTATTGTTAGTATACTAATAATGTTAGAAATTAGATTAATCTAATTTATAACAATGTTAGAAATTATATTAATGTTAGTTTTAATTTATATGATGTTAATTATTTCTAGTAATTTTATTAAAATAATTTTTCATTTAGTGTTAGTAATGGATTGTTAGTGATCATACTAATTGTTCATTTATGTGTGTGAGCTTAGAATTCCCGCTCAAAGATATTATACATGACAGCATTTCATCTGATCTATCATTGTGTGCTGATTTGGATCATTTGACTTAGCATTTCATCTGATCTATCATTGTGTGCTGATTTGGATCATTTGACTTATACAAATTTGAGTATAGGTCGATCCATAGAAGTTGAACATTTTTCTTTGCCCGAACATACAAATATTGATGATGATAGTGATGATGAAGATTGATGTAACTCTGAAGACTTGTTGATTTAGTTGATTGTATATTCTGTTTAGACTAGTTTAGTTAGTAGTTAATTTTTTGTAAATACTTGTGTACAATTTCTTTATTCTGTTATTTCAAGTGATATTTATGTAAATCAGAAAATCAAAAACTTATAAAAATGAAAAAATGAAAAGATACCACAAAAACAGGACAAAATGGTACAACACAGAAAAAGATTCCACAAAAACGGAACAAAATGGAACACTAGAAAAGAAACCAAAAACAGAACAAGGTTCAAAATAAAAAGAGCTAAAAAACAGATAGCTAGGTAGCCAAATGCACTTAAAAGTTTAAATCTTTTGTATTCGAAGTCAAACTGATTCTTCAAAAAGAAAAAGGTTTTGTCATCATCAAATAGGGGGAGATTGTTGGAAAGATAATCACTTCACCCTAATAATTAACTCTGCCTATCCTAAAACATAGAATTTGATGATAACCAAACCCTACTTTCAATATGACTTACAAAAGAATTTAAACATGTGTTGTTTGAATCAGATTCTGTAAAAATATGTTAAGTATGGAACTATCAACTGACCATCAGCTGAGTATAAGATCCTACTCAAACTATCAGCCAAGGGATATCAGCTAAGGAGCATCAGATGAAAAAAATAAGTGAAAAAAACCATCAGCTGAGGAAAATAAACCATCAGCTGAGTGAAGAAAATTGATCAGCTGAGTGCCTACACCATCAGCTGAGCAAAGACTTTGCCCAGCTACTCCATCAGCTGAGTGAACAATGGATCAGCTGAGGCCCAGAGCATCAGCTAAGTAAGTCTTCTCTTACACAAGTTATTTCTCCACATAAACTGATGTATTTAAATGATCAGTTGAGCATTCTTGATCAAATGATCATACAAATACATGAGCTTATTGTTGGTTCTATGTGCACAAGACACAAATTAATACGATATTACTGATAATAAATAAGCCCATAGGGTCACACATTTACAATCAATGGACACCAATTACATATTTGGATATGATTTAAATATGTTTCCAACTCGTTATATATATATAAGTATATATGCATTGTTGCATATTTTTATTTATGTGAAATAATAATATCACTCTTGTATATTGATACAAGATAATGCATATGAAATACATAAATATAAACATATGATTTTATATATGTATATATATATATATATGTATAAATATATATTTGTTACAAGTAAATTGTTACTAGTAACAAATTATATAAATGCATGTATATCTTTGTTACAAGTAAAGAGTTACTAGTAACAATCAAGTATGTATATAAAATACATGTAGATGTATTTTATACTTAGTATGACATATCTAGTATACTCTTTTATATAAATTGAAAGAAAACTAGAAATTCACACATTAATCCTTCAAAGGGGCCATGTATGGCTTCTTGATTGGAATGGAGCAAGGCATGGACATGTACACCAAATGAAGAAGCAAAGGAAAGAGGGGCCCTCCCTCCCTCACCAATTTTCGGCCGAAAATGGCCTTGGGAGGGGCCTCCCTCTTGGCTTTTGTTTCTTGGTGCTTTTAAGTCTTCATGCATGGCTCTTTTGTGTAGAAGTTCATGCTACCACCTTTCCTTGAGTTCTTAGAAAAGTTCTAAGTGTTTGATACTTGAAAACATCCTTACTTTGTAGTATTGGTGTTCTTCAAGTGAGCAAAGTGTGGTGCTAGAATACATACTCATATACATACATAGTAAGTTCAAGAAGAAGAACAAGAAGTTGTTGCTTGCTTGCTTGAATTCCAAAGGGTTGGAGAGACTAGCATCTTGGAGGTGTTGGATTCATTGATTTTGTGGATACCTTGGAGGAAGTCTTCTCTTGGCTTCTCATAGATCAACTACTTCTTCAACGGTTTACTCACGCTACAAAGGTTGTAGTTCTAAACACCCTATGGTTGTTTTGTTTCTTAAGGCTTACATATGGATCATTGGTGGGGAGTTTTAAAAGTTTAAAATTGTTGTTCATGCTTCCATTGCTAAAATATATTTTGAAAAACCGAACAAACCCCAACAGTGGTATCAGAGCCACTTATGTATAGTTTTAAGAAACTTTTGAGTATGTATTGTTTTAAGAAAATGGACAACTTTTCTTTTGTTAGAAAAGTTGTGGATTTTCTTGTTGGCAACTTATATATGTTTATATATTTATTTTGGGAAACAACCAAACCACATGCATGTTTGGTTGTAAAAGTTGCCTAAATATCAAGTGTTGATATATATATTTGTTTGAGTGTATGTTGTGCATAACAAGCCATAGACCTTTTGTGATGTGTTGGAAATTCGATTTGGTTGTAAAATTATTTTTTCATTTGGTATGTAATAATAATTTTAGTTTTGTTTCATCTTGTTGTATTTTGTAAGTAGTAGAATAGTTTAGACTAGTTTACTTTTATAAAAAATGTAACAAGATGAAGAAATGACCAAGTTGGAGTTTTCAAGTGTGGTGGAGTCAACCATGGAGGCTTGGAGTCATTTGCACTACAAGGAGTTGTTTTGGCAAGTGGGAGCTTCAAGTTCATCACAAGAGGAATATTTGGTCCTTAGTTATGACTTGGTATTTTTGTATGGCTCACAAAAATACCACTTAGGATAAATGGCTTGTTTATGCACTTATACATGTTTTTTGTGTGTGTTTATGTTTATATTATTATGCATGGTTGAAAATAGGATTTTTGCATGCTAGATAATATTTTTACATAATATAAATCACACAATGGGAGTTTGGTATTTTAAGTTGACATAACATAAGATGTAAAATGAATTTTATATAAAAGGAGTTTTGTAAAGATTAAAATTCATTATGTCAAAATATATATATATATATATGAGTTTTATAAAATAGAGATTTTAAAACTCAACCAAACTCCATTCAAGCTTAATAATAAAATGGTTTTATTACAAGCTAAAATTGGTCGTATTTGCGCGCTCGAAACTACACACGTTAATATAGGATATTAATACTAGTTTAAAATTGAACGCGTTGAGAGTTCGTAAAATATGGATTTTAAGAATACTCAAGACCAATATATATATAAAATATGGTTTTATCAAAACGTGGACTTGTTATTGTATGCATGCAATACTAGTCGCACGACTCGTTTTGTTTTATTTAATAAATATACAAAACGGTAAAAGCCCTTTTTCAAAACGTAAGTCTATGCCATCCCATTTTAAGACACTCGCTTGTTGCAACGACACTCACGTGGAGAGAGCATTAGCCAAACGCGTGGATTGTTTTTGTAACAACCGAGGTGTTTTTCCGCGAATTCCATGAATGTCTTGGGCCGGAAATTCACCGTCTTGAAATAGGACGACTTAATCGGAATCTTATTACGGAGAGAGCATTAGCCAAACGTAAGGAAGCCCGAGGCATAGATGGGATCAAACATGCCAAAATTGACAATCGTTGTCTAGGATCCCATAAAGATCTAGGAATTACATACGAGATGTAATTGGTAAACGTTACCTACCTTGTTGTTTTAACTTGATGGAGAGAGCATTAGCCAAACATTCAAGGTTAAGTTCAACTTGGATCCTAGCCTTTAAAAATTAAAGAATTTTATAATTCTAAAGGGTATTAATTATTAAAGGATTAAATATCAAAAATACTAAATTGAACTTTGTTAAATTTTGTAGATGGCCCCTAACTCAACTACGCCCGTTAACAACTTATCTCTTCGTTCAATCCTAGAGAAAGAAAAACTCAATGGTACAAATTTCTTAGACTGGTATCGTAACTTGAGAATCGTTCTTAAGCACGAAAAGAAATTGTACGTACTTGAGGATCCCGTCCCTGAGGAACCTCCATTGACTGCGGCCAAAGCCGTTAGGGATGCTTGGGTGAAGCATTCCGACGACTCGGTCGAAATTTCATGCCTCATGCTTGCTACCATGTCTCCGGATCTTCAAAAGAACCTTGAGGAGCATGGAGCATATGAGATGCTTGGCCAGCTTAAGGAAATGTTCCAAAAGCAAGCGAAGCAAGAACGCTTTGAGGTCACTCGAGCTTTCCATGCATGTAAGATGGAGGAAGGTCAATCCGTTAGCGACTATGTGCTAAAGATGAAAGGATACATTGACCAGCTTGCTAGGCTTGGATCTCCCATAACCAACGAGTTTGCACAGGATATGATCCTTAACTCGTTGACCAAAGCCTATGACCAATTTGTCATGAATTATAACATGAACAATTGGGAGAAATCTGTCTCAGAGTTGCATGGGATGCTTAAAACTGCTGAGAGCAAGATTCCAAGCAAAACACCTCAGGTCTTGATGATTCAAGAAGGGAGAATCAAGAAGAAAAAGATAAACAACTCAAAAGGGAAGGGCAAGGCAAAGGCAAAGGGAAAGGACAAAGGCAAGCAAGTTGCCAAGGCTCCTACACCCAAGACGGCGGGAAAGGTTCCCAAGAATGACCCGTGCTTTGAATGCGGGGTGGTAGGACATTGGAGGCGCAATTGTCCAACTTACCTTGCAGAGTTGAAAAAGAAGAAGGCTGGCGAGGCTAGCACTTCAGGTATATATATGATTGAAATGTATACTTTTTCCATTAATTCCTGGGTATTTGATACCGGTTGTGGAACTCACATTTGTAATAATGTGCAGGGGTTGAGAAAAAGTAAGCTGCTGAAGCCAGGCGATTTGGATCTCCACGTGGGCAATGGAGCAAATGTTGTTGTTGAAGCCCTTGGAACTTTTGAATTATTATTACCAAATGGCTTGTACTTAATATTAAACAATTGTTGTTATGTACCTAGTTTAACTAGGAATATTATTTCAGTAGCTCGGTTAAGAGAATCTGGATTCATATTTGTTTTCGTTGATGATGGCATTCGTGCCTTCAAAAACGATATTTTGTATTTTGAGGCTCGGCCTCTTAATGGAATATATGAAGTTAATCTTAAAAGATCTCTTGATGATAATTCTATATATACCACTAGCACCAAACGACCTAAGCATGACTTAAGTCAAACATACCTATGGCATTGTCGACTTGGTCATATAAACAAGAAACGCATTGCAAAACTTCAAAAGGATGGAATTTTAAAATCAAACGATTCTAGCTCATTTGAAGTTTGCGAATCATGTTTATATGGAAAGATGACTAAGGCTCCTTTCTCCGGTTCAAGTGAAAGAGCCAAAGATCTATTAGGAATCATACATACGGATGTATGCGGTCCTTTTAGATCAATGTCTAGGGATGGTGATAGATACTTCGTTACATTCACCGATGATTATAGTAGATTTGGTTATGTTTATTTGATGAAACATAAACATGAAACATTTGAAATGTTCAAGCTGTTTCAAAACGAAGTACAAAATCAACTCAACAAAACAATCAAGGCCCTTCGTTCCGATCGAGGTGGTGAGTACTTAAGCCAAGAGTTTATGGATCATCTTAGTAATTGTGGGATTATCTCACAACTTACTCCTCCTAGAACACCACAACATAATGGTGTATCTGAAAGGAGGAACCGAACTCTACTAGATATGGTTCGGTCTATGATGAGCCGAAGTACTCTACCCTCGTCCTTTTGGAGTTATGCTTTATTAACTGCTGCGCGCATATTAAATATGGTTCCAACCAAGAAGGTAGATAAGACACCATATGAGATGTGGTATGGAAAGGTTCCAAACTTATCTTACTTGAAAGTCTGGGGTTGTGAGGCTCATGTACGACAAGAAGCTTTAAGCAAACTCGATCCTAGATCTATCAAATGTAATTTTGTGGGATATCCTAAAGATTCATTAGGATATTATTTCTACAACCCAGCTGAGAACAAAGTGTTTGTTTCTAGGCATGCCACTTTCTTAGAAAAGGAGTTTCTTTCGAAAGAGGCAAGTGGGAGCAATGTAGACCTTGAAGAAATTCAAGAACCACAAAATACAAGTCAGGTTGACACTAGCACTCAACAAACGGTTGTTGAACCTGAACAATTGGTTGTTCAAGAACCTACTGAAACACAAAGTGTTCGTAGATCTGGTAGACCTCGTCAAGAACCCGAGAGATACGGATTTCTCGTGTCCAATGATGAGATTTTCTTGGTAGACTCTTCTGAGCCTACTAACTACCAAGATGCTATATCGGATCCGGAATCCGATAAATGGCTTGATGCCATGAACACTGAGATGTAGTCCATGTATGAAAATCAAGTATGGGACTTGGTTGATCTTCCTCCCAATAGTAAGACTGTAGGGAGCAAGTGGGTCTTCAAGAAGAAGACAGACATGGATGGAAATGTACACACATTTAAGGCAAGGCTAGTGGCGAAAGGTTTCACTCAAACTCATGGTATTGACTATGATGAAACTTTCTCTCCGGTAGCCATGATTAAATCTATTAGAATACTTATTGCCATAGATGCATATTATGACTATGAGATATGGCAAATGGATGTCAAAACGGCTTTTCTAAATGGACACTTAAGTGAAGATGTCTATATGGTTCAGCCTGAAGGTTTTGTAGATCCTAAGTATCCTAGTAAAGTGTGCAAGCTTAAAAGATCTATCTATGGACTAAAGCAAGCATCTCGAAGTTGGAATCTTCGATTTGATGAGAAAATAAAAGAGTTTGGTTTTATCAAATCAGAAGATGAACCGTGTGTTTACAAGAAAGCTAGTGGGAGCGCAGTAGCATTCCTTGTCTTGTATGTTGATGACATACTACTCATTGGAAACGACATCCCGACCTTGCAAGACATCAAGTCTTGGCTTGGGAAGTGTTTCTCAATGAAAGACTTGGGAGAAGCCGCCTACATTCTTGGAATAAAGATCTATAGGGATAGATCTAGGCGTCTTATTGGCCTAAGTCAAAGTGCATATATTGACAAAATCTTGAAACGATTCAAGATGGAGAATTCTAAGAGAGGATTCTTGCCAATGGCACTAGGCACGGTTTTGAGTAAAGCTCAAAGCCCTAGCACAAGAGAAGAGCTAGATAGAATGAGTGAGATCCCATATGCTTCTGCAATTGGATCCATCATGTATGCCATGCTATGCACTAGGCCAGATGTCTCGTATGCTTTGAGCATGACGAGCAGATACCAGCAAAACCCAGGAGATAGCCATTGGATGGCAGTCAAGAACATTTTAAAATACTTGAGAAGAACCAAAGACATGTTCTTGATCTATGGGGGTTTGGAAGAAGATCTTTGCGTAAAGTGTTACACAGATGCTAGTTTCCAAACGGATCGAGATGATTCTCGATCACAATCGGGCTATGTCTTCGTTATGAATGGAGGCGCGGTTGCTTGGAAAAGTTCTAAGCAAAGTGTAGTTGCACAATCCACTACAGAATCTGAATACATTGCTGCTTCTGAGGCTGGACAAGAAGCTGCATGGATGAAGAAGTTCATTGCTGACCTTGGGGTAGTAACAAGCATTCAAGACCCCATAGAAATATTTTGTGATAATGAAGGTGCTATTGCCCAGGCAAAAGAACCTAGATCACATCACAGCACCAAACACATCCTCAGGCGTTTCCACTACATACGGGATATAGTAGATAGAGGAGATGTGTGTATTCGCAAAGTTCATACAGATCAGAATCTTGCAGATCCTTTTACGAAACCTCTTGCCTCGACTAAGCATGAGTCTCATACTAGGGCAATAGGTCTTCGCTTTGCAAGGGATTGGATTTGAATTGTAATTTAGTATTTGGATATTTTGGAACATTATGACAATATCTATTTTATCTGAATGATGTATGGGATATGATCACTTCATTAATATATATTGTGTTCTTTATTAGCATGTTTTAAATCCATGAATAACTCTTTATTCTAAAACGTCCATAGTCGGTTATAACTATGGGAATAGTTATGAATTAAGACTAATGTGAATAAGTTGGTTGACTTTCATTCGTGATGAAAGTAGGCAAAAGGGTTTGCAGCCAAATTCACTAATGTTTGTTAGGGAACAAACATTGGACATGACCCACTCTTAAGATCGCTTCATGGATCTGTGTCATAAGTAAATCTTGAGAAAAAGGTGGTATCTTTGTATCCTTAGACCTGAGACACATATTGGGACTCGAGTATGAGGAGTATCATGCTTTAATGTGGTTAAACGCTATCTTTAACCGGGTAGTTATAAAGGCCATTATTAGGTATGATATGAGTCTTATAAGAGACGTATGTGGTCAAGATGGAATTTGTTTCTCTCATTTAATTGGGAGTATAATATCTCTGGGCCCTAAAACAAGTTGAACATTATATGAGAATTGATGACGATCCATGTCTCATGTTCAACGAGATGTTAAAACAAAGGGATAATTGATGACTTACCTATAACAACGATTTGTAGCTAGTGAGTAAATTTCGTTGGTGAAAGTGTTGATCAACACACTTTATTTATTATTAGGGGCAATGGGATGTTGCTAGACGTTCTTACCATTGTCTATATCGGCTTAAGTTGTAACTTGTGCAAGTGGGAGATTGTTGGTTCTATGTGCACAAGACACAAATTAATACGATATTACTGATAATAAATAAGCCCATAGGGTCACACATTTACAATCAATGGACACCAATTACATATTTGGATATGATTTAAATATGTTTCCAACTCGTTATATATATATAAGTATATATGCATTGTTGCATATTGTTATTTATGTGAAATAATAATATCACTCTTGTATATTGATACAAGATAATGCATATGAAATACATAAATATAAACATATGATTTTATATATGTATATATATATATATGTATAAATATATATTTGTTACAAGTAAATTGTTACTAGTAACAAATTATATAAATGCATGTATATCTTTGTTACAAGTAAAGAGTTACTAGTAACAATCAAGTATGTATATAAAATACATGTAGATGTATTTTATACTTAGTATGACATATCTAGTATACTCTTTTATATAAATTGAAAGAAAACTAGAAATTCACACATTAATCCTTCAAAGGGGCCATGTATGGCTTCTTGATTGGAATGGAGCAAGGCATGGACATGTACACCAAGTGAAGAAGCAAAGGAAAGAGGGGCCCTCCCTCCCTCACCAATTTTCGGCCGAAAATGGCCTTGGGAGGGGCCTCCCTCTTGGCTTTTGTTTCTTGGTGCTTTTAAGTCTTCATGCATGGCTCTTTTGTGTAGAAGTTCATGCTACCACCTTTCCTTGAGTTCTTAGAAAAGTTCTAAGTGTTTGATACTTGAAAACATCCTTACTTTGTAGTATTGGTGTTCTTCAAGTGAGCAAAGTGTGGTGCTAGAATACATACTCATATACATACATAGTAAGTTCAAGAAGAAGAACAAGAAGTTGTTGCTTGCTTGCTTGAATTCCAAAGGGTTGGAGAGACTAGCATCTTGGAGGTGTTGGATTCATTGATTTTGTGGATACCTTGGAGGAAGTCTTCTCTTGGCTTCTCATAGATCAACTACTTCTTCAACGGTTTACTCACGCTACAAAGGTTGTAGTTCTAAACACCCTATGGTTGTTTTGTTTCTTAAGGCTTACATATGGATCATTGGTGGGGAGTTTTAAAAGTTTAAAATTGTTGTTCATGCTTCCGTTGCTAAAATATATTTTGAAAAACCGAACAAACCCCAACACTTATGTCCTTCTAAGTTTACTATTGATCAACTGAGCATCTATATGATCAGCTGAGCAATATGTATCAACTGAGTCTTAGCAAAAATTGATCAACTGATATATTTTGTCAACTAAGTAGTGCAATTCAAAGTTCCTAGTAAAATCTGTTAGCTGAGTCGAGCAAAATGTCAAATCTGCTCTATCTTTTCAGATTGTAAGTCATATGTAAAAGGCAGAGCATGTGTTGTTCTATTATGCCTTAGATCTTTGTTTGTAAAAGTAAAATGCACTGTTTGGATCAAGTATGAGACAAAAAGGTTTGATCTTATCCTCTGGAAAAGGAGAAAGATACCTCAAACAGACGAAGATCTCGAAGATTTGTTCAACAACTAAGTATGGATGGCAATCCCATACTTGGTAAAGTCAAATCAAACAGAAGCATGGGTTTTGTTTAAAGTACAAGCATAGAAAGGGAAAGAAACTTCTACACGACAGTAGATGTGGGTTTTGATATTTTATATTGTGAGTGGGTTGTACTTTTGCAGAAAAGTACAATTACTTTTATCAAACAGTTGATTAAAGTAACTTTACTTTTCACCCACTACCTTTACAATTAAAATATTATATTTCCACATACTCTTTGTCTCCTTCCTTCATGCAACCGGATACGCCAAGATTTCTATAAATATTCATGCATGGTGGACATGCAAAATACAACACAGTGAAGTCTCTACTCCACAGAAAGAAAATCTCATCAGTTGAGAAATTCGTAGAGTTTAAGCATTGTGTAGAATCAAACTTGTTCATGTGTTGAACACTCTATATACATTAGTTGTTTTAGAGTTAGTTTGTCTATGTGTTAGACAAATAGATTGCCACCTTTTATTGTACTCAGAATTTCCGCTTCTAGTACGTGTAATTCTTGATTCAAAATCAATAAGAATTATATAAAAGTATATCGGTGTGTCTTTAATTTTTAAAAGCTAAAGTTTGTATTCAACCCCCCCTTCTACAAACATTTGTTGTTGTGTACTCAATCTGGGACTAACACTACTCTTGTCCATTGAGTTGATATAGTTTAATTTAATTATTTGTATATTTAATTTGTTTTCTTGAAATTGTAGACAAGAAAGGGCGTGGAGAAGCCCAAAATATGGAATTGAGGAAGTTATGGAAAAAGAATGGGAAGCGACCCTTGCCCGTTGAGTTTGATGATATTAAACTGAATGACACATGGAGACCGGTTGGGGATAATGGCGGGCTCATCACGAGCTACATTGGGACTTTGATCAGGGATGTCCCATTTTGATTCTCAAGTTGGGATAAAGTTTCAGATGAAATGAAGCAGCTTATACTGCCGTCTATTGAGGTTTCACTAAGTTTTTTTTATATTTTGTAAATTTGTAAGGACTATACAATAAACTAACTTTTTCTTATAATTTACAGACGTATTTTGACATGAACCCCACTATGAGGGGCCAAACAATTCGCCTATCGTGGCAGGGATTAATAAATTGTGTTCTGAGCGGTACAGGGACAAAAAATATAAGTTTAAAGCTCAATGGTTTGACAAAAGAGGGGGGTCGTCGAATGCTGACCAACTGCCTCAAATGTCTCCGCCTAACATGGACCAAGATGAGTGGTCTATGTATATAGACTACTATTATGGAGATAAGACCATTCGACGGTCACAAGTGAATACACAAATCAGATCTCAGCAAGTACACCAAAGCTTGCATGGTAGGAAAGCATACGCTCAGTAGCGATACGAGAACGTAAGTCGGTGTTGGGTGAACGCCGTAGACATGTTCGTGGAGTAGGTAGAACGTTAAGTTCTTCATCTTTATCCATGGCACAATCGAGCACACAATCACGTGGCACCGGATGATTGTATACACAGGCCGAGGTAGATGAAATGTTTGAGTCTCAACGTTCTCAGCTTTAAAATCAGCTACGTGTTCAAAAGAGTAATACACAGACAATCTATCAAGCCTTAGTACAGGCAGGTATTAGTGTCAATCTTCCCTCTTCCACTCAAAATCAGAATCAGCTCAACACCAAATGGCTCGTGATGAAGAGTCTAACGATGAAGACAGTAGTGATAAATAGTTTGTTAACAAACATGTCATTTGTTTTAAAACATTTATGTTGACATTGAAACTATCATTTGTTTTGTATCAAGTAGCTATTTGACCTTGTTTTATATGGTGTATTGTTTTTTTTTGTTGCTTTTCGTCTGGAAATATCTGAAATATAGCAGGTTTCTTATTATTAACCCGGAAATACCGGGTGGAATAACAAATTACAGCAAGCTGCTCTCGGAAAAAATATAACTATTTGCGGCAACATGTCGCCGCAAAAGACCTTTAGCGGCGACACAGTGCAATTCTATTTTAATTTTTATTTAAAAATAATATAATAGATGTTGCCACAAAAAGAATTAAATATATATATATATATAATTTTTTTTAAGAATTAAATAATACCCGTCGCCGAAAAAGGTTCAAAAGTCACCGCAAAAAGTATTAAATATATTATTCTTTATTTATAAATAATATAATATATGTCGCCGCAAAAACTAAATATTTCGCCGCAAATAGTGGACACGTGGCAAATTGTTGTTTCGTTGTGTGTCGCCGCTAATACTTACTACTGTCGTCGTAAATAATTTTTTGGCGCAAGTTTTTTGTCGCCGCAAAAATCCTTATGAGGCAACAATTTGACCTTTTGCGACGACTTTTATCGCCGCTAAAGGTCTTTTTTCTTGTAGTGGAAATAGCTCCTCCATAGAACATATAAACATAGCCCGTTGTGATCATGTAATATCTCTCGTATTTTTTAAGTACTGCATCACCCGTTTGGCTGCTCTTTAATCATCCATTCCTGGGTTAATTACTTAGGTATCTTCACAAAACTCCCACTATTAAAAGCTATATAAAGATGAGTACAAACTCAATCATACATAAGACTTCCTACAACCGAGGCATAAGGAATCTTCTGCATTTCTTTATCTCAAGTTCATTCTTGGGGCACTGTTTGAGACTAAATTTGTCCTATATATGGGCGTATCATATGATTTGCTATATAGCATGCCAAATATATCAAGGACTTTAATTATCAATATACCTCTTTTGTGATAACCTTAGAATGTCACTAGAACTAAGTATTTAAATTCCTAATACACAATAATTGGATGGTTATTCCGATAAATTAGCAAAAGTTTGGAGTTAAGGCCGGAGCTTTTAGAAGCTAAAACTGGAGCTTTTATCTAGAGCTGAAAAATGAAGTTTAATTTGAACAAAAGTATTTAGCAAAGTAGTTGTAATGGTAGCTTAAAAATGTAAAAAAATATATAAAAGGACACAAAAATAGACATAAAAATAAGAAACAAAATTAGTCAAATGTTATTTATGTAATTTGAGTTTTAAAAGCTTCCGGCAGCTCCTAAAAGCTACTTGAAGTGGCTTTTCATTTTGAAACTTTTATAAGCTTATTTTAAAAAAAATAAAAGCTCAAGCCACTACAATCACACAGAGCTAGTAAAACTTATTTTAAAAAAACTAAAAGCTCTAACTCTTAAAAGCTCTCGAAAATAACCGTTACCCGAATAAACCGATCCGTTATTTCGGGTTTCGGGTAGCTAAATTCGGGTATTCGGTTTACCTATTATAAATTTGGTTCGGGGTATTCGGTTTACCTATTATAAATTTGGTTCGGGTAGCGGGTTGGTTTTTAAAAATTCGGGTATACCCGAATACCCGATTAATTTTTTTTTGAGATGTTTTAGCTTTGATTGAAGATGACCAAAGTGATGTTTTATTTTATTAAGAAATATATTTTCTTGATGTTTTTTTGAATTGATTACGTTTTATTCATTTCAACTCAATGTATGTATGTTTATATCTTCTAAAATAGTTCAAAGTATAATTTACACCAATATTGGGATACAATAGATGGATTGATAAATGTATTAGTTTTTCATAAATAACTTGATGTATGTTATGTTACATATTACTTTTAAATTTTTTTCTCTTTTTCATGTATAGTTGAAAGAAGATATATTTAACTAAATCTCGGATTGAAGAAGTACATGAAGGTAGCAAGATAAATGTGTAAGAAGAATGAATATTTCTTGTGAAGCTTAACGTGATTTAATTATATTTTAGTACTATACGTGTTGAAGTTAATACATTAATATTCTTTTTGAAGTAAATGAAGATAACATCTACTTAGGTAATGTTCTTTTGTTATGTTGAACTTAATATCCGAGTTAATGCATTAATATTTGTGAAGTTTAACTTGGTTTTATCGCTATTTTAAGGAAAACTAGATGTGATTCTTGATTAGGTAATGTTACTTTGTCGTGGTGACTTGTACGTTATGTTTTGAAACTTGTTTATTACTATGAATGTTTGGCCTAAAAATGTAATAAAAAATGCTATATAAATATACCATTTAAATACTTGGCCCAAAAAATCTAACAAAAAAGGCCCTAAATCGGTTATACCCAAAATTAACCGACCCAAATCGTACCCGAATTCTAACCATACCCGTAAAGTAGAACGGTTCGGTTATCGGTTATATTATCTATACCAAAATAACCGTTCTATCCGACCCGATATACCCGAAACCCGAAAAATATACCCGAAGAACACCCCTACCTCAAACTATAAATAAAAATAGAACTCTTATTAGTATTGTATCTTATCAAAGAAGAATTGGACTTTTAGATTTTTGGGGCAAGTATTTATTTCCCCTCGGCGAGTAGGTTGACACAAGTCACAAAATATCAAGATATTTTGCTTTTATTAATTGAAGAGGGAAAATATCTTGCCGACGCATGCATATAAGTTGAAGCACAAGTGAAGTAGCAAACTCCATTACAGCTAGCAAAAGCTACCCATCATATATATCACCATGGCCCGATTATTAATGGGTCTTGGCAGCAGCCAAGGTGAAGGAATTCTGGAATTTGAGGGCTCACATATGGTGTTTATGATATGTACGATGATTATGGTGTCTGTGTTTGTTTTATCGATAATCATTTTCGCTTGTGTTGGGTCTGGTGATAAGCAATCTGATACAAAACATCGTTACAATGGTCAATCGACAAGCAGTGGAGCTGGTAGTGTTCATGGCAAAGGTGTTGGTGATAGTGATAGAGGACAAGGCGGTGATGGTGGTGGTGATCAGCAGTCTGGTACAAACCATCGTTACAATGGTCGATCGACAAGCGGTAATACTCGTGTATTTGGAGGCGGCGGTACTGGGGGTTATGTTTATGCTGAAGGTGCTGATGGTGGTGATCAGCAATCTGGTACAAACCATCGTAACAATAGTCAATCGACAAGCGGTAATACTCGTGTATTTGGAGGCGGCGGTACTGGGGGTTATGTTTATGCCGAAGGTGCTGGTGCTGGTGGAAGACAAGCTCATTGCTTTGGTGGAGGTGGTGGCTATTATGATACTGGCGGCTGGTACGGTGATGGTTATGATGGAGGTGGCTGTGGGGCTGATTAATATAAAAATGTATTATTATATAAAAAAATATACAATATATTATGAAAAAGATAAAATAAAAGACACTACATATAAGATCATTTTTTATTGTTTAATTAAAATAAATTTTAAATGTATCGAAATGTAATAAACTATACTCATTTTAATATTACGAGTATTAAACTATATTTTCTTGAGATCACCTAGTTTTTTTGTTATTTATTCTACTTTTTAATTATTTATTGTCATTTTGTTTATTATTATTCTTTTTCATCCTCATCTTCCAACTTCATCCTTTTAATCATGTCCCAAGTTCATCATCTACCAAAACAATCAAAGTCATTTTCATCTTTCCAAATCACTTAGAAAAAAACCAAAGAATCAATTAATACGTGTGGATCAAGAAATCAAATATCCAAAATCGGAATATGAACTCAAAGCCGTCTCCATCTTCTTCATACGAACACTCACGCGTTCACTCATGCCATGGTTACCTACGCCACACAAACACACATGGAAATTGTTGGTGAAGAAGGAAAGGTTATCGGCATTGTAGGGATAAACCCAAATCTGGAACAGGGGTCGATTGTGAGGTTGAGCAAGCAACGATGGTGGCGATAATGGCTTCAAAAACCAAATTTCAACACCAATCTAGAAGGGATAAACCCAGATTTGGGTTACAATCGAAGAACATAAAATTTTGAGATTTTTAACAATCAACTTTTGTTCTTGAATGGGATGAGCCCAGATCTGGAATGGGATTCACAAATTAACTTTTGTTCTTGAACGTGTATTTGGGTTTTTAAAATATTGATGATCTGAAAATCCATCTAAAATTTTGATGATTTGAATGTGTTCTTAAATAGAAATGGTTGAAGATGATGATGAACATAATAGGGTTGGGCTATCATATACTAAACCCTAACCTATATTCTCTAATAGAACATGATTGAGTAAATCGGTTTTGTTTTTATTCTTCAAAAATGAACAAATGGGTGTTGATGATCTGAATGTGCATTTAGATTCTTAGAGGGTGTTTGGTTGGAAGGAATTTGTGGGAATTAGTGGGAATTAGAATCCAATTGCAACCAATTCATGTGTTTGGTTGGAAAGTTTGGAAGGAATTGGAATTGGGAAGATGGAAAACTTTCCCTCATTGGAAGGAATTCAGATTCCTTTCAATAACCTATGGAATTTGAATTCCAATCTTCTTCTCCCGACTCAAAGCCCAACATCAACCGGCGATCAGAGGCAACCAGCGATCAGCGAGCGACAAGGGAACCGGTTACGACCTACGCGACGACAACGACGACCGGCTACGACCTGCGAGATGACGATGACCTGCGAGACGACGACGACGACCGGCTATGACCTGCAAAACGAGTTGCGCGACGACAACCGGCTACGACCTGAGCGACGACGACGACCTGCTCAACATCAACCGGCTACGACCTGCACGACGACAACCTTGCTTGGCGGCGACGACCTGGCTTCGATTAGGGCTACCACCTGCGGCGGTGGTAGAGGTAACGATCGGGGTGGCAGCTCCGATTTGGGTGGTTTGTGGTGGGGCGGTGGTAGAAGTAATTCCAATTCCTAGCACTACCAAACATGTAAGCTAAGAATTTAGATTCCAATTCTAAATCCTTCAAATTCCAATTCCATTGGAAAACAATCGGCCAACCAAACACCCCCTTAATGTATATTTGGATTCTTAAATGGGTTTTGATGATCTGAATGTGTATTTAGATTCTTAAATGTGAATTACTGATTTGGTCTCCGTGGTTTATCAGAAATCACTAATTTAGTCTTCTACTTTAAAAATTACTAAGATGATTCCTCGATTTGACAATTTGTTACAATCTTGGTCCTTTAGCCATTTAAACTAACGGTGCTAGTGTTATAAATTTTAAAATGATCATTTTGCCTTTTTATAACATCACAAACTTAGTTCATATGATTTTTAAATAGTTTCGCATTTAGTCCTTTAACATTTTTTTAATAATTTATTCTATTCATTTATGTATGTGTACATGTATATGTATTTAGTATTTATATTCTAGTACTTAGAATTATATTTTTATTCTTATTATTATTTAATTTTTATGATTTTAATTTATATATGTTATCATGCAACAGCCCTTAATAAGGATGGCAAAAAAACCCCGTACCCGATGGAAAACCCAGTCTCCGACCCCAATTTGACCGGGGATGGAGGATTCTCCGAACTAGATGGGGGCGGAGATGGAAATACCCCTCAGTTCCCCGAACCCGTGCCCGACCCTGACCCTGCACACACACACACACACACGTATATATATGTAATTTTTTAAATTCAAATTATTCATATTAATATGCATTTACATCCAATTTAACTTTCTTGCATTAATATTCAAACCAATAAGAATGTTTTTTGTTTGAATATACATGATTGTTTTACAATTTATTAAAAGAAAACGAAAAAAACTAATACAATGAAATGACTAATATATTTTTTGTAAATCATCTATGAAAGTATTAAAAACGTCTTTCATGGATATATATGTTAGAGATATCATCTATTTAATTGATAATGTTATGTGTTATAAAACGATTTAGTAACTATCTTATGTTTTTTTATCAATAATATTATCTATCTTACGAAACTATTAAAATATTTGATTGATTATATTTTGATGTGAATCGGCTGAAAGGGTTAAGTTAGAATTATACTTCTAGTTTTGTATGAAAGTTTTCATGTATATCAATTTAGACAAATCTATTTTGTAGGCGAAGAAAAATCCCCGATCCCTGTGGGGATCCCCAATACCCGACAGGAATGGTGTTGGGGATGCAAATCAATTCCCCCAGTGGGGATGGGGAGAACGATCCCGATATCCCCGACCCTATTGCCATCTCTACCTATAAATATTAGTGTTATATACATTATTATATACTACCCTAACTTATTGTTGTTTACTATTTTTTAAGGGTTAACATTATTTTTATTTTTTATTCAAATAATTACATATTTAATCTCAAACTTTATTAATACAACTTATCTTTTTTTTCTCCATCTATTATTATCTTTCACATAATAATATACAGTTTCCGAATATTAGTTGATAATGAGTTATCTTATTTAATAGTCTGATTATATCCGAAATTAGATAAGTTATCTAATTAAGTTTAAATACGATATCAATCATCATGTAATTAGGGTTAAGCAATTAAAAAATCTTTTTCATTTTTCCTTCTTTATTTGCGTCGACTAAGAACGTTAGAACCGAAAGTGTATTAATTGTTATTAAAGGTTTAATATTTAACAAAGATCATTTAAGGCTTTAAAATGTTTAATTAATCTTGATTTGTTTAAATTCTTTTCGCAATTTGATTTTAATTAAAGTTTTTCTTTATACTTCAGCAAAAAATTATTTTTATTAAAACCCACGTGTTTCATACGATGTCATTTGAGATAGAAAAATTAATTGTATGAATTTTGAAAATATAATATGTTAATCTATAACTATTATAAAAAGACTTACCTTTTTTTCCTTTTTTAACTATTAAATCAAACTCTATTAACCAATCAGAACCTTCAATTTCAAAATCATTTAATTTTACAAAACAATTTTAGAAAGATTAGAGATAATTAGAATACAATTTTAAACAAATTGGGAGGGGGCTGGATTAAAATTGTGAGGGGTTTTATGGAACATGTGAGGGGTTTTTAAGAAAATGTGATGGGGTTTTATAAAAAAATGTATATTACTGTAATTAATTATAGGTTATTTATAAATTATGTTTAGTAACTTGTGATATATTTTGTTTAGAGAAAAGACAATTATATATTTTCGATCGTCTCATTTTTATCTACGTATTGGTATAAATTTTATTATAATATGACACTTTTTAAAAATTAGTATATTCTTAATTTTTTTGTTATCCATTAGTAGCGTGTATATAATTTTTTGTTTAGCTGAGTGGGTTCTTTTTAGATTATGGTGATAAGCTAAGTGGTCAATTTGAGTATGTTATTCAAAGTGTTTAATTATTGATTTAAAGCATTATCTATCTTATTAGAAAGATGTATGAAGCCTTTTATAAAATATGGTTTAAAATAAAATGTATCATTAAAAGATGATATATTATATATTTTAAAATCTAAATTCAAAGATGTAAAGATAGTTTTTCTTAATGGTCCTGAAACTATTTTATTAGTATAGGTAGTTAGCAAAAGGAAACACCAAAATAGATGTGTTAATTTTTTATACACAAGGTAGGAAACCATTCTTGATTTTTTTTTAATATTTAATATGTGAGTCATTACTTTTTTCTTTTACTTGCAATGTGTATGAAAATTTGACGTTAGAAGTGGAAATGCAATGAAGTCTATCCAAAAGGTAAGACATGTGGTCATTAGTAACAAATTTAAGTATGGAGATAAGCCTCTTTATCAACTAATTTGATTCATTAAATTGTAAAATGATTCTCCATTTGACTATGTTGTGTTTCAGGCTTAGTTATGTAATGCTCGTGTGTATAAATTTGTATTTATATTTTCTTTCTCTTAAACATGTGTGCTTAAATCGTCACTAAGTTATTAGTTATGCGAACTTGGATTTTCATTTTCTCTAAATATAAAAAACTTTTAGTTGTTCTTTATTGAGATAGTATATACTAAAAATGGATTTTTATTTTCTCTGAATATGAAAAACGTTTAGTTGGATTTTAATTTTCTCTAAACTTTTAGTTGTTGATTGACTTCAATATTTGAATTTACTAAAAATGGCATCGGGTAATACATGTTCTTCAAAATAAATTATTGTTATTTTTGGTTTAGTGAAATATATTTTGATTTTTAAACTTCTATATCATATAAGGAGTCATGTCTAAGATAGACAAATTCAGATTAAACTATTATAACTCATTATTCTTTGTCTGATTATGCAACAAAAGTATCATTTGTTTTTGTTAATAGAGTCTCATAGCTCTATTCTTTTTCTACTTTTTTCAATTGTCAACAAAAGAAAAAATTGTCATATTTTCTACCAAATCTCATAGCTTTATTCGTTTAAAATTTAATGTTTTTGATTGATTTATAATACTTTCACGTTACGTAATTGTTACTCCTATGCTACTCTGTATCGAGTCTTCTGCAAAGAGACTCTATCTACTTCCAAATCATAAGAAGTGTCCCAACATAATTTATGTCCTTTTAATATTGCACATCAAATGTTAACTTACCTGGTTGTTATATAAATATGAATATATTTGAGTCATTCAATTATCAAATATTTTTTCAATTATTTGAATTTGATACACATGTTATCAGGACAAAGATCGTCTCTAGCAAGAATGTTTGTGTTATTATGTATATTTCTAGAATGAAAATGATTCAAACATTTTAGTTAAGTTCCACCAAAGAAATTTTAAAGTTATGGAAAATGCACTTTTCATCATGTATGATAATTTAAAAATTAGAGATGAAGATGAACCAACGGAAAAGAAAAAAAACAAACATATCTTTCTATTTTATTCTAGCTTTAAGATCATCATTTGATTATTGAGCTGAAATCTTTTAAAACCTGGTCTCTTTGCTTTATTTAAAGATAACAAGAAAACATTTAGTTTCTTAGTTACGTATTTGAAAGTTTTTGTGTATGTATACTTCTAACATTTTTTTATTTGATTTTGATATATCTCAAGTTATTTCGGTAATACCCGTGTATACACGGGTCTATAAACTAGTGATAATATAAGAGGAAAAAAAAAGATAAGTTGTGAAATTTTGAGAATAAAGAGGTATTTATATGAATTAAATAAATAAAAAATAATGTTTACCGTTGAAAACCGAAAAGAATATAAAATTAAACAAGATATATAGCAAAGTACCATATAACACCAATTCTGAAAGGTTGATGTACAATAACAGAGTATGATGATGTGTATTAGAGATAGTAAAATAAAATAATAAGAGTAATAGTAAGAATAAAATATATTAATTAATATTACATATATATATATATATAGTAAATTATTAAAAAAGGTTAAAATATAATAATAAATATTATTGAAAAAATGTTAAAATATAATAATAAATATTACATATATAGTAAATTATCAATAAAAGGTTAAAGTACTAAATTCGAAACTATTTAAAAACTATAGGGACTGTGTTTGTAATGTTATAAAAGGGAAAAACGGTTATTTTGAATTTTTTTAACACTAATGTCATTACTTTTAATGGCTAAAGGACCAAGATTGTGATAAATTGTCAAATTAAAAGATCATCTCAGTAATTTTTCAAAATACAAGGACTTGATATGTAACTTTGGCTTGTATATACAGCCCACTTTTCACCATCTACTTTTTATCTTCATTGTGTGCCGTTGTTATTGATACTAATTTGGGTCCAACAAATGGTTACATACAAACTTAGCGAAATTGTAATTAGATTGTCGATACAAATTAAAGTTAGTTGCATATAATAGAATTAGGTCAAAGATAGTATTTTGACCAAATTTTGCCCATTTTTTGAGATTGTTACGTCTTTAAAAAGAAGCAAAATATATGAAAATGTGCTAGCTAGTTTGAATTCCTGTTAATTATGTTTTTATAGCATAAGTCCCAACAAATCAACAATTGTGATGAACAATTTGACAAACCTTCTAATTACTTATTTGATGTTCTATTTAATATTATTTGTGTTGGTGATTTTAGTGTTATAAAGCTAATTAGTAGATCGAGATTAATGTGAGACAAACCGAAATTCAACTTAGCTATAATTCTGGAGGAGAGAGTGCACGCTTGGAGAAAATGGATCCTACCGTTATTTTCCTGCCAAAGTCTAACGGTCACGTCGTTTCACTCCTAACCGCCATCTTCTTCATCTATATATTGCCAACTTTGGCATTGAAGAAACTAGGAACCTTTTCCGCATCGTTATTCTCCCCAAATTTTGTCTCATCAGAACGCAATTCAAGCAAAGATATTATGTGTTATGATTTGGACTAAGCATGTAATACAAATCGATTTCTCATATTACCCCATATCTAAATTCATGATACCTTAGACATATGGTCAAATTACAGATTTCGAAAAGTGTTGTAAACACGATCGACGAAATTATCCTAGTTTTATTGTTATTCAAATCCCTAATTCTAACAATTTGTTGCGTATGACTATGACTTTGACTAAGAGATAATCACTTTTACCCAACTCTGGGATCCAAGAACCATACAAAAACCTTGATTGACCCGATGAATATGGAGACACCAAGTTATATATATATATACATATATAAATAATTGAAACTTAGAAAACTGAACATTCAGAGACTTTGTAATATAACCTGTCTAGCTAGAATTAACTATTTATGAACGTGTCGAACATCCTACAGACACATATAAGTCGAAGCCACACGTAGAAAAACTATTTATGCCAAGGTGGTTGTGGTGATGATCAGCAATCCGATACGGAACAGCGTAACGATGGTCAATCAACACGGAGTTAGTCATATACTTGGAGCCGGTGGTGCTGGTGGTTATGTTTAAGCCGAAGGTGCTAGTGGTGGTGATGGATTCACAACCCACGAAAATTTCTAAATAGTCAAATGATATAAATGCCTTTCAATTAAAAAGGTTGTCAGTGCAGCAACACCAAAGTTAGGTGATGCTAGATCCTTTAATCAACCAAATGCCAAGTTCTTAATTATCGAATAATAAATACCCCATAAGACAAAACTCCTCCCGTTCCACACAATGGTGACGGGTTTCAAACTACGCAAAGGATGCACAGACAATCGATCGACTTGATTGGAACAAAATTGTTGCAAATTAATTACTCTACATATATAAGCAATCAACGGGTAAAACCAGAAAGATACAATAATCGAAATTGGATATAAGGTCCTATTTGTTTCGCAGAATTTAAAAGAATATGGAATGGACTTCCATTACTTGATTCCAATGAATGATATTCCATTGAAAAACAAGTTTACCAAACACAATACAGCACAGAATTTGATTTCAATTCCATTTTATTCCTTCGAATTCAGCGAAATAGGACCTAAAAGTCACTTAAAAGGATAGGTGTTTATTCAGTTTAAGTATTAAAATTTATTTTTGAAAATCACTTAACTTTCACTAATATATCTTGACATGAATTAACCATGAAACTAATTTTGTTTTTTTTAAAGGGCGTAAATGAAATATTGACATTACGTTCACAACCAAAAGAAACCTTTACATTAATTCATTTCAAAAATCATATAAATCAATCTTTCATTTGTAAAAAGAATCATCAAATTTATTAGACCTATATATATAAATTAAAATAAGACTCTTACAATCTCATCATAAAAGAATTGCCCTTTTAGATGATGTTTGATTTTTTAGGCTATCATTTGTTTCCCATATATCCAAACGAGCGAAGCTCGAGCTTTAAAGAGTAGGTTCACGAGCCTAAACAAGCTCCATATATAATATAATTTATATTTTATATGTTTAATTTTTAATAATTATATAATCATTTTAATAAAAATATCAAAATAATACCTAAACCTAAACGAGCCTAGTTTAAACGAATCTAAACGAGCCGAGCCCGAGCTTCATATATATTAAACGAACCGAGCTCGAGCTCGAGCTTAATAAGGCCTAAACAAGCCCAGCTCGATAAGTGTCTTGGGTCATTTACATCCCTAGTTTTGTTAAGGAGAAAATATTATTGTCTTATGAGAAGTGGTTAATTTACAAAGTAGCAAACTCCATTACAGATGGCCCGATTATTAACAGATCTTAGGCGATGGCAGCAGCAAAGGGGAAGGAATTCTGGGCTCATATATGGTGTAAATGATATCTATGATTGTTCTATCAGTGCTCTTTTTTGCTTCGGTTGATAAGCAATCCGATACTCGACAAGGAGTTATAATCATACATTTGGAGCCGGTGGAGCTGGTGCTATTTATGACAATGGTGCTGGTGGTGTTGATGGAGGGCAGGGCGGCGGTGGCTGCGGTATTGATCAGCAATCCGATATAAAACATTGTTACAATGGTCAATCAACAGGCAGTTATAGAAATATATTTGGAGCCGGTGTTTACCCTGAAGGTGCTGGCGGTGTTGATGGAGGACGATGCTGTGGGATTGGCTTTGGTGGAGGTGGTGGCTGATAAATGTAACAAGAAGAAATAATTCTGTATAAAATACACGATATGATGTACTTCGATCATGTCTTTAGTTCCATAATTTCAAGTGATTTGCCTGGAATAGAAGATACAAATTTAGTTTTGTTCGGTTGGTCATCTTTGATTGGTTTTTCTTGCATTCTGTAACAATTTTATTTGAAGATTTATTAGCATACCATAAGATTTTTGTTAACAAAAAAACTATTATAAATCAAGTAGCTGAAATCCCTGCATTTTACCATCTTCTGCATTAGATTGCTTCCAGTTTTCTGTTCCGAGAGTTTCTGTTTGTTCAAGCTTTTCCGGTCGTTTTATGGGTTCCAGGTCAAGTTTCCGGTCCTCTGGGTTAGGTCGAGTTTTCCTGTCGTTTGGGGTTTTGAGAGGCTCGTCGGTTGGGGTTTCCGTCCCAGTTCGTGGTCAGGGTTTAGATGTTGTCGGTTGTCGGTAGAGGTTCCGGTTCTTGTTTTCCGGTCACTTGGGGTTTTTGTTCGAGTTTTCCAGTTGCTTAGCTGAGGTTCAAAATGTATATATGTTTAGAAAAATCGATTTTGTAGACAATGAAAAATCCACGATTCTCTGCAGGGATCCCCGATACCTGATGAAGATGGGGATGGGATGCAAGTCAATTCCCCGGCAGGGATGGGGATTGGCGGTGGAGAACAAGGATGGGGACGAGGAAGAGGATTGGCGGTGGAGAACAAGGATGGAGATGGGGATGGGGATGGGGATGGGAATGGGGATAGGGAGAGCGATTCCCGATACCCCCGACTCCGTTGCCATCCCTATTTGTACGCCACCCTTCATCGTCCTCGTCAAAATCGCAGCCGGCCACCGCACACCGCCACATATCTCTCTTTTAAATATTTTAGTTTTAATTCACTATATTATTGTGGATTGACATTTGTAATTAAAATATTTTATTTTACAATTAAAAAAGTCTAGATTTCGTTAAAAATGTAACAATTGAATAATTACAAATTGGATGTTCTAAACAACAAAGTCTGGATTGACAAATGTAACAATTTTATTTTACAAAAGCACCTTCAAAAGTGGTATTTAGATTCAGATACAGAACCTTTTAAAAGAGAATTGACGCCTAAGTAATAAAAATGGTCAATATGTTCACCAAATAACCAAACTCTATAAATCAATTTGGGTTTAGGTTCGAAAACTCAACAAACTATGCAGGAAGGCTCGCCGTCTTTTCAGTTACTAATATCATGAGATCGGAAAAGTATAAAGATGAGAAAGTAACATAAACGGAACAAAATTGCTGCAAACTCCAGATGGTAACATAAATAATCAACGGGTTTGCCTTCAAAGCCAGAAAGATACAAGAATCAAAAATGGAAATAGAAGTCTTAAAAAAGGATAGGTGTTTATGAATTCAGAAGATGGAATTACGAACCAGAGTACATAGAAAATGATCAAAATCTAAAACAGGAAAAATCAGTACATGATTCCAAAACCATTTTTGCCCGTTTTGAAATTACAAAAGTACAAGCCCAAGTTCTGATGGTCTTAAGATATCCTTAATTCTATAATTGTAAAGATAGTAGTGAAGCTTACCATCACCCGGCCCGTATTTCAACTCCTTCAAGAAAGTTTCATTATGCATTACGTCCAATGCATTGAAGACGTCAAAATCCTTCTGTTTAGCCACGATAAGAGCATCATTCATGAGCTGAAGTAGAGGAGTGTTGGTTGCAACGTTATAATAAGAATAAGCCGCTTTCAGAATTGAGTGAGTCGGATGGCCAAGAATAGATGATGGCAGAGTGTAAAAACTGCAGAAATCAGTGATCTT
Source organism: Dittrichia graveolens (assembly GCA_038502395.1). Taxonomy (NCBI): domain Eukaryota; kingdom Viridiplantae; phylum Streptophyta; class Magnoliopsida; order Asterales; family Asteraceae; genus Dittrichia; species Dittrichia graveolens. The sequence continues at coordinate 79,458,885 of JARJIL010000005.1, read as the reverse complement.
GTGAGTCTCAGGGCTTTCAACCACAAAACTATCGACAACATCCTCCTTTGGAAGAATCCAGTGCTCTACATCAAGTTCATCAAGGTCGGGTGCAACCACAAACTGCAACAAGTAAGCCCTAAGCAGTCGGGTCACTGCAGGGACATCACGGAGCTCCATTTTCCTGAAACCGGGAGTAAGTGGTTGATCAGGTAGCTTGTACAGCTTCAATGTCCTGCTCATTGTCATCCTCGGTCCAAGCCTTGAAAACCCAACATCAATAAGCTTTTTAGGATTTAAAGATCGGTGCCAATACTGACAAGAAGTAATTGGGGTTGGAAGAACCACCCCGGCTGTATAAGCAGCCTGCCAGATATTCTCCAAGTGCACCCTCCTGGTCACCTCTTTGATCATCACAGGGGCCAATCTTTTTGAACGAAGCTTCTTATGAACACACAAGAAGTTAACCTCAGCCATGCTAACAACATCATTTCGAACTCGGATTCTTGCAGGAATCCCAGTGATAAAAGCCACTAGCTTTTTTGAAGTTTTTACACGAACACCAATGTGCCAGGTTGTATAGTAACCCGGAGGATGAAGAGCCCACCGGAGGAACTCCTTTGAGTAATTAAACCTGAACATATTTTCATCATCCTCAACATAATTGTTTGATAAGAGGTTATAAACCTCAGCACACGTGTCTTCAGAGTTCATATCACAAGTAACCCACTCATAGGGACTTGGAAGATTATAAGGCTCTTGTTTTACCTCAGACAAAGGTGTTGGAGATTCAATTGGGCCTTCAGGCAAGCTGGTGTCTTGCAGATCCTTAAACTGACCAACTGGTTGTGTTTCCCAAAACTTGTGCCTCTGTGAAAGAGTGAGTGTTTCTTGAATCTCTCTCGTTAACTCATCTAGAGAATCCTCATTCTTAACAGTCTCCAAAGATGAAGTGTTTTGATCTTTGATATCATCATTCACCGAACCATCGTCTGCCATTGTCAATCTAACCCTACAATCATTCATAGGATGACAATATCATAATTGAACCAAAAGCATACACCCTACTTTCATTTTTGAAGTCACATCCAATAATCTACCTACTCCTCAAGACCAACAATAGAAATTACTTCACTTAATGGATACAATTATCAGCAATTCATCATCAAAATTAAGAGGAAATGAAATCAAGTGCATCTTTCTTTCACAGAAATAGTTTCTACACAAATTTTTAAACAAGGTATCATTGCAGGCATAATATTAACAATTATGAAAGGCATACGAAAGATCATCGGAAATAAGAACACAGCGATCGAATCACAAAACAAGATAAGCTAACATAAATCCCAGAATCATGTTGATCAGCTGAATTGGATGCAACGAAGTTGATATAAAAACTTGAACTTACTGTTTGTGTAGAGTGTAAATACGAAAGTTGCTCGAGCGGTCGAAGAAAGGTACCGATCAATTGCTTACGGCGATTAACCCAAAGTTCAGACGACGGCCAGCAGCTGGAAATAGCCCTAGCGGCAAATCTGAGAGTGGGAGGATATATGCTCCACTGTATAAGTCAGGGGTGTTTTCGTAATTTAAAGAGGTTAGAACGGGTAGCAAACTCCCCGGCCCAGCCACTTTGGGCCGACACCAGATGACAACGCTTCAGATTTGTGATTTTGGATGGAATAATCTAGCCGAAACATAAATATTTATTTTTTTATATATTAAAGTTAGAAAAAAAGATACGTGCAGCTAAAGCACTTATAATATAAATGAACAAGATATATAATTCTGTAAATTGTGTCTGAATCAGGTCTCTCTCTTTAGAGTTGTAATCATGTGTTGTTCGGTTGGTGGGTTGATCTTATAGAAATACATAATTCAAACACGAACTATTTATTTATTCATGTCAAAATTTCAAACACTTACTTGTATATGTGAGAAACGAACATGATCAATGTAATCCCTTTTGATTATAAGGGTTGTGGTGTTAACGGGTCATATACGGGTTAACGGCTCAATAGGTATAAAAGTCAAATGAGCTATAAAAAAATCATAATTTCGACCTCAAGAGCTCTCTAGAATGTGAATTGTGAAAGTTTAGAAAATAATTACTTGATTGGGATAAAACTTGACTTATATGTGAAAAAAGAAAAAAAACAAGAATCTATAAAACATTAAACATGTTCACAGGTTGGCCTGTGAAGTTTAGGTATGACCCGAATACCACTAATTATTATACGAGTTGTATGGATCAGTCTAAATACGATCCGTTTATTACACGTGTCAACTCAAATCGTTTATTTGCGTATTAAATTTGTATCGTATTACGAATGACCAGCCCGGTATGAAATTCCTAATGTTAAAGTTAGACTATTTGATTACCTTCCACATAAGTGTATTATTGATAGGTATAAAAAGAAGTTATACTTTAATATTAATTAATCTTTGCTAATATAGAGTGTGACGTTCATTTTTATAAGAAAAACAAAACAATTAGAAAGTATCATGTAGTTTTTATGTCGAGTCAAATATAAGACGATAAATCCTCATAAACTTTACTAGTAATTGACGAACATTTTTGTACTTTTATCAAAGACATGTTTATCAACATATTACATGCACGGACGTGGCTGTCGGCAAGTACAGATAGCATCATTCTATACGGACGATAAACTACATATATAGTGTGACCTACAAAGGAACTCATCTTGACTTAAAATAAGGACTCGCTTTCATGTTTGTCATATGATTAGTCATGTTTGACTGAACATGAGAGGATCTAACACTCGCATATATGAAATGATGACTTATCAAATAACAAAATCAGTAAGGGGGCGTTTGGTTCGCTGGAATTGGATGGAATTGGACGGAATTGGAATTGAGCATTCCTAAATCTTGTTTGTGTTTGGTTCGCGGAATTCATGGAATGGAATTTGACCATTCCAATGAATTCTTTAAATCAAGGAATTGGGAATTCCTTCTCCAAATGGATGGAATTCGTCAAATTCATAAGGAATCTCAAAACATAATTGTTGTCTCCAACCCCACCCCCTACCACCACCCCACCCCACCCCCACCCTACCCCACCCTACCCTACCTGACCCCTACCCACCCTCACCACCACCCTACCCCTACCATCGACCGCCATCACCAACTGCCGCCGCCACCCGTTATCTCCCTCACCACCCGTCCCCGCCACCAACGTCACGGATGCCGTCATTACCACCCCCCGCCACCCCAATACGGCCGTCGCCACCCGTCACCACCATGGTCGCCGCCGCCGCCGCCGACACCACCACCACCAACGCTACCACCACCACCAACGCTACCGCCACCACCGACGACATCGCCACCTCCACTACCACCGCCGCCAAAATATAATTTATTTTGGTTTATACATATTGAATTAATTTATTTTTGGTTAGATTCCAATTCCGGATTTTACTAACCAAACAAGATATAGTTTTTCACAAATTCCAATTCCTATGAATTCCAATTCCTTGGTCAAATTCCAATTCCTTCATATTCATTCCACGAACCAAACGGACCCTAAATAGTTTCTAAAAAATATACTATGTAACATATAAACATGGCTTTTCATTTCTCATATATGAAAGTCTATTCATTAATACATACATACATATATATTAATTAGTCAGTAAAAATACAAAGTAAATGGAAAATTGAGCACCATTTCTGCAACCAACTTTTAGCTTCTAAGGCGACCAGAGTATTTGTCTAGCTTCTTTTCTTTCCTTGGCATCACAACCTGAACTAATTAATGAGGTTATCCACACCTCGTCAGACTTCACGGGTTCGTCGTCATCGTTCCTGTGCCAGCTCCAAAACGCATGAGTTGAGTTCACTATCTTGAGCTCACCATGACCAAAACTAGCTTCACGAAACACAGACCACTCTGGTGATGGCTCCTTGTACCTATATATAGATGGTCACCCTAAGTCAAAGGCCCTCGTGTGATTGTGAGTGGTAATAACATCTTGAGGATTTTTGTTAGTGAAAGCTTGTGTGAAGAAGATTTCAGTTAGTAACCAAAGCGGTCGAATTACCAATAAGAGTTCCATTAAAGTCCCTTCGAGAATCTACAAAAAATATGGTCAACCTATGGGGTTCCAAACATATATTGTTGATGCATAAAACCTCCTAAATTAACTACAAAAAATAAGATCACCATTGATATAATATGATTTTTGAACTTTTAGCTTTTAAAAAGTGCTTCACGCCAAGTGACCAACCCGACGCCTGACCAAAAGATTACTCGTTACCCAACATGCCGAATTTGCCACCTCTAGTGCCCCAGCCCCCAGGTATTAGCATCGCTTATAATAATGACTTACTTTTTTTGTAAACCTTCTCTGTTTCCTCCATCTCCAATTGTCACGTGGACAGCACCACACGGATCTGATTTGCCATTGTACACACGTGTCTGAAGAAAAATAACCGCATCAAAGTCGGCATTCAAATATTGAAAATAAAGATCGCATAAGGTTACAAACATACCGTGCGTTCATAAGCATGCACATGACCCGCAAAAGCAATATCAACACCAGCAGCATAAAGTAATGGCTCCATTGCTTCCATCATCTTGTCTCCTTCACCTTGATGTGCGTTGTTACTGTTATACCATGGCACATGGAATAATGCAAGTAACCATGGTGTTCTTTCCCTGTCTACTGTTGAAAGATCCGCCTGTTGCCACAGATTGAAGAAAATAACAGAAGTTTAAGACACAATTTGACAGAATTTATAAATTTATGAAATATCAAGGCATGAAAAGTCATCCATTTAAAAGTTCAATTCAAAGATAGACATTATCTCATGTTTTGGTGCATCAATTGACAATGACGAGCTTTAATTTTCACTACAGGTGGTAATTTTTAACCATTTACTTGAGAATTGGTTGAATCAGGTTATGTTTTATCTCTATAATGTACAACAGGGCAATTAGCTAAAAAAGAAAACAGGTGAACAGGTTGAAAGTCGCCCCAAGTGAATTATGAATACATAAAACCACCTAAATCATTTTATCTAAGAAAAAAATGATATGACATAACATCTATAAGACTATAACCATTTGACCCCCTAATTGTTTATTGAATTTTATATTTTTTGAAAAACTTGTATTTCAGGTTAACACTTAACACAACCCAACTCATTTAAAAAAAAAATTGTTCTGATCCTAACCTATGGTGCCCAGTAACTGACGCACCCTATACCTTTTCACCTCTGACTTTCACCAATAGGAAAACTATAAGAGCAGTGTTAGAATTTTTATATAAGTAGGGGCAGATATTTAAGAAATTAAAACATAGGTACAGCCAAGGCCTCAAAAAGGTTCCATTGGAGAACAGAAAGTGCATGTAAGTTGGACATAGTCCATGTCTTTATTCTAAAATATGTCGGCCATAAAAGACTTCAACGTCATTCCCAAAAAGATATAAAATGATAAATCCCTCTCTCTACTGTGTTAATTCTAATTCCATACTGGCAAAAAAATAATTTGGAATCCTCTATTCTCTTTTGCATATGGAAACAACTCACCTTCAACCACTTATACTGGTCAGAATTCTCATCATAATCTGTATAGGAACCAAGCATGATAACATGAGCCCCTGCAACTTCAAATGAATAATAAAGATTCGATGTTGATCCACTTTCTTCATAAGGCATCTTCCATCTAGCATTATATGATTCAAACCCATCTTTGAATAACGGTATATTTTCCTTCTCATGATTCCCTTGAGTTACCATCCATGGTCTAGCACTTGCAAGCGGCTGCACCAGCTCCCCAAATGTGTCCCACTTGCTCTGCATATAATCAGCATAAGACAGGTCACCGGGGAGTAGGTGCACATCATATTCACATAAATCGATGTGGTCTAAAGTTGACTTTGTCCAGCCGGTTTGACCTAAATCACCAGCCACAGCAAATGTGACAGGGAACTCCGATGGTGGGGTTTTGAAACTGAACTCGGGTCCTTGTCCCCCACATCTATAAAAGTAAACAGTGTCATGTTCCAGTGGCCCGATGACAGTATGGTGTATGGTCCCTGAGCTGTAAAATAAATAGCTATAAGAGGTGGTTTCACCATGACCCTTAAAGCTGTATTTTCCAGGTAATTTTCCGTATTCAACAAGTGAAGGAGATGATGAGTCACTTGTGATCCATGTAACGCGAACATGTTTATCCCCTGCCAAGGAAATATGCACCTGCAGTAACCATATGTGGCATGAAGATAAATTATTTTTGGTCCATGAAAAATGCATTAATGCTTAGTAAAATGGAGTTGCAAGCAACCCAAAAGAAAATATCGACAAAGTTGCATAACAAATGTAGATTAGCATGAGGTATAAATAAAGGCCTTGATTATTATAAGTGTGTCATGCATGCTGAAGTTAACATTAGATTCTACAACACCAGTTTTGTGTAGGTAGAAGTTGTCTTCCAGTGGTCCAACATTCTTCAATAAAAAATTGAAATCATAGCAATCATCACAGTGTCTAAATAGAGTATTTCCTAGCAAAATATGTAATAGCATTTTCATGTCACTTAAGACACTTGATGCTTGTTGCCGCCAAATCTACCTTGCTTTTATCTTGTGACATACATCCTTGTCAGTCATTACATCATAATCTGACATCCACCCAAAATAACCAAGAAAACATAGTTCTGAGCTACTTTCACTTATCGTTCCACAAAGCAATAAGTTGCATGCCATGTAGTTTGTCTGGTCCGTTTTAGCACATGGCTTATAGATTTGAAAGTATTTCTTCTAAATTCTAGCTTTAGATTAGCACATTGCTTAGTTTTATCAACCAGTTTGATACATTGAATCATTTATGTTCTTTTATCAGTAGCATAGCAAAAATATTAATAAGGAGATACAAAAATTACAAACTAACTAAAATTACAGGTTTGGGGTTGCTTAATTTATAACTTTGCGCTCAAATTTCAAACGCGTCCAGAGGGGGACAGCAGCACCTGCCAGTCCCTCCCTAACTACGCCATTTCAGGGAGCCCTACCATAATTAAAACATAAGAGTTGTGGATTTCGTGAGGACCTTGTGAGCTATTCTACTGGTAATACAGAAAATATTTGTCCAGATTTATCATGTTTTCAAGCATGTTTCCACATAATCATAAAATTCTTGATCAGATTGCCAGAATGGCATGAATTGTATGCCCTTTTCTGTGTCTCTTCATGGATTAAACCAACTAGAAACTTTTTGTGCTTGATTCATACAAACAGAGCATGTTGCAGTATGCAGCTTGCAGCAATATGTGTGTAAGCTTTTCCATATACAACACACTACAAGCAGGTAAAGAACAAGCATATCAAACAGCTACAACAATTTAGAAAAGTTATTACTTATACAGCAGATACTAAACTTGAGTTATGGAGGGATTTTATATGGTAAGTACATGTTCATACTCCAATTTAAATCTCAAAAGTGTATTCAAACAAACAACGCGCTTTCCCCAAAACTACACGAATGCCACCAAGACATCAAGAACAATCCACATACCCCTTTTCAGTAATCAAAGCAAGTGTTAACATTCGCATCAGACACATGACACTAGATTCTTGCAATATCTAATAAACAACTAACAATGGAAGAATATAGACAAAAAGGTAAGGTAAGTCGGTGCAAAATAAAATAAAAAATAGAATATACGTATTAGGTATATCCAAATTTCTAAACAAAAAGTTCAATCAACAGATGGATAGAAAACATTCCGATCTACAAGACGCATAAGATGGCGAGCATCATAATGCAAACTAAAACTAGAAATACAAAAAAGCAAATCGAACCTGTTGAGGCTGAGTTGAAGACTTCGGATCCCAAGGAAAGTGTAAGGTCTTTCGAGGCGGAGGCCGGACGTAATCGGCGGTGACAGTTACGGCGGCGATCACCGTAACCACCGCCGTTAACAGTAAGAGTATTTTTAGCTTATTTGGCACCATATTCAACTACGCTTCCTAGAGAGTGAAGTCGACAGGTATCATCCGGTTTTTGATGAAGAGCAGCATATTTACTATTTTACTCCACGTATGACGTATCATGTTTATTAAGTTATATAATCACCCCTTGTTGTTTTTGTTTTTTACAAAAAGACCCTTAATGTTTATATATATTCCAGCTATAGACCTCAATCAATTATTGTCCCTACAAAGGGACAAATAGTCCATTTGCTTTTCCTTTTTTGCCCCTTTTTAGATTTTCTACAAGTGCTTTATCTTTTCTTAATTTCTACTTAAATAATGTTTTTTTCTTTTTTTTTTTTAATATTAAGATGCTATTTTCTTATTAGATATGAAAATGAAGGTATATGTGATTAATTAATAAATTAGAGTGTTTGATGAATGAGTTTAGAAATTAGGTTTAAATTCGCAAATTTAAACATATTATAAGAGAAAAATTACATAAAAATACAATTATATGTACAATTTCTAATATACTTCTAATTTTTACTTTTTCTAAATCATGTCAATATATTATGCTATATTATGCGTTAAGATAGTAATAAAAATTGTGTGATTAATAACATTAACCGGAAAAAATGCATAATATACTAGTTTGAATAAAAATTGTAAAACAGTTTCACAATGGAAATTGATATAAATAAATATAATTACATTTTGGGATTTTGGGTAAATTGCACGAAAATATAATAAACTATGTCAATATTGTTATTGTATGCAATCAACTTTATTTTTTACCTAAAAATACACATAACTTACAAATTTAGTTCATTGTATCCAAGTTACCTATGATAATAGGTAACTTGCCGGTAACATGGTCAAAAATAAAATAACTTTGGTACCTAAAAATACAAAAAGCTTTCAAATTTTGTTCATTGTATACAATCAATAATCGGTAACCTAGTAATCAAGTTACCAACTGTATATAATGAACAAAATTTGTAAGTTGTATGTATTTTTTAGATACAAAATAAAGTTAATTGCATATAATAGATATATTGACAAAGTTTTTGTATTTTCGCGTATTTTACCCTATTTATATGTATATTATTTTTATTAGAAATATGTATTAACAATTAAAAAGAATTTTGTACTAATTTTGGTGGGTTAAGGATACAAAATAGTAACTTGATTTACTCAGTAATTAATACATGACACATGCAAGTATGCAACTTTAGTATAACAATCAAAAATTTTAATTGCAACTCGTTAAAAATGTGTGTGTATATATATCAAAAATATAAAGATAAGTTTCTAAAAAACTCATAAAGATTCTATAAATATCAAAAATAAAATTAAAGGAAAATGAACATATGAATCAAAGAAACCTAAAATCATCCGTTTATACATTTTTTTTCTATTTTTATTGTTTTTCCTTAATTTACGCTTATAAACATATGAATCAAAGAAACCTAAAATCATCTGGAATTTCGGATTTGCAAAATCTGTTAGGGGGTCGTGATATAACAAACAAAAGAAAACCCAAAATCGCTCAAATCTACAAAATCGACTTAAGGGTTGATATAGCAAATACTCTCTTCGTATTGTCCACAAACAAACAAAAAACACACGTTAAGATAGTGCAATTAATACAAGGTTTAATTGGTAAAAATGTCATTTTTAGCTTTACATTTAATACATCATTGACTTGTAAAATATGTAATAATAATAATTAATTAAGGGTAAAATAAGAAAAGCAACAGTTAATGGCAATTCAATGACAAATCATGTCGCTTGTTTCATGGCAAAAAACTCACCGGTAATCCTCTCTACCTCCACATAGTGACGTGAATTTCTCAGTAAATACTTCCTTGAATTGCTTCCACGTTGACCCTTCTGTAGTAAAAGTAGTGCCCACCGGTCTTTAGCTGCCTCACAAATCAATTAACATATATTTTGTTGAGAAGTCGATGGATTTGTTAAAGTTTTCACCGTCGAGTGATACGATGAGCTGAGAAAAACAAATGGGTTTTGACCCTCGGAAACTAGATTAAAATGCAATTAAACGATAGAGAATTTCTTAGATGTTAGTAGGAACCTATAGGATCAGAAATCATAGAAAATGGTTAAGAATTGGATGAAATTAGAATCTCAAGATATCGATAGTTGTTGTTGTCTATGCCTGTTCTTGAGCTAGTAATCGCAAATTGTTATTTATAAAACGAACTTCAAATGTAAGTGTGTCCGAATCGCTAATCTAAGCACTAAGGCAATCATAAATTAGCTTTGCTATTGAATCGCGAATTGAAATTAGTATCCTATGTAGAATCACAAAATCATATATGCTAATCACAAAATCATATATGCTACCCTAATCGTAGATTGACTATTTTGTATGAATTGCAAATCACTTGTAATATCCGAATCGCGAATCACATATCGTATGGTTAACTTAGAATTGCAAATTGTATTCTACTCACCAAATCACAAAATGGGCTTGGAGGCCCAAATCACAAAATGGCCTGAGTTATCAAAACACAAAGCAAGTATTAAATGGGAATCACAAGTTGACTCTCATGTTTTGAACCGCAAATCATTCGAGCTGACTTGAAAGTGTGAAACTATGAGATTTATGAGTTATGATTTAATTGTAAGTGTGGCCGGTAGTGACCAAAATTCTAATATGTGTTATGTGAATCGTAGTTAACACTTAGACTGTGAATTAGGTGAGTTTCACCAACTCTTATCTTTGTGACGTTTTCTATGTATCTGTGATGAATTATTGTACATGTTTTATTTTCATCTATGTGTTGTTTGTTTAACTGTGAACGTGATAACCGAGGGGGTTGGACCGATGGATGTCTGTGGACATCGTGGCCGAGTGGGCTTGGACAAGGGGCCTTATGTGCAACTACGTGATACTGTGTGACGATCATAGGTACAAGTGATGTATTGCTCACTAAGTTTCTAGCTTACACGTTGTTGTTTTATCTCTTTCAGGTTCTTCGGACAAGGACTAGGAAAAAGCCCAAGCGTGACAGCAATTTCGTGAATTTTATTAGTTAGAAATTTAATGAAACATTTATATTGTAGCTTCCGCTATTGAATTTAACAATTACCACTTTGAGATGACTGTAATCACATTATTATTCTTATATTTCATGATTGAGTTTAGAATGACGAGGTTATGTAAAAAAAATTGGGGCGTTACAAGTATGTTAGATAACATATTTGATAGACACATTTACACAATTCCACATGATAATACACATATGATAAAAAAAATTTGGTATAACTCACCTTATTATTCGGTTTAAGGTAGTACAAAACTTAAAATATTCAAATAGGTAGTTAATCGACTTCCTAAACAAATAAAATGAAAATAGGCATTATGTTCTAAAACATGACCTACACGGACGGTGTACCCCTAAGCCTACACCGACTCATATGGCTACATGACCTGTGTTATAGGGCCCTACACGGGCTATACAATCTCTACACGAGTTGTATAGCCCTACATAACCTGCCCAAAAGCTACACTAGCCATGTATTCATTAGACCCTGCAAGCAGTTATCCAAACAACAGTTGTTTTGACTAATTTTTCACTCCAAAATCACTTCTAATCACTTAGAGATGTTTTCCTACATCTCGTACAACATTCAAAGACCATTTTAACTATTAGTAACATAAATTTGCATTCTAAAACATCATAATGAACTTCTTAATCAACTCAAACATGTAATTTATCAAAGATTACATACCTAATAGTTTAATTGCTTCAAAAAGACGTGTCTAAGACTTGGAATTTAGCTGGAATTCTTGTTCCTTCCTTTCCCCAATTTTCCGGCCCTGGTTATTCAGTTTTATACTTTTATTTTTGTTTTTAATTTAAACTTAGCATGTATATATAACACACTCTAGTTCAATAGCAAACCTGCCCCCCATAAAACTTTCATCTTTTATTTATTGGCAGATTTAATATATAAAGATGTTTTCCATAATAATAGTTTTTAATATAATCTATTTTCTTATAATATTTTTATATAATTAAGGCATTATCTAATTAAAGGATGTCAAACCTTGTGTGCTACATTGCACACATTAGTTCATTACAAATCATATATATATTTTATATAAACATTATCGTAATACAATAAAACTTTAAAAAATATATATTTTTAATTATTTTTTAAAAAGATAATAAATCGGTGATATATCAACTATGACACATAGAGGGAATGAATATAAAAAATAAATAAAATATTTAATAATTACCTACCCACTGCTATTGATGGATAACAAAATTTATAAAATATACTATTTTTATAAAATGTCATATTACAATAAAATTTATATCAAAATATTGAGAAAAATGAGACAGTTATAAATATATAAATATTTTTTTCTCTAAACAAAATATATTACAAATTATTAAACATAATTTATAAACAACATATAATTAATAACATTAATATACAATTTTCATAAAACCTCCTCACAACCCTCACAATTTTCGTCCAACCCTCTTTCAATTAATTTAAATCTAAATTTATTTTTATCGTTTCTTTATATTCTACCAATCACAACTTTTTTTACTGTTCCAACAATATATATTAAATATATCACATCTCTAAAAAGTAAAAAGCCCTTAGAGTGTATGGAGTAGGGATGAGTTTTTTTTACCGAAAAACCGAACCAGAACCAAACCAAAACCGGTTGGAACCGGAACCGATTTGTATGAAATTTTGTATTTGTCATATAATTGGCTATGCACTATTATTTTTGGTGATATTGTTGGTTATTGAACTATTATCATTAGCGATATGGCTAATGGTTATTATTTGTAAGAACGAAGTCAACGAACTATTATTTATTGGTCATATGTTAGTGTCGACGATGCATGCATGTTCACTTACGATTTCAAGTATTTTTAGTGTTAAATTTAAACCGTTAAGTTTTTTGGCTATTAGTTAACCAGGTAAAAAAATAACTAATATAAATGTATCATATTTGCTTTTAATAACAAAAATATCGGTTATTTCGATTCACGCTCTTGAAACCGGTCCCAAAGTAAATTTATAAAAGTTATTAAAATAAGGTGTTGAATAAAGGTTGAGGTAAATGAGTAAAAGTTATAAAATATTAAATGGTTTAAAATAATGGTTCTAGAGATATCCTCGTTAGGAAGTATAGATATCGTATAGACAAGTTGTTAATTGGTTACCTCAAGGTCGGTTACCTCCTCTATTTAATAGAGTAGCGGGATTCCCGCTAATTAACCAAAACCAACTCAAGGTCAGTTACCTCCTCTATTTAATAGAGACCTTCGTCTCTATTTCCCTTTTGGTTTTATATTGGAATTGTCTGGAAGCGAGAAGAACAATATTGGAGAAATAAATTTGAGTTTATGAGATTCTATCAAGAACTACTGTAACATCCTCAAATATGGCCTATTCGCGTGCTCCATTTGGTATGTCAATTTATTTAAAAGTATTAAATGAATATATATGTTAAGTATTAATAGAAAATATGTAATTGGCTAGTTAAATGTGAAATCAAAAATATTATTAAAAATAGAAAAGAATTATAAAATAATAACTGGTTTCAAACGAGGTTTCCAAAAATATCCTCGTTAGTTGAAACGGTTATTCGGGTGTTGTGTTGTATGTTGAAAAGGGGAACAAAATACCTCTTAAAAGATAAATAAGAACCTTGGGTCGGTCCTTACTTATCTAAAACAGACAACACACACACATACGAGACACACACACACTCATCTCTTTCACTTGATCTTGAAGAAGAAGGTTCAAGACAACTTCAAGGCTGGAATCAAGCTCCAAAGGAATCTCTAATCTGTTCTTGTTCCCTTCTTCACCATCATCTTCTTGCTTGTAAGTTCTCTTCACCTTTGTTCTTCATTTCTAGTTTTAGGTTAAAATGGGGCAAAACAAAATTAGCTAACAAAGCTTGAGTTTTTGAATTGAAATCTGTTCTAGGATCATCTATAGGTTGTTAGGAACTAATTTTGTGTATTAAAGATGACAACTTGGTTGAATTTCATGAAATTGACCAAATGGGTCTTTAATGGTGAATTAGTGATTCAATCTTGAATATGATGATTAAATTGTGTTATGTTAGTGTTTAAGAACCCTTTTTGATGCCCCAAAACTAGTACATGTGCTGGAAATAATTAAGGGCAAGTTAGAATTGAGTTTTGATGGAAAACAGCAGTTGTGCAGGGTCATTCTCGCAGCTCTGAAGCTGCGTCGCGGTGCGACCCTTAAGGGTGTCGCGGCGCGACCGTGTGTGCAGCAAAACAATCTTTGTTTTTTCAATGGTTAATGTTATTTGGGATGGGTTATGGTATTTGTAATAAGTTAAACATGTATTTGGGGGATTAAAAACAGAATATTGAGTGTATGTACATGTGGTATGATTTTCAAGTAAACTTGTAATATGCAATAGATAATGGTTGAATCACTTTTGACCATTTTAGAGGCATTAGTATGGTTTAGACATTTTTACTCAATTAAACACATAAGTAGAAATATAACACTAGTAATAGAATATGTGTTTATATGTGATAATCTAAGTGGACATATATGTGTACTAATAGGTAATTAAGTTGTCAAGGAGAGCCGAGTTCATATTGTGTTGTTTATAAACACACGAGGTGAGTACTGACTCTTATGACTTCAATTAAGGAAGGTTTAAATGCAAGAAAATTATATGATTACGACATGCTACAACTTGTATTATGAAAGCCATATGTATGCTAGTATGGTATATGTTTATAATGATAATGAACGAACACATGATATATGATATGTATGTTTGTTGATGGATCTGGATTGGATCCATCTCGTTAAAGTTGTTAGTTATTACAGAGTGCATGCCAGCGGATCCAAATTGGAGCCGCCTAGTTGAACTTGTTATTATGTATGCTACATTATGTAACTGTAAAAGCTATATGTATGCAAGTAAGATTAAGAATTAAGATGCCTTGATAAATGATGTGCAAGACATGTATTTAAGTACATGTGCACATATTGATGATCATATGTTATCTGTTTATGCATGCATGCACTTGTCCCTGAAAAGGGTGAATGATGAAATTATCTGTATGTCCGGACTAATATGTAATTAAGGTCAGCTTCGGCTGGGTCCTGGGCCTACGGGCATAATGTTCTGGACTAACGGTACTCGAGTACCGTTCCTTTCAGCAAGTGAGGTGAGTGCCTTAAGTGGCTAAGCCTAATGAGCCTTGGCTCCTTAACGAGCACGGTGATTCACTTATGTGATGAAACCAGCACGGATGGTAGTGTTTGATTCCCCCGGTGGTAGTGTTTGAGCTGGACTTGCAACCCGGCAATATAATTCACTCGCTGGACATGTCAGCACTCCGCTATGTGATAAGATAGCATTGTTTGCTTATTCCTGCTATATGACTTGCTTTGTTGCTATATGACATGCTTAGTTGCTAATGACTTGCCTTATTGTTATGCATGATTGTTAGTATTCACTAAATATTTTTAAATAGCTAATGTTGTTGATGTTAACCCTTTTACAGATAAAGAATAGGCAGGCTTGGTGAGTTGGGGACACTCGTGGCACATGTATATGCCTTTTTGAAGGAACATTGCTTTTGGTATTATAATGCAATGGTCGGTTTAGTTTAATGTAACACCGGTTGGCATGTTTGGCAATTTTTGTATTGTATATTTATATACACGCCAAACATGTGTTTTTAAAAACTGTAATAACTACTTGGGTTTGTTTGTTTGTTATTTAAAATTCCGCTGCAATGTTTTTGAAATTCTGTTAAGTTAACAAACAGGTAAATATTCAAATTACAAACGGACCCATGTAGTTTGAAAACTCGAAGTTTATACTGATTTTAATATAGCAAAGGCGGTGTTACAACTACAACTTTCTATCTTAGCATAATTGAATCAAGAACAAAGATTAACAAGTAAATGCCTCCTTCCCTTGGTTGTGTTATTGAGTCAAGAAAGTAAGAGTAGGTGATTCAAATAGTAGCTAGTATTTCCTTTAAAATCATGTATGGATATCAATTTGATTTCTGGAACTTGGAAATTCAAGTGATTAGATTACTTCTCGAATAATCAAGATTTGGGAATTAGGGTTCTTGTAATACCCGAGTTCGAAATTTATGGAAAAATGTATTATTTGAATTGTTCTTTTTGGTTGTATTGAAACTTATGAAATAAAGTTTTTACCTATTGGGCTTATGTGACTATTTAGACGATGATTATATAGATTGTTAGAACCTAGAGGGGGGGTGAATAGGTTATATGCCCACTTTTTGAAGTTTTTAACAATATTTGCAAGTAATTAAAGAGTTTAAGGAAGAAAGATATCATCAATGAAGTAGTTTGGACACAATGATTTATAGTGGTTCAAGCAAGGGTTAACAACCTTTCTCTACATCCACTCCTTGGCCTCACCCACCAAGAGTTGCTCCACTAACTTCTCTCTTTGAAGGTAGAGATAAACCTTTTACAACTTCTCTCTTTAGCGTACAAGAATTACACTTCACTCTTGCAAACAAGGCTAAGATAAACCACACTTCACTCTAATTTGAAAGGCTAGAGTTGATCCTCACTTCTCTCTAATTCTAAGGCTAGAGATGATCCTCACTTCTCTCTAATTCTAAGGCTAGAGATGATCCTCACTTCTCTCTAATTCTAAGGCTAGAGATGATCCTCACACTATTACAAATATATAAGAAATTAATGTAGTGTTTGAACTTTGAATGCTTTCACTCTTGCTTCACTCTTGATCTTGAAAGATAGAATATTTATCAAAGAATATGAGCTCACAAGATTTAGTATGTGTTCTGTGTTTTTCAGATTGCAAGAGCTTGGTAAAAAACAATACTTGAGTTGCCTTAAATAAGGAAAAAGGTGCAAGCTCAAAAAGTGTCCAGACTGTCCACGGTCGATCCACGGTCGACCGTGGCATCGACCGTCAGCCTGCTGGAACTTTTTGAGCCTTGTGAATATAGACGTTGGCCTTTTACCAAAACCACACACAACCCATTTGACTACCAAGCTTGTGATTTTATAAAAAAATTATCTCAATTTTTATAAAAGTTTTTATAAAAATTATTTTATAAAAACTTAAACTCATTTGATTATTTATTTTGTAAGCTCATAAACTTCAAACGTTTGTTTGTAGGAATCTTCGACATCGGCTTCTACTTGAACTCAGATCTTGACGATTGGAGCTTGGACATTTGATGAAGCTTGTTTTGTAGATTATAAATAAGAATATATTTGATTGAATATATATATATGTATACATGCACATATGTTAATGTTAATACATACAATTATATAAACAAGTTGTATATTTTTGTATCAACAAAAGAGGATATATTTATAAGTCTATTTTTCCCAACATAGATAATTGATTAAATGTTTTTGTGGACTTAGGCTTGAGGAGGTAGTGGGCTTAGGCTTTATTTTATATATATATATACACACACACACACACACTAGCATGATACATGCATAATGCGGCGATAACGAATAATTTCAACTCGTTAACATGTCCGTTTTCAAGACGTAGGGCGTATGGTATTCATGTAATATGATGACAGCGAATAATTTTCATTTTGTTACATGTCTATATTTTATCTTTTTTTCATTTCCTTTACTTTTTTGTTGTCCATAATTGGAAAAAAAAGATTATGAAAATATTTTTAATAATTAAGTTAATTTGTATTGGCTTTTTTACTTTAAAAAAAATTGTATTGACTTTGATTTTCTTAAATAAGTAAAGTTTAGTTATTAAAATTATATATAAGAATTTTATTAACTATATCTAATAGTTACTCGATTTAGTTTATACGAGGGGTAATTTAGTAATTTCAAAACACTTAAAATGTAAGAGTTTAAACAAAAGGCTTAAATGTTTTATAATATAGTATGTGTGTGTGTATATATATATATATATAAAATCTCAGCCCCCAAGAACGAGATCACTGTTCCATTCTTCAAGCCTGGTGTTGTGTGTGTATTTTGTGTAAGCTGAGAAGAACAAAGGAAGTAAGGGATCCGACCATTGTCACCTAAACTTCAAGGAATTAGAAAGAAAACCCTGAGGTAGTATTCCTTGTCACTCTATGATCATTTAGATATGATTTTTGTATGGATTAGTCATGATTGTAGGAAGTTCTATGTGGTTTATGTGTGTGTTATTCGTAGGTATGAACTGAGAGAGAAACACAGGATGTTTTTGAGATCCAAAATATTGATAGGGGTAATTTTTATAAGTGGAGAAGTGTTTTGCAACAAAAATAAACCAATTTGATTGAGTTTTAAAAGAGTTGATTTTATGGAAATGGTGTTTGGGAGTTCAGTGATGTGTCCGACCAAGATGGGCTTGGTCCGACTTAGTTTGTCCAACTTGGGGTCTAGCCCGTCCGACTTGGACCCCGGTCCGACTTAAGTGTTCTGTCCGACTTACATAACTTTGGCTTTGGTCCGACTTGTGAGCTAATGTTGTTAGCAGGGTTGGACTTCATTTTCTTGTGTGTTGCTATTTGGGTTCTGTTTATATGTTGAAAGGTGGATAAATGACACCATTAGAAGATAATTACAATTATACGGGACCACAGGCAAGTACCTCAATCTCGTACTCATAAATAATGATTCATCAATTAATATAACTCTATATAAAAGCATATATGAGTATTATGAATATGGTACAGTATTATAAATTAAAATAAAAATATATGAGATTGGAACAAATAGTATGTTCAGTGTAAGTGGAAATAATCACTGATATGCTAAACAGTTAAAGTGATACATGTAAAGAATTATACAATACTCGTACAGATACGTGTATGATTATATAGATACCAAAATATCTATAGTATTACATGTACATATACAATACCTAAGTGGATACAATTATAATTGTACAAATATATGTATAATAATTATTCAAGCATGACTATACAAATACGGTACTTTCATGTGCATCAGAATAGTCATTCAGATATAAGTGTTATGATTACAACCACGATACATAGATGCGATATACAAATGTAGTATGTATAATAATATAACTACAAATACACATATATGGGTATGATAACACGATACCCATACATATACAATTATTATTATACGGCTACATCAATTACTACAATTACACACCTATATATTTAAACAAATATATATATATATATGTGTGTGTGTGTGTGTGTGTACACACACAATACAATATTTCAAATGTAGTGGACACAACTATATGTTATATAAACATAAATGTGATATGATGGTTATACAAATACAAATGTGATACGGATACAATTACGGTTATAGTAGTTGAGTTACAGATATAATTACAATGTGTGAATACAACTACGGTTACAGTAGTTAAGATACATATACAGTTATCTTATGAATACAATACAATCATGCTGATATGGATATAGTTATTATACAGATAAAGTCACACAGCAGACATAATTACAGATATTATTATTAAACAAATATAAATACAAAAATACTTATTATACGAATGCAGTAACGAGTTACGAAATGTATTGAAAGAATAAAGCTTAACCAAATCATGAAACATTATTTACAAGCGTTTATTTTGAGTTGCTCATTGGGCTTCATAGCTCACCAGACACTATTAACACTTTTCAGGTACTTGAAGATTTTTTGGATGTAGATTTAGTGGACGAGCTCGCGTTTTACAATCAAATTATTTAAAGATGATTTAACGCCAGTTATTCTCCGTCTTTTAGATATCTAATACTTTAACTGCTAAGTGTTTGTAAAGATTTTTGGCTCATGCTTTCGCTACTATTTATAAATTGGTTTTTTTGGTTATAATGAAGTTATTTTATTTAAGAACATTTCTCATAAAATATTATCATGAAAACGGGACGTTAATAACAGGTTATATTCCCCACCTTGAATCAATATATAGAGAAAGATAGACCGATGCCAAGAAGTCTTCCCAAGTCACTCTTTTCTGGATGATCAGCCTCCCTTGTTTGAAAAAATATTCACTTGTTAACTTCCTAGCTGCTTGCACCTTCTATGGACAAGCCAAATCTTTCATCTAGCCTTGGCCTATGTTTTTAGGGTATTATAAGTTATTTTTTTTACGAACATTTTTTATAAAATATTATCATAAAAACGGAATGTTACAAAAAATGACCTGACAATGTAATGGAAGAGAATGTTGCAAATAATCTTAAAACTCTTTTTTGTGTTGTAAATAGGCATTGGGAATTGGGAAGTATCAAAATGGGTTTGACTTAACGGGCTTCTACTTTCACCGGCCCAAATCATTACATGTTACATTCTTACAATATAAAAGGCAACCTGACGCTCACAAAATATCCTCTCGCACGAAACAACCCTATCTGGATTTAGGGTCTTTTCGATCCGTATAGGGTTCTTATCAATCAACCCTAATCTTAACTAGCGCTCGTAAATTTTGTTAGGGTTTCTATCTTATTGTTCTTCCTATATACATATTTCCATTTCTGTTCAATCACCTAGGGTTTTTTTACAAGATGATGCAACCAGGAAATGGTATGGCACCACCACCAATGGCTCCGATGCAGCCGCCACCACAACAGCAACAACAATACCAGCAACCGCCACCTCAGCAGCAGTGGATGATGCCTCCACCGCCTCAACAACAGCATCAACAGCCCATGCCGCCTCATATGTGGGCCCAACAACAGGCACCGCCTCAGCAGCAACAGGCACAACAGATGATGCAAGCTGCTCAGCAGCCGCAGCAGTATCCCGGTGCTCAGGCTGGCTCCGATGAGATTCGTTCTCTTTGGATCGGAGACTTGCAGTACTGGATGGATGAGACATATGTTACTAATTGTTTCTACAATACTGGAGAGGTACCATTAGTCCCTTTTCTTATCATGAATTCATCACATGTGACATGGAAGGCTGTTTGATATTTTTGAACTTGTTTATTCGCCAGATTTACGCTATTTCACATAAGAATGCGTGTTTCGAGAAATTGTTCATATTATTGGTTTCGGGTTAAGATGATATTTCTTTACCGTCTTTCTTTTGTATATACTCATGTACATCCATTTGGTTAGATAAGGTTTTGTAGAAAGTACTCATATTCTTGCGTGTGTTCATGAAAACTGATGCTGGATATTTCCGTTTAGTGGAGATGAATGTTGTTATTCTCTCTTTGGATTTGTTTGAAGTAAACATGGTCAATTTACCGGCAGATGTTATGCATACATCTACTGGCTTCATCTACATTAGGATCAGATACTATAACTTTGAAATCAAATATCACTGATCGGGCTTGTCTGTGTAACTTAGTGTCATGTCCACTATTGTGGAAGTCCAAATTTCTATCTTTTTAACCTTTCAAAGGTGAAAGGTATAAACTGTAACATGTGTTTTTTCCAGGTTGTTTCAGTGAAGATTATTCGAAACAAGCAAACTGGACAACCTGAGGGATACGGTTTTATCGAGTTTAGGAGTCGTGCAGGTGCCGAGAATGCATTACAGACCTACAATGGGACACTGATGCCGTCTACTGAACAAAACTTTCGGCTCAACTGGGCTACCCTTGGTGCGGGGGAGAGGCGCAATGATGATACCCCGGACTACACAATTTTTGTTGGTGATCTTGCTGCGGATGTTTCAGATTACATACTACAAGAGACATTCAAAACTGTTTATCCATCTGTCAAGGGAGCAAAAGTTGTCACTGATAGAACAACCGGACGTTCTAAGGGCTATGGTTTTGTTAGATTTGGAGATGAGAGTGAGCAAGTTCGTGCCATGTCAGAAATGAACGGGGTTCTTTGTTCTTCTAGGCCAATGAGGATTGGTCCTGCTGCTACCAAGAGTGGTACAGGAGGTGGCATGCAGAAAGGTATGTCCTTAAAATGCTTTAGCATTATCACGCTTGTGAAACTAACGTCAAATGATTGCTCATTGTTGCAGTGGATATGCTAATATGTTATTATTGTTAGAAGATCTTATCTTATTTGTTTCACTGCATGCTTTTCAGACTGGCTTGGTCTACTTTTTGTTTCTATTTATTACTTACCATTTCATAATAGCTTATACTGGGCTTGGACCTGGACATTATGTCCCTCATGCTTTGGAGATAAATTAAGTTTTAGTCATTTCTTTCCACTAGTTACATTTGTGAGCCTGGGAGCGTTTAATTATGTTAAAATATGCAAAAACTTATAAAAGCTCGTGTTGTCTCAAAAGCAGGACCCAGAGAGGCTCTCATTTTTGGGTGCCTGGAACTGAATTCGGCCGAAATGATTCCACTTTATTGCAGTGGCCTTGTTTAGGTCAGTGGTTTTGTTTATGTAATGAGCTTCTTTCCTTATTACAGTTCTTGTGGCGTTCCGTTTTCTACATTCACCTTTAGCTTTCAGTTTCGTTCCATTTACCTTTCCAGTTTCTTTTGTATTTATTTACCAGTCTTTAAGTACCTGCCTTTTACCGTTCTTAAGTAACTGCTTTGGTTTTTTCGTAGTTGCATTTCCTTTCTTTCAATTTTGTGTACACTTCATAAGACACCCTAGTATTTTTTATTCACTTTATATAATATCCGTAATTTGATAATGGCAGTTCTTTTTTTTCTCTTTTCTATATTCCTGCCATATTGAGTCTTTGAGCTTCTATTTTACATCTTCGAGTATTGGGGTTCCTTCATTTTCTGCTCCATTGGTTTTTAGTGGCTTGATAGAATAACCGTGTTACCATCTAGTTGCTGATATAAGAGTCTTGGATCAACAACCATAGGCTACAAGGGAAGAGGTTGGTTATGTGTCCATGTCTTGTTACTTGTGTGGTTTAAGTTAACCCTTGAGTTAGGATGCTAAATGTTGGTAATTTGTTAATGTTGCGCTGTGAAATTGTCAATAAACTGCTTTGCTTATATATTATCAGAGATGATCATGGATTCTTCCTATGGAGATTATAAATGTAAGACAGCCAAGCTTGCATGAATAATTCCTATCTTTTTGTTATGGCGAGCAGAGTTTGCTCTTAAATTCTAGGGTGTGTTAAGGATGCCATCATTTGTTAATGTGGATCTGTGAAATTGCTTTGCTTGTATATCATAAAGACATGATCATGAATTCTCACTATGCAGATCATCAATGTAAGACTATTAAGCTTGCATGAACAATTGTTATTTTTGTTATGTAGAGCAGAGTTGTCCTTAAATTCTAGGGTGAGTGTGGTTAAAGGATATGTGAAGGAAAGTTAAGGATGGTGTTGTTATTTGCGAATGGGTACTAATTGTTGGGTTTTATAACCCCTATATAAGGTATTTCTCAAAACCAAGTGAGATGGTGGTTTGAAAACCCATTCCCTTTTCAACCTATGATTTAAACCCATATCAATAGTGATTCCTATTTACAAACTAAACATCACATTAGTTTTCTTCAGTGGATTACCCTGAGGCTTCATGTTACTATTTCTGATATTGGAAATGTTAGTCAATTTGATTTGCTCTTCAAGACTATTGGAGAACTGGTAAGTATGTGTTCTCAAGGACGGCTTTGGTTTGTAGCAACTAGAAAGAGACTTCTCTAAGAAGTCAGCTGCATCCGCCCTTCATAATTTTTTTAGGCAGTGTGTTGTGAGTGTGGATTATTTATTTTGAACTCCTTTCTTTTCAACACATGCAGCTCCCTACCAGAATGCTCAAGGAAATCAGGGAGAGAGTGACCCAAACAACACAACTGTGGGTATTGTCTTTAGCTTTGTTTTTTTATGTGTCATGCTATGAGTCGTTACAAATAACATTTATGTCTGCAGATATTTGTTGGTGGGTTGGATCCCAGTGTTTCTGATGAAGCCTTGAGGCAGGTGTTTGGCCAGTTTGGTGAACTAATTCATGTGAAGATACC
Organism: Dittrichia graveolens; assembly: GCA_038502395.1. NCBI lineage: Eukaryota > Viridiplantae > Streptophyta > Magnoliopsida > Asterales > Asteraceae > Dittrichia > Dittrichia graveolens. The sequence goes on along the minus strand of JARJIL010000005.1, from coordinate 79,435,037 downwards.
AGTTGGTAAGCGTTGTGGGTTTGTTCAATTTGCAAACAGGTAAGTCATTGACAGTCCGGGCGTCTTTATTACTATTATTATCTTTCAATTGTGGTATTCAGCATTCTCTTGTGTTGTATGTTTCAGATCTTGTGCAGAGCAAGCCTTGTCAATTTTAAATGGTACTGAATTAGGAGGACAGAACATTCGTCTTTCTTGGGGACGTAGTCCCACTAGCAAGCAGGTACCACTTACACTACACCTTCCTATGTGTTATCTTAGGTGTGTATTCGTCACAGTTTTATTTGACACTTGGGCTTGAATTCAGGGCCAGCCAGACCAGGCCCAGTATGGTGGTGGTGGTAGTGCATATTATGGTTATGCTCAAGGTTATGAGGCGTATGGGTATGCCCCACCACCTCAAGATCCAAATGCCTATTATGGAGTCTATGCTGGAGCGGCTGGGTACGGGGGCTATCAGCAACCACAGCAGGTAAGTGTACCCTTGTGTATGCGTTTGTGTTTGTGTTTGTGTGGGGTTTTGTAGCACCGAAAGGTTGATGTGGGTTTGTATTTTTGCAGTGATATGTTGAAATGATGAGATTGGGGAGGTTGGCTCATGTCTGGTTGCGAGTTGTGTGACAAGTGGGTCTGTAGTATACAGTCGTGGAGTTTGATTATATGCCAAGGAAACCTATTGTGGATGCTACTTGACATTATCTTTTATCTTATTTTTTTTTATCTTGATATGTTGCTTGTTGATCTAACTATGGTTGAAACATGTTAGAAATCTTTGTTGAGAATATTGGATTGCTGTAAGCCTAGTGTTTTCAAAGTCACCCTTTTTTTATTTGTCAAGTTTGTCCCTAAATTTGCATGGTCTTTGACTCTGTTTGACTTGTGATCACAATCACATCATTATTTTCTAATAGATTGTAGCGACAAGCGAGTCTAACCATGGTTTAAGTTCTTTATGCACCTAAAACCCTTAAACATTGGTTATGATACAATGATACCTAGGGATGAGCAAAATATCTGCTTCGTCCGAACTGACCCGGTCCTGAACCAGACCAATCTACACATTTTGGGTTGGTTCTCGGTTCCTATTGGAACCGATTAGAAACAAATGGTTCGGGTCGACATTTTTTGTTTCGGTTTTGGAACCACACTCTTTTCTAGATACCTAGTTTTAATGCCTATTTAAAAAAATTGAAAATGTATGTACGTTTTTAAGAATTCAACTTTTCATAACAAATAATTGAAACAAGATAAACAACTGGTCTCTTTACTGTCGTAAATTTTTTTGCCTCAACTATAACAAAGGCACAACTTAATACCATGCGGCTATCTAAGGTGTGTTTGGCAACGGGCTTATGGGGATTATAGAGGTCTGGGATTCTAGTCTTCATAATCTCCAACTCTCAAGTCTTGTTCGGTTGTTAAAATATTAAGAGGATTATTAAAAGCATAGTTCGTAATAATCCCCCAATCAAAAGCCTTTCCAAATAGCTTATGAATTGTATTTGAGATTATTAATTAATCAGTCTCAGCTAGTTTTGTCAAACACACCCTGGGGTTTACAACAAAATACACAAGTTGACCCTTTCCATATTCATTTGAAAACTTGAAACATGACAAAATATTAAACACCGGAATATTACTTGTTACAAAATTAATACTTGCATAATAATACTCTCATTTATTTAGGCACTTCAATTACTTATCTGATACTCACTTAGTTATTTGGGCATGCCTTGATACTTATCTTTAATTTCACTATATACTTTTGGTACTTGCTTCTTGATTGATTATGCACACCTGATACTTGCATAATTAAATATTTGCACATCTTATATTCTCTATCTTTTCTTTCATAATATCTACTTAATTATTTTAGGGTTATTTGTATCGGTGCATCTTTCATTACGTATCTTTTCATTCCTATTTGCTTCTTATACATATACGCATTTCATCTTCTTACATGTATGGAATACCACTTTAACTCTTAACTAGAATAAACCGCTAAATCTGTACTCTGAGACTTGTACAGTCTCCAATTCTCCATAAGGTTACTATACATGCGCCATATGGCCACCTTACGACTACATAGCCCTACTGGCATCCTCATGGTCATGCATGCTCTTTTCCTCTACCGCTGTACTCATCTCTTCAGGAGTACCTTACCTTATGGCCATAAGCAAGTTGTAATTGATGATTAATAGCTCCAGGAATTTCTTGCAGCTCACTGATTCACTCTAAATTTCACTAAACTCATTTTGCAATCATTCTAGCAGCTCAACTTTAGTATAGAAATGTTTTAAACATAACTCAAAAGGGTTAACCATTAACACTCACTAGCCATGAATATCAACTATTAAACCCAAATGACGAATTTGGGTTCAAAACTAAGATCCGGGCATAATTTGCTCATTCTCTGGTTTTCTTGCATCAAATTGATTATAAATCGGTGCCAGTAGGTTCAGATTGGTGTCAAGTATTAATCAAAATTCACCTCAAATTGGTGTAAAAGCTTCATATAATCTCAAGGATACAAAAGAATGATAATAACCTCAAATTTGCAGCAAATTTGGCTTTGAAATCAGTTTTGATTCTTGAAATTTTGTCATGCACAATTGGATCCTACTATTCGGCTTTAAAATTTTGCTCCTCATAAGTCACATGTGTAAGATTTGTGAAAGATTTTAAGTCCACCATTGAATGTACCATGAGACAAGAACTACTTGTGATCCAAACTTATAGAAACTAAAACAACTCATATTACAAAAACCACTAAATTATACACACATGAAGGTTTAGTTAGGTTAAATCGGTTAACCAATCAACGTTAACAATAACCAAACCCAAAAAATCAGTTATAAAACTACCTTTTCGGGGTTTTTTAACTGCATAGTTCAGTTATTTCGCCCGTCTCTTATGGTTCGGTTCTTAACTCAGGACCTCACTCCCTGTATTGATCATACTCATAAGCTTTCGCAAAAAAGTCATTTCATAAACCATTTCTTCATAGCCATATATATCATAACACATGGAGTTGTACTTGTTAACATCCAAGTACCTCAAGAGCTTTGTTTCAACATAATACATTGTAAATAACTAATATTACATTAAAACAAAGTATTACAAAAGCCCATCCGAACCATGATCAAGGGCAAACACACCACAATTTCTCATCATCTAATAATCACTAAACCAAAAAAACCAACCTCGTTGTCCATACAAAATTTGGAGCTCGTTGACTAAACAATCAAAATTTATGAGTGCATAGAACTCAACAACTTGAGGGCAAGCTCTTCTTGATCCGCTAAAGAGATTTCATCAGTCTTCAATAGCATCTTATGTTTCCTATCAGCGTCATTATCACTATCATTATCGCTATCAAAGTATATCTTTGATCTTTTGACACTCTCATCATCTCTGTCTGACCCTGTTTCTTCATCCTCAGCTTCATCTCTTGCTCTCTTATATTTCTCTTTCTCCTTTATTCTCTTTTCTTTACGCCTTTTACGCTCAAGGAGCTTGTCTTCTTTGTCACGTGTTTTCATATCTTCTCTCATTTCGGCATACCTCTGCATTACTGCAAAGTAAAAGCACATAAATCTTAGGGGGTGTTTGGATGTGAATTTTGGAACATATGATCTAAATAATAAATAACTACAACCAGATAGGCAATAATTGAACAGGGATACAATTTTTTTTTGAACATCAATTGAACAGGATACATGAAACAGTGTTTACACGCTTATGTTGTCTGTAAATTGTTGAAATAAAGATAATTGTTTGTTTTAAGTGCTGGATGATTCTAATTCTTTAAGCAACTAATTAATAAAAATGACCAAAATAGACATTTTTCGTTTTTAAAGAAAAAAAATTAAAGTATGAAATTTTATTTCCCGTTAACCATTATAATATTCCATATAAATTACTTTTTTTAAGCATTCCATATTAATTACTTATTGTTAAATTTAAGAATAACAAAAAGTTTCAACAATTATCTTTTCATAATATTAACAAGAATTTTAGATGAGGATCAAATAAAATAGAGTAAAAGGTATTAAATTTCCTTTGCATAATTAGTCTTGTTGCAACTGATATGAAACTAATTTTTTGGCACGCTTCATCCAAACAGTAAGATCAGATTTGGTGTTTGGATAAGGTGACTCTGATTATGATTTACTTATCAGATAACTAGTTTGAAAACAACCGCAGATGAACAATTTCCAAGTTGCAATGATCAGAAAATATATATTTCATATAACAGATATGCTCATAGTATATTATGTATTGAAGATGAATCAAGCTAAAAAGAAACCACGTAACGGTACAGAAAAAGGGCATTTATTACCTTTATCTTTGTCAAGCAGAGAAGCGTCTGTGGCACTCATGTCAGCAGCTAATGTTGCAAGTGGTGGGAGTGTGTTACCTTCTTCATCAAACACAACACGTGTGCCCACTGGTCTATGAACATTAATTTTCAGCTTCTTTTTCTTAAGAACTCTAGTTGTAGGCCTGCAGATAAAAATCAAGGCATTAAGGCCTTGAAGAAAAAAAAAACTAATCTAATTGTAATCTGCAAAATTGCAAAGTAGTTTGTACAACACTGAACAAATGTATCCTTTTGAATATGATAAAGTCACCATCATTGCCAAGGATAAATGGTTACTATAATCAGATCTCTATTCATAAAAAAAATCCCCTAGAGGTGGCAATTTGACAGATCTACTTATAATTGATTCAACTCTTGTTAGTTTTTATGTTGGGATAATCCACACAGAAGCTATCCAAATAATCAACTTTTTTCATCAAGGCCACCACCTTACTATCGACACTATTTTATACACAACCCGAGTATGTATCCAGTTTCTTCTGTACCAAATCGGCTATAAATATGCCGGATCATGAAGATGACAGGTTCAGTTTTTTGAAAATAAAATGTCCCTGTCACCTTCTCAGTCAAAAAATTAAACGGCATATTCGTCCTTTAACATGTTTATAGCCCATATTTGGCATGAAGAAAATTTGATACATAACTTGGGTGGCCTTGAAGAAAAACATGTTATAGTTGGGTGGTCTTTGAACTTCACATCTTTAAGGTACCAAGCCCATATAGTAAAAAAATTGCTAAAAGAAAAATCAGTCAGTGGATCAAAAGCCACTGGAAGTACATTTTTAGTGCATAAAACCTCCTAAATCATTGTCTAAAAATAATATTATGATTGTAATAAGTTAGTTACAAAAATATCATCCTTGTGTATATTGAAAGATAAGGAATTAGAAATAAAACTTCAATTTCATACATAAAACAACCCTATAACCCAAATCAAAATTACTTTGAACTCAAAAAAAGATAAAGAATTAGTTAGTTAAAGTTTAGTGGCAAACTAGCATCTTGATGCGGTATCATCCTGAGACCCAGTTTCTCGTGGAACTATTCTATCATTACTTTTTTCGTCGCTACTTTTGACGCCAGCCTTCTACCGTTAACCATCCTCACACGCTTCGCATATCATGGGTAAATCCATATCTTTTCCTTTAGCGTTGCTCCTTTTTCATATTATTAATCATTCTTGAAGATGAAAAAAACATAATTCTGTTTTAATTAAAAATAAAACTTCAACTTCATACATAAAACAACCCTATAACCCAAATCAAAATTACTTTGAACTCAAAAAATATGAAACCCGTTTATTTTTCTTCATCTTCTTTGGTCATCATATTCTTGAAGATAAGAACAAAAAAGAAAATTCAATCTTCACATAGGAGCCGATATATGATTCAAAGATGATGGTTATCAGATTCCATGGTGAAAAAAGAGTTTAATTTGGAGAAAACATCATCTTCAAGTGTAAGAAGAAGAAGAGAACAAACGGGGCTCGTATTTTTGGATCTAAAATAGCAAAATGATTTCAGTTTGGGTTTGAAATGATATCGATTTGGGTTATAAATTTCATACCATGTATATAGTTTTAGTTTTTATAAATAAAAGAGATGTCTTCATAATCTTCAAAAACAAGTGATGGAAAAGAAGAGAAGATATAGATGGGTTTCTTAAAATTCAAGTTTTTTTAAGAAAAAAGTGTGTTCAAGAACAAGATGGAAAAGGAAAACAAAAGGTTTCCATATGTTTGAGTTAAAAAATGATTTCAATTTGACTAATAATTTTATCATGTTTATAGCTAAGTTTTATTTCAGAAAAGAATAAGAACAAGATGATGAAGATGAAGGGAGAGAGGGGAGAGGGTAAAAAGGTGGTTCTACCAATACTTTATGAAGCACGTGAGGAGGGTTAACAGTAGAAGGCTGCAGCATCAGTGCGAGGAACTAAATCTCAAAAATGTAGTAAATGAAGTTAAGGAGCCAAGTCCATGAATACCAATACCCTAGAGGGATGATTTTGTACTAGGACAACTTGACACGTCCCACTTACCACCTGCCCCACCCTGCCCATTTTGCCACTTTTTGCATGTCCCTACATGACAAATAAGAAATTTAACAAGTGTTAAGGTTACATACAACATATTGTCAGCTGCAATTGCTTGCTCTTTCTCGCCATCTGCAGTTTCCTTCGTCTGAAGTAAGTCGAGCGTCTCTTCCTCTTCAGATTCCTCAAGCCTTGGCTTTTGTCTCAAAAGCTTTATCGAATCTTTCTTCGCAGGAATTTCGGGTACCAAACTAGACTCCCCAGGTACCTTTTTGTCTAATTTTCTACGGTCTAGATAACGAAGCTGTGGGGTCATTGGCAGACCCAATGATGCTGAAAACTCATCAATTGGGAGCTTCGTCACATCAAATACTTCTTTATCTTTTTGTTTGTAAATTGATTTCACATATGTTTTAAAGGCCCGTTGAGCCAAAGGCTGCATATCCGTGTATTTTGCTAGCAGAGCAGCTAACAAACCAGAAACAGATTGTAACCGTTTTGTATTTGGCTGTAGCACATTAAGATTGCAAAATCTAAATTACAATACAACATTTAAATGCCAACACAAAATTATAAAAGGAAGGAAAAAACACAGAGTTAACATTACCTTGTCAAACTGAACGGGTATCTTTTTCTCTTGTAATCTCTCAAGCATCTTCATCTCTGAAGGCAAGAGAAACAAGACAGACCTCCCTGCAGAATCATATCGGGCAGTGCGACCAACTCTATGGATGTAACCTGCAACATCATCAGGGCAATCCACCTGATGAAATAAAAATTAGATTCATATCCCAAAAGTGCACACCTTGATTGAAAATTAAAGGTGGTCATTCAACCAGTTTACTTGTGAGTGGATCAATTTGGTTTGCGTTTTAACTCAAATGGGTAATTTAGCTTATAAAAAAGGAACAGTCAAATGGTTCAAAGTCTACTTTTAGCACCTATGGCCTCCTAAATTACTATACAAAATTACTTTTAGCACCAATATTAATTGTATAAAAAAGAATCAAAAGACTGGAGACAAAAATGTTCACAGGACAACCCCGCTGTGCTGTTCCAACCCATACAAAATGACCCACGTAGACTTGAAAAGGCCACCCAACTCACCCATTTTGACCTCTATGGAATATTTTAGCTTTACCTGAACAACCCAATCAACCCCCTTGTTGAAATCGAGGCCTCTTGAAGACACATCAGTTGAAAAGAGAACTGATCGTTGTTCAACAAACTGTTGCAATATAAACATCCGCTTTACTTGTTTCATCCTTCCATGCAGGCACTTCAAAGGGATTCCCGGACGTAGCTTCTTGAATGCTTCATACACAAACCTTACCTATCAAAACAAACTATAAAATTAACACAACGAAAAACAAGAAAAGCCACCAAAAATCCGAACAACAAAAGGGAGCAACAATTAGAAAAGATAAACAAAAAAAAATGTACCTGCTTGCAGCTGGAAAGAAAAACAAGAATCTTTGAATTTAGATGTGCTTTTATGAAGCTCCATAGCATATCTAGCTTTTGATCAAGGGGAACAAGCATAACTTTCTGCTGCAACCGACTGGGTGTAGCAGCTATAGCTTCTTCATCAACAGCAATATATTCGGGATCCTTCAAACTAAGTCTTGCAAGATCTTTGACTGATTTTGTTTGTGTTGCAGAGAAAAGTAGAGTTTGTCTGTGTTTTGGAAGTTGTGAAATTATAGCATTAACTTCCTTTTTAAACCCAGCATCAAGAATGCGATCTGCTTCATCAAGTACCAAAACCTGTTGACTGGCATGGAGAGTATATACCCAAATCAGTGAACTGGCAAGAATGTTGAAGCATCCAAATTCCAATATCATTTTCAAAAGGCTATAATTTGGAGTTGGTTATGTAAGAAGTGTGTCAATTTCACCTAAATTTATCTCCAACGGGCTATGCAGTTATCACGGTGGGAAATCAAATAGCGGTCAAGGTCCTTGATTCGGGATAGCGGTTATCGCAGTGGGATAGCAATTTTTAATATTAACTAAAATATATATATATATATATATATATATATATATATATATAATTATAATCATAAAACATTAATTAAAAGCATTGTATAAAACTTAGTACACTAATATAGTAAATAGTAATATGGGAATCGACTGTGGAGTTTCAATTTGTCGACTGTGGAGTGTGAGTTGTTGACGTCGAAGGAAGATGAAGGTTGGAGCAGTTGACGTTGAAGGAAGACGAAGGTTGGACTGCTTCGGGTGTCGTCAAAGAAGAAGGAAAAGAACGCGACAACTAGGTTTAATATTATATTGGGTTTGGAGTCTTGGACATAAATCAGATGGGCTCAAAGGACTGCCCAAAACAAGCATAATCTCCCAAAAAAAATGCAAACCGCTATCCCACCGGAAAATAGTGCTCAAATAGCGGCGCTATTAGCGCCTCCGCTATTTTGCCTAGGTCCGCTAACAGCTATCTGTAACATCCTCAATTCGGGCCTATTCGTGCGCTCCATTTGGTACGTGAATTAATTTAAAAGAATTAAGTTAAGGATATATGTTAAGTAATAAAAGAAATAAGTTATTGGTTAATTAAATGGGAATTTAAAAATAATAAAGAAAATAGAAAATAATGATTAAATATTAAATGGTTTCAAACGAGGTTTCCAAAAATATCCTCGTTACTCGAAACGGGTATTCGTGTGTTGAGTTATATGTTGAAAAGGGGAACAAAATACCCCTTGTGGATAAATGAGGACTAATATTAGCCCTCATGTTTATCTTTCTCAGTTGACATACACGACACACACACTAACTACACACACTAAACTCACTTTCTCTCCTTGTGCTTGAAGAAGAACTCAATCAAGAAAGGGGTAATCAAGGACTGGAATTGATCAGAAAATCAAGCTAGAAATCTGTTCTTGATCTGCTGTATATCTTCTTCATTGTTCTTGTAAGCTTTCTTCTTCATGATTCCATCTTGTTCTTGGGTTTTGACTTTTTAGGTCAAATTGGCAAAAACTCCAAATTGGTTTCTACAATTGAAACCAATGATTCCAACATGTTTCCAATCCTATTCTAAGCTTAAATGAATCAGAAACTTGAATTAAAGTAAGGTCAATTGATTGATTTGGAGAATTTATGCAAATGGGTCAAATTGGGTGATTTTGGTACAAATTCATGAATTGTATGTTAAAGTGTGTTTTGAAACATGTTTCTAGCTTAGTTTGAATGCCTTGTTCATATGTGAATGCTGGAAAATGGTTTGGAATCGATTGGTAAAGATTTGGGTTTGGAAATGGCCAAAACAGGGGCTGGAACTCGACACTGGTCTGTGCAGACTTGCTTGCGGGCGCAAGGAAATCCTTTGTGGCCGCAAGGAGCTGTGCTTGCGGGCGCAAGGACCCCCTTTGCGGGCGCAAGCATAGTTCTGCCCTTACGGGCGCAAGTAAAGCACCTTCCTTGTGGGCGCAAGCATTTGCTTGTGGCCGTAAGGAGCCCTGTTTCAGCACAGAATTTACTGTTTAATGTGGTATTGATATATGGGATATTGTTTAGGTGATTCCAGCAACTGGGAAGAGCCTGAACAGTATAATTGCTTAGTTTAAACGCTCAGGTGAGTATTGACTTTCATGAGTTCAATAAAGGGAGATTTAATTGGTAAGTGCACTACACGGTTATTGTATGCTAAATATGGTACACACGAGGGTTATATGTATGTAAGTTTGCAAAGCCATGATTATCTGATATGTGAACATGTATTTAATTACATGTGCATATATATATTGATGAATACAAGTTATCTGTAAAAGCATGCATGCAATTGTTCCTGAAAAGGATTTCTGATGAGCTATGTGTATGTCCGGACAATTTCTTGATTAAGGTCAGCTTCGGCTGGGTCCTGGGCCTTCGGGCATAATATTCTGGACTAACGGTACTCGAGTGTCGTTCCTTAGATTATCTGGGAGGTGATTGCCTTAACTGGCTAGCCTATGAGCTTTTGGTTTCAAAACGAGCTTGGTGATTCACTCATGTGATGAGACCAGCAAGGGATGGTAGTGTTTGATTCCCCCGGTGGTAGTGGTTTGAGCTGGATTTGCAACCCGGCAATATAATACACTCGCTGGACATGTCAGCACTCCGCTATGTGATAGGATAGCATTATTTGCTAATTCTTGATATGTATATGACTTGCTTTATTGCTTTTCATGCTTGTTAGTACTCACTAGCTATTTTATATAGCTAATCCCGTTGATATTATCTTTTACAGATAAGGAGTAGGTGTGCCTGGTGAGATGGGATTCTCTGCTGGGAATTATATATATCTTTTAGGAAGGAACACTGTAACTGGTACAAGGTGTACAATGGTCGGTTGATGATTGTAGTAACACTGATAGTATATGATTTGGCACTATTTTTGGTATGTAAATATAAACGCCAAATCATTGTGGTTTTAACTCTGTAATAACTAATAGGTTTGTACGTTTGGTTTTAAATATTCCCGCTGCGTTGTTTTAAATTACTAGTTAGTTAGTCAAACAGGTAAACCCTTTTGTTACAAACCTAACCACGCAGTTTAAAATCTTAAATTTACACGGGTTTTGTCAAAAGCTGAGGCGGTGTTACAAGTTAGGTATCAGAGCCTAAGTTTGAGGGAATTGTGTACTTGAAAGAGTATTCAATCTCAAACTCGGACCCGACCATTATGAAGTGTTCCTTATTGGGTAAAGGGGGTTGATTAAGGCTTGTTAATAGTTAAGTCTATATGTTGGAATACAAGTATAAATGCTATAATGAATACTTTCCTTTCTTATAGCAAATCGATAGAGATGTCTGCACCACGTGATGCAACTGAACAGGCTTTAAAGGAAATGAAGGACAAGGCCTCACACATACCCCCAACAGGCTGGAGACGTGCAGTCTCAGCACCATACTGAGGGTGCTCCAGCCGAACAGGTACAACAGGAGTATATTAAACGCCTCGAGGAGGAACTCCGAGTTGCAAAGGAGTTATTATTCAACTCAGCTCTGAGTAAAGCACCACGCAAGCCGTGTTCTTTTAAGAACTTCTTGACATGTAAACCACCTACTTTTGAGGGGAGTGATGACCCCGTAGTTACCATGAGGTGGCTTCGTGAGACTGAGCAGGCTTTTGAATCCTGTGAATGCGAATCCGAGTACCGCGTCAGGTATGCAGTTCGGATGTTGAAGGGCCGTGCCATATTCTGGTGGGACGCGGTCAAGGCTTCAGTTAGAAAAGAGGTATTGGAAGCTCTGTCTTGGGAGCAATTCTCGGAGAAAGTGCAGAAGAAATACTGCACTGAATATGACATGGAGCGGCTGGAACGCGAGTTTAATAATCTCCGAAAAGGAGATAAATCCATGGAGCAGCATATTGGTGCTTTCACTGACAAAATGAGGTTTGTACCTCATTTGCTAACCGATGAAAATCTGAAGATCCGGAAATTTGTTGCCACATTACCACTTGAGTTTCGGGCACATGTCCGAGCAGCAGCTGATCTGGATCGAGCTTTTGAGATAGCTAGATAGATGGATGGTGATCGCATCCAGTGTAGAAGTGAATCTGCAGAGGGAAGCAACAAGAGGAAATTTCGATCCTCTTCTAACCCAAGTCCTGCAAAAGGACAGTTTTCTGCAGGTACTAAAACGGGCGATTCTAAAAAGCCCAAGTCTGATGAACGATGGTGCTATACATGCCGCACATACCATTCTGGTGGATGTTCTAAAGCTACCAGGAGGTGTGGAACCAAAGGGCACCCGATGGAGGAGTGCAGGTACAAGGAGGACGTCTGTTTCAGAAGTCACCAGTCTAGGCACCAAATAGCTCAGTGTCCTAAAAATCCCAACCCTAGACCTGGAAGATCTTCATCCGAGCCAAAGAAAGACGGCGGCCCACGTGCAAAAGGTCGTGCGTTCCAGATGACGGCCGAGGAGGCCAAAGCTGCAGGTGATGTGATAACGGGTACTTTTCTTATTGAAACTACCCCAGCATGTATATTATTTGATACTGGAGCTACGTATTCTTTTATTTCAATATCTTGTCGTAAGAAGCTGCAACTACCTGTTACTCCATTAATTGATCCAATTAAAGTAGAAGTGGCTGACGGTAAAGTAGTTCATGTTACCGAGAAGGTCCCGGTAGCACTTGTTTATATCGATGGGCATAGCTTTTCAATTTCATTCCTTATTATGCCTATCGCGGATTCGATGCTGTGATCGGGATGGATTGGCTTAGCAGTAGAGATGCCGAGATCATATGTTCCAAGAAGATTATCAGGTTTCCTCTAGTTGACGGGTCTTATGCTATCGCGGGGGGAGGACGGGAGTCTGATATTCCTATCATTTCAGTGATTCAAGCTCAGAAATCTGTCACAAAAGGTTGTGTCTCCTATTTTGCTTATGTTATTAATACTCAGATGGAGAAAAACCAGTTGAGCATATCAGGATAGTGTCAAAATATCCTGAAGTCTTTCCAGATGAATTACCCGGACTACCTCCGGTCAGGGATGTAGATTACAAGATTGATCTTGTTCCCGGAGCTACTCCAGTGGCTAAAGTTCCGTATCGTCTCGCACCTTCTGAAATCCGTGAGATGATGAATCAGATACAAGATCTACTTGACAAGGGCTTCATACGCCCGAGCTCTTCTCCTTGGGGAGCTCCAGTTCTTTTTGTCAAGAAGAAGGATGGGACTATGCGTATGTGCATAGATTATAGGGAGCTTAACAAGCGAACTATAAAGAATAAATACCCACTCCCGCGCATAGATGATTTATTTGATCAATTGCAGGGAGCAACGTGCTTTTCTAAAATCGATCTCCGATCAGGGTACCATCAAGTACGGGTACAAGCTGAAGATATTCCGAAGACGGCTTTCCATACACGCTACGGCCATTTTGAATTCTTGGTGATGCCATTCGGCTCTACCAATGCACCAGCTATCTTTATGGATCTAATGAATCGAATATGTCGTCCGTTTCTAGACAAATTCGTGATAGTATTTATTGATGATATCTTGATCTATTCCAAGACTGAAGCTGAACATGAATCACATCTTCGACAAGTTCTCGAAACTCTTAAGCGAGAACAACTCTATGCCAAACTATCTAAATGTGAGTTTTGGCTTCAAGAAGTGCATTTTCTTGGTCATGTTATCTGCAGGGAAGGTGTAAAAGTAGACCCTGCTAAAATAGAGACGGTGATGAATTGGGAGGTTTCTAAAACTCCTACAGAGATCAAGAGTTTCCTTGGTCTTGCTAGCTATTACCGGCGATTTATTCGCGATTTTTCTAAACTCACTGGTCCTCTTACTAAATTGACACGGAAGGATGTTGCTTATGTGTGGTCTGATGCACACGAGCAGTCTTTTCAAACTCTAAAGCGGCTACTCTGTGAAGCTCCGATTCTTACTCTGCCAAATGGGTCGGAGGATTTCATAGTATATTGTGATGCTTCTTATTCTGGTTTGGGATGTTCTCTTGCAACGCGACAAGGTGATTGCCTATGCTTCAAGGCAATTAAAACCGCATGAAAAGAACTACCCAACACATGATCTTGAACTCGCAGCAGTTGTATTTGCATTGAAGCTGTGGAGGCATTACTTATATGGTACAAAATGTGTTATATGCACGGATCATAAAAGTTTGCAATATTTTTTTCTCAGAAAGAACTCAATATGAGGCAACGACGCTGGATTGAGTTGATTAAAGACTATGATTGTGAGATCCGTTATCATCCAGGCAAAGCTAATGTAGTAGTTGATGCCTTGAGCAGAAAAGGGGTTTCAACTGAAGCCAAGTTCATGAAGCTTACTGTGGTTCCTGATATTATTTCTAAATTAAGGGAAGCACAGCAATTAGCTCTGCAAGAGGAGAATCTGAAGGCAGAGACTATGAGAAAGCTGAAAGATCAGCTTGTTGATGACAGCCAGGGTTTGAAGACTTTTCAATCCCGAATCTAGGTACCATTCATTGGAGGCAACCGTGATCTGATATTACAGGAAGCACATAGTTCTAGGTTGTCTATTCACCTAGGTATAACCAAGATGTATTATGATCTCAAAAAGCTGTATTGGTGGCCTACACTTAAAAGAGACATTGCTTCATTTGTGGAGAAGTGTCAAATCTGTGCACAGGTCAAGACCGAGCATCAAAGGCCTTCTGGCAATCTGCAACAGCTCGATATTCCCGAGTGGAAGTGGGATCATATTACTATGGATTTCGTTACCAAGTTACCCAAGACACTCAGAGGGCACAACATGATTTGGGTCATAGTTGACCGATTGACTAAGAGTGCTCATTTTCTTGCTACAAACGAATCTGCATCATTGACACGCCTAGCTCAACTCTATATTAACGAGATTGTCACACGTCATGGGTTCATCTAAGTACTGCTTATCATCCACAAACGGATGGTCAGTCTGAAAGAACAATTCAGACTCTGGAAGATATGTTGCGGGCATGCGTACTTGAATATGGTGGTTCTTGGGATTCTCATCTCCCGTTGATAGAGTTTGCTTATAATAACTCTTATCATTCTAGTATCGGGATGCCACCATATGAGATGTTATATGGGAGGCGTTGTCGCACTCCCACTTGTTGGCTTGAACCGGGTGAGAAGCAGTATGCCGGACCCGAAATTGTGCAGATTACTTCCGATAAGGTTAAAATAGCTCTGAAGAAATTAAAAGCAGCTCGTGATCGTCAAAAGTTTTATGCAAACCCAAAGCGCCGACCTGTTGAATTATGTGAAGGTGATAGGGCGCAAGTAAAGCACCTTCCTTGTGGGCGTAAGCATTTGCTTGTGGCCGTAAGGAGCCCTGTTTCAGCACAGAATTTACTGTTTAATGTGGTATTGATATATGGGATATTGTTTAGGTGATTCCAGCGACTGGGAAGAGCCTGAACAGTATAATTGCTTAGTTTAGACGCTCAGGTGAGTATTGACTTTCATGAGTTCAATAAAGGGAGATTTAATTGGTAAGTGCACTACACGGTTATTGTATGCTAAATATGGTACACACGAGGGTTATATGTATGTAAGTATGCAAAGCCATGATTATCTGATATGTGAACATGTATTTAATTACATGTGCATATATATATTGATGAATACAAGTTATCTGTAAAAGCATGCATGCAATTGTTCCTGAAAAGGATTTCTGATGAGCTATGTGTATGTCCGGACAATTTCTTAATTAAGGTCAGCTTCGACTGGGTCCTGGGCTTCGGGCATAATGTTCTGGACTAACGGTACTCGAGTGCCGTTCCTTAGATTATCTGGGAGGTGATTGCCTTAACTGGCTAGCGTATGAGCTTTTGGTTTCAAAACGAGGTTGGTGATTCACTCATGTGATGAGACCAACAAGGGATGGTAGTGTTTGATTCCCCCGGTGGTAGTGGTTTGAGCTGGATTTGCAACCCGGCAATATATTACACTCGCTGGACATGTCAGCACTCCGCTATGTGATAGGATAGCATTATTTACTAATTCTTGATATGTATATGACTTGCTTTATTGCTTTTCATGCCTGTTAGTACTCACTGGCTATTTTATATAGCTAATCCCGTTGATATTATCTTTTACAGATAAGAAGTAGGTGTACCTGGTGAGATGGGATTCTCTGCTGGGAATTATATATATCTTTTGGGAAGGAACACTGTAACTGGTACAAGGTGTACAATGGTCGGTTGATGATTGTAGTAACACTGATAGTATATGATTTGGCACTATTTTTGGTATGTAAATATAAACGCCAAATCATTGTGGTTTTAACTCTGTAATAACTAATAGGTTTGTATGTTTGGTTTTAAATATTTCCGTTGCGTTGTTTTAAATTACTAGTTAGTTAGTCAATCAGGTAAACCTTTTTGTTACAAACCTAACCACGCAGTTTAAAATCTTAAATTTACACGGATTTCGACAATAGCTGTGGCGGTGTTACACTATCCCACCGCTATTGACTACATAGCCAACAGGTCAGCTGGATTACAAGGTTAGCTAGGAAAAAATGTATCAAATTAGTCAAACACAAATTGTGTCGAGAAATGCTTACATCCTAAATCACTTTGTCGTAAAAAAATTTATAATCTAAAGAGTAAAAGTTTTTTAATGTATTTAGTTTATTACACCTTTTCTGAAAATGACAAAAAAAATCTTGAAAGTCCAGTACTAAAACTCTAAAAGTTACCCGTGACAAACAGGCCAGAACAGCCATTTTAGCAACGGGTTGAAACAGGTCCTTAACAGGCAGGGTTGACCAACAACTTTACCTTTTATTTCTGATTTTACAAAAATCAATATATTAAAGATGCTTTTAACCTTTATTATTTATTATTTATTATTAAATACCAGACAGGATTGTTCGTTTATTTATATTTTTATGGATGTTCAAGGCTTTGAATATAATATCCAAGAGACAATCAGCCGTTTTTTGGAAGAAAAGGACACACAAAGTCAGATAACCCATAGTGTCTAAGTGGGGTTTCAAATTCCATCAATCTAGACATGTTTAGATAAAAGACGAGGCCCAAACAAACTCAAACCATATGAAAAGTTGCTCGAATTAACCCAATTTCCATAGGTGGGCCAAAGAATGCCAACTAAAGTTTTGACACAATCCCATCTTCAACTACCCACCCAATTTGCCACCTCTAATCTTGTTCTTACACATGATCAAGATGAGAGGTTCATTGTAAATTTATACACCCAAGAGATGACAAAGTGACAAACTAACAAGTATCAGCTGTAAGTCTGTAACAAAGAATCAAACTAAAAAGGATTGAGAAAGCAAAAGCATGGTAGATGAGAAAATAAAATAACAAAAAAATAAAGCAAAAGAAAGAAAATAAGAGGATAAATAAATTTTGACCTGTAACTGTGAACAATCAAAATTTGGGGTTGTGTCCATATGCTTGAGAAGTCGACCAGGTGTACAGATCAATATATTCATCCGATTCACACGGTCCTTCTCTTCATCATATTCATGACCGCCAATTAGAAGACCAGCACTAAATCCATGGTGTTTGCCGACAGATTTTAACACACCAAAAAGCTGGTCTGCCAACTCTCTAGTTGGAGACATGATAATGCTACCTACTCCATCCTCTAGACCCCATCTTGCTTTATATAACTTCTCCAGAACCTACAAAATAAGAAGTTTTAGCAACATTAAACAAACGGATAAAACGGACAAACAAACGGTGTTCCCTGTTCACGTAGTGGTGGCAATTCGTTTCAATTTCAGGTTATCATGTTCTTGTCATTCGTGTTCCGTGTCAATTTCATGTCAACCTGTTTTTGACCCATTTATTTTCATGCCATGTCATCTTTTCTCGTGTCAGGTTCATGACATGTTTCATGTTGACCCATTTTTTGGCCAAACATGTTGAATTAGATTTTTTTTCGGTCTTCAAATATGTTGTTAAATGTTAATCAAAAAGGACAATGAATTACGAATGAAAAAAGTAAGTTCTACTTATAGGTTCAACAACCCCAAGCAATCAACGTGAGATAGTAACATAGACAAGACAAGAAAGTAACAGAGACGACAAGCCTCAAAACCAAGAGATGAGTGACAAGAGAGAGATAGTAATAGCAATGATGAGATTATTCACTTTGAGAAATGAGAATGAGAGGGAAAGAAGTCCAAAAGTTAGTAAGGATTGAAGTTTCAATGCAGATGTCGCCTCAAATTCATTTTATAAACTTTTATGATTTTACCTTTATCGTGTCATTCGGGTCATTATCGGGTTGTCGTGTTCGTGTCACTTTTTTCGTGTCGGGTTGGTGTCAACCCGCTTTTTTAATTCTTCGGGTTCGTGTCACTTTTTCGGGTTGGGTCAGTGTTGTAAATGGCGGCCGATATATCACCGCCTAGGCGGGTATCGGTGGCCAACCGCCCTACAAATCCTCTTATCGGTCAAAAAAATTGGACAGTCGGTCAAAATCGGACCTTGGCGGTCCTCGGCGGCCTTGGCGGTGAGTGACTTTATATTAAAAAAATTAGGGCTTACTTGGGTTGCCGACTTCACGTCTCCGGCGGTCTGGTAGTAGTGGCCGACCTCACATCTCCGGCGAAGACTTGAAGAAATCCCTTGCTGTTTAGCCACTTTGGTTGCCACCGACTGTTGCTTGGTCACTAGGGTTGCCGGCGAAGACTTAAAATAAGTCACGACTGCTAAGCCGATTCCATTGTGAGGTTATGAAGCGGCGCCCTATTTGTTAGGGTTGGTAGTATTATATAACTTTATGGTTAAATGACTTTTATACCCCTTTTATTTTATATTAATTACCCTCTTTCTATTTAATTACTAAATATCATCATTTCCTTCTATTTAATTACTAAATCATCATTAAAGTGTTCATAATTCAAATTTTATTTAACTTTTATGGTTAGAACTTAAACTAATTATGAAATTATGGTTTTTATTTTTCAAGTTTCTTAAAGTTTTTTATTGTTATCGACTTATTTTATTAAAATATTGCTAAATATTTAGTTTTTTTAATAAATACCCTTAGAATTTAGGGTACCCGCCGAGAAACCGATTAATCGCCGCCAACACCGATTAATCGCTTTAAGGTGGTCGACCGTCGACATACCGCTGAGCGATTTTTACAACCTTGGGTTGGGTTCGTGTTGTCTTTCCTGTCGTGACAACAATAGCCAGGCTGCCAGCCCTATGTTCAGGTTACTAAGAGGGGCCGAGCCTTTGGCTCAAATGTATGCGGCCTACCCGGTATTACCCACTACCATTTCGAAAGCATCCCCCCCCCTTGCCATCCTTGATTGAAACCCAATGGGACTAGAACTCTTGAACTCCCCTATGGGAGGCAAGTGCTCTACCCAGTACGCCATCAAGTCATAATTTTAGCAACATTAAACAAGATATTAATATTTCTAATGGCAAAGAAAGAAGAACTGAAACAACAAAAGATATTTATATAAAGTTATAAACACATAACCTGTCTTACAGCCATTACTAGGTACTTATATTTTCTTTATGATAAGAAAACTATGAAGTGGCTGAAGATGAAGGGAAAGAAGGTCAAGATTCATTAAGTCAGTAACCACACGGTCTAAGAGGATAGAAGGTTGAGAGTTTACATTTTGTTTGATCATATAATTACAAGGACAATAAAATATCCCGTGTGACCACAAATAGAAAATTGTACAAGAATTTGTAAGAAAACAGTATATTCTTGGCCCTGATAAAAATATCAGAAGATAATTATAAAATACATGGACCTTGATTCTCAAATGGACGATAATATAAACGTCAACTTATAGAAGCATGCACACCTATAGCTTCTCCTAGTTTCTTTATGGAATGCCTTATGACAAAAAGTACGAACTAGACTCTTCAATACCCGTTAAGAATTAAAGATATGCCCACAGCATTTTTCATTAAATTTTAAGCTACAGCAATACCATACAACAACCTAAAATTATTATTTTTTTAAATAGCAAAACGATTTAAAAAAGGCACACATTAGCGCATAATGTGCAGCATTAAACAGCTAATTATATAACCATTCAGCATGCGAGAGAAAATTTACGATTAGACCTGCTATAAAGTCTAAATCACAAAGAGATTGAGCCTTCTCGATTCCAATTATATCTTTTGTACGCTTCCCATCACTCTGGACAACTATATGCAACCATAGAATAAAATTCTTTTGGTTCTTGTTTGGTATAAATCATGGGATCACTTCCATCTCTATCAGTTCTCAACTAACATATATATACATATATGAAAAAGTTCATTTGAGAACCATTCTTAATGCGAGTACCACGAGTACCATTTCTAATCACCATTAATGCTCATTAATAGGTGAATTTTGGTCTTTTATATATATTTTCCCAACCATGAATCACACCATCATTAAATAGCGAGGCTTGATTTTCCCAAAATATCTCTCGTTAATGTGTCATTAATGAACCATTAATAAGCCATTAATGAGCCGTCATTTATATTGGTCATTGATTTATTTTAACAAGAGCTAATATTGGTACTCGCAATAAGAAATATATATATGTGTGTGTGTGTGGGTGTGGGTGGGTGTGTGTATTTGTGTGTGGGGGGAGTTCATTTGAGAACCGTTCTTATTGCCACTACCGCGAGTATCATTTGTAACCACAATTAACGCTCACTAATGACTCATTAATAGAGGTATTTTGGTCTTTTATATATTTTACCAACCGTGAATTGCGTCTGGCTAGACCGTCGTTTAAGTCGAGACTTGATTTTTACAAAATACCCCTCATTAGAGCCTTTAATGAACCGTCATTTTTATTGGTCATTGTTTTATCTTAATCAAGAGACAAAATTGGTTCTTATTGTGAGTACCACAAGAACCAATCATTAATAACTACTGATTGGCATATTAAGAAGGGGTATTTTGGAATAATCAAGTCTCGTTAAATAGTGATTCATCAAACAGTACACAATATACGGTTGGGTAAATATATATAAATGACCAAAATACCTTATTAACGAGCATTAACAGTGGTTACAACTTATACGCACAGTACTCACATTAAGAAAGCTTCTCAAATGAATTCATTACGCATACACTCATTACAGTAATCTTATTAGGCACAAAATTGTGATCGCATACACTCATTACATATATATATATATAGGGATGAGATCAAATAAAAAGAAAATTAAAGTAAAAAGTGTAAAAAGAATGATTATTTGATCATTTTTGGGTATATATATATCAACTGATAATCGTTAGTTCATCATCTTTATTGATTAAAACTAGTTCTTCATCAATTTCTTTTTGATTTCAAATACAGATTTTGAAAACAAAATTTTGGAATAATTTGTTGATGAACAAAATGCTTTCATCTAAAAAGTGATGAATATGTTGAATTCATCAAAAAGAAATTGATAAATAACTAGTTTTAATCAATAAAGTGATGAACTAACGATTATCAGTTGATATATATACCGAAAAATGATCAAAAAATCATCTCTTTTACCCTTTTTACTTTAATTTTCTTTTTAGTTGATCTCTACCCTATATATATATATATATATATATATATATATATATATATATATATATATATATATATATATATATACACGCACATATTTTAATATATTTTAATATACGCATACACTCATTACAGCAATCTTATTAGGCACAAAATTGTGATGGCAATAGTATTTATCACATGCAGGACAAAGTATTCATATGATAACCCAATTAACTTGGCAAACTTACAGGAATTATAAAAGCTAGGGTTTTGCCGGACCCAGTCTTGGCCGCACCGAGTATATCACGGCCACATAGCGCATGAGGCAACGAAGCCCTCTGAATATTAGTCATATTTTTATACCCAGATTGGCGCAATCCATCTTTTAAATTCTTTGACAGTGGGAGTTGCTGGAATTTGGTGCATCCAGCGTACAGAGAGTAAGTATTCTCATCGATACGGCCGACCGGAGATTTAGCGGGCAGCGGCGGGAGAGACAATGGGTTTGAACCAGATTCTGGTTTACCAAATTCTATCCACTTTTCAAGCAATTCGATTTCTTGAACCTCGGAATTGCGGCTCTGTAAACGTAACTGCTTGGATTTTGGTTTCTTCATTAGGAATTCGCTTGCTAGGGTTTCAGACAGTCGGCAGAATCGCTGAGTTCAATCGTGAAAGTTCTTTCGAGTGCGGAAGTAGAAAGTGGGGGTTTAAGGCGGTAGGCATTGAGCAGAGATGGAATATATATGACAGCTAGGGTTTATGTTGGTGAACATGAGCGGTAGGGGTGGTCATTTGATTTACGGATAACCGAAAACCGGTTAATTGAAATATCGGTTCGTAACTTTCGTGAACCTAAACATAAACAAAAAAAAGGGGGTTCATCGTTAATCAGATTTTCGGTTCGGTTTTTTCGGATAACCGATTAACCATTTTAACTAAATATATTTCTAAAATAAAATGTTTCAAATTTTAATATTTATATTTTAACTCGAATAAGGCTTAAATGAGAAATTTATAAAAAATTACGAATTATGTTATTTATGTATCGATTAATTATGACATAAGAAAATATTTTGAATAACAAACATAATTAAGTTAAAGTGAAACTAAGTAAATAAATAATAAATGATAAGATTTATAAATCTAGTTTACTCGTAAACTTAAATAAACATATATCTACTAATATCTATATTGAAAAGTGAAATATAGATATTAACTTTGGGTAACAATTTGTTATGAGTAGATAATTATCATGTGTAAATATTGATTAATTTGTTATTATTGATAAATGTAAAAAATAAAGTTTGAGTTTTTTAAGTTTACGGTTTTTCGGTTAACCGTCTGTGTCTAAGATCATGAACCGTAACCGAAACGAATAACCGAATTTTTTTTAGGTTCGGTTAACCAAACCAAACAAATTATAATATTCGGTTTGGTTAACCTAGATTTTGGTAAGGTTTGTCGGTTTATAGGTTCGGATTTTCGGTTTCGGTTATTTTGAACACCCCTAATGAGGGTAGGACCGTCGTAAATAACATATATCAAAAAAGCTAACGGACTCAGTGAAGATTAGGTTAGTTCACGTCTGCTTATTCGGTTATCGGTTAGTGTTTTTCAATTATTCGTGTTACCTGTAATGTTCTCGGTTCGGTTATCAAGTGGGTAGGAAACCAGTTCGGGTATACTTGATCGACCCGAAAGCTTTTTTTATTTTTGCTTCATTTTAGTTTTATGTGTTTATGAATTTTTTTTGTTTTTTCTAATACCAAAACTACAATAAAATCTATTGTTTATAGTTTTGTACACACTTTTTTAAGGATGTATTTTGAAAGTAATCTGATAAGTCTAAAAAACTTTCTATATTAGTTATCTAAGTTTTAAATATTTTCAAACTTTAACAGACCAAAATTTGGAATACATTTTACACTTTTTATTTAAGAAAATAAGAATATTTTATACAATATACAAGGAGATATAATAATATGTGAACACTTTCATCATTTCGTTTACATCATGTTTGCATTTTTTACAAAAATTTGTGTATAGTAAATGTATTATACCTAAATTAATATTATTATATAAGTGATTTCTTATAAATGTAAATTATAACCTCACCGTGAATGCTAGTATATATGTAAGCAAATAGGTTTTAGGAAGATAGGTTGTTTGTGATTTCATTTTTAAAATTATTCATGGACTATGGATAAGCTTTCAATATTATGATGAAAGAGACAAAAATGCCAAACTTTAATTTTCGGCTATGCCTAATGACATCCGACCGGACCAAATACCTAATTAACCAAATTGTAGTTATGTTCTGGTTAAACAGTCGACAACAAAATACCCGGTATATCCAAAACTCAAGAAAATATCCGAAGAACACCCTAATGAGCGGTATGTTCAATCTTGACCGGGACCTAGAAAGGAATCCAAAATTGTCTTAAACTATGGGTATCAATTCAATTTTTGTAAAAAAAAACACGACTATTCGTGAAGGGGAAATGATAAACCATCTAATGCCCTACTGGGTTATAGTGGGTTCCACTAAGGTTTCAATCAGAGGCGACCAGAGCGTACTTTGAGACCGTCACTGGTAAAACCAGTTATAAAGCGTACATACGAGTCAAATACTTGACGGCCCCGTGAGAAGCCATAACTGGAAAAAAACCTTTTAAATAAAAAATTAAACATTTAAGTGAAAATGATATATGCCTTCAACACCACCAAAGTTAAGTGTTGTTGTAAACATATACCATTTAAATGATTAAGATACTAAATAAAAGCTAAAGAAAAAACCTTCCAAATTGTATGGTATTTTTACCATTCATTACTTTGTATTTATTTTATTTCGAATATTTTCTTGTGTCCTCTTACACACACAAACAGTAGAAAGAAAACATATGGAACCTTAGGTGTTGTTTGTTTTCGAAGACATAAATGTCTTATGTCTTATTTCATGTCTTCAGGAGAAGATGTGGTTTAGATGGTCTTAAATTGAGAAGGTCTGCGAAAAAAAACCATAGATGTTAGCTTCTCAAAATAAGCAAAAATAAGACAGAATAAGGTCTTATGTCTGCGAAAAAAAAACAATCTTATTAGAAACGTCTGCGCGCCCATAGACATTTCTATGGAAAAACAAACAAGCTTATTAGAAACGTCTGCGCACCCGCAGACATTTCTTTAAAATAAGACCTTATTAAAAAAACAAACAAAGCCTTAATGTCTCCCACGCCAAATGCCTGCCACCTAAATGACGACCACCTTATCGCCTCCCACTCATATGATAGCCACCCAAACTCCAATGTCACTCCTTGTTGAGCATTTCCTTGTCGATTGAGTTTGTTGCAAATCAAGTGAATGTTGCATCATTCTCATACAATGTAAGCGAGAAATTCGACTTGATCATCTATTTATGAGTTTTTTCTAACATTAATCATCTAAGTGCTGGGTTTTCATAACAATGCAACAAAAGCAAAACAAACAAGTTTACATGAAAAATCTTTAGGTTTCAAAAACCTCTGTGCCATTAAAACCCACCACATGGGTATTACTTTATTACAAGCAATGCAACAAAGGAAAGGGAATATAAAATATATCATCTTGAAGTAGTTGGAAACACCAAAGAGTATTGATGAGCAAGTCTATCAAATGAAGTTTTTTCTATCGAAAACCATTTGAGCTCCTTTGATCCATAAGTGTTAGCAATCCTTCAAGTGAGCTTCAATGCCTTGAATTCACTTTTGGTACAACACCAATAACTACCTAACTTTAAATATGAACACTCAAAAACGAAGTGAATGCACTCTCCAAGTATGTATGTGTGTATATGGAAAAGCAAGAATGAGAGGAGCATGTATATCTCTAATATGGACACATGCACAACCTAGACATGCAAAATTATCCTAGAGCCCATACAAAGACTATGCATGCATTGGGTGAAGCAAATGTATTAATGCAAACTAAATACTATGTCAGACAGTCCCTCATGACCATGCATGACTTGTGAAAGCCTTCACAACACGTGAAGGTCAGAATCAAACCACCTTTTATTATCCGGTCTCTCCTTCCGTAAGTGTTGATAGGTTGATCATCAACATGTGATCAAATAGGCTCGTACTTTATCAGTGGTGATACAGGCACACATTTGTCGGTGGGTATAAACCAACACTCAAAAAATTAAATTCATAATACTTAATTTGAAGGAGTACTTAGATAGTAAGCACTGATAAAAATTAATGTAAGGTTTATTGTACAGTCTATATGGATATCAACACTATTTCTATATGATTTATTGTACATGTATGGCCATCGTGACGAGATAATATGAGATATGTGAGGTGACTTAAGAATGAGAGCATGTGTGAGATTATTTGACAAATTAAATGATGAATTTAATATATTTGAATTTAAAATGACACAATTAAAAGGAATTAAAAGAATTGAGTAAAAAAAAGAAAGACAAGCTTAGAAATTAAAGTTAAGATTTAAGATGTGTTTGATAAAACTAGCTAGATTAAAATTAAGGCTATAATTTGAGTTAAAACTAAAATAGTGTCTTTTTAAAATACTATTTAAAATTTCATGGTTTGATTTGGTTTATAAATAAGTAGCTTTAATGTTTTATCTATAAACACGGGCTATTTAAATTAATTTTTAAATATTTATGGTGTTAACGAGTAATAACATATATATCAAACAATTACTAACATGTTACCCATACAATACGACGGTAATAAATAACTTATACCTAATAACATATGTACATTCTCAAGACACCCCTGGTATTCACGTAATTTAGTAATAACGAATAATTTTTTTTTGTAACATGTCTATTTTCTTTATCCTTTTTATATTTTCTTTATTTTTTAGTTCTCGTAAACTCTTTTACTGATTTGTTAAATAAATTTTGAAAATAATTAAATAATAAAACAAGATCCCTACTGTAAATTGCATTAAAATACAAAGTGTAAATTCGAAATTTGAAACTATTTAAAATTAAGAGATTAAGTAAATAGGGTAAAATAATGGATAATGATTATATTTTACTTGATTTAGTTACTAAAATACAATGTAAGAATCTTCTGTATTGAGTTGGTTTTTTTAATATAAAAGATTTAGTTACTAAAATACAATGTAAGAATCATTTTAACTATATTTAATAGTTACTTCATTTAGTAATTTTCATTTAATTTATATGAGGGGTGATTTAGTAATTTTAAAATACTTAAAATTTAAAAGTTTAAGCAAAAGCCGTAAATGCTTTATAATATAGTATAGATAGATAAAAACTATTAAAAATCATAAATTCATACATAACATCACCAGATTTTTGTGTAACTTATTTATAAACAACATTAATCGTTTTATCTATAGAGTTGTCTTCTTTATCGCAAATTAGAACTATTAAATCATTCTTACTCTTTAATTAAGAAACCGCAACATATAACCGACAATAAGAGAAAACAAGACGTCGTATGTAAGAAGAGGTTTGTCTTAACCATAAGATGTAAAAATCTTCCGACATTAGATGATATGAGCAACCCAATGACATCTATTAAAACAAACTTACAAATGTAATGATTTAATATTATTATTTCATCGTGCAAATATACAGTAACACTTTAATTTATAAACTGTAATAAACAGTAACTAACCGTATGCAACATCTTTTTTAACTTTGGACTTATTAATATCTTCATAACTCACGAGGTTTAACACATTATCGGGAAAAATGAATATCACCGATAGCTTCAAGGATGGTGTGTTGGTAGAAGTTTATCTTAATCATGTTATCTATGAGTATTTTGCAACCCAAAAGTTAGAAATTATATAATAACCACCTTATTTTACGTACTAAGCAAAGTTTCCCTAATGGTTGCAATAGTCTTGTAACCTAGTTTGAGATACATACATGACATGCAAGTAAGATAATACAAATTATGAAAAAGTTAACGAGACTATACAAATGATATATTTTTAGAATTGCGTTTTAGTACATTAGAACCGTGTCAATGCTGAATTAAAATCTCGGATTTTCATTGAAGAATGACTTCCATGGAAAAAAACAACGATATCATAACCACTTCTCTTTTAATATATGTTAAAGATTAAAGATAAAAATTATGTCGATCGAATCAATTTTTTCTAATCGGGTCAACATCATGCATATGCAAAACCCTCCTAAATCTTGCCCCAAATTAGTAAATATATTATATTTCAACTAATTCATGAGTTAATTACAAAAATGGTCCCTATCGTTGTCACTTATTTGCAATTTTGGTCTTTTAACTTTAAAAATTACAAAAGTAGTCGTTGTCACTTTGTTTCACTTTTGGTCCTTTACACTAACTGACGTTAACTATTGCCGTTAGATGCCCTCACGTGTCTTGCACTGCACATGAGGGTACTTTGGTCATTTTAGACTCTATTATTGTTACCAAACATATTTTGTATTTAATTACCTTTAATTTTAATAATTATTAAACAAAATCAAATAATCATAAATATATATTAGAGAAAATTACTGATTTGATCCTTGTGGTTTGATAAAAGTCACCAATTTAGTCATTTAAAATGAAAAATTACTAAGATGTTCCTTGAGTTTGTCAATTTGTCACAATGTCAGTCCTTTAATTTGACGGCGTTTATATTAACCGTTAATTTGTCTTTTAGTGGGGGTATTATAGTCTTTTCACCCAAATTTATTTTATTAAATATTTCTAACGATTTGAACCACTGTAAACAACCTCATTCAAAACAAATAATTGTGTTGCTCAAGACTTTTATATTGTATCCCCAAAACTATATTTGGTATCTAGAAACATCAAAGAGAGTTAAAATGAAGTAAGTGATATGAAATTCCTAATTCAGAAAAAAAAAAATCTATGGTCAATCAAACACAACCATGGAAGATTAAACAAATTGAAGATGAGAGGAAACTTACGAGCTAAACCCTAAGTGGAACCCAAACAAACCCTAGATCTACTAGAATCCTTTTCAAAATCGAGAGAGAGCTTGAAATGAGAGAGATAGTGATGGTGGTGGTGGCGGTCTCCTAGACGGCGACGACAGTCTTACAAATATATAAAGAGAGGGGGGGAGAGAGAAAGCGAGAGTAAAAAGAGCTTGACATGAGAGACAATGAGATACCGTAAGGTGGTGGTGGCGGCCTTCCCACACGATGGTGGTGGCGGTTTGCCAGATGGTGGTGGTGTGTCTTACTGCACGGTGGTGGTGGGTCTTACAGAGGAGAGAGAGTAGAGAGACATTCGAGATGAGAGATATGGTGAGAGACAATGAGGCGGTGGTGGCCTTCCCAGCCGGTGGTGGTGACGGTCTCCCTCATGGCGGAGGTGGTAGGTCTTACAGAGGTGAGAGACAAATAGAGAGAGAGAGAGAGTGTGGAGAGAGATATGTTGAGATATAGAGATAGAGATAGACTTGAAGATAGTCTGTCATGGGGGAGGGGAAGAAGATTAAAATATCTTTTTGCTGAAAAGACCAAATTGCCCTATAATAAAGACAAAACTAACAACAATTTAAACGGAATGTTAGTTAAAGGACTAACATTGTGACAAATTGACAAACTCAATGACTATTTTAGTAAATTTCATTTTAAAGGACAAAATCAGTGTTTTTTATCAAACCACAGGGACCAAATACTATTTACTCTATATATTAATGACCATGACAACAATTCAGTTATCATATTATTCTTGAACCAAGAACAAATCAAATACTGATTTAGAAGATTGTTGTCTAATCCAAACAATTTTAAACATGGAGTTTGAATAATTACAAAGAATCTACAAAGAAAGATAGAATATATATATATATATATAGAGAGAGAGAGAGAGAGAGAGAGAAAATGGAGATAAAGAACAAAAACTCAATTTTCATACAACATCTAAATCTAAATTATTACAGATATCTATAACAAAAAATCACAAATATGAGAAGCTTTAACAATCCTAAAACCCAAGCTTCTGGAAACTCCACATATCGAATAAGAAGAAGAAAAACCTCATTTCCACTCACAAAATTAGAAAAGATGTGTTGTGGGTTCCCGCAGTCCGAAAAAGAGTGATAGAGAAAGAGAGGGGGAGTTCTACAATCATTTCCACCATTGAAACACTGAAATCTTCATATGGATTGCTTGATTTCTCACACCTACATCTTCCATCACCACAATTGGCGCCGCCACCACTATACTTTCGCTTTGGTTTGTTCTTGGTTTACTTGTGTGCTTTGTTTTTGCGAAAAGATATTCGAAGAAGATCTAATGAAACGATTATTAGATTGGGGTAGTTGTTAAAGGGCGGCGGCGACGGTTTCCGATAATTAGATGGTGGTTTCCGATAGCGAAGATGATGATGGTGGTTCAAATTTGGTGAGCGATGATGGTTGTCTTCAATGTGGAAGAGAAATTGCTTAGATGGTGGTTATGGCTGTGGTTAGATCTGAAATAGATGATGATAGGGTTGTTAGATGGCGGTGATGGTGGTGGTTTATGGTGAACGATGGTGGTGGTTCAGATCCGACAAGATGATGGATTAGTGGTGAATTATTGGTGATTCAAACCCAACACACGACGACAGCGGGGGTTGTATAACAAAGGTGTCGACATCGGTGTTTTACAGATTTGCCACCTGTGGTGGTTTTCGGTGGTTAGATGGCAGTGATAACGAGATGTGATGATGGTGGTTTCCGGAAGTGATGTTATGTGCCGGTGGTTGAACGACGTTAGTGGTGCTGGTTTTCGGTGGTTAGAGAGAATGGTGAGAGAGAGTATTTATGGGGGAAATGTGTATATATTAATTTTATTTATTTATTTAAATATGAAAGATACACTTTATCATATTTAATAACATGAATAATGATTAAATTGACTAAAATACCCTCATACTTGCACATCAGGGCATCTAAGTCGGCATAAAAAACCAAAATTAAAATAAAGTTATTATTTTTATAATTTTTAAAGTTAAAAGAATAACCATTAAAAGTTTCACTTCCACGTATGACTTGAAGAGCCGCCCAGCCCTGCCTGCCCTGCCCTGCCCTGATGCACGATATGAAAACCGGCCCCCGTTATATATACCAAAAAGAATTCGATTTAAACCAGGGAGGGCATCCTCTGTCATGACCTACATCTACCGCTAGATCTCTCTGTATTGATCTCTGATTCCTCAACTCGCAACGATTCACTTCACTCTACCACCTTCAATACAATCAAATCAACAACAAATACAAAATGGGTTGCAGGAATCGAATTGAAGAAGAGGAAGAAGAAAGAAGATCACAATCATCTTCATTTGTAAACGATGCGTTGCTGTTAACAACCATGTGTCTCATTGGCATATCTGTTGATGTTCATATCAAGGATGGCTCTGTTTATTCTGGAATCTTCCACACTGCCTGTGTTGACGACCGTTATGGTCTGTAGGTTTTTCTCGATTTAATTTTATGCCCTTTCCCATCTTTTTATCTGGTTTATGATCTGAATATGTTCATGGGTTCTTGCCAATTGTTGATTTTGAAATCCAATAACCTGGAAATGGGATTTATCCAGGTTTTTATTGGTTTCTTGTTGCTGGGGTTTCTTCAGTTTTTCATGTTAATTTATCGAATCATGATCTAATTCACCTACGGGGTTTGCTGGTTATTGCTATTGGAGTAGATTTATACAGTCAAAATTTGATGTTCAAGTGCATTGGAGAATAGGAATTTCATTTTGTGATTGTTGACATTTTCTCGAACTTGGGAGATTGAGATTTCTCCAATAATCAATCAATGGCAAAATTTTAGTAGTAGAATGCAGAAAGTTAAAATTGGCTCTTTGTATTCTAGAATTGAGTATTAGATTTAGATGAATATAGTTACATTTTGAATGTTAAATGAACAAAAAAAATTGACAAGTAGAAACTTAATCAGTTTAATATGATAATTACTTTCAAATTGCTCATCCAACACCATCTTTTATGATTTTTATATTTTGGTTGTTCAATTATGGTTATAGCTTACTTGATCTTTTGAACCATAAAAGTATCCGCGATCATCTTTGTTTAATGTTATATACTGCATTTTCTATTGGAGTAGCTATTGTGTTGAAGCGAGCAAAGATGATCAAGAAAGGGATTTGTAATTCAAATGTGGCGAATGAGGAGGTGATAGCAACACTTGTAATTCAATCAGAGGATCTTGTTCAAGTAGTTGCAAAGGTATCCATTTGTCACTCCATTTATTTTACTTTTTGTCGTATTTTGTGGTAATCTGATATACAAATATCGTTTTTTTTACAGAAAGTAATTCTTCCAGCAGACGGTGTTGCTGGACGTGAAACTGGAGACGTTACTGGGGCTGTTACATGTTCTTTTCCTTGTAACGGAACTCCATCAACGGAAGCTAATAAAACAACTTCTAGCAAGTCAAATGTTGGTGAACCACATACAAATCAAACAAGGTAGGACTTTCATAGATCCTTTTTTTTTTTGAATATTTTTGTTTATAATTTGTTGAAAAATATAAGCAATCAAAGATAAACATAAGTTTCGCGAAAGAACAATGGTGGGGTTGAGAAGCATTAAAGAATGGATGGTCTTAAGACTGTATAAATCATAGTCACATGGAACTGGGTTTGCTCCGGTACAGGAACTCGGTTGGCTAGGTCTAAGTTTTCGGTACAATTGGGGTAGGTTCATTTCGGTTCGCCTCCGGTACGAAGTAGCAATTTCTTAGGTACGATGTACTGCCTACTAAAATATATAATTATACTAATATTAATTCTCAAAGATACAAATTTCATACTTCCCATAAAAGCAAATCAGATTACCAAAAAAATTAAGACAAAACAGAAAACAGAAACACTTATAATCCAAAAAATGAGAAACAGTGCAAGTTATACATTCTAAACACTTAAATAGGAATTAGAATTAGTGATCGGGAGAGAAGAGTGGGATCGGTGGAATTAGAGTAGAATATGATAGAAATTCAACATTCTAAACACATAAATAGGAATTAGAATTAGTAATCGAAGAATCAAAAGACTGATCGTGAAGTGTGAAAAACAGAGAATCAGTAATTGATGAGTCGGGGACAATGAAACGGCACAGTCTTTCCCGCCATTGAAATTAACGTTCTAAGACTTGATTCGTGTTTTCCATTGCCTGGATCGTTATTAATTGCGTTCCATTTGCGATTGAAAGCCAATGGAATCGATTTTGACCATCAATTTGGTTCGATTTGACCAACGATCCAAATTGCGTTCCATGGTGGGTTTGGTTCGATTTTGTACCGCGATTTGGTACAAAACGTACAGATCGCAGATCATGGGTGTTTCAGCGAACCATGTGACTGATATAAATGTATATAGAAAACTAGATTTGTTTGTAAACTATAGATGCCGTTGACTTATTTGCCAAACATGTCATGTTTTTCACATCCATATTGGCATGATCTCAAATATCTTTTGGAATTTACAACTATGTACAAATAGGAATAACTGTCATGTGTGGTTGGATGTGTGTTTAATAGTGATTATGTAATTTTATCTAGAATCACATCATCAGTAGTGTTTGGGTGTGATTTTGTTGTTTGAAGTTGTAATAATCATATGTGTGCATGCTTGACAAATTCAGATTATATAAGCTTAAAACATAAAATGACGGAATAGATCATTCTTTTGAGAAAATGAGATACGCCGTATAATAAGTTATGCTGCAGTTGGTGTGAAATTGATTATCCAGAACTGATTGTTTGGACCCTAAATAATCAAATAAATAGACCCACAATTTGTTTTCTAAACATTAAAAACCGATTGTTGTGACCTAGTTACTCAGGTTTTAAACACCAACCCAAAATCCCATAATAATATAACACAGGCATTCATGAAACATGCCTAGCTTTTTTTTCTTTTTTTTCTTTTTTTTCTTTCTTAGTGAATCTTTATCCAAATGGGATGCATCATTACTCACATTAATTAGTACAGATGCTCTTCTGGAAATGAGAACGGGTTTGCTAATGGATCTAGACCCGAGAATGCTATTCACTCAACCAACGCTCTTGAAGTAAAACTTGCAGACATGAGAGGTTCAACAAAGGTAACATTCTTTTCTACGAATTTCGATCAAATAGTATACAAACAAACTGAACTTTATGATAGTAGGAAAAACAGCAGAATGCACTTTCTCTAATCTTTGTTTTTTTAAATACAGAAAGGAGGATTGACTGATTCAGATGATAACAGGTAGTCACACTAGTTCTTATGTGATCCATTGTTGATAAACTTTATAATAACCTAAACTTTTTATATGAATTTGCTTATAGCAGAAAGAATGATAATCACACTAGTTCTTCAGAACCAGTTGTTAGTTCATCAGCTACAAGTGAAACCGTCAGTGCGAAAATCTCAAATTCAAATCGAACCACTAAGGTATATAGGAATGTAATAGGTGACTATAGAAAAGAAATGATTTTATCTGCTCACATTTAATCTGGACTATCTTTTCTTCCCTCAGGAATTTAAACTTAACCCTGGAGCAAAGATTTTTTCGCCATCATTTCCAAATAAGAGATCACCGACTCCTCCAGCAATGGCAATGACAACGGGTGCAAATCTTGCATATATTCCTGACAGTTATCCTGGCATCCCGGTTGCCAGTCCACAGCCTGAAGTTGAAATCAGCCCATTTGCTACCCGTTCCCTGCCCATTAAGTTTGTTCCATATGGAGGCAATGATGTGCAACATCCTCCACCTGTAAGTTTAGATGAAATTTCCACTTCACATGTCTTATTTAGAGGTGGAACTCTTGGCTATGGTTTGATTCAAGTTTTTTTATTTATTTCTTATTATCAACTGTTCAAATTGGTATAATATAAAACTGGCTTAAAAGGAAATGGATCAGAAGTAGCCCAAAGTGAATTTTTTTAATGCGTAAAATCTTGTAAACTAACTTCCATAAAAAACTGATATTACGATTAAAAGAATATCGTTCTGTTATCATATTTGACATGCTAATTAATTATAAAAAATATAAATTTTGTACAAAAGTTATCGAGGTTGATCCAACTTGACGAGACCCATTTAGACAATAACGAATGATTACTCATCTTGACTTGCTACCCAGTGTGTTCGACCACATATTTTGCCACCTCTAGTTGTGTTAGTATGAAATTTGCACTAAAGTTGTGTGCTTTCACCTTTGGTTGTAGGTTGTTGGATATATGACAAATAGGAGTCAACCCGTCAGATATCCATATCATCCTATTCAAACGGCACCTCCCTATGTGCAACCAAGCTCTCAAAATGTACTATTTTTTTTTTCAAGTAGTAAATTTACTCTTTGATTTTTTTTAATGAGACATAGTATACAAGGCAATTTTGCGTCGATTGTTACAGGTAATGGTTGGAAGATTAGGACCGGTTGTCTATGTTCATCCAGTTTCTCAAGTAAGATTTTCCTATAATCAGTCAGATTTATGCATTTCTAATCTTTATGTATTTATTTTTGGCTCACTTTCCTCCTGGTTTTGCTTATTTACCGTACAACTTGATGATTCTGTGTTTATTGAAGGACATGGTCCCGCACACGAATGGCTTCTCTCAAGTGTCTACTTGCAATATTTTAACTCCGCACCAAGTCCATGTCCCCAAACATCAAGGTCTATCTGAAACTTTTTACTTAAATATCTGATTATTTGATTATCACAACTTCAAACAATAAAAATAAGTCTAAACACAGACTCTGTTATCAACGCGCTATATCACAGTTGACTATTGATTGTGATTATTAGTTTATCATATTAATCAGTTTCAAAACGAGTATCTAATCACCCCCTAAATTTATCATTTTCGTTGCAGGTACCACAGCGGCCCAAACATTGCAGCTATGTGCAGGTCCTCCATTTATAGCCGGTGGTGGTGGTCAACCACCGTTTGTTTTGCCAAGCCACATTCCCATTTCCCAACCGCCTTACCCTGTGATGCGCCCGATTTCGATCCCTGGATCAAACGGCTTCTTAGTATCAAAATTTTCTTGATTTGATGAAAATAGAGGTTTCCCTGATCATTCATTGTTCCTAGATAGATGAAAAGGTCTTCATCAAGTTTTGACTTCAGTTTTTTTTTTCCTTACTTTGGGTTCAATTTCATTTGCTGGTGGGACCAATTCACCACCTTCATTCTGTTTTGTTGTTTTTGAAATTCAAATACAGGATGGGTTGGACATTGTTGGAGGCGGATCTATGAGCGAAGGAGTGGGTATATTGATTTTTGATAGCGAGTTTGAGTTACATTTTGCGTCGTTTAAACAAACATTTTGTGTAATATGAAGAAGCTTATTTGTTGATTCGAGTTATATTTTACTTTTCATGAATTAGTGTGTAAAATCTGCTAAAAATTACACATCAAATGTGCAGAAAATGATCTAAAATATAATTTTGATGCATACAAGTAAAGATTCAACTCGGTTTGTTTTCGTCTCAACATTGATCTGAATAGTAACATCCTAGTTAGTAGTTACAGGACAGTTTCATGAAAGTTAAGGAAGAAATCTACAACTGTTTTATGTCCATAAAGCTAGCTTTTTGACATCATAATATCATATGATTCTAGGCTCCGAATGAATTTGCCTATAAATATGACATGCTGTTTGATAAAGGTTTTGAATAAACAATCTAAATGATGCAAATTATCATTTTAATATTAATAGTGATATATTATATTATAAGATATAATAATTGTTTAAGCAACATTATGGTAAAAATACTTGATGCTTAATGATTCAAAATACATTTTAAGGTAGAATGATTCAGCAGTATTATACTGAGTCATTCATCACAGTTTTTATTCAGAGGCAACAATCAAATATGCTGAATACTGAATGATTCAACATTCAACGCTGAATGGTTTCATTAAGCAGCAAATAAACAACCCTCTAGTCATTTTTAAAATTTTAGCTTTTTATTGAAGTATTACGAAATCTATAGTAAAACCTAACGTTACACTTGTATCAACTTCTGAAAAAC
Source organism: Dittrichia graveolens (assembly GCA_038502395.1). Taxonomy (NCBI): domain Eukaryota; kingdom Viridiplantae; phylum Streptophyta; class Magnoliopsida; order Asterales; family Asteraceae; genus Dittrichia; species Dittrichia graveolens. Next base: position 79,398,599 of record JARJIL010000005.1, on the reverse strand, counting down.
ATATTAACAAACATATCTTGACTCGTTTTCCAACCTTCCTGACCCACCCATCTCGACACTTCTAATGTTACACTTATATCAACTTCCGCAAATATGCACAAGAAAGCTTAAATAAAAGAATCTGACCATGAAATAGTTAACCGGAAACAAAACGAGATGGAACTACCTTCCATTGCATACATTACTTACGAAACCTCTACTTTTTACCAAAGTTTAAACAAGTTAGCAAGCCAACCTTTCCTTTCCTAGAGACATAAACAAGGTCGTTTTTTTCTATGAAATCATGACGAAACCTAAAACTAGCTGTTCTGTTGTGCTGTAACATATAAAAAAAACACGATCCAGACTGTTTCCTGCTTTTGGGTCCTAAACCAAACAAAGCTTGATCACGTTCTGAGGTATGATAACCGGTGAAGAGACCAGAGATCGACTCTGACATTTACATCCTTCCTGCCTGACCAGGTTTATCATTGTAACTTGCTGTTGGGTGTCCATTCCGAGGTACCTGGTCATCACCAATGTTCTGCTGAACAGCCTGGAGGCAATAAGTAATCAGCATAATATCAACACACAGAGACACAAAAACAGATTAAACTTTCGTTTAAATGACTTATTAGTTATGTGTTTTTAATTCTGTATTTCAGAACAAATTTATCCGACATTTGTTTCAAGTGAAGTGACAATTTTGGCTCGTTAATTTATGTTTGGGTTGATTCAGATCGAATTTTACTTGTAACAGGTCAAACACGTATATTCAAGAATATTAGCTTAAATGGAAACGGCCAAATGGGTAGAAAATTGCACGAACCATCTTAATGCATATGCTTTATAATCTTATTCAAAAACTAGATTATCATTTAAAACAAAATCAGCTTTTAAATCGTATAGACACTAAATATTTATAGACAATCTCGGATTGACCCCACATGCACCAAAGAGTTACTGTTGCTGTTATACAACTTGCCCAACCCGCCCTCAAAGAAGGTAATTGCCAAGTAAGAATGGTGACTTGTGCTAAGTTTGGACTTTGGAGCAAAGAGTTTACCTGCAAGAGCTCTGTCATTCTACCGGTTCCACTATGCATCACACCTCCCAAAACAGGCGAGTGTTGGAAATGATGAACTGAGTGTCGAGTTTGCAGGGGTTCAACAAAAAGAGGCTCATTCATGTCACCAATATCTGATTCTTGTTTCACAACTGGATCCTGCACATTATTTGGTTTTACTGGCTTTGCCCCTTCCATGTGTTTGAAAGGAGCATTTTCGTTTCCAGACCCAGTGGGTGTAGCCGTAAACTGGGAGCTAGTTTGTGACTCTGATGCTTGGCTTGTTGAACCATTCGGTGGGTAAACCGCCAAGGGCAGGACCGAGTGCACTGGTTTACCTTGTGAGGCCCTCAAATGAGGAGGTGGTTGATTGGTTGATAATCCGTTTGATAGGTTAACTGGTTGAAGAACAACAGGGACCACGTTGCCTCGTGCACCAACTGGTGGGAGCGAGGGGGCTAAACCATAGCTGCTTTTAGATGGTGAATTTGGAAGCCCCGGGTCACCCCCGTTCCCAACATAAGTAACAAGCTGCAAATTTTTCTCTTTTGATCTTCGTTTACGCCTACGTTTAGGCTGAAGTTCTGCTGGGAACGGAATTTCGGTTCTTTTGATCATTTCGACATGAGGTGCCACATCATTTTCAGGTGTCACGGGAGCAGTCTGTCCCGGTTTGAAAACTGCGCCCCTTAATGTGATATTTGAGTTCCCGATCCTAACAGCAAGCAGGTAACCAGCATCAAAAGTTGCCTCGACAACACCAGTGACAATCTGTCCAATCATCACTTGAGTTGGATCATTGATTAGATCAACTCGAGAAGTGTTGTTTGTTGGTATAAAACCAGGAGGTGCGCGACCAGCAGCTTGTGAACGTGCCTTTTGTGCTCGCTTTTCACTTGGATCCTTTCGTGGGCGTCCACGTTTTCGCTTTTCAGGAACAATTAGTGAGGCATCGGGCCTGGCTTCTTGGTTCACCGGATCCATTTTCAGCGGCTACAACAACCTGTGCAGTTTTTTGTTTAAAAGTCTTGAGCTTTTATCTGAAAATAAAGACTCAAATTCAGAACCAAAAGAGATGAACACAAGGAGTACACCATATTCCAAAAACGTTTTTAAATTGAATATCCAATTTCCATAAATAACATGCTGTAACGAACGTTGATAAGCAAATTTGAGAAACAATTAATCTAGCTACATTGAGGTAACAGATATATAGAAAACCAAGTTACTGGCTGCAAGAGTCCTCAGAGATGGTGGGATGTCGCTCTTAATAATGATTCTAAAGTAGTTCTGCTATGAAATTTAGAACCTTTGACATACCTAGTTAATGATGATTCGAAATAGTATCAATAATGAGAATAAGTAGCTTCCATATGTGAATAGGAATATATATATATAGGGAAAAGTTCAAACGAGAACTGTTTTTCATACGAGAACCGTGAGAACCAATCTTAGCCGTCCAATTCCCCCTGCTTCAATTGGATTGCCCACCCATGAATTCCTTACATGCACCTTGCCACACTCAATCCCCCCACGCTCTTTATCCATGAATTCCATTATCCAAAATGAACGGCTAAGGTTGGTTCTCGCAGTTCTCGTACGAAATACAGTTCTCCTTTGAACCCTCCCCTCTATATATATATATATATATATATATATATATATATATATATATATATATATATATATATATATATATATATATATAAAAGAAAGTAACTTGACATGGATTGTAAGATTTGGGGAAAAGATTACACATTTACTATGATCAGATTCCATACATCATCTGGACTAAGCTGCATGTATGAAAATTAAGAATACAATAATTGGATTGTGGACCAACAACAAACATGATCAGGAAACTAGCACCTCAATCAGAACGACTATTAAAAGATGGATACAGTATTAAGAAACGACCCGAAAATATTGAGTGGATCCTAATGTAGGACGGCCTAACTTCACGATAATGCAAGCACAGTTTTACTTATCGTTAAATAACTGTCGAACAAAAAATAATAAAGAAGCCTAAAGAATCCAACAGTGGCGACATAATCCGGATTAACACACAATGGCATTAAACAGTAAGCGATTAATGCAAGCGTAGTTTGAGCCGATCAATGAAAAACAGATGAAATGAGATTAGACAAACAAAGTCAAACCATACACGCACCCAAAAAATCAGTAGTAAAGATGGAGTAAGATGCAAAATACCGCATTTTACCGCAAAGTCATTGAACCGAAATGAAATTTGCACTCACCAAACAAGCAATTATGGCTTATCGAGCCTCTTTCCTCCTACAGATCGTTCATCTGTGCATCAATTTGAAAATCACACGCATAATCATGTAAATGAACACATAAACTAGCGAAAATTTATCGAGATACAGGAACAATGTGTCCGATAGACATTGTATGCCGAAGTAGCGACATAGAATGAAAATCTAACCTTACCCTAGGGCTTTAGAGGATCGAAGGAGAAATTGACACTGTGATTTGAAACCCTAGATTTTCTGTGTTTGAGAGTGAGGAGACTGAGAAGGTGACTCGGAGGTAATTACGGCGTTTTATTAAGAAAAATATCGACAATTTGTGCTTCTAATTTTGGCCTGACATTTTTTAAGGTTAAAATTGCAGTTACATCCCCTGAAAAAGTTATCTGTTGTCATATTGACCCTTTTTACTTGAGAAAGGTACGTTTCGGTCCTTGTGGTTTAAAAACCTATGAATAGTGTTCATGAATCATGATGACGTAAATAATGTAGAAAATGTGAGATAATTTGTGTCAATTATAATCATCATTGATACTCGCCATATAATGAGTTAATAACGGTGGTTAAATAAGAGCAACTTCAATGGTTGCTTCACAAGGTGAAATAACGAGCAAAATACCAACATCAGAAGGTAACAACTTTTTATCTCAATTGCTGGAAGGTCATCGGCTATCATGAGTAAGAAGACTACAACTTTTTAAAATTTTTTTCTTTTTAACTAATAGAATTTAAGAAAAATAATTGTGTGCAGGTGTAACATTCCAAAAATTTGTGAGTAATACTTAATTAATATTTTTAGTATTTTCTTATTAATGATTTATAATTCATTAAAGTTGCATTAGTTTAATATATATGTATATACTATGAATTTACTATCTAACTATTTAAAGTGAGAGTGTAAGAGTTTGAGGATTTAAGTTTATAAATGATTAAATACTAAAATGTAATAAGAGGAAACAAAGTGTGTTAAATAATAGAAACTTGAGGGGTGTAATCTGCCATTTGGTTAAACTTAAAAATATAAAAGAGTCACCAAGTCAAATTTAGTCAACAATTCAAGAGTGTATGTGTGTGTTTGTTCGGAGAAAATCGTGGACAGCAAGAACTAGAGGAAATCGGTAAAATTTCCCTTTAATTTGATCTATCAAACTAGGGAATTTAACTTCAAGAGTTTAAGGTAATAAATTTTGACCTAATGGGTGTTTTTGTTGAGCAATCCTTCACTTGTTTGATGGCTTTTGTGTCTAGAGTATATAATCTGTAACGCCTCAATTTTTAAAACATAAATAAAACCATACTCGAGGTTCTTTTAGAAATAAAAGAGTTATTTTACAAATAAGCGGAAGCTACGAAACTGTTTTAAACCCTCGGGTTCATTCAAAAGCCTGAAAGTTACATATTTACATCAAAAGATGCTTTCTCACTAAACAACCGGACGTTAAGTTTCAAAACACATAATATATATATATATATATATATATATATATATATATATATATATACTGTAACACTACTGAATCTTACTGAACATAGCACCCAAAACTGAGTGATCTAACATATCAATAACCTGATATAATAATATACATGCCGTAAATATGACTAGTAGTCTTGAAAGACTCACCTTATAGTCTGTGATGCTATAACAGTCCACAATCAATAATAATCTAGCGAACGCGCCTCTGATAAGCCTCTACATGAAATAATACTGAATATACATCAACACATGCATCCGCTGAACTGAACAACTGAACAAAACACTAGGCACGCCCGTGCCTTACACAAGGTACTCCCGTGCCTTACACCCAGACCACCTCGTGGTCTATAGGCACCCTCTGGGCCTTTCTAGAACAGGGCACGCCCGTACCCTAGAGGTCACGCCCGTACCTCCTTAGGTACGGCCAAGGGCACGGTTGGATCTTGAAGGTCACGCCCGTGCCCTTCAACTGGTAGCAGCAGTTTGGCCGACATACTTGCTGTCTCCGGCCAAAACACCCTAAAAACCCAACTTTAATTCATAAAAACGCTTCTGGGATGTTTTCCTACATCCCAAACAACTTCTAATCCATAATAAAACAACAATAACAATCTGAAATTTGTGATTCACCACTGAATCACTTAAAAACCCATAAAACTTCAAAGTATGTAATCAAGAGTCCTTACCTCCACTTGTGATCAATTAATATCAGTTGTATCCTCTTGTTCTAGCTCCAAAATCTTCAAAGAACACTCCTGCTCCAGAGAATATTGATGTTGTAGGTGAATTTTGTGAAGACTTTGACTATAAGAAAGTCAAAGTTGGCTATTTATATTTAAACTATGGACTAATTGCACAATTAGTCCCTCAACCTTTCCAAGTTCCGTTTTGACGGTTTTAGCCCCTCTAGTTTATAACCACATACTATCTCATATATCCATTAGTAACTCATATACCCCTTTGTACATTTCTCGCGTTAATTTAATAATAGAATTTCCGGGTGTTACATAATCATAATATACTCATCTAGGTGATGATTTAAATTGATCTATACTATTAGATCAAGACATGCATGGATCATTTAGCTTTGAATCATGTTTATGATGTTGATTTTTTTAGATAATGGGTCAAATGGTATTTTGGAGTAATTGATCAAAGGTGTGTATTTTGGTTGTTTAATGTGTTTACCAGCTGTTCATAAATGTTTATAAGTGTTTGAAGTAAACTATGTTATGAAGAACTGAATTGGAAATGGTTTCTGGTCGAAATATATAACTATTATAACCAAACAGTTGTTGAAGTTTGGTGTACACGGGCCATGTAAATGGGTGCTGGCCGTGTAGTGTTACATGGATCATGTAATGCTACACGGCCCGTGTACAACCCTTGTTGAACACATGCCATGTAGGCTTGTTTTGGTCGTGTATAATAGAGCTACACGGGCCGTGTATGGTTAGAGTACATAGTGGATGTACATGGCCTGTGTAGGTCGTGGAGTGCTACATGGGTTGTGTAGTCGATCGTGTAGCATACTGTTAGAGTATGAATTAAGCAATTGAATTCTAAAAAGTTAATTTATTCAATGTAGGCGGACATTGATAACCATAATATTGATTAGAGAAGCATAAAACTAGCAAAATCTTAATTACTGCTAACGAGGTGAGTTTCACTATACTTTCTAATACATGAGATATTTGTGAATATATGTGTGTATATGAGATGATGATGTATGTATCTATACATTGATAATTATGAATTTATGTGATGTTTGAGTGGCAAAAGAGAAGCCTAAGCGACAATAGAGTAGCTTGAGTTGCAATTTATAAACAAAGTAATAATAATCAAGTCTGAGTGGTTTGGAATGAGCCTGAGTGGCAGAATGTCTTTATATGTTCGATTGAATAAGTTATTATTATTACCGGAGTTTTAAATATTGTTGATCGTCAAGATCGTGAACTCACTAAACCTAATGTTTACCAATGTTGATTCTTATTTTTACAAGTGATGGACGTGGTAAAGCTCCAGCGAGAGATTGATGGTTCCCACATTCGTTGATGTTTTTTATTATGAAGCTAACTTTTATATATCAAACTCAAAGTGTTACAAGATGTTTTGTTTCATTATTACGAGAATACAATATCTTTTGGTGTAAATCCTACGAGCTAATATAAAAAAATATATAAAAAATAAAAATTTTGGGTTGTTACAATAGATCTAGTGGTGGTAATAATATATATGTTATAGTTTCATATTGTTAGTGATGCTGATATGACGGTTAGTGATGAATGTGGAGGCTCTAACTATTTTTGAGTTAAAAATTACCTTTTAATTAACACCACCATATAACACTTATTGTGGAATGAGAGGTTTTATGTCCTCTTATGAAATCTTTTTACTTATCATCATACTCACTAGATTAAGACATACGTCTAAATAAAGAGTTGAGACAAAGAAAAAAATTAATAGATTTAACATGTCATCATTTAACGGATAAAAACATAAAATAAGAGGATTTATTAGAAGAAGATTAAATTTTATATATGAAATTTGTCTAACTCCATCTTAATGTGAAAAAACAAAAGCTCTCCTCCGGAAGGGCATTTATACTAGTGAAAGAAACATCTTCATTTTTTTTTCAATAAGAGATTGATAAATCATTATTCTACCTTTTGTTTTTTCTTGATTTAATTGAATTTAGTTATGTATCATTTTTATTGCAATGCACTCTCTCAGTCACAATCCTTCATGTTATAGTGATGAGGCTATGGAAAGGTAAAACTCGTGGGTTGAATAATGTAATTGAACCTATCTCGAGCTCACGGACTATGATGTATCATAAAGTCGATCCAGATTGGTATGATTGATTCATAAATTCATGTCGAATTATATCGTAAGGTTTGTGGTCCTATATGAGGTCCATCACATGTGTGTTGTCAAGAGACGGCCATGTCCAGTCATGCGGTGTTAAATCATATTGCCCCAACACGAGCTCAAGGGTGCAGTTTTATGAAGGCTATTGTAACATCCTCAAAACGGGCCTAGACGTGTCCGATTATGGTACGTCAATTATTTAATTTAATTAAATAATATAAATATATATTCTAGGAAATGATATGAAATATGAAAAAATAAAAGGGTTATTAAAAATATTAATAGATATAGATAAAGAATATAAAATAATAACTGGTTTCAAACGAGGTTTCCAAAAATATCCTCGTTAGTTGAAACGGTTACTCGGGTGTTGTGTTGTATGTTGAAAAGGGGAACAAAATACCCCTTGTGGATAACTTAAAAACCAAGGTCGGTTTTTAAGTCACCCACACACACTGTTTACACACACACATACGAAATACACACACACACACACCTCTTACTCTCTTCTTTTGTTCTCCTTTGTTCTTGAAGAAGAAATCATCAAGGGAGCTGATTTCCAGTAGCAAATTGGTGAATAATCCAGCCCAAATACATCATCTTCATCATCTCCATAGCTATGTAAGCTTTACCTTCCATGTCTCCATTCTTGTGTTCTTCATTCTTGATTCTTGAGTATTGATGGGAAACTAATTAAGTCTTGTTCCAGCAGTGAATTAAGGCTCACAATCATCCCAAAATCAGTTCCTAATCATCATTTCCACCCATTGTAAGCTTATGTTCTTCCTTGCTCTTTATGTTCTTGAAATTTTAGGTTTTGATGGGTTATGGTGATTTTTCAATCAAGAACTGAAATTGATGATTGAAATAGGTTCTAATATCATTTATAAGTGTATAGGAATCAATTCCATGAATTAAAGTAGTGTTCTTGATGAGTTTTGAATTTTGGCTCAAATGGGTCAAAATTGGTCAAATACGGGTCAAACTGATTTTGACCTTCAAAAACTGAAATTTTGTGTTCTAATTGATCTTATAACTTGTTAGGATTGATTAGAACTCAATTGGAGCATTAGAAGTGGTGTTTATGCACAAATCCAATTTTTTAGCCTAAATGGGTCAAAATGGCCAAAATGGCCTAAATCTGTTTTTACAAATCAAGAACTAATTTTTAAGGTTCTAATAGGTTCATATGACTTGTATGAATTGATTAGAACATTAGTTTTGAATTGGAATGGTTGTTTTGCATGAATTGGCTAAAATAGTGAAAAATAGGCCTTAAATAGGCAAGAAATTGGAAAATGATACCAAACAAAGAGTTTAAAGATTTTGGTCAGTTGCAACACCTTCAATACATCATATTAGGTGTATATGGTGTGTTGCAAGTGTTGGAATTGGTCTACACCAGGTTTTGGCCATTATGCGCACGTCTTTGTCCATTTAATTGTGATTTTCGTATGAATTAATTGGATAGGAGTTTTTTATGTTAGAAAGCTTCCACAAGTGTCAAATGGTCCTATGAAACACTAGATTTTTACCAAAATTGATTTGGAATTGAAATGAGCAAAAATGAGCCTGCTGTGCACAAAACAAGCAACAGCTGCAGCTCTGCACACTGGTCGCGGCGCGACAAGGCTGTGTCGCGGCGCGACACCCCTGCACACAACTTTCTTTGCTGTTTTGTGCTATGTATTCGCGTGTTGTTGCTTGGGCTGCTATAGTTAGTTAATAAATGGTAAAATAGCATCATTAGGGTATTGTTTCAAGTATCCTAGACGTTCCTCGCGTATTCAAATGATTGATGCGTAGGTCTTGATATTATAGGTTGAATTGTCAATCCGTGTGTGCCAAAGCAAGGTCGTTGCTTATCCTAGCCTATCAGGTGAGTGTCGAATGACATAACAATTAATATACCTATAATACATATTAACAACGATTACAAAATTGTAAACCATGGTTTGTACACGCACTTGTTCAAGTGTAGGATTGCATGATGATGCTAGAATATACCATGTTGACACAATATAGTATGCACTTGATTAGGTGTATGCTATGATGAGTATTGAATATATATGCGCGCATTAACTGATGATTCGATTGAATCAATTGTTTGTTTGTGGTTGATCCGGATCCTATGGACAAAGCTGTCCTGCGAGAACAAAGCTGTTATATTTAAGGACAAAGCTGTCCTATTTGGGTATAGCTGCAGCTGTACAACAGAGGAATCTGCGGATTCCAAAACGCAACGGTGGACGCTGTATAGCTCCCCCACCGGGGCGGTTGATGTGTTTGGTACCCCAGTTTGGTGCATTGAGCCGGGTTAGCTCCCCTGCAAGATATGTTACCTCCTGACTATGCCAACTCATCGCGAGATGCTAGGATATAACTATCTGAGCATGATTGATGATATGTGATGTACTTATATTGATTGCATGCTATTTGGTACTCACTAGCTATTATAGCTAATAGTTGCTACACTCCACATGTGCAGGTAATCCTTAGTGAGCTCGGGAGCCTGCGGGTAGTTATTGCTTTGGGAGGAACACTGCTTTTATGTTTAAACTATGTTTATGTATGTTTAAGATAATGGTCAGCCGGTTATGTATTCCGTAACACCAACTGTCGTTTGTGGCATCATTTTGAATGTTTATATAGTTTGCCACGTGTTTTTACTTCCGTTGCATTTTTAAATTATAAGACAGGTTTGATTGTTCTATTTACAGTCAAACCCACGCAGTTTTAAATCTCAAATTGTATTTTAAAAAGAAAAATTTGGTTTTCAAAATCACGGTGTTACAGCTATCTAGATTATGACATTCATAAGAGATTATGCACGCACTAGTAGGATGTTAGTGTGGGGGCGTAAGGCAAATCATCCCTTAGTTAAAGGGCTTGTAAGCCTTTCTTCTGATGACCTATAAGCATCGGGGCTTATCAAATGTATAGCATTTGTATCTTTAAAATATTTTTGGGACAATTGCATATAATTTTATGTCATGACATGTATATACAATCCTTATTAAGGATTACGTGATGATAAACGCCTCATCTTGTAATGGGTGTTCAAACCACCCGACTCTAAATGATATACTATGGTTAGGAGGAAAATACCTACCCATGGCCTAAATAGAGACGCACCTAATCCACAAAATCATAAGCTTGGCGAGTAATTAACTTGTTTAGCCTTCATATAGGTACAAAAAATTTGGGTATGAAAATTCTTATTTCTTATAATAGACCGTGTTTATCAAGACAATGATTATAACGGATTCAAAGCTTATTCATAGTTAGTGATTTGACTTACACCCTCAAGCAATACTCGCACTCCATTCCTTTCCTCACATAATCTCATTATTTACCAACGTATCATGTTATAAACTACTTCACACCCATCTTTCTTTATTTACTACCTTTTATATTATTATAATGTTATTTTATGAAAATTTATCTTTGTATTCCTCGTCTTTGTTTGATTTTAATTGTTTAATTACTAAAGCTATTAAAGCAGCAACAATGGTTATACAACAAAATCAACAAGTTGAAAGTTGATAAGGTCTAAAACAAGTATGTAAAAATATATATAAAGGGTTTGTGAATGTGTAAATGATTATTTCGTAACTAATTTGGTATGACTCTAGCACAAATAAAATTGTTCAAACAAAGGTTCCAAATATACAAAACGTTATTCTTACCAAAATTTCAAAGGTGTTTCTTCTTATATGGGTCGGTTAGGTTTTTCTCTATTGCAAAAATGTATTACTACTATACTCCACCTGGCTTATGGAATGGCCAATGACCAATTTATTGGACATTTACAAATGTCTAATGAGCTTTACGCAATGTCTATATAACTTTATAGACGTGTGGTGAAGTTCATTATATATAATTACATTTTGCAGGAAAGTATGAACAGTACTTTCCTGCTAATGGTTGTATAATTCGGTACTTAAAATATAATCAAAGCTGCATGTAGTCGGGCTGGATAAGTCGGATAACCTTCAACCCTTAGGTCAAGGGTTTAAGACTGATGGTCTCTTTTTATAGCTATTTATTTTTGTTTAAAGAATCTTAGTTTCCTTTTCCCATTTCAATTTTTCTGTTTTATATTAAATAAATTTATTTTATATTTTTCTCTTATAACTTTTAATATGTAACATTTAATAATTGTTGAATATTACAGTGGGCATAGAAATATCTCGTTAACCAATATGTTCAACACGGTTGACAAATCCAACGAGGGTTTCTAAACCACCTTTTAATACATCACCTTTTAAAAAATCACAATGTATGTGTTTAATAAACCATACTTAATGTGGCAAAATGTTTATATGAAAAACATGAATGGATGTGCGAGTTTTTGTAAATGCTTCTAAGTAATGGTCATGGAAGAATTGCCTAATTGCATGGAAAAGACAATATAATATAGGTGATCAAGAATTTTCGACACTCGTAATATAAACAACCGCGTCATAATATATACTAGCTTAACACCTCGTGTATAAACACGATGGATGATTAAAGTCAATTTTAAACGTTGTAGGTTTTTAAGAGTACTAACATGTATAGAAATACAATTGTAAAACATACATAGTAATATAAAACGTATTCTGAACATAATTGTTTTCTGTAGAATTTCTTAACCGCGATTTCTTTGTAGGAGTTGAAGATTGTCCCAATAAAGGTTTCTTTGAAGACGATGAAGAGGGTTGTTAGTTCTCCATAATTGTTAACTATCAAAATGAAGAAGAATCAGAGCAACATGTGTGATGTTGAAGTGCAACAATGTTTATACAATTAAGATATAAAAGCCTACAATAGTTACGATCCTCTAATTAATAAGCATCCATATTTGAAAAGTAATTTAAAAATGAAATAGTGAGCGGCTAGTATTTCAATTCACGCGTTGATGGTTTTAAATATTTTTATTGTTTTTAAAATAAACATATTTTTAACTAATAGATAATGGCATTGGAAAGTTTCTAGATTTTATGTCACTATTTACATATGTATTGTTGGATAATAAACATATATTGTTTACCAAAACTAATCACCTATAAATATGAAAAGTTTGTAAATTTAGAAAACTTTAATGTCTCAATTTAGTTTGAATTTTGAATAATCACACTTGATATAAGGAAAGTGATATATTAAAATATGAGGTTGTGATTGTAATTATAGGGAGTTTTTTAGAAAATTTGTGAAATAGAATGCTGTAATTTGTAAAAAAAAGAACGATGATATTATCATCCTTTTCTTTTAATACGGTTATTAGATTAGATGGATCTAAGATGCATTTTTTTTTGGCATTGTAGGGTCCAACAATATACCAAAGTTATCAATCTCATTCCAATGTTTAATGACTCCATACATGACAATGCCCTAGAGTGTCCATCATGAATAAATGAGTAATGGACAATCAAGGCTATTACTTTGTAGCAATAAGGGGGTGTTTATTTTAGCTTACGAAGGGTTTTTTTTCCGGACTTATTTTTTCATAAGCTCGTTTTTTCTGGCTTATTTTCTTCTTCTAACTCATAATAAGCTCAAAAATCTGAAAATAAGCCGGAAAAACTAGCTTATAAAAAATAAGCTCGAAAAATAAACCCTAAATAAGCTAAAACAAACATCCCCTAAGTATCATAAATATGTTATATTTGTCGAAATACTTGCATTTTCACTACATGGAAATAGGAAGTTCCAAAAAAATGGAGAAAAGGCAAAAATAAGAACATGGAGGTGACCTTTTAGTGTCCGTCAAACTCATTAGAGAAATATAAAAGTCATAGCAAGATAAATAATTATAAAAAAATTAATAAAATATGTAATAAAAACACACATCAACCTTTGTCATGTGATAAGGTTTTTTTTATTTATTTATTAATTTGAGGTATATCAGGAAGCATATCTCTATCTATTTATCGATGCATGATTGTTTGCATTCTACTTCTCTTATACCTCGCTTACATGAGTTTGAGTTCTATTGTTATTATATATCAAGCTTCATGATGATCTTTAGAGCACATTGTAGCCACTTGTATATCAAATATTGATGAAGATTAATTTTGTTTAAAAATTGTAATAATATTATGGGTGTATTCGGCAACGGGCTTATGTGGGATTATAGGGGTTGGAATTCTAGTTTTCATAATCCCAAACCCTCTAGCCCTGTTCGGATGTTACAATGTTGAGGGGATTATTGAAAACATAATCCCTCATAAGCCCTAAAAATAAAAGTTTTTTCAAGTAGCTTATAACTTGGGTTTTAAGTTATTAATTAATCAACATCAGCCCCAACTCCAGCTCAAGCCTCAGCTCCAGCTCCAGCCTCTTTCGCCAAACACACCCTATTACTTTAGTTAACACACCATATTACTTTAGTTTTTTATGCCATGTTGGAATGTAAATTGTACTTTCAATTATGGTAATATTTTATTATGTTTATTATAATACTAGCTTATAGACTTTTGCACGCATGAGTGTTGTAAAAGTTAATATTAAACAGAATATCATAACACTGAACGTGAAACTCAAATTTTGATTTCATTATTTGATTAACAGTAAAAATTTAATCAGAAAAACATTTTTTTAACAAAAATATAATACTCTATGTGGCATTTATGAAAAAACCGCATAAAGAAAATAAATATTTTTTTAATCAAAGGATTCATGGGTGTTCAAGAAACATGGTAACAGGATACGTATTTATAGAAAATTCGTTATAATAAACATATAATTGTTGAAAAATATGTGTAAGTAGCTGATAATCGTTCATACCGTTAAATTTGATTCAAAAAATTGTTTAGAAAAATGTGTAAGTAGCCTAAGGGGTTTAATTTTTGAAAATATATCGAAGTTGTCACATTTTACTATTGTGTGTATTTAATTTTAAAAACTATAATTTAATGTACTGAAGTTTCAAAATCTACCATTTAGTGTATCATGACCCTTGATAGTAGGTTTCTAGCAGGTCAACGTGTTTCTCAATACACTAAAGGCTAAGGTAGATTTTAAAAACTTTGATACATTAAATGATAGTTTTCGATAATAGTTTACTATTAATAAGTAAATTAAAATAAGAATATGACATGTTACCTACGAAACAAGTTTTACAATACACTAAACGGTATATTTTGAAACTTTAGTACATTAAATGATAGTTTTCTAAGTTAGATACACACAATAGTAAAATGTAACAATTTCAATATATTTTTGGAAACTAAACCCTAACTTAACTTATTGGATTGAGCCACTTCAATACAATTTGTTAAAGTAATAATGATAGACAACTGGACAGGTAATAGTTGTAATGCCGTGGTTCGATAAATAATCTAGTATAGTTCCTTCAAATATATGTTGGTTATATATTGGAATTTGTTAAGCATTTATACCGACAGATAAGATAAGAGTAGTATTGCCTATGTTAATAGTTTTGATAAAATTTAATCGTCTAGTATATTATATCAAACAATATGTTACACTCACATTAATAATACAAAAAATTGCTAAACGGTGTTGGAGGTAACATAGAAACATATCGGAATATCTTGATACAAATAAAAAATATTTAAAGTTATAAACACATGGAGTAATACATCATTGCATCTCTCATCGATTGAATTCCAAGTAAATAGGGGAATGAACTAACTTTGATTCTATATCCAATATGTGATAACAAAGAAGAATAACTTGAATATATATTGGGATAAAAGGATCCGATGGTGGAATGTATGTTTGCTTGTGGAATAAGGATGCTATTAACCATACTCTTATATAAGGGACTAATTTTAGCCTTAGGATTAATGAAATCAATGGTCTAGATTGTATTTTAAAAATTTGAACGGAGTGGTATTTTCATAATTCGTATGTGATTTGTACTGAATCACCTGTGATTGAATATTAAAATTCTAGGACTATGTTTTTTACATTGAATTTATTAAACACTATTCTTCAATAGTTTTGTGATGTATGCAAATACATTATGTTTATTTCAAGTTTCTAAACATATATGTATGACGCAAAATAAACGAGAGAATAAAAATATTAAAGATAATAAAATAAAAAAATTTATTGTATCCGGACTTATGAAGTATGAACCATGTATCTGGACTGACCACATTTGGGGCCCAAATGGCCATAGTTTCTTACAAAGGGGTCCAATGCTACATCGAACGTTGTCGTTTTAAAGAAGTGTAAGGTTAGCGGCGTACCTCCTATAGTTATCCGATCATCCTTAAACCCTCACTCATTAACGCCGCCGTATCATATCGCCAAACACTCCTCCGGTCAACCCCCCCTCCAACTGTCGCCGTAGCTTCAATTTATCGAAATCGTTTTTCAGATGGATGAGGGTTCAAATCGCTCGTAATTTAAGCTTAGCGTTGGATTATCGCAGAGCTGTCGCGTGTTCTTTTGCATCGATTCTGTCCCTCTCGGCGGCGGCGGCGGAGTATTCTTTTGTTAAGATTCGTAGGAAGAGTTACCTTTCAGGCCGGTTTTATTTATCGACTGTTGCTTCAGTGCGAGATTCTTCCTGCGTGAAGACTATGGGTTCGCAAGCGGCGGCGGAAGTGGAGTGGCCGGCTAATAAAGTTAGGGACTCCTTTATGAAGTTCTTTGAAGAAAGGAATCATGTTTACTGGAAATCAAGCCCGGTTGTTCCTGTCAATGATCCTACGCTTCTTTTTGCCAATGCTGGTTTGTTAATTCCTTCTCATTTAGTTGCTTGCATTACGATCGAATTATTTATTTTGGCGTAATCTTATTTTATTCATATTCATCAAATTCATGATTTTGGAGTAGTTTTGGGAGTTTAGAACATATGTAGAAATTAGGTATTTAGTGAGAAAAAAAAAATTCGATTTTGAAGATTTGATTTCTGATTTCCAGACTAGGTCTCTTCAAGTTCAGCCTTAAGATCAAAGGTCAAACTTGAAGATTCATATGGTAACTAAAGCTTACAATAGATTGTAATGACAAGTAATATCGATTTATAATAATTTGTAGCATAATAGGTTTTGTGATTAAGAATTGATAAGCACAAGCTTAAATCAAGCACGAGCTTAAACAAGTGGTAATTCAAGCACAAGAGCGAACTGCTCTCCTGAAGGGTGTTATATTCATTTCATAAGGAGAAAGTCAATCCCCTTGTGTTACAATGACTAATGTATACATCACATGACCTATGCTCTCTCACGCTTACAGAATTGGATTCTCTCCACTAAGAAATGGACACGTGTACTGTGCTAATGACACAGGAATCAATACATGTGTTGTAATAACTAATAAGATATAGGAAAAAAACAATTAGAATTAAATACATTGCTATGGAACAAGACAGAAGCTCCTCAAAAATCAAATTATCTCTAATTTTGAAGCAATGGAGTATGTTGTATATGTCTCTATTAAGCTTTGAAAGAATGCTTGTACACGATGGTGAATGTTTGGATGTGCGTTAGAAGTGATTATTGCTTCTTGAAGAACAGAACATCAGATTATTAGTCTTTTTAAAGGTAAGTGGTTACCTAATTATCCAAGTTCGAGGTGTTGTACGAGACTGGAAAGAATATTCTACACCTTTGATCCATATATAGTTACATCTCGTTACAGCAGCTGCTTTCTAGCTTGTAAGTATGTGTTACTTTTGGCTTTTAACTTGCATTTTAATGAACTTAGATAGAGGTGGATTGAAATAAGTTGGTAAGATCTTTGGTTGAGAATAATTCTGATCCATAAAGTTTAGAAGTCCCCCTTTCAAATATGGTATGAATTACAGCTGATCTCATTGTTGTCAAACTACTTTGCAGAAACGCTGATCCCTTTTATATATAAGCTTTTTCTTAAAAATTTGTAGGAATGAATCAGTTCAAGCCTATTTTCTTGGGTACTGCTGACCCTAACACTTCCTTGAGCAAACTGACTCGTGCCTGCAACACTCAGAAGTGCATCCGAGCTGGTGGGAAACATAACGATCTCGATGATGTTGGCAAAGACACATATCATCACACTTTCTTTGAAATGCTTGGCAACTGGTCATTTGGCGATTATTTCAAAGAGGAAGCCATTGGATGGGCATGGGAACTTCTTACAGTGGTAACAACATGAATCTCTTTTTTTAATCTTACCACGAACTTGGCATTTCAGCTAGCTGTTCTATCATTAGTAGTTTATTAGAAGTAGTTCACTTCTACTTTTCTTTCTCCTGTTTATTTGGTCTTGAACTATTGATGTGCAGGTTTATAAGCTACCTACTGATCGAATATATGCTACTTATTTTGGTGGTGATGAGAAATTGGGCCTTCCTGCTGATAATGAAGCTAGAGATATATGGCTCAAATATTTGCCACCTGCACGAGTTTTGCCTTTTGGTTGTAAAGTAAGTTTCTTCCTCTGTTATTAACTTATTATTGGCAGTCTTCTCTGATCAATGGTTCTCCCTTAATAAGAATACTTGGAGGCTTGCAGCCAAGAAGAGCAAACTAATATTGTTTATTCACTTGTTTGATTTTGTGGTAGGACAACTTCTGGGAGATGGGTGATACTGGGCCTTGTGGACCCTGTACTGAAATTCACTTCGATAGGATTGGTGGGCGTGATGCTGCTGAGTTGGTTAATAATGATGACCCTACATTGATTGAAATATGGAATAATGTGTTTATTCAGGTAAAGCTTGAAAATTTGGCTCATGGGTGTAAGCATGCGTTGTTTCTGCGTTCAATATATGGGCATTGTGTTGTGTAATTCTAAATATTTTATCACTATTTTGCAGTTTAACAGGGAAGCTGATGGTTCTTTGAAACCTCTGCCTGCCAAACATGTTGATACGGGAATGGGTTTTGAAAGATTGACTTCTATTCTTCAGAACAAGTTGAGCAACTATGATACTGATGTCTTTCTACCTATTTTTGATGCTATTCAGCAGGTAATATAAATATCATATGGTACTATTCCATTTATTAATTGCAATTTGCGTTCCTTTTGACTTTTTCAACTGCCAAGTAGGCAACTGGTGCTAGACCATATTCAGGCAAAGTAGGTCCAGATGATGTGGATGGAATTGACATGGCATACAGAGTTGTTGCTGATCACATCAGAACTCTTTCAGTTGCCATTGCAGATGGTTCTTGTCCAGGTTGACGTGGAAACCTACTCTGTTCTACCTTAGTGTCTTAAAATATCAAAAACCTTCTTTATTTTCTTCTTACTCGTATATATGACCATGGCATCATAAGACTAGCATTTGTACCTTGTTTCATGTGCATATTATAACTAGCATGATCGATTGCAAATAACATGCCCTAACTTTGTGATAATATTCTTGCTTTATAGGCAATGAAGGGCGTGAATATGTTTTGCGCCGCATTCTTCGCCGAGCTGTACGTTATGGAACAGAAGTACTGAAAGCACAGCAAGGATTCTTCAATGGGTATCTGTCCAATTATCTCTTCAGAATAATAATTATCATTTATTATAATGTTTGTTTTTCTCTTACTAAAGTTATTTTTTTGAAGGGTTATCATATACTTGAACATTGGTTGAATAATCTAGTTTGGGTTTGTAATATCTGGTGTTTTTTTGTCATGACGGAATTAGATTGGTAAAAGTAGTGGTGGATGTAATGGGCCATGTTTTTCCTGAGCTAAAACAACAGGAGGCGCACATTAGAGAGGTGATAGCTGAAGAGGAAGCAAGTTTTGGGAGGACGTTACTTCATGTAAGCTTGATATTCATTTCTGGCAACCTTTTGTCATTATAGAATCATACGATACACCTGTTTTTCAAATAAAACGAAGATTTAAAGTGAAAAAAATTGAAAAGGCTGTGAATGATTGACCTAAATCTTCATTTTATACATATAAAGAATGAATTTTTTGCTACGGTTCTCTTCTATTTTGAACCGGTTCCCTCTATAAATATTCTCTTGACCCCCATAAGAATAAAACAAGAATGAAAAGGAGAAAGCGTAAGATGTATACAAGGATTAAGTGCTTGTTGCTATCTATAGGGAATTGAGAAATTCAAGAAGACGGCTCAAGATGTTCAGGGAAAGATATTTAGTGGACAGGCAAGTTTTCTTTTGTTTACATTTTCCGTTCCTGCTATGATGTTCTTTTCATAAATGATATAAGATTCATCGAGTATTCAGTTGGTGCCCTTTTTTGTAAATGCTGCAAACTATCAGTCGTTTCTCCTTATGATACAACGGTAGTATAGAATGTTTTCTTTCATTTGTTTTTGGAAGCACATTTTTTTTATGAGACGTAACTACTCAGGGAAATCACTTTCAGATTCTTTTAGTTTTTCATTTTTCCTTGATCTTATTAAACAAATCTTCTGGTTGCAGGATGCATTTGTTTTGTGGGATACTTATGGATTCCCATTGGATCTGACTCAGGTGTGTGAAGGCTTTTTTGTCTTCTTTTCTTTTTGCCCCCTAAAAAATTTATTGTATCATAAACTTATAGTTTCTTATTTCAGTTAATGGCAGAAGAAAGAGGGTTGGTGGTTGACGTTGATGGTTTTAATGTTGCTATGAATGAAGCTAGAGAAAGATCAAGGAACGCCCAGAATAAGGTTTTCATCAGTTTATTCTCTCTCTCTTCTTTATGTCTAAAAAAGTAACCTGTTGACTAATATAACAATCATCTTTTTCTCAAACATCCAAAGGCTGTAAGTTACAGTTACACATTCTTAAAAAAAGAAATGTTATTTTAAATGAACCTTATTTACTAATGTTTCCTGATTTGCTAACATAATATTGTAAACAGCAAGCTGCCGTTGCAATTGTCATGGACGCAGATGCAACCTCAGCATTGCATAAGAGAGGGGTGGCCACAACAGATGATAGTTTCAAGTTTACATGGTTTAAGGTATGTAGACGCACCTGTTTCTTTGTCAGCTAACCGTTAATATTTTATTTTGTAAGTTAATATCTAATTCTTGAATGCTGTATAATATGAGGTGGGATGATGATTAATCCTGCTGATTCTTACGTTTTGTGCAATTTCAGGATCACAAAAGCGTGATAAAAGCCATTTACACTGGCAGTGAGTATGTGGAACGTGCTGATGCTGGCGATGATGTTGGTATAATTCTTGAGAGCACAAGCTTTTATGCTGAACAAGGTGGTCAGGTTAGTGCTGGATAACCTCCAAAGCTGGTGTAACATCTACTTACATGTTTCTTTTTGTTGAAACGTGCTTCAAATTCTGACATGGTTTTCTGTGTATTTTAGATATTTGATACTGGACTACTTGGAGGTGCCTCTGGATCATTTGAAGTTTGTAACGTTCAAATTTACGGTGGTTTTGTGCTCCATCTTGGTAAAATTAGTGGGGAGTCTGGCCAATTTTGTGTGGGAGATGAAGTGATTTGTAAGGTAAGCTGCTGAAATACACAGAAAATATAATATAAGTGGTGGTAATTTCTACCCCTTTATTTATGAATCGGTAAATTCAGGTTATGCAACAGGATAAACGGGTAAAAGAAAGAAGTTAACTAAAAAAGGATGGGTCCTATGGTCAAGTCACCAAAAGTGTATCTTTGATGTATAAGGCGGCCTAAATCGTTATATTTTAAATATTCAGATTCATATTTGACGGTAGTTTTATATAAAATTTGAACATTTAGATTTTATGGACTAAATTTGCTTGAGGTCAACACAACTCGTACCAAAAGTTATCGTTTTGTCCTGTGTATTTTGCTACCTCAGTTTATGGTGTTTGGGATGTCTTGTTTCATCTTTTTTTGGGAATATTGTGTAGGTTGACTATGAAAGACGCCAGCGCATTGCTCCTAATCATACCTGTACACACATGTTAAATTTTGCTCTCAGGGTAATCTAAAGATGATGCTTCCTTAACCTTATTGTCACATTGATTGATCATTTTCAATTATTTACACTTTAAATATATTTGCAGGAAGTACTTGGGAATCATGTTGACCAGAAAGGATCCATTGTTCTTCCAGAAAAATTAAGATTTGACTTCTCACATGGGAAGCCTGTAAAGCCAGAAGACCTTCGTAGAATTGAATCCATTGTGAATGACCAAATTAAAGCTGAACTAGAGGTTTCTGCAAAGGAGGCAAGCCTTGCCGATGCAAAGCGAGTAAATGGTTTACGAGCTGTTTTTGGTGAAGTAAGTGGTCTGAAATCAATGCTGGTGTTTATATGTAAAATATATGGATATTAGATTGCACTTTTGCGTACAGGTGTATCCTGATCCAGTTAGGATTGTTGCAATTGGTAGACAAGTGGAAGATCTTCTGGCTGATCCTGAAAATGAAGAATGGTTGTCCATATCTGCCGAGCTATGTGGAGGTACATCCATTTTCAATATTCTTATCATGTTGAGCTGACAAGATGGGCCTGTTGAGGGGTTAGGCAACAGGTCAAAATGCGCTCAGGTCGAAACACATCACTTTTAGAACCGTGTTGAAAAGTGCAGGTTGGGGTTGCCCCACAAATGCCTTTTTATCCTTTTAAAAAATATTCTATGAATAGTTTGTGCTATTTATGGTCACAGGAACAATATCTTCGCAATAATAATTAATAATAATCTAAACTCTAAAATCGTTGAATAAACAATATTCAAAAGGATGTATGCATTAAAAATAGACTTTGGTCACTATTCGACCTATTTGACCTTTTCCTCCTATAACAAATAGACCAATTCATAATCAAACCGGTCGAAATTTGGACCTCAAATTGCTAAAAGACTTTTATTTTTGTTTTTTGTGTTAAATTAATTTTTATGAATAATTAAATATACCTAGGAACCCATATTTCAAACACACGAGAGGCAAAGGCATTTGCTCTTTTGTCCGAGGAGGGAATTGCTAAAGGGATTCGGAGAGTTACTGCTGTAACAACAGACTATGCTTTTGAGGCTATCAAAAAGGCATCTGAACTTGAGCTGGAAGTTGATCAGGCATCAAAGCTGGAAGGAAGCCTTCTTGAACAGGTTGGTTATACCTATATGGGTCATGATTTGGGTTTTGTTTTTTCTTCTGTGGTTCTAATGGGTCAAACATGTCAAAGCTGTTCTTAGTCATCCGATTTTTATTCAAAACATAAAACATGCCAAAATGTTTTTTTTTCCAAAGGAGTTGTAAATTGTAACTACTATGTAATAATAGTGTTTGTGGGATGGCCTGATCTAGCCCACACTAAATTCACACGTTTTAAACCAATCCCTATTTCACCCAGTCACCTGTTACCAAACTCATCCCTTGTTACCTTAAATGATACACATGCACATTTTGTAACATCTTTCATCCCTTTTTGAGAATCCAAATTGCAGGTTAGTCTCTCTTCCCTCAAAACCTCACCTACGTTACTACTTATTTTTGTTCCTTGTTTTTTATATATTTTTTAAATTTATATGATTCTTGTTTCTTCAGAAAGTGACCTCTTTAAATGGTCAAGTAGAGTCTGCCTCCATTCCAACTGCAAAGAAGGCTGATCTCAAGGCAAAAATCTCAATTCTTCAGGTAAGATGATATTCTTTAGAGTAATCATACATATGCCTACTAATAACTCAACCTAGAGATATGCCTAACCAATGAAGGTTTGACACTTTTCTTATTCATTATCACTCCTATTCATATTTTACCTTCATTTTGACATATGTATATCTCCTGCTTAAGCACATCTTTAGGTAGATTTATTAAGCATATGAACCAATTTTTTATTCTTAATAGTAACAGTGTGCTCTGGTCACTGAAATATGTCAATAAAAGATGATAACTGTCTGTATGCATTCAGAATCAAGTAATAAAAGCAAAAAAGAAGACTGCTGAAGAGAACATACGCAAAGCTGTTGAAGCTGCCACTAATGCAGCTGAAGTTGCCTCTTCTCAAGGAAAGGCTTTCTGCATTTCACATGTTGGTGTAGGGTCGGATACTGCTGCTATTCGTGAAGCGGTTGTCAAAGTTATGGAGCAGAAGGTTGTTGGAAATATTTCGGTTCATTTGTTTTTTTGTTGTTGATATTTTCCTTTTTGAATGCGTTTTGGTTTGTGGGCAGGGAATGGCGGTGATGGTTTTTAGCACTGATGAACAATCAAAGAAGGCCTTAGTTTGTGCTGGTGTGCCAGAAAAAAGTGATAAAAGCAACCACTTGAAAGTTTTAGAGTGGCTGAAGGCGGCACTGAAGCCCCTCGAAGGCAAAGGTGGTGGTGGGAAAGGTGGTCTTGCTCAAGGCCAGGTAAGCTTACTCTTATTGCATTTCCATAGTCTGGGTGGGTTATTTTATTAACATAGGTCAAAATTGGTCAATTTTTAGTGCTGTTCAGGTCAGTTTGGCACTGATCACTCTCTTCTTCCATTTTAATCTTCTTTAATAACAAAACCAAAGATTACTATAATAACAAAAAACTTGTTTTAATTTATCAAATGATTTAGAAGGTCAAATGCACTAAAAAAATAAAAGTACACCTGGGACTGCTTTTGACCTATATGGCTTGTTTCCCTTTTAGTGGTAAAACATAACCCTTCACAACTTTCTAATAGCTTATGACTATATCACACTTACTTTTAGGGACCCGATATAAAACACGTGGACGAAGCAATAGACGTTGCCAAGTCATTTGCATCACTCAAACTGGGCTGAAGACGACATTGTAAACATGGTTTGGCACATACTTTTACGCATGTTGACTTGCAGGACTCATTTGAGCACATACACGCTATGATCGGTTTGGGTTTTATGAAATCATATAGTGAATCGAGGATGAAGGAAAAAAATATTAAATGTTGAATTTTAACGTGTTTCGGTGACCATATTATACGTGACTAACACATTGGGTTGTTACTATCGGGCTTTTATACTTGTGTTTACCTATCAAACCTGATCGTGTTTACTCATATTGAAAATTTTATCATATAACTTGAGCTACCCGTATGACAGAAAAGGTTTTTAATTTAGTGAAATTTATAAATTAATTAGTAAAGAGGATACATAGATGGTTGCTGTAAAGATTTAAAACCAGTCTAAATCAGAATAATATGATAGCATTCCTCCAAGGTTGAAATTGGTTTACAAAATTCTATGTGTTCATGTTATTTCTTTTTACTCTTTTATCTTTTTACTTGTAACACGATATACATGTGTATATATTTTATTGATTTTGACATATGTGTTGATCTCGTAAGTATATAGATACAAAGTATTGTAAAACACAACAATACTTGAATATTGAATCTCGACAATGATAATGACAACCATTATCTGTTGGATCGTAATTGTACAATACAATTATAGTGTAATATGTAAAAACCTGTCGATACCCGAAGGATATGACACAATGTGATGGTGTCAATCAATCTCTTTTCTGTCTCTCTCATCTCTCTTCGGCATTTAAATGCGATTCTTTTTTTTCGATACGCGCCTTTTGCGGTGGTGTTTGTTTCGGTATCATACTTTCACCACAGGATGCCGCGGGTATGCTTGAGGTACATGCTAAAATAAACAAATATATTTAAAGATTCAATTTCGGCCTAATAAACCTATATTCAAAAGGCATATAATTTCAGGAAGATGATTTGTATAAAATAACTTTTTACTATACACAATAATTAGGGTTTTTGCCCCCTATAAATCTATATACATTTTTTTTTGTTATGTAAGGAAAAAAAAAAAACTTCTGTAAACCGATAACTTTGATACCAATAATACAGCCAGTTACCAATGAATCCAGATTTAGTTTGATCTCAGTGGTTGGTTAATCGAATTCTTCATTTATAGTTCAGTTATCATCAGGGTTGTAAACGAACAAGATGTTCATGAACCGTTTGTGAAATTGTTCGGCGGGAAGTTCGTTTATGTTCGTCTTTTTAATCAACAAATGAACATGAACAACATTTTTCGTTCATTCATTTAATTAAAAGAACAAACACAAACAAAGCTTTCGTTCGTTCATTTATGTTCGTAAACGTTTGGTTATCCGTTCGTTTATGTTATATATATATATATATTGTGTGCGTGTTTGTATATAATGTTTATTTGTGTTTAATAATGTTGGATTTGTATTATAGCTTGTGTTCATTTGTTTATCATTGAAATTAACAAACAAAAAATACACGAATTAACAAATCTTTTAAACAATCGAACACACATGCTCGTTCGTTCATCGTTTGTGTTTGTTTATTTGTTCGGCTAAAGTTAAATGAATGAATACGAACACAGAAATCCGTTCGTATTAATTTATTTATTCGGCTAAAGTTAAATGAACAAACACAAATTCGTTTACGGCCCCCGGATATCGAATTACCATACTCACGTCCCCACTGAGGCACACCACTGTAGTTTTATGCTACTTTAACCCGAGACCGAAGACCTTCTCCACTGTTCTTCAGTAGTGATCAACGGATTCTATTCTTACTGTGAAACTGAGAGCGAAATTTTGTGCTTGTGATGGCTGATTTTGCAGCACCTTCATTCTCTTTAGGGCTTGATTGTGACCTATTCGATTCGGAGCCTCGAATCACTCTTGTAAGTCAATATATAGATCCTTCTTCGTCAAATAAATTATCCATATCTGATGTAAAACTCCAAGACACCAATGACGACTTTGAAACCCTAATTGTCGATGATTCGGAGCCTGAATTTGATGATGTATATTATCCGAAGCTGAAGCGCCTCCGCCGCGGACCCACCTTGGATGCTACATCATCATCGTTTTCAGTCAAGGCTGAGGTGGAGTTGGTTACAGGTGATGATTTTTTTTGTTTGGTTGTTTGTATAATGTTAAAACACCAATATCTAGAAGGCAATTACATGTCATAATGGAAGAAAATAGACTTTCTGTTATTTCACAGTTACAAGTATTAGTTCTGGTTTCCAAGTCAAAATGGGTGCACTTTAATTAGGTTTTCATTTTTGATGACAATGTTAATCAGCAGGAGCAAACATCAATTTAGTTACATTATTGTATGCTGAACTTACCATGTGCCCCACCACACACACACAGTGTCAATCTCAATATCATGATTATAAACCGAAGTTTTATGTTCTTGACTGAAGTTATTGTCTTCATTTGTTTCTTGTGCTGCCCCATTTGTGATTCTTTGGTATGCAATAAATCTTGAAACATGAAGAAGAAACAGTCTGATGGCATTGTTGGTTTTTCTATATTTAAATGTGAAGAACATCTCTTTTCTAATGGTAATTCTTTAGCTATGGATATTATGTTATTATATGTACCATGAGTTATTTTCTGGAATCTAATATCTCTGTTTTGCTGTTTGTGATTGTTGGTTTTTTCTTGTCACTTCATTACTAAATGAACTAGGGGTTTTGACTATCAACTAACTAGGGAAGAGAAAGCAAAATGTTTCAGATGCTCAGGAGCCGGTTTCAATAAGCTGCAATAATCTGGCGTATCCGGAGTTAACTGTCTGTCCTCTTAGAAGATCTCAGTTGCTTGGTTCTGATCATTTTTCTGTCAGTGACGGTGGTAATAATAGAAAAAATAATAGATCAGAGTCGTATTTACATCAGGGCCAATCTGATCTTCCTCATTTAGGTTTAAGCAAGCAAAGAAAAGCAAGTCATTCAGTCGACTTATCATCTAGAGGGAATCCATGGGAAGATCTCAGATCAGAGAAGAGCGTCTGTATCCCATCACCTGCCATGGGCATGATCTGTGAAGAAATTAGCTTACCCATGAAACTTAAAAGTAACGCCATACAAACTAACCAAAATGGCCATGTTACACAAAGTTACTCAAATTTGGATGACTCTCTTCCCCCTGCCCATCACTACTTTTTTCATGATGATCCAAGAACTTGTTCGAAATCGCCTACCTAATTTTTCTCCTTTGGGTAACTTGTCAATCACAGAGCTCGAACAGCCCAGTACATCAAAGATTGATTACATGTAGGCTTCACTTTCTCTTTTAGTTAATTGGTCGACTGCTAAATGACACATTTTTCTTGGTTCTTAGGGGGCAATTTGGCTGTGCTGAAAGCTCAATTAAAGACAAGAAAAGCTCAACTAAAAGGAAAAATCCTAGAGAAACAAAGACTGAAGAAAGATTACAAGGTTGGGTGAATCCAAAGCTTGGTGTTGATAAAGGGACAAAAAGTGCGGCAGGAAAGGTTCATACAGCCCGCAAAACTGCTGGGCATTGGTTAACAAGCCCTGGTGGGAAGAAAGTGAGTTGACTTTTTTTTACTAGTTTTGTTATAAAAATTGTCCCAAATTTCGTTTATGATTTGGTATGATTGTCATTTCAAATTTCTATCTAAATTTCGTATGCTTTTCATTTCAAATGCTATCCAATTATGGTAGATAGTCATATCAGGTTCTTTTTGAATGGATCTAGATAGAGGTGCCAATTTTTTCCCATTTACTTGTAAATTGGTCAAGTTGAGTTATGTTGTATTCTTCAGTGAGTCAAATGGGTAATATAGTTTAAAAAAAGCAAAAAGAGAAGCGTATCAAATGGGTTTGCACACAACCTTTATAATTGTTTTATTTCTCAAGTTATATACCTATAGACTATAGTAATACTGCAATTTGTTTGTCATTACTTTAGAATATTTAGAACATAAATGAGTAATACAAAATTAAAAAATGACAAAAAGGATTAACGTGTCAACCCAACTAAAACCAACCCATTTCGACCAGCACCAGAAATTACTTGTTTTCACACAAGTGACACAACCCCCCAAATTGTCACCTCTAGAAAAGAATCTATTTTGTTAATGTGTTACTGATTTCTTGTTCTTCTGTGGTTCAGATGCATGGGTCTTCGGGGGCCTGATTTATTATCATTTGTAGTTTATACTCAAGTAAAGAAAAATAAATATGTCGAAAGCTTGGTTAATTGTAACTTATACCAGTTGTCTGTTGCCTTCAGGTCTATGTTGGTAAAAACAGACAGGAATTGACTGGCCGAGTTGCATACATGCAGTACAAAAAGGTATATGTATGTTCTTTTTTCTGCAACTCTGTACATTAGAAACTTCATGCTAAATGGTTTGTGTTACAGACTATCACTTGATTCAGTCTTTTCTGTTTTCTGGGAAATAGATCCCGTGAGTAACCGGACTTGAAGCTTTACCTTTTGAATCATATATCTCTAGGTTCATTTACCAATTATTGAAATTGTACTCTGGCAGGAGAATGGAGGGAGGTTTACAAAAGCAAAGAAGAAATCTTCTAAGAAGAAGAAGAAATGAATGCTGCTAATTGTGTTAAATAGCTAAATGCTGCGTTTTCGGCCCTACTATAATAACATTTAACATTTCGTTGCTAACCGGAAGTGAGAATGTCATCTCCTAAGCACCTTGTTTTCCTGATATGTGCTATTGAGAAGACAAAGAAGAAACTGTAGCGTGTAGCACGCATCTCATGATTTTACTTGGAGCATACGTAGTAATGACGGTCATCATTGGTTGTCAGGTGAGCATCACTTAATCACTAAATGTTTGATTGCTATCATTGGACCGGCTTCTTTTGTATTAAAAAAAGAGAAAGCCTTTAATGGGTTATGATGGGGATGACGTAGGCGGCGTATCACAGACCATCACTAAGCACACGGAATAGATCACTTGGCCATGATGGTCACGAGCCCTTTCGTTACCTCTTATAACTAAACGAATATAATAAATCGACTCGTGATGTTGACTTACAAAAGCAATGAATCTCGACATGTGATCTATGAATAGTTTACCATTGCCTACTTGGTGATTAATGTAATATTTGTAAACTTATTTTTTCCGTAAACTATTCAATTTTGTTTGTTTGTAAATCATCTTGAACATATCAACCAACTTATATTCGAAACCTTCTAAACAGAAACTTTTATTATGGCTTACATTTCATACTTTAAGAGAAAGGGAAGTTCTTCCCTGCCACACTAGCTACTCGGCTTTTCACTCGAACTACTTAGTCAACTACTCAGTTATGATGTAGTCACTTCGTCACGTCTCACTAAATTTATTAATTTCACATTTAATAATACACAATAAATAAATTTATTAATAAGAGAAATAGAATTCCATTATTATTATTATTATAAAAAATACATAAAAATAGAGTAAAAGTTAGGAGATAAACTTTCGGCTGCTAACATTTCATGACCTTCACATGCCTCTTGAACAAGTTGTATTCATTTTAATGAAGAAGAAGATCACGATGATGACGATGACTAGTCGGTATTCATTTTTATAAAGTTAAATTAGATGATGAGAAGAGAATAAAGTAATATGTGTAAGTCTGCAAGGGACTGGATTTTTTTTCAGTTAATTACAAAAATAGTCCATGTGATTGTAATTAATTTTCACTTTTAGTCTTTTTAACTTTAAAAATGACAAAAATAGTTACTGTGGTTGTTATTTTGTTTCACTTTTAGTCCTTTAATCTAATTGGTGTTAACTTTGACCGTTAGTTAAAGAGCATTTTGATCTTTTTTTTTTACTTTATCCTTGTTTACCAAATCAATTAAAATGCCAAAATGCCCTTTGATAAAGTAAGAAAAAACTAAAATGCCCTTTGACTAACGGTCAAAGTTAACACCAGTTAGCTTAAAGGACTAAACTTAAAACAAAATGACAACCACAGTGACTATTTTCGTAATTTATGAAGTTAAATGATTAAAAATAAAAATCAGTGACAACCACATGGACGATTTTTGTAATCAACTCTTTTTTTAATATTTCATTATGAATTTCCAATGATCTCCTTTGTGAAGGTTTACACCGAAGAGGCCATGTTTGTGTGAAGGATACCGATTGATACATCGTTTCGCGGTTTACTGGGGGGACATTGATGTTACTGTCATCGTTGAATGGAGCAAAAATATCCGCACATTCAAGATTAATTTGTGGAGTTGTGTCCAATAAAGTGTCGAAAGTTCTTAATTTTTTTTTTCATTTCGGGGTTTGATTCACCACTTGCTCGATTACTCTCCAAGCCGATTGAAGATCAAGTTAAATTTACTATCGTATTTATGTCTCACCATTTAAAAATGAGATGGTTATTTGTTTGTTGTATCGATGTTTCCTCGGTGAATTTGATTACATATTGTAATACTAAAATCGTATGTTTTTATAACCATGACACGCGTGTGGGCACAATGACAACCACGCCCCGATCGGTCTCCATACACCACTTCCCATTCCGTGTACTCCTAGTGTTCGAACCACTTGAATCAGCATTCTATATACATTAGTGCAGACCATGTAAAAATAGCATCAAAGGGTTCACTGACACTATAACCACACAACACAACCACACCACACCACATGACAAGCTAAGTTTAAGTGCAAGACTTTTGGTTGCAATAAGCTGCTGATATATTCAGTATATGAAGATATATATATATATATATATATATATATATATATATATATATAGTAGTCCTTTACATTTTTGTTTTTCACTAAAAGCCTAAACATCCTTTCTACAAATAGGGCAACAACCCTGCCTAATAAGCCATTTGTCTATGCATTTTACATGAAACACATGTCTACAACTTGGTAGCTCTCTTCCTTCTTCTTCATTTTCAAAATCTTCCAAACATATCACACAAGTTGTCTCCTCGCATTTTTCGTCTTTTCGAGACACAATACATGATGATGATGAGCTCTTGAATATATGTTTTGGTAATTTGTCTATACTATCTTCACATAACCCTCTTCTCCCATTGTTCTCCATGTCAAATATGTCTATAAAACTCATTTCCATAGCACTTGTCTGCATAAATCATCAAAAAATCATTAAACATTTGACTTTTTATGAGAGTATTTTGAACTTAGAGAGCTTCTTCAATTAGCTGTTGTTCCACTTAAGTATATAGGTGTTGTTACATTTACAGATCACTTAGACGTGATGACGTGTGGTATTTATGTCATTTCGTGTTTTAATAATTTTGGTGGTGTGTGAGCGCAACAACACATAACACACATCAGAATCTGCTAACTCAATGTATAAGTTACAATTAAGTACAGCAGATAGACTGACCCACTCTGTGAATACTTCCCCATTCAGAAGGTTATGCAACAATGCAACCTGCAAATTTCAAAACCACCACATGTTAATCATGGCTAAATGCGCGCTATCGAACCATAAGTACAACATAAACCGCACGAGGTACAAGTGAAAGACCTTAGAGACGGGTTCGCCATTAGCTATCATATCCATAACCTGCAATACAGCAATTGCACCGGTGACTGCACCCACACACGCTCCACGAACAAACCCGCTTTCATTTCCTTGCCCTCTGATTGTTCCCGTGATTATCCCGATTACTGCTCCACCTGCATCCAATTTATTTTCAAATCAAAATTCGGTTTTTAAATCGAAAATTCGATCAGGGAAGTGAAAAAAGAAAAGAAACGAACAGAAAGTAAGAGCGCAGGTGATCAAAACCATGAGGACTCCGGTCATAAGGTTTAGAACAGGCTTGATTTGAAAATCATCCATGGGTGAGCCAGTCACCGGAGAAAGCTGCCTGCCGGGAAGAATGAGGGCTGCGGTGGTGGAGGTGGGAAAAACGTAGGGGAATGGGAGTGGATTGCATTAAACAAGAGATATAGAAGATAGTTGCATTTATAGCAGATAGCTAGCAGGAGATCATCGAGATGTAGTAAACAAAGCAGTGGCAATTAATAAAACGCATTTTTTTAATTCCGGACGTGATTTATACACAATACAAATTTGTAATACATAGTTATTATGACGTTTGTGTCCTTAACAACTAAGTATCTGTTATTTTTTATCTATAAATTCAAAAGTATAATGATCAATACGGTAAAAATCGTCTTTTTCATTTTGTTGTAAAAATATTAAATTACACACAAGAACTACCATCCTTTTTTGGTCTGACATCCATGATTAGTAGATTACCCATTTCATCTATTAGTTTTCTAGTCAAAACTATATATGGATTTGGTTCTAATTTTGACCATCTGCATAATTTTGACCATGTGTTTTCTTTTTTGGTCCATCATTCAATTCAATAATAAGTATTTAATAAACTAACTTGCATGAACCCATCCCTTCATAATTCAACTCTAGAATTATATCTACCAGAGATAATTCCTCTTCGCCAATAATTATTATTAGTAACCAATAAATAGAGATCATAATAATGGGCCAAAACCTAATTACAAAATAATAAATATTTAGTATAATAAATCAACTAAAACATTCATGAGATAAGATGTAAATCCAAGATGTCTCAGCAATGTCATTAACAATGCCACGATACTCAACTACTTGAAACACAACCAAGAGATTCAATTTAGGGTTTCGTCGAATGTGAGTTAGGTTCTAGAGCTTTAATCGATTTGGGGTTCTTGATTTAGGTAGTGTTTTTGTTTTTTATTTAGGGTTTGATTTTGATTTTATTTATAATTTTGGGTTTCATTTTTTTTTAATTTCCCCCTTTTGTTTGATAATGGTAGACGATTTATGGGATTACAAAATATTATAAACGGATTTTGTGTGTAGGGTTATAAGCGATTGGCAAAAGTTCAAACGAGAACTGTTTTTCTTACGAGAACCGCGAGAACCAATCTTAGCCGTCCAATTCCTCTCCTTCAATTGGATTGTCCACTCATGAATTCCTTACACGCACCCTGCCACACTCAATCCCCTCACACACACATATATATATATATATATATATATATATATATATATATATATATATATATATATATATATGATATTTTCCCTTATAAAAACCTAGAATTCCATGTTTGATTAAAAGTAAAAGCACAACATGCATGCCGCAATCTTCTCATGTATCATACGGAAACAAAAGGATGACATATTTGTGTGTATACGATTTAGGGGATTTCATGCTTACTCTTATTAAAAACAAAAGAGAAAAAGAGTGCCCACTTATAAATTAACAAAAGAAAGATAATAATTTAAATCATCTTTTTTTTTACTAGCTTAATACCCCGTGTATACATGAGAGATTATGTTAATACCCCGTATATAAACATTTATTGTATGAAACCTTACACATATAATGAATTCATATATCAATAACAAATCAAGAAACATTCATTATAAGCGAAAGATTGAAGAAAGAAAATTGATACACTCATAGATTTGCACCAATAGTTGTTACTAGATTTAGGATTTAGGAACTTATATGAGATCCGGTAATTGTTGGTGAAAATTGCTCAACAAATTTACGATAATAGTTGAATTATGGATTAAGGTTTCGTTGAAGAATGCTTTTAAATGACATGTGATTTGATTAAGAAAATGGCTAACCCGTTTCTACTTAAAATCCATACCAAACTCAAAATTCACGCCTTAAGACTTTTGACGTAAGAAACCCTTCATTCGTTAACCATTATAGAAAATAAAAAGAGATGATTAGTGAAAAATTCTAATAGTAAGATGATGACATCATAATCTTTTTTATTTTAATTTTAATATATATATTAAAGAAAGATAAACATAAAGATTAAAGATGGGCTTATTCCCAATTATTGATTCCAAAGTCCAAATCATAAACCAAACTCTCAAAACCTTTGGCTTTGGCGGAGGAGGTATAGGTATATTAAATGAGGGATGGACCAAATCTTTATTTTTATTCATTATATATAAACTATAAAAAATATGTTATTTATTCACGTTTCATAAAAAACGTGTAAAAAATTTAAGCGTTGTCACGCTTATAATTGAGAAAAATAGTTTAAAAAGTAAAGATTGTTAGAAAAAGAAAAAACTCAACATTTATAAACGTGTATATTTGATTATAAAAGTCCACGCTTTCATATGTGTGAATTTAGTAATAAATAGATAATTATAGAAGTTTACAGTTAAAAGCGTGGACTTTTGTAACTCTAGAATTATTTTCAAATTTTTCACCATTAGAAGTGTGAAAATTTAGATAATTTGTCAACACTAATAAATGTGATTTTTTACTCTAATTTTCACACTTTCAAATGTAAAGATTTGGTAGAAATTAGTAACACCCAAAATTTCCACACTTGATCTTAATTCTTCACGGTTTTAAGTGTATTAATATTGATAAAAAAGTGTGGACCGCGAGAACCATGTAAGAAATTCATGGGTGGACAATCCAATTAAAGGAGGGAGATTTGGACGGCTAACATTGGTTCTCGCAATAAAAATGGTTCTCAAATGAACCTTCCCCTATATATATAGGCAAAAATTCAAACGAGAACTATTTTCGTACGAGAACCGCGAGAACCAATCTTAGCCGTCAAATTCTCCTTCTTCAATTGGATTGCCCACCCATGAATTCCTTACATGCATCCTGCCACACTCAATCCCCCCACGCTCTTCATCCATGAATTCCGTTATCCAAAATGAACGGCCAAGATTGGTTCTCGCAGTTCTTGTACGAAAAACAGTACCCGTTTGAACTTTTCCCTATATATATTATAATTATAATATTTTATTATATATAATATAATAAGTATAGTACTCGTCTTGTTAAAGTCCAATAATCATATTTGGTCCACGCAAATTGAGGGTAAGCCATCGATCGATCGTTACATGAAAGAAAGCAGCTGATCACTGAATTTCCATATTTGGTTAATTCCCATTTCCAAATTCAGTTCATCGTAATTAATTAAATTCATCCAAGTGACACAACATGCATGTGATCGATCGATCGCCATATAGGCTAGCGATCCACCTTATTTTATATATATATATATATATATATATATATATATATATATATATATATATACCTCCATTATTTGCCAACCCGATAACGTATTAATGTTCCTTGGAACCATTCCATTCAATCAACTCCATCGCCATATAGCATGCATCTGTATCTAACTTTGTAGACATATATATATAATTCTCGATTCGTCACTCTTCTTAGTGTCCGAGTTAATAGATCCGGTTAACTCCAATGAGTTTTTGGTTGGACTTATATACTCGCTAAACCTACTAATAAACTACACATCATATATATTCACTATATATGAGACATGAACCCAAGATATTGGGGGATCATCTTAAACATTTGATACCGTTGAACCAAATGCACTATTAAACGAGACTTGAATACGATATGAAAAGCAATATATATACATTGTACAAGGGGATATATAGTGGCCGGGTGGATAACGTCTCTTGTTTCATTTGATATATATATATATATACACACACACACAATCATTTTGGCTGGACCTGGACTCCATTGAATGAGACTTGATGAGTATGATATGAGAAGCAATATACATTGTATATAGGGATAGTGGGTGGTGATAGTTTGAAATAACTTACAGAGCAAACTGCATGAAAATACGACTTTTGCTTAGCTATCCTTAACTTCTATAATATCTAAGCTACTTTTTCGGCAAATCAAATTTGGTCAGTTGTCCATCAAATCATTCTGCAATTAGTTAAGCTAGATATTTGTAACACCACCATTTTGAGAACCAGATTTTTCTTTTTAAAACTAAATATTATAAATTTTCAAACCACTTCACTTTGTGTAAAACATAACTTGTAATAAACCTGGTTTCAAAGTTAACATATGTAGCGGAAAGCTAAGTGGCTAACTATTAACAAATCAAAACTAGCCACAAAGTAGTAAAACTGTTGGTGTTACTGTGACATACCGACCGTTAAATAAAATATTTACAGACACAACGTAGCATGCAAGTGTTCCTCCCAAATATACAAAATCCAACAAGCACCCAAGCTCACGAGCCTAAGAGTCACCTGCAACATGAGGGAGGGTATTTGTTGGCTAATTAAAGCTAGTGAGCATAAGATAGCATAAAGATCAATATAAGTATATCAGATCACATATCAATAACAATCATCAGCTAGTGTTATCCTAGCATCTCGTAATTAGCTGACGTAGTCAGAAAGCAACATAATCTTGCAGGGTAGCTAGCCCGACTCAATGCTACTAACCGGGGTACCAGACACATCAACCGCGCCGGTGGGTGAGTGTAAAGCCGCCCACCATTGCATTATGAAGTCAATCGACTCCATTGGGTACAACAATCAGTTGATCCCCACAGCTGATCGAGGAACATTGGGCTTGCAAGACCCTAAATACCTATCCAGGTACCATTGATGCTATCATCGACCCACGGGCCTTAAGGCACGTGCTAGCCTCGATCATGGACTATACAGTCCTCATATCCGGATCCGTTTACAAACACATAACTGATCCTTTCAGGATCTCATTGCCTGCACGCAAATACATATCATAATCATGATTTAAATATTACACTATTCAAGTGCATATCATATCATTTCATAGATTTTTCATACATTCAGTAATCATATAACAAGGTACTCGACCTTCTATCATAGTTGACCCATTTAGAGTCTCATAACATGTACACAAATACATATCATATCATAATTCAATACTCATATAGCAAAGGTACTTGACCTTCTATCATTTACACTAGATCATAAAAATTGTAAGTTCATATAATTTACCTTCCGTTGATTCACTTCTTAATCATGGTTATCATATAATATAGTTATATTAATTCTTATGTTATCCGACACTCACCTGAAAAGCTACAGTAAACAGATATAGTGTTCTGGTTCTTCCTGATCATCAGGCACACCTAAGCAAATTCCTAAACATCAGTACTAAGAATTACTGAAATCTGTTTGTTGTTACAAGGCACCTTGCGGTTGCAAGCCTGGTGCTTGCGCCCGCAAGCAAGTCTGCACAGACTAGTGTCGATTTCCAACACTCTGTTCAGTCCATTTTCAAACCAAAACACTTCCAATCGATTCTAATCCAATTTCCAGTGTTCATATATGAAATATACAGTCTAACTAAGCTAAAAATACCAATTCTTACACACTTTAACAACCAATTCAAGATTCAAGATCAAAATCACCATTTTTGACCCATTTAGACAAATTCTTCAAATTCAATCAATTTCTAACACTTTAATCCATAATTCTTATTCACACACTTGTTGATGCCATTGAAGCTGATTAGAATCTTAAAATTCAGTTCTTGATGGTCAAATTAAGTTTGACCCGTTTTGACCTAAGGCTTCAAACATGATGAACATGAAGAAGATACTTACTTAGAAAGATGAAGAAGATGATAGTGATGGATTAGAACATGAATTTGCAGCAGAAAATGATAGCTTGATTTAATCTCCAATTATTTTTCTCCTTCAAGGGTTGTAAGAACACAAAGAAGATGAGAAGTGTATGTAGTATGTGTTGTCTGTGTAAAGGAATGAGGATGGACCGACTTGTGGGTTGTTATTATTCATAAGTGGGTATCTTGTTCTTTTTTTCAATTTACAACTCAACATTCGATTACCCGTTTTAACTAACGGAGATATTTTTGGAATCCTTATCTTAAACCGTTTGATATTTTATTATGTTTATCTATTTTCGTTATTATTTTTATAACTCCACTTTATAACTATTTTCCATAATTTATTTCAACTGATTTATTTCTTAAAAATAATAGACGTATCAATTTCGTACACGCATAGGCCCATTTCAAGAATGTTACAATATTTATCATTTAAGTTGTGTTAATCAACTAAAACATATACATTTCTTCAAGTGTATATCTTTGTCTCTGAATTCAATCATATCATTCAAGTATTTTGTTGAGTGAATTGATTAATTTCACTTTAAAAGCTAAGATTAGGTTTTTAGACAACCAAACAAAAAAATAAAAAATAAAAAATTGTTACATATTTTACCTAAGACCACGTGTAGTTGTGGGTGACGAGTTCGTCATGGAAGCCTTGTCATCATCAGTTTTGCTCGTTGTCCACTACGCCTCCCTCGTCATTGTCGGTGTTGCTCATAATCCAAATGACGAGCTAAACGGAAGGGGCAATTTTTTGTTTTTTATGATGTGGAGGTTAGTGATATCAATCATGACTAGGGCTGTTTAATTATGGGATAGTCATAGATTGAGAAACTGATGTGACAGTCATGAATGTCATGACTATGGATGATCTAATGATTTGTTGTTGATATAGAATACTGTTTCTCATGAGTTTGACACCTGGATTTTGCCCTCAAAATCAAAATCTTATAATCTTATCTAAGCTAAGTTGGTAAGATGACAAGTGTTTAAGAGGACCACATGACAAGCTAAGTTGGTTTTGTTTGAAACAAGTTGTTTTCAAATATGAGGATATAGTAGTTCTTTACATGTTCATTTCACTAAAAGGCTAAACATCCCTTCTACAAATAGGGCAAGAACCCTGCCTAATAAGCCATTCATCTATGCATTTTACATGAAATACATGCCCACAACTTGGTAGCTCTCTCCCTTCTTCTTTCTTCTCGAAATCTTGCAAGCAAATCGCACAATTTGTCTCGCTGCATTTCTCGTCGTCCTGCCTTCGCCCCATCTTAGACGGATTCTCGAATATGCGAATCGGTAACTTGTTTATAACATCTTCAGATAACCCTCTTGTCTCATTGTTGTCAATGTCAAATATGTTGATAAAGTTCACTTCCAAACTGTTAATCTGCATAAAAAAACATTTCAAATTAAATCTTGGCACCTCAAAACACAAATTTCTATTTACATGTAAATTAGAATAACTTATAAAGAAATTAAAAAAGTAATCATACATACTTTTATTCCCTTTGACCAAGTTAAATAACTGATATCATATCAACTTTTTTTTTTTTTTTTTTTTTGGCAAAAAGGAGAGCATCTATATATTTCTACATGTATAAATAAAAAAATAATAGATTAATAGAAAGAAAACTTTGTATGTGTTACCTGCCATTGATAAGCTTTGAGCACAGCAGGACTGACCCACTCAATGAACACTTTCCCATTCAGAAGGCTATATAACAGAGCTGCCTGAAAAATTATAAAACCATAATTACATGTTATTGCAATTTAATTCAACCATATATATATATATAATTAATTTGATTAATTGATACCTTAGAGAAGGGTTCGCCATTAGCGATCATATCCATAACCTGCAACCCAGTGATGGCACCCGTGACCGCACCCACACCCGCTCCACGAACCAACCCCGTTTCGGTGGTTTGGCCTTTAAGTGCACCGCTGATTATCCCAACTACCGCTCCTCCTGCATCCAATTCTCGAATCAAAATTCATTCTTGAAGCAATATCATGCATATCGGGGAATTGAAGAAATAGAAAAATTAAAGAGGAAAGAAAGAAGAAATTACAAACCGAGAGCAAAGGCGCAAGTGATTAAAGCTATGAGGATTCTGTTGAAAAGATTGAGAAGAGCCCTAATTCTGAAATCAGCCATTGGTCGGAGAAAGGTGCCGGAGAAAAGGAGGCGGGAAGCGGTGGGAAAGACGTAGAGGAATGGGGGGAGTGGATTGACATTAGAAAGGAGAGCGGAAGATGCATTTATAGCGGGAGAGAGTATAGAAAAGAGTGGAAAATGCATTTATTATCAAAGATAGTTTTGAACTTGTGTACATTAATTAATTAATTTAATATATATTATTTATTTATTATTACTCGTTGTTTCTTTTTATGGGCGCTGCGATATTGAAAATCATTTTTTTTTATTGAAAAACAGATATTAAAAATAACTTTCTTTACAAATTATAACCAATAAATAACCGATCTCATTATATGATCCGAAAGTTGTAAGATGTGTGATTGTACCGGGCTTATGTTTTGAAAGGGATTTAATTATATATATATATATATATATTTATGCTATACATATGTATTATGTTACAATTTTTCAAAGCAAACATAATAGAAAACAATGCTAGAAAGATCATATTTGGAATAATTATTTTATAACTCATTCGCTCAAAAAGATATATAATATGGAAACTTATTCGAGAGATGATGTTCACTTATTAGAAAAGAATACTAGAAAGCATATATTTGAATTAATTATTCTACAATGAATTAACCTAAAAATATATATATTTTTGGAAACTCATTCGAAGGACGATGCATTCGGGAGAACAAACGAGGCATTCGTGAAAAACAGGCTAGATATACGAGAAAAATAGAAAATGATAGAAAGTCAGATTTAGAAACAATTCAATAACTATTAAACCTTCAAATGTGTGAAATATCTGAAAGAAGTTGATTGTTTTTCTAATATAATTATTTCATATAGAGTCTTGTTAACTATTCCATTAATGTATGGTGGTCTCCGTTGAATGAAGTTTCTAAAAATTTAAGTTGTTAAAGTCCTATTTATGGTCCACAACGGCACAAAAAAAAATAAGAAATCAGCAATAATAGTTATTGAGAACGATATATCGAAGTATTGATTATGAATAGTTGATCCACAACTTTGATTTGAAGAAAGTTAGGAGAACCTCAAATTCATGTAATTATGTAAGATATTTTACTCAAAAATCGACAGACACACATATATATAATGTATTTAAGGGGGCCATTTTTTCCTTTTTGCACAAGACCTCAAAAATTGATAGACATCCATGTATAGACCTTAAGAAATGGATTTTAATTTAAATCGATGTTTCTAATAATATAAGGATTTTTTTATATTTTTTCAGTAAACGTAAAATGTTATGAAAAGGCTAGTATGGGAATAAAATCTCTCGTCTCTTTGCCTTACACTCTCTCTCGTAACTACTCTCTTTCCTTCTCTCCGGCCAATCACTTAATCGGTCTTCTCCATCACTTAATCTCACAATCGTACATGCCAATCTCTAATCTTTGTTATTCGTAGACGCTAACACTGATCACTCAGTGTCTCATATAGTCATATTATTGCCACTTATGGTTCTTTATGTATTGATTCTAGAGTTGTTGAAGATTCTGGATGCTATTCGTCACCATGAATTCGTCACTTAGACTTTTGTCACATCATCGAGGAAGAGTACCATAAGACCATCCGTATAGCCTATCCTTTAGGTTGTGTTTGTTATGGTTGAATTGGAAAGGAAAGGAAACCATCATTTCATTCCCTTGTTAGAAGATGTTTGTTAGTCATGTAGGAATGAAATGGATCATTACGTACGGAATGCGATTCCTTCTGTTTTAAGGATTTTCATTCCTTGGAGGATGGGTGTTTTTTCCTCATTCCTTCAAGGAATGAAATGAATGCTAAAATTAAAAAAAAGGTGCTTAAATTTTTTTTTATTAAAATTTATTTCATTTCATTCCTACGTCTATTTCTCTCTAGCAAACATCAAAAAGTAATGATTCATTTCATTCCGACAAAGCAACCAAATATGTCGATGAATGGTAGTGACTCATTCCATTACCTCCTCCATTCTATTCTTTTGTCTACTCTATTCCTTTGTCATGCATTTCCGTCTAACCAAACAGACCCTTAGATTCACCAACCCGACTACCACATCAGCTTCTCATTCCCTTCCCCTTTCTTATCCAATAGTTAGTATAACCTGACCCAATCTAACTCAATATTTTTCCACTTATTTTTAACTTTTGTATTATACATTTAATAATTTAATATAAATTGTTTAAGAATAAAAAAAATAAATAATAGAAATACAATTTTTATAACAATAATAAAACATTATCATTAGAAAATAAAAATTACAAAACACTAAATCAAACATAATAAATAATAAAAACATCTACAAATCTAGTCGTCCTCATTGTCGGGAAGTTGGATACATGCAATATGTTCGATTAAACCTGACCGAAGGTTGTTATGCATCTCTCGGTCTTTGATTTCTTGAACATTTGTTGCACGTTGTTCCTTATTGATTTGTTTCGTTATCATCCTCTACAAGGTCATTTTCATCGAATTTACATATTGCATGATCTTCGTTTCCGAGTATCATATTATGTAATATGACACAAGCATACATAATCTTCCCTAATCTTGTTGGATGTCATCCGTGTGCCGGATTATGAAGTATGTGTCAACATTGTTTAAGCACACCAAAAGCCTATTCAACATCTTTTCGTGCCGATTCTTGCATTGACTTGAACTTATTCTGTTTATCATTTTTTGTGAGCATGTAAATGATTTGACGAAAGTAGCTCATTTGGGATATATCTCATTTGCTAGATAGTATCCATGATTATAGGTGACTCCATTCACCTCAAATGGACACTTGGGTGCTTTTCCATTATAGACATCGTTGAAGATGCACGACTAATTGAAAATATTGATGTTATTGTTGGAACCAGTAACATTGAAATACGATGCCAGATTCATAGAACATGGGAGGCAATAGCCTCTAGCACGATTGTCGGGTGCCCAAGATCTCCCCTCATGAGCTGAACTCGCCATGCAACTGCAATTTGCCCACACCTAATGAGTACATTCTATGTTGCCGAGTATGCCGGGAAATTCATGTTTTTCTTCATGTGCAGTGTTAGGTGTACAATTGATGAATATCAACATAAGTAGGTCGTAAATAGATTTTTACCAGAGAGGTCAATAATACACGTGTGGAATTTGTGTAGGCAATCTTGTGGCATTTTCTCTCCCATCCTTAAGTACTCATCAAGTGAGTCGAAGGCTACTCCGTACGCCTATTGCCGAACAATGGAAGTACAATTTTGTATTGAGATACTTTATATCTAAATCATCAACTATTTGTTTGAGTAGTTGTTTGTGTTGGTTCTATGTGCACAAGACACAAATTAACACGATATTACTGATAATAAATAAACCCATAGGGTCACACATTTACAGTCAATGAACACCAATTACATATTTGAATATGATTTAAATATGTTTCCAACTCATTATATTTATAAGTTTATATGCATTGTTGTATATTGTTATTTATGTGAAATAATAATATTACTCTTATATATTAATATAAGATAATGCATATCAAATACATAAATACATAAATATAAACATATGATTTTATATATATGTATATATATATATGTATAAATATATATTTGTTACAAGTAAATTGTTACTAATAACAATTATATAAATATATGTATATCTTGTTACAAGTAAAGAGTTACTAGTAACAATCAAGTATGTTATAAAATACATGTAGATGTATTTTATATATTATATGGCACATCTAGTATATCTTTTATATATATTTATGAAAGAAATCTAGAAATTCCTCATTAATCCTAAAAGGGGGCCATGTAATGTTTCTTGCAAAAGACTTGATCAAGACATGGGACTCATTCACCAAGTCAAGAAGCAAGGCAAAAGGGGGCCTCCCCCCTCACCAATTTCGTTCAAGGAGGTCCCAAGGGAGGGGCCTTCCTCTTGTTCTTGGTTGCTTGGTTGTTTAAGTCTTGATGCATGGTTCTTTTGCAACATACACATGCTACCACCTTTGCTTATTCCTAAGAATTGTTCTAAGTGTTCTTGAAAGTCTTGCATGCATCCTTACATTATTGTATTGGTGTATCAAGCTAGCTAAGTGTGGTAATACATACATACTCAAAATACATACATCTAGTTCAAGAAGAAGAACAAAGGTTGTTGCTTGCATTCTTGAAAATCAAGGGTTGAAGAAACTAGCATTTCAAGGTGTTGGAATCATTGGCTTGTGGATACCTTGGAGGAAGTCTTCTCTTGGCTTCTCATAGATCAACCACTTCACCAACGGTTTTCTCACGCTACAAAGGTTGTAGTTCTAAACACCCTATGGTTGTTTTGTTTTCTTAAAACTTGCATATGGATCATTGGTGGGGAGGTTTAAAAAGTTTAAAATTGTTGTCCATGCTTCCGTGGCCTAAAATATATTTTGAAAAACTGGACAAACCCCAACAGTTTGCTCATCCGGAACCGCCGTCTAAACATATACCCGTATAAATGGGGTTATCTCCAAACAACCCTATAGAAATTTCGTTTTCCTGCTTAACGAGCTCATCGGTTGATATGGATGATAATGATGATGCGGGTTACGGTGAATCCCATATTGTGTAAAAAATAAATATTTTTTGTAGTAGAAAAGAGATAGAGAGAAATATAGATTTTAGGATGAAAACGTTAAAGTGTGAAATGGTGTATTTATAAAGGAGAGAGTGAAAAAATAAATTTTGTTTCTATTAAACTAGCCGTTAAAAATTAATTTTCTTTATGTAATAGCCATTATAATGGCTTTATTTTTTAAAAAAGGGGGAGGAAGTGTGGGGGACTCGAATATGTCACCCGATCGGGTAAAAGGGGGGGGGGGTATGGGTGTTGAGTTTGATTCCAATGAACCCGAAACCACACCCAAAGCCGTTAGCCTTTGTGTTACGGATGGTCTAAGGAAACTCATTTAGTTGCGGAGAGTATGAAATATTTAACCATATGAAGAATAAGGGCGACAATTGTGTTGTGGTCTGGTTGACGGATTTGCGGGTTAGTGAGCCATGTTATGAACACGATCCATTTAGTTATTCGTGTTAGTATACGTGAAACAAACCCATATGTGTGAAAACACAACCCAACCCCTCTAACTCGTTTAAA
The DNA here is from genome assembly GCA_038502395.1 of Dittrichia graveolens. Lineage (NCBI taxonomy): Eukaryota > Viridiplantae > Streptophyta > Magnoliopsida > Asterales > Asteraceae > Dittrichia > Dittrichia graveolens. Next base: position 79,353,603 of record JARJIL010000005.1, on the reverse strand, counting down.
TATACAGGTTCGTGGGCGGGCGGGTCATAAATAGGTTGATGGGTCAACATGTCTAGTTTTATTGATTTTGTCAAAATACATAATCTAAATGCAAAAACCAAATAAAATTTAACCTTGCCCAGATAGTTAAATCCAAATACAAAAACTTAATGCTTCTAAGAAATAATTTAGTTAAGTTACATGTAATGAAACATTGATGACCCAATGTGTATACTCTCGATGGTCTTAAAATGATGAAGAAACAAAAGGGAAATGGTGACCTTGTTTTTTTGTTAGAGTTATGAGTACTAAGGAATAAGAGAAGAACCCAATATCAAAAATAGGAAAACTAAAAAATAAATGAGTAAATAGAAAAAATCAATATATATACAAGTTGACGGGTTGACCCATGAACTTGCTAAACAACTTGAACACGAGCTGCGTAATTGTACATGTTGTTAAGTCAACTCAAAATAATCCAAAACCATTTATGCTGAACTCAAATCCATTAATTTACGCGTCGTATTGAAAATTATTACCCTTGTATGAGATAGTTGTTGTACCCATGAAGCTAATTTAGACGCGGACAACACTTTGAAAGTGTGATGTGAGAAATGCTTTTCTTTAAATAATGGGTTTACAGGAAGTTCTCGAAGAGTTTAGGGTCTTAATTAAGAGGGATTTGTCTCGTGCTTTTCTTTGAATAAAGTACGTTTTCCTTCAACAGTATTTATTTATTTATCTAGTATAGTACAAAAAGAAAGCAGACGTGCAAAGTGTAATTATATCCCAATATGCATATATATATATATATATTGAAAAGTTTATTTGAAAACCGTTTTTATTGCGAGAACCAATCTAGACCGTTTATTTTGGATAATAATATTCATGGATGAAGAGCGTGGGGAATTGGGTGTGACATGGTGCATGTAAGGAATTCGTGGGTGGACAATCCAATTGAAGGAGGGGGAATTGGACGGCTAAGATTGGTTCTCGTGGTTCTCGCAATAAGAACGGTTCTCAAATGAACCTTTCACTATATATATATATATATATATATATAGGAGGGATCCTGTGAGAACACTTATAGGCCAATCATTTAATTGAATAAATTAAAGATCTAAAATAACCTACCTTAATCAAATCAAATTATTAAAATTCAACATACCTTAATTAACCAAGATTAATCTCAGCCATTAAATAAAGATCATCCAAGGACTATAAACTGTTCTCCAAGTTCTCACATTAGGAGGTGTTCTCATTTGATCCTACCTCTCTCCCTCTCTCTCTCTCTCTCTCTATATATATATATATATATATATATATAGGGGATGGTTCAAACAAGAACTGTTTTTCGTACGAGAACTGCGAGAACCAATCTTGGCCATTCAAGTGGTAAGTGGAATTCATGGATGAAGAGCGTGGGGGGATTGAGTGTGACAAAGTACATGTAAGGAATTCATGGGTGGGCAATCCAAGTGAAGGAGGGGGAATTGGACGGCTATGATTGGTTCTCGCAGTTCTCATATGAAAAACAGTTCTCGTTTAAATTTTTGCCTATATATATATCGTGTAATATAAGAAATAAAAAAAGTGTGGCTAAAAAACACCTTGGACCCTCTCTACTATCTATACAATTATATAAAGCATTTAACATTATCTCTCCTCTTAAATTTTAAGACTTCTTAAAATTCAATCAATATATAATCTTGACCTTTCATTTAATCTAAATTAATCTCATCCACTCAATCTTTAACTATTTTATTCTCTCCTAATTTACTTTAACTTTTTATTCAAAATATATTCTCTCATACTAACACAATTATCCACCCACATCAACATAATTTTTAAAATCTTATTAACTCTTCTCTTTATTTTATCAATACAAATCTTTTTTCTTATTTTATTGTATTTTAGAATTTATTTCTAAAATTAATAAAATAGTTAAATGTAAATAAAAGAAAATTTGAAAAAAACCGGATATGTTGTTGTAGAAAACTTTTCCGTGACATTGAATCGCGCGAATAACATATCATTAAATTCTTGAAAGCGACATATTGTAAACCAAAATCTATTTACCGTCACAGCATTGCGCGAGTATAATGCTAGTAATAATAATCTATATATACATTTGATTCTCTCTTTTGATTGGGTAAATCATTGACTTAGAGTCAGGATTATATATATATATTTATTTATTTATCTAGACACTTCCTCACCAACCAACTTTATGATTGTACGTAATTTATATCCGCAGATATATTCATCATGGAACGAGACACAAAATTAATTAGCTACAATGCATGCTCCTATATATATATATAGCTACAATCAAATGGATGCATGGTAGCCGTTATCTACCTAGCTTATATATAAAATCAATACACATCCTTAAAATCAACACTTGCTAGCTACAATCAAACTATTTCAAACACCATCAACCTACTCCACTTAATACCTTCTTCCTTCTGATAAGAAAAATGATATATCCTTTTACTATTTGTTTTTATTTTATCCTCCTACTCACCACAAGTTGATATGTGAACTTCACTTATTCTCTTTCTTCACCACCTCCATTGTTTTTGACACCTGTGTTGATCTTGTAAGTTGTAGGATAATTAAGAGGATAATCACTTCTCTCTTAATAATGCAATTCACATAAGTTATAGATACTTATTATACACGTCATCACCATTCCTCTCTTTTTCATGTCACATACTTCGATGATTGCTTTTGCTAGACACATAATCTTAGCTGTCCAATTCCTCCCTCTTTCAATTGGATTGCACACCCATGAATTCCTTACATGCACCCTGCCACACTCAATTCTCCCACGCTCTTCATCCATGAATTCCATTATCCAAAATGAACGGCCAAGATTGGTTCTCGCAGTTCTCGTACGAAAAACAGTTCTCATTTAAACCCTCCCCTATAAGATAAAAAACATCATTGATGATGAAATGACAAGTATTCGTGCGACTATATGTACTCCACATGTTAAAAAGTTAATTCCATATACAGTTGTACAACTCAAAGAAGCTAATGAAAATGTAAGTTCAAATCTAAGGGCCGATGAAAATGTAAGTTCAAATCTAAGTTATATAAAGTTAATCTATTTAATAATTTATGTCCACTTTCGGTAGGTATATAGATACAAATTATTGAATAACCCTTACAAATATGGGAAAAAGGATGAGTGAAGCTACAAGCACCTATAATAGGTGTTTCTACACTCATAAACACTTAAATGAGTAAATAATAAAAATGACTAACATACCTCTCATTTAAAGTGTTTGTGAGTATGGAAGCATCTAAAATAAGTGCTAGTAGAAGCATATATCTTACCCCCTATAAATATATACCAAAAGGTACACCTAAAATATAGATCCACAAGTAAAAGAGAACAATTTTGTTGATAATTGACGTAATTCTATTTTTTATAACAAACAAACATTTTATTTAATATTCACTGTCATCAATTGACCTGCACATTTTTACATGTTATTGTATACCAAAGCTCGGTTTTTTAACATCCATGTTGGCTTTAGAATCACTAAAAAATTGAAATTTAACCTCTTATTCATTATGCAATATACCTTCTATATTGGGATTTGTCCAATGCTAATGTTATTCCTTTCTATCATAATAAATAATCTTATTCTTATTTGTCCATTGCCATCAAATGAAGTTTAGTTGGTATTGTTTTCATAAAATCACGTAGCCATTTTTAAAAAATCAACATAAAACATCGTGGTTGTGCATAACACAAATTAAAGACTTTACTAGTTATACACACACACAAACATCATGGTACCCACATAATAATGCGACGTTAAATAATTTCTACCCGATAACATGTCGTTTTATAGAATATAAGAGTATGACATTTAGTTAATAGTTTCTACCCGTTAACATGTTATTTTATTTCCTTTTCTTTTCGTTCCATTAACTTTTTCCCTTATTTTTATAATAAATTAAACAAGAAAACAACCTTTTTATTTATTTTTCACGGGTGACTAATATATAGTTATGGAAGACTATGTTTATTGGTGATTGTGTAAAGTAAGAAAAGGAAATGAAGGTCATTTGAGGGGTCTATTGGTAATTTCCGATTGCTGAAATTTTAATAGATTAAGTAAAATAAAAGAGAGAGAGTTTTAAATGTGTTATATAAATATAATATATATATATATATATATATATATATATATATATATATATATATGAGGGTTCATTGAGAACCGCTCTAAATGCGAGAACCAATCTTGATCCATGATTAAAATAAATTAATGACAAATAAAAATGATGCCTCATTAATGACTTATTAATGAGATGTATTTTGAGATATTCAAGTCTCGTTCTTTAATGACGGTCCACCTTAACGCTATTCATAATGACGGTCCACCTTAACGCTCTTTAATTACAAATGATACTCTCTATATTCGCATTAAAATGGTTCTCAAGTAAACCTTTTCATATATATATATATATATAGACACACACACACATATACATATACAGAGAAGTTCATTTGAAAACCGTTTTATTGCAAGTACCGCGAGTACCATTTGTAAACACCTTAAATGCTCAATGACTCATTAATATGAGTATTTTGGTCATTAATATATTTACCCAATTGTTAATTACGTCCCGATGGATCAGTCATTATTCGATTGACTTAATTTTCTTAAAATACCCCTCATTAATGAGCTATTAACAAGCATTAATGAGAGCTCGTTAATGAGTCAATGGCATTATTAGTCAACTCACATTAATCGCAATAAGAACGGTTCTCAAATGAACCTTCATATATATATATATATATATATATCGAACATAAATAAAGAGTACAATAGACTAAAAGTTTCGGCATGACCATCACACGTCTAGTGGGCCCAAAATAATTTTATTAAAATTTCTAACAAAATGCTAGAAGAAGATTAAAGAGTTTCAAAACAAAGAAATAAGATTGCTACACTAAATGGATCACGCTAAAACATTACATTTAACGAGCTTGTATTTGACTTATTATTAAAAGGAGTGTGGTTACAAGCCTTCCAAATACTCTAAAGTAAACTGCACGTGGCTACCTCAAGAAACAATTTCCTACGTAGTACAATTCCTCTTAGACGTAGATTAGATCTAGTAGCTAGGGTTGCGATTTATAAGTAGAAGGAGCTAATTAAACTAAACAAAACAAAATATATATTTTCCTTAGAAAAGTATATATACATTTGAATTGAGTCTATTTAGATTATCAATAGTAATTAATGTATATATGTTTATAGTGAAAAGTTCATTTGAGAACCGTTTTTATTACGAGAACCGTGAGAACCAATTCTAGCTGTTCAATTCCCCCTACTTCAACTGGATTGCTCACTCATGAAATCTTTACATGCACCATGCCACACTCAATCCCCCACGCTCTTTATCCATGAATTCCATTATCCAAAATAAACGGCTAAGCTTGATTCTCGCAATAAAAACGGTTCTCAAATGAACATTCCCCTATGTTAATGTATGTATGAGAGGGGGAAAGATATGTGTTACAATTAATAACCACTGCCTAAAGTCAAATCCACTCACTATTCCAGTTGTATAACTAGAGAATTCGAGACTATGGGTGTATTTAATATCATGATCTAAACATTAATTTCATTATTGGAATATCTGGTAATTTCCTTACTACCTTTATATATGTATATATATATATATATATATATATACACACTAGCATCGTACCGCACAATGCTACGGCTGTAAATAATTTTTGTTTTACAACATGTCGTTTTCAAGAATGTAATGATATGTTATTTTGTGATTCAGTGTCATGAAAAGTTTTCAGCATGTCTGATTTTTTTCTAAATTTTCTTATATTTGTATCAACTATTTTATTAATTTTAAAAAACATTAAAATAATAAAAAAGATTTTATATTTATGAAATAAGGTAAGAGAAGTTAATAAAATTTTGGAAATTATGTTGATATGAGTGGATAATTGTGTTTGTGTGAGAGAGTGTGTTAGTGGGAAAGAATATTTTAAATAAACAAAAAGTTAAGTAAATTAGAGAAGTGAAATGATTAAAAATTGAATGTATGAGATTAATTTAGATAAAAAGAAGGGTGGGGATGTATTGTTGATTGAATTTTAAAAAGTCTTAAAAGTAAGAGGAGAGAGAATGTTGTATGCTTTATATAGTAGTATATATATATATATATATATATATTATTCTTATATAATGCATTTACCACCTAAAAAACTTTTAATTTTAAGAAGAGTAAATTTACTAAAATACCCCTCCTTTAAGTCCACAATTAATGAATTTAAACAAATAAATATTGAAAACATAACCGACAATTAATAAATTTAAACCAATATTTATAACTGGATTATTTCTAATCATATATTTTTAATATTAACTTTTGATTTATGAGATCGCTATACTTATAACTTAATTAAGTCTAATAATATATTTTTAATATTAACTTTTGATTCATGAGATCACTTAAATTTATGTTTTCAATAAATCAAGTTCAGGAGATTTCACAAACACCAAACAAATGAAAGAGCCAAAAAGTTGAAATTTATAAACATTGCATTCTAACTCAATTACATAATAATTGGAACTATGAAACATTACACACACATATACATACATATATATAATCAGCAACTTCATGATTCAGCCATGCGATAAAATTCTTCCAACAAACTGAAAGACAAATAACTCAGAGTTATCAATTTAATTCTTAATTTCAAAGTGGCTCTTGCAAGAATCTTCACAAACTCATATTATCTTTATCTCGCAAGGAAATTTTCACAAACTCATATTAGCTCATTGTGATTATTCTGCACAAAACTCATCACAACCTCCTCTTTATTCGCCGCCGTCGCATTGCGCGGGTACCCCACTAGTATATATATATATATATATATATATATATATATATAGTGAAAGGTTCATTTAAGAACCGTTTTTATTGCGAGAATCGCGAGAACCAATTTTAGCCGTCCAATTCCCCCTCCTTCTATTGGATTGCCCACCCATGAATTCTTTACATGCACCATGTCACACCCAATCCCCCACGCTCTTCATCCATCAATTCCATTATCCAAAATGAACGGCTAAGATTGGTTCTCGCGGTTCTCGCAATAAAAACGGTTCTCAAATGAACCTTCCCCTATATATATATATATATATAAAATTAGATAAGTGGCCCGTTTACTACACGATGTAGGAGAAATAAATGATATAAATAGTGACCAACGTACGTAATTTAAAAAAGAGTTTATATTGAAGAGGAAATTTGTGTACTACATGAGAGATGACAAACATTTGATGCAAAATAATAATGAACACACATTATGAATAGTATTTATATTACCGATGAAATCAAAATTTTGTATTACTGTTTTGTAAACAATATTCATACTTTCATAGTTTTTGAAGTCACTGTACGATCATCGTCAATTATAATAGTACTTTTAAATTTTAATCCATTCTAACGGTGACACGAGATATAACATATAACTGGCCATTATAAAAAACCAGTCTTCTAAGAAAAATTATAATATTATTGAATTTTGTGTTTATTGCCACGATGAGAATCGATAACACACGTAAGAGTAAAATGCACCAAAAATAAAGTATGTTTACATTATCGTAGATGTGTATATATAATGAAGTATAATGATTTTGATAAAGATTACTAAACAGATGTTGTCATTATATGTAAGCTGAAAGGAATAATTATCCAATCGTAGTTGTATATATAACAAAATAAGCCCTACCTATATGTAGTTGATAAACGGAAAGTATTAATTTGTATAATTTTCTTACCATGAATAATTATAATAAATGTATTACACAAGCAATCATATGTAAAATGTAATATCCGTGTAACAAATATAATATTATATTTATATTAATAAAATATTAAATACTTATTTCATGAAAAAAATCATAATCATATAAAATGTGATATCTACTTGTGTGTGTATGTGTATATATACACAATTGTGGGATTAACATTTATAAGAATTTAATGTAAATTGAATATTAAAATTATGAAGATATAGATATGGATAGAATTTAAAGTTAGCAAAGTTCAGTTAAGAATGTATATGTTGATGAACATTACCAATGACATGTGTTTTCAAACAAAGAGATATAAAATTTAAATATAAGTCATAGTCTGTATTAGTTTGACCTTTAAAAGTCAAAATTGATTTTTTTTATTTTAAATAAATGGATGATCAAGATTATATAATTAAAATTGATTTGTTAAATAAATGGCTAAGATCTTCTAATAGATTTTATCTTAATTACTCTTTTATTTATATTAGAAGATTAATGATTTTAACAAGGGTCAATAATAGTTTAACCATCAAAGATTTAGTTCAGTTTCGGTTTAACCATCATAGTTTTTTTAAACGGTTTTACCATAAGATTTGAATTTGGTATTATTTATTCCTGAAAGTTACACCATCCTTTTGGTTTATACCTTAAAAAAATTTCAAATGATTTAGCCCTTAAATTTTTGTTAAAAATGGTTTAATCCTCTAAGTTTTGTTATGTTTTAAATAAAACTAACGTGCATAATCAAGTAAATATGGTAAATAAGAAACTATACAAAACTTAAGTGATTAATTAGTTTTTTTAACAAAACTTTAAGGTTAATTTAAACTATTTGAATAAAACTTTGAGGTAGTTTATAGTAAAATTGATTAGATATAAATAAATATATTACTATTAATAATTAAGCTGTGTGCCACTGGGTGTATTAATTTACTGATAATAAAATAATTATATGTCATACCTGAAAAAAAGGTCAAATAAATTTTAGTATATTAAATAAAACATTGTCCTTTTATTTAAAGAAAGGGTTAAATAATTGAATCGGGAATACATTATAAAAAGAATTTTTTTTATTTTTTTTATAAAAAGAAATTCGTTTCTTAAGTGTTAAACATCATAATCATAATAACATATAAATATTATAAAATCTAGTGACATCGGCCGGTTCCTGTTTTGATGTCACCATCCGAGTATTTTAAGTGTGTCTGTTTCCATAAAGTATGTTTTCAAGATGATTTTATGACTTGTATCTATCAAATATTATATTTTTAATATGGTGCTACGTTAGATTCCTTAATATAGAGTAAGAAAATCAGTTGTATATTTAAAAGACGGAATATAAAAGTAGTTTATACTTTATTTCGGCTTTTGTTTATATCATTATGACCTTTTTACGAGTTTCGGGACAACAGAATGACATATATACGAATCATATGATAGTTTCCGGTGATCTGAGAGATAATGAGCTTCAAATCCCGCACTTTACGGTCGGATCAAAGATATTTATATGTTAGAGGCATGATGTGAACATACTCTCCACCGTTCTATTATTTGGTGTCTTGTTAGTTTTATTCTTCATCACTCACTCACATACCATACCAACCCCACTTGATCATCAATCATTTAACGTCACGTCAAATTTTTACTTCATCACACTCGGCCAGAAGAATCAACTCCTTAAATACACAACATAAACAAATGGCTTAAATCATCATGATCACCCTAACATTGGAAGGATCATGCCAACCCCTTCCGGGCATCATGGCTTGATAGTGGGGGATACCAACTACTCACGGGCTCTATTATTCCTTTCTTAGATCACATGTAATAATTATTGTCTACCATATCAACATGACTAACCTATAACTATATCATGACTAGCAGCCCTAGTAATGATTGTCATGACTGACAGCCACATCACTATCATTACCATTATTGGAACCACATAATATTAATTTGATTGGTTGAAAAAAAGTAAAAATAAGAAGAAAACGATAACGAGCATACCAAGCTCATCACCAGAACGATGACATAGTTAATTAAGTTATTCTCAACTAACATAATAGTTAATGTTGAACGTATGAGTGACGAGAATAAGAATAATATTATATATATAGTACAGTGAAAGCAGAAATATATAGTAAGTTGGTTTTACTCATTATTTAGCTTAAAAAAAGAAGGTAACGGAGTAATATGATTGATATTCAAAAATGAAAATGCCTAATTCCTGATTTAAAATAGACTATATATAATGATTAAATTAAACCCACAGTAAGGAATGATGAGATACAAGTATAACAAGGGTTAAAAGAAAGACTAAACTAAAAGGGGTAGAAAAGTGTAAAACTTTTATAGTGATTTATTTACAATCAATTGATGAAACTGATCGATGAGATATGTATAAATCTAGGATAGATGATAATCGAGTTATCTTTGTAAACAGTAGAAAATTATTGATGATTGTTAAGAAGAGAGAGAGAGAGAGAGAGAGAGATTTGTGATCATGAGTGAACAAAGATTTTAGTGGTAAATGTGTACGAGAGACTTAGTAATGATGAGCAGGTTGGTTAACTCCATGTTTTCGTCACTAATTAATATCTAACTTTTACTTGGATTTATTGACAATTCGTCGGAGCATATGTTGTTTTTATATGAGGGTTTGTCTAGAAATAACAGATGATCGATCAGTTACAATTTAGTAATCATGTTTGTTGAAGTACATAATGATCTGGTAGAGGATCAGTTACTAAAACCAGCAGTACGTAGGTGGTTATGATTGATGAATGATAGAATCATAATCTAGCATATAGGTATCTATACATACAAGGATGATGGAGCAGACTGAGCAGCAGATCGAGTAGACCTAATCCATAGCACTAGTGATGGTTATATATCTATATTTGCGAGAGGTGGTTTGACCTTAGACCAGCTGGGTCATATTTTGTTGTAGTATACGAATATGTGGGCATATCTAGTATCAGGAGAGAGATTGATCAGATGGATGATCTCCCTTTTGAATAATACTAATGGGGGATATGTACCTATTCGTATACCGGAACAATCTACAAACAAATAATGACTTGGAACCGACGATGAATATTTCTGTGATGTGATCTTTTGTTAGTCGTAATGATAGTATTTGATGTGTTAAATTGTCGACGTAAGTATGCTTTGTAAAGTGATTAGTTAGATTGTAAGAATAAGCGAAAATAGTGTCGATTTTGACAGATGAATATTGAGATCGATGTTGCCAAGAGAAAGGTGTGATATCTATAAATTATTTATAGCGAGTACAGGTTAAGAGAATGAATAATTGAGGCCGTAGAATTGATAGCAAAGGGAGAGTCATCTTATTGAGAAGTTGTGTTTTAGAACATGAGATTTTCTCTAAGTCGATTACTTTCTGTTTTAGTGATGACTAATGACTAGAAATAGAGAATTTTGGGGGATGAAATTCAAATAAATGGGGGAGAGTTGTAACACCTCAAATTTTTTGAAAAGAGTAGTATTTTTAATAATTAATTGGAGCACTTCTTAAATTTAAGTGTAGTCTTTTAAATCTATGTGAAGAGTCTTTTACAAATGTTATGTGATTTTATTTAAATAAAATTTAGGAGTTTAAAGTGTCAATACGTAGATATTTAAAGGGTTCATTTGATTTTTGTGATTGTGTTATAAAGGAGACTTGAGGGGCTTAAATTGTCAATACCCTAAAATTGTGTGTATATAAGGAAAACCATTTGACCATTTAGTCAAAAATGATGTTGGTGATGAAGCTGGAAAGAGCAAGAACAACCAAAGAGAAGAGCAAGAAGTGATTGTGTTGTGAACTAAGAGAAATCGAAGATAATTTTACTTGAACAAGCCTTAAGGTATGTTAATCCTACCTTTATATGCGTATTTTTAGTGTTTAAATGAAAATGGTACTCTTGAGATGAAGAGGATGATGGATGTGATGAGTCCAAAGTTATTGGTACTGATTTCATGATGATATAAATTGATTTTAGAGTTGCATGATGTACGTTAAGTTAAGTGAATTTAATGTTAATCGGTCAAAAAAATTGAGTTATTGATGTTATTTGATCAATAGATGATCAAATGATGGTATTTTGTTATGTATGAGTGTTGTTTGAAGTTTAGAGTTGATACCAAGTGCTAGAAAACACTTTAGTAAGATTAGAGTTGTGTTTTAGTCGGAAAACAATACGTTTACATCGAACTGTTGCTGCCAGAGGCCGAACACGGGTTGTGTTGAAGAGTGACAGGGCGTGTAGGCTTCCCATGTAAGGATACACGGGCGTGTAGGCTTCCCGTGTAAAGCCCTTGATGGCACAAACCATGTTGGGAACCCTAGCAGTGTAGATAGGGGTACACCAGGCGTGTATGGTAGACACGGTCCTTGTAGGGTTAAGGTTGAACACTGGGTTGATACACCTTGTGTAGCTGTGTGATTGAACACGGGCCATGCATGTTGGCCACTATTGAACAGTAGAGTGCAAAATCTATAATTGATGTTGTATCATTCGATTGTAGGTGTTAACAGTTGATCGATATTTGTGAATTGGGCAAATTACAGGGCCGTAACACATCAACTGAAATGAGTTGCACGAACTCCTTATAAAACATAATTGTAGGCTTATATGTTGCATGTGGGAAATGTATATGTATTATGTGATAAGCATGGGAGGCAACTCCCAGTAAGTGTTTTTTGCGTATAAGTAGAGGAGACTTCTCTCGATTATTTGTGAGTAATATAGCGGAAGCGGTAAGTAAAAAGCAGTATTTATATGTTATATTTAGCCGGGGGTTCTATTCCATATGAATGTGCAAGAAGTTTTGTTAATGTTTTTGTAGTATGATATGTGATTATGTTTTGTATGAATATTTGTGTGCTCACTAAGCATTTATGCTTACTCGTGTGACGTCTATTCTTTTTAGGTACATCAACTACTAGCGGAAAAGATAGGGTATAGTCACTGATAGCTCCTAGCTTCCACAGTGGTTTTTTTTTGTAGCTAATAGTTGTGTTTATAAATCCACAGACTTATATTTTTGTAAAAATAGTATTGTACTAAACTTTTGGGAGAAATACTAATATAAGAAATATTTTAATTTTTTTTTTGGTTCCTTACAAAATAAAACATAGCATATCATTCAAATTGTCTTGAACGTCCCAATATGTTTCATGAGATCGTGTTGATGGCAAATATACATTAGTTTATCACGTAATTCTCTACTTCTATAAATATGTATTTTGGGTTCCCCAAAAGTTCGTCGCACTTTATTTGAAGGATGCAGGATTGTGTTATGATTATTGTTTATTGCATATCATTTGTCTTCTACAATTATAATTATAATATATAATATGGTACATGTGTACATTATTCTTTGAATTTTGTTTAGAGGCATAGACATCGTCGGGTTTTTACTGTTACCCAACTTTCTTAGAGGACATCAAATGCACACTCGATATTCTTTTCTTGCAGTTTTTGTGTCTTTTCTTTAACTTTCTTGTTTTTCGTATAATACGAGAATGATTTAATGAATGTTGCCCCTTCCAAATATGTACCATGAGAGAGGTCCTTTGGTGCATGTTAATCCATTCACCATAAATGGGGTCTCAAGAGCACTACGGGATATGATATCATTGAAGAATAGTGGTTTCATTGTTATCTCTTACAACACCAAAAAATGAATGTCAAATCTAGTGGTCATATGAAACAACACTTCAAGAAGGATTGTTTGTTGCACTTAGTCACTTCTTAAATATTGACCTCTCCAATCAACATTGCAGTTTCTCAATTGCCAATGCATGCACCCGTGCTTCCCAACTTTGAGGGAATATCATGAACATCTCCATGTACTTGATATAACCCTTTGATTTCCTGATAGGTAAGCTTTCTCAAATACTCATTTGATTTTGTGTCAATTATACATTTAAAAATATTATGTAACCACAAGAGGGCAAGCGTGATGGATGAGTGTTAGATTGTGTGATTGAGAAAAAAAAAAGACATGATACAGAGTGATGTGTTGTTTGACACCAGCGCACAACCATCGCTTCGTGTTTAAATCAAAATAGGATCATGTTGATATATCTCCTTAAAAGGAAGATTTTTCACAAATATGATTCGTATTCTTGAACTAATCAATCTTTTATAAATTAAGTTATATAAAAATTTGTACTACTTTATAAAAGATGTCATTTGCCTAAATTTTCATCTAATAAAGTTAAGTGTAAAATATTAACATGCGTGTATATATTATGACACATATATTAATTAGTAATCTAGCTAATGAAAAATGTTGATTTTTGGAGTCAAAATACGTGTTAGAAATATTAAATTTGACATAGACCGAATAATTACGTGTTAAGTTGACCAAATTAGTAAGTTTCACTTTTGGAAGACAAACATGACACTTAGTGATTGTTTATTTTATCTTTATATTAAGTTGTGATTGGATAAAGTGTCTAAACGTGTAAATGAGTTCTGTCTGAAATAAGTCCTAAATGAACTTAATACGAAGATCTCATCTTTCATAGTTTTTTTATATTCAATTAACTTTATTAATTAGGTGAAAAAACAAACACCCCTACTATGACATAGTTAATTAAGTTATTTTCATATTAAGCTTATTAAGTTATATTCAAACGCTACCTTATGGTCTTAACTCGTAAGTGATCACGCTGGAGAAAGGAAAAACTGTCTACAGGGGCAAGGTGAGGGTGATTTTTGGGCCGGGTTTCAGTTCTGCGAGTTATTCATTTAAACTTTTTCCCCCAAGATCAATGACCACGAATTTTCAATTGAACCAATCGAAACTTAAAAGCAAATTTGGATACAAATTTAGCTTATAATTCTAATTCTGAAATCTTAGTTCTAATGTTGAATTAACAATGTATAAAACTTAGACGTTTTGAATTTAGTATAAAGTTTATGTGGGAAAAAATGTGGTTTTTCATGTTTTTGGACACAATTATATATATATATATATATAGATAGATAGATAGATACACTATATTTTATTAGTGTTTAATTGGTTTATATACTCCTTGAAGAGAGCTTCATAACAAACTAAAGAGTGTCCAAAACGGAGATAAGGTGAATGAAATATCAAGTCTCAAAGTAGAGTATTTAAAATGAAAATTTGAGTATGGAAACTTGATTCCAACACAAGAGTGGAAGAAACTTGAGATGTGTATTAAACCATAGACAAAGAGAGCTTGGTAAGCCTCTTGGTATTGTTTTACTCCACCTCCTACCCACGCCCAGAGGGTGCAGAATCTGGATTTCATAAGCTAAATTCGTCGAACTTGTGTGCGAACACGAATACAGCTCTAAAATCTCTGACTCGCGCAGCCGGGTTTTGCTACTCATCTCTTTCGAAATTTTCATTTTCTTTTACTAGATTTTTTGAAAATTTTAATTAAGGAAATAATATAAACTTGCACATCAAGTTTTTGATTTGATTTTTCAAATCAATAAGTTTCTAATTTGATTCTGCAAATCAAATCCCATACTTCAATTTTTGTACTACAAAATTTGAATCTATGCTCTCCAATTTGTTCCCCTCATTAAGTACCTTCGTTTGGTTGTTGAGTTCGCGTTTAAAAGATCTTACACGTCAGTTTACAGTAAGCTTTCAGGCAAGTAGGTCATATCCGATAATACATGTTGTTTTGGCCGTTGTACCCTGAAAAACAAACGTCAAATCTGTTTTAAGGGAACCGTGTCTAACACGGGCTTCTATCCCTGTTATTTCTTTTTGAGTTTTATCTTATATTCCGTCCTTCTGTCATTATAACTTATGGCTTCTATCCCTTTTTGAGTTTTATTCCAGTTTATTTTTCATAAGTCAGACTTATTTTCTTGTTTTAAATTATAATAAGTGTATAGGTTAATAAATAAGACGTAAAAAACTAGCTTGCATGAAATAAGCGCTCAATAAACTAAAACAAACACCCCCTTAAACTTATGTGTGGCCAGATATATCTATAGTAGAAGTATAATTTATATTTATGTGGAGATTGTTGGTTTTGAGGGAATACACGCTCAAACTACTTGAACAACACCCAAAAGTGTGTCAAATTGTTCGTGTTTCTCGTAAGTCCTATGTTCTTAACACATGAATTTGACTAACAAAGTTATATGTACGTTTATAAAAGAAGCTCAAATCTCCTTACAAAAGTAGTCGAAAATTCATTTACTAGGTTTTCAATCCTGGTTGGCTCCGAACCGATTCAAAACTAAACAAAGCTTGAGACTTGTTAGGTTTTCATATTAAAGATTTAACATTTTTGGGTTTTCAGACTGGTCCAACCAGGTTTTAGTTCTTTGATCTCTCTTAATTTTGATATAGTTTGTCTTTTGAACTTTTGTTCTTTTTATATGATTAAATATAACAATGGTTGTCTATTAAAGAATTAAATTCAGCTTACATTAAGTTAATCAAAGCTCCTGAATAGAGATGGCAGAAAAACGGAAACTGACGATGAAAACTGATATAAACGGAGTGGGTTCGGGGAAAATAAACGTTGACGGGGAAAACCCGATTATTTTAACGGGGACGGATTTGATGATCCTCGTATCGATTTTTGGATACCCGATAATAATTTGATATTAATTATATTATGTTAATGTACGTAAAATTAATTTTAAATAGAAAAAATAGATATATCCTTATACACTTTTACACAACCTAATTTAATTGTTGTCGTTTTATTTTGATTGTTTGGTTTTGATATTTTGGATGCATTTAAACTTTATTTCAGTTCAAATATGTTTTTACTCGATAATGTTATATAATTTAGTATAATCGTTTTCTAAAACTTGTGGTAAAATCTTAACTGTGACAATCCCGCGGTGAAAAATCACCATTTTACTTTAACGTGTATCCCCATAGTGAAAATTTCTTGTTTAATCACATGTTTACATTAAACGTGGATACCCTTTCCCCACGGTTTTTCCCGTTACCTGGAGAGTATCCCCGTTCCCGCGATTTTTAAGCGAGGACGGGGACAATTTTCTTAAATGGGGACGGGGATGTGGAGGACCAATCTCTGCCCGTTGCCAATTATACTATTGAATCTTGAAATCAATGTTTTAAAACCAGGTTTTTAATTGACCCGGTATGACTAGTAGGTCAGTAATCAACCGCTTGAACTACCCGGTCAACCCGATTTTCTATACACACATACACACATGCGTTTGATTATAAGTTAGAGTTTTTGTCAGTTTTTCTAATAAAATTCATTTGCTTAAAAAAACGTTTGTAAGTTTTGTCGATTTGATATCGATGTATCATATTGTCTTATACCCTTATTCACATTATCATTATAAAAAAAACAAAAAACAAAATTAAGAAAACCAGGTCAATAACAGGTTGAAATTAAATGACCGCTTCGCAGGAAAATCCGGCCGGTTCAACGCAGGTAAAAAAAGAGCATTAACCCGATTATTGTTAAACTGCTCTCCTTCAAAGGGCCGGGTTTCAAAACATTATGATTGACGACCCTATATGTATCATGGATTTTATATATAAAGAAATATTTATTATTATTAGAAAATACAAAATATATTGTGTTGCCATATTAATTCTTACATCAGTTTTTAACTTGAACACATGGAGATGTCGAGCATATTAGCAAGAAAAAAGGACGTGACGTCACATTTGATGTTTGACATCGTAACAAACCCGTAGAATATTTAAGAGGCCCAAACCCCAAAACATGCAGACTCATTTCTTACGTGTTAAATTAATATTTTATTTTCAATTAATTTAAAGCAGGTACTGTATTACTATTTTTAGAAAACACGTTATATATCTGTTTACTATTTTTTAATTTATTTTTTATTAAAATCAATAAAAAATGTAAGAAAAAATAATTAGTGAATTTCACATGTAATTTTATGATGAGTAAGACGATAAGTAAAAATAAATAATAGCAGAATATATTATTTTCTTTTTAAAACACTATGCTACTAGCTATAGTAGGAGGATGAAGTATGTACTATACTACTATTTTTAGTTTAACTAGTAAAAAAAATATTTAGTACCCTATCCATTTTTAGTATAATTACACCTAAATATGGTCTTAGTTAAAAGAAAAGTTGGATCTACATTTTTAAAATTGTTATAAATGTTGTTTTCATTGATTTGTTCATTTTATTTTTTTAAGAATATAACTTTTGTATATTCAACATTTTATGCAAAGATTATTCTTAATTATATGTAAATAGGAATGGCAACGGGGCAGATTCGGGGCGGGGATTGGTCCCCCCGTCTCCGCTTAAAAACGGCGGGGAATTAAACGGGGATCCCCGTCGGATAACCGGGGAAAACCGCGGGGAAACGGGTATCCCCGTTTAATATAAACATGTGATTAAATAAGTAATTTTCACCGCATAGATACCCATTAAACTAAATCTATAAATTTTCACTACGGTTATCGTCATTGTTAAGATTTTTACCACGAGTTTTAGAAAACAATTATACTAAATTACACGACATTATCGAATACAAACATATCTGAACCGAAATTAAATACTTAAATAATTTAAATGCATCCAAAATATCAAAACCAAATAATTCAAATAAAGACAACGATTAAAATTAGATTGTGTGAAAGTGTATAAAGATTTGTATATTTTATATTTAAAATTAATTTTATGTATATATATAATTAATATTAAATTATAATCGGGTATGTCGGGTAATCGGGGGGGGGGGATCATCAAACCCGTCCCCATCCCCGTTTAAATAATCGGGTTTCCCCATCCCCGCCCCGTTTATGTCGGTTTTCGGTTTTCCCCATCGGTTTCGGTTTTTTTTGCCATCCCTATATGTAAATCTTAAGATAAAGTTTTTGTTAGGTTGAAAGAAATCAAATTCAAAATCAATATAAATTTGTAAAAAATAGCTAGCAACAAATATAAAATTATATTAGTAAATATAAGATAAAGAAGAAAATGACCCTTGGAGGTACATTTATTGGTAGAGTGCTCTCGAGTGTTTGAACTTTGAACAAAGGTGGCTCTTAAAAACAGAGATTTCTTTTCATGGGCTGCTGCGCTTGTTTCTTCAGCTGGTATCAAATTTAATGTTTTGTGATTTTCTCATTTATTGTACTATGTATGGATTTTTATTGTATAATTATACGGAGAAATAATATACGCTGCTAACAGCATCTAATTTAGGTACTACTGCATATACATATCATTTAAATGAAGGGTAAAATATACTAAAATACCAACAATTTTGGGTAGGCTACCATTATATATAACGAACTTTCTAATTTTTAAAAGAATGCAACCAACCTATTTATCACTCATATTGTATTCAAGTTTACCTTTAAACACATGTAAACAACCGGTCATTCTAATTTTTTTTAATTTTTTTAATTTTTTATTGTTAGAAAAAAGTGAAAGCTCAGAACCTGGAATTTTGGAGTTCTTCCTTCATCTCAAAACCTTCCTTCTCCCCCCTTATTCTTCACAAACTTTAAACAACCACTGTCTTCAAATAACAAACACCACCACCTCCTCCTTCAAACAACCACCACCGCCACCGCATTACAAACCACCATCGCCGCCGCCGCCGCCTTCAAGGGGTGTTTTCACAGCCTTCAAACGGCAACCAATTAACGACTTAAGCTTGAAAATCTAAAGATGGCGATTAGGGTTTTGATGTAGATCTACAAATGATGAAGGCTTTGATGAAGATTTAAAAGAATGATGAAGGCTTTGATTAGGGTTTCTTGTGACGAGTTCAACAAATCGCCGCCGTCGTCGCCTTTGCGATTAGGGTTTCAAATTCACAGGTCTCTCTTTCTCTCTTTATTCAGATCTGGTGCAATTTTGGTATAGATACGAAGGTGTATGTTTGGGGCTTGAATGTTCTAGTTTTGATTTTCGATTTCAATGTATGATTTTGTTACTGATTTAAGCTCTTTGGATCTGAAAAACACAATATCTAAAAATGTTCTTGGATTTGAATGTTCTTGGACCACAATGAGATCTTTAGTTCATCTTCGATTTGATATGTATTAGGACTTTGTTATTTGTGTTTTTTGCTTAGATGTATAATTTGGTTACAGATTTGAGGTTGAACGTTCTTGAATTTTAATAGAGTTTGAATGTTTAAATGTTCTTGATTTCGAAGAACAAAAATGATGAATACAATAATCAAAAAAATTAAAATTTAAGCAAAAAATGAAAAAGTGACTTGACTTGCATACAATGGGGGAAATAAGCAAGTTAGTTGTATTTATTTTAAAATTTTAAAGTTTGTTACATGTAATGGTAACTTAGTCAAAGTTCGTTGTATTTTGAAGCAGTTTGTTTTTAAATAAATGGTGTTTTAGTCCTTCAAGTATTTAATTGATTTAAGGGTATATGTGTGCAACAATACCTAACTTAGTACCTAAGTTAGGCGTTGACGTGTTGTTGGCAACATATATATGATTTCCCTAATTATATTTAGATTAATTTAAAAGGAAAAATGTAATATAATATAAATTATAAAATTTCCTATTTAAGGTGAATTGGTGTTATAATATTTCCCCTTATAATTTTACATTTAATTATCAATATATAATTTATGTAAAGATAAGATATTTAAGTTACATGACGGTAGAATCACCTAATATTTTTCATACATATTTTACTTTTATGTATATTACTTGAAGATATACGTTTTATGTAACAAACTCTTAAATATCATATTTTTATTAAGATATTTATGTACCAAATTTATCTCACTTTTCTATTGTATGTAAGCAAACTTAAATATAACTTCTAAAAGTTTAGTACAACAAAAAATAAGATTTTTTGTATGATACACACAACCATATATAAACATATTTATTTAAACTATAGCATCTATAAACATAATATATATATATATATATGTTCCTACTAAAGTTATTTGTTACTTCTATTTGCATCTTTTTGAAATCTCAAGGACCATTTTATTATCATCAAGTGTTATGACCAGCTTCTTCATTTATATAGTTGACACGGAAGTTTTTCAACACATTGAAAATGAGTTTTTTCAATAGTAAGGTGAACATTATCAATTATAATTCAATAAATTTTTGTTTATACTTCATATTTAGCATTTATAATAAAACTATTTATAAATAATTAGATGAATTATATTTAAACTTTATAGCTTCTAGCATGCATTTTACATGGTTTTAAAATTAATTAAATATTAGTTTTTTACAATATTAATAATAACTTTGTATTATCGTAACGGATGACATAGTAAATAAGCAAGTCTTTAAAAAATGTGGACATGTTGATATGTCAAATGTAGTGGTTTTCAACTTTAGAAACAAATACAAGAGAGTAATAATCCAAGGTTAAAAAATTGATAAATTAAATTAGATATGCAATCTTAAAATAACACACTTCTTACATATATTTTCTTACAAGACTTGATCTTTTTTAGGAAATAGTCCCACCCCAACAAGTTACAGTAACTAACTTAGTTTAGTTAACAATTTGATAAACTACAGTTTGTTTAAAAAATAACTATATTTTTTATCTTATCAGATGATGATTATAAAAAAATGTATATATACTACATTTGAACAATCATCTTATATATAATACTATATATAAATTCAATTAATATAAATATGATTATTTAAATATCAACCCGATGCAACACGCGGGTATGAAATACCTTGTTAAAATCAATTTTGCAAAGAAAGATATTGAAAAATAAAAACAAACTAAAAAAAGATGTGACTATTTTAGACAACTTTTTTTGTGGGGAGATAATTTATATATAAGAAGGATTCATCATATACAATAAAATGTATTTTTTAGACTGTAATACCTTTAAAAACATGAATAATCATAATTTTATAAGGCAAAAAAGTCATTATGTTCGTGTATAACAAAACTTTAATAGTTAAGGACTTTAGGGTGATACTTTGCTTACCTTAATTTGACATGATAATTTATTACCTTACTTTAAACTTACAGTTTAAAAGTTGAAAAAAAATCATAGAATAGTAACCAAGTTTTAAAATTATTTTACCAAGGTCACTCCCCTTTATTTCATATTGTGAAATAACTCATGAACGACCTTGGTGGAACAGTTTTCAAACTTGGTTACTATTATGTGAAATAAACCATTTAAAAGTATTATATCCTTTGTATAAAAGTTATAAAAATTACACCACCTTTTTATATAAAGTTGATTTTATATTGCCTTGAATAAGAAATTTTATTACTCGTATTACTTCTAATAACATTGTTTATTTGAAATTAATCACATTATACTTTTTTAAGTTTGTGTATATAATGTTGAAACGTTAGAGGGGGTATTAGGTATCGTTTGTTTATAAAATAAAAATGTTTTATAAGATGTAAATTGTGTTGTGTTTATTTTTTGTATTAAAATTTGAAAACTTCTTAAAAACTCTAAACAAACTAGAGATAGATTTACCTTTGAAAACCTTTTAATGTCATAAACTCCAAACTTTAAGAAATCACCCGTAACACTCAAACTTCAAGCCTTAAACTCTCTACATCCTCTAAAAAATATTAACTCCGCAGTCGCTGACAACTTCAAACTTCTTGACTACCGACTCAACTCCCAGAACATTGATGCCTAAACTCACACTCCGTGTCTATTTCCACCATTATCACACTCCTAGATTATCACCGCTTTACATTCATCAACTCTAACCATCATACTCACGCTCTCTGACCTTCATCATCGTACTCACAATCACCGCAAATGCTTGACACCTCTACAGCACAATAAGAATTTCGAGCTCTTCTTGCCATTGTTGTTTTTTAATATTGGTTGCATTAAAACTTTAGTGAGGTTGATTACATTTAAATTTTGGTGAATATCAAATATGACAACAAATATTACAAAGAATCATACGTTTTACATGTAATTTAGGTTACCGTATAGAACCCACGTTTAAGAGCCGGCTCAACTTTTTATATACATATATTATATATAAATATAATATTATAATTTTACAAAGCCCCTTATTAAAATAGAATATTAGGAAGCTTTATTTAAATTTGTTATTTTATAATCCCAAAAGTTATATATTTGGAAAAGTCATTCATCATTTGAGAATCGAGAAGAAAATATGAGGCGTTGATGTTGAGACAATAAAGGAGAAACCTAAATATTTAACATTCAATCAACATCACAAGTAACAGTGACATCTACAGAAATAAGTTTCTTAGAACTTAAGTTGTTGAAGTCCAACTTACCATGTCTAGAATGTCATAAGAAAGACTTAACAGGTTCATAATGATAGCTATTGATATTGATAATATTATGGAGTAACTATATAAGATAAACTACTTTATTAACTGTTCTTTTTTTTAAGTTACTGAAATATCTTTGTATCAATGAATTTTTGCTTATATGTACGAGTTGTGTGTTTAAAAGGCTTAATTTTCTCTTTGTACAAGACTTCAAAAATTCACAAAATCCCCTGTAGGTGATGACAATTAGTAAGTGTATATGCTGAAATCACGTTAGTATAGATTTTGTAATCATATATCAATTATTATAATAAAATTTACGAAATTAATGAAAAAAATGTTTGTAGTATATTAGACTAATATGATAACTGTTTATAACACCATTAATAAGTAATATAAATTTTTTTTATCATTTATATATTTATTCAACCATGAATTATGTCATGCTGGATGAGTCATTATTAGATTAACTTATTTTTTCAAAATATCGCTCATTAATGAGCCATTAAAATTCTTAGTCATTGATTTGTTTTTAACAAAGGCCGAGATTGTTTCTTGTAAAGAAGTGTAGGAGGTCCAATCGCACATAACCCACGTTTAAGGGGGGGTCCAACTTTTTATTTAATTATATTATATATAGATATAATGTTATAATTTTACAAAGCCACTTAATAAAATAGAATGCTATGAAGCTTTATTTAACTTTGTAATTCTATAATCCCAAAAAATATATATTTGGAAAACTCATTCATCATTCGAGAATCAAGAAGAAAATATGAGGTGTCGATGTCGAGGCAATAAAGGAAAAAACAAAATATTTAATATTCGATCTACATCACAAGTAACAATGACATCTACAGAAATAAGTTTTTCAGAACTAAAGTTGTTGAAGTCCAACTTACCTCGTCTAGAATGTCACAAGAATGACTTAATAAATTTATAATGATAGCTATTGATATTGATATCTTACATAGTACTATATAAAATAAACTATTTTATTACCGTTCTTTTGTTTTAGTTATTGAAATATCTTTGTATCAGTGAATTTTTATTTACTAGCATGGTACCCGCGCAATGCGACGGTATCAAATAGTTTCTATTCGATAACTTGTTCGTTTTCAAAATTTACGTAATACGGTGACAACGAATAATTTTACTTTGGTAACATGTATATTATTTACTTTATTTTTCTGTTCTTAATCAACTTTTTTATTATTTTTAAATAAACTTTGATAACAATTAAATAAGAAAAAAAAGTCTTTACTTATAAAATAGGGTAAATTGCATGAAAGTGTTTTTTAATAATTAAGTTAATTTGTTTGCATTTTTTTAAATATGGAAGGTTTAGTTATTTAAATGGAATATAAGATTCTTATTAACTCTATTTAATAGTTATTTTATATAATAGTTTTCATTTAGTTTATATAAGGGGTAATTTAGTAATTTCAAAACACTTAAAATTTAAGAGATTAATCAAAATGTTTAAATGCTTTATAATATAATATAGATATGTGTGTGTGTTTAAAGGACCTATTTTTTCTCATCGCACAAGACCTCAAAAATCCACGAAATCCCCCGTAGGTGATGACAATTAGTAAGTGTATATGCTCAAATCACATTAGTATAGATTTTGTAATCATATATCAGTTATTATAATAAAACTTAAGAAAATAATGAAAAAAAATGTTTGTAGTATATTAGACTAATATGAGAAACGTTTGTAACACCATTAATAATTAATATTAGTATTTTGGTTATTTATATATTTACTCAATCATGAATTGTGTTCTACTGGATGAGTCATTATTAGATTAACTTAATTTTTTCAAAATACCGCTCATTAATTAGCCATTAGATCTTAGCCGTTGATTTGTTTTAAGCAAGGGCACAGATTACTTCTTACAGTTCTTGCACGAAAAATAGTTCTTATTTAAAACCTCTATTAATCATTATAATTTTTTTAAATAGTCACCCGTTATGAATTTTAGTACAATAAAATCTTTATTCTTTGTCACACTTATAGCTTATAAGTGAATGAAAAGAAAATAGTTATCTCTTTCTACTAAATTCTACTACTTTATTATCTTATTCGATTCGATTCGATAAATACTAATATATCGAATTTACTTTCGTTTCTTCTCGTAACTTTGATATTTGTATTTATCTAATGATTACGAGGATATAACAATGCGAGCTTATAAGTACTATAAAATAAATATAAAATAATTCACCGTTTGTATAAAATAGTAAACGCTTTACACACACAAAACACGCACGCCACCTACACTTGGTTTTCCCCCAATTTAAAGCTATTAGTAGGGTGGAAAATGGACGTTGGCCTTAAATATAGGAAGAGATGAACAATACGAACCGGTCTCACAGGTCTTCGTAAGACCGTCAAGACTGAATCGGTCCTGAACCAGTTCAAGACTGCTGGTGCCGCTCATGGTCCAAACTGGTCTGGGCCCTAGGAATGCCACGAATCAGTCCAAACTGAACCGTTCCAAAATATAGAGCCGGTCTAACTAGTCCAAACCGGTCTAAACCAGTCCCAACGGATATTTTTTAAAACAGCTAGTTTCCGGGTCCGAAAGGTTAGTTTTTTTTACAATTTTTATAAATACCTCTACTACGTTTCCATTTTTTTCAATAAGATGGACATATCTTTTCAACAATTATATATGTTTATAACTTGCAATTTTTTACAATTTATTGTCAAAAAATTTTAACCAAACCGAACTTAAAACTCGAAATGTCTAAACCAAAACTTAAAATAGAAAACCGAAAATGTCTAAACCAAACCGGAAAATATCCAAATGAAAATCAGACAGATCTAAACAAAAGTCGGATCGGTCCGGATGAGGACCGGTCTAAATTAAGACCAGGCCGCCCAAAAACCGAATGATCTTACGCGAGAACCGGTATGCCGAGGACCGGACTGGACCGATCCCTTAAGGGTTCAAGACCGGTCCTGGACCGAATTTGTACACCTCTAAAATACAGAAGCTAGTAAGGGGCTATTGTCAATTTTAAATGAAAACTTTGGGCCAATGAGCCTGGCTCAAGTAAGCCTTGATTGGATGGTCTCGAAAACAGACAAGTTAACAGCCCATAAGCAAAGACATGTCCTCTAGCCTCTAGTAAGTGTGTATATATATATATATATATATATATATATATATATATATATATATATGTGCCAAATCTCTTCTTTTATCTTAAGAAAAAGAATATCATGTAAAATTATAGAAACTAGGTTTTATATGTGTTGGATTTATGTGTAAGAAACTATAGATATGATCGAGAGGTTTTCGATATGTCGAAACTCTTTCTCTCTCGTCACTCTCCCTCTAAAAAGGTTGAAAATCTACCTCCCTTAATTGGTGATTTTTCGATTTTGTTTTTGAAACAAGGAAGTTCGTTTTTGTTTGGTTGATCGATTGAAGGAACTAGTATGTAGTTGGTAATTGTTGAAGTGCTTCTGTGTGAACTATCCCTAGAGATGTTATGTTTAGACACTAGTTTCTACATTATCACATACCTTGCTTGCTTGTTATGATCAACATCTTGATTTTTATGTTACTCTAATACTTTTAATTGGATTTGTCTTTTGAAACTGTTTTATATACATACTGGTTTAGATGTCCATACAGTAGTCATACTTATTTACGTAGAAGTCTTATTTTATATTCGTTTAGCTAAATATATTATTGTTATGTATGAACGAAAAATAGTCCTATCTGAGTCTGTCCTAAAAACTAAAAGAATTTTATATCCATTTAAGTCGACATAGAAAAGTAAATGATGATAGCTTTAGAAAAAACGCAGAATTTAATTATCATAAGATTTGTATTATATAATAAACATAGATTATTACAAAAAAAATTAATGTGTATAATATATTTTATTGATGTTTCTTCAAAATTAAGACAAATTAAATTGATTTAATGTTAAAATTTAGTTTTAGCTTTGACAATAAAAGTGAAAATTGAGTTATAATTTTGATCATTTAAAGTGAAAATTGAATTTCAATTTTAACCCAAATAAATGATTAAAGTTTAATTTTGATTAAAAGAAACGTTAAGTTTTTCAAATTAAATTGATAAGTCTATTATTTATATAAAAAAAATTAGTATTATAAGAAAAAAGATAAGATATTATTGTTTATATTCTTCCATTTATCTTCTTTTAACATATTGTGTAAATGTAAAGTTTCATGTTAATCCATATTTGATGGAAATTAAATGATACGTAACAATATATAATTTACGCAAGTATTTAAAAATTAAAAATTAAATTAAAATATTAAATTCGAAATTAGATTCTAAGATAAGTTTTTAAATTGATTTTAATTCTTCCTATACGAAGTAAAACTAATAAAAGTTCAAATTAAATTCTAATTTTGATTAAATAAACCGTTAAGATTATGCAATTAAAATTTCTAATTATATTAGAAGATGGATGTATAATTCTTTCCCTACGTTTATTGTTATCTATATATTTTTAAATCATTTTTGATGACCTATGATTTCAAGAAGTGGTATCAAAACCATTTTAAAGCAATACATAACCATTTGTATTTAAAATTGTTTATTTTTTACTTAATGAATTTCGTTTTGATGTTCATGTTCGCATCGCAGAGTGGTTACCACGCGATACTTCAACATGTACGCTTTATATATGGATGTTTTAGAAACCTTTTTCAACGAAAAAACTAAAATTAAATTCGGTTTTAAAAAACCGCGCGAGTAAAATAAAGACGCCAAAATGAAGATCAATAATTTTGGAATTGGAAATATCCCTAGGTTTTTAAGATGTGGTCTCGAATAAAACTTATTAAAAGCATCATTTTATTCTTTCAACAAATTTTTAAACTATTCAAGTTGTCACTTTTAAAACTTATTAAAATATTATATACATTAATTAATTAGTTAATACTTATAATTATAACATTAGTAATACATCTAAATCTTAATAATGGTTCAATAATATGGTCCAACACATGAGTTAGGAATACATTTCAAGACAAAAGAAATACAAGCTCCTAATATTTGGCAGCCTCCAATGGACACAAAAGAAAGCACATTTGTTCACCCCAGATGAGGGTGGACAGAATCATGACTTTTAAAAAGTCAAAATATCTGACCTCCCCCTTCATCTTGACCAAATTCAAACCGCGTTTCTTCAGCAGATTCTATTTGTTTTTAAATCAACACTAGTTATTCCCTATGAGCTGACCATGTTCTTTCCAATTATTACCTTCAATCTCAGGACTTCTTTGACTTTCATCTTCATCCATACTACACCCTTCTGAACTTTGATCCCACAATCCCCATTTGGGTCTTCTTTTCTTGATTTTGTTTTCTTTGATCAAGAAATACGAAATCAAGAAATGGGTGTGTGTAGCAGCAAAAGCAAGAATGGAGGTGCAAACCCTAATGCACATAGAACAAGATCCGATGAACCAAATATAGTTTACACCAAAACCCCACCTCCGGCAGCCCAAATGCCGGCGAGAAAACAGCCACCACCGCCCAACCCCAAAAGGGTGTTCAAATCTGACACGATTATTGGCAAACCATATGAAGATGTTAAACAACATTACACAATGGGGAAAGAATTGGGTAGAGGTCAATTTGGTGTTACATATCTTTGCACACAAAAGTCCACAGGTCAAAAGTATGCTTGTAAGTCAATATCAAAGAAGAAACTTGTAACAAAGAGTGATAAAGATGATATGAGGAAAGAGATTCAGATTATGCAGCATTTAAGTGGTCAGGCTAATATTGTTGAGTTTAAAGGTGCTTATGAAGATAAGCAATCTGTGCATTTGGTTATGGAGGTTTGTGAAGGTGGTGAGCTTTTTGATAGGATTATTGCAAAGGGTCATTACAGTGAAAGAGCTGCAGCGTCGATTTGCAGGTCAATTGTCAATGTGGTTCATGTTTGTCACTTTATGGGCGTTATGCACCGCGATCTGAAGCCAGAAAATTTCTTGCTATCGGATAAGAGTGAGAATGCGCTTTTGAAGACTACAGATTTCGGGTTATCAGTGTTCATTCAAGAAGGTATTGCTAATCGAAACTTAACATGATATATTGATATTGTTAATATTTTCATCTTTAAGCAAACCCCGTCTAAGTAATCAACTTCTGCTTGCAAGATTGTGTGATCATTTGCGCTTTCTCATAGCCATCCTTTGCTAGCAAACATAGGAATAAGAACTTGTTTGATTTCTATGTAGAAGTTAACACTTTGTTCTTATGAGCTAGTGATTTTGTGATCTTGTTTAGAGGTGACGATTTAAATCTATTTACCTAATCTTGTGACAATTGGAACATACCCCTGCAGGAAAATCATACCGGGATGTTGTTGGCAGCGCGTATTATGTTGCACCAGAAGTGTTGAACCGGAAATACGGTAAGGAAATAGACATATGGAGTGCAGGGGTGATCCTTTACATCTTGCTTAGTGGTGTGCCTCCTTTTTGGGCAGGTAATCTCTTACTCTATTTGACATCGTTTTAGCCTTTTAGGTTTGTAATTTTGTATCTTACATGTTATGACCCGAAAATGGCTACTAAATTGCAGAGACGGAGAAAGGAATATTTGATGCTGTTTTAGAAGGATATATTGATTTCGAAAGTGATCCTTGGCCATCCATTTCCACAAGTGCCAAAGACCTTGTCCGAAGGATGCTAACACAGGACCCAAAGAGGCGTATTACTTCCTCTCAGGTTCTTGGTATGTATCTATTAGAGATGGCAAGATGGGCCAAGTAGACGTGTTGAGTGACAGGTCAAAACAAGTTCTAATCGAACTAAGCGATTTTTTAGTTATGGTCAAAAAGGGTCCCACCTCCCGGGAACTATCTTTCGGTCATTTTATAAACTTTTTCAAACCTGTAAAGGCTATGCTCAAGTGCTCATAAACTCATAACATGTATGTTTTCAAATGGGTACAGAGCATCCATGGATAAGAGAAGATGGTGAAGCATCAGATAAACCAATCGACAGTGCAGTTCTTTCCAGAATGAAGCAGTTTCGAGCTATGAACAAGCTCAAGAAACTTGCCCTGAAGGTATTTGAGAGGGTTGATAGCTTAGCTACCATTTCTAACCATGAATGAAACGATATTTCGTTAACACTGACACGTTACTTTTATGTACTAGGTCATTGCAGAAAATCTGTCAGCAGAAGAAATTCAAGGACTCAAATTAATGTTTACAAACATAGACACTGATAACAGCGGGACAATTACTTATGAAGAACTAAAAACTGGTCTGGCTAGATTGGGATCAAAGCTCACAGAGGCCGAAGTTAAACAACTCATGGAAGCTGTAAGATGTTTTAAATACTAAAACATCAAGATTCTTGTTTTTTTGGGTACCCTGTTGCTTAAATACTTGTTTTTATGTTTCAGGCTGATGTTGATGGAAATGGGTCGATTGATTACATTGAGTTCATCACCGCAACAATGCATCGACACAAGTTAGAAAGAGAAGAACACTTGTACAAAGCTTTTCAGTATTTTGACACGGATAGTAGTGGGTATGTAAACTTTGAAGTATACAATTTTAACAAATGATATCCAAGCTAATTATGATTCTGATCTTTCGGCTAAATCAGGTTTATTACAAGAGATGAATTAGAAACAGCAATGAAGAACTATGGAATGGGGGATGAAGCCACCATTAAAGACATAATTGCAGAGGTGGATACTGATAATGTGAGTTCTGTGTTAGCATTGTTGCCTTAAATGTTGCCTGCCAAGTCTTTAGAAGTCGCAGTTTGATCATTTTTTGTATTTCAACAGGATGGGAAGATTAATTATGAAGAATTCTGCACGATGATGAGAAGTGGGACCCAACCTGGGAAGCTGTTCTAATGTCTTTTTAGCAGCAACGAAATCAAGAAAATTAAAGCTTTAACATACTTCAATGGCAACTAGAAAAAAAAACTAGGAGATCAGATCATATCAAGAGTTAAATAATCCAAAGGAATTGAGCCTGATCAGAGTTTAAGCCTTTTTCGACTTCTAGTATCATAAAGATTGTATAATGTTCATCTACGTCACTTGCATTATGAAAGTTACATCTGTTTATGCAACATGTTAGCCTTTAAATGACCTATCTAAAGTGGCATAACATTTATTCCTTACATTGTTCATAGTTACTCGATGAATAAAGGCAAGCATTGTCGTAATCTTAATGTCTTGTTGTATCAACACGATTCTATACACTTTGAAGCCATTGACCCATGCAATAGGATTTCGATCCTACCAAAAACCATGATAAATCTGTACAAAAAAAACCGAGAAACTAAAAATGCATATCTACAACTTAAAAAAAACTACTGAACCACATGAACAAGAAGCTTGCCTTGCAGAGTTCTAGTAGTGTCAACAGAAAAGAAAATTAAGATTAAGAAAATAACCATGTATACAGGAAATGAAACACAAGGTTAATGCTAAGATCAAAGCAAGTTCAATAGCATCAAAAGGTCCAAAACATTAAAATATGTTATTACCAAATAGACCATGAACCTGGGCCATAATCTTAGAATCCCAAAACATTATGATCTGGAAAATACTCTATGAGCAAAAAAGAAACAAAATACAAACTACAAGTTTCAGTAGGATCACCTGGCAAAAGGAAAACGAGAAAACAAATGTTCAAGAGCTTAAAACTTATAAATCTTAACCTGTTGAAATAATAAGTTTTTCTTGCCATGCGTATTTTGAAGCCAGATCACTTCTTCTTCCCAGGTTTCTTCACATTTTGTGCCTTTTGTGGTTTACGCGCTCGCGTAAGTGCAAATTCTCCCAATTTGTGTCCTACCATTGCATCCTTAATTTGAATTGGGCGATGTTTCTTTCCATTGTGGATAGCAATACGATGACCAATCATTTCAGGAATAATCATAGATGCACGAGACCAAGATTTTATAACATGTTTTTCACCATTAGCATTAAGCTTATTTATCATTCTCTTCAAATGACTAGCTACAAAAGGGAACCTGTTTATAATTGGTGCCATTGAGAATCAAGATTATTACTTTCTGCACCCAAGCTCCTTCCACAAACACCTGAGCTGAAATGATAACATGAATAAATCGAACCAATGAGCAAAGAAATTATTGCAATTCAAGAATCATACCATCGAATCAAATACAAGAGTATCAGAGTATGTCAATCTGCAAACATACTAAACCTAATTTGGAGAAAATATTCAAAATCAAAAGGAGAACTTAAAGTTACGACTTAAACAATGATAACTAATCATTACGATATGAACAATCAATCAATCACCGGACCTTTAAAATTAGTAAAAAAAAAAAGCAACCAACAACTTTTATAGATCAAATTCGCCTTCAAGAAGTCGAGAAAACTTTAGGAATTAACATACACACCTTCTATCTAAAAATCAACGAACTGTTACCACAAACAGGATTATTTCGTTAACGACGTGATAAAGGTAATCGAGCTCATTTAAAACAATTGATGCTTACCTTAATTAGCAGATCGAATGATACAATTTTGGAGACTCGGGCTGGGACGAACAGATTGGGGGGTCTGAGGATCGTCCTAGGGTTTTCGAAATGACGATGTTGGGGGAAAGCAAGAGAATACCCGATACAGCATTTACTCACGTGACAGCCACGAAGAAGTTTTTGGGGTTCAAAAGTTCCGGAGATTTTAGATGTAAATGAGCCGAGCTACTCGTGAGGCGTGAGCTATTCGAGTTCGGATCGTTAAAAGCTCGAAACGAGCAGAGCCTTAACGAGCTCGAGCTCGAGCTTAGATTAAAGCTCATTTAATAAATGAGCCGAGCTCGAGCTTCAAAGATTGGGCTCGCGAGCCTAAACGAGCTTCATATATAATATAATTTATATTTTATGTGTTTAATTTTTAATAATTATATATATCAATTTAATAAAAATATCAAAATAATACCCGAGCCTAAACGAGCCTAGCTTAAACGAGCCGAGCCCGAGCTTTATAAACATTAAACGAGCCGAGCTCGAGCTCGAGCTTAAAAAGTCCTAAACGAGCCCAGCTCGATAAGTGTCCGGCTCGGCTTGGCTCGGCTTGTTTACATCCCTAGTCTTTAGAGCACAACTAGGGCCTAGGGGTGAGCACGGTACCGGAACCGGTACCGATTTTACCAAATATTAAATTTGGTTTAAAGACAGTACCGAATAATGTACCGAGTATTCATATACGGTAAAGGTACCAGTTACCTATTTTACTTAGTTTTCGGTACTAGTCCCGTGTTAGAACCTAGAGGGGGGTTAATAGGTTATATGCCCACTTTTTGAAATTTTTAACAATATTTGCAAGTAAATAAAGAATTTAAGGAAGAAAGATATCACCAATGAAGTAGCTAGGACACAATGATTTATATTGGTTCAAGCAAGGGTTAACAACCTTGCTCTACATCTACTCTTTGGCTTCACCCACCAAGAGTTGCTCCACTAACTTCTCCCTTTGAAGGTAGAGATAAACCTTTTACAACTTCTCTTTCTAGCTTACAAGAATTACACTTTACTCTTGCAAACAAGGCTAAGATAAACCTCACTTCACTCTAATTTGAAAGGCTAGAGTTGATCCTCACTTCTCTCTAATTTTATAGGCTAGAGATAATCCTCACACTATTACATATATGTATGAAAGTAATGGAGTAATTGAACTTGAATGCTTTCACTCTTGCTTGATTCTTGATCTTGGTTTATCAAGAAATATGAGCTCACAAGATTTTTATGTATTTTCTGTTTTTTTAGATTGCAAGAGGTTAGTAAAACACAAGACTTGAGTTGCTTTAAATAAGGAAGAGGTTGATGCTCAAAAAGTGTCCAGACTTACCACGGTCGACCGTGGCATCGACCGTCGGTCTGCTGGAAAATTTTGAGCCTTGTGCATATAGACGTTGAGCTTTTACCAAAACCACACACAACTCATTTTTGCCATAAAAATGCACTGAAAGGGAGTTTAAGAAAAGTTGGGTTAGTGCCATACTTCTTAAGTTTGAATTTAAACATGAAAATGGTAGTTTGGAACAAAATGCACAAAGTATGTTGGAAGTTTTTCACTTTGGAAGATTCCTTTTGCTAAATGTGGTTTTAACTTGTTTCAATGTAAGATTGTGTTTAGTATTTGCCAAAATAGGAATTTATTTGCTTTGACTTCCAAGCTTGTGATTTTTATAAAAATTGTCTCAATTTTTATAAAGGTTTTTATAAAAATTATTTTATAAAAACTTAAACTTATTTGATTATTTATTTGTAAGCTCATAGACTTTGAATGTTTATTTGTAGGAGTCTTCGACTTTTACTTGAATTCAAATCTTGACGATTGAAGCTTTGTCATTTGATGAAGCTTATTTTGTAGATCATAGATGAGAATATATTTGATTGAATATATTTATGTATATGTGCACATATGTTAATGTTAATACATACAATTATATAAACAAGTTGTATATTTTTTGTATCAACAAAAGAGGATTTATTTATAAGCCTATTTTTTCCAACATCCCGAATATCGAATACTGATTTAGCAATATTTCAAGTACCGAGTACCGGACCGAAAACTCTAACTCCGTACCGGTTCCGGTACGTGCCGGTACAATTCGGTATTTTCGGTACCCATACTCACCCCTAAGCACAAGTAATCAAATATCCGGGGTTTTGGTGTGTTGCAGTTTAATGATTCATACTTCCTATGTTAAAGATCATAGACACTTTAATCTATATTTTTATTCTTTTTTATTGGTTATGAGGTTCAATTCTTATATTTTTAAGTGATTTTAACATCATTAAATTATAAAAATTAGTGTTTAAAATCATAGACTATGGTGCATGTCTAAGCACCCTGCACATAGTTGCACATTACAACGATGATGAAAACTTTTTGTTTTACAACATGTCGTTTTCATAAACATAATGGTATGTTATTCGCGTGATCTGTGATTCGATGACACAAAATAGTTTTTTATTAAGAAACATATCAATTTTCTTTTTTCCATCTCTTTTAGTTCTATCAACTCTTTTGTTAATTTTAAAAAATATTAAAATAAGAAAAAAATCTATTTATAAAATAAGGAGAGAAAAATAATAAGACCTTAGGAATTATGTTAATGTGGATAGAGAATTGTGTTAGTATGGGAGAGTGTGTTAGTGGGTGAGTTTATTTTGATGAATGAAAAGTTAGGTGAAGTAGGAAGAGAGTGAAACGGTTAAAGATTATGTTGGTGAGAATAATCTAGATAGAATCAAATGTTAAAATGTTGTCTTAATTGAATTTTAAAAACTCTTAAAGTGAAGAAAAAATAATATTAAATAGTTTATATAGTGTATATAGATATATGTGTAGGTATGTATGTGTATAAACGAGAATTGTTTTTAGTGCAATAATCAATCTTATCTCTTGATTAAAATAAATCAACTGCTAAAATTTGTAATGGCTCACTAATGACATATTAATGATTCATTAACGAGCCTTCAAAAATTATTAACCATTAATTTATTTAATGGATAAGATTGGTTCTCGCGTTATTCCCAATAAGAATGGTTCTCGCCTTACACACACACATATAGGGAAAAGTTCAATCAATAACTGTTTTTCGTACAAGAACTGCGAGAACAATTGTAACACCGTTAATTTCTCATGAACAGGGGTATATTGGTCATTTATTTATTTACCCAACCATAAATTACATCTGCGTGAGCCGTCATTAGTTTACGAGACTTGATTTTTCCAAAATACCACTCATTAATGAGCATATTAATGAGTCATTACCATTAATAGCCATTGATTTATTTAAATTAAGGGTAATTTGGATATTTTTCACATTACCCCTACTTTTTTAAACTAATATATCCATTAAACGGAAAAGTGTTAAATTATACCAAATTAACGAGAAAATTATGCTATTTAATTTGAGACCGATCTTGTTATATTCTTTCGGAAAAAAAAAATTCGCGCGTCTGCTGGGTTTTTTTAACACAGGTCTCGACATATGCACATGTGTAAATATATGCATGTGTGCATATGCACATATGCGCCTAGTTTTTTCCAGCACGGATGTAAATATGCACATGTGTAAATAGATGCATGTGTGCATATGTCGAGACCTGTGTTAAAAAAACCCAACTAACACGAACTTTTTTTCCTAAAAAATATAGCAAGACCTGTCTCAAATTAAAGAGCATAATTTTTCCATTAGTTTGGTAGATTTTTCGTAATATAACACTTTTTCGTTTGATGGATATATTAGTTTAAAAAAATGAGGATAATGTAAAAATGTTTAACTGCCCTTTTAATTTAAAGTTAAATAAAAAAGATAAAAAACTAAATGATTAGTCTATATTTGTTATCGCAGTTCTTGTTTGAACCACTCCCTATATATATATAAGAACACCATGTTAAAACATAAAACATAATAATTACTAAAATCACATAATACTTAGCAAACTCATACAAAAATAAGAAAAAGGAATATAATACTTACTAAAATCACATCACACTTGCCAAACTCATATAAAAATAAGAAAAAGATAACAAAAAAGTTATTTTATTTTATACGGTACAAACTTGAAAAATGATAGATTTTTGAAGCTATGGTGTTTTAAAGTGGTTAATACTAGTAATAGATGATACATGAAAATCCAGAAAAAGACTCATATGATGATAGAGGTGTTTTGAAATAAATGAGATCACCACCTTGGTTATTAAAAGCGGTATGCACTCTGATGTATTTAAAGTTTCGGGAGCTGATGCATGATATGTATCACCACCGGAATTTTGACCAAATGGTCAAATAGACTCCCTTATATACACCCACTTTGCTCTGTTAGCAATAACACCCCCTAAGTTTATCTTATTGTGATTTAACAACAAGAGCTTATTAATTCATAAAACACTTATACACTTGACAATTTTAATCCTTCCATTTTAATAAACATCAATTCTCATGTTGATAAACAATTAAACTCTTAACACATAATTATACTATACTCTTTGAAATTAGATATTTTAAGTAAATATAAAATAATAAACTTAATAAATATCGGATGTTATAACATAGTCATAGCTCTTGTCGCGGCTGCTACATTTTTTGTCACCTTGTGGTCACTAATCCGTCGCTGACTTGTCGCCACAGAGTTTTCTCTTATATATATGTGTGATATTCCTTTTTGTTGTTTGTATTACATTTTTATTGTAATTTACACTCCAATATGAGCGTCTAATTTTCTTCCACCCTGATCACAGGGGAATGTTAGGTAAATTATATTTTGGTTTAAATGATTGTATAGATATGCTAGTTCCGATTAGAATTTCCTAATAGTGTTTTTATTATAATCCTTGTAGTTTATAGTACTTGTCCTTTCGTTATGTAAACGGGGAAAAATTGTCCACCTACTTTTAATCGGTTTTAAAAACATATCTAAAAAACATCTTAATGACAAATCAGTATTAATTTCTACATGTGCACTAGTTGTCATGATCTTTTGGTAAGTCTTGTTTTTTTTATATTTAATGTAATTTTTAATTAGTATATGTTTTTTAGTTTTAGTGTAATGTAGCTTCAATTAATGAATTTATATATTTGGTCTAATTTTATTTTATATATTTTATGTTTTTGTAGAAAAAATAATCAGCCTACTAATGACAGTCATTACTAGGAGGAATCTATCAATGACAGTCATAGTACTCACCACTATCTGTGCTCTTATGGTTCCTAGGAATACGAGTCAGTGCCATATTGCCGTATGAAAATATGATATAAAGGCTTGGAAAAACAGTTAAGTATTCGATATGATGGGATATGTGATAGGCTATATGAGGCTCTTAGAGTTAACTATGAAAATGTCACTCCGTCTAAATTTTTAAAATATAATCTGGATCATTGATTCTATTAATTCAAAGACTAAAATTAGTTTCTTGGGACTATGAATTAAGTATAGACTATATTAAACATTCTTCATATATATATATATATACTTATATATATACACACACATATATATATAGGAGAAGGTTCATTTGAGAACCGTTTTTATTGCGAGAACCAATCTTAGCCGTTCATTTTGGATAATGGAATTCATGGATGAAGAGCGTGGGGGGATTGAGTGTGGCAGGGTGCATGTAAGAAATTCATGGGTGGGCAATCCAATTGAAGGAGGGGAATTGGACGGCCAAGATTGGTTTTCGCAATAAAAACGGTTCTCAAATGAACTTATCACTATATATATATATATATAGGCAAAAGTTCAAACGAGAACTACAAAAACTGTTTTTAACATTATTAATGATTCATTAATAGGGGTATTTTGGTAATTTATATATTTACCCAACCGTGATTGCGTCTGAGTGAGCCGTCATTAATTTGTGAGGCTTGATTTTTCCGAAATAACCCTCGTTAATACGTCATTAACGAGGAAACCCTATACACAATTTTAGTATATGTGTATGTACACACACTATATAATACTTACCGAGTCTTAAAGTTTCAGATATTCAACATGCTTAATCCTGACTTTTAAATCTACAGTTGATCATCTTGGCCCTCATTTTATCCAAAATTAATGAGCCTTATGTTAAACCAATCAAAATTAATAGATACAAAAAAAACATACTATATACCGGTCTCTCTCAAACAAACGGAACACACATATACATACAGTCACTACAACAAAAATTGTCATTATTCATGCTTTTTTCTTCACACTATATTAAAACGCGGAGATTATTTTTATAGTAGTCACAATTTTAAACGTGTAAACTTTTTACACCTTTATAGACGTATGCAACATTAAAAGCTACATGCATAACTGTGAAAAAAACGTTCACACTTATAAGCGTGTAATAAACATAAAATTTAATCACACTTTTAAATGTGAAAAAGATATATATTTTATCACGTTTTAAAGTGTGATTAATTATATAATTTTATAAATAATTAAATAAACTAAGAAAAAGCACACACTTACAAAAGCGTGAAAAAAATACGTTGTAAAACCTCAACATGGTTATTGGTTTAATTGGGCCAGATTAATAAACCGATTAGTGGGCCCTAATTTATTCTTTTCAATAGTAAAAGCAAACTCAATCGGTGATCTCCTCTCCAGCCGATCAGGTTCCGTCCCCAATCCGTTGATCAGATTTCTCAGGTTGATCAGATCTCTAGTCGATGAGGTACATTGAGCTTCATTGCTCCAATTGACAAGGTACATTAATCTCTAGTTTTGTTTTCTCCACTTGAGCCCTAATCCTAATCGTGTTTCGGTTGTTTCCAACGATTTCATTTTGATCGGTCTTGATTCCATTGAAGAGTTGCTACTGAATTCTGATCTCCTTGAGGTACAATTAGGTAAAGAATTCAAGCTTCAGTTTATTTTGTTTGTTCTTTTGCTGGATTCATGCTCTAAGACAAGTAAATATGGTATGTATCTCATGATCATGTTGTTAGTATCTTATCTTCCTGCTTATGCTAAATATTCCTATAGTTTTTCAATACCAAATTCTCGTATTGTGTATGTGCATTGATCTATCGGTTACTAGTTTCTAGTACTCCAACCATTGAGATACAAAGAGATATGTAGGTTTAGAGTTCTTAGTGAAGACTTTTGGCAGCTGTGCATTAATTATATTGTTTAAGTGACCTACAAATCTAGATATATACATCCATTGAGTGTTTATCAAGGGAGTAGGAAGTTAAGTGGCTCAAATGACTAACCTCTGGAATGAATTCCAGACCCACTTTACAAACTTGTAGAAAAAGTGGAAGTTTTGATTACTCCTTTAAGTGTAGTCACTCGGCTTCAGAGTCTCCTAAGAAGAATGAAGCATGAATGATATAAGCTGAAACAATATGATTTTGCTACATAGATTTTAGATATTCACCAGGTCAAAAAGTAATAGCCTAATAAAGTACTCTAGTAAATCATAATTTCATTTGACTATTAGAAAAACTCAATTTCTTTAATGGCAAAGCTCTGTTTCTTTTATTCTTTCTTTCACTTATTTAAATCTTCATCTTCTTCGTAAAACATCCTAAAATAGCATAAAACTAACTATATATAATATGTTATAATCTAGACACGTACAGATTTTATAATATGCAAAACATCCTAAAATAGCATAAAACGCTTTTGGTGCACACTGTTCAGATTAGTCACCATATATTAGTTGCTGGTAATTATTGCTTGTGCTAAAGATACTTGTTTTGTTTCTCTGAATTATATAGATTGAATGATTTCTGCAAAGCCTGATCTTTTTATTACCATAATGATTTCTGAGGTTGATGTTGAGCAGGAGCCTGAGAAACAACACTGAGAAGAGGAAACTTGGATATTTTTCATGTGGTGATGTAATCCTATTGATGACTGTTGGCGATGTGACCCAAACGGGAGGCGCAACCGCAGGCGACTGGCGGATTGTGGCATTGGTTTTGGTAAAATACATATATTTTGAATTTGGAGGACAAATATATAGGTGTTAACAAAAAACAAGAAGTAGAATCAATTTCTAGCTAAGATACGTGTATTTTGAATAATTGGTTGCTTAATTGTTTGGTAAAAGAACTTCATATATGTGTATTTTGGAGGGCAAATGAATTCTCTTTCAAATTCAGTTTTTTGATGGTTTGGTTTCTTAATTTTTATTGTTTGGTTTGATAATTGGTTTGTGTTTTTGTGTTGAAAATAAAATCAAAATTTTCACATTTAAAGCGTAGAAAATTTTGGTTATTTGTTCACGATTAAAAGTGTGTAAAATCTGTATGGAAATCTTCACACTTAGAAGTGTGTAAATTATTTTTGAAAATCTTCACACTTAAAAGCGTGAGCAACTGCTTTAATATCTTTACGCTTAAAAGCGTGAACAATTGTAAGTTTCTTCACGCTTGAAAGTGCAAATGATTGTTTTAATAGTTCACACTTATAAGTGTGCAGTTATTTGTCACACCTAATTTCCTCACATATTGCTCAAGCGTGAAAAAGTGGCTTAAAAATGTTAATAATTGACAACTTTGTTGTAGTGAGTCGATCCATTACTTCAAAACTTTAAATAGTACTTCTCTTTCAAATCCTTATTAACTCTCTCTCTCTCTCTCTCTCTCTCTATCAAACCTTTCTCCGGCCACCTTAGGTTCAATTCAACAACCACCCTTGCGGCTCCCTCAAGCTACCATCGAAAAAAGCAATAACATTATCGCCATGAACAGTGGAGAATGTTCTTCAAAAACCTCACCATTGGTTCATTTGGGATTCACACTACTCACTGATCACCACCTCCTTACATATTGTTTATTGCCTCAATCTACCTGCTACACCACTACTGTCCTCCACTCTCGATTACACAGATGGTGTGCTTTAGTTGAGGCTTCAAATAAGATGTGATCAAACCACCATTTTTTATCGTGCTTAAAACCAATTTCAAGGTACGTAGTAGGTATATATATTTTACTGAATTGTTTTGGTAATTGCAGCCTTTCACTAATTGTTCTTTTGCATCACAATTGAAATGAATGTCCCGTTATAAAAGGAGTCAAAAAGGATAATCTCAATAAGATTAGATTCATGACGTCTTGAATTGTAATCGTGTTCCTAAGTAAGAATTATATTGGATGTGATCTGCATCAAGTCTACTTCGTGGAACTTAGTTATGAGTAAAATTTGGTTAGGTTGTCCTTAGACCTGAAATATCTGGTTTAGAACACGAGGACTTTTGTACTTTAGTACGTTCTAATGTCACACCGTAACACGGTGATCATAAGGGGCATGTATAGGTACAACGAAAGATATGTAGTCAAATGCAAATAGTCAAGACATCATTTGCACCTCTTTTCAATAGAGATATTTCAAGGCCCCTCACGATTAAGACTGTTGAAAATGAGTGACCGCGCTTGGATAGAATAAAATATATTAATTACTCAGTATTCCATTACTGCAGGGACTCGAGATCAGAGTCAAGACATATAGTCTGAATATCTAAAATTGATTTTTGCTCCGCGTCTAATACTCAATTATGAAATATCACGATGCAAATGGAAAAGCATGTGTAATCTATGTGTAGATTATATCTCTGGATGAAAGAAATCTTATAACTTGGTTATCTTAAGTGTGTGACTAGAAACCTCCTTAGGCTAATGGTGAACAAGTGGTGTTACTTGTCTTGCACAAGTGAGAGCTTGTTAGTGTATGTGCATCAGATAGTGAACACGTTTTACCATGTTCAATGTTATAAGATATTAAAGACTCACACTGCTACACACCCAATTAGAACCATTATTAGAAGTCATCAATTGTTATGTGAAAATTATTAATAAGTTGAATTAATTATTAGGAGAAATAAATAATAATAATAGTTATTTATTATTTATGTTTAAACCGAATTAAATATTAGTTAAATATTTAAAGGTTGACTAATTAATAAGTTTACTAATTAATTAAAATGTTTGGGAATAAATAGTTAATTATTCAAACTTGAGGGGTTACTTGTGTTTCTTGAAAGTCTAATTAAGATGAGCTTAATCTTATTGGTCTTGGGCTTAGATTTGTTTAAATAGGAAATGATCTATGTTAAATCACAATTGCAATTAAGAAACCAAAATCCTATCCCTTCTCGCTCTCCTTTTTTCAACCAACAACAAAAACCAAGAACTTGGTTCGATCGAACACACACACACAAACACCAGGATCTGGCTCGTGATTTGTTGCATTCGGTGATTTACTTAAGGAAAAGAAACGAGAGATGTCACCTTGACTATTTACAACATGAGACATTGAAACCGTATCCATATACCATATGTTGACAGGCAGTTGAAGCTGCATGATATTGATGGTAGACTCCAACTCGGTTGCAGTCATAGGAGATCCATAATAAGAGTTTAAAGGTATGGAGAACAAGCATGTTGATAGGTCGGTGGTGGGGCAGGGCGTAGGGCTAGACCAAGAAAACCCATTTGTGCGGATGGTTGAGCCGTCGGGTAGTGGCGAGGGGGCACTGTCCATGACTGATTTCCGGTGTACCAAGAGGAATGTGACAGCTATTGAAATGATCGACCTTATCCACACCCCCAACCTCTTCCACGACAACGGTGCCCCCTGCCACCCCCTCGAGTTGCATTGTATTGATAACGAACAAGTGAGGGGTCGATCGTAGGAGAAGGAGAGTCGGATCTTTGAGTAACCATTGCTTGGGGAGTGTGCTTCCTGTTTAGACCGTAGTGTTTCTTCCCGAAGAAGTTAAGACTAAGCTTTGTTAAAGGTTGGTAACAGGTCTGATTGTTAAATAAAGGTAGCAATAGTATCATAATCTCCCATTGGCAAACCAAAAACAAGTTGAAGCACCATCTTGTTCTAAGAATCGGTATTGGCTAGTTGATGGCAAGATTCTTGAGGGGAGCACAATATTCAGCAACATTCGAAAAGGCATCACGACAAGTGGAATTAAACTATTCTTCAAGGTACACGACATGGGTGACTTTGTTATCTTGAAAATTTTCTACAAGGAGGTTCTATAGCTCTTTGGCAGTAGCCCCCGGTTTCATGATAGCCCGAAGAAGATCGGTGGAAATAGTAACAAGAATCCACAGTTTTATAATAGCGTCTAAACGTGGCCAGATCTTGATTAGTGGGTTTATGGGTGGCCGGATTTATGTGATCCATGACATCATAAGCGTAGGTGTGTATATGGAACAATTTTACCAAGAAGCATACTAATCATCGGATGGCTGAGGATGAGAGGAATGGAGTTCTTGATGTTG
Organism: Dittrichia graveolens; assembly: GCA_038502395.1. Classification (NCBI taxonomy): domain Eukaryota; kingdom Viridiplantae; phylum Streptophyta; class Magnoliopsida; order Asterales; family Asteraceae; genus Dittrichia; species Dittrichia graveolens. The sequence continues at coordinate 79,309,745 of JARJIL010000005.1, read as the reverse complement.
TTCTCACCAAAAGTTGGATGGAACATCTTATCACCGGAGTTGCTGTCAGCATAACCAATTATGGTGCCCGGCGGTTAGGGTTATCAAACAAAAGAAGATATGGTGAGGGGGAAGGAATGGAAGGTAGAGAATCCTGATTAGCGCTTTAATACTAAATATGAATGTCATTCCTTCATTTTCATTTTTTCGGAGAGATGGTGTTTTTAACTCATTCCTTCTAGAAATTGAATGAAAATTTATAAGTTAATCTTTTTTTTTAATTTTACAACATAATTATAATTTTTTAAAAAGTAATATTTTTCCTAATTTTTGATAAAGATATTTTTCTTAATCTTCTTTATTCTTAATTTTTCTATATTATCAAATAAATCATTATTCTTTTATTTAATTATGAAGTAATTGCAAGTAAACTTATATGTTCAGAAGTATCTATATAACATGAAAATTTGACACAACTGTCAGACTATAATATATTAATCAAAAATGACTTCTTAAATATGTTACATGATGAAATTTCATTTGTCATACAAACCAAACATGATAAAAGAATGCAATTAATCATTTCATTTCACCATTTATTCTATTACCTCGTTCATTCCATTTCTTTATCTTTCAATTCCATCCAACTAAACACATCATAGTTTTATAAGATTATGAGTGACTGGTACTACATGTCAAATTAGTAAAAGTAATGTGTTTTAATTTTTCCTTTTAAAAGGTTATAACTTAAAATATTGAAATATATAAGGGGTGTATGTTGTTAAATGAAACAAAGTTGAGGGCTCGTAGAGATTTGATTCATAAATTCAAGGGTTTAAGTTGAAGTTCCTGGATGCTTTAACACATTAACCCTCGTTTACCTAAACAGCCGCTGGGTCACTCCTGTACTTGAGATTCCAAGTGAAGAAATATCTACTTCGAGCTATTCTTCCGTATTTTCAGTCAGAAACGTTCGATTAATTATAAGTTGTAAGTATTGTTTTCCTTTAGTAATCGTCACTATTTTGGTGATAGATCATACAAATACTCGGTGATTCTGGTTTTTTTTTCCAGATCTTAACCATGCTTCAATGTCTTTCATTACAGTGAATACAAACACCTTTAAAGTTGAAAAGTTTCGATTTATTTAAATCATGGATGAGTTTGAACATCTGCAAATCCGTCTTGAGGAGATTAAAAAAGCCACAAGTAACTTTAGTGATAATGTGATAATCGGGAGTGGTGGATTTGGGAAGGTGTATGTAGGAGAAATCTCTCACTCTAAGGGGCGAAGCATGGTCGCTATTAAGCGTCTAGATCGTAAATTTGGGCAAGGAGACTCTGAGTTTTGGAAGGAGATTATGATGCTTTCTCGTTACACACATAAAAATCTCATCTCACTCTTGGGATTTTGTGACGAGGATGATGAGAAGATCCTTGTTTACGAGCATGCATCTAATGGAAGTCTTGATCGCCATTTAAGTTCCACTTCTCTTACATGGACACAACGTATTAGGATATGCGTTGATGCTGCCAAAGGGCTAAGCTACCTTCACGATCATAAGGGCTCTCAACAACGAATACTTCATCGAGATATAAAAAGCGCCAACATTCTACTAGATCACAATTGGAATGCTAAAGTTTCTGATATGGGACTTTCAAAACTAGGCCCTGCAAATCAGCCTCACACACTTATCTTCACCAATGTTGTGGGTACCGCTGGGTACTGTGATCCACAATATATGATGACGTATATGCTAACCAAAGAATCAGATGTGTACTCTTTTGGTGTCGTATTATTTGAAGTCTTGAGTGGGAGATTATGCTATAAAGTAGATAGCAACCACCAAGTACATATTTTAGTGCCTATGTGGAAAGAAAGCTACAAACATAAGAAACTAGACAAGATTATCTTTAACGATTTGACACCATCAATTGACAAGACTTCTTTAGAAACTTTTGCAGGCATTGCATACAAATGTGTTCATGAATCTCGTGAGCAACGACCACAAATCTCTTTTGTTGTGAAAGAACTTGAGACTGCACTTAAATTTCAGGAGCTATATGACATGAAAACGCCGAAGAAGTATGATAATGAGGAGATAGTTAAAGATGTGGAAACTCCCTCCAAAGACATAGATCATGAGGATCTCAGTTCTAAAGGCAAAAGGATCGTTGTTGATGCTTGGAAAACGGTAAATAGCTACTTTCCTTTTGTTTTCTTTTATATGGCATATACACTATGATGTGAGGTTTTGTTGAAAAATGTTTATGTTTATAAAAAACGAAAAAAAAACATAAAGGGAAAGAAAAGTTTGCATATTATCCATACTATGCAAATCATTACGTTACATAAAGTGTTTTTAAAGTTTAATAAATAATTCGTTATGTTAAGAGTGTGTTTAATAAAGTCTATTTAAAAAACATAGTCCTAAAATTTTAATATTCAATTATAGGGGATTCAGTATATAATCACATGTAATTTGTAAAAGCATCACATGTGAATTACAAAAAATTACGAAAATGTCACCCCGTCCAAATTTTTAAAATTTAATCTGGACCATTGATGTCATTGATTCTAAGGTTAAAATTAGTTCTTTAGGACTATGAATTAATTATGGACTATATTGAACATTCTTCAAGTGCAATATAACATTTGTGAACTATTTTTTACTTTAAATATTTATGGTGAGAAATCTTAAACATGTAATAAATCTATATATCGATAACAAATCAAAAAACATTTAAGAAAATTGGAAGATAAAGAAAGAAAATTGATAATACTCATAGATTTACACATATAAGTTGTTAGTCATTTTAGGAAATAAATATTGATGATTAGTGGGAAAAAAATTCCAAAAATAATTTGATGCAATTTTGAAATAGAGGATTTTGATTGGTAAAAACTATTTCAAGAATAATTTGATGATAAACCTATTCTTTTAATATATATTAAAGATAAAAATTAAAGATAAAGAAAAGATTAAAGATTAAATATAATAATAATAATAATAATAATTTATAACCCTTCTTTTCTAATCATTATTCTCATGACATTGTAGAGATTTTAACGGAAACATAAGATCTGAATTCCCACCGCTTAAAACTAAGGATACTAACTCATAAGTAGCTCTGCTTTTTTACATCCATACTTAATACGAATAAACTTGCCCTTATATTTCTATTATATAATCTTGTTTCTTAATATTATATAATTCTAAATATATATAATTAATATTAAAAATATGAAAAACATAAAAATTTCACTCTCCCTCACTTTAACACTCTGTCTCCGCCTTGAGCGAGTGTTGTTCAGAGAAATCTCATAGCAGACGTCGTGAAGATTGTTGAGAAGAACAAAAGTTGCAGATGGAAAGATGAATTGAGGAAAGTTGTTGCTGAAGGTTTACTGTTAATCGGCTACGATGCTTCAGTTTGCAAAACGCGTTGGGAGAAATCATCCTCCTGCCCTGCTGGTACTCATCTCTTTCAACTGTTTACGGCGGAGATAGGGTGTTAATTTGGTCTGTGATTGTATTGACAGAGGTTTTGCACTCTTGTTCACAGGAGAATACACTTACATAGATGTTATCCTTCAAGGCAGAGATAGAATGCTAGTTGATATCGATTTTAGATCGGAGTTTGAGATAGCTCGTCCAACCACAAACTACAAAGCAATCCTTCAATCACTGTCACCCTTTTTCGTAGGCGACGCTGACCGGCTGCAACAGATTCTTTCAGTTGTATCTGAGAAGGTGAAAATGAGCATGAAGACGAAAGGAATGCACCTTCCTCCGTGGAGGAAAATCGAGTACTTGAGATCCAAATGGTTGTCAGCACACATTAGAACACCACCGTTGCTGTTACTACCATCGTTGACGCCCGTACTAACTCCAGCACCAGACACCAACGCTGCCTCAAAGCAGATTTTTTCTGAAAATGGTGTGTGTTTGTTTGGGACACAATCTGTGTGTGCTGAAGCCGGTAGTAGTGATGTTGAAGTGGGGGAGGAAAATGGTGGTAGAGGACTAGAGGTCACAAATAGTTGATGTATTGCTTGTCATGACTCATGACGACCTCGGCTGGTATCTAAATACACATCAACGGTACCGCGGTTATTATTTAAGGATTTAGTTTCTAAAAATCTATAAAAGACGTCGTCTTTTATTATTGTGTATACCCAACTTTAAACACTAGCATTTAATATACTAAACCTACTAATTTTATGAATTGATATACTCAAAAACCTGGACTTCAGGTTGCAGGTAATTTTTTGGCTTTGTAGATTTATTTTATATAATTTATTATTAATATTATTGTTGTTGATACCATGAACAATGAAGAACATTCAAATGAACAAGGAATCATTCAAACGAAGATGACAACAAACAAACAATCAAACACAAATCGCAATCAAACATCCAAATCATGAGCACGCATATGATATAGACAAAAATCGTGTTCACGCGTCTGGAATATCGAAGATGTAAAACCCTAAATTAAAACTGAAATCAAGAACCCTAAATTATTGACCGAAGAAGATGAAACATAAAACCGTAAATGGATTTACTGTTGAAAATGAAACATAAAACATAAATTGCATACGAACCTAAAAAAATCCTAAACTAAACCATCGAACACTAACTAGATCTAAAACCCTTAGCGAAGAACGCACCTTGAACCTTCAGTCGTTGAAGATGAAACCAAGAATCGATGATGCAAAAGAAGATGAACGCAAGAATCGATGTTGCAAATGAAGTCTTAGGTCATGAAGATCTTGAATGGTAATCCATTGCACCTTTAAATGCAAACACTCGACAAGAATCGATGGTGCAGACGAAGGGGTTGTTTGTTTTAGCTTCCTGGCATGAGCCCAATTTTCTAGCTTATTTTTTATAAACTTGACTTATTTTGTTAGGGGTGTTTGTTTTAGCTTATTTACAGCTTATTTTTCGGGCTTATTTTTTATAAGCTAGTTTTTTTTGACTTATTTTCTGACTTTTGAGCTTATTATGAGTTACAAGAAGAAAATAAGCCGAACACATAAAAAATAAGCCAGAAAAAACGAGCTTATGGAAAATAAGCCCTAAATAAGCTAAAACAAACACCCCCTTATTTCAAGTTATAGTAAGCTCGTAAGTTAGAAACTAAAGTAGAAAAAATGAGCTCTTGGTTAAGGTCGAGCGGTCCTTTAGAATCTGATGAAGTGGAGAACGTGTTAGAGTCCTGTCTTGGTTTGACTGTTTGAAGTAAACTCCGGTGGTTAAACGAGTTCCCACTTCGAATGAGCTTGAAAAAATTCTAGCGCGTGTTTAAGCGTAAATGCCCTATTTTGAGTCGACCTATATCGTACGTATGTGTTCTTCTTGATGTCAACGCTGCTCTGCCCTCTTTCGGCTAAGGAACAAGTTGTACTTTTCTATTCATTTATTTGATTCTTTCTATTTTAGAATTTAATTAGTGGTGATTTCCGTATTCATCACGACTCATATTCCGGTTTAAGTAATCGGTAACCCGGCCCTAAAATGATTCTTACTTCATTGTCTTTGAAAGTATCAATCCATGCTTTCGCTAATGCCGTTTCTTCAAACAAGCCCATGGTTGATTGGTTGTGCGGTTTGATTGAGTCAAGATGAGGCAGGTTCAAGTTCCTCTTCAGGCTCGGGTTGGGACTAGGTTGGATATTGGCTACTCATCAAACAAGTTAGGTGATGGAGGTTAAGGGCAGCGAGACTCGTTGTATATGGTACGAATAGATAAATTGGAACTTTCAAATTTTTAGATGGGAGGGTAATTGTAGTTTATTTGATTTGGAGTCGGATTAGCTTATAGGTATTATTGGAATGGTGCAAACATGGATCGCGGTGTAAAAGTTAATGGGGACGATCTAATCGAAAGGTTATGAGCTGAGTGTGCTTGAACTAGTTAAATGAGTTTTATTTCGAAGTGGTGTAGTGAATTGGTTGGGATTCATATTTACGATCATGTTTACATCATTGTTTAACGTTTTATTAACAAAGTTTTTGTATGAACAAAGAAATTAAACAAGGCATATATGACTGTGTTTAGAAAGGGATCAAGAAACAGTTGGAGGCATTTGAAACTGATTAATTAGCTGTTTCATTTTAGGTTTATTGTCCATATATACGTGAATAGTGCATCCAAAAGTCTTAACTATTTGTCTAAACATTTTCGATTTGCAGTCCATTATTGACGAGGATGACAAGACAGTGACGCCGAGGGTTCCTTCATATGGAGATACAAGTGCTGAAACTGATGTGGCACACTGGAAATTCCTGCAGTTTAATACAGGCTCCACAACCCCTTTCATCATCGCATGTGGAGCAAATTCATTTTCAGAATTGGTCATCAAAGCAGATGATCGGGTTCAAGAACCAAAATGCGGGGAGATTGTGAGGGTTATTCCAAGGCCTACGCTTCTAGAGAACATGAGTTTGGATAAGATAAAAGAGGTATTTAGTAATCTCCCTGAGGCGGTGAGCCTACTTGCTCTCGGTAGTACCATGAACGAAACCAGGGCTCTATATTCCGAATTATACATGACTATAGCCATGACGGTTTTAGAACCCACTGATCTAGTTGGTTAACTGGAAAAGGGTTTAGTTCCCGAAAATGTATCCAACTTGTCACCTTTTGCTATTGTATGTACCGACCTTTCAAACTTACCATTTAATGTACCGGACTTTTCAAACTTACCAGTTTGTGTATCGAACCTGCTATAGCAGGTTACAAGCTTACGTGGCAGCAGTTTTGCTGATGTGTTTGATTACATGACATATGACTTGGATTTTCATGATTTTAAAATAAATAAAAAATAAAATTATTAGTACATCTTCATGTGGGTCTTCATATTTCATACTCAAACTTTTTTGTTCTTCTTCATCCATCTTCATCTCCATCCATCTTCATGTTAGAACATTTGGGGTTTAGGTTTTCATCTCGTATGGTTTTGTTCATCATCCATCTTCATATGCGATGATACACCATTGTTCAGACATGATTACACCTACTTATTCATTTGTGATGATACGCCATTGTTCTTCATCATCTTCTATGGTTTTGTTCTTCGTATGTTTACACATGGTGAACCATTGACCGAAGTCCATTGTTCAGACATGATTACAGCATCGATTGAAACAGGTTCCGATTTCGCTTTTTTCGATTAAAGGTATCGATTTAGGGTTAAAAGGTATGCAATTTCGTCTTTTTCGAGTTAGGGTTCGAAGGTTTCGATTTTTCATACACGATTACATCATCGATTGAAACAAGCTTCGATTGAGGGTTTCGATTAAGGGTTCAAAGGTATGCGATTTAATACCCAAACCTGTTATTTATTCTAGCTTTTGTTCTTGTTCATACAATTTAATACCCAAATCTATATTCATCTTCTATTCAAATTCGTTTGATTGTTAATCTCTTAAGGTTTCATTTGTTTCCCAAATCCGAGTTTTAGGGTTAATGTGGGTTAGGGTTTTCTTCATGTGCGATTAATGTCCAGATTAACAGATTAGGGTGTTTCAATTTCTGTATGATTTTTCATTTTTGATTTGTTAGTAGATCTATTACTGCTTCATGGATTATTCAACTAGAGTGTTTCAAATCTGAGTTCTTTTTGGTTTTCATAATGTTGTCCCAAACAAGAACCGAAGAACATCTTTCATCTTCATGACTTTTGTTAATTCTTTATTTTTTTAAAAGATTGGCTGATGTGGAATTTACAAAAAAAATAAAAATTAAAATAATTACCGGTTACCTGCTAAATGGGTAACCTAATACACAAAATGGTAAGTTTGAAAAAGTCCAGTACATTAAATGGTAAGTTTGAAAGTTCAGTAAATACAATAGCAAAAGGTGACAAGTTGGATACATTTTCGGGAACTAAACCCACTAGAAAAAGGTGGTTGGGCTTAAATATATCAAGTCATGAAGTCAGAAAATGAAGAATTTTGTGAAAGAATTTGACCTTCACTATTACTCTTGTGTCTATGTTTATACCATTTTATATGTTTGTGTCAGCGAATTTCATTCATTGTTTCGATCTTAACTAGTTTAAAGGCTCGTATGAAACACGGGCAGATCTTTCGTTTGCCGTAAATTTTGTTTATTTTCCTTCATTTGTGTGTTTTTGGACTTGATGAACATAGTAACATGATGCAAAATGAATATGAACAACCATAAGAGAACACTTTAGATAGCGTTTGTTTTCTTTTCTTTAGAGTTTTTGGTTTTAAGATTCTAATTACATGATGTGCGATGAATGAAATACATACATACATATATATATATATATATATATATATATATATATATATATACTAGCTTCGTACCAGCGCAATGCTGCAGGGGTGAATAGTTTTTGTTTTGCAACACGTCGTGTTCAAAAATGTAATGTTACGTTATTCGCGCGATTCAATGTTACAAAAAAGTCTTCAACAACATATCCAGTCTTTTTCACTCTTTTCTGTTATTTGCATCAACTATTTTATTAATTTTAATAAATAAATTCTAAAAGACATTAAATAAGAAAAAAGATTTATATTTATGAAATAAGGAGAGAGAAGTTAATAAATTTTTTGAAATTATGTTGATATAGGTGGATAATTGTGTTTGTGTGACTATATATATTTAAATGAATAATTAGTTAAAATAAATTAGGAGAAAGAATTGAATTGTTAAAGATTGACTGGATGAGCTTAATTTAAATAAAATGAAAGGTCAAGATTTGTTTTGATTAAATTTTAAGAACTCTTAAATTAAGAAGGAGAGAGAATGTTAAATGATTTATATAATACTAGCATGGTACCTGCACAATGCGGCGGCATCAAATAGTTTTTACTCGATAACTTGTTCGTTTTGGGAATTTACGTAATACGGTGACAACAAATAATTTTACATTGGTAACATGTCTTTTTTCTTTATTTTCTTTATTTTCCTGTTCTTAATCAACTCTTTTATTATTTTTAAATAAATTTTGAGAACAATTAAATAAGAAAAAAAGTTTTTACTTATAAAATAAGTTAAATTGCATGAAAATACTGAGTGTAAATTAATAATTTGAAACTATTTAAAATTAAAAGATTAAAAAAATAGTAAACTAATTTAAAACTATTAATTATATGAGCTATTTAAAAAATTTTAAAATATATGTTTATAAATTCTTATTATAGATTATTCAGATTTATGAGTTCTACTTGTACACATTTTCTGATAATTATGTTAAAATATTTATTACATGATATAATATTTAATATAAAAGGTTTGATTATGAAAGTATTTTTTAATAATTAAGTCAATTTATTTGAATTTTTTTAAATATGGAAGGTTTAGTTATTAAAATAGAATATAAGATTCTTATTAACTATATTTAATAGTTACTTTATATAATAGTTTCCATTTAGTTTATATGAGGGGTAATTTAGTAATTTCAAAAGACTTAAAATTTAAGAGATTAAGCAAAATGCCTAAATGCTTTATAATATAGTATAGATTATAGATATAGGGGAGGGTTCAAACAAGAACTGTTTTTCGTACGAGAACTGCGAGACCCAATCTTGGACGTTCGTTTTGAATAATGGAATTCATGGATGAAGAGCGTAGGGGGATTGAGTGTTGTAGGGTGCATGTAAGGAATTCATGGGTGGGCAATTCAATTGAAGGAGGGAGAATAGGACGGCTAAGATTGGTTCTTGCGGTTCTCGTACGAAAAACAGTTCTCGTTTGAACTTTTGCCGATATATATATATATATATAGTGAAAAATTCGTTTGAGAACCGTTTTATTGCGAGAACCGCGAGAAACAATTTTAGCCATCTAATTCCCCTTCCTTCAATTGGATTGTCCACCCATGAATACTTATTAATAGGGGTATTTTTGTCTTTTATAGTGAATTGCGTTCAGGTAAGTTGTCATTAAAGATCGAGCATTGATTTTCCCGAAATAGAGTCATTAATGAACCGTCATTTTTATTGTTCATTAATTTATTTTAATCAAGGTCCAAGATTAGTTCTCACGATACTCGTCATTGATTACGTACATGCTTTTGTTTTACTAAAATGAAGTTGGGTTTCATTTATTAAGAGCATGGCTTATTATTAAAAAAAACCCCATTTTTCAGATTTATTTTAAGGTTTATAAGTTTATTATAATTTAAAAGAAGAAAAGTAAAATTACGAATAACAAGTTGAAAAATGGACCTATATACGAGAAATAAATCGGACTTATAAGTCCTTAATAAGCCAAAACAAACAACCACTAAGTTACTAGCTAACACTAGATTTGTTTTCCAAGGAGATTGGTCATGTGTCCGCCACTGCTTTTGATCATTACCGTCGCCACCATCAACCATCGCCGCACTCGCATTCATTGTCATCGCCACCACCCTCACTATCACTATAGCCACCACAACGAAGAAGATGCAGTGGTGGGCAGCGATGACGATTGCGGGTGGCAACGAAGAGATGTGGTGGTAGAGCAACGAGCGTCGGTTGTGGTGGGTAGTGATGACGATAGATGGTGGTGGTAGTGGGGATGATGATGGTAACTATATTGGTAACTATTACAACAACAATAACATAAAATTTTTTAATTTTAATTAATTAAAATATATGCTTGTATAGGAAACCTTGAATACAAGTCATATTTCCTTTTGTATCTTTAAAATAAAACTCACTTTTTGCACAATTCACATTACAAATTCAAGATTCGTATTACCCAAATCGATATAAACCGAGAACTAACCCCTAAAACAAAACGCAGGAACAAAATCCAAACAACAAGACACAAGAATCAAAGCATTACAACATCATCGAACTCAAACAAAGTCAAATCATTAATCTCTTCAAAAACCATGAATCTTGATCTGGTGTTTCTTCACCACACCAACCCGGGTAAGAAATATAGACACGTTCTTGCGTTGATCACCTTGAAGTTGAATCACCTTGCCCAATTCTTTATCTTGCACAATGGTCCCATTGCAACAAAACTCTTTCTTTAGATCTTTGAGGATCTTTTCATAACTGAGTTCCTTCCTCAGACCTTGAATCGTCGTCAAGCTCTTTTTGCCATTTCTTTGTTGTATACGAATATGCATGTAATCCGTTCCCCCAACACCACCGACTAGATCTCGCTTAATTTCGACAAATGGATCAAAAGCAGACGGAATCTGGACTTCTATCTCAACCATGAACTTTGTCGGAACGGTAAACGGGAGCTAAGAATTAAGAAAAGGAAAACATAATTCGTATGGTTTGCAAAATTAAAAACAAATCAAGAAATCAGAAGATGCATGTAGAAATCAAATCACAAGAAGAACCACATACGTGTGTGTGTATATATATATATATCAATATATGCATGATCGATCATCATTAATCAAGAATAGTAAAACAAAAAACTTACCAGAAATGGCGCTATTAGTTATCCTCCAAGAAAGAATGAAGAATGGGACGAAGGAAAATAAGGAGAAGCAGATGGTTTATATAGAAACAAGGGAGGTTATTTATGTGGCGGTAGATATACGGGCATTTGGGTCGGGTGATAGGGGTGTATATAAAAAAATTAACCGAATAGATTGGGTTGACAATCTAAATCATAAAAAGTAGTGTAATATTCGTGCGGTGTTCAGATACATCATCTTTTAAACTCAACAATTCATAATTAAAAGTCTTTACCTAAAAATCGAGCTACAGTTCGCTCCATTTCAATGCCATCATATCTTATAAAGGAATGACCATATCGTGGATTCAATTCGTAGTGTTCCACCTTAACCTTGCATTTGTTGAACTCTAATTGACATCGACACACTTCAACACATCCTCAACTAAGACATATCTCGCTAGATTCCACCACTATAGAACCGCATTCTACATTTCTCTAGATCTAACTGCGACTACAAAAGTAAGTGAAATAATATCAGAATCGTTAAGACACAACCGTTGATAAAAAGTTCAAATTAAATCTATTTGATGGCTTGTGTTGAAATACTATTACACAGTAGAAGTTTAAAATATCAAGTTCTAAACTTTACACAATCTTATTTTCCATGCCTTCAAATTCAGAACAAAACTAATTTAATTACACCCATTCGTGTCGAGTATATCACCGTTAAGTAATTTCTAGCCGGAAGATATTTGGTTCTTCGTTCGAAAATTGCTTTGGTGAAATCAATAGAATGTTAACATAATTGCATCTGAGATGCGCTTGAATTCTTGTAGAATGACCATTCGTCCAAAGATCAGGATTTGGAATTTATGGTTGAACAAATTACAAATCCCTTTGCTTAATGTAGTTTGCTAGCTGGTGATTTTGGACTATATGAAGTCCTAGTCCTTCGTGTGTGTTTTGTGTCCTTTCTACTCATAGACTAACATCATGAATATGGAGCATGTTTAGGTGATTGTTGTTAATTGTTAACTTTACATTTAGTTTCTAAATTCTATTAAGTGTTTCTTTTCTTATGACTATATGCGTAGTTCTTTACGAGTTATTCATCTCGATCTGCTTAACTCTTGTAGCACGAAAGAGGGAAAGACAAAGATATTATTACTGTTGGTTTCAGTGATTATGCTGCTAATTTGAACTTTAATACCGCTAGTAGTAATTACAACTGTTGAAGTTAATACTGGTTGATGGAGTTAATACTGTTCTACAAAGTTAATACTGGCAGGCCAATATTAATACTGTTAGTTCAAAATTGATGTTGATTAAAAATTTTTGAAGTCTGGTCGAGATAAGAAAGAATCCTACAAACAAGGAAAGATTCCGAAGATCAAGGAGATTTAAATTACAAAAGGATAAAGATTCGATTAAAGATAAAGTTTGTTTTTAATGTTTATCTTGAAATTATAGGTATATATGAATGTATATAGGTTAGAAAAACAACCTACAAAAATAGAGAGAGTCTCTAATTTCGGTAGAGGTTAGTAGCAGAAAGAGGTAGTGCTTTTTTTTTCTTTTTTTAGCTTTGGCTAAAGTCCGCAAATACTTTTTTTAACTGTCCATAGCAAAGAACAGTAGAGTTTTGATGAGATACTACTCCGAAATCTTCATCGCCTATTCATCATATTTTAATAGCACTTCATAGTCCACACTTCAACCTTGTTGCATGAATCATCCCCAAAAATCTTTGTGAGTGACAAAAGTTTATCACTAACTATAACTCAACCAAAACAACAATCGAGACAAACACATACACACCGGTACACACACAAATATAGAATTACTCAACATGCTTCATTGACCTATATTTTTGCTAATTATTTGACACCTTGTGTTTTTCCTTTCAAATTAGCAAGTTGACTTGACGTTTTTCATGAATAAGCACTCATAATACCACTCTCGAAAGAAAGTGAGTAACAAAAGATGTAATAGGCAATAGAATTTTTTTTTAAAAAAAGCTAAAGCATTTTAACAAACAATTGGGGGGAATGTTAAAACTAATTTGACTCTTTTGGTTTTTCAACAACATTATTACACTAAAACTAATTAGATTCAATATTTGTGAGGAGTTGCATGATAGTTTTTGGCTGTAGGAGCCAAAAAGGACACATTTTTTTGGAAAATAAAGAATTAGTCTAGCTCATACAAATAGTGAATCATATGTACAGATGAATATCTCCCATGAAATGAGAAAGGGAGAGCACAACTTATGATTTTCCTCCAAATACTCCCCAAACTAAAATTGTCCTTGCATTATAAAGTTACCATTCATTACTTTAAGTTGCCTTCATTCCCTCTTGATATGCCATTAACCAAAATCCATCCAATTCTTTTACTTCAACTAGCATGGTACCCGCGTAATACGGCGGCATCAAATAGTTTCTACTCGATAACTTGTTCGTTTTGGAAATTTATGTAATACGGTGACAACGAGTAATTTTACATTGATAACATATCTATTTTCTTTATTTTCTTTATTTTCCTGTTCTCGATCAACTCTTTTATTATTTTTAAATAAACTTTGAGAACAATTAAATAAGAAAAAAAAGTTTTTACTTATAAAATAAGTTAAATTGCATGAAAATACCGAGTGTAAATTAGTAATTTGAAACTATTTAAAATTAAAAGATTAAGAAAATAGTAAACTAATTTGAAACTATTAATTATATAAGCTATTTAAAAAATTTTAAAATATATGTTTATAAATTCTTATTATAGATTATTCAGATTTATGAGTTCTACTTATACACATTTTCAGATAATTATATTAAAATATTTATTACATGATATAATATTTAATATAAAAAGTTTGATTATGAAAGTGTTTTTTAATAATTAAGTTAATTTATTTAAAATTTTTAAATATGGAAGGTTTAGTTATTAAAATAAAATATAAAATTCTTATTAACTTTATTTAATAGTTACTTTATATAATTGATATCGCCAAATTTAGATATATATTTTAAACGATATCTGTTTTATTTTAGCATGTTATTGTTTATAAATAAGTAAAACATACTTAATTATCTTCATTTATGGAATTTCAGGTTAAAAAGGTAGAATATGAAAAGTTTTGAGCAAAAAAATGGAAGAAACCAAAGAAATCTGAAAAGTTGTTCGCGCCGACACACCTTCACTGTTTTGATCATATCTCACTCATACGAACTCGGATTGAGGTGATTCAAAAGGCCACGGAAACTAGAATCAGAGAGCTACAATATCACTTTTATGGTCAAAGTCTAAGAAAGCGATGTCGCGGCGCGACTGTTAAGGAGATCGCGATGCGACGACACGATCAGATCAAAATTTCAAATTTCAAAATGTTTTGGATCGTGCCAAACTCCTCCATCGCGACGCGACGCCCCTGTTTTTAGTTTTTTATATAAATGAACATCCAGATCTATTTTGGGGTGAACCACCCAACTTATACTACACAAATACTTCTAAAACACGTCCAAAAGTCATTCCAAGAGCTATGGAGCTTAATTTGAAGTATCAAAGCTTGATTTGAAGATTAAAGTGGCTAGAAATCTTGGCTTTTACGGTTTTATCATTCATCTCTTGTTTCTTATGTTTGTTTATGATTTTCGGAGCTTGAATATGACTGTGATTGGCTAGTATTTCTGTTTTCCTCCCTAGAGGAGATGATACTTTGTAAAGATGTTTGATTTCCATTTATTAGAACATGTTTTCATCTCATAATTTGTCTTATAAGCTTACCAATGATCCATATGTGTTAAAGATCTGTTTTTTGATTGTTTATGTTCTGAGTTTATAAAAATTAGAGGACCAATCTATTTTTATAGCTTTTATCATGATTAATTAGGATCAATAATTAATCTTGACTAGTGATTGATCATATCCTAGACTTAGATAATCAAGAATGGAAATTTAATGTGTATGCTTGGCATGTAATGACCTTTATTTGTCAATTTAACAATTTAATAACCAAAACAATTGTTAAAGGTGGAGTTTTGTTTGACACGAAATTAAATACGTCTAATTTTGCACTTAAATGATTCCTTGACCATAGAATTGTATAAATGCATGATTATAGGGTTATAACTCGGACCAAGAGTCTATTTATTATAGAAATCGGTATGAGATTAAACAAATGTTTATTGCACGATCTATTGGAAATTAAATGTTTTGAAAAAGTAGAAATCGAATCTAGGGAGGAAAAGCTTTAATTTGATAAGTTTAATCCATAAAAATCTTTGCTTTTGTCGTTCTTGGTTTGCTTTTGAGTGTTTGCTAGCGTTAGAAGTGATTTTAGATAATAAAGTTTGAATCTTTATTGATAAGATTCTAAATTCCCCCTTTAGTTGTGTATATTAGTTTAATATTTAATTAGTAGAGTTATATTCAAAATCATACTCGTTCCCCTTGTGTTCAACACCCGTACTTATTTACTATACTACGATACGATTAGGTTCTCTTGCCTATTTGTGTTGTAGTCGTGCTAAATAACTCGGATTTATAAATTTAAAACTGGTACACTACACGCACATCAATAATGGTTTCCATTTAGTTTATATGAGGGGTAATTTAGTAATTTCAAAAGACTTACAATTTAAGAGATTAAGCAAAATGGCTAAATGCTTTATAATATAGTATAGATAACCAATACATTAAGATCATTAAAAATTAATGAAGAAAGTCGAGTAATTAAAAGTAAATGAAAACACTCTATAGATGATATACAGATCCAACCGTTTTAACATTATACAAATCAACTCATTGTATATCTATACTTTCACATCTATTCTTTTGTTAAAAGCTTAATGTATGTTTGGGAGATAATTATTTCAACCAAACATTCAAATTCGTCTATTGAAATACATAGGATTTGATAATAATAAAATCAGACCTTCAGTAAGACTAAGAATTAATCTTAACATGTGTTGTCAAGATTATGACTTAAAAATTACTAAGTATGGAGTATCAGTCGAAGACTTGCTAAGTACTAAGTATCAGCCGAAGCCTACATATGAGATCAGCTAAGAAGAACCAAATATAAAAGACCGTCAGCTATATATGTTTTGCCTATCAACTGAGTGAACCCTTCTATCAGTTGAGTGGTCAAGACTATCGGCTGATTATCTCAAGTCATATGTTACGCATACATTTCAAACATATATGATTATAAAGGAGAAACATCACAAAAAAACTCACAGGATGATTGCAACGAAGTACTGTAATTGGCAAACTTGTGAAGGTTTTTGGAATTGAAATTCAAATCGATATTTTGAAAGGAGGTTTGTATGGCTTCCAAACCCTTGCCTTTATCCATCAAAGAGCGTGGCTATGGGAAGTTGACTAAATCGAATCAGATTTCCGGAGAAAATTTGAGTTGTGGATATTATTTGTTGTTCTTTCCGGCTACTGCCTTTTAACAAATTTAGAAGGATAGTGACGTAATATTGATTTTGTAAGAATATATACGTAATTAAGAAAGTTTGTAATGATATATATGAAATTCTTCCATCTTCAAAAGGAGGCATGCTATAACTATAAACCATGACTACACTATTATTATCATTTAAAAATAATAATTAAAAACGCATGTTTTTACTCTTATGAATGTTGTTATCATTATTTTAATCACAATAATAAATATATATAAATTAAAACAAATCTATATTTTAACCGACCAAACTAATACCAAGTTACAAAAATAAGTCAATCAAAATTAATTTGAGATCAAAATTTAAAGGCAACACAATTTTAGAATTAAAATTATAAAAAATCTGTTAATAAAACAAAAAACTAACATTAATAAAATCTATTACAAAATCCTAGTAATTGATTTAGACAAAAAAAGTTATTATAAAGTTTGAACCATATATTTTTTGATAGATATTAAAATCCAACTTTGACTTTTGTTTGATCAAAATTACTTTAATCAATCAAATTTATTAAGGATAATTTTATATATGCATTTCTTAAACTTTAAAATATTATATTTATATCATTTTTATCTTTTATAAAATTTTAAAATACAATACATAGTCAAATTCTTAGTTTTATTATTTTAAAATATTTTTTAATTATGTTTTATCATTTTCAATTATAACTAATAAATACTTGATCATATTACCCCTAATTGTAACAATAATAATTATATAAGTAATACAATTATATCTCTTTGTATCATAATACCACGCTTCTGCCATCACAAATGCCCTTCTCTTGAGTCGACGCTTCCACCATTGGTCTAAGTGTTGACGCATTATGTTGCTCTATTTCTAAATTCTCACTTCTTTCATGTTTTATAAATATTTAAGAAGAATTGATAACCATAATCCTAAGGGCTGTGGATAAAACTAAAAATATAATATTGCTAGATCATTATTACCATATTTAGTTTAAAATTTATACTTTTATGTTTCGTTTACAATGATTTTGCTTTTGTTTAAAAGTAATGTATTTAATTTCAACTTTTCATGCCATATGTATTACCATTACCATTTTTAAAAATAAAAAATATATAATTACTACTTTTATTCACATCTCCTTAGAACTGAAGTTATCATTCTCTCTTTTTATTAATTTTTAATATTTATTATTTTTAAACTAACCCATGTATCAAACTATAACCAAATCTAAGTTAGTTAAATGTTTTAAATGATAAATTTTGTGGTAAAAAAACAACATTATAGATTTAACTCGAAAATAATTAGGTTTAATGTAAATACTGAAACATGAGGGGTTGATATGGACTTTTACAAAATATCGAAGGTAAGTAATGCACAAGAGCTAAAGCAAAAGGCGGTCGCCGGAAAGAACAACAAATAATATCCACCGCCCCAAAACTCCATCGATCTTCGGAAATTTATCCGGAAATCCAATTCGATTCAGGCGACTTCCCATAGCCACACTCTTTGATGGATAAAGGCAAGGGTTTGGAAGCCATACAAACCTCCGTTCAGAATATCGATTTGAATTTCAATTCCAAAAACCCTCACAAGTTTGCCAAGAATTACAGTCTTTCGCTGCAATCATCCTGTGAGTTTCTTTGTGATGTTTTTCCTTCATAATCTTATATACACGTAAGATTATATTATTGAAATGTTGTAATTTGTTGATAGTCTATATATGATTTTGGATTATTCATCTAGCTACAGCTTCATATTCCTGTGTTATAATGTCTAGTCGTCTGTGTGCATGTAATTCTTCCCTTGTTGGTTTTCAAACGGTTGATTGTTTTGAAAATAAATAGACCTGATAATGAAATTTAATTTTGGATTTGTAATGGAAGGAGTATGTATTTTATATGCTTTCTAGGAATTGAGGCTAATTGATGATGTTATGTGTCTGTGGGTTCTATTATGCTTTATATGCTTTCTATCAGCTTGCTTATAATTGTGTTATGTTCCTTTCCAGAAATCACTCAAAATTGAAGTAAGTATTTTCCTAAGGTTTAGAAGAGGAATTGAAGCTAATTGAATTGGGTTTAACAACTGTGTGTATCTGACTATCTGTGTGTGTTTGAAAGGGAAGCAGAGAGAAACATCTGTTTATTACCAACTGATACAAATGAATTATAAAGCATGTATTTATACTCCTAAATGGGTCATAATAATCCACCCCCCTTAAAAGATTCTTGTCCTCAAGAGTCCTAATTGAGTGCAAGTACTCAATTTATGTCTTCATACTATTGCTAGTAACCTTTCAATCAACCTCATCTTCATTAATTGATTAGCGGTATTAAACTTTTGTGATCTCTTGAAATCCATTGAAACTTGTCCAAACAAGATCTTGAAGTGTATTTGATATCCATATGATTCCAATAAAAAGTGTCTATTCAATTTAGTAAAATCCACTTTAAAATTTCCAAGATCAGCAACGCCCAATTGACATTTCTCCAACTTGTTAATCTTCAAACAGTTTCCAGTTCACTTGTTCGGTTGTTCCCATCATCTCTACTCAACTCCACCAAAAGGTCCAAAACAGAGGAAGAGTGACATATTGATTCAATTGCATCAATATTATCTGCTTTTTTACAAAACCTTGGAGAAGGTGGTGACCCCATACAATTATTCTTCTCAATTTCACTAGTTTTATCAAGATTCAGCCAACAATTCTTGTTACTACCCATTTTGTTTGAGTCTTGAAGTTTAAGAGAAAATGGCAATGGGGAAATGACTCTTTCTTTGTATCATTGTTTGTTGCTTCTTCCAATCTAGCATCCCAAAGAGTTTTTGGTTTGAACATACTAACAGTTTTTTGAATTTCTGGTTGCAATCCGTCAACAAACAAACTAACAACATGCAACTCATTCAATCTCATACTTCCAAACGAGGAATAGAAATCATCGTAATATTCTTGAATGGTGTCTGACCATACGAAATCTAGGGCTGTGAATTGGTTGCCAAAATCACAGTTCTGATACAATGTGTAATGTCCCTTTCCCGAAATCACTCAAAATTGAAGAAAGGATTTCAAATAACCAGAATTCCTAAGGTTTAGAAGAGGAATTGAAGCTAATTGAATTGGGTTTTACTACTGTGTGTATCTGTGTGTGTTTGAAAGATAAGCAAAGAGAGAAATCTGTTTATTGCCAACTGACTTGTATGAATTACAAAGCATGTATTTATACTCCTAAATGGGTCATAACAAATTTTTTGTGGTGTTACAGGGTCACCTTTACAGAAGAGAAAACCTCCTGCTCTTGTAAGCTTGTGTCTTCGAATAATAGGCAAGCATCTTGAGGATATTATTGAGGATTTAGAGGTGCTAACAAGTTTCCCACAGGACATTAAGGTAGGTATACCTGTTGTTTTATGACTATTGCAAATTTAAGTAGATAAAGAGTAGCCTGTGGGTCCATCTAAAACTCGAGCTCTTATTAAGACAAGAATGATCTAGTTGCATTATAATGATAGGTGGAAAGCCAAGACTCTTGGTAAATTTAGGTGCTTGTGAACTTCATTTAGTCCTTGGTAGTTTTTTTCTAGGCTTTCTTTATACAATTAGGACATCACATTTGAGTCAGTTGACCTTCATTGTCATATTTGGACTACCTTTAATCAAAGAATGATCTAGTTGCATTATAATGATAGGTGGAAAGCCAAGACTCTTGGTAAATTTAGGTGCTTGTGAACTTCATTTGTCATATTTGGACTACCTTTAATCAAAGGTGAAGTTATGCACTCACATTTGGGTTCAACTCTGTTTGTCGGTTTGTGGATGTTTTTTTTTCTCAATCATCTTGGTATTCTAGTGTAACTTGTGATTATTTGCATGGTTCAGTTTTATTTGGTAAAGGTTGTTGGATGGGGATCTCAGTTGTATAGAATTGCAGGGTTATAAACTTACAGTTTTCATTCTATTTGTTGGTATGTATAGTTTGGCATTATTGATTGGATATTTTATAATTATTGTTCCAGAAAAAATTGGCATGGTTCATGACATGCTTGTCAATGATACTTGAGTATATTTATTTAAATGATTATACTGGTGTAGTCTGAATTCTTGAAATGAATGATCAACTTATCAGATGGCCATGGCAGCCATTGCAAGAAGAAGAAAGTTGCTAAATGATGATGTGATCATTGCATTGGCAGAGAGCTCATGGGAAATTCTTGATGTATCAGATTCAGAAGTCTCTGATGTTGGCTTGTTGAAAGTGATAGAGACTTGCAATCAAGTGAGAGCCATAGACATAAGGTGAAATCAGATTATTAGGACGGGTGGATGCTTTAATTTTGCCTAATTGCCTTTTGACTTTTGGTATACTATCTGAATTTATACAATTTTCTTTTGAAGTCGCTGCAGCAAAATCACTTCATACGGTGTTGCAGAACTTGTGAAGCATTGTCATTGTCTCGAGATATTGAGATGGGGGTAAGTGTCTATAAATCTTTCTCTTTTCACATTATAATCTTTTAAAATGGTATGAGTGGACTTTTTTGGCTTAAATCCCATTGAGATAAACAACCCAATGTATTGGGTTTGCTATTCCTCATAATGGGCTATGAACGCAGTTAATATTGCAGAGGATGCCCAAGAAGTGAACACACTGCACGAAGCTCTCTAAGCATCTTGAAGCCAACTTTGAACGATGTTGAAGAGGATTCATGGGAGGAACTCGATACAACAGAAATTGTACATGGAGCACAGTCATTACGTTGGCTCGTATGGGTATGCATTGACGCATACACATTTAGACGTCACATTTTGATCCCAATTGCTTACATACACACCCTGTCACGTATATATACATGTTTGTATATGAATATATATCAGGTTGATCTGGTTTGTAATTAGTAGGGTAGTAAGGGGTCATACGGGTTAAAAAGACTAGCTAAAAAGAAAATGAATGAAATGAATCAAACAAGTCATACAGGTCAAAAGTTATCTAGAGTGTAATTTTTAATGCATATAACCTCCTAAATCGTTTTATTAAAAAGATATGACATAGTTTTTCTGTCATATTAAACTCAATAATTATTATATAAGTTTCAAGATAAGAAGAGACTCAAGAGAGTAACGACGTTTTGGGGTCAACCCAATATGACCCATCTATTTTGCTATATCTATATACAGTGACTGTCTTCATGGTTGTTTAACTTTGAATATTTGTCACATATATTTTATAAGAGTTGTTCTTGTTGCAGCCAAAAATTGATAAAGATTCACTGGAGAGCCTGTGTATGGAATGCCCCCGTATTATAGTCAATCCAAAACCATCCCTCTTTGGCCATAAAGGGATTGATATTCCTAGGCATGCATTACCTGGTATAGCATTGGATGACTTTGTTGTGGAAGACATCGATCCAAAAACTTGGGCAGTTCCAGTATCTGGGCTTTTCAAGACAACTTCACCCATTTTGAGCTCAATCGAGCTACCAATTGCTGAAAGATTTAGACTTGCATTTGTTGAAAGAGATGCTAGATTGGCGCCAAAACGAGCCAAAAATGCTAGACAACGGCAACGACGGGCAGAGCGAGAGTGGGTGACAACAAACACTAGTGCAAAGTCCATTGTGCTTGCAGCACAGATGAGCAAAAATTTACGCAGTTAGTAGGTATTGATAATAAAAGGTTACTATAGTTTAATAGAATTTTGGGTGTATAATCTTGCTACTGTATTCTAGCACTTGTTCATGTACATTGTCTTGTTATATATCCAAGTCGCAAGACCCGATCTTTGAAACAGTATCTTCACAGGGTTTCTATTTACCAAGCAAGTCTCTGTACCATATAAATTGTGGAATCATTTGGAATTATGCTTGTAACAGGAGTATGGAGAGAATTTGACATTGTTTGTCGTGTCAATAATCAAATGCACTTACGCACAGTTCTATTTACTTGCTACAAATGCTAGTATACTTGTCCAGCTAAAGGCCTCACTTATTTTTTACGCTTCTATATCACTCGATGTACTTGCTTGGCACAGCCTTTTTTAGCAAAATCTAGGAGTCTTGATTCAAAATTTCACATTCTGCTTGCAAATTAGATCTACAATTGCATCAAGGAATGGTTATTGATGGTTGTGTGACTTGTGAAAGTTTGGATAATGCGTGATAAGTTAATTCTGCGCTTGGGCTAACCTTTCTGTCCTTATCAGTGAGTGGTATTGTTCTTATTTTCTGCCCATAACCTTGATAAAGATCTTCATTGTAACTTGTTTTAAGCTCACTATATGAATTCCGGGGTTTGGATGTTTTGGAAATTAAAACGAATTTAACCAAACAACTGTTGCATCTTGCATAACTGCTTTCTTGATGTTATATTTATGTTTGAATCAACTTATGATTTGTGTTGCAAATAAGTTCAGAAAGTCGTGTTGACCCTCTTTGTGTTAAAAGCAGCTGCGGAGCGGGCTTTGGAGCATAACCATAGTAAGTACCAAATAAACCTCCTTTTCCCCTAAATATTGGTTATAATTAATAATTTTGAAAAAAAATGTTAATAACCATCAAGAGCTGATTGGTTGGTGAAGGATCTTTCTCCCATTGAAGGCGGAAAGGCAATGAATGAGGGCTGCAAGTGCATTTATACAGAGAACTAGCTTTCTAAAAGAATTTAGGTCTAATAAAAAGGTACTTCTGTTTATTGGGTTATATAAGGACATATTCTAAAATCAGTTGGCCGGTCCCGAATAAAGAATGTCCTGAATAATGGGTCTGGTTGACTGAATATGAAATAATTTTTAAGGTGTAGATCATAGTAAACTACTAAAGCTAGAATTAGAAACTATATGTATATTGGACTATATGGAACAAGTGGGCTATTAAAAAGATTATTATTTTTCCACAGATATCCAGTTTTCATACAGTGAAACACACCAAGCCTTGGTTTTCACAGTTTGGAATCTGAAATGAATATCAACAGTTGCTACATTTTGTATCACTGCTTTCTAGATATCATATTGTTATGAATTATGGTCATATCAAGCACACTATGCTACATATCATAAAACATTGAGTGACTGCTTTATAAACTCTATAAAATATGTGCATCAAGGAACCTTTTCGTATAACATCCATGTTTGAATAGGCTTATGCCATGAGTTGGGAATACGTTCATGAAGTTGTGGGACACGCTTCCTGTTTGAAAGCTCCTGCTAACTGGGCGTTGGAGCATAATCACAGTAAGTACCAAATTAACCCCCTTTCTCCCTGATTCATGATCTTGAAAATTGTTTGAATTATCTGACAATACTGATTTGTTTGTGAAGATTTTCTCCCGTAGATGTGAAATACGGTAAACAATGGCTGTAAGTGCATCACTGGACAGAAACTAGCTTCCTGAAAGGGTTCTGTTCTATAAAAAGATACTTCTGTTTATTGGTTATATACTTATATATAAAGATCATATTCCATAAACCAAATCTAGTTTACAATCTAATAGGACTATTATTTATGCTCCCAAATCCACCATTATCCCTTTGGCCTTATTTCCTAAACAATGTTTCATAGGTTCCTTGGGATTTGCAAGTCACTATCTTTGATTCATATCCTTGCTTTTAGAATCAATAAAGATTGTCTCATATAATGGGGGGCTAAATATGAAAATAGTGTGTTAGATGTAGATCATAGTAAAGCTACAATAATAAACTACAGTTTTGGACTATATGGAACAAGTGGGCTATTAAAAAGGCTATTAGTGTTACTTAAAACATCCCATTTTATGTCAACCAAAAGAAGAAAAATAATTTAAATATTTCACACGTGCGACTCTTGGAAAGATTCATGATTCATGAATGCTTCCCAAAACTTCTCTAAGCTGTACTTTTTTGAAAAACAGAGTGAATGACTTTTGGAAGGACCAAATTTCACTTTTTGTGGCAAACAAATCATCGATCTTTAAGGTTGTAAAAATCGTTTGGTGGTATACAGTCAGTCGACCACTTTCAACCGATTAATCGGCTTAGGGTGATTAATCGGTTTCCCAATGAGGACCCTAAATTATAAAGAAATTTATTTATATTAACAAAATATGCCAATAACCATAAAAAAAGTTTAACAAGCTTAAAAAAAATAAAATCTGTAAGTCCATAATTAGTTTGATAAACCCGAACAACAATAGCATGTTCATATGCACAGAGTCGCACCAGCAACAGCAATAACAACATTCAAATAAGCTGTCAATTTACTGAAATCAAAGCATAATTAACAACATTCAAACAGCAACAACAGTAAAATGAATGAAGATTATTTTTCTAAATAAACTTCATGTACAATGGTTTAAAAAGTTCTTCACTCTTCAGTAAAAACAGTTCATCCTCAAGAACTTACAGACTTCTGCTACAGTAACTAGAAGTGCAGGCATTAAAAAGGTTTTGTCAGAGAACACCCATCTCAATAGGAGGCCACTTTATTAGTAATATAATCAAATTAATCATATGTTCCTATTGCATTGACTGCTTTCTCTCTCTCTCTCTCTATATATATATATGTATATATATTATATATACTGTCGGTGTCAAGGGACCCATCTCGTATTAGATCATAGTTAATTTGAATAATCTCAATACCTGTGTTAGTGCTAACTTCATTACGTTTTGGGGCCCCTCCTGTACTTTGCCGCCAACTGTAACTAGAGCATAACCATGGTAATGTCCAAAACGCCTCCTTTTTCCTCCTTTTTCTTCTTTTTTAATATTATCATTATCCTTTTTTCCAAAAGTAACCTTCAACGGTTGAAATTTGTGTAAAAGACGGCCAAAGAGCTGATTGGTTATTGATGATATTTGTTCCTGTATATGTCTGGCTAAATTCATAGAATGCGGTCACAGTGCATTGGATGTTGGCTAGCTAGCTGCAGTGCATCAAAGAAAGTTTTTGAAAAAGGTTAATCAATATTATTCATGTGTATTTGATAGTTAGAGATACATTTAAGTATTCAACTCTTTGATCTGAGCTGTATTCTGATATAAGAATTGAAGAAAAAAGGTTTCAGTTTCATAAAACCGACATATGTCTTACTTTCTTGACATCAGATCATGAACTTAGAACAGAATTCCGTCTTTATGGTTCGACAATTGGAACATAGAATATGATTTTGTGTGTAATTAAGTATTTATAATTGTTGTTGCGCTTTTCGCCTATCTGTGATAAAATACTCTTTAAGAAGTATGTGAACGTAGAATCCTAAACGCAACATAAATAATTAAAGTGCATTGGACTTATATGGTACAAGTGGACTATTAGTAAACTAACAAAGATATCATGATCACCCTTTAAGTTCAATAATTGAATACCAAGATCTTATAAATAAGTAAGAGGGGGTATTGAAACTTGGTCTAACTTTGTACTCTTTGTTTTTTATTAATACATATAATCTGCACGGGGCGTCTGACGAGGAGGCAAAAATGAAGTTTTTCACTACTGTTTGAATATAATCGAGTTAAAAATTTAACCTCGGTCTCTTCGTTCTTATTCGAGAGTTCACGTGTGTTTCTCTTTAATCTTTTCTCATTGGGTCTCTAATTTTCTATACAGGAATTGTTATCTAAACTTTATTTGATCTTTAATAGGAAGTCTTTATCAAAGTTGTGTCATTTCATTTGAAATAGTTGAAAGAACATGGGCACTTGTGATTTGTGAACAATAGATCAGGACTTCAAGATAGCTCAGTTTCTTTTTTTTGTAAGCCTATAAAGTAATCCATTCCTATAACTCAACTATCAACAAACACCTTTTTTCATAGCTTCAAAGATTGTATTTTTAATGGAGAGAAAGGGTAGAAAGATCATAAATAGCAGCCAAATTTCATAAAATCCACCTGAATTTGTATTTCTGAGAGCTTCTGTGTCAAAAAAGGTGAATCTTTAGCTGTTATACCTCCAAAGTTTGTTTCTTGAAAAGATTCTTTTGTGTAAATTAGCTGAATACATATTTTTTGTGTGTTTGACATATGAAGGTTGTTGGGAGTAGAAGGAAATATGTACAGAAAAGGAAGCAGTGGATGGTCATCCATGTTTGGAAATGAAGAGCTTCAAGAAACTGATGTATGGTCTGTTTATAATGAAAGAAAAGATTTTGATTCAGAATTTGTGAAGTCAAAAGGGTCAACCTCTGGATATTCTTCAAGAACAATTTCTCATCCAAGTGCAGCAGCCAGAATGATTCCTAGGCCTGGTACCAACAATCCTGATATCGAACCTAGGATTCCTCAACGACAATCAGCTCCTGTCAACATTCCTGATTGGTCAAAGATATATGGAAAGTCAAAAAGATCATCCCAGAATTCTGCATTTCTTGATTATGGTTATGATGATGGTTATGGTAATGGGGATGTTGATGGTGTTCATCATCATCATCATCATCATAATGGGAAAGAAAGTTGGGACAGTGATGATGATGATGATGATGATGATGGTGATGGAAACATGATGCCCCCTCATGAATGGATTGCACAGAAGCTTGCAAGGAGTCAGATTTCTTCATTTTCTGTATGTGAAGGTGCTGGAAGAACTCTTAAGGGTAGAGATCTGAGTAGGGTAAGAAATGCTGTCTTAACCAAAACTGGATTTCTTGAATAATTTCTTGTTACATTCATAATTTCCCAGGAAAAAAAAATCACAAAAAATGAAAAAAATAAAAATTCAAGAAAAGACATTATCATTATCACTATCATGATGATGTAATATCATCAGTATGATTGATAATTGTGATAATTAAATTGGGTCCCATTCATTTCTATGGTGGTATTGTCTGTGTATAAATTATTGCTCTTTTGTTTCTTTCTTATTTCTAGGTTATGTAATTAAATTGATTTGTGCTTAGATTAAGAGATTGGAATTGTTAATGATGGATTTAGTGGTCAATGGTGTATTCTTTATGATGCATGCATTGTAGTACAACTTTTTCTGCATGATGTACATTTGATATCATGTCTTCAGAAAGGGAAAGATGATGTTATGTGTCTGTGGGTTCTATTATGCAGAGGGGTATTTTGGTAAACTCCTAGATCAGAACCAAATGGTGGTGGTCAGTCATATGCATAATTTGTCACCATCAGTATTATATGAATTCAAAATCCTTAGTGGCTATGTTTTTGATCATGCACAATCAAAGCATCAGGTTATCACCAACATTTGTGCATTTATTCATTCTTGAATATATGTTTGGGATTAGTTTCACTATATAAACCAGACAGTCTTATATCTTGCATCCCTCATACTCCGCTTAGGTTAACCAGATACTATCGTTATCACTTCACATCATATATAATGCCTTGGTTCAAAGGACTGCCAGAGTATATATACACAGACTTTTTGTATGTATTATATAAGTTTAATAATAATTTTATTTGTTAAAATGTGTAAAAATGGTACTATGCATCTTGCCGAAATGTCACACTCTTAGACAAATAAACGTTCAGTAAACGATTGATTTTTCATGGTTTTGTCTTTTTCTCTTGATGTTTTTTTAAAGGCTAAAATATACACAGTGACAACACTAGATACCGATTGACTATAAGTCTTTTGATCTTTTTCACGTTGTACGTCATTTTGTTTTATTTAATTAGTTAATTACTGGTCCAACCCTTACGAATCAAACGTGAAACATAACCAAATTTAGTGACAGGCAAAATTGGATTTTGTTTCGGTTTCTCATTGTCTTTATTAAGACAATACATTGAATCGAGTTGTTTGCGACATTGTGTAACCCAACGTTAAAGGACATGGGCTAGAGTTTAATTTTTGGACCATCGTTATATATTTAATGTCTTCAATCACTAGACTATCATCATCGATTCATCGGATATGTATATAATGGCTTTTACATTTTCTAATATAAATAAAAAACCTGACATACATCAAATTTGTTGAATGATTATAACCCTTCGTTTAATAAAATAAATTTAATTGCTCAATCTTGACCATACATTTTGCACTTACATTCCCTTATTAAAATTGAACCAAAACTGTTAATATTTTAAAATATCATATTTAACCAAATTCTTAATTTTATCATTTTAAATTTTATAATCATATTAAATTTTTTAATTTTAAACAATAAAGACTTGACCTTATTGTCTTAATTGTAACAATACTGATCGATAGATTAGATAATAAATACAATCATATTTCTTCGTATTATGATATCACGTTTTTGCGTACTGCCTTTAACCTCGCATCGATACTTTAACCGTTAGTCTGAGTGTTGACACATCTGTTGCCATTTTTATAAATTCTCATTACTTTCATATTTTGTAATTATTTAATATTTTTTATTAATATTTAATATTTATTATTTTTAAACCATACCATGTATTACACGAGCATCTAATCTAGTAATTTCTATATATGATTAACCTTAAAGTAAAAAGTTGATAGCTAAGTACTTCAAAAAAAATAGTATTCCAAATTAAAATACGAAGGTGAAGGATGAAAAAAAATACATTTTTTTTTACAAAATATATAATGTTTCTAGTTAAATAATATATGAATTTATGATTAAATGTTATAGTATAACCTTTTATGTTATATAGACCAATAGAAGTGGACAATAGATTGAAAAGGGAAGAAAACATTTCAAGAATAAATAGGTTGAATTTATTTATATATTTATAATTGATATATTGCAAGTGGTGAGTTTTGATTACATACAAAAGCATAACAAGTTTGGTGGTGGCCAAGTTGCTATCTTTCTTTGTCATTAATTGTGAAAAAATAAAAAATTGCCCTTCATTTATGTCATCACCACTTTAATATTATTGTAACTCTATTAATGAACATAATTTTTTAAAGCTTAAACACACTTTAATCCTAAACATATAAACTACTTTCATCTTAGTTTTAAATCTATATGTTTTAGTTATTGGGAGACTAGAACCCGTAATCATAACGAATATATTTTTAATATATCTAATACAGCTAGGTTAATATACATGTTGAATTTGTGATATATATATATATATATATATATATATATATATATGTGTGTGTGTGTGATATGTTTATCTGAGATCGGGTTCTTACCTAGGATCGTTTTCTTCTTTTTAAGATCGGATCATAAGATCGAGATCGGGATCTTAAAATCCTATCACAAGTCACTAATTTTTTTTAGTTTTTCTATATGCTATAAAAACCAATTATATAATATTTTTACGAGATAATAAAACATCAAATTTTAACATAACATACATCAAATCATCCAAATTTTAAATATTAAGTGCATAGATAACAACTCACCACAATTTATTGGTTTGTATATCATAATAACATTTAATATGTGACTCTTAAACATAATCAATAAATCTAGAGCATATTGTGCACAATATTAATTCTTTATTTCATAAAAAATCTTATTCTTGTGAATACCTATCTATTATAACAAAAGAAAAATAAAAAATGTGACGTGTATAAAGTAGAAAATTGTAAACAATTGTTTTTAGCACAAGGTTGACCACTTAAAAAATTTAAAAATAATAAAAATAAAATCATAGTAGTTATAAAAAAATGTAAAGTAAGTGTAATAACTAAAAAATGTAAAAAACAAAAAAAAGTGGGATCGTGGGATCACTACGATCTTACGATCCTGAGTATGATCCTACCTATTTATGATCCTAAGTATGATCCGGCGCGTTTTTGGTAGGTGAGATCGTAGGGTCAAAATGAGTTGACATTTTAATTTACCATTGATTTATTTTAATCAAGGATCAAAATTGATCTTCACGATACTCGTAATAAAAACGGCTCTTAAATAAACCATTTTCTATATATATAAAATACAATTGTAGGAAATTAATTTATGTTTTATTGTGAAGGTAGGTAGGTAGCAATGTTAGCATATTAAACGTGATTAAAACCTAGCTAATTGACACATGCATTTATTGCTTGTACAAAGTGATCGATCACTGTACAACTATATTTTTAACTTGAATTTTTTTGTGTCTTATGATGATTCTACACATGCATCTTGTTGCTTGTACCTTGTACGTACCTACACAGACTCCAAATTTTTTTTGCATAGCAAAAGTTTAAATAAGAACTGTTTTTCATACGAGAACCGCGAGAACTAATGTTAGCCGTTCAATCTCCCTTCTTTCAATTGGATTGTTCACCCATGAATTTCTTATATGCACTCTGTCACACCCAATCCCCCACGCTCTTCATCCATGAATTCCATTATCCAAAATGAACGGTCAAGATTAGTTCTCGCAGTTCTCATACGAAAAACAGTTCTCATTTGAACCCTCTCCTATATATATATGTGTGTGTGTGTGAGAGAGACCAAAATTGAGGGATTGAGATTTGCTATTCGAGTTCTTGTTGTTCTTGGCTTAATTTTAGTTTCTCATATTCGAAAGAGTGTTTTTACTTTTTAGTGTGTTTGTGTGTTCTTGATTTGTTTTCTTATTAGATATTTTTTGATAGGAGAATGTTAACCTTAAAATAAAATTCAAAACTTACGTTTCTTAATCAATCTTTCGTGTTTATAAAAATAATAATCATCTTTTAATTAGCATTCAAACTTTTCATATATTACATGCAGTTACTATTTTTAAAAATTATTTTTTTAATCTTATCCACAGCATTGTTAGCATTTTCCTTTTCAACATTATTATGAGTGTGTTATTTGGAGTATATATGAGTGCGTGTTATTGGCTTGTTATTCAAATAAGGTCTTTAATACGTTTAACTAGTAATCTTTTAAAACCCGGGTTTTAAGTTGACCCGGTGTCCTCACAAGGCGTGAGTCAACCCGCTTTCCAGAATATTACTTTTTTAAAAAATATATATGCATATGTGTGTGTGTATATATATCACTATAAAAAATGTCATTTATCCACGCTTCATAAAAGCGTGTAAAATTTAAGTGTTGTCACGCTTATAATTATGAAAAATAGTTTAAAAAGTAAAGATGTTAGAAAAAGAAAAAAACTCAAAATTTATAGCCGTGTATATTTGATTTTAAAAGTCCACGCTTTCATATGTGTGAATTTAGTAATAAATAGATAATTATAGACGTTCACATTTAAAAGCATGGACTTTTATAACTCTAGAATTATTTTTAAAATTTTCACGCTTAGAAGTGTGAAAATTTAGATAATTTATCCACACTTATAAATTTGATTTTTTACTCCCATTTTTACATTTTCAAATGTAAAAATTTGGTAGAAATTAGTAACATCCAAAATTTTCACGTTTGATTGTAATTCTTCACGGTTTTAAGTGTATTAATATTGATAAAAAAATGTGGATAATCGACATTTTTTTGTAGTGATATGTATGTATCTATGTATGTATATAAACTTGGAAAGAATTAATAATCTGTCAAGAAACTAAATAATATATCAAGCATTTAAAAAGTAAAATAAATTGAAAAATTTGTCAAGAGGGTTTAACTAAAATGAAAGTTCTATTAAAAGGGTTACGTGAACTCAATTGATGATTATGCTCGAAGGACATTCGCATGTTGGAGATGAACTGTCGTCTCACGCTGGTCGGAGATGACAAAGGACAAGAGCCGCCGTCGACTGTCGAAGGGATTCACAACTCGTTTTTAGGGTTTCTATCGAGTGAGGGTTTCAAAGTGTCAGCTGTCGAAGTGACTAAATCGCTAAGCTTTTATGTTTTAATAAAATATTAAAAAAAATGAAAACATGTCCAAGCGGACCAAATCAATCCGGGTCAATTGTGTCAACCATAAACCTAGGCGGGTCGATGCAAGTCAGAAAGGACCAAAAACCCGATGTACATTGAACCGGTCTCCTCACGGGTCACAGGTCAACCGGTTGGACTGGCTGAGTCAACCCGAGTTTTAAAACAGTAGGTTTAAGTACAATTCAATAATTCATCATTTACGGTTTAATTTCATCTAAAACTGATTCCTCTAAAATTAAATGTTTTCAATCCATACTACATATGAACATTATGAAGAACAAACCAAGAACATCTTAATGCATGTTATACATTCTACTTTAGAAGGTTGTACTATCATGCATGAGATGTACATATATTTTGACTCTATTTTTCAAAGTCCAAATTTGACTTTTTTTTTCTTATCAATCGTTATCATTGAATGTTAAGTAAAGATTCTATTATCTAATTTTACAGTCTATTACAAAGTTTGTTACTTATTTTGATAATAAAAAATAAATTACTTAAATTGATACACTAAGAGTAACAATGTGCTATTTAATAGCCTTTACCTATAACTTTATTATAATTATATAATATAAAAACATATACTAACATAGTGGTTTGTTGAATTAAAGACATGAACAGTTCAAGTCCAGCAACATCATATTCTTAAATCTTGGCATGCCCAATATTCAATAAGAAAAATGATATATTCTTCTACTTTTTACTCTTATTTCATCCTCCTACTTGGAGTTCACTAATTCTCTTTCCTTACCTCCTCCATTAATTTTGACACTTGTATTGATCTTGTGAGTAAGAGGATATTGAGAGTGATGTATCATCCTACTTTTTTCTCCTACTCATAAGATCAACATAAGTGTCAAAATCAATGGAAGAGTTGAGAAAAGAAAATTAGTGGAATCCACATGTCATCTTGTGGTAATCAGTAGGAGGATGAAATATGAGAATTTATTATTTTTGGAGGATATATAACCTCTCATTCAATAAATATAACATGAATAACAAATTTTCATTTCTATTTTAAGGCATATGGCATGGGGTTATCTTGATAGCATGGTGCACTAGTGCAGTACTGCAGTGTAGACTGTAGACTGTAGAGAACTAGGGACCAATACAGAAAGCCCAACTAAGATGGTCCATTAAGTTTATAAAAGCAAAGCCCAAGTAACCAGCTCAAGTATTTACTTAGCCCATTAATTCTAAGTCCTTAATTGACAGAAGCCTCTCTCTCTCTCTCTCTCTCTAAGACATACATACATACATATAGATACAAGATAGATACACGTATCTGGATGCCAATTTTGAAGCATTTTAAAGAACCAATTGATAAGTTTAGCCCATGAGACTTTGGTTACTAGGCCAATAACAATTATGAAAACGGGTTATCTAGTAACGTCTTAACCAAATTATAATCAAATATGTCTTCACTCGAGTTCGGATGGCATTACAATATGTCGCGGTCGGATAATGGTCAAATGAGATTCGCGACATTTACAATCTTATGAGCACAGATTTAAAACGTTATACATTTGATGAACCTAAAGATTATTTTTCTCAATGTATATATAATTTCACATAGTAATTACATAGAGAAAAACACACATGACATGTTACAAAAGATTCCTATAATGGAAAAAAAGGAGTTGTTAATAGATGCATCATATATTTTTATATATAAACCACATGGAGTGAAGGCATCATAAAAAAAGGCATTATATTGTTTGCACATGGGATGTGATTGGTATTTGGTAAGTAGTCAACCTCCAAAGTCTTCCAAAGTATTAATTAGTAGTTGTTATATAGGAATTTAATCAATATTAATATAAATAAACCAATATTAATTAGTAGTTGTTATATAGGAATTTAATCAATAGCAACTTCAATGCTACATTTTGTATATTCTTTTTAAACTTCTAATCAATGAATCTAACACACATTAATTAACCATGTGAGTTGAGTTATCAAAAGTATTTTATTTTTGGTCCAGTGTATTAAAATATGTTTAAGATGTTACTTTTTATATTATTAATAAACTTTAACTGTTTGCTTAAACATGTACACGTTACAAAAACTAAAAGTACAGTTACGTACGTTTTTAATTAGTATTTTAGTAATGGTAATCTTTTTATGTTAGACATTGGTAGTAGCATTTATGTTGCTCATTACCACTCCTTGTTGCACGTGCAACCCATGTGCACACATCAGGATAGTAGTCAGTATATGGCAAATTAAATTCTTTTTCATCTGTGTGTTTATTAGAATTTTACTTTGTTTTAACACTTTTTAAAGTTATAAAGATCTTATGTACTTTGAAGTTTTATTTCAGTTTTGATCCTTCATTGGATGGTCCGTTAAGTTTCAGGTTAACTTTTCTAAAATGGTAGATTTATTCATTTCTAATTTTTTTAGAGTAATGTGTCATAATGACTCTAGAACTACAAACTAGTTTGATGAACATATCTACGACATGAGCCGCAGCTTCGAGACATGTTTTAGGTTCAAGTTCGCACAAAACGGTATGTTATCACTAGGATACTATCCTCATGCACGATGTAAAAAAGGGAACTCTATCGGTGTTCATGTGATGAAAATCAAGCACATTGATCACATATGAAGGTTTGGACATTTAGTGCCACTACGGTGACCGACTTGATACTCAACTCGCTTGTCGATTGATTATAGAAAGTTTGTAATCAAGTTAACAATAAAAATCTATAGCCAACTTGATAATGCTAAAGATGATTGAGTTTAGTATTGGTTCTAAGTGTAGAATAATGAAAACCCTATAGGTATTTTGTATTATATTGATAACTATTTATAGAGTACAAATGGTACAAGAGAAACCCTAATATTAAACCCTAATGAGCCCTAGCCCATCTATACAATAGGGCAGAGCTAACTATACTAAACTCTAATCTATATTCACTAATCCTCCCCCGCAGTGAGAGCGGTAGAAAATCGAACACTCACATTGGAGCGAAAAATATAATGATAGAGATTAAATACATAAGAAAAAAAAGATATTAGAAAAGAACATAGATATGTACAAAAGAACACTCCGTGACAGCAAGGCGGCGATAGGTTAACGGCCAAAGAAGGCAGCAGCGGCTATAGGAATTATGACTGCAACGGCAGAAGCTACAACTATGGTGGTGGCGGCAAGAGGCGCGGTGGCTACGGGCGGCAACGGTAAGAGCTACAACTATGGCGGCGGCGGCAAGAGGCGCGGCAGCTATGGGCGGCAACGGTAGGAGCTATAACTATGGCGGTCGCGGCAAAAGGCGCGGCGGCAACGGTAGGATCTACGACTGCAACGGCAGGAGCTATAACTACGGTAGCGGCAAGGGAGAGAAAACTAATAAATTTTTATTAACAATGCGTCCCCGGGGCAGGAGGAGAGGGTAAAGAAAAGAAAGAAAGTCGTCACTCAAGGGGGACGACGGGGAGAAGGAAAGCGGCGGCAGACTACTGTAGTTCGGTGGCGGCGGCGGCGGAAGAGAAAGAGAAGATATGGACAAAACCCTGAGGCTCTAATATCATGTAGAATAATGAAAACCCATAGGTATTTTGTATTATATTGATAACTATTTATAGAGTACAAAGAGTACAAGAGAAACCCTAATATTAAATCCTAATGGGTCCTAGTCCATCTATATAATAGAGCTGGGCTAACTATACTAAACCCTAATCTACATTCTCTAATATTAAGTACAATAATGCCCTTATGATCAAGGAATGATGTGATATGAATAGGAAGAGACATAGCAGAAGGGCCATTGGTAAAATCAAGCGAAGCCCGCTAGCACCCAAGGCTAAAGAAAGGGCAAGAGCAAGAAAAACTAAGGCCAAGAATCGCTGCTCAAATGCAACGATATTGAACATTGGAACGGAAACTACCCACGGTATTAGAAGGAAGCCACTAAGGTTAACAATGCACACATCTAATGGTTAGATTTATTCAAGTTGTTACTTTGTATATGATACACGTATATTGATATATTGCAAACGATTGGCACGAAGTTAAGGAAAATTAGGATGTTGCACACAAAGGGATGGTCGTTGAGGACAACATTTAGATATTTTAAAATTCTAAATTTCACACATTTTTCAGTATTTTTACTTTGAAATATTTTGTTTAAAGTTTTATAATATTATAATTTTAGATATCTCGTGTGCTGATTGGTTGAATCTAAACATTCGAGTATGATTTGAATACATCAACAACTTATGTAGCATCCCAATTTAGTTACAAAATCTTTCATAAGAATTGTGTAGTTTAATACTTTTATTTAAAACTTTCGCGGAAGTATGAGATAATATAACAAATAAAACTTTTCAAAACTAAATACATAAACAATATTTTTAAATATTTAATAAATCACTGGGGGATAATTTGCATACAAAAAAAAAATCCTCAGATACATTAAAAGTTGCACAATAGCTTCGAGCACATCCACTAGAAACTTTGCCTGGATCCACTAATCAGTAGCATATGAAAAGGGAAATCAACTGGCATGGGCTATAAAGCTCAGTGAACAACTTAATACAAATACTTATAAATAATATTCACGTATACTCAAAATTATTATCATAATACTTTTTGTAACTTAATACTGTGTTATACAGATAGTACCAATCATGGGATCTAATGGTAACATGCTCTCGTACACAAATAGACATATAACTCTACTAATGTTCAGAGAAAGACCACTTTCTAACTGGTCTTATCAATCATACTGGATATGGGCTCATATGCATATATTAAAATCTATTAATCTACCTTCAAATATTGAAGATCCAATAACGAATACTAGACCTCATAAACTGATTTCTCTAGAAGAGCACATAATTGTATAATAATTGTATCTGTATAATAAATGTATTTGTACAATAACTATATATGTAAAGATTTAATAACACATACTGGATCTCTACAACTGTAATACTCTATAACTGATACACTTATACATAATAATGTTATGGCTCCGTTACTTCTCTTATCCACTTTCTCTTATCAATTCATCTTACACTACTTATTTGTATATTTATCTATTATGAGCATGTGTATTCTTATTATGTAATTGTCCATAATTCATTCATGTTTGTTTCTTATTTAACTTAACAATTTTATCTCAATTATTTCTATATTTAGGTATTTGTATAATACTTAATCTAACTTTCTACCTCTAATGGATTAAATAATACTTTACCCCACTTTTGGTCTCTTATTCAACATTATGAACATTTATCACTAATATTCTTCAACAATTATTAAATTAATCTTTTCCTTACCCACAACTATTATTTATTTGTTATATAACTAATATCACTTTTAGGTACTAAAGTATTTTGTAGCTTCTTATCACCATACATATAATATCCTTCTTAGCTATTATCTTTTATGTATAAGTCACAATATATTGATATTCATATTCTTTATGAATTATGAATACCATAAATACTATAATACAAGTATTCATGAATCATTATTTACGGGTATCATATCGAGGTACTCATTTATTGTCTGAAGCTTTCAAGTATATCTACTTATCTCTTTTCTTAAGTACCCAATGACCTAAGTAAACACAACATATCAATATATAACTTCTAATATACCAATATAAAGAACTACATTTTTGTGAGCAGACGACACACCCTGAGATATGGCCTTGACATGCCCATGTTTACCTGAGACCAATACCCCTTGCAATACACTGGTCACACCCTATGCTATATAGGGGACGACCATGGCCCGTGTCACCTACTGACATGGCCGTGCCCATCTCAAAGGCACACCCTGTGATTTAGGGACATGCCCAAAACTTACTAGGGCTAAACACGCCTGTGCTACCTTTGGCACGACCCGTGTCCTATGACATGGTTGTCCGACATGGTTTGTTCTTACCGGACATGCTCGTGTTCAATCTTGCTATTCTATGTGAACAACTTTTGTTTAGTTCAAAAATTTATCAAAACTCATTTTAATCACCATTTAGTAACATGCAATCACTACAGGTTTTACAAGGTCTATAAACACTCTTAGGGGCTGTTTGTTAAAACAAAATGATTCCGTGTTCTGAATAATTAAAAGGCTCTAAATGAATATTCCTCTGAATGTGACATGCTGTTTGATAAATGTTCTGAATGAACAATTTGAATGATGCAATTTATCATTTTAACCTTAATAGTGATATATTACATTATAAGATATGATATGATTGTTTAACAAGACAACGTGTGAAATGAGTATAAGGGTAAAATACTTGGTGCTTAATGATTCAGAATTCACTTTAAGGTAGAATGATTCAACAACATTATGCTGAATCATTCAGCACAATCTTCATTCAGAGGCAGCAATCAAACACGCTGAATGATTCCATTAACCAGTAAACAAACAGCCCCGTAGCATATTATATGTAACATGCAACCATTAAAAATGCATAATTCATGCTTTCTCTCTCTTAAACTTGAAGAACACCTAAAAGGGTTGAAAACTAACCTTTAGTCCAGTAATTAATTACTTGCCAATGTTTGAATCTCTTCAATTCAACCCCACCATCGACATGCATGACTTGAATCCTTATCAACACTTGATTTGCAAGCTTTCTCTTTCTAAAACCCATTTTTTCTTTCTAGATTTCTCTCACACCAAGAAGACACACCATGTGTGTGTTTTTCATATCTGATTATGGTGATGAAATGCTCTCAAAACTGTATAATCTTGATATAGGCTTAATATTGTGTAAGTCATCCTTACTTTCTCTAACTCTCTAAACACACACACCCCATAATAAATACACATCTAAACTATGTGTTTAGGTGTAAAACTCTCTTATATAATATTTCTATTAATGGGTATATTATACTCCTTATCCACTTGCAACTTAATAATTTTCTAAATATTAACTTATTATTATTATCTATATTATAACTTCTATATGAGAAAACGATTTAAACTTGGGGTGTTACAACTTAATAGATACCAAATTATTGAAAAGTTTATTATTAGATAAAATATATGCTTAAATTATACAGTGATATAAGCGGTATAATGGAGTTCTTCCATAATACTATTGCCTAAATCATTATAATTATAATTCATATTAAAGTATAAAATTTTCACAATTAAATATTTTTTTGGATACCTCTAGTTTAAAAATGAATTACAAGAAAAAGTAAATAATTATATTTGAGATAAAAGAATTAGGTTTTAGCTATATAAAAGAATTAGGTTTTAGGTATATAAAATTATTTTATAATTGAGTTTGTTTTACATGTATCTAATATTAATTAAAGTCAAAATTATCTTTTTATGCTGAAAAATATGATTATTACATGTAAAATTATATTTAACTTAATATATATTGTTGACTGAGCTGAGAGAAAATGTAATATAACAAAAAAAGATGATGTCAATGATGACTTGTAACTGTGACATGAACCAAATAATATGCTATGATTGGTAGATAAGAGGAGAAAACGTAATATTACATTTAAATTTAATTTAATTGGGAGAGTTTGGATGTAAATTGTGAGTGAATGTATGACATATGTGAGGGAGTTTTAAAAAAATTATATATTAATGTAATTAATTATAGGTTGTTTAAAAATTATGTTTAATAACTAGTGATATATTTTGCTTAGAGAAAAATAATTATATATTTTGATATAAATTTTATCGTAGTATGACGTTTTTTTAAAAAATTAGTAATTTTAATTGTTTTATCCATCGAGTGCAATGGGTAGGTAGTTATTGGATATTTTATTCGTTTTTTATATTTATTCACTCTACATAATATAGTCGATATTATCATTGATTTCTTAATTTTTCGATAAAAAGAATTAAAAATATATTTTTTTTAAATTTTATTCTTATCCACAGCAGAGAACTATGATTATCAAAATTCTTAAAGAAATAGCGTATGTTACTATACCACCTTTAGGTTAGACAAATACATTTATAAATTATTTTAAGACGGTCTAGTTATATGATTGAATATTTAAAGTAAAGTGAAAAGTTCATTTAAAAACCGTTTTTATTACGAGAACCGCGAGAACTAATTCTAGTCATCCAATTTCTCCTCCTTCAATTGGATTGCCCACCCATGAATTCATTACATGCACCATGCCACATCCAATCCTCCCACGCTCTTCATCCATAAATTCCATTATCTAAAATGAATGGTTAAGATTAGTTCTCGCGGTTCTCGTAATAAAAACGGTTCTCAAATGAACCTTCCTCTCAAAGTAAAAACCCCGAACTCGATTCTTATTTTATACAAACACCTTTGATGGTTAGAGAGGGAGAAAAATTAGCCTTAAAAACAGTTAAATAATATTGGTCGAAACACCCCTTCAAGAAAATGATATTTCATCACTTGTATTGGTTTTATTTTTAGTAAAATAATAATTCATAATTTATATTTTCCTTTTTTATTACAAGTTGTAGCGGCAAATATATAAAAGACCGCAAGCGCTTGCACTTTCACTTTCTGTTGGCGTTGGTGGGTCTACTTCCCTTAAATGTTTGTCGATTTTCCACCGCACCACCATCACCACCACCTGCTTTCAACCATCGACCATCCTTCCCCTAATTTCAAGACACGCATCCACACATCTAATTTTGGTACTCCATTCAACAAAACTCCATTGTACGGAATCTTTGATCTAGGGCTCCGTCAAGCTGCTGACTTGAAGTTCAGTTTGAAATCAACAACACATTTCTTCGATCTAATTATCAGATTCTTGATTGAGTTGACTTGATTTCTGATATGGGTTTTAACTTAAAATAGTTGATATTTTGTACTGGTGATGCAAAAAGAGAAGATTACGATAATGTCTGTGAAGAACAGAGGTGGGTTTGAGTCGAATTCAAGAAGTATGGTGTCGAAGCAATTGACCCTTTTCTTGTGCGCCGGTTGCTTTTTTGCCGGATTGCTCTTCACCGACAGGTTTTTTTCTCTATCTTTTACTGACCCCACCTACCATTTAAAAAGAAGTTGAGGGGTTTGTATTGGGATCATTAGGTACTAATAGGTTGCCTTTTTGATAATTTGTCAAATGATTATGGATGTAGTTTCTTAAAGTTGTTAAATCTAGTAAATTTCATTTATCTTGAAATGGGTTTAAAGGATTTAGTGCTCTTATTGTTTCAAATTTGCATTCTTAAGAGTTGATATGTTTCCTAGACATTCTTGAATCTTGAAAATTTTACTGATTTTGATATGGATTTGGATTAATTCAGTAATCATAAAATGGATATGTTTCCTAGATGTTCCTGAATCTTGTAAAGATCAATGATCTTGATCTGGATTTGAACGATTTAATGCTCTTACAGGTGATATGTTTCTTAGAAATTGATGGATCTTGAAAATGTTACATAGTGTTTGATGTAGATGTTGAGTGAAAATTTGAGGAGATTCAGAGATTTTAAAACAAGTTTGTTTTTCCAAAATGATGGTTGTTTAGCTAACACTGGATCATATAAAAACAATTTTCCGTAAATACCCTTCATTCTCTCTAAGAAAGATGATTAAAGGTTGCACAACTTACAAGGGTGAAAATGGGATAAAGTTTTAGCATTTTTTTTGTAAAGTTTGACTACTACATTTTCAACTCAATGTGTCAAAAACCTTAGATTAGTAATGTTTGGTTCGGTTTTCTTTATGGTGTTAGAATGTGGACAGAGCCTGAAGCTAAAAGCCTATTGAGACCAAGCGGAACTGAAGATGAACATTCTCCATTAGTTGCAGATGGTTGTGACCCAAAATTAGTGAGTAACTACTAGCCAAGACCATAAGCACATTAATTTTGTTCTTTCTCATCCAGATGTTAATCATATTTTTTTGGGATTTTTATGTTCTTGTTAGAAGGATGTAAGGAGGGATTCCAAAGATATAATCCGTGAAGTTACAAAAACACACAATGCCGTCCAGTAAGCTTCCTTTTCGGTATTTTTCCAAGAGTAATATGTCTGGCTTTTGAAATCTGACTTTTTTCTTGATGATTTTGTCGGTGCAGAACACTAGATAAAACTATTTCAAACTTGGAGATGGAGTTAGCTGCTGCAAGAGCGATGCAGGATTCTATACTTACGGGCTCCCCAATATCTGATGATCTGATGCTACCAGAGCCCATTAAGAAAAGAAAATATTTGATGGTTGTAGGGATCAATACAGCTTTTAGCAGCCGAAAAAGAAGAGACTCTGTACGTGCTACTTGGATGCCTCAAGGTTGTTCTCGCTTCTGCATTTTTAGCTAACGCACATGGTTAGAGCTGCCTAAGTGTGTCATATTCCGTGCGGCTGGGCTAACCTGAAACACTTTTTGTTTAATGATTTCTAATTTTTCTACAAGTATTTTGTGTCATCAAAGACTGTTATTATGTTTGGCAAAACAATCTGGATCTAGGGCTATGGACTGGGCTGGGTTAGAGCTCGAGCTGAAATTAAGAGTTCCTGCCCTTAAGCCCGGTTTGGAGATACCCTTTTTAAGGATTATGTTTTTAAGAACCCCCAAAGCATATTGACAGCTGAGCAGGGCTTATTTTATAATGAGAGCTTGAGCTTATAAATTAGACATGCTCAAAGCCCCCATAAGCCTGGTTTGAAGATACCCTAATATCATATCAATAATAATATAATTTTTTGATAAAATGATTGATGAGGTTTTATGCATTAAAATACATTTCTGGTGACTTTCAGCTTGTTTGATCTGTTTTTTCAGCTATTTCTTTTAATTTTACCTATTTGATCCGTTAGAAGTATGACAAATTCGGGTCGAAACAACTCTAGAGGATGGCTTTGTTAGAAACATTCTGCAAAAATTACAAATTTTATCATAAATATTTAGTGTGTCAAACTATGATGACATGACTTAACTGACCCATTTATAAGTGATTAGGTGGGAATTGCCATGGCTAAAATGACATGATCTTTATTCTATTCAAATCTTGAATTCTCAATATGTTTAACAAACTCCAGGTGATAAACTGAGGAAATTGGAGGAAGAAAAGGGTATCGTCATGCGATTTGTCATAGGTCACGGGTATGCCTCACCTGTTTGACTATCTTGCCTTTATGCACTAAAACATGAGACTCCAAACTCTAAGTGAACTGATTATGTTGACCTTTGATTTTATTTTGCAGTGCTACGTCTGGTGGTATTCTTGACAGAGCTATTGAAGCAGAAGACAGAAAGCATGGAGATTTCTTGAGACTGGTAAAATTACAATCTTTCTTTTTACCATTCCTGAATCTTGATCGAAGCAGACTGCTGACATAAAATGGTGTGTGAGCAGGAGCATATCGAAGGGTACCTCGAATTATCAGCTAAAACGAAAACATATTTTACTACTGCTGTTGCTTTGTGGGATGCAGATTTCTATGTCAAGGTTGATGACGATGTACATGTAAATATAGGTAAAGCTTTGCAAACCAATCTTAGTTTTATGTTCTTTACAATTTAGAGGTGACAATTATGACCCTTTAACCTAAAAATGGGTCCATTTGAGTTATATTTTATATCTCAAACAGGGTGGGTAGAACGTGTCAAAAGCCGCTGTATTGAAATTGCAGACAACCTCTTAAATCACATCACTTTCAAATTAACGCTTTTGTTGGTCTATGAAATGGACAAAAAGGCTAATGGTTATGCTTGCAGGTACACTTGGAGCAACGCTAGCTAAACATCGGGTGAACCCACGTGTGTATATTGGATGCATGAAATCTGGACCCGTGCTCGCTCACAAGTAAGCCATATCCTTTGTTGCTGCTTGATTTTCATCTATTGTGTGTTTGACCATTGACTTTTATTGCTTAAAGAGGAGTGAGATATCATGAACCCGAGCACTGGAAGTTTGGTGAGGAAGGAAAC
Organism: Dittrichia graveolens; assembly: GCA_038502395.1. NCBI lineage: Eukaryota > Viridiplantae > Streptophyta > Magnoliopsida > Asterales > Asteraceae > Dittrichia > Dittrichia graveolens. Next base: position 79,265,365 of record JARJIL010000005.1, on the reverse strand, counting down.
AAGTATTTCCGACACGCAACTGGACAACTATATGCCATCTCAAAAGATTTAGCCACTTATATCTCAATAAACCAGTAAGTATCACTTAGAACTTGTGTAAGAAACGATATTCAATTATTCATTATTGTTTCTGAACTATGAATCTTTTAGGAACGTGCTACACAAGTACGTGAACGAGGACGTATCATTGGGATCATGGTTTATTGGACTGGATGTTGAGCACATTGATGATAGAAAGCTGTGTTGCGGGACACCACCAGGTAACGTTCTTGTATACATCTAGTTTTCTAGTTTGTTTTACTAGAGGTGGAAAGATGGACGGGTTTGATAACATCTCAAACGAGCTTGTTATGAAATTATCACCTCTAAAGTTGATGTTATTGTGAATGTGTTTATGTGGATGCAGATTGTGAGTGGAAGGCTCAAGCAGGGAACATATGTGTGGCTTCTTTTGACTGGAGCTGTAGCGGAATTTGCAGGTCCACTGAGCGGATCAAGGAGGTTCACAGGCGGTGTGGGGAAGGGGAGGATGCTCTTTGGACTGCAACTTTCTGATGGATCGATGTTGCCAATGAAGCTCGTGAAATTACTGTAAGATCATCAAATCTATATGGCATCCATCAAATTTTTTACTTAGACAAAATATGTGGGTGCAATCTATGTTCATGGCTATACATACTACTTACACCCACTCTTCTAACTTCTAAGATCAGAAAGAGATGATGAGTTTGATGGCAACACTCTGCTTGTTAGGGGCTCCCCTCTGTTTTAGTTGAAGAGGAAGCACTCATTGTATTTTATTTTATTTGATAGATGGTAAATATTGTTTTGGCACAATAAGCTTCATGCATACCATAAGATGTGGGTGTATATAGCAGAGAAATATGTAATTTGAGTTTCTGATCTTTAGGTTGTTTTGAAGATGATTTAATGAATATTCTTAGTTGGAATAAAAGGGTATTGAAGTACAAATGGAATGATAATGAAACACTAGTAGCAAGTGCTCCCAAGCAATACAAAGCTTGCGTTAACTTTACACGTTATGCTATTGTATTTAATGAACTTCAATACTTATCTCTTGACTCATCAAACTTTTAACACTTACGTTTTAATGTACCACTTTACCCTCGGAGATAAAGGTGTGATCCGAGGCATTAAGTCGATCTTGAAAACCAATGCTTTATGCGGACGCGAATGTGCTTGCATCATGCACCTGATCCGCCGGGTGTTCACAAAGTAGTCATATATTAATTCTACATAGCAATTTTTACTTATTAAGTACTTAAGTATCAAAATATTTCACTTATAAACATAGTAGTTGAGCAAGTGACAGTTACTATTATAACATAGTATTTTGAATGACAAAATACACAAGTACTATTAGAAAAGAGGAAAACAACTAAATGACTAATAGTCCCATTCACCCCAAACACAGGTCATCTACTCATCTCTCTCATCATTAGACACTCCAATATCTTCCATCCATCTCAACTTATCATCTTTTATCCTTAAGATTAGGTCATTTCAAGAGATGCAACAATGTGATACAAGAGCGACTCAAACGAAGTTGTTACGATAAAACCATCATGAAGAATCTAATCTGAAACTTGTAAATCCAATACGTGTAGAAAATACGCTAACCCTTGAAACCAAAGGAGATTGTTTCAAGTCATATAATGTAACACCCCAAAATGGGCCTAGTTGTAACCATTGTATTTAGAGTTGTAACCTTGTGAATTAAATAAGAAATAGTAATTAAGGAATGAAGGTGTAATATAATGTTAAATAAAAATTGGTGATAAATGAATAATAGTTATTTTATTAAATGATTTTAGATAAGGATTCCAGAAATATCCCCGTTAGTTAAAACGGGTAAACGGATATTGAGTTGTAAGTTGAAAACGGGAACAAAATACCCCTTGTGGATATATTAGAACCACAAAGGCGGTAGATAAACACAGATACACACATACGTATATGTCAACATACACACCTCTCTATTGTTCTTGAAGAAGAATCAAGCTAAATTAACATCAAGGTCTGGAATCAATTATGAAATCAAGTTCTAATTTGTTCTATCAATCATCTTCATCATCCTTCTTGTAAGTGTTCATCTTCTTCTCCAAGTTCTTGGTTTTTGAGGTTTTGAGGTTAAAATGGGTTTGCTAGAAATAGCAATCAAGAATTGAAATTGAAGTTGCAATTAGTTCTTACAACATCAAACCAGTGTTTATAAGCAAGAATCATGAATTAAAGTGATGTTTTTGATTGAGTTTGGTGATTTTATATAAATGGGTCAAAATTGAAGAATTAAGCTTGATTCTTGATATGGTTGATAAAATATGTTAAGAATTGATGTTTCAAGTTTAGTTGGACTTGGTTTAACACATATGATCATTGGAAGTTGATTGAGAATCGATTGGAAGTGTTTTAGTTGAAAAATGGTAGGAACAGGGTGCTGAAACTCGACACTGGTCTGTGCAGACTTGCTTGCGGGCGCAAGGAGATCCTTTGCAGCCGCAAGGAGCTGTGCTTGCGGGCGCAAGCATAGTTCTGCCCTTACGGGCGCAAGTAAAGCACTTTCCTTGTGGGCGCAAGCATGTGCTTGTGGCCGTAAGGATCCCTGTTTCAGCACAAAATTTACTGTTTAATGTGGTATTGATATGTGGGATATTGTTTAGGTGATTTCAGCGACTGGGAAGAGCCTGAACAGTATAATTGCTTAGTTTAGACGCTCAGGTAAAACCAACGAACAAGAAGAGCCGGAACACTATGTTCTCCTGTGATAGCCCTACAGGTGAGTACCGACTTAACTTGTAACCATTATGCAGTATATACGGATTTATTGTTTACCGTTAGGTATATACGAAATGCGATAGTTACGAGTATGATTAGTAAGATTGTAAGGTAAGTTTAACTGGTGTTTATAGAAACACGAAGTATAGATGCTTGTACGGTATATGTTTATATTGATAATGAACGAATACGTGTTATATGATATGTATGCATGTTGATGGATCCGGAATGGATCCGCCTTGTAAAATTGATAGTTATTGTAGAGTGCATGCCAGCGGATCCAGATTGGAGCCGCCTAGTTAGACTGATGATATGTATGTTATATTGGATTGTGATATGATCACCCATGTTGTACTTGTGTATTCTACTCATTGAATGTGAGTAGAACTTGTTATTATGTATGCTATGGATCCTGATTTGGATCAACCATATGGGATTATTGTTATATATGCTATTGGACCCTGATGGGATCCCCATGATGAAATAAGTGTTGCCATGATAAATGATATGCCAGACATGTATTTAAGTACATGTGCATATGTTGTTGAATATGAGTTATATGTAAATGCATGCATGCACTTGTCCCTGAAAAGGGTTCTTGATGAGCTATCTGTATGTCCGGACTAACATGTAATTAAGGTCAGCTTCGGCTGGGTCCAGTGCCTTCGGGCTAAGATTCTGGATCAATGGTACTCGAGTACCATTCCTTTCAGCACTTGGGGTGAGTGCCTTAAACGGCTAAGCCTATGAGCCTTTGGCTCCTTAACGAGCAGGTAGATTCACTTATGTGATGAAACCAGCACGGATGGTAGTGGTCTGATTCCTCGGTGGAAAATTGTTGAGCTGGATTAGCTACCCGGCAAGATATGATGCCTGTTGGTAGGATCAGCGCTACACTATGTGATAGGATAGCATTGTTTGCTAAATTCTGTGTTATATGACTTGTACGTATCTATGATGCCATGTTGCTATGTCTATGATGATGCGAAGAATATGTTGCCCTATATGTTGCATGATGCTTAGGGTTAAGTTTGTATTCACTAGCTTTTAAAGCTAACCCCCTCCCAGTATATATGTATGGCTTTGCAGATGAACGCTTAGCATGTGCCTGGGATTGCTAATTCGTGTTGGGACATTTGTTGCTTATTACAGGTATGATGGTCGGTCGGTATTATTGTTGGTAACACCAGTTTGGAAATAAAGAAAATGTTTTTAACGACTTCCGCTGTTTTGTTAATTACTAAAATAATGTTTGACTTTTGGTTTTAAAAAGACTAAAATTGACTCTGAAATCGCGGTGTTACATATAATGCTATAACTAAAACATAGTTAAGTAGGCTAGGATCACAAAACTTGGTGATTGATGCATGGTGACTGTTCCTTGTAACGAGCCATGGAAAAAAGCATTTTAACTGTTCAAGAAAAAAACTGTTAAAGAAACTACCAACCTAATAATAACTAAAATAGTAGCTACTTTGATAACTGCACTAAACGTTTCATCACAATAAATGCCAGGTCATTGGCTTTTGCTTATAGCAACCACACGGGCCTTGTAACCTTTAAGGATTCCATCAAATCGGTATTTGTTTTTTGAAATGCCACATAGAACGTACAACATTAACACCAGGAGGCGTGGCACTAGTGCCCAAGTTTCATTACTCATAAGAGCATGAAATTCATCATTCATCACTTTTTGCCGGTTTTGGATCCTAGAAAGCCTATAAATAAGAACGAGACATGTGAATTCCATAGTAGTATGAAGTTTAAAGCGCTAATTTGATCTAGTAATACCATGTTTTGCATGGCAGCCATGTGGTGCGTATCTTGTGTTAGGAAAGGAGGTTTGGGTTGGGCAGTGGGAAGGTTGGCTGTTAGACCTTTGACTGGGTGAAAGGAAGAAAAATGTTAGATTTCAGGGTTGTTCATCATGAGATTTGTGGACAATAGAAACCAATATGAGATAAGAGAAGGATCGGTTAGGGTGTCATGGAACCAAAAGGAAACACAGTTTCGTCAAACATAATGTGTCTACATATAAGGATTTTAGCATAGAGGTCAAGGCACAGAAACCGTGATGGTGAGATGGATATCCATGGAACAAACATGGAGTAGTTCGAGGTGCGAGTCTATGAGACGGAAATAAATGAGGGTACATGTTAAAATGACAAAAGGGCATATCATTGCGAATAGTGGTAGAATGAAGGATCTTAAGAAGGTGGGTGACCACGTTATTAATGGTACAAATCATGCTTTTAGATTTACCATTTTGTTGAAACATTTTAGGACAAAAAAAATATATTGATGCCATGTGTATCAAAAAATGAGCGGAGAACTTGAATATCAAACTCACCACATGAACACATTAATAATTCTAAATTTCGCATCCAAATTGTGTTTTAACAGGTGTTCAAAAATGCAAAAACTTAGCAAAGGCGCCAAATTTGTGGCTCAAAGGATAAACCCATAAGAACACTAATCTAGAAAGATAATTCCAAAAATCAGAATGCATTACGCTGTGTTCCCGAGATACATTAAAGAAAAGAAAAGAAAATAAAAGAAAATTAATGGGAGAAAAGCAGAGAAAAGAAAGGATAATGCTTTTGATTTCTCGTGTTTTTGAGTTATAAAAAATGAAATGAAATTAGAGAGAAGAGATAAGTTTGTGTTCCCCAGTTAGAGATGAAGAAAAGAAAATTAGTCATTTTGTAGTAATACCCTTACTTTATAAAATTATTTATTGTGATTAAGGGTAATTTAATCACTTATGAAAAGTCATAAAGATTTTTCTTTCATTTACTTCCAAATCCTCCCACTTTTTGAAAGAAAGTTAACCAAACTTTTCTTTCAAATCTTTTCACTTTTTTTAAAAATAACTTTATAACATAAAACTTCTTTTATTTTTTTCCAAATCTCATCTTTTCTCTTTAAATTAAAACTCGCGAACAAAGTGTTAGTTCCTAACTTCATATTTTATATAATATATACAAAAAGCTGAACTTAAATATAACTCATATTTTTATACTTTTTTTATAATGTTTCATTTTGATGTGAACTTATTTAACACTATTCTTTTAATGACCTGTTTTGACTTGCTACCCGACGATTTTGACTGATTTAGTTTCAAGGGCTAGATACCGCTAGACTCTTTCCAAATCATTTTTAAAACAATTTTGTCATTTATCATCATAGAAAGATTTCACCTGGTTTATAAAACAAACCTAATTTCACAAGATTTCGATAACTAAACAACTAATAACTAGTAGCTTGCTAGTTTTATTATAATAGTAAAATTACGTTTCTTGTTAATAAATTGATAACGTCGTATGTTACATTTTTTATAGAAAATTTCTAAGAATTTTATTAATTCTTTTTTATTACTTTTTTTTATAATTTGGTACCCGGCCGTGTTGATTTTACAAGGTTTTAATTAGCAGTGTGCTATTTTTATTTTTAATTATACTAATTAAATTACTCTTGTTAAAAATTTGATAACATCCTATGTTACATCTTTTATAGAAAATTTCTACAAGTGCCGAAGGCTGATCCAACCATTTCTTGAGCTCTGGACAGAAACTTAAAAAAAGGCCCCTAAACCAAATTCAGTCTCACAAATCACACACTGAAATCAAATTCTCAACTCACAAAATCACACTAAACTAAATTTAGTTGAAATCACATATTGAAGTCAAATTCACAACTCACAAAATCAGACTAAACCACATTCAGTATCACAAATCACATATTGAATTCAAATTCACAACTCAAAATCACACTAAACCAAATACATATCACAAACCACATATTGAAGTCAAATTAACAACTTAACAGATGCACTCGGTTATTCAGTTAATTACCTAATTCATTATCATTTATCAGAGTAACTATGCAATGAATTAGAAAAACAAACAAAAAATGGAGGGTAAATGATTAAAGAAATTAGAAAATATGAAGTTTTGCACCTGAGATAAGGGATTTTCCAATGGCAGATTCCGAATTTCTTATTCAGATTTTAGAGTCTGATTTTTTATAATATCAAGCCACTGGCCTAGAAACCCTATTCCAAAAACAAAATTTTTTGATTCACCATATGCAAATATGGATTAAGAAACTAAGGAAGAACACAATGTTTAGTCAGAAACTTCAAACTTACAAGCCTACATTCGACTGATGAACAGATTATCAGAATCGTCGATTGGAAATTCAGAATCGCCAAATCGGTCTACAAAGTTTTCGATTTTGAAATTTTGATGATTGGAAGGATGAAGGGAAGTTGGGAAGAACTCACTGAGCAAGTCGCAGATGGACAATTTGACCTTTTGTTTTGTTTTGTTTTTCTTTTTTGCCTTTGCGATGGCTGATGGCGATAGGGAATTCAAGATTGGCAAACTCGCAGACCATTGTAGGAGATGGATGGAATGCTCAATATGTGCATCCTTTCCATTTCCGAGGCGTCGTTTTCATTTCCCCATTGATTTCCCATTTTTCAAGCAAATCTGCTATGTGATGGAGAGGAGCGTCATGCCGTTTTGGCTTCTTTATTCCAAATCTGCCGCCTCCCAATCTCATCTTAAAAAGGCCTAAAACATTTTTTAGTGGGCTTACAACATACATATTTATATTTAGGCTAAATAATAGTAGTGGGCCTCAAAAAACTACAGGCCCCGTGCAACAGCCCTTGTGGCCTAGGCCCAGGGCCAGCCCTGATTTCTACTTACTCAGAGTTACTCTTATAAGGAAATCTATTAATTCTTTTTTATTAATTTTTTTTAAATTTGGATATCTGTGTAATTTTACAAGTAAGACGATGTTTGATTTTGATTTAATGAACTTGATGAGGAAATTTATTCTGGTAAGTTATAATACTATTGTTTATTTTTTACTTAATCCATAAAGTTGACTTAACATAATAAGTTATAAGTATTATACTTTCTACATTAAGTTAATGATTATTTTCTTATTCATACAGTTTATTTTCATGTAAAGCAAATAACAGTACTATTTATCCCATACATACCTCATTTATGCAGACAACACTTAATAAAAAAAAAAAACAAACCGATCCTAATATGATGAGTGATGGTCTTCTCAAATTCAAATCAATCCAAAAGCCCTATCAGCTGTCACATAATTTTTTCTTCCTTTTCTCCCTCTTACTTGGAACCCAGATAGCACTTAACCCAAACAATATAAATATTTACTCTCTCTTATACACTTACAAAAAGAAAGAAAAAGAAAAACGAATTCGAGTAAGGGCGGGTGTGAAAAACCGGAAGCCAACCCGATAGTGGGTGGTACCGGTGTTCCCGCCAGAACCCGAGGCCTCACCCAAGCCCTCTCGGCTCGACCGCTACGCATCGCCAAAGGGTATTTAATTGTCATTATTTATTATCACATATATTTGCGTTTACGACTTATGGATAAGCGGACATTGGGGACCACAGCCGTTTACGTAGAACGATGGCGTATTATTGTTCTTGTACTCTATAAATCAAACGTAGAAAATTAGAAAACAATTAATAAGACGCGAAAACTTCAACTGCAATCCCCTCTTCATTTCACAAATCTTTCTTTCTCATTCTGCCAACCCTAATTTGATCGACTTATCGGTGTTCATATCTATCAATTGCTCACCATGGCCAAAAGCTCCTTCAAACTGGAACACCCTCTGGGTTCTCTTCCTTACCTCCTTTTTTACTTCTGATATCTTTATAAATTATAATTTACCCTTTACGGATTGCTATTGTTCAATTGATTGTTTGCTTGCTGTATATGTTAATCACATAATCAGAACCTTTTTTCTACTGTTCTGTTGTTCGTTTATTATGGGTTTTCGATTGTGCATATTATACGCTTTCATGATATTTCTTGAGGATTTTTGAAGTAGGGTTTGCGTCGAGAAAAAGTTATTGTACTTTTTTGATATTGTTAACCTGTTAGGAATGTGAATTTTCTATGATCGGTTGATGACATTGATCTTCATGTTTTTGTATTTCTACAAGTAATGGGGAACTCTCTATTATATTGTTGTTGATTGTAATCAATTGGGAAATTTGCCTCCTTCAGAGATTTTCTGGCTCAAATTGGTGAAAACAAGTTATAATTAGTTTACTCATGATATAATCTATAAGGGTTTTGTGAAAATTTAACTGGTTTTTGCAGTTCTTTGTGTTCATTTATAGAATCTTGAGATGGGCAGAGCATTATGCACTTGTAAAACTGCATATGCAGCCTTTTATGGCTTTTATTATTGATCTGGTGTTATTCATCTTAGAAATACTAAATATGAACTAGATGTAGATCTTGCAGAACATAGTAGAGAATTAAATTTACAGTTGTTCACTTACTGTTTTCTGTTAAATTTCTTTAGAGAGGCGCCAAGCTGAGGCTGCTCGTATCAGGGAAAAATATCCTGACAGAGTTCCGGTACTCAAGATCTTCTATCATGTTCTAGAATACATTACTTTAGGCTTGTAGCCTTCTACTTTGTTATTTATAATTGGTATTATTGCAGGTTATTGTGGAGAAGGCTGAAAGAACAGACATACCTGACATAGACAAGAAGAAGTTAGTTGCTTTTTTCTTTCTTTTTTCCTTCTAGATCAAATTTACATTCATAATGCATCGATGCGCTTTTCTATGATTAATTGACCAACAGACATTTGTTTACATTCTCTTTTGAAAAGTGGTGGATTTCAAAGTAACAAACACAAGATAATCAACCAAAGTTCTTGTATTTCTGCAAATTTTCGGCACATGAGTCTTTACATTTGATACATATTTGTAGAGGTGGTGGCCGGCGGTTACAGCAGCGGTTGACGGTGGCAGTTACTGGCGGCGGTGGTCTTGTTTACACCTTTTCTAATCTATTTACATATATATACTAATTACATACATAATGTTTAGTTTAACTATCTAATACTCTCCCTTAAACTACTAAACAAAGTTTTAAGTGAGGTCTTCTATTCTTCATAGCTTGTCTACAGTAGTGTTGCACCAATTGTTGGTTTGTTGTTTTCATTTTGAGTTAAGTTAACCCCCTCATCCTTCTTTGTGCATTCACATCTGAAGTGTCCAAACTTATTGCACTTGAAGCACTTTATATGACTCTTGTCTTGTTGGTGCTGGTTACCATATTTATTCCTCCAAGGTTTCCAATTTTTACTTCGTCCTCTTCCTTTGATTTCTTGAATTGACTTCTTATAACCGCAACACTCACAACTATGCTCCTTGTCTTCTTCTTTTCTGTCTGTTTTGGCGTACAGAAGTCCATCATGTGTATCTTCTTCTTTGTTTGGTTTTTTAATGCGTTCTTTATAGGCTTTTAATCTTCCAACAACTTCTTGAAATTACATGGTATTAAGATTGGCAAATTGTTCAATTGCAGCAACAGTTTGAATGAATTTTGCTGGGATAGATCCTAGAAGTTTTCGAACCAATCTTTTTGTTCTCTATTGTAGAACCAAAATTGTTTGCTTGTGACACAAGTTGTGACTAATCTTTCCTGTAAATTCATCAAGTGATTCTGAGTCTTTCATCTTCAAGGATTCAAATTCTGATTCTAATGTTTGTAGTCTAGCCTCCTTGACTCTGTCTACACCCATGAATCGACTTCAAGTCTTCCCATATATATGTGGCTTCCGTGTGATGAGCAACTTGTAGAATAAGTTGTTCTGGCAAGACTTGAAAAAAGATGAGCAATAGCCATTGTGTTTTTCTGCATCCACATCTCTTTTTGGTTCTAGTGCCTCCCATAATCCATAAACATTAAAAAGTGCTTTAATCTTCACGGCCTAAATAGTATGATTCGTAGAATTCAGAATTGGGCGTTGGAATGTCACTGGCATCCCTCCTTCAATTTTCTTTGATGTTCCGGAATCCATCCCTCCTTTATTTTCTTTGGGTGATTTGGGATTGTTCGTTCGTTTCTTCTTTCTTCCAATTTCCGGCTTCTTCTTCTTGAGCAGAAAACTCTTTCTTTCTTGTTTGCGGGGCGTATCAAACCTACTGCCTCTAACGGTCTTTTTTTCACCGGACAAACTACTGTTTTTCTTCCTGTATTGCGGAGCAAATCAAACCAACTGTTTCTTTACAGTCTACTGGTTCTTTTTTCAACCGGACAAAACTACTGTCTTCTTCCCTTGCCGGATTTGTTTTCTCTACCGGTTGCTCCGGTTGTCTTCTCCAATCAGGTAAGCCCCTTTTCGGTATTGGGTGCCATGGTTGTAGTTCCTGGTTGAACGGCCCCCCCTAGGTATCCTCTTGTGATGAACAATCGAACCCCAAAATTGATTCTGATGGTGGATCTCCTCCGCCTCCGATTTGAAAACAGAGTTTCGATTTCTTGGGTTTCTTGTTTGGTAAACGATGTGAACTTTGGTAATCCAAAGCTCTGATACAAAATGTTGGATTTCAAAGTAACAAACAGTCAAACACAAGATAATCAACCAAAGTTCTTGTATATCTGAAAATTTTCGGCACGAGTCTTTACATTTGATACATATATATAGAGGTGGTGGCCGGCGGTTTTCCGGCGATTATAGTGGCGGTTAACGGTGGTAGTTATCGGCGGCGGCGGTCTTGTTTACATCTTTTTTAATCTATTTACATATCTATACTAATTACATACATAATATTTAGTTTAACTATTAATAAAAAGTTGTGTGGCCATTCACATGTTGCTCTCAGTAGTCTACAAACACACTGTTGATTTTAAGGGCCTAATTTGGTAACAGGTTTGTTTTTGGGTAGTTTGAATAGAGTTGTAACAATGTTCGACAACAAAAGTAAAATGTGAAGATGGTTTCTTATTATGGTGAAAGATAAGATGAATACATTTAATAAAGGAATAGGAAATCTTGTGTTTCTATGTTTGAAAGTTCCAACTTTTTCTTACATCTAAGTGATATTTTGGATACAGATATCTGGTACCTGCTGATCTGACAGTTGGGCAATTTGTGTATGTGGTAAGAAAAAGGATTAAGCTGAGTGCTGAAAAGGCCATTTTTATCTTTGTGAAGAATGTTCTGCCACCAACTGGTATGGTTACATTTCAAGGCTCAAGCCCATTTGATATTTAAAAGCTCGTATTATTGTTTCCGAATTGCTTGTTCTGATAACTGTATGGCTTATATCTTTTAGCTGCCATGATGGCTGCGATATATGAAGAAAACAAAGACGAGGATGGTTTCCTGTACATGACATACAGCGGAGAGAATACTTTTGGAATACTTTGAAGCTGGATGATGCTATGGTGGCTGAATGATAGATGTAAATATGGTTAGTCAAGAAGACATGAGCGTGTACATTCTTTTGACTATGGTGTTCTTTATTAGGTCAAAAAACTGTTCATCTGCTTTTATCTTCTGCCTTGATTGGGTAGTTTCATGTTGAAATGTTGGGATTAACTAATGAATGAATAATATCTTGTTAATGTTGGTTGATGTGTCGGGAGTTTCTGGATTTGAATGTTGTGTTCTCTCTCGACTGTTAATGTGTTTTTGGCAATGTTTTGATAGCTGGACCGGATATCCAACCGGCCTTCCTAGCGGTTCACCGGTCAGGCTGGATGAGAAGGGCGAATGATGTCATACATACGTACAAAAGTTAAAAAAATACTCTATTGATTTCTAAAAATTAAAGATACTTCGAAACACAACCTTGATTTCTAATTAAAATCTCCGACAACAGTTAAGCCATACTCTGGTGGCTATTGTATTCGATTTCCCGTCCATGTAATGCACTTTATAGTGGATGAGGTTAGTTATGAGTTAATTTGTAATTATACGTGTTTTAGGGCACTCGGAGAGAAAAACTGAGATACCGGTGAAAGTGGTGAAGAAACTAAAGAAAACGAGAAAAGCATACAACTCCAGCACGCTGTTACTATTTTGATTATATCTTACTCATACTAACTCGGATCGAAATAAATAACGCACGATTACTTAAAAATTTAGTGATTAAAAACCATATTTCTCTCTCGCATTAGTTTTCACTCTTGACGTACGTGTTTTCTTTATCAAAACATTTGTTTGTTTGTTTATTTAGAAAATTAATCTATATATGACTTGGATTATAACAATCCAGCACACCATTTAAAAAGTTTTAATTACTCATAGATTGGTAACATATTAACAGATAGCTAGTTACATAAATCAGTAATACATGAAAAAATAGTTCTATAAAAAATAATAATATATATACCGGTAAGTATACGGTTGACCGCCACCCTTGCACTACCCATACCACAAACGTAGAACCTGCACGCACACTCCAATGTACATGGGAACATGTAACTGACTTTCTCATCCTCAACGCCAGCGATTCTGTCTTGACCTCCTTTATAAACCCCACAACTCTCCCACCCGATCAACAAACGCACACACACATGGTGGTTGATAATATTGGTGGCGCTATGACAGCGTTTTGGGTGTGCGTTTTGGTGTTTGCCGGGTTAAGAATGATCGTCTGTACGTCTACACCGGCGGTTTACATGATGGGCGACTCATTGGTGGACGTTGGAAACAATAATTACCTTCCACTTTCAATCGCAAAGGCTAATTTCCCTCACAACGGTCTCGATTTTCCTACCGGAAAACCCACCGGGAGATTCTCTAATGGCAAGAACGCTGCTGACTTTCTTGGTACGTACGTGGGGTTTATTTGTATGTTAGTTTTGTTTTTTTATGTTTAAATGCACAAAATCTAACGTTTTTATTGCCAGCTAAAAAAGTGGGGTTACCAACATCGCCGCCGTATCTATCATTGATTGGCGGAGACGCACCGATCACTGGAGTCAGTTTCGCGTCTGGAGGCGCCGGCATACTTAACGAAACCGGCAAACTATTTGTAAGAGTCCAGCAAAACTAAAATCGAAAAAATAAAGATAAAATCATAAAAATGCGGTGAACGTGGATCGAACACGTGACCTTCAGATCTTCAGTCTGACGCTCTCCCAACTGAGCTATCCCCGCAATTTTGTTTCCTTTTAACTAACATATTATTTATATGTTTTAATTTCAGAAACAAGTTATATCACTAGCAGAGCAACTGGAATACTTTTCTAGGGTCCGTGACAAGCTGGTCCAACAATTTGGACCATCTGGTGCCGAGATGCACCTATCAAAGTCGCTATTTCCAATCGTTATTGGAAGTAACGATCTGTTTGCATATTTTTCTATTGGTTCTACTGTTTCTATACAGTATAATCCGCAGCAGTATGTTGATCTTATGGTGTCCACCTTCAAAGGGTTACTAAAGGTACCAACTTTGGTAATCAATAAGTTAAAATTATATAATTGACTACTTTTTCGAATAATTTAAGTTAACTTGTAAAATCATTAATTAACGCAGATGTTGTATGAATTCGGAGCGAGAAAAGTGGTGGTGGCCGGAGTTGGGGCGATTGGCTGTTGCCCGGTTCAAAGAAAGATGAATAAAACCGGTGAATGTAATGTTGAGATAAATTACTGGTCAACCACGTATAATGATGGTCTTAAGATTATGCTACAAGGATTAAAGTCAGAATCACCGAGCTTGAACTATGCTTACTTTGATACTTATGGTGCCATGGTCAACCTCTTCCAAAATCATGAAGCTTACGGTATTATACATGCATTTGATTTTGACTTTTTCTTCGAAAAGTAAATGAATACTGCACTAGCATAACGTACTGATTACGAGAGACCTCGCGAACTACTCGTAATCAACCTAGAAATTATTCAAAATCGGCTAGGTCTAAGTCGAGTAGGCTGTCAAGATGATCTTGGGTATTAAAATACTCGATCAGCTTGTAAGTTAGCTTGCGAGGCTTATTGAGTATCAATTCCTACTCGAGTCGAGTCAAACCTTCATATATATATATATATATATATATATATATATATATGTGTGTGTGTGTGTTGTAATGGTATATAAGATGGTTTGATTGTAGGGTTTACAGAGATAAAAGAAGCTTGTTGCGGGCTCGGGAACTTAAACGCAGATGTGCCGTGTATTCCGGTTGCAAGCTATTGTTCAAACAGGAAAAACCATATATTTTGGGATCTTTACCATCCTACAGAAGCAGTTGCTAGCTTATTTTCAGACCTGCTGTATAGTGGATCACAAGACTACATGATTCCCATGAATGTGGACCAGCTTCTTGCAGTTTGAAGTAACTAATAGCTTAATTTGAAGAGAATTAACAAGGTAGTTTTTAAGAATCAACATAATTTCAACTAGAAATTTGGTGACAGGACAAAACCCACAATTTGACATCATATATATATATATATATATATATATATATATATATATATATATATATATATATATTATATTGGAGAGGGTTTAAACGAGAACTGTTTTTCGTACGAGAACTGCGAGAACTCATTTTGGTCGTTCATTTTGGATAATGGAATTCATGGATGAAGAGCGTGGGGAGATTGAGTGTGGCAGGGTGCATGTAAGGAATTCATGGGTGGGTAATCCAATTGAAGGAGTGGGAATTGGACGGCTAAGATTGATTCTCGCGGTTCTCGTACGAAAAACAGTTCTTTTTTAAAATTTTGCCTATATATATATTGTCATAGTTATACACATTAATTACAACTTAATTGTAACTTGTAATTAGAGAATTAAGTGATTGTTTTGAAAGGTCAGCTTTTCAGTCTTCGATTAACTCGATAATTTTAAATTTATAATACCATGTTTGAGATTATGAACGTGGCAAGCACCTAATTGACGTGTTGTTTTATTGAGTTTTTAGTTTATTGCTATTGTATATACTTTGATTATATAAAAAAATAATATATAAGTTAATTTAGTACATGTAATAAAAAAATTAACACACACAATAATGACAAATTAAATATATGATACTCACAACATGGATTTTAAGAGTTTGAAACACAAAATAACAAAATGTGTAAAGTTGGATATATTTAAAATAACTTTTCCGTTAAAAGAGTTTTATCATCCAAATTATCATGAGATTTTAAAGAGTAATTATATAATTTTGGTTGAGTAATATTTTATATCGTACGAAACCTAACTTTATAATATACTTAATAAAACCAATTGGTTTTGAGTTGTAAGTGAAATTCCACAAATTTATAATTTTACCCTAAAAAAATGATAATTTAGAAGACATGAGAACTTGAACTCTCATATCAATAATGCAATTTTTGCTCTCTCACTCACTCTTTAACCGTCTTTCCCTCCTCGTCGATAAGTTCTCTCTCTAATTAACACCCTTTTCTTTATTCAACATTCTCTAATCTCCATTTTGCATTCTTTTTCTACCACCACTAATCGAACAAAAATTGATTACGATTCTGTTTTTTATTTTTAAAGTCAGGTTTCAATTCCAGAGGCGGTGGATATGGTGGAGACGATTCTATGGTGAGACTGTGAAGAGAGTGTGTTGACTGTAGAGCTATGTCGGATCGTGTGTGAGGCGGCGATCAAAGAAAGAGAGCCATATGATGGTTCAGCGATGGCCGATGATGCTGCTACGAGTGGTGTTTCAACAATGATTGAGAAAGAGATGGTTGTTGATGAGAGAGATAGGAACGCACGTGCCATTACAATTATAGAATATGAAGTACCCACACGCACACTCAATCACAAGAACATGAACAAATTTTTTTCTCAATTGTAACTCTTTATTAACAAAGTTTACAATTAATCAAGGGATACAATAATTTTCTCTTATATTAAAAAAAAGAAAGAACAAACTCTATTTATAAGTAGAGATTTTCTTGTTTTCCAATAATACTTATTGAACAAGTAGACTAATATTAATCCTTACCCTTAATCTACATGTTAATTTGTTTTTTCACAATTGAGAAAAACTATTGGCATGCATTTAACTTTCGAGCCACATTTAAAAAGAGCCAAATGGTTATGAGAATAATTGGATCGAGAAGAACTATAAAACCGGTTAATCACCCTTGTGGTTAACAAGTCATTGGTTAATCAATAATCATTAATCATTAACTTAATATATACTAAGAATTTTATACCACAAAGGATCCGATTTCTATATCACAAAGGATCCGATTTCTAAGATTAGTCGAATATATTTTTTAACTTATATATACTATATTATAAAGTATTTAGGTATTTTGCTTAATCTATTCAATTTTAATAACTAAACCTTTCATATTTAAAAAATTCAAACAAATTAACTTAATTATTAAAAAATACTTTCATAACCAAACCTTTTATATTAAATAACCTATCATGTAATAAATATTTTAACATAATTATCAAAAAATGTGTACAAGTAGAACTCATAAACCTGAATAATCTATAATCAGAATTTATAAACATATAATTTAAAATTTTTTAAATAGCTCATATAATTAATAGTTTCAAATTAGTTTACTCTATTTTTTTAATCTCTTAATTTTAAATAGTTTCAAGTTACTAATTTACGCTCTGTATTTTCATGCAATTTACCATATTTTATAAGTAAAGACTTTTTGTCTTATTTAATTGTTCTCAAAGTTTGTTTAAAAATAATAAAAGAGTTGATTGAGAACAGAAAAATAAAGAAAATAGACATGTTACCAAAGTAAAATTATTCGTTGTCACCCTATTACGTAAATACCGAAAACGAACAAGTTATTATGTAGAAACTATTTGATGTCGCCGTATTGCGCGGGTACCATGCTAGTTTATATAACATGCGGACCTTTCTAACCTGATTTATATTGGGTTTTCTAATTGCCACTATGCACATGAATAAATTTGTGTTATTTTAGTTAAGCAAATCAGTAGTTGTATTATTGTATTTTCTCAATTTTTTTTAAATACATACACAAATAAAATTTTTTATATGACATTAATTTTTATTTTAATTATATTAACTAATTAAAATGTTAATAATGCTTAGCATGTTGATTTTCTTTCCGTTAAATTGTTTTTTTTTTGTTGTTTAGTTTTAGTTAATTTTAATACAATAATACCATTTTTCATAGCTATATTAATATATGTGTGGTATTAATAAATTGTTTTTAATAGTGATTTTTTTAAATGATACTACTTTTGATCTGTTTTTTGTTTTCTAAAAGTAAAACAAATTGTTGATGATTATATTTTTATACTAATATTTACGTGTTTTTGTCTTAAAGGTTGCTTGTTTCTTTTAAGGGTTATATTTTATACTAATACATACGTGTTTTTGTCTTAAATGGTTACTTGTTTCTTTTGAGAGTTATATTTCATACTAATACTCACAAGTTTTTGCCGTATTACTTTTTTTAGGATAATATCTAGAGAACAATTAATTGTTGATGTGTCTTTCTTAAAGAAGTATGGTTCGATTTCTTCTTCAGGACCTACTTCATCAAATGAAGATTTAGTAAGTGATCGATTGAGTTTTTTGTTTTTTCTGTTGAGTAATGTCTCATATCGGGCGAAAAGTGACTTTGTAATGTACTTAATAAGGGTCTTGGGCTACTCCACTTATAACCAATTAATTTTGAGTTGGAACCCCACAAGGCCACAAGCTTACATGGTATTAGAGCAAGGTTCACCGTGGTTGGTCAAATGCCACACGAACTTCACATGACTTATAAGTATCCACGTGTTAGGTGAGATAAAATAAACGTCACACATGAGGGGGCGTGTTGAATAATGTCTCACTTCATATGAAGAGTAACTTTGTAACGTGCTTAATAAGGGACTTGAGCTACTCCACTTATAACCAATTGGTTTTAGTTGAAACCCCATAAATTTACATTTTGATCATTGTTTTCATTTCCTACCTCATAATTGTCGGCCTCAATATAAAAGAGTTCGATTGCTTCTTTATTTTTGAGCTTATGGTTCAATTGTTTATTCTTTGGATTTTTTGTTTTGTCATAGATTGTCTTTTTTAGATCAGGGCTTGATTGTTTAAAATTCCAACTAGAGTTCTTAATTAGCATTTTCGTATTTGTGAATAAGAGGTATTTCTACTTACAACTTGGCATTAATGTGTAATCCTAACATTTGAATACAAAAAACAGACTTGTCATCTTTGTTTCAAGTAATTTTACATTGATTATTTACCAATTATTTTTATTTCTCTTTATGTTGTGATTGAGGTAATTTCACATAATGTATAATTATTTTACGGTGTTGCATCTTTTAGTGATTTGATTTTTTGTTTTACTTTTTGTTATATATGTACTTGAAACAATTTATATAAGTCTGTTTTTTATTATTTTTTGTATCATTTTTTTATTAATTTTGTTATTATGTAAATATTTAGACACAAGTTATACGTATTTGAAAAATATATAGTTTTACTTAATAAATTACTTTTTAGGTTTACTTGTACAACACTCATACGTATTCAGATACTTAAACTAGTTACACATAGTAAGAAGAGAAAGAGAATGAAAAAAAAACAATTAGGCTGCGTTTAGCAGGAGAAATTTTTTGTTAAAAATGGTGGAATTTTCATTTTTTAAAAAGAATAGAAGACGTGTTTAGATGAAAGAGTGGAGTTTTTTTCAAGAAAAATAGAAAATATGTTTGATTGAAGTGTTTTCTTGAAAAAGTTGTTTGAAAAAGTATGAACGTTTGAAAAAATTGAGAAGTTTAGAGGGTGTTTGTTTTAGCTTATTTAAGGCTTATTTTCCGGGCTTATTTTTTCTGGCTTATTTTTTATGAGTACGGCTTATTTTCTTCTTTTAACTCATAATAAGCTCAAAAATAAAAAAATAAGTCAGAAAAAAGCTTATAAAAATAAGCCGTAAATAAGCTAAAACAAACACCCCCTTAGAAAAATGTAAAAAAGTAAAAGAGTTTTATGTTTTCTTAAAAAAATGTGTAAATAAACATGTTTTATAATTTTCAGTTTTTTTTAAAAAAATTCTGAAAAAAATAAAAGATTTTTATCAGAGTGAACGCAACCTTATATACAAAGTAATTTGGTCTTCAAAAAATTGTAACACCCGGAAATTTTATTATTAAGTTAACGCGAGAAATGTATAAAGTGGTATATGAGTTACGAGAGGATATATGTGATAGTATGTGGTTATAAACTAGAGGGGCTAAAACCGTCAAAACGGAACTTGGAAAGGTTGAGGGACTAATTATGTAATTAGTCATTAGATATTTATATAAATAGTCATCTTTGACTATTTATGGTCAAGTCTTCACTTTTGCAAAACCAACTCACGTATGCTATAAAAACTTCAATATTCTCTGGAGATTTTGATCAAGATCAGTGGAAACAAGGTGTAACAACTGAAGCAAGTAATCATACAAGTTAGAGGTAAGAGTTCTTAATCAAGTTCTTGAAGTTTTATGGGTTTTTAAGTGATTCAATGGTGAATCACAGATTTCAGCATGTTATTGTTGTTATTTATGGATTAGAAGTTGTTTGGGATGTAGGAAAACATCCCAGTAGCGTTTTTATGAATTAAAGTTGGGTTTTTGGGGTGTTTTGGCCGGAGACAGCAAGTAAGTCGGCCAAACTGCTGCTACCAGTTGAAGGGCACGGGCGTGACCTTCAAGATCCAACTGTGCCCTTGGCCGTACCTAAGGAGGTACGGGCGTGACCTTTAGGGTATGGGCGTGCCCTGTTCTAGAAAGGCCCAAAGGGTGCCTAGAGACCACAGGGTGGTCTGGGTGTAAGGCACGGGAGTACCTTGTGTAAGGCATAGGCGTGCCTGGTGAGGCACGGGCGTGCCTAGTGTTTTGCTCAGTTGTTCAGTTCAGCAGATGCATGTGTTGATGTATATTCAGTATTATTTAATGTAGAGATTTATCAGAGGCGCGTTCGCTAGATTATTATTGATTGTGGACTGTTATAGCATCTCAGACTATAAGGCGAGTCTTCTAGACTATTATTCATATTTACGGCATGTATGTTATTATATCAGGTTATTGATATGTTAGGTCACTCAGATATGGGTGCTATGTTCAGTAAGGTTCAGTAGTGTTACAGTAATGTTACAGTATATATATATATATATATATATATATATATATATATTATGTGTGTTAAGCTTACTGCCATGTACAGTAAGGTTCAGTAATAATAAGCATGTTGCTTTGTGCAGTAGTGGCTCAGAAATAACACAGTACTGGGACTCAGTTAATTAATCAGATATCAGAAAGCATACTGCCTTGTGCAGTAGTGGCTCAGTTAATTAATCATGTGAATCAATCAGCATACTGCCTTGGGCAGTAGTGACTCAGTTAATTACTCAGAGATTTATTATCAGTTATTGTCAATGCTTATCATATGATTATATTCATGTGTTTATATAATTGGCAGTCTAGTTTACTCACTAAGCTCTCGCAGCTTATCAGATATTATTTTCTAAAATGTTTTGCAGGTTTTATCAAAGACAAGGGGCAAAGCTCAGTTTGACGGTTGTTATGTTTACAAAGAAAACAGTGTTTTGAAACTTAACGCCCGGTTGTTTAGTGAGAAAGCATTTTTTGATGTAAATATGTAACTTCCAGGCTTTTGAATGAACCCGAGGGTTTAAAACAGTTTTGTAGCTTCCGATTATTTGTAAAATAACTCTTTTATTTCTAAAAGAACCTCAAGTATGGTTTTATTTATGTTTTAAAAATTGGGGCGTTACAAAAATAAGTTATCTATCTATAGTAATACAAAAATATAATAATATACATAATCAACTAACAAAAATAGAAGATATACACATCCAGTGCATATTTATATTTATCCATAATATAACTTAAACCATTACTTCTTTAATTTCTCTAATTTATTTTAATTTAATTTACAATAGCGTTTGTAACTAAAACAAATAAAAATAAAAATAAAAATAAAAATAAAAATAAAAATAAAAATAAAAATAAAAATAAAAATAAAAATAAAAATAAAAATAAAAATAAAAATAAAAATAAAAATAAAAATAAAAATAAAAATAAAAATAAAAATAAAAATAAAAATAAAAATGCGGTGAACGTGGATCGAACACGTGACCTTCAGATCTTCAGTCTGACGCTCTCCCAACTGAGCTATCCCCGCGCTTTTGGTATATAGCATGAACTTATATTATTATCTTAAACTTGAACCGACGTGTTCACCTTCCGGGGGCGAACGAACAAGATTTCCCTCCGAAAAAACGCCCCTCATTTTCGCCGATAGTAATCGCTTGATCACCACCCAGGAAATCACGGATATTAAAAACTCAGAAATCTCCATGGATCTAGGTCTCTATCTCTTTCTGATTTCCACTTATTTTTATAAATTCAATCTATATTTAGAACTTTGAATTTTCTTTTACTATTTTTGAAATCTCTTTATATGTATGTATGTATCTCAACTGAAACAAAATCTTCATTGCAAAGCAGAATTCGATTCCCGTAAAGAATCGCCGATATCCGGAAAGAATTATCCTCCTTGCGACGTGGTCGTAACGGAGGTAAGTTTAATTGATTTCTTCATGTTTTCTGCAAGAATCTGTTGCCTGAATTCAATCTGTATTGTTTGGGATTCAAATTATATGATTATGCTATTCAGAAATGAAGTCGAGTTTTGCGTTTTTGTGTTTTCATTTTCTGGAAGGGTTTAATCAAGTAATCTATCTGCATTATACATTTGATGCTCAATCTATGATTCTAATCCTTACGAACTTTCCGCAGGAAAGGTTCGTAATTCGTGAGATTTGGGGAAAAGGGAGTCCAATAAGCTAAGAAATTAGATAATACAAAATGTCGTTTCCAATTTTTGATGGAAATATATACCTATCAAGCAGGACTCCTGATTGTAAGGTAACTTTTTCCTTCCAACTAAAAACAATTATATATGACCTGTTGTTGGCAATTGTATGCTTATCTTATTACACGTATAATCCAGGAAGGAAATACACCTCCGTTTTCAAGTTTGAGGGTGTTTGGATGTGCGTTTAAAAATTCAGAGAAATCAGTTCTTAGTTTTTGGTTGTAATGATTTTCTGATTATTTGTTAAAAATTCGTCATGTATGATGAAACCAAATCAAGTAGCTATAATAAAGCTTATTGTTGAGATAAATGTAGAATGATCAATCTATTTCAAGCTTTAACTATTTGATTCTTTCATTTTTCAGGTGATAGCAATCACTTTCAAAACGCACATCCAAACACCCCTTAGAAGTTACTTTCATGTAGGATACATTGTGAGCAATAAGAGATTAACGTATCACTTTGTAGTATATGTATTATCTCATGAAAATATTTATTTATGTTAGGAAAAAGAGGGCGATTCACCAGCTTCGGATGATGTGAATAGTGATATCATACCATCAGCAACTCTGCTGAAGCAATTGGCCATAGGTGTTGAGTAAGTTATAATTCTTTTACTAAAACTTCTTTTTTTTTTCGTGTGTTTGTTTAAGAATGTTGTCCATGTTATGTGACTCTACATTTTCTGCCACTATTCTTTCCATGTGGTAAGTCTTATGCATATTAGTTAAGGTGAAGCATGTATATTAATATACTTTCCATTGTAGAACAAAATATCACAAAACTGAAAGGTAAATAAAGTTGTTCAATGACAAACAATACTTTAGTTATGCTTTATTACCATCAATTGCAGGACAACAAAAGTTATAAATTCGATGAAGGATCTTATAATGTCATCAAGAGATTCTTCACCTGTGAAGGAGAGATCTGGTTTGAGCTTATCTGCTATGAAGTCATTTGTCGTCGGGGAGAAGGAAGATAAGTTTGCTAATGAGTTTGGTCGCGATGAGAAAGTAATGTCCTTTATTCATTCACTGCTGGATGCTGGTAAATTCTTATCTGTTAACTTGGTGGTTGTCTTGATTGCATTAAGTTAACCCAACTTTGGTCCAAACTTTATTTTGCATAACAAACTTTGTTTGCCCCAGTAAGAACCCTCAAACCTTCAAATATCTCAATTCAAAGTACTTTTCAACCTTGATAGAAAGTAAAAGGCTTCTTAAGAACACGTAAAAGGAAAGCCTAACACGGTCAAAATTTCTGACACCTCGTCACTTGATCTTGTAACTTAAATCAAGTTTTTGAGAGTTCAGTGCTGTATTTAATGTTTAAGAAGTTTATTGGCTGTTTTTGGGCAAGAAAAGAAGTTTACAGTTATTTAAGGTAAAAGTGGAAGAAAGTTGTTAACACTTATGCAATTAACCCTTTTTGAAAACAAGTATATTGGTTTAATTTCTTGCAGTCCCCCCTTGACAATATCTCACTTCGGTTGTAATCCTTGCAAGATATTTGCAGAAGGACATCTTCCAAGACGGAAGACTGGATCTCGGTTGGAGAGAACTTCAAGCATTACTAATTTTTCAAAAGAACTTCATGGTGCTCCTCCAGAGAGCTTTGTTCCAGAGCTTGCTGAAGCCATCGGAAGCTTAAAAACTCTGAAGAAAATGGCATTGTTTTGGTCCAGGGTTGTTGTGGAAGTAAGATAATATCTTGTACTTAAGAATTTAGAAACAAAAGTTGCTCATTTTCTAATACTTGTGTATTTCTTGAATCAACACCTTTAACTTAATAAATCCTGTTGTTGAATATCTGATGTGCAGCTAAGAAGGCTATGGTATGAAGGAAGGCACATTCCTGGAATCCCTCAAGATGAAATTCCAGATTTAAATTCTTGTCTGTTACACCAGCAGTTGCAGGTTATCAATTGTTGTATATCTAGGAAACGGCGTCGTGCTATTGCCACTGAATCATTAGATTCTGTTTTAAGACAAGCCAATCATAATGCTGACGTGTCACCTCCTTCTGGAGATGTTCTTCCAGAATGCCCTCTTGTGTATGCTAGAATCAGCTCTGGGGAACTTGTGCTTCGGTTAGGAGTTGACAAACGACTTGAGAACACAACACTGCTGGCAACCGGAGAACCTGTTTATACCCCAGTTATGCAGGTTTGATCATATTTATGATTTGTGTAATTGGTTATTGTCATATAACTTTACCCTTTCTTTGTTAAATTAATTTCACTTGTTGGTTTATAGGAAGGGCCTCTGCTCACAGAAGACGTTATCAAGGAAACAGAGGAATTTGTATTACGTACAGGGAGGTTGGATTTTTTTTCTTAATATAGATAAAATGTTTAATCCAATACATTCTTTATATGGTTAAATGCAGTGTTGATATTTTTTTCTATATGACACAATTTGACTTTTCTTAATGAGCTCAGCGTTGGTGCCGGGTGCTCTCAGCTTCTTTCAGATATGCAGGCTTTCAAGGTGAGTTATTTTTTATAAGTATTTGAATCACAAAAATGGATTGTTTATGTAGTTTTGGTTGTCATGTTTTAGGCTGCAAATCCAGGGTGCATATTAGAAGATTTTGTTAGATGGCTCTCACCTCCTGATTGGACAGAAACATCAACTGATGATGAAAGTAAAGGATCTGTTGATGGTGATAATTCATCTTCTAAAGGACATCTGAGTACCCGTATGCAGAAAGAAGGTCTACCCTACAGTACTGAAATATTTATTACCTTCTGGATAATTCTTTAAATCTTTCACTATGATTTTTCCACAAGTGACGCCTATTTTCTGATGTTTGCTTTCATAATTTTAGGTAACTTGTGGCGAGAACTATGGGAAACTGCAAAACCAGTTCCTGCGGTTAGACAGTCTCCACTATACTATGAGGATTTATCAGTGTATGTGAAACAATTTCCTTGCTATCATCAATATCATGACGCCTGATTACACAATTATTTAAATAACAATGAAATGTGTATGGTTCTTTGTAGGGACGGGATTCTGCATGGTTTTGAGAATATCTCGCCTTCTGGTTTATTTGAGCAGTTGTTTCTGTCTGTTGTAAGCACTGTATACATTTTAACCACATTTATTTCTGTGCTTTTGTTTATATATGTATATGTTCGCAACATGAAATATTTGAACTGTTTGTATGCCAATTTTGTCCTAAAACACTCTTTGAATAATCTATGATTTGATTTCATAAATCATTCAAAATTCCAGCTTAGCTCAGGATGCGCAATTGCTGAGGCCAGAATCTCGAGTAATAAACATATGTACAAGCTGTTCAAGGAGTGCAAAGACTATATCGTTGTTACATGTCAAAGCAAAAGTTGGGTGGAAAAAACTCAAGATATATGTCAGGTATCCTGTATGACCAACTGGTTTTAAGATTAAAGGTGACAGAATGGGCAGGTAGTCAGTTGGGTAATGGGTCAAACTGGTTATTTTCAGATCCAGGCCAGGTTAGGTTAGGCCAGCCATCAACAATCATTTAGTCATTTCTATTACTTATGTATATTATTAATGTATTTAATAAGGTTATAGAAAGTATACAAAACATTAATCGTGTCACCTAAAATTATAAATCTCAAGAAGCTGGGAAACCCAAGAACCGTTGTTCAGATTAGATTCAATATTTTCATTTAATCAACACTCTAGTTGAACACATGAAAGAATATACAGATGGAGTGGAGTGAAAGCATAACATGTTCATTTTGATAGGTGTATGAGACGGTGACGGTGATGGCTTTACACCCAAATGAGGTTTTAAGGTTCACAAACCCGCAGCGTGATCAGACACCAAAGGGTGATTCTGGCAAACTTAGCAGTCGTGTGGATAACAATCTCGAGAAAACACCATCGAAAAATCAAGATGACAGACAAACAACTGCACAGTCCTCCCCAAATTTCTCAAAGAAGCCACCCAAACCTGTATCCCCTAGTGAGAAACAAGTTGGTTGTATTGAAAAGGAACCCACAGCCCAGTGATGGAGCAGGTGTCAGGTATGGCCCTGCTTTGGCCTCCAAATTTTGCAAGTAGTAGAGGCGTTTCAACACATTTTTGAACAGAAAAAAAATCTGTAAACTTCGCCTGTATATAACACATGTATACAAATATTACTTGCATATAATTTGATGTAATGTTTATGAAAGCTGACCATACTAGATCTGTGTTATTTATGAGTCTCTTTCCTTAATCTGATGTATGTGAGATAACGATGCCGTACACTTACTATGAAAAGGATTGGTGAAAGTACTTACTACTGAATCGATGAGTTAGTTACTTGGTTTAAGTTGAGATATGTACATAATCATGTACCGTTAGTCTGTTACCATAAAATATGCCCATTAAACACGGAAAATATTAATAAATGTAAAAAAATATCCATCAACACTATGATTAATATAACAGAAAGTCAGGGCTCTGCTTCTGTACTACAAATCTACAACTTTGATCAGCTCAACTTGAGCTTTTTGTCTATATAAGGTGTATCAAGCAACTTTACTGGATCAAAAGTTATGCTCTTTTAAAGTTAGACGTATATTTTTTCTTTGTTATCGTACTCCAACTCATACCATTTACACGTCTAAAAAGTCATTTCTAAATCTTAAGCATCTTTAATGAATCTTCATACCTAGGATTTTTGTGATGGAAAGAGAATTTATTAATTTGATAATACTACAGTTTTGTCTTCTTACAATTGTCTCTGCATCTTCTAACTACTAGTTTCCGTGAGAAAGCAAAGTATTATTCAAGCATCAAAGGCACATAAATAATTATTTTCTGGAAGAATAAACAGTGTTCATAAATAATTATTTCTAGAGGACTTACAGACAGCCTCCAAAACAGATCATCACAAAAGTTCATTATATAACTTTGCTTGTTTTTTTTTAGTTCTTGAGTATCATGATTCATGGCAAAATCTTTGCAAATGCTTATGATGACACACTGCCTCATACTAGTGCTATATGTACTTCAATCTACCTTTACCTCAGGCAGTAAGTTTTATTCTTCAAACCAGTCATTGAGCCATGATGACGAGTGCACTGCATTGTTCCAGTTCAGCAGCAACATGTCTACTAATAATTCTGCATCCTCTGATCCAAGGGCTTACACAAAAATCACTTCATGGAAGCTTAACAGGACAAACGGTGGGAGAGATTGTTGCTTGTGGAATGGGGTCGAGTGCCATTCAGGTCGTGTGATTGGGCTCGACCTGAGCAGCAGCTTTCTCTACGGCCCCATCCACTCCACCAGCAGTCTCTTCAACCTCATTCACCTTCGTAGGCTAAACCTTGCAGACAATGATTTCAGTTTCTCTCTAATCCCATCTGGAGTTGGACGTCTCTCGCAGTTAGCAAATCTAGATCTCTCGTACTCTTTGTTTAGTGGGCGGGTTCCAGAACAAATTTCGCATCTCAGGCGATTGGTTTCGTTGGATCTCACTGGAAACCTGCTAGAGCTGCAAAGTCCTGACTTCCAAATTCTGGTTGAAAATTCTATTGGAACTTTAAGAGAACTCTTTCTCTCAGAGGTCATCATAGATTCTCAAGTACCTAATATCTTGGCCAATTCCTCTTCGTTAACTTCACTGGTTCTCAGAGATTGCGGGCTTCATGGTGAATTCCCAACACCTATATTTAACCTGCCAACACTGCAACATATTGATGTGAAGGGTAACAGTAATCTCACGGGATTTTTACCCAACTTTCAAGCTAAGAGTCAACTTCAGAGTCTGATTCTATCTGAAACAAAGTTTCATGGCATGATACCTGCTTCAATCGGGAACCTAATACACTTGAACCATTTGGATTTAAGTACTTGCTCTTTTGAGGGGCCTCTCCCAGGATCAGTTAGCAATCTTACACAGCTTACATATCTGAATCTCAACATGAATAACTTCTGGGGACCTGTTCCCACTTTGGCCAGACTATCAAAACTCAGGTACTTGTTACTTTCCTTTAATGAATTTGACGGAAAGAACCTCTCTGACTGGCTTGGTAAGCTTCAAGAACTCTCTTATCTAGACCTCAAGGATAACAAGCTAGGTTGTGAGATCCCATCATCTATCGGGAATCTAACACAACTTAAACAACTTCACCTGAACTACAATAGCATGATAGGTCAAATACCATCCTCACTTATGAACCTAACACAGCTTACAGCCCTTATCCTCGGATTTAATGAGTTCACAGGCCACCTTCCCAATTTAGAAAGACTTGTAAACCTCACATATCTGTCCCTTACGTACAATAATTTTGATAGATGGAAGCTTCCTTATTGGATTGGTAGGCTAAACAAGCTTACTGATTTGGATCTGTATCACGTCAACCTGTTTGGTGAGATCCCATCATCAATTTTTAACTTGACCCAAGTTGAAGAACTAGACATGGCATCGAATCAAATAGATGGCCCATTCCCGTCCTTTCCAAGTACTATGACAAAACTAACAACATTAAGCCTTGCATCCAATCAGTTGAAAGGCCCAATTACAAGCTCATTGTCAGATCTCAAAAATCTTGAAATACTTTTGTTAAGTGACAACAACATCAGTGGCGCAGTGGATATTGATATTTTTCTTTCTCTCAAGAAACTGAAAGCTCTGTATCTAGATAGAAACAAGATCACACTTTCAGTCAAAAATAGCCATCCCACTGACGCTCTTCCAGAGTTTGAAATCTTAGAGTTGGAGTACTGTAACTTGAGAGTTTTTCCTGACTTTCTTCGTTCTCAAAATCAATTACAGGAATTGTACCTTGATGGCAATGATATTGATGGGTTGATACCCGAATGGATGGGGAACATTAGCAAGGATACACTGCAGACACTTACACTTTCTCAAAACATGCTAACAGGTTTTGAGCAGCATTGGCCAGTTCTTCCTTGGGTTGGTTTAGTGTTATTAGACCTGAGTCACAACATGTTGCATGGATCGATCCCTATGCCACCACCAAACACCATCAACATTTTATTCTCAAACAATAAGCTGAGTGGAGAAATTTCACCATCCATATGTGACTTGCAGTCTCTCCAGTTGCTTGATTTGTCGTTTAACAACATTACTGGCTCAATTCCACCATGCTTGGAGAAATTAAGCAATTCATTGTTAGTTTTGAATCTCAGAGGCAACAGTTTACAAGGAACCATTCCCAACAGGTTCCACAAACGAAGCATGCTTAAGATGATCAACCTAAGTGAAAATCAGTTAGAGGGACAACTACCTCGGTCATTGGAAAACTGTTCCTCACTCCAGATTCTAGATCTTGGAAATAACCTTATAGAGGACACGTTTCCATACTGGTTGGGAGCACTTTCACAGCTAAATGTTCTCATCCTCAGGTCCAACAAGTTTCACGGTGTTGTAAGGATTGCAAGTAAAACAGACTTCAAATTCCCAAAATTACGCATCATTGACTTCTCAAACAATTCATTTTCTGGTAATTTGCCACAACAATACTTCAATGAATGGTCAGCAATGAAGAAGGCAGAAACAATTGCTGAGTATATGGAAACAACAATTGATATTCTTTTGGCAAACTACATGTGGGTTGGGAATTATTCATACTCGATGAAGATGAATAACAAAGGTTTAAAGATGGAGTATGAGAAGGTTATAAACATCTTGATAGCAGTTGATCTCTCAAGTAATAAGTTTGGAGGAAAGATTCCAAAGTCCATTAAAGAACTCAATGGTCTACAGTTGCTCAACCTTTCCAATAACATGCTTTCTGGTGTCATCCCACCATCCATGGGGAACCTGACACATCTCGAGTCCTTAGATCTTTCCAGTAACAAGCTCTCTGGAAATATACCACAAGAGTTGGCACAATTGAATTTCCTTGCGTTTTTAAATGTCTCCAACAACAACCTCACTGGTCACATACCAGCAGGTAGACAATTTGATACCTTTATGAACAGCTCTTACATGGGAAATCCGGCGTTGTGTGGCGACCCATTATCCAAGAAATGTAGATATGGAAGGCCAGAAGTATCAAAGCCTCCCACTGTTTTGTTTGATGAAGATACTGAGTCCAACTTCCCACATGGAGTTGATTGGGTTGTTATACTTTCAGGAGTTGGGAGTGGTCTAGTGATTGGGTTGCTTTTCGGGAACCAAGTAACCACAAGGTTGTACTGGTGGTTTCTCAGAAGATTCAAATACTGAAGGAGACAAGAACAAACCTAAGCTGAATGGCTGGGATGGAAGATGAAGACTTTCAGTGTCTTTATCATGACTAATGTTTGAATCAGCAGGTGCATTGGATTGGAGGTACTGTGAAGAAGATAATAGATATATGTTTAATTACGTAGTATAACATGTTCACCTAAAATTAAAATATGTTTTAAAATTATATATTTTCTATAGTTTACGGTCTTAATTTAATTAACTAAGAATAGTAATAGAACTACATGTGGATGGGGAGCTATTCATATTCGATGAAGATGAATAACAAAGGTTTAAAGATAGAGTATGAGAAGGTTATAAACATCTTGATAGCAATTGATCTCTCAAGTAATAAGTTTGAAGGGAAGATTCTAAAGTCTATTAATTAAAGAAAAGTTTATTTTACAGAATAGTAACCAAGTTTGAAAACTGTTTTACCAAGGTTACTCGTGAGTTATTTCACAATATAAAACAAAGGGGAGTGACCTTGATGAAAAAGTTTTCAAACTTAATTACTATTATATGATTTTACCCCATTAAAGAACTCAATGGTATACAGTTACTCAACCTTTCTGGTAACTTAACATGCTTTTTGGTGTCATATGATATAGACCGATTAAAAATGATTAATCTTCCAAGATATAAGCCAATTTGAGATACCCAAGAGTAACAAGCTGTACATCTGGAAAGATACCCAAGAGTTAATTTGCACAATTGAATTTTCTCGCCTTTTAAATATCTCATAATGGACCCGCACTAGTTATATGGCGATCAATAGAAACAAAATCGATTCTTATTCACAACCGATGAAGCCAAGCAAAATCGCTGAGAAGATAGTATTAACTCTGGTGAATAAAATTGAAAAGAAGAGCAATAATTAGAAATTAGGTATACCAAGAATCTCAAAACGAAACCAAATTACTTAATATAAAAACTTTAGTAAATACACATACCAAAACCAAATTATCTAATACAAAATTTACAGACAAGAAAAAATAATGCTACAAAATTTACCAACTAATGTGTTTTAAGAATTTGCTTGGGTGAAGAAGTTGTTACATTCGTTGTTGGTAAGACATCTGAAACCCACAAATCTCGACATGAGCTCCAAGCTCAAGAAGATTATGAAGGAAGTATTTGTTGAATCTTGTAATAAAGGAAGAAGGACGACCCGTAATTCAAGACCTAATTGAAGGAGTTTCATTTTTGTTTCCGTCAATTGACTTCAATGAGAGGCTTATTGGTTTTCTCCTTTCAATCAATGAGGGGTGAGTTACATTTTTGTTTCCATCAATTAACTTTAATGAAGGTGACTATTGGTCTTCCTGCTTCAATCAATGAGAATATTAATAAGGGTGAGTTACATTTTTAGCCAATTTTAAAAATAATAAAAAGCCAAGTCTTCAAATAATGACACATCATCAAATCATTTATTCTAATTAGCCTCAATTTGAAAAATTACACCTCCAAAGCATTGTCATATAGGATTAAAAGGATCTTAAGTTAAAGAAGATATCGATTACAGAATTCAATTTTGAAAGCTGTGGAAAATGATTTACATGTCCGGTGTTCAACTTCAAAGAGGTTGCCCTTTTCTAATAAGTTGAAGCACCTGAAATTGGAGAAAAATTAAATCAATCAATTTCTTTTACATTTGTTGATTTTTAGACGTTTAATAATGGTTGGTTAATGGTTTTATTTGATAATTGATACTTTAGCTAATTTATTTGTCTTTATTTATTGTAATGGTACAATGGTTTAATTATTTTCACAAGTGTGGGTTATTGTTATTAATTATTATGTTGGTTTTTCTTTTTGTTGTTATCTTTTTCTTATATTAATTAATTATCCTTATTCTTTTGTAGTGTATGTGTTTGTTTATGTAATCTATTAATTAATTCTTCATGGTTATGCTGTTGTAATCAATATATTTTCATTTACTTTTATCCTTGAAACAAATTTAAATCCAATTTAATTGGAAATTCATTCCAATTAATGTGTTTGTTAGTTTGTTATATGCAGGTTTGTGTTTGTTCATGTTTATTAGTCATTATATTGTAAATTCATTTTCTACTACTCATCTTATCAACTTTATTTAATTTTATGACATCTATCATGTAAGTTATATTTATACAAATCATTTAACATTCTCTCTGCTATTTAATTTTAAGAGTTCTTAAAATTCAATTAAAACAACATTTTGACCTTTCATTCTATCTATATTAATCTCATTCATTCAATATTTAACCATTTCATTCTCTCACCTAATTTAATTTAACTTTTTATTTATTTAAAATATATTCTTCTACACTAACACACTCTCTCACACAAACATATTTATTCATTCACATCAATATAATTTCAAAGTCTTATTAACTTCTCTCTGCTTATTTCATAAATATAAATCTTTTTTTCTTATTTTAATGTTTTTTAGAATTTATTTTTAAAATTAATAAAATAGTTGATACAAATAAAAGAAAATTAAAAAAAACTAAAAAGTTGTTG
The DNA here is from genome assembly GCA_038502395.1 of Dittrichia graveolens. Lineage (NCBI taxonomy): Eukaryota > Viridiplantae > Streptophyta > Magnoliopsida > Asterales > Asteraceae > Dittrichia > Dittrichia graveolens. The sequence goes on along the minus strand of JARJIL010000005.1, from coordinate 79,232,198 downwards.
TAGAAAACTTTTTCGTGACATTGAATCGTACAAATAACATATCATTACATTTTTAAAGTAACTTGCATGTTATAAAACAGAAACTATTTGTCGCCACAGCATTACGCGTGTACCATGCTAGTATATATACAATATTGAAATATATATACCCGATATATATTTAGTAACATATCATATTTTGCAGATTTGGTAAATGATGTACAAAAAATTTGCCCTGTTTTGGAAATATTCTGCAACAACCTCATTTGGTAAAGTATTAACTCTCTTTACCAAATTGTATTAATCTAAATTTAAATTTTTGAACGAATTAAAAAAAAAAATTGAATTCACAATTTCATCTTAAACTTTCAGATTCGTCCTTATAATAATAAGCTATTTCCCATTTTACTTCTCTTCTAGAACTCAAAACCGTTCAAATCATATAGAGTGTTTTTAATTTAGAACAAATTGTACGAAAATACAACAAACTATGTTAATATTTGTTAGAACATAGAGGGGGGGGTGAAAGGTTATATGCCCACTTTCTAAAGTTTTTTATAAAATATTTGCAAATAATTAAAGAGTTTAGGGAAGGAAGATATCACCAATGAAGTAGTTTGGACACAATGATTTATAGTGGTTCAAGCAAGGGTTAACAACCTTGCTCTACATCCACTCCTTGGCCTCACCCACCAAGAGTTGCTCCACTATCTTCTCTCTTTGAAGGTAGAGATAAACCTTTTACAACTTCTCTCTTTAGCTTACAAGAATTACACTTCACTCTTGCAAACAAGGTTAAGATAAACCTCACTTCACTCTAATTGAAAAGGCTAGAGTTGATCCTCACTTCTCTCTAATTCTATAGGCTAGAGATTATCCTCACACTATTACAAATGTATATGAATGTAATGAAGTATATAAACTTGAAGACTTTCACTCTTGCTTGATTCTTGATCTTGAAAGATTGAATTATCAAGGAATATGAGCTCACAAGATTTTTATGTATTCTGTATTTTTTCAGATTGCAAGAGGTTGGTAAAACACAAGACTTGAGTTGCTTTAAATAAGGAAAAAGTTTGATGCTCAAAAAGTGTCCAGACGATCCACGGTCGATCCACGGTCGACCGTGGCATCGACCGTCGGCCTGTTGGAGATTTTTGAGCCTTGTGCACATAGACGTTGGCCTTTTACCAAAACCACACACAACCCATTTTTACCATAAAAATGCACTGAAAAGAAGCTTTAAAAAAGTTGGGTTAGTGCCATACTTCTTAAGTTTGAATTTAATCATAAAAATGGTAGTTTAGAAACCAAATGCACAAAGCATGTTGGAAGTTTACCTCTTTGAGAGATTCCTTTTGCTAAATATGGTTTTGGCTTATTTCAATAGAAAATTATGTTTAGTATTTTCCAAAATAGGAATTCATTTGCTTTGACTACCAAGCTTGTGATTTTATAAAAAGTTTCTCAATTTTTATAAAAGTTTTTATAAAAATTATTTTATAAAAACTTAAGCTCATTTAATTATTTATTTTGTAAGCTCATAAACTTTGAACGTTTATTTGTAGGAATCTTCGACATCGGCTTCTACTTAAACTCGGATCTTGACGATTGGAGTTTGGCCATTTGATGAAGCTTATTTTGTAGATCATAGAAGAGAATATATTTGATTGAATATATATATGTATATGTGCACATATGTTAATGTTAGTACATACAATTATATAAACAAGTTATAAATTTTTGTGTCAACAAAAGAGGATATATTTGTAAGCCTATTTTTCCCAACAATATTGTTATTGTATCTAACCAATTTTATTTTTTACCTAAAAATACACACAATTTTAAAATTTGGTTCATTAATGTATGCAAGTCACCTATAACAACAGTTAATTTACCAGTAAAATGGAAAAAAAATAAAAGAAAATATCAAGTTTTGTTCATTGTATAAAATTGAAACCGGTAACCTGGTAATCTGGTTACCAATTGTATACAATGAACAAAATTTGTAAGTTATATGTATTTTTAGATACAAAATAAAGTTAATTGCATACAATGAAAATATTGACAAAGTTTTTTGTATTTTCGCGCATTTTGCCTAGGGTAAAATGCATGAAAATACAATTAACTTTGTCTTAATTATCATTGTATACAATCAACTTTAAATTCTTAAAAATAATACAATCAACTTTCATAATTCACTCATTGTATGCAAACAACTTTTTTCTGTGTCTAGTATTTAGCTACCATTGTATACAATGAACTTTTCTATAATTTCCATTATATACAACAACTTGCATACAATGAGAGGATTATAAAACTTGATTGTATTATTTTTGAAAAAATAAAGTTAATTGTATAAAATGATAATTAAGACAAAGTTTATTGTATTTTCATGCAATTTATCCTTAATTTATTCTATCCTTTTTTACTATATATGTTTCTTCCATTCAACTTGAGAAACATAATTCTAAAAACGATGCTGCAAATCGTTCTTAACGTCAAAAAACAAGAGTGCAACGAAGAAACATTCTCTTCAAATTGTTGATAATCATTCAAGTAAAAGAATTGCTTTATAGGATTTTTGTTTTCTAATGATTGTTTTTAGCATTTAGTTCTATTTGCTTAATATTCTTATAGTTATATTTAACTTTCGTTACCTAATGATTGTTTTATCATCACCATTAGAAAGAAGTCATTACTTATTAATGTTATATTAAATTAATTTTTCATAACTACGTTACTATAATTCCTTGTATATCAATGTTCAATAGGTATTTCTACAGTATCACACAATTCAATTTTGGTACAAAATCGGTCAACTCGATCTCACTCTTCAAAATCCACTATGGTTTGAGTTACAGGTAAGTTTTATGAAGGGTAAATTACTTAAAACACAATAAATTTTGTCTTAGTTACCATTATATACAATTAACTTTATTTTTTTAAGAATAATACAACCAACTTTTATAATCCTCACATTATATGCAACTTGTTGTATACTATGAAAGTTATGGCAAAATTCATTGTATACAATGGTAACTAAACAACAGACACATAAAAAAGTTATTTGTATACAATGAAGTAATTATGAAAGTTAGTTGTATTATTTTTAAAATTTTAAAGTTGGTTGTATACAATGGTAACCAAGACAAAGTTCAATACATTTTAAAGCAATTTGCGCTTTTATAAACTTTATGTACTAACAAGTATTAAGAAACCTTTGTTATTATATTATGATTAAAAATTTCAAATTACAATACTCCCCCATCAATATTGTCTTATCAACATCTTGGAAGTAAGTTGTCTAAGATTACATTTATTTATTTAACTTTATATTCTTATTATATTTACCTTACTATTTGTTATATTTTAAAATACATTATTATAGGTTATTGTAATACCAGTATATTTCCCTATAATAAGTAAATAAAAGATCATAAATTCAATTAAATCAACCATTTAATCCTTCTAAATTTGAATTTATTCCAACTAAATTTAAATCTTAAAAACACCTTTTAAGTATCTATATATGACTTGTGTTTAATAAAGTTCATGTAAAAAACATAGTGTTAAAATTTTAATATTCAATCACAGGTGATTCAGTATACAATCACATGTGATTTGTAAAAGCATCCCATATGAATTACAAAAATGTCACTCCGTCCAAATTTTTTAAAATGTAATCTGCACCATTGATGTCATTGATCTAAAGGCTAAAATTAGTCCGTTAGCACTATGAATTAAGTATGGACTATATTGAATATTCTTCATCTATATATATATATATATATATATACTAGCATCGTACCCGCGCAATGCTGCGGAGTCGAATAGTTTTTGTTTTATAATATGCCGCTTTAAAAAATGTAATGATATGTTATTCGCAAAATTCAATGTCACAAAAAAATTTCTTTAGTAACACGTCTCATTTTTTTTCAATTTTTCTTTTATTTGTATAAACTATTTTATTAATTTTAAAAATAAAATCTAAAAGACATTAAAATAAGAAAAAAAATCATATTTGTGAAATAAGGATAGAGAAGTTAATAAGATATTAGAAATTATGTTGTTATGGGCGTATAATTATATTTATGTGAGAGTATATTTTAATTGAATAAAAAGTTAAAGTAAATTAGGAGAGAGATTGGAATGGTTAAAGATTGAGTGAATGAGATTAAGTTAAATAGAATGAAAAGCCAAGATGTTGTTTTGATTGAATTTTAAGAAGTCTTAAAATTAAGAAGGAGAGAGAGTGTTAAATATTTTATATAGTAGTATAGATAGAGGTGTTCTTATTTGATCCCACTTCAATTAAGCAATATGATCCCCTCATTTCCTCAATGTTGACCAAATTCTCCGATTTTGACTACTAATATTAGTAATACCTGCATTTTTATAAAAGTTGGGTATTTTGACCCGCTTTTTTAGGACACGCGGGTCGTAAAAACCCGAATTTGACATTCCCGGTTTATGAGTCTAATTTCGTTTTTTCTTCTCTTCGTCGACAAGCTTCACAAAACAAACCCTAAAATTCCTGTTGGAGATTTCAGAGCCATTTGCACTTTGCTTAAGTATTTTGATAGGTAACATTCTTGATCCATTCATCATCTTCTTCTTCATTCGGTTATTATGTTCCTCATTAGGTTCGTATTCCATTCGTTTTTTACAGCGTCATTGATAGCATCAACAATTTGGCAGGTTCAGTTTACTAGGTTCGACATACATAATTGAGTTGCTTTGATTTTGCGCCCTACATCTTCCTTCTTATTTAGCAAGAGGTTTGATTCTTTTTTGGTGGTTTTGGTATTTTTCTTATTAAACAAACTCAGTTTCCAAGAGGATTGATTCTTTTTTTGGTGGTTTCAAATCTGTTACAAGGGAAGGCTTCAAATCGGTGGTTGTCCTCGAATAGAAAACTTTATCTCCGATTAACGACAAGGTAATTTCATGAAATCCACTTTTAAACACCCTAATCCTTCTCTTAGTTACAAACACTAGGGAAGACTTTCAAAGCGGCAACTTTCTTGAAATGGGTAATAGTAAAATTAATTAATAAATAACAAACTTCTTCCTCATGCTATCCTTTGTGGCTAACAGATTCATGTGATGTAATCTTTCACATGTGCAGGTGGCCTCGTGGCTCTCTTGCCATGCTGGCAGTCTAGTTGGATTGTATCAGAGCATGTCTATGAACTAATTAGCCAAGAAATTGCAAAAGCATCACGTGGGGCTAGGGATGCCATGCTTACTACTTACTAGCAGGTTTCACATGAAGCAGATATGGTTGGCTTCAGGAATCCCTCTAAGTTCTTTCTTTTAATCGGACATACATCTTCATATTGTAGAAGAACATCGGTAAGTTTATATAATGGGTTTTAAGTTAACAGCATCAATGAGAAAAATAGCTTGCAAATCATCATGTGGAAAACAAAGATAAGTTTCATTCTTTCCAAATTACAATGTGCTAATTCATAAAAAAAAAGATATAATCAGCATAGTTCCCTTTGAGTTAAGGTTCCTTTCCCCATTTTTGTTGTGAAATTTGGGAAGGTAGTTTTAGCATTGATAATGGAGAACACGTTGATTAAAAGATTCATATGTAGAATCATGTGCAAAAGTCAATGTATGTTGTGACTAGTAGAAGTAACAAATCTAAATGTAAAGAATCATATCTAAGATCATGTTTTTGGATTGAAATAGTACAATTAAAGCAAATGTCTAGGATGGAAGAATTTCCGAATGATCTTTCTACTCAAGATATATGAGTGTTCTTTATTGCATGAATGTTAATTCTATTTCAGTATAACATGTTTGTCTATTTTTATGTATACCTTACATTGCACCCACTTACACGTTTGCTTCATATATTCCGAGTTAAGCTTATGCAACATTGTGAGCACATTGTCAAATAAAATGTTCTCCAAGTGATTCGTACATACAAAAATTACTAAATGGCCACAACCTACATATTTTAGTATACTATGATTGTCGGTTTTATACTAAATTAGGATTAATCTTTGGAATTATTCTTTTTTTATCATCAAAGAGTTCAAATATCACTTGATGTCAATGTAGGATGAAAAATTATATTCCATAATAGAACATTAAAGTTGCTTTTAGAATCATGGTATCTGCCCATCTTAACAAAGTGAGTATACTCTCTTGGTTTCTTATTCTAAAGTTAATGATATGTTTATTATCATCATTAGTTCATTACAGTGATTTGTGGGTTTAATAGATCTTTAAATCTTACTTACCTTCATTTTAGACAAATGTATATTTTTCTTAATTTTAGGATATCTTTGATAATTGAAAATTTCTTAAATTATGTCTCAAGTTGAGTGTTGCATGTCTCAAGTTGAGTGTTGTGACCCATTCATTAGACACTCCAATCTCACTAATAACATTAAGCAAGCAATCTAACTTCTAATTTATGTCCCTAATATTTATAGTTTGAAAAAATATATATATAAAGCCTAAGTTTCAACCATTGATCTTCAAGTAGATAGAAATCTCAACCATTGATCATCTCGATACGATTAAACTACCTGGAGAAAATGGTGATTATGTCACTTGGTTACGTATAGAACACTATGATAACATGATTTTTGAACCAATCATAGTTGCTCATACTATAAGTACACGTGAAAATGGATAGGTCGGGTAAATGGGCAATTTATGTATGAGTTGGGTAAATGAGTAGTTTATGTATCAGTTGGGTAAATGGATAATTTTCTGGTAGGATTCATCTAATAAGTATATGAAATTTAGGGATTTGTTAATATATAGAGTGTGCTTATGTAGTCCATTGAATGTTATGATTGCTTATGTGTGTGCATAATGGTTTACATGTTTTTAGTTCGGGAGCATTTAAGAAGTTTGTGTATACCAGCTATTTGATGAAAAGTTTGAATGTGAAATTTTTTAACACATTGATACAATGGCTACAGATGACGAGTGGAACGCAAAACATAGATTACGTCAGGTGTTCTCATTCGAGATTTCGATGGCTCTTCTAAACTCGATGAAATTATTGTTACCGAAGAGAATGTTGTCTCCAAAACGAGAGTAATAAATCCTTAACTCTGTAACTTCCCCGGAATTAAGATTATTTTTAACCTAATTCACCGATTCATTATACCATTATTCGTGTTAGTGTAATGATTTCTTAAAAATTGACCCATTTAGTTAGAAAATTTATTCATTTTAGCAAATATATGCAGTGATAAAGTTTAATGTGTGTAACTTCTACCTAAAAATCTTATACTCCCTATTCTGGTTACAAAATTAATATTTCTATACTTGAAACATGTTTAGTATTTGATTATGTCATTTCTAAGGTTTACTTATATTAAACCCGTGTGTGCACGAGACTATAAACTAGTAACCTAGTAATTCTTCATAATCAAACATGTAATAATCCAAAAATCTTTTAAAAATATTTATGCGGAAGCCTTTAGCAGTCGAGTTGAGTTCTCCCCTCGAATCACAATGTGCTGAGTTCAAGAGTACCTCTGGACTAAAAGTTGTGTTAAAGCAAAAAGGTAAAGTGGATTATGAAGGCAAGTACAAGAAGCTTCTTGTTGTTGTTCTTGAGAAGAAGAAGAAGAAGAAGAAGAAGGCCTAAAGAAAGGTTTTGATGGCTGAAGAGGAAGACTGGGTCGAGGAAGATTTGTCTTGTGATGAAGATGAGGAGATCTTTGCCAAGCTTTATTTAATAGCCAATAATGGTAGTTGAAGCTCTTTTTATGAGGACATGAAACATGTTGCTAAAGCATGCACTGCTACTAACCGGAATCCTTCTTCTACATATTAGGTTGGTAAATTTGTAAACTATGATGAAAATGGAACACAAACTCCATGTTTGATTACTTGTGTGTTAAGCTATTAAAAGAGAAAAGAAGCTAAAAGCAGAACCAACACCACTTAAGGAGAAACTAATTACTAAAGATAAGGAACTTAAATAGATAACAATATTGAAATGAACTAGATAATCAAAAGATATTCAATGAAGTATTAATAAAAGAAACCAATTAAGCAACTAAAAAGTTCAATAATCTTTAAAAGGTAGTTAAATCTTGGTGTGTTTATACTGAAAAGACCGCTCAGTGTGTCAATGAGCAGATTCCCAAACAAGTTTAAGCTATCATAGGAGGAAATTACTCAAAAGTTGCTAGTTGTGTTGATTCTACTAAGAATGTCAATATCGTTGAAAAGGTTGACATTCTACCACAAGCCTTTCACAAGAAATTAATATTATATTATTAGATTAAATACCCGTGTTATAAACAAATTCGTTTAGAAATGATAAACATTAAACATTAATAAAAAGATAAGTAATTATAAAATGTGAAATGAATGAGAATTTAAATAATTATGATAGACAACGACATCAGCGAGACAAACGGTGGAAGCGTAGAAGCAAGAGTAAAAAGCGTAGAATCAAAATTTTATTTTCAAAATCTGTATTTGAAATCAAAAAGAAATTGATGAAGAACTAGTTTTAATCAATAAAGAAGATGAACTAACGATTATCGGTTGATATATATACCGAAAAATGATCAAATAATCATCCCTTTTACCCTTTTTACTTTAATTTTCTTTTTACTTGATCTCTACCCTATATATATATATATATAATACAATTTAAAGATGTATACACAAATCATTAATGATAAAATACAAAATTAATTTAACAATAATCACATGTACATGAAAATGTGTGTATACTACGTATGTTAAAGATGAAGAAAACTATTCAAATTAAATCAATACATATAAATATGGGCAAACTGTACCAAAATACAACCAACTTTAACTAAGTTGTCATTGTATACAATGACCTTTTATTTTTTAAAATTAATACAATAGACTTTCAAAATATTACCATTATATACAATTGGTAACCTAAGGTGCAGGTAACCAGTTGTTTTTAAATTTTTTTATATAATTTTATTTTAAATTCATGTGTTCTTCAAGTGGTTGTATGTTCTTCAAATTTATAAACATCACAAATACAATCTTTATAAACAAACCCAAATCTATGCAAATAAGATGAAAACCCATCAAACATCACCACTAAATCTATGAACAAAAAGAAATCAAAAACCATCAATCAAGAAAATAAGATGAAAACCCAGATTCACTATACCCATAAAAAACCCCAATCAAGAAAATAAGATAAACATCTAGAAAACCCTATCAAGAAATTAAGAGAGATCTGTGAACCCATCTCAAGAATGATCTGTGAACCCATCTATAAACCCATGAACAAAAACCCCTAATCAAGAAATCAATAGATCCATCCAACTTAGAAAACCCTAAATAAAGAAAACCCTAAGATGTTGGATATCTCAAGAAAGATTTCCATCGTAGCTTTTGAAATGACAATAGTGGTGGTTTGCTACAACAATGTTGGTGGTGGGAGAAACCCGTCAACAAGGGCGTGAGTCGGAGAAATCCATCAAACAACACTAGAGTGGATTTTAAAGCGACGGTAGTGGGTGGATCTTGAAGCGACGGTGGTGGTCATCGGACTATGAAGGCGCTGGTGTTCGTCGGACTATGAAGGCGGTGGTGGTCATCGGACTATGAAGGCGGTGGTGGTCATCGGAAAATGAAGGTAGATGAAGATGAAGATGTGGTGTGTGTTGAAGATTTCAAAACTAAAAATAGTTTGAAGATGAAGATGTAGTTGGTGTAAGATTGTTGTAGATCTTGTAAAAATAGGATAAAATAACCTATAGATTGGCCTTTTATCTTTATGTTGTTGGTGGGATGGCCATGAAAGGACAAAAAACCTGCTTGTGTTCTTGTTTTTTTAATTAAAATCTTGAAAATAACAAAAAAATAGAGAAACCGGTTGATGCCAATAGGTGACCTGTTATAACAGGTCACTTGCATACAATGTATAAGATTTAAATGTTGATTATATTAATTTTAAAAAATTAAAGTTCGTTACATACAATGGTAATTTAGCTAAAGTTGATTGTATTTTGAAGCAGTTTGTCCTATAAACATATATAGACAATACAATTTAATGATGCATATACACAAATCATTAATGGAAAAGTATAACATTAATATAATTATAATCACATGTGCATGATAAATCTCTTCGAGCATACATATGTTGTATGAGAAACATAAAAAGGAAATCAAAATGAAAATACCCTTTCTCTTCGCTACGTTTATTATGTTTATCATAATTTCAGATAACTTTTTATTACAAATTTCTTGATTAAAGAATTTATAATTTTATGATTTCATAAGAAACATCTCCTTGGAATATGTGGATATATTTTGCCACCACGTACATATATTTCACAAAAAGAAACATTAACTTTGTCTTATTATATTAGATATTTTCGTTTTAATATTTGAGTATATTGTTAATTTTATCATTTTTATTTTGTTTCAACTAAATATAATGACAAATCTCTTGAAGTATAGAATGTCTTTATTCTTAATAATCAATTTATGTAACATAATTACAAAAAAATGAAAACAAAATAATATTCGTAATATGATGTTATATATAACCTCCCAAAATATTAAATTTAAGAATGACATATTGGAATGACAAAAAATTTAAATTATGTTTTGTTTTTCAAGTATAGATTCAAGAAAACAGGAACTTCGTTTTGAGATTCATCCCTTAGACAATTGCAAATATATAGTTTGTGCTACTTCATGCCACGAACGACATAATACAATAATATTACAATCGAAATGCTTGAATGACTATAGTTGTTTTTGTTTGTTCGAGTACTAACAAACAGGGATAATTGATAAAAAAAATATTATCAATGAATATTCATATTCACGTCTCCGCAATCATCTCTACCCTCCCCCGCATTGACGCTGCCACCACTCGTTTCGGTGTAGACATTTTTTAAAATTCTCATTTATTTCGTATTTTATAATTATTCGATATATTTTTATTAATGTTTAACGTCTCATTTTCTAAACCAATACAAGTATTACATTGACATTTAATTTAGTGTAACATTAAATGACAAATTAAATATGTAGGCAATAACCATTTTAGTCCTCTAAAGAAATTAATATTTTATTATTAGATTAAATACCCATCTTATACACAAATTGATATAAAAATGATAAATATTAAACATTAATAAAAAGATAAATAATTATAAAATGTGAAATGAATAAGAATTTAAATAATTACGACAGACAACGACATCATCGAGACAAACGGTAGAAGCGTAAACGCGAAAGAGGGAAGACGTGATGGATGAAACATGTGGTTGTCACGATATGAATACATGTGATTGTATTTCTTTTACAAGCCATACATCATTATTGTTAGAATTAAGAGTATTAAATTGAAGTTTTTATTCTTTATAATTAAAAAGAATAAAAAATATTTTAAATTGAAAATATTTTATATCTATGTGTGTGCGTGTATTATGTGTTACACATAGAAGAAAACTATTCAAATTAAATCTATACATATACATATATAAGTACAATTTAATGATGTATACACAAATCATTAATGAGAAAATATAAAATTAGTTTAACAATAATCACGTGTGCATGAAAATGTGTGTATAGTATGTATGTCATAGATGAAGAAAACTATTCAAATTAAATCAATACATATATACATATATAGACAATACAATTTAATATATGGTGCATACACAAATCATTAATGAAAAAGTATAACATTAATATAATTATAATCACATGTGCATGATAAATCTCTTCGAGCATACATATGTTGTATGAGAAACATAAAAAAGAAATCAAAATGAAAATATCCCTTCTCTTCACTACGTTTATTATGTTTATCATATTTTCAAATAACTTTTTATTACAAATTTCTTGATTAAAGGTTTTATAATTTTATGATAAGAAACATCTCCTTGGAATATGTGGATATATTTTGGCACGACATATATTTCACAAAAAGAAACATTAACTTTGTCTTATTATATTAGATATTTTCATTTTAATGTTTGAGTAGATAGTTAATTTTATCATTTTTATTTGTTTCAACTAAATATAATGACAAATCTCTTGAAGTGTAGAATGTCTTTATTCTTAATAATCAATTTATGTAACAAAATTACAAAAAATTGAGAACAAAATACTATTCATAATATGTGTTATATATAATCTCCCAAGATATTAAATTTAAGAATGACATATTGGAATGACAAAAAATCTAAATTATGTTTTCTTTTTCAGGTATAGATTCAAGAAAAGAGGATATTTGTTTTGAGTCATCCCATAAACAATTGCGGATATATAGTTTGGGCTACTTCATGCCACGAACGACATAATACATTAATATTACAATCAAAATGCTGGAATGACTATAGTTGTTTTGTATGTTCGAGTGCTAGCAAACAAGGATAATTGATAAAAATGGACCTATTAGTGTACTAAATTTAGATTAATGTAATATTATATACAGAAGCATTTTCATCCACTAAAGCAATTAAGGTAATATGATATTATAATATATAGAGTTTAGTATCTAAAATTGTATTAAAGTTGTTATTTTTTTCTATTTAGTATATCATATTTTAAAAAACTACCATTTGAGTATCAACTTACCTTTTGTTCATGTTGCCATTTTTTTTATGAATTTTATTTTCTTTTTATCTCCTAAAAATCAATCTCATATGCCATGTCATTTTTAATTTAATTTATTTTTATCTCTCTAAATATGAACATGAAGAACACTATAAAGAACATGATGAAGAACATCATGAAGAACAACATGAAGAACATCAAGAAGAACACCATGAAAATCTCAGATTTGAACCAAGAAAACAAAAACCCTAAAATCAAACCAAAATCTGTGAACCAATTTCTAAACCAATAAGAAGAACAAGAACAACAACCCTAATCTTAGGAGAACCTGAAATCGATTTGAACAAAAGCCTTATTCTAGAGGAATCTAAAATCCCAACTCACACCATCTATTAACAGATCGCATATGAACAAAACTATTAACACATTGCATATGAACAAAAACCCCAAATAGATTAGCAGAAGCATAAACCCGAAGCATTAAGAAACCCCAAATCGATTAGTAGAAGCCTAAACCCGAAGCATTAAGAAAACCCCAAATCGAATAGTAGAAGCATAAACCAGAAGCATTGAGAAACCCCAAATCGTTTGAATGTTGTAACACTGTAAATTCTCAAGCCATTTTTTAAAACCGTTGCGGAAGCGTTAACTGATTTCATTTAATCAAATACAAAGTACAAAGCACTGTTTACAAACATCACGTCAAGTTGTGTTACAAAATATTTACAAACGTGGCTCGTCTCTTCTCAAAACATAATATCAGAGCATTGGTTAAATTTCCCTTCCCCACAAACAAGACGAAACAGCAAAACCTGCAAAAAGCAATCAACCGAGGGGAATTAGCACAAAGCTAAGTGAATGGAAGCTACAAACAAGCATCCACAATCAACAATCACAAGCAATCACCAATCGATCAAACAAACAGATCTCAACAGATCAAACAATCAATCACAAACCAATCTAATCTCTAGAGGAACGGCGGTTCTGCAGAACCTGCAACTGATGCGGGCCAAAGCAAAGGTTTACCGATAGCTATTTGCTACTTGGTACAGTTAAAGCCCCTTCTACTGCAACAAATGCATAGAAGATCTAGAACTGTGCAACCAATAGCAGATAGACCAGCCCAAAACATACGATAGCTGACCCCCAACCATGTACGCATATAATTAACCATATGTACAGGTCTCGCCACGTGCACATATAATTAACCATGTACACTGGCCACGCCACAATCCAAACAATTTCAATCAACAAGCAACAATCAACTAACAACGAATAACGATCACACAGTCTGTCAACACATATCAAGTAACACTTGCAAGCCTGGCAACTAAACTTAAACATTTTATCGTGGCATCTTAGACTAAACAGTCTAGCATGGCATCTTAGACTAAACAGTCTAGCAAAGCAACTCAGACTAAACAGTCTAGCAAGGCAACTCAGACTAAACAGTCTATCATGACATTTTAGATCATAAGAATATCTCAATTCATGTAACCACAAATGTTACCACCATCACCACTCGTGAGTACACTTCCACTCACCTCAGTCCACGTTCCCGTCTGCTCAGTTGTCTAATATCACCGAGTCTTTACAAATCCTGAGAACACAACAAACCGAAGTCAATCTCTGATAAATATATATCCATAATATATATTTATGTCTCTATATAACTTATAAACAACATACAATAATCATATAAACAATAACCCATCACTTCCCACACAAGTACATAGCAAAACAAACAATTTTCCTAAAAATAGCCTGTCGCGCCGCGACCAGCCCATGTGTCGCGCCGCGACGCATGCGGATTTGGGTATCGGATTTGAGTATCAGATTTCCGGGTTGCGGATTCTTGGATTTCTCGGATTTGAGTATCGGATTTTCAAGGACCCAGATTTCTCGGTGTCGCGCCGCGACGCGTCGGGTTTCAGCCTTCTTCCTCTTTGAACTGTCGGATTTCCAGCCAAGCCCGCATATATCTTTCATTTTCAATATCCATTTTCCCAATCCAAAACACTTCCAATACACAGGAAACTTCATATAACATACCATATATCATCATGAACATCATAAACCTTTTTAAATCATTAAACACATAAAACCCATTTAACACTTTTGAGCTTTCAAGCTCCTATCATGGTAGTTTACCATTTAAACATGTAACTCAGCACATAAACACATCAAAACAATCCATAGTATCATATAAACACATACTAACCTTCAGTTTGATTTATAAATCACAAATCCTCTACTTTGAATTTCCAAGTCTCTTGTTTTCTAGCTTTCTTCAACAGGCGGTTTTTACACACAAACACACACTTCACCTTTTAGTATGAGTTGGTGAAAATGAACCCTACGTATACATATTTTTACTTTTATTCAAGCAGGAGGTGGCTAAACCCATTCTCATTCCTTTCAATTTAAAACACATGCATGCACACATACATACTTACCTACACATACATACATCACATGAATTTTTTTCCTTCATTTACCTCTTTTAACTCCAGTAACACAAACATATATATTCATAAATATATACTTTTCAATTTTATTTAATTAACTTTAGTAACCACAATCAATTAAATGCTAACAAAATGCAAATAAACACGAAATCGATTAACAATTACCCGCTAGCCAACTAGCCCGGGTTTGCGGATGTTACAAATCTTCCCTCTTTTAGGGGATTCCGTCCTCGGAATCCTATAGCACACATCAAACGGATTCTTCATTCTTCACATTCATTCATCACTGATTATCAATTCAATTGTAACTCATACATAGCTTCATCTTACTACCAGCCACCTACATCTCTTTTTACCTGTCTTTCTCAGTTTCTTCAAGTCTCTTCTTCAACTCAGTATTCAATTTCAACATGTAACTCATAAATTCGATTAGTCTGTCTTTCAACTCATTATCTTTCACATTTAAGCATATAGTCAAGGTCAACGCATCTCTTGTATACTCACTCACAGTACCCTGTTTATCTTAATAAACAAATTTCACGTACTTTTCATTCACTGTCTGTCATGTAAAATACTCACATATCGCTTTCCTCTTACTTCCAACGAACATGTCGTTACATTACTCCGATATTCACATAACAACTCACAATTGATATGTTAACATTCACTTGATAAAATTCACATCCCGTCAGTCTAATCAATGGTTTATGAATTCCATGAAACATCAAAATCCATTACCAACACAAGTTCATTTACACATATCTACACAGCTCTTTTACTGCACTATCCATGAGGATTCAGTCGTACTGTTCATTTCACGTCTCAATCCCTGTAATAAATCATTTAGAAATTATTCACTGCATTCCAATCTTTTATCAGCAGCCTCAACATATAAAACATCATATCTTCAAATCATCTTGTCACAATATAATTTGCCCAACCAAGGCTATCTTCCTGGTGATATAATACAAGTGCTTCTTACTGATCAATAATTACTCGTGATATATCCAAATTCTTTCTCATATAATAAATCGGGCATCAACTCCATCGTAACTTGTTTTCACAATCATTCTGATATCTCGAATTATCTCGTCATTATGCAGTTTTGCTCAACAATGCCGTCTTACTGGAAATTACCCGTAATATATATATATATATATATATATATATATATATATATATTCAGATTCCATCATGTAAAGTAAATTACATATAAACTTCATCGCAACTCACTTCCATCATTTTGGTATGTTAAATCATCTCAATAGTTCATAAATCTCTAATACTCTGCCTTGACTCATACGCAACTTCTATATCATGTTCATTTCTTCAGTAATTCATCAATTAAATACTCTGTATGGCATTATATCATTTAGCCCTTCCAAGTGTACTGGCAATCTAGTTTCATAAGTCTTGTTCAAATTAAATTTCCAATTCCAAGCAAAGGCAATTCATATATAAAATTCACAAGCCTTCATTCCACATGTTTAGGCCATTACATCATTCTTCAAATCACATATGTCTTTAGTTCACAAATAACCACTATTATTTAGTCAATTGTTTCACATACATAACTTCTTGTAATTAGACATCAATCACTTCTTTTACTCAAACAATTCTGTACATTTCAGATTTACTCACTCTGTAGCAATCAATCTCTTTCTTATACTCATCAATTTTCATTCATCCAAGTCATCAATTTCCAGTAAAGGCAATTTCAATTTCATTCATCAAGTCGCGTATACTTCAATCCACATAACTCCAGTGTTATTATCATAAACTCCCTCGTATTTTCACATGTCTACTAGCAATTATCCCTCCTAGATAATATTCAAATCCCTCACTCACATTCTTCTATTCATTCTGAATTCTGTTTCTGTCATATATTCAATCCATCTGTATATAAGCATTCACTTTTTCTTTTAATACTCATGTCAATCACACATACCATTCTTTACAATCAACATTTCCCACATAGTCAATACAAACATATCATGTACAGTCTTCAAGTCATATGTTAAATCATTCTTCTCAAAATCTTTACTATAAGACATAAATCACTCTATAATCTCATAGCATAACATTATTTATTGATCCAACAGTTTCCATATCTCAACATACCCTAATCTCTTCAGATTCATCATTCATCATCATAAACTATCTTTACCCAGTAGATTTAATATCAATAGTTCGTAATCTCAATCATATCTTTATCAAAAAGTCTCTTGGTTAACACCAATTTCTTCCAAATCTCAACAATTTATGCTCTCCCCCTCATCTTTGCATAACACATAAACACATATATACAAACACAACATTCCTATGCACATAAACAAATACCATTTGTAAAACAATCTTACAACACATTGCATAGCATGAAATTTTAATTAATCTGGAATATTCTTTCCTTATCATATCATACTCAATTCACATTATTTCACATATCACATATGCACCATCATATCATTTCCTGACATTAGTACCATATACTTTCACGATAACATAACTATCTTTATTTCTAAAGAATCATGTTCTTTCAGAAGTAAACACATATACTTAGCACACATAGACATCAAGCATCAACAATTAAATCTGAAGTTAATAAACATACGCACAAATATAAAGTTTATCAAAACGTACCCGTCATATCATTGTTGATATCAACATCGTCATCATTAATAAGTTCTACCCTCTGGCGCAGAAGGGTTCTTTCTCTTTCGTCCAACTGCTGACGAGGATCCCCCACCTGCATCCTGTAACACCGTATTTTCACCCATAAAATTTTCATTTAAATTAACACTGCGGAAGTGTTTACCAAAACATAAAAGTAATTACAATAGAAGTTGAACCACTGTTTAACAAAACCATTCGGTTCAGAATACAGTATTACAAAAACTATGGCTCGTCACTAGTTCAATGAGAGTGCCTGTCAATTATTCCCCAGACCACACCCCCTCACGATAAAACCGCAGAACTCACCAGCCACCTGTAAAAGTAGTGAGAGGTGGGGGATTAACACAAAGCTAAGTGAATGGAAGTAAACCAACACAGATATACTAGCAAATAACCGCATGATATCACAACAGTAAACACATAATCACCCTTTGCCTCACGACAAGACCAGCGGTTCTGCAGGAACCTACAACAATGCCGGCCAAGCAAAGGTTTACCGATAGTCTATTTGCTATTCTCACACAGTATTATCTTAAGTTGCAACGAATGCATCAAAAGACCACAATACTGATTAGCCGATAGCAAACAAACCCAGCCCAGTATGCCCAGCCGTCAGCTGACTTCACAATAGGCGCAACAATCAATTAACATAACACAGTTAATCAATTAATAGACAACAGTCTATCTATGCATCAGTTCAATCAATTAACATATCACAGTTAATCAATTAGCAGACAAACAGTCTATCCATACGTCAATCCGATAACAGTTGCAACCCAAGCCAGTTACAACTAATAATACCTGTGAGTAAACATCCACTCACCTCGAGTTCTCGAAATCCCACTCAGTGGTCTAATATTACTGAGCCTTGTCCTTTCCTGAGATCAGAATAAACTGAAATCAGTAACCGATTCATAAATATATACCAAACACATATATTTATATCCTTTTAATCAAACATAAGCATGTATGATTCCCATATGTATAAACATATAACACATATTCCATATGTTAAACTTAAACCAAGTAAAACACATTACAAACAAATAAAATTCTGAAACAGCACCCATCGCGCCGCGACACAATACCCGTCGCGTCGCGACCCTAATCGGATTTCAAAATCCGGAACCTTCAATCGGATTCTCGAGTCGGATTTTCATAAATCCGAACCCACGTGTCGGATTCTGCCAACCGTCGGATTCCTAAGGGTTATCTTTGAAATTTTCAATCGGATTCCCCACAATCTGATTCTATCTCTCGGATTTGAACCTTGTCGCGCCGCGACCCTTAGCGTAGCGCCGCGACACTCGGATTTCAAGTTGTCTTCTCCATTAAACAGTCGGATTTCCAGCTAATAATACCATACCAAATCCGACTAAAACCCTCATGAAACATCATGAACATTTCTAAAACATGTATAAACTTCAAGAACACATCAAATCTCTTTAAACATGGCATTTCATACAAAACCCACCAAACAAGTTTACTTCAAAACTTCAACCATGGTGTATTCATGTTCTTAGCATATATCTACAAACAAAACATGTTAAGATAGTCAGCATCATGCCATGATCATAACTATACCTTTGGTTTGAGATAATACACAACAAATCTCAACTTCTACTTTTCAAGTGTGCTTGTTTTCTTGCTTTTCTCTCAAGAACACATACACATACAAAAAGAATCGGTTTTGCAATGAGAAGCAATTCAGATGTTAACCCCTTTTTGAAGTCCCATGTATTCATTCAAAGAAGCATGATGTGTCATGTAACTCATGCAACATACACACATATTTAATTCCATATATATATATCCGTACACATACACCCATATATACATATATATCAATTCTAATTAACCATACTAATTAGAATCATAGAATACTGAACAAGTAATTATTCCAAAATTAATCACGTAAAAACGTACCTTGGCCTACGTAATGACTAGGCACAAAATCAGGATGTTACAAATCCTCCCTCCTTAAAAGGATTCCGTCCTCAGAATCTCACTGTACACACATCAACCACGATGTCAACTCTTCGTATCCCCTTTTGGTAGTTTAATCAGATAAACTCCATCGCACTTTCAACTGTTAACATATAACCATACAAGCCTTACAGCTTATCAACCAACAGTTAGTTCATAACTCTCGTTTTCAAGCATCCCCTGAATTTATGTCTGACTCAATCATAAATCCCAATAGCTTTCAATCTGTCACTATCTGTCATGCCAGAGCATTCACATATCATTTTATCACTTACTTCAAATCAACAAGTTGAAGTATCATCACCACAATCTCACAACTATACACACGATATTCTGATTTTCCACTGTCAGAAATTAGTTCACCCACACAATCATTGTGTTCCTCAAATCGTCGTGTTTCAATCACACACTCAATTAAATCCATCTGTCCAACAAATACCATGTCACTGGTATTAAAATACTGAATAGTCAATAACCACTTAAAACATATCCAGGTTTCCCTTATTTGATCAAGTCAAATACAATCACGTCTTGTCATCATCACCCCTCAGATATCTCAAATATCTCAAGGTTACATAAGTTTCCGGTATACCATTGCAATTTACACTCTATATGTACAATCTATTTTCACATAACACACCATCAGTACTCAACCCTCAGGTTGTTACTCCACAATATAGCATTGGCAACAAAATTCATCAATCTTTGTAAAGTTCAACTACAGTGCTTAGCAAAAGCACTTCCTAGCAAAGGCAATCTCCGAGCATAGGCATCTCCAAGCAAAGGCATCTTCACACAAGATCCACAGTTGTCACTCCAAAAGTTCAGGCCATTACAATCCTCTTCTTTCTTTCTATCTCAAAGGTTTCAACCTTTTCATTCTTCAAGATTTTCTCACAAATGAAATATTGATTCACCCACTAAGTCAGAGATACTTCCACCTCGCATATACAAAATGTTATCATCACTAACTCTTTCACTGATCAACACAGTCATCACGTCATTTTTCAAGATAAAATTCTGCTATCACTTTCTCTGATTCAGTCCGATCACTATCTCAATCGTTAACCATTTAATATATTTCTCATTGACCACGTCAATCACACATGTCTTCCCTTACAGTTAATATAACATCACTGTACTTATATCAACTGCAACTTCCAAGTCATGGTAAAATTTCATCAAGTGATATTTCAAATAACACAAGATATCCACTATACATCCAATCTCAAA
This sequence comes from Dittrichia graveolens, assembly GCA_038502395.1. Taxonomy (NCBI): domain Eukaryota; kingdom Viridiplantae; phylum Streptophyta; class Magnoliopsida; order Asterales; family Asteraceae; genus Dittrichia; species Dittrichia graveolens. Next base: position 79,211,286 of record JARJIL010000005.1, on the reverse strand, counting down.
GCATAGCATCACATTTCAAACCAACAAATGTGATTTCCCGTTATATCACAAAATTCGTTTAAAACATCATTCATCCTCATGAATCAACTGTACTCAGTAGATTATACATCCACTTATAATCTTCAGCACACCTTTTACCTGAACAACACTACACATCCCAGGCTCGCCCAATATGCAGTAATTCATCTCTGTCTTCTCTCTTTACACAATTGAATTCTCATAAACACATAATGTATATAAATCTTACAATACACATTATATCATGTAATTCAATTAATTTAAACATATATCTCTATGGTATATCATGCTCACTTAGCATTTAATCAAGTATCACACATACTTATCATCATACCATATCTTGATATATATAACACACAACTCATAATAGAAAATCATCTATTATCACTTAGTTCTATTTCTAGAGAATCAATCTCATCTGAAATAAACTCATACATTTTAGCACATACTATGCATAAAATATCCACAATTAACTTTAAAGTTAATTAACACACACATACAGGTATAAAGTTTTATCAAAACATACCTGTTTCATCTTCATCGGCGGTGGCATTATCACTAGCCATCATATTGTACACCCCACCCTCTAGCACAGTAGGGTTCTTTCTCTTTTGCCTTGCTGATGATGATCCCTCAACCGCTTCTGCCCCCGTCTCTATCCCAGTCTTCCTCCCAGAAGGACAATCACCAGCCCTGTGTCCCTCATTCTGACAGTTCCAGCACACACTTCGAGGGAAATCACATTCCCTAGCTGCATGCCCTAACGCTCCACAACGCATACATCGCATGGTCTGAACTGTACACTGCCCAGAATGGTTAGATTTACACCGTCTACACCATTGCGGTCTCTGACCAGAACCCTCAGTGGTTACCCCACTGTCCTGACTTCCCTGTGACTGATTTCCTTGCCAACTCCTCTTTGGCTGATTACCATTCTGTTCATACCTCGGCTTCTGCATAGCCGCCTCATCTCGATTTTGCTTATCTCTTGCCTGTATGTCCCCCTCAGCAGACTTTGCCAAGGTGAAAGCCTGGGACATCGATTCAGCCAATTGAGTTGTGCTCCTGTACTCCGGAAGTAATGCTCCAATGAAATGTTAAACCTGGGAAGGTTCATCAGGCACCCACTGAGTCACAAATCTCAGTTTCGAATTGAACTGCTCAATCAATTCATCCACAGACATCTTTTTTGTCATACGCAGTTTCATGAACTCCTGCCTTATCTTGTTCAACTCAAAAGCATTGCAATACTGTTCACACAATTTATTTCGAAATTGATCCCAAGTAATTGCATCCATCTGAGCTCTCGATAAATGTGTAGTGATGGAATCCCACCAAACCATCGCTTTTCCTTTCAACATCCTGGAGGCAAAACAAACCCTCATTTCTTCCTCACAATTGCAAGCATCCAAAATTCTCGAAATATCTCGCAACCAATTCAAGGTAACATTTGGATCTGTGCTATCATGATACTCCTCGGGTTTACAATCCAAGAAATGTTTATACGTACACGGTTGTCTAAATCCCATACCAGGTGAAAATCCCATGAAAGGATATGGCATCGATCCTTGCGAAATCATCGGATAGTAGAGTGGTTGAGACATCGGTTGAGACACCGGTGGAAATGGTATCGATGCAGAAGGCATCCCTGTATACATCGTATTAGCCGGGTAAATTGGTGGTATCTCAAGTGTAGTAGAAGCCACTGTAACAACTGGTGGTTGACTCGCAAAATCCTATCTCTGTTGATCCAACTCCTTTCTTAAATCTTGTAACTGACCTCCAGCTGCAAGATGTACTCATCTCTCTCATCTCCAGCTGTACAAGATGTACCAATACTCTGTAGAGTTTCCACTGCTGCTGGGACAATAGGGGCACCAGTTGAGTTCTCATTATCAGCCATCGTTTTCTGTAACAATCACAACATCTCACCAGCTAATTAGTTTAAAACCATTAGTACAAAGCATACTAACGACCCAAGCAATACTCACATTCACCCTAATCCCCACACTCAAGGAATAATTGACCCTCAACTCGAGCCAAGATTTGGGAATGCAACACTTCCACTGTGCCTACATCGCCAAACCAAGGCTCTGATACCAAACTTGTAACACCGTATTTTCACCCATAAAATTTTCATTTAAATTAACACTGCGGAAGCGTTTACCAAAACATAAAAGTAATTACAACAGAAGTTGAACCACTGTTTAACCAAACCATTCGGTTCAAAATACAGTATTACAAAAACTACGGCTCGTCACTAGTGTTGGAATATGCCCACTGATACACGTGTACTAGCATCACTGCTGATGAGGTACGGGCCTATTGGGTCACACGCCAAGGGTAGATTCCGGCAGCACAAAGCAAACATGAGAGAATATGAAATTAGGGTTTCTGACGACCTTCACGGGCTGTGAAGGGGTCGTGAAGAGAAACCCTCCACGAGCCTTCACCACCCGGACAAGTAGTCGTAGGAGCAGGACCTTCACGAGTGCTTCACGGCCCGTGAGAGCCCGTGAAGGCAAGCGCCATTCTTTTAATTGGACCACTCGTTGGCCCAATGAGAGTGTGCGGTGGAACCCGGCCTATAAGGCCTTCACGAGTGCTTCACGGCCCGTGAGAGCCCGTGAAGACAGAAGTCAAAGTGACACTTGGTTTCTATTGGACCTTTGTGTTGGTCCAATAAGAGAGTGGCTAGGTGGCCGACTCTGGTGACTTTGGGGCTTCCTCCAGCCTTTATAAAAGACTCATAGAACTCTCTCATTGTTTCTCTTGTCAATTTAAACATACACATACATGATATGGTACTTGAACTCTCATTGTGAGTTGAGTGAGTGTAACAAGAGCAAGAGAAATATTCTTGGTGTTGTAGCTGCTCCAGATTCACGAAGACAACATGTGGTTCGTGTCTCGGGTCGTTAGCAAGACGGATTCTCGGCTACTTGGTGTGGACTATCAATAGAGGAGCTCGGTTTCGAGTTCTCGAAGATCTTCCTAGCTCGGTGGATAGCTCTAGCCCCGTGATGGTATAATTTCTCCTCCCTCTCGTTTGTTTTAGTTGTTATATTCATTTGTAGTCACCATCCCCACTTGGGGAATACATGCATGTCGGTATTGATACCCGAAAACCCCGGTTTTTGATGTCGTTGCTTCCGCTGCGTACGGGTGTTGGCGTGCATGGATTTCCTACAGTGGTATCAGAGCCTAGGCTACAAAGATATAGCACGAAAATGGCTCGAAAAACCGTTTTTGGAAGATTCGTTTTTCTGTCCAGTAGGCCTTCACGGGCCGTGGGGTATTCTTCACGAGTCGTGAAGGCCACACGACCAGTGTTCGTGAGGGGTCTGGTCGTGGGAAGTGTTTTCAGGCTTCACGAGTCCTCATGGCCCGTGACAGGTCGTGAAGCTCTTGGGCTTCACGAGCCGTGAGAGGCCGTGAAGGATCTCGTGAACAGTTTAGTCGTGAAACTTGGTTTTTAGGCTCACGAGCCCTTCTGACCCGTGATCGGTGGTGAGGCCCTTGGGCTTCACGAGCCGTGAGGGGCCGTGAAGGAGCTTCTGGGCAGTTTTTGTCCTTAAAAGAAAATTTCGTGGTTTTTCGGGTCATGGAGGAGTTTCTATTTTTTGGCAGATTCCGTTTGGTTAACCCCTCGTAATATTTTGGTACAAATATGGGTATGTAAGGTATGGTCTTGGCATGAGATGCATACATGCATACACATATGTTGTGTATATATGAATATGGGTATAAAAGTTGGTTTTGTGCCCTAATGCATATGTACAAGAATTTCCTTGTTGTGCCTTGAGTGTTTGTGTTGGAAATTCTTACCGAAATATTCTTTGGTCACGGTTTTGGCACACCGTGCTTTGTAGTTGTTGTTTGTTGCTTTTTGTTGGTAACCATCGCCCTAGACCTTGTGGTTGTGCCTTGTGGTTTGTTTGGTTGTTTGGATTTATTTGGTGACCTTGGTGTCACGTGTGATGTAATTAATTATTTATTCGTTCGGTTTGTAATTAATTTTCGCGGCTTGCATGTCGTTTCATTTATTCATATGTACTTGTACTAGATTGATAGGAAGCGCGTGGCTTGCATGCCATTTCCTTTCTTTTGTGTACTTTTGTTTTGAAGACCACAATCAAGAGTCAAGAGGAGACGTCTTGAAGACCTTGGATCCGGTTAGTCCCGATGGAAGTAGCGGATTCAGTGGGAGCACTCAATGGTCTAGGTTTGTGTCCTTAGTAGACCTAGTCCTCCCGGCTTGGCTCACGGGTAGGACGCATAGGTTTTTTGGCATGGTTACCAACCTCTTTGTATGCGTGTGATGTGATTGATTTTTTTTCTTGCGTGGTTGTTTATGTTTCTTTGCATGCTTGATAACTTTTCTAAGTTAATAAAATCACAAGAGTTTTTTAAATTGGTTAACAAACTCTCGCGCGTAAACGATTAACAAAACAATATAAACTTGGTATTTATATTTAAAGTGAAAATCGTTTTTGTCACTTACTTTGTTAATCAAATATTAAAACTTGGTTTTAATCAAGAAACAAAAGCCCGTTTCCTAAAACGTAAATCACGCACCATCCATAAGATGACACACCCGATTCTAGTGAAGCATGGGATAATTGTCGAGCTAAGCACGAGTTATTCCATGTGGATCTGTGTGGAAGGTGAGAGTGGCGACTTGGAGGTATTGGTTGTCGAGCTTAGCACGAGCCAATGATTGTCGAGTGTGCTACCATGTATCTTGTTGGACGATTTACAATTGCAAACTAAAATCCTTGTGTGATTGTCGAGCTAAGCACGAGTCAACCAAGAATTTTAATTTGGGATTGGTGTAAGTAGGGATCAAACATGCCAACCGACCGTTTTACGTCGTTGGATCCCGCAAGTGTCTAAGAGTTGCAATGGAGATTGCAATCGGTAAAATGGTTACCGGCCTAAATAGCTTCATGAAGTGATCCGCGGTAAACCCGTCATGTAGTGGGGTAAAATATGGTTCTTAGCCCTTGTTTAGATAATTTTTTTTTATAAAAATTTATGGGTAATTATTTTAACGAGGATTATATCAAACTAACTAAAACGTGTATTCTTGTTATTTATAGATGTCAAACGATAATAACACAACGTCAAACAATTCGCTTCGTATGTTCCTACATAGGGAGAAACTCACGGGAGTGAACTTCGTTGACTGGCTTAGGCAATTGAGAATTGTCCTTCGCTATGAGTCAAAGTTGCACATCCTTGAGGAACCTCTTCCGGAACCACCTGCTAGCGATGCGACTTGGTCCGTCCGATACACATATGAAAAGCGTGTTGAGGACACACACGATGTTGCCTGCCTCATGTTGTCAACTATGAGCTCGGAGTTGCAAAAACACTTTGAGCACATGAGTGTGTACGATATGATGGACAAGTTGAAGGACATGTTCCAACAACAAGTAAGGGAGGAACACTATGAGTGTGTTAAAAACCTAGTCGGTTGTAGAATGCAGGAAGGTAGGAGTGTGAGTGCCCACGTCCTTAAGATGAAGGCGTACGTGGACCAAATGGAGAGACTAGGATTTCCCATGGGGAGGGAGCTTGCTGTGGATATAGTACTCCAGTCCCTGCCCGCATCATATGATCATTTTGTCATGAACTATCACATGCATGACATGGAGAAAACCTTAGGTGAATTGCATGGTATGTTGAAGACTGCGAAGTCTGACATGGCCAAACATGAATCCACCTCTTCCATTCCTACCACGAGTTCTAGGGAACAAAAGAAAAAGAAGAAGAAACCGACACGAAGGGAAAAGGTTGGAGTGTCCAAGCCTGTTCCCCACATTGAATCTGAGGACCATGATCGTGTGCCTCAAGAAGAGATTCGAGAAAAAGTGGTTTGCTACTACTGTGGAAGATTTGGAGATTGGGGCCGTCACGCTTGCCCATCGTGCCGAGAGGATATTAAACTTCTAAGGAAAGAGAGAGTTAATTTTCCCTCTCAAAGTATATTCATGATTCGTTGCTAATTCTTCTATTTCGCTGGGTTGTTCACCCGCGCTAATTAACTCACGTTTGTCACAAATTAATTTTGTTACAAAGTGTAGGTACCATTTAAAAGAAGAACCAAGAGCATGAAGAACCGGGTCTCTAAAAGAGGTAACTCGGAAGATTGACCTCTACAAGAGAATTGGGAGTTTTGATCTCGCCTATTATGACCGGTTTCATTATTACTTTGTTTTTGATGCCCTGTAAGGCAAGTTTAGTTTTTGTTGTATGTTCATGAAGATGATGGATGAGATTTTGAATTTTTGGGTTGTAAAAGTTTTTTTTCGCATTACTTATTCGATTTTGAAGTTTGTTCATGTCATAGCTTATGTTTTATTTTGGCCTTCAAGGCGCATCATTCTACATTTGATGACGATGAATTCATACTTGAAATTTGAATCTTGTTTTAGAAAAATATTTGTTGATTGATAGAAATTAAAATTATCCATGTCAAGACATACATGTTACAAGTAATAATTAATCATGAATGATTGATTCTAAGTCCAAAATAGTTTGAATTAGTCGGCTCTTTGACATAATCTACTTAACCATGTAAATAAGATAAGTATCACCTAGATCCATGTGGTTAGGATCTTGGACTAGTTTAACCTCAGGTTAAACATTTGATGCTAATCTTATCTACAAGGGTAAGATGATTATGAATCCCTTCACGGTATATGTGAGAGGGATGCTAGCTTGTAAGATATTGATCACCTTTGGTGGATAATCCGTACAAGCACATAACAAAGAGAAACTAATTAAAAGAATCATTTGTGACATATAGATAGGATGCTTAGATCTAGTTAAGATGCTAAGATACCTTAAATCTATATCAATGACTACATTATGAATTGCGGGATTATCTCACAATTCGTTCCTTAACATAGACACATTTGTACATGGTGTCACGTTGAAGGAAATCGGATATTGTTGAAAATGATCTGGTAAATAATGGGTCAAATATGTGTATTCGACTTGTTAGTATACACATTGAATGTGACGAGCCAAGTCCTTAATCTTAATCCAACTTGAAAGTCTATTTAGCAACTATGAGATATATCTTGAAAGAGTTCTTTGCTTGTATATATATCAAAGTTTGGAGATTTTCAATCTACATCTGGTGGGAGATTGAAGAACTTAAATGCTGCTAATACATTTAAAAGGTTCTTATAGGTCTTGGATATTTGACCTTACGAGAACAATGTTTTGTTGCTCGAAAGGAAGATAATAACTAAAGCATTCCAGTGGAAGAACGTGCAACTTAAATGAAAGACTTGATGTTGGCAGTAGCATATGATCAAATATCGGCATGAGAATACCGGTTAATCTGACCGTGAGTAATTACTTTCAAGGCTGATAGAAGTCATGTAGCCAAAGAGATAAGAGTTCCTCACATCTAAGTGGCAATGACTTGATGGTGAGTTTTGTTCAAATCACCATCTATCGGAAAGCATAGTGGGCCCTGAGTTCACTGAGGTTATAAGAAGTAATTAATCATAAGACGAAATCCATTTCAAGTATGCAAATACTTTACTTAATTCCATACCAAGGTGCAAACCTAGATGGTGTAAATGGAATTAACATGGATTGTAATGTAGACTACTTCAAATACCGACTAAGGGTAAAGGTTTCATAATGGTTATTGTGGAAACTTTTCCTAGTGGCTATGTTGAAGATCATTTGATACTTGTTGCTATTGTTGCCTTCTTACGGCAATAAAGGATAGTACACTGATATACAAGACCGTGTTCCTTTATGGAACTTTGTATTGAGAAAGTGCTTACTACACTCTCTGAGGGTCTTAGATATCCGTAGTATCCAAATTAAGTCTACAAGTGTGGATAAGTCCTTTGGACTTATACTAACATCATAAAAGTAAGATCTTTGCTTTCATGAGAAAATCAAAGTCATGAGTTTTCTAGGAGCATAGATAAGACTTTTACATATGTCAGGGCTAGTGGGAGCTTTTATTGTATACCTAGAAGTATGTATCGATTGAAGATAATGTTCCATTGTTAAGTGTTCTATGAACCTAAAATAAGGAATTATCGTATCATGATAATACTTAGGAGATACGAGATTTTGAATTACAAGAAATACTTGTGTATGTTCTTAATGTTTGACGACAAGAAATAAGCCTTGGAGTAAGTTTTTTACTCTAATACTAATTTCTAATAGGATAAATGTCGATCTTGATCGAGAAACAGAATCATGAACGATCAAGAAATAAGCCTTGGAGTAAGTTTTTTACTCTAATACCACCAATCTAGAATCGAGAAACAGAATCATGAACGATCTGGAGATTGACATTTTTCCATGTCTCGTGTTCACACGGATATCGCGAACAAAGGGATGTTTATGATCACTTATCTATAGGACCTTTTAGCCTTTCTGGGCTACCAGGATTTGTCAAGGGATGACGTAACTCGTACCGACTTGGGGGCAAGTATGCTTTGCTAGAGCCGCTGCTTGACTGTGATATTAGTAAGAATGTATCATGTGCAAGTGGGAGTCTGTTGGAATATGCCCACTGATACACGTGTACTAGCATCACTGCTGATGAGGTACGGGCCTATTGGGTCACACGCCAAAGTTAGATTCCGGCAGCACAACGCAAACATGAGAGAATATGAAATTAGTGTTTCTGGCGACCTTCACGGGCCTTCACGGGCCGTGAAGAGGTCGTGAAGAGAAACCCTCCACGAGCCTTCACCACCCGGACAAGTAGTCGTAGGAGCAAGGCCTTCACGAGTGCTTCACGGCCCGTGAGAGCCCGTGAAGGCAAACGTCATTCTTTTAATTGGACCACTCGTTGGCCCAATGAGAGCGTGCGGTGGAACCCAGCCTATGAGGCCTTCACGAGTGCTTCACGGCCCATGAGAGCCCGTGAAGACAGAAGTCAAAGTGACACTTGGTTTCTACTGGACCTTTGTGTTGGTCCAATAAGAGAGTGGCTAGGTGGCCGACTATGGTGACTTTGGGGCTTCCTCCAGCCTTTATTAAAGATTCATAGAACTCTCTCATTGTTTCTCTTGTCAATTTAAACATACACATACATGATATGGTACTTGAACTCTCATTGTGAGTTGAGTGAGTGTAACAAGAGCAAGAGAAATATTCTTGGTGTTGTAGCTGCTCCAGATTCACGAAGACAACGTGTGGTTCGTGTCTCGGGTCGTTAGCAAGACGGATTCTCGGCTACTTGGTGTGGACTATCAATAGAGGAGCTCGGTTTCAAGTTCTCGAAGATCTTCCTAGCTCGGTGGATAGCTCCAGCCTCGTGATAGTATAATTTCTCCTCCCTCTCGTTTGTTTTAGTTGCTATATTCGTTTGTAGTCACGATCCCCACTTGGGGAATACATGCATGTCGGTATTGATACCCGAAAACCCCGGTTTTTGATGTCGTTGCTTCCGCTGTGTACGGGTGTTGGCGTGCATGGATTTCCTACAACTAGTTCAATCAGAGTGCCTGTCAATTATTCCCCAGACCACTCCCCCTCATGACTAAACCGCAGAACTCACCAGCCACATGTAAAAGTAGTGAGAGGTGGGGGATTAGCACAAAGCTAAGTGATTGGAAGTAAACCAACACAGATATACTAGCAAATAACCGAATGATATCACAACAGTAAACACATAATCACCCTTTGCCTCACGAGAAGACCGGCGGTTCTACAGGAACCTACAACCAATGCCGGCCAAGCAAAGGTTTACTGATAGTCTATTTGCTATTCTCACACAGTATTATCTTAAGTTGCAATGAATGCATCAAAAGACCACAATACTGATTAACCGATAGCAAACAAACGCAGCCCAGTATGCCCAGCCGTCAGCTGACTTCACAATAGGCGCAACAATCAATTAACATATCATAGTTAATCAATTAATAGACAACAGTCTATCTATGCATCAGTTCAATCAATTAACATATCACAGTTAATCAATTAGCAGACAAACAGTCTATCCATACGTCAATCCGATAACAGTTGCAACCCAAGGCAGTTACAACTAATAACACCCGTGAGTAAACATCCACTCACCTCGAGTTCTCGAACTCCCACCCAGTGGTCTAATATTACTGAGCCTTGTCCTTTCCTGAGATCAGAATAAACTGAAATCAGTAACCGATTCATAAATATATACCAAACACATATATTTATATCCTTTTAATCAAACATAAACATGTATGATTCCCATATGTATAAACATATAATACATATTCCATATGTTAAACTTAAACCAAGTAAAACACATTACAAACAAGTAAAATTCTGAAACAGCACCCGTCGCGCCGCGACACAATACCTGTCGCGCCGCGACCCTAATCGGATTTCAAAATCCAGAACCTTCAATCGGATTTTCGAGTCGGATTTTCTCAAATCCGAACCCATGTGTCGGATTCTACCAACCATCGGATTCCCAAGGGTTATCTTTGAAACTTTCAATCGGATTCCCCACAATCCGATTCTATCTCTCGGATTTGAACCTTGTCGCGCCGCGACCCTTAGCGTAGCGCCGCGACACTCGGATTTCAAGTTGTCTTCTCCATTAAACAGTCGGATTTCCAGCTAATAATACCATACCAAATCCGACTAAAATCCTCATGAAACATCATGAACATTTCTAAAACATGTATAAACATCAAGAACACATTAAATCTCTTTAAACATGGCATTTCATACAAAAACCACCAAACAAGTTTACTTCAAAACTTCAACCATGGTGTATTCATGTTCTTAGCATATTTCTACAAACAAAACATGTTAAGATAATCAGCATCATTCCATGATCATAACTATACCTCTGGTTTGAGATAATACACAACAAATCTCAACTTCTACTTTTCAAGTGTGCTTGTTTTCTTGCTTTTCTCTCAAGAACACATACACATACAAAAAGAATCGGTTTTGCAATGAGAAGCAATTCAGATGTTAACCCCTTTTTGAAGTCCCACGTATTCATTCAAAGAAGCATGATGTGTCATGTAACTTATGCAACATACACACATATTTAATTCCATATATATATATATATCCGTACACATACACCCATATATACATATATATCAATTCTAATTAACCATACTAATTAGATCATAGAATACTGAACAAGTATTTATTCCAATATTAATCACGTAAAAACGTACCTTGGCCTACGTAATGACTAGGCCCAAAATCAGAATGTTACACATCCACTCCTGACCCCGACCCCATTTTCCTTTCCTCTGTACATTCATTTGTATGATGACCCTCTTTCTGACAATTCCAACATACACTCCGAGGGAACCCACATTCCTTGATCTCATGTCCAAACAATCCACATCGGATGCAACGCAAAGTCTGGGGTGTGCAAGGCCCCGCATGAACAAATCTACACCGGCGGCACCACAACGAACTCTGTTTAGATCCACTTGTCTTAGATTTCTTATTTCGATTCTTTTGTTTCTGGCCACTTTGCCCACTCTGTCTTTGTAGTCCAGTAACACGTTCAATCATTGATTTCTGCTGCAAGATACATTCTCTATTCATTCTATCCCTTGCCTTTCCATCACCCTCAGCCGACTTGGCTAGAGTAAATGCTTGTGATAAGGTACTTGCCCATCTCGTAGTACCTCGATATTCTGGAAGCAAAGCTCCCACAAAATGTTGTATCTTTGATGCCTCATCTGGCACCCACTGTTTCACAAATCGCAGTCTCTCATTGAATTGTTTAATTAAATCGTCTACTGTCATGTCTCTTGTCATCCTCAACTCCATAAACTCTTTTCTGATTTTCTCAATCTCAAATGAACTACAATATTGCTCGCACAGCTTTTCCTGAAATTGATTCCAAATAATACCTTCTTGTTGTTCCTCAGTAAAATGCCCAGTTAATGAATCCCACCATACCATCGCATCACCTTTAAGCATTCGAGTTGCAAATTTAACTCGGGATTTATCCTCGCAATTGCACGCATCCAAAGTTTTTACCGTCTCTCGTAACCAATTCAAAGTCTCGTTCGGATCAGTACTCCCATGATATCTCGATGGCTTACAATCCAAAAATTGCTTGTACAAACAAGGTTGTTTAAATCCCGGATATCCAAAAGGATAATCTCTCTGTAAAGTGGAAGGATTGAAAAATAACGGTTGCGTCACTTGAGTTACCGGAGGAAACGAAGCAGTAACCGGCAAAATAGTGGGTTGATTAGCAACAACTGTCCGTATCTGTGATGACATATTCTGATTAATCCTCTCTCTTCCGATACCACGAACTATATCTCAGAGTTCCTGAAGTTCATCCTCTAACTTGCGAATATACGCTTCTCGATCACTTTCCTGTTCACAACCTGAAGTACCCGCACGATTAGTCATATCCACAGTATCAATCACTAAAGTCTGAACCACCGTTTGGGTCACAGGAGGATCAGCAGGGGTATCTCTGTCAGCCATATCTGTACAATCACATCATCTCACAATCTCATTGGATAAACCGTTAGTACACAATATACTAACTAACAAACAGCTTCACCAATTCACTCTAATTCCCCCAAGGAAAATTTGACCCAACACGAGCCAAGATTTGGGAATGCAACACTCTAGCCGTGCCTGCATCGCCAAACCAAGGCTCTGATACCAACTTGTAACACCGTAAATTCTCAAGTCATTTTTTTAAACCGTTGCGGAAGCGTTAACTGATTTCATTTAATCAAATACAAAGTACAAAGCACTGTTTACAAACATCACGTCAAGTTATGTTACAAAATATTTACAAACGTGGCTCGTCTCTTCTCAAAACATAATATCAGAGCATTGATCAAATTTCCCTTCCCCACAAACAAGACTAAACAGCCAAACCTGCAAAAAGCAATCAACCGAGGGGAATTAGCACAAAGCTAAGTGAATGGAAGCTACAAACAAGCATCCACAATCAACAAGCATAAGCAATCACCAATCGATGAAACAAACAGATCTCAATAGATCAAACAATCAATCACAAACCAATCCAATCTCTAAAAGAACGGCGGTTCTGCAGAACCTACAACCAATGCGGGCCAAAGCAAAGGTTTACCGATAGCTATTTGCTACTTGTAACTCAGCACATAAGCACATCAAAACAATCCATAGTATCATATAAACACATACTAACCTTCAGTTTGATTTATAAATCACAAATCCTCTACTTTGAATTTCCAAGTCTCTTGTTTTCTAGCTTTCTTCAACAGGCGGTTTTTACACACAAACACACACTTCACCTTTTAGTATGAGTTGGTGAAAATGAACCCCACGTATACATATTTTTACTTTTATTCAAGCAGGAGGTGGCTAAACCCATTCTCATTCCTTTCAATTTAAAACACATGCATGCACACATACATACTTACCTACACATACATACATCACATGACTTTTTTTTCCTTCATTTATCTCTTTTAACTCCAGTAACACAAACATATATATTCATAAATATATACTTTTCAATTTTATTTAATTAACTTTAGTAACCACAATCAATTAAATGCTAACAAAATGCAAATAAACACGAAATCGATTAACAATTACCCGCTAGCCAACTAGCCCGGGTTTGCGGATGTTACAAATGTTGTAAAGAAACACGAAACAGATGTAAAGAAACCCTAAACTAACTTCATCGAACAAGAACCCTAAAATCAATTTCAATCGATGAACCCTAAATCGATTAGCCGAAGTACACTCGCCTTTAACCGTGGTAGTGTTGGGCCTTTAACCGGAGCTCGAAAACAAGGATCAAAGCCATCGAAAACGAAAGTGGTGGTGGTGGTCGAACGTGGTGGTTGTCGACGGAAATATGAAAACCTTAGCCATCAAAATGAATGTTCCAGATTTCTTCATTTTATTATTATTAAAAATAAATATTCTTTTTATTTGAATTATTTTTAATTTGAAAATCCATGTCACATGCCATATCACCCACCAAATCATCAAAACCAGTGACATATCACCTTCTAACCGGCTATGGCAGGTTAAATACATCATTTGGTAGTCATAGAAAGTTCGGTACACTAAATGATAGTTTTCAAAGTATGGTATACATAATAGCAAAAAGTGACAACTTCAATACACTTTTATAAACTAAACCCTAATATATAATATAATTATAAAATAATATATCCTTCTAATATTAATAAAATACTAAAATGAATAAAATTTAATATACAATTCTAGTCAATGATTTAGATACAATAATATAGTGACTTTTCTCGTCTTAATTGGATTCAAGTTTGAGTTAAATTTGTATAAAAATTATTAAGAAAAATTTCATATATGTTATTCTTAAATATTAAAATAACGTAATTACCCACCCTAATTCACAATTAACATATTTACCCTTTATAACATTTCAAAATATCGTATTCAACGAAATTCTTAGTTTTCTTATTTTAAAATTTGTTATAATAATTTTAAATTATTTTTAGTTATAACCAATAAACACTTGATCTCATTGTCCCTAATTGTATAAATAATGATCGATAGCTTGTACAAGACATACAATCATGTCTCTTCAATCACACCACATCTCTACAATCATCTCTACCATCCTCTGCATTGACGCCGCCACCACTGGTCTGGGTGCCACCGTTGGTCTGGGTGCTGACTCTATGTGTCGTAATTTTTTAAAATTCTCATTTATTTCGCGTTTTATAATTGTTCAACATCTGGTTATTAATGTTTGATGTCTTCATTTTTAAACCAACCCGTGTATCACATTGACATTTAATTTAGGGTAACATTAAATGACAAAATATGTAGGCAATAACCATTTTAGTCCTCTATAGCAATTAATATTATATTAGTAGATTAAATACCCGTGTTATACATTAATTGATTTAAAAATGATAAATATTAAATATTAATAAAAAGGTAAATAATTATAAAATGTGAAATAAATGAGAATTTAAATAATTACGACAGACAACGACATCACCAAGACAAACAGTGGAAGCATAAACGCGAGAGAGAGTGAAGACGTGATGGACAAAATATGTGGTTGTCATGATACAAAGAGATGTGATTGTAATTTATTTACAAGCCATACATCATTATTGTTACAATTAAGAGTAGTAATGTGAGGTTTTATTCTTTCTAATTAAAAAGGATTTTAAATACTTAGAAAACATTTTAAATTGATAAAACTAAAAATTTAGTGAAACATGATATTTTAAAATGTTATAAATGCTAAATATGATATTTTTAAAATAAAGCGGACAACTATTTTAACGTTTAAAGGGTGTATATATGAAATATCTCTAATTTTTTTTATTCAAATTAAAGTGAAAACTGAATCCAATTTTGACCTAGAAATTGATTTCAATTTGTACCAAAATGGATGATCAAGAATTTACAATTAAAATTGATTTATTAAATGAAGGGCAGTGATCATCTAATAAATTTGATTCAAATTAGTCTTTATTTATATTAGAAGATAATATATAATATACCTATAAAATAACTAGTATTTTGCCCGCGCGATGCGGCGGGGTAAAATAGTTTCGTTTGTCGACTTGTCAATTCAACATGTTATTTGTGATGTTGCCGGAGAATATGGTGGTTGTGATCTTCGTACAAATATCAAGTTAACGCAACACTTACGTTTAAATGACAACTTTCTATTCTTGTATGAATGAATTCATACAATCTTTTATGATCATATTACATGGTAAAATATAAAACTTTATAAAAACTACTATATGACAATTATTTAGATCATGCTAAATACATTAATACTTCACTCATCACACAACGCTTCTTTGTAGACAGTTATAAGGTATATATATGCAAAGTATCTTGATCTGGTTTCTGTCATTAAATTCAGGACAGTTTTTTTGTACTTAATTTTTTGACAGTTTTAAAGTGTTTAAGATCATTGCTGGAACATCTTATAAATAATGCTATTTGAGTTGTACTATTTTAAAATAGTTAAGATTGTTGCTGAAAGTTATTGTAAAGCATGCTATATTACTTGTACTACTTAACTTTAAAAATTGTCTTAAAAAAAGAGCTAAATGCTTTATAGAGTAGTAAGGATATTTGCTTCTAATATTAATAAAATACTAACATAAATAAAATCTAATAAACGTTTCTAGTCAATGATTTAGAAACAATAATATCTTGAATTTTCTTGGTCAACATTGGATTCAACTTCGACTTAAATTTAAATTGAAATAATTAGGAAGAATCGCATATATGTAACTCTTAAATAATAAAGTATCGTAATTGTCCATTCTAATTTACAAATAATGTAGTCACCCATTATAATATTTTAAAATACCATATTTAACCAGATTCTTAGTTTTCTCATTTTCAAATATGATATAATTATTATGAATTTATTTTTAATTATAATAAATAAAAACATGACTTTATCGACCCTAATTATATAAATAACGATAGATGGCTTGTTTCGTACACCGATACCACGTCTCTACCATCACATATGCCCTCCTCCCGCATCGATATTTCCACCGCTGGGTGTTGACAAACTATTTCCATTTTTTAAAACTCTCTTTTCTTTCGCATTTTATAATTATGCAATATCTTTTTAATAATGATTAATATCTTTAATTTTTTAAACTAATTCTTGTATGACACGAACATTAAACTTATTTAACAATAAATGAAAAAATATGTAGGCAATATAATCTAATAGTACGTGCATTAACCTAATATAGAAGAAAATTAAATATATATATATATATATATATATATATATATATATATGTGTACACGCGCGCGCACATGTATTGTGTGTTACACATAGAAGAAAACTATTCAAATTAAATCTATACATATACATATATAAGTACAATTTAATGATGTATACTCAAATCATTAATGAGAAAATATAAAATTAATATAACAATAATCACATGTGCATGTAAATGTGTGTATAGTATGTATGTTAAAGATGAAGAAAACTATTCAAATTAAATTAATATATATACATATATAGACAATACAATTTAATGATGGATACACAAATCATTAATGAAAAAGTATAACATTAATATAATTATAATCACATGTGCATGATAAATCCCTTGGAGCATATATAAATATGCCAAACTTGAGAACAATTCATATGTATGAGAAACATAAAAAGGAAATCAAAATGAAAATATCCCTTGTCTTCGCTACGTTTATTATGTTTTTCATAATTTCAGGTAACTTTTTATTACAATTTTCTTGATTAAAGGTTTTATAATTTTATGATTTCATGAAAAACATCTCCCTTGGAATATGTGGAGGTATTTTGCCACGACATTTCACAAAAAGAAACATTAACTTAGTCTTATTATATCACTACAACACAACATCCTCTTTTGTGTCGGACAAATCCGTAGAAAATCTGTGAGAAAAGAATGTTTCTCTCGGATTTCCAAAGGAATCGAACGTGGCTAAAAGCTTCGTAAGAAAACCATTTCCCTCAGATTGTGGGATTTTTCCATGAAATCCGGGGTAAATCCATTGAAAATCGGCTTTCTAACTCAAATCCGTGAGAAATCCATTGAAAATTTCCAACGGAATTTGGTCCATCTGAAATCCGTATTTTCTTGTAGTGTATTAGATATTTTCGTTTTAATATTTGATTAGATTGTTAATTTTATCATTTTTTTTGTTTCAACTAAATATAATGACAAATCTCTTGAAGAGTAAATGTCTTTATTCTTAATAATCAATTTATGTAACATAATTACAAAAAACTGAAAACAAAATAATATTCATGATATGATGTTATATATAACCTCCCAAAATATTAAATTTAAGAATGACATATTGAAATGAAAAAAAAATTAAATTATGTTTTGTTTTTCAGGTATAGATTCAACAAAAGAGGATCTTTGTTCTGAGAGTCATCCCTTAGACAATTGCGGATATATAGTTTGTGCTACTTCCTGCCGCGAACGACATACTACAATAATATTACAGTCAAAATGCTTGGATGACAATAGTTGTTTTTGTATGTTTGAGTGCTAGCAAACAAGGATAATTGATAAAAAGTTATTATCAATGAATATTCATAATCAATAAATATTCTTTTATATCATATATATTTAATTGTGATGATGTTGTGGTTTTAGTTAGCTTACGTGTACATTACAAAAGACAAGACTTACTATGCAAAGACATTTTGTGTTTTGTTCGAATATTGATACGTCATACATTAATTAATTTTTGAGTTAATTACTTTGGTCCATATAGTATGTACTTAAGTTTTTAACAAAAACTAAAATACACAATCAAATAGAGAGGGTGAAATTGAAAATTGTACAAAACTTAAGTAATTAATATTTTTTTAAAGAAAACTTCAAGGTTTAAACTATTTGAAAAAAACGTTGAGGTTTAAATCACAACAAATAAAAAAGTTTATGGTAAAATCGTTTAAAAAAAACTTTGATGATTAAATGAAAGGGTAAATTTCATGAAAATACAATAAACTTTGTCTTAATTATCATTGTATACAATCAACTTTATTTTTTTTAAAATAATACAATCAATTTTTATAATTCTCCCATTGTATGCAAGTTGTTGTATACAATGAAAATTATAGAAAAGTTCACTGTATACAATAATAGCTAAATACTAGACACAGAAAAAAGTTGTTTGCATACAATGAGTGAATTATGAAAGTTGGTTGTATTATTTTTAAGAATTTAAAGTTGATTGTATACAATGATAATTAAAACAAAGATAATTGTATTTTCATAAATTTTGCCCTAAATGAAATTAAATGAAAACTTTGATTATTAAACCATTATCGACCCTTAAATAAAAGACTAACATACATTGAATTTATTAAATGATCCTAACCATTTATTTAATGAAATAAATTTAATTGGCTAATTTTGAACATACATTTAATCAAAACTAAAATTCTAATTTTGATTTTTTAGTCAAAATTAAAACAAAATTATTAAAGAAATTTCATTTATTCTCTTCTTAAACCATAAAATATCATATCTATTCACCCTAATTTTCAAATATCATATTTAACTTTTATAACATATCAAAATATCATATTTAACCAAAACTTTAATTATTTTATAATCATTTTAAATTCTTTTTATTTATAACAAATAAATATTTGACCTTATTGCCTTAATTGTGAAAATAATGATTGATAGCTTATATAAGAAAGACAATCATATCTCTTCATATCACAATATCTTGCTTCTTCCGTCATGTCTATCATTAACCTCGTGTCGACGCTTCAACCAGGGTCTAGGTGTTGACGTCGTCTGTTGTTATTTTTTAAAATTCTTATTTCTTTTGTATTTTATAATTATTTAATACCTTTTTATGAATGTTTAATATTTATCATTTTCTTAAACCAACTTGTGTATCATACGCGTATCTAATCTAGTATACTATAAAATAATAACTGCTTTTAATATTAATAAAATACTAACATGAATAAAATCTAATATACAGTTCTAGTCAAGGATTTAGATACAATAATATTTTGACTTTTCTTAGTCGTAATTGGATTCAATTTTGAGTTAAATTTGTATCAAAATTATTACGAAAATTTTTATATATCTCATTCTTAAATATTAAAATATCGTAATTGTACACATTAATTTACAAATAACATATTTATCCTTTATAACATTTTAAAAAAATCATATTTAACCAAATTCTTAGTTTTCTCTTTTTAAAATATGTTATAATATATTTAGGGAGGGTTCATGCGAGAAGTGTTTTTTTGCGAAAAATGCGAGAAGCAATTTCAACCATTGATTGGTTTTTGATCTTGTGATTCATATTAATCATAATTAATATTTTTATTTAATTCAAAAGGACAAATTAGTAAATAAAAATATTTTCTCTCTCATATTTCTAATTAATTTTTTTCTCTCTATTATTAATTTTTTCCTTAGAATTTACTTTACTTTATTATGGATATAGTGTTCATTACTGAACACAACCTACAATTTACAATTTTTTCATTTTGTATACAAAGTCTTCATTAGTGAACATGCATAATACTAGAATATTTTCTTAAACAACAAATGTTCATTCGTGAACCCATAACACAGTTTTTTATCTTCAACCTTGACGGTTTTTATTGGAAATTTTACTTTTTAGTGTTAAGCTAAAAACATATATTATTTTTGTTCATAGTTCACCGTTGAACCAACATAGAATAAGAGTTTCAAAATAGAAGCAACTTGGTTCATTAGTAAACACACCATAAGAAAAAACATATTTTATAATTGATACATATTTACTTCTTTAATTTTTAATAAATCATTTATAACTATGTTCACAAATAAACTCTTATAAAAAACCTATAAAGATAAAACAAAACCATAAAAACCTAGAAAGCTAAAACAAAACCAATATCTTCTTTATATTCTTACCAATCTCATCTCTTTTAAAGCAACCCACGCCCCTAACCCCAAATTAATGCCAATCCTCCATATCTCTCTCAACCTTTACCCATGTTGCTTCATGACTCATGAGTTCCAACAACGAAGTCACATTTAGCCTTCCATGTGCCCCTCTTATTTACCCCTTATTTTTCTTTATCATCGGATATCACTACCATCGGCCACCTATTGATGCTGCTATGGTGGCCTCCTATCACAAACCTTTTAATGATCCAACATGTGGCCTCCTATCGCCAACCTTCCGATGCTCCGACCGGTGGCCCTCTATCGACGGGCCGTCTGAATCTCGTGGACCTGCGAGATCCTATCTTGGATTGATTAAAGTTTCTCAAAGCAGAGACAACACGAAAAGGGGAGAAGATGCAAAATATCGAGAAGCTAAGTGGTACACCTCTATGAGGTGCTTGAGGACAGTGGCAGGTCACCGAAGAGTTTTGCTAAGGCAGTTATTGGGTGGCGGCTGGGAGAGAATTTGAAAGGAGGAGGCTTGAGTTTGAGAATAGAGATGGTAGTGGTGGTGCTTTAAAAAGATGGGAGAGAGGAGAGATGATTTTCTGTAAAATGACCTATTTACCCTTCTTTTATTTAAGTAAAAAGTATTTAAGTTTATTTAAATTACAAAATTGCCATAAATAATGGTGACCATTGATTAAAATAATTGAAAGCTAGGATTGCTTCTCGCACTTCTCGTAAAAAAACACTTCACGCATTAACCTTCCTTTAATATATTAAATTATTTTTAACTATAATGAATAAACCCTTGATCACATTATTCCTAATTGTATAAATAACGATTGATAGCTTCTACAAGAAATACAATCACGCATTTTCATATAATGACACCACGTTTCTACAATCATTCTCCGCCTTGGTTCAAAGTTGAGAAAGAAGGGCCAAACTATAGAGCACAGAGCTATGTTTCGTGCGTATATAGTTTTGTTAAACCAAACTATGTCATTTTGAGGAGTTCTACACCTAACCTTGGGTACAAGAGGTTCCCCTTCCCATATACATACATATATTTATAGAGAGAAGGAGGTTCATGCGAAAATGATTTTATTTACAAAAAATATGAGAAGCGATTTAGACCGTAAGATGATTAAATCAATAGCTAATCTTTATTATGGAATTTTAGTAAATAATTTAGAACTTAATGGTTAGTTGATAAATAAATAAAGGATAAAAAAGTCATTTTATATAAAAAAAAGGAAACCATATATTGACCTATCAATAGGCTTCTCTCTCATTCTCTCTCTCTTCCCCACCTTATATCTCCTCTCCTCTCTCGTTTAAAACACCCACAACCCCACAATCTCTCTAACCCTAACATTATTCAACCCTAGATTTCCATCTTCCTCCCCCGTCGTCGTCGGCCGCCGGTTTCAAGTTGCAGATGAAGGGACTTTGATTTCTAGTAGTTGGTGAAATAATTCTGGTGAGCACAATCCAATCAAAATTTGAAAACTCGACTATGCAGCTAGAGAATCTCTTCATTGTTCCCAAACCTAGAGCCTTGGGAAGATTATTAGTCACCGTGTTTGACTTGTTGTCGGTCGCATCGGACTTCCTCCGATAGCTGCCAGCAGTGCTACCTCGGAATAAGCTCCATATTCTATATTTCTTCTTGCTCTTAACAATCACCGGATCGACTCTTGTAACCTTAATTTCTTTATACTTTTTTTCGGTGTTGTAACTTTTTTAAGGGGTGAACGACGTCGTTCGTGAAAATTTATTGGCGGGTTTGTTTGCGGCGGCGGCGAGTTTAATTTCTAATAGTGTTTGCACTTGACTTGACCGATAGTGTATTGATGGTTTATAACTTTAGTTTTGTGTATTCATTAGTAGTACACACATTCACTAATGTACACGGTGTATTCATAGTTTATAACTTTAATATTGTGTTTTCATCCACTAATGAATGCTATTTGGAGTTTGTATTTGAATATACTTTGTTGCTTTTGTCATTCAAGTTTAATGGATTTTGTGATTTGTTTATTAATGAACATCCAAATATAGGTTTTATTACTTGATCTTTTTATTAGTTCAATTCAGGGTTTTGAACATTTATGAGTTGATCTTTTTATTAGTTCTATTCAGGTTTTTGAACATTCATTAGTTTTAATTTTGATTATAGTTTATTGTAGTTTACTAATGAATACCCGAGATTTCTTACAAAGAATAAAGAGGATCTAAGAAAATAAGAAGAAAAAAATCAAAACATAAAAAAAAGAATTAATTTGAAAAAAAAGATTACAGCTCACTAATAATATAGAAAAAAAGAAAAGATTAAAAAAGAGAAATAAAAAAGCATTTACCAATGAAACCATATAAAACAAGAATTTATTAGTGAATAAAGTGTAATGAACATAATATTTAATAATTAAAAAACGTAAATTCATCGTTGAATACCATAAGTTTATTAATTTACTATTAAATTATTTCTAATTTATTTTGTTTAAAAATTTTATGAGAGAGAAAAATAAGAGAGAAAAATAGATTGGAGAGAGAAAAAATATATTGTTTACTATTGTACCCTTTTGAATTAAAAAATAAAAAAATAAGATTAATCTAAGCCATTAGATCAAATAACATAAGAGGCTAGGATTTTTTATCACACTTTTCACAAATAAAACACTTTTTGCATGAACCATCCCATATATATAGAGAGCGAGAGAGAGGGTGGTTCATGCGAGAAGTTGTTTTTTTGCGAAAAGTGTGAGAAACAATATGGATCATTAGATGATTTAATCAATCGTGAATAGTGTTTATGGCAATAGGGTAATTGATAA
Source organism: Dittrichia graveolens (assembly GCA_038502395.1). NCBI lineage: Eukaryota > Viridiplantae > Streptophyta > Magnoliopsida > Asterales > Asteraceae > Dittrichia > Dittrichia graveolens. Next base: position 79,188,038 of record JARJIL010000005.1, on the reverse strand, counting down.
AGATATAAAAGGTGAATAATTTATAACAAAAAAGGGTATAGAAGTCTTTTTAACATGTAATCAAATCTAACCCTAATAAAACCACCATTTATTCCTTATTATCGGCAACCACTAGTTCTCCTACCCATCACCTAATATCATTTGTCCCTCTAGAAGCTCACATCCAGATAAATCGCCGTCTTAATCTTTGCATTCACCCCGTTCGTCGTTCAAGTTTCTTTCCATCACCACCGTAACTATTCAAGCATTTCCCCGCACCGGAGTAAACCATCGCCAAACACCATCCTTTGCCTTTCGTATTTTTGGTGAGTGCATCTCACCATTCTGTCATTGCCGCACCACCACAAATTGACCCAAACACAACCGATTGGTCACAGTAGCAGCCCCATCACAGTGCATCATGGATCTAATGTTAAAGTTTCTCCGCCGCCGCCGCTGATATGAGGTTAAATCCCAAACAACAATTGATACCACCGTTATACCATCACAATCTTCACTAGAACACCGAACACCACTGATATATATAGGGGACGGTTTAAACGAGAACTTTTTTTTCGTACGAGAACTACAAGACCATTGATCAAAAAAATGAAGGGTTCAGATTAAGGAGTTGTTAATGGATAACCTTAAACTAATCAAATTTTTCCTTAATTAATTAAGGGCAATTTGGATATTTTTACATTACCTCGACATTTTTAAACTAATATATACATCAATCGCAAAGGTGTTTAATTACAAAAATTATACCAAATTAACGAGAAAATTATGCTCTTTAATTTGATCTTGATATATTTTTTCAAAATTCTTTTTTTGTGTTTGCTGAGTTTTTTTCCCAGCATAACTCGACATGTGCAAATGTGCAAATTTGCACATGTGCAAATATATGCACTTGTGCAAATGCGCAGATTCACCTAGTTTTTTCAGCACTGATGTAGATATGCACATGTGCATATGTCGAGAGCTGTGTAAAAAAACACCTAGCAAACGCGAATTTTTTTCGAAAAAATATAGCAAGATCGGTCTCAAATTAAAAAGCACAATTTTCTCGTTAATTTGGTATACTTTTTGTAATTTAACACCTATTCGTTTGATGGATATATTAGTTTTAGAAAATGGGGGTAATGTAAAAATGTTCATACTACCCTCTCCCATTTAAAATAAATAAAAAATACAGGAAATTAAATGATTGGCCAGAAATGGTTCTCACAGTTCTCGTACGAAATATAGTTCTCGTTACCCCGTATATATATATATATATAAGAGAGGGTTCATGCGAAAAGTGATTTATTTATGAAAAAGTGGTTTATTTATGAAAAGTGCGAGAAACGATCTCAACCACTTATCCCTATTTGATCTAGTGGTCTATATTGATCATGTTTTTTTATTTATTAAAAAATACATAATGGTAAACCAAAACTTTTTTCTCTCCAATCTATTTCTCTCTTCAAGATTTTCAGAAAAAAACAAAAAATAAATAAAAAAATTTAATAGTAAATAATTAATTTAACGGAATTTAGCGGTGAACACACCTAAAATATTTACGAGTTTTTCATCCTTATTTGTGTTCGATAATGAACACAGCCAAAATTATACTACTTTTAAGATAAGTTTACACTATTCAATATTGAACAAATGCAATGACATACAAGTTTTATAATAAACTTACAATATTCAATACTGAACACTGTAACGCCCCAAATTTTCAAAATTTGAAATATTAAGATCAAACACATATAAGTGTTCGCATCTGAAAGTTTGACATAAAAGCGGAAGCAATACTTGTTTAAAATTCTGATGTATCAATAGATACGCACAATAATACTGTCACAAGTTTGGTACTAAAAACTTGATGTTTACAAACCAAGCGTTAATTTCAAAGAGTTTATCAAAAAGGTAGTCAAACCAAAGCTTTGCCCTTGCCTTTGTAAAAACCTGCAAAACATTTTAAAAATAGTATCTGATAAGCTATGAGAGCTTAGTGAGTAAACCAGACTAAACATCATATAAACACACGTATAAAATCATATGAAGATAATACACGTATGTCTGGCAATCAATGCTAGCCTCTGGTTCTAGACCCAGGGCGGCAACATAGGTCACAGTACTGTACCATAATTAAGCCTTACTGAACGTAACAGTAAGCACCCCACCTCTGAGACTTACTGCACAAAGCAGAAAGTTTATACACACATATGAATAACTTTACATGTCAATAATCTGATATAATAGCATACATGCTGCAGATATGAAGAGTAGTCTAGAAGACTCATTTTATAATCAATAATGTTTGTATACCAGTCCACAACTGATAATATTCTAGTGAACATGCCATAGACAAGTCTCTACATGAAATAATACCAAATGAATATTAAACATATGTTACTGCTGATCTTAATAACTGAACACAGCTCTAGGCACGCCCGTGCCTCCTACCCTGGTACCCCCGTGCCTATAGCCAAGTACATCTCGTGGTCTCAAGGCACAATCTGGGCCTTTCTAGAACAGGGCACGCCCGTACCCTTTTAGGTCACGTCCATCCCTTGCAGGTACGCTCTGGGGCATGGTTGGATCATGAGGGGCACGCCCGTGCCCTTCAACTGGCAGCAGTAGTTTTGCCGACTAACATGCTGTCTCCGGCCAAAACACCTCCAAAACTCAATTTTAATACATGAAAACGCTACTGGGATGTTTTCCTACATCCCAAACAACTTCTAAACCAGTAATAGCAACATTAACATGTTCAAATATTTGATTCACCATTGAATCATGTGTTTAAACTTACAAAACTCCAAAAACAAAGGTTTAAACCTTACCTTGAGTTGGATACTTGCTATGTTCTTGCTATAGCTGCTTGTTCTACTGATTACCTCAAAGGAAAAGAGTGTTGATATGGTCTGTTCTTGAAGTCGTGAGTTTGCATAGAAATGATAAGTAAACTTTGACTCCTATGGTCAAAGTTAGCAATATATAAATATATATATATATATATATATATATAAGTTTCAACTATTTACAAAACTGGCCCCTGCACTTAATCAACTTATAAATTGACGGTTTAAGCCCCTCTAGTTTAAAACCACATCTTATCACGTATATCCATTTATAACCCGTATATCACTTTATACATTTTCTCGTCTGGGTGTTACAAACACAGATAATAATATGTGAGTTTTATGATAAATTTTACAATATTCAAGATTGAACGCATCCAAATTTCTCTAGTTATTCAACCCAGGTCATGATTGTTCACTACTTAATAACATATTAAAAATCATATAATCTAGAACTTAAAAGATGTACCTATGAACACTATATAAAATACAAAAAAATAAAAATAAAATGAACACATCAGATCCATTGTCATAAAACATAAAACAAAAAATTAAAAACCCATTTTTATGAAATCAAAATAATCATCTTCTATCAAATTCACTATTGAGAAGAAAATCAAAAAAAAGAAAGAGGAGATGACGTCGGTCGATGATTGTTCCAGGTTCGTCTGTAGGCGGCAGCGACGATGTGGAGGTTCACAGATTTGGTGATGCAGCGGTGGAACCCTAGATCTGGTTGGCGGCGGCAGAACCCTGGATCTGGAAGGCGGAGGCAACTATGGAGGTCAACGGCTCGTCGGATGTCCACGCTGACGCAGTGAAGGTGGTAGCGGCATCAGGCGGTAGCAATAACACGCTAAATCGATGGCTATTTGGTACTGAAGAGTGGTAGCAGCATCAACGGCGGCCCCTAGACGGCAATGTCAGCGGAGGTGGACCACACACGGCAACGTCGGGTGGCAATTTCGTGATACAAATACGGTGGTAGGTGGTGGTGGTTTCATGTATGTGGTAGGTGGCGGGGGTTTCATGTATGTGGTGGTGGATATGGGAACTTATGGAGAGAGAGATACACTAGGGTTTAAAATGAAGAAGGTAAAGAGGTGATATAGGAGAGATAATTTGTTTTTAAATAGGAAATAATTTGGTTAATATTCTTTTAAGAAAAAAGTCCATTTTACCCTTTTGATTTAAATTAATAATCCTTAAAAACATAATTTAATTACTAAAATGTCATACATGATCTTAGCCTTTGATTAAATGATTGATAGGTTGTAAATGCTTCTCGCACTTTTGCAAAAAAACTACTTTTCGAATGAACCTTCCTCTCTCTCTCTCTCTCTCTATATATATATATATATATGCAACAGTTCAAACGAGAACTGTTTGTAACATCATTATAGACTCGTTAATAGTGGTATCTTGGTCATTTTATATATATTTCCAACGGTGAATTGCGTCCGGCTGGACTGTCATTTTATATATTTTTCAAATGAGAACTGTTTTTCGTATGAGAACTGCGATAACTGTTTGTAACATCATTATAATTAACAGGGGTATCTTGGTTATTTTATATATTTATCCAACCGTGAATTGCATCCGGGTGGACCGTCAGTTTATATATTTTTCAAACGAGAACTGTTTTTGGTACGAGAACTGTTTGTAACATCATTATAGACTCATTAATAGGGGTATCTTGGTCACTTTACATATTTTTACAACCGTAAATTTCGTCCGGGTGGACCGTCATTAATTAGTCATTAATGTTTAATCATTAGCCGCCAAAATTATTAGTCATTAATTAATTTTAATCGAGAGCTAAGATTGGTTTACAAAAAAACAATTCTCATATGAATATTCCCCTATATATATAGGGGAAGGTTCATTTGAGAACCGATCTTATTGTGAGTACCGCGAGAATCAATCTATGCCATTCATTTGGTAAGTCGAATTCATGAATGGAGAGCGTGAGAAGATTGATTGTGGCAAGGTGCATAGGATGAATTCATGGGTGGGTGATGACATTGTAGGAAGGGGAACTGGACTGACGGCTCAGATAGGTTCTCGCGGTACTCGCAATAAAAACGGTTCTCAAATGATCTTTTCACTTTATAAATAATGTTCATTTTGAGAACCAGTTTTATTACGAGTACCGTGATAACCGTTTGTAGCCATTAATCATAATTAATCAAAGGTTAATATTAGTTGTGGTAAATATGTAATTAATTAAAAACACAACCATCATTTCAACTTTCTATAAATGTTGGAGGGGTATTTTAGGCAAATTGCTAAAATAAAGGGATGGACCATTAACCCCCACTTTCTTAAAAATAAAATATCGACCAAACACAAAGGTATTAAAAAATGAAAATTATACCAAATTAACGAAAAAATACGCTCTTTAATATGATATCCATATTGCTATACTTTTTCAAAAATGAATTTCGTTTTTGCCAGGTTTTTTTCTAGCACAACATGAGATGTGTGCACATGTGCACATAACACTTGATTATTTTCAAGCACGGGTGCATTTGTGTGCCACCTGTTCATACTGCATAAATGCGTTTGGGTGCATATATGTGCACCGTGCACTTGTGCATCTTGTGCAAATATGCATATGCATATGTAGACGTACCAGTTGCTTTTTTTTCAAAGAAAAGAATTTGTTTTTGTTAGGTTTTTTTCCAACGCAGCATAGATATGTGCACGTGTGCGCGTACCACTCGCTTTTTATCATCACAAGTGAGGATATGTGCATATTACAATAGATTTTTTCAGCACATAAAGTAAAGTCATATATGCACGGTACATATATGCACAACCTGTTCATACTACTAGGTTTTATTGTAGCATAAGTGCGTCTGGTTGCATATATGCACTATGCACATATGCATCTCGTGCATATATTGTAACACCCAAGGTTCGAAATACATTTAAATAATAAAAATAAATTATAAGTGTTATACGCGTGCTATGAGTTTCCTAGATGGGATTAAATGTGTTTATAAAACTAGAGGGGCCAAAACTCTCTGATTAGAACTTAAATAAGTACATGGACCATTTATGCCATTATGACATAGATATAGATATATATCATCATTTCTTTGACTTATCATTGAAGTCTTTCAAACAACATCCAGACATACATATCCATACATACCTACGTGAGTTTGCTTCTGCCATCTTCTATCTTTGTGGATTTTGAACAAGAATACCAAGGATTTAGTATCTTATTATCACTTTATCAAGTACTTTGTCATCAATGTAAGTTTTGTTGGTTGTTTTAAGTGTTCTTATGAATTAAGTGGGTCAAGGTTTGATTCAAGAATCAAAATATGTTATTTTGGTGTTAGTTGTTGTTTACTAGCTATTTGCGATGAAAGGAATCACCCCCATCAAGTTGTTAATCGGTTGTTATTGAGTTTTGATTGGAAAATGGCCATAAACAGCAAGCTGATCGACTTACTGGTTCAGACCAGAGTGGGGCACGGACGTGCCTATGGCCATGACTAGCCCTAGTTCTTGAGATACCCCCGTGCTTTGGGGTAAAGACACAGGCATACCATGCCCAAGCACGGCGTGCCTTCTAAGTCGTACCACTTTGTGTTTTGAAAGTCTGATACGAAGGTGAGACCATAAGTCACATCTGTATGTCGCACCACCTAGGCACAGGCGTGCCTATAGTAGGGCACGGGCGCACCCTACCCTTTTTTAGTCTTTATTTATTAAGTTTCAACACGTGTTTAATATATTATTGGTATTATGCCTGTAGAGACTAATCGTTGAAGTTTTCACCGAATCATAATTACTCATGGATTGATTTGTAACATTACAGCTTACAAGGTGAGTTTACTAGACTATTATTCACATCTACAGCATGTGTGTTATCATGATAGAATATTATGCATGTATTATTCATATGTGTTGTTTAGCATACTACTATGTGCAGTAAGGCTCAAATGTGGTATAGTACTGTGACCTATGTTGTTGCCTTGGGTCTAGAACCAGAGGCTAGCTTTGATTTGCCTGACATACATGTGGTATCTTTTTATGATCTTATACGTGTGTATATATGATTATTAGTTTGGCATACTCACTAAGCTCTCGTAGCATACACTACGAGCATAGTATAGCAGAATTGATGAATATTCTATTAAGAAAGACTTTGAGAAATGTTCACATGAACACACTCTTTATATAAAAAAATCTGAGGAAAAAATATTAATAGTATGTATATAAGTTGATGATCTTGTCTTTACATATAATAGCACACATGATTCATGACCTTGGTTTGTTACTTTGTTACACTATTTTCTCATACTTTAAGTGAAACAAGAAAAATGCATGATCTCCGTTTGCCAAAGAAGCCAAGGAATTGAATTGTTAGTCAGATTTAATATGAATGATGCATTCCACACCAATGGAATTTGGATCGAGACTTTGAGTAGAATCCCCATAAGAGAAAGTAGATCCCACCATTACCTCTCTGTAAGTTTAGGATTCATTTTATGGAAGACCCAAAGGCATATCAATGGGAAGTTGTAAAGAAAATTGTCATGTTCATAAAAAGGTAATGTAGATCATGGAATCACTTAGAGCAGATAGAGTGGGGGTGTATTCCCCCACATGGTGAGACACAGAGGAATTAAATGCCACTCCATGGTGTCGTGGACTTAGCTTCTGCGTAGCAGTCCCCACACAAATAAAGTTGTGATGTAATTTTTGGTGGGTCCCACAATTATTTTCTCTCTCAAATTTTCATTTAAATTAATGAGTGGGTATTTTGTGGGTCCAAAATTTTAGTGTGGTAAAAGAAAAAGGCTTATGTGACGGTGTGGTGGGGAGTAACCACTCCCCCCACTCTTATAACAAATCTCAAAGTCTCATGCATAAGGGCTATAGTGACAGTGATGTTGAGGGGAACACAGATGATAGTAACCGTACAACACTATATGTATTTTGTTTTGGCTTTAGGGCTTAAAGGCTACAGTGACAATGATTTTAGGGGGAACAGAGATGATAGTAACGGTACAAGTTTTTAGGCATAAGCTTCTGCTAATCTTGTATTATCACACGAATGTTAAAAAGTTTAAATTTGGTGTGAAGTTTCTAAATGAGTAGCGTGTTACAAAAATGAAACGGAAAAAATCGAAATTACCTTGTGTAACGACCCGAATATTTTAATCATATTTATCGAGAAATGAATATTATTTTCGAAGTTCAACTTGGTAATAATAATAAAGTAATATTATTATTTAAAAGAAAAGAAAAGAAAAGTAAAAGAAAAGAAGGGAAATTAATTTAAAAAGAAAATAAAATTTCGGAAAAATAATAGGTCGCGACGCGACGCGTTAGAGGTCGCGGCTTGACGCGTCGGGGAGGACATGTGTTGGTAGCGTGTGTCAGGAAAGGTAGCGTGTGTCAGGAAAGGTTGCGTGTGTCAGGGGGTCGCGACGCGACGCATCGGCCAGAAAATGGGTCTATAAATAGAAGAGCATTGACATCCGATTTTCACACACACACTTCTACCATTTCGTTACTCTGCCCAAATTTCAAGAGAAATCAAGTTTAGTGTACTTTTAAGGGTGTCAGGTTTCATTAGAACTCTTATTCGAGGTGCGGGGTGAACGGAGATAGCGTTTCGGACGTAGTTTTGAGCGTGGTTTCGCTTTGGTGACCCCGAGAGGTATATTCTTCTAGACTTAAGCTAATATTTCGGTTGTGTGGCTTGATATTTTGCATGCATGTCGTTCTAGCATGTTTTGATGGACTTTCTAAGTTCACGACGCGTATATCTTTGATCGAAAGTATTATTTTACATATCTGGGTTATTCGAGACGGTTGAGGTCGATTTCTTGACGATCCGAGAGTGTAGTTCGTCGAATCTAGATCGGTGGTTATTTTCTGGACTAAGGTGAGTTCAGTAGACTTTTACAAAAACCGAGTACATAGACAAAACCTTATTTTCGAAATAAAGATGATTATACATATATCTATATATTGATTGATGATACATGTTATGTGTTCTAAGTTAAATACTCGTTGCATGCACGATCAAACACGAAATACGCATGTTATGATTATTCACGATTTTACTACGATTTACATATGACAGCCTACGAGTTATTGCATGCATGTATTTTAATGGCGGGGGTAGAATACGATATTACCCATATTGCGAATTTGTGGGCCTAGTTGGCATGATTGACCTTCTAGGATTAAAGTGCTAGCCAACAAGAGTCATTTGGTCTTTCTAGACGACTATTTTGACACGTGGTATGCGGACACTTCGGTGTTCAAGTACTGGAGTGATGTAGGCCAAGGAGGTTAGATCATACATCACGTGAGTGTGAGGAGAAGCTGAAATTTGATCGGCTTCGTTTGGACTCGTACTAGAACGACAACGCAGTACTTGTACTCGCACCGTCGGAGTAGCGAAAGCGGAGTCTCGGGATTTATGTTCTCGGGTGGGAGTCGCGCCCCGCTTGAAAACATAGGTTGGCCGGGCACGCCAGTAGTGAGCCTTGGGTTTTCTATTGTGGGTTTAGGCTCTACATTAAAATCATCCTATTGATATGATCTGTGCGATATGATTTATGCGATATGATATATGCGATTATGATGCGATATGATCTATGAAATATTATGCGGTATGATTATGATTATGTGCGATTGACTTCATGAAATGACTTGTGAATATTTGACCCATTTGGTGCTATGTGATCTGCGGGTTCTCGGTACGGGTCAAATACGTTGAGGGTGGGATATGGTATTTATTTACATGTCATATTCTACATACAAACACGTTTTATGGTTTTTGATTACAACTCCTATTGACTCACTTAGCGTAAGCTGACACTTGTTTATTTCGAAATGTGTCTTGTACTCGCGCAGGTAGCTTAGAGGTTGTGGTTCTGCGAGAAGGGTAGTATTAGTTCTGGTTTATATTTTGGTATCGACGAACAATCCAGTTTTGTAATAAAATCATAACATCGAACTTGTACCGACTTTTGAATGACTGTGGTCGTAACCTTGTGGTTTATTTTATGAAGGATTCTGTAATCGCCTATATGGCGAAAACAACTATTTCCATTTATGACTTTTAAGACTTCCGCTGCATGTTTTTACTATTAATTAAAGGTTTTTATAAATGGTGAAATTTTGAAAGAAAAACCTTGGGCGTTACACCTTGGATAACAACTGGAAGCAGGTCTCGTGATAAATTACCCTGGATAACAACCGGAAGCAGGTCTCGTGATGTGTCGACTATAGAAAACGATAAAAACCAAAACCAAGATTCCACATAATGCCGACGAAAACACACTCGAAAAACAACCGCTGTTGAATGACCTCTGAAACTTAGCTCTTGGTCACATCTTATCATTAGCTACCCAATTTATTAGCAATTAGCAGGCCTACCTAGATCTAACTAAAAACAACTAATACTACAATTACTCAAAATCAAATAAATAAGACAGCATACAGTGAGAAAAGCTTATGAACATGAAGTAAGAAAATCTTAAAAGGGAATTGATAGGAGTTATAATCTTATGAACATGATAAGAAACAGAGGAGAAGCAAAGCCAACCATCACAATATGCACCTCTTTTGAATACCATGAATGGTAGGTTTTAACTTATAGAGTTTTCCAAACACTAATGCACTCTTGGCCTTCAAAGACCAACTGAAGTATTGTGACTGCAAATTTAGGAAGAGAACACAAGGATGCTTCCATGTTTACAACTGTCTTGGGATTAACTATTGACAATCCTATTTACAAGATTCCCGAGGAACAAAATCATTTAAAAAAAGCTATTTATAGATTCAAATAGTAGATTAACAACCTATTGTTACTTGGTATTAACGACAAAAAGAAGATAGCTTTCTCTACTATCAAAATGGTGGTGGAGATTTAGAACTGAGAATGGAACACTTTGGAAAAGAGTTATTCAATCAATTCATGGGAGAGATGGAGGTTTTGATAGGGCAAATCCAATTGGAAAAGTTACGGGGGTGTGGAGAAATATTCTAAAAATGAAAAAGGAATTCAACAAAGTAAATATTCCTTTAGATGCTTGGTTTCAGGAGCACTTCGATCAGCAAAATCAGTCGAGGAGGCTGACACTGGAGCCATCTGGTGAATTCACGGTTCATTCGCTGCGAAGGGCATTTGATGACATGTATCTTAAAAAAATGGAGGGTAGCATTGAGGTATGGAACAATTGTGTTCCCTCAAGAGTAGCTATACATGTTTGGAGAACCGCCCAGCGTAGATTAGCTACTAAAACTAACCTTCAGCGTAGAGGAGTAGTTCTTTTATCGGTTGCAAGTCCACTGTGTGGTGAGGAGGAGGAACTGAAGAACATCTTTTTGTAAAATGCTCTAATTCACGAAAGATTCTAATGGAAATTGCAAAGCGGTGGGGCGTTGATGGAAGTAACATCCTTCTACTCTCTCAGCTACTTGAATGGGGGAAAGCTTTAAATTTTAAAGGTGACAAGTTGAAGGCTTTCATGGCTGTAATACATACTTATTTATGGTTTATATGGAAAATGAGGAATGGGAAAGTCTTCAATAACGAAGGCAGGAGAAAGGACGAGTTTGTTAATAGTCTTATTCAAGCAAACTCTTTCTTTTGGGTGAAAAGTAGGGCTAATAGATATAGATTAGCTAATAGATGGATTGATTGGTGTATGAAATCTTTATCCTATTTTTAATTTCTGCTGTACTTGTTCTCTTTTGCTAGCTGCTTGCTAGTTTTGTTATATAAATTTTGCCGTTAAAAAAAACAACTTATTGTTACTTAAGAGTATCATATTTTTGTTGGAACTTTAATGTTTTAATCAAAATATTGGAACTTAGTTATATTTATTCTTGAATACTTAAGGTACTTTTTAGATAAATATGTATTTAATAAGGTGTGTATGTGTAACATATACCCATGTGTTTTGGCGGGGGGTATTAGCCATCATTTAGCCACCATTGCCAACTGCTAAGTACAGTTGTGGCGCCAAAATGACTGTCACGCCTATAAATACTTGTACAAACAGAGTTTTAATGTTAATCGTATGTATGTTTATTTGAAGTATATCTTTTGTTTCTTGCATACATACTGCATATATATATATATATATATATATATATATATATATATATATATATATATATATATATATATACTTGTATTGTGTGATATTTGATATTATGGAGGATTCCAACGAGGGCAGTCGACATTCAATAAAATGTGGACCTAATCCCGAACATCTTCATCATCATCATTATTATTATTATTATTATTATTATTATTATTATTATATAAAGACTTAGATAATGTGTATATAACACACATACACACCATGGCGTCAGTTGAATAAAGCCACCGTAGGCCGCCACCACCATTAGTATATCTTCTTGAGGCATCATAAATATAAATAAATTTAAACATTGACAAATTAAATTAGTGAATACATTATAATATTACTTCCAGGTTCTTTTTCTCCATCATCACTTGATTTAGTCTCTACTCTAATGGGGTGTTTGGTTCAAGTATTATTTTTAAAGGGATTGAGATTTCAAATGGGATTGGTATTTGGTGGGATTTGCATTTACTGGGATTTAAAATCCGATCTTGTGTTTAGTTCATATTTCTTAGGTAGGATTTTCACCACCACTAAATTCCATCAACAGCCAAAGACGGCGGCCGAAGAACGACGGCGACGGCGGAAGACGAACGAACGACGGCGGACGACGAACGACGGCGACGGCGGAAGACGAACGAACGACGGCGGACGACGAACGAACGTCGGCGGACGATGGCAGACGATGAACGAACGACGGCGGACGACGAACGAACGACGGCGGACGACGAACGAACGACGGCGGATGACGGAGGACGACGAACGGACGACGAACGAACGACGGCGGACGACGGAGGACGACGAACGACGACGAACGGACGACGGTGGACGACGAACGAACGACGGCGGACGACGAACGAACGACGGCGGACGACGGAGGACGACGAACGACGGCAGACGACGACGAACGGACGGTGGACGACGGACGAACGACGGACGAACGACGGCGGACGACGGACGAACGACGGCAGACGACGAACGAACGACGGCGGTCGACGAACGAACGACGGACGACGGCGGACGACAAACGAACGACGGCGGACGACGAACGAACTACGGCAAACGACGGCGGATGACGAATGACGGCGGACGACGAACGACGAACGAAACACATAATTTAGAAATCCCTCATCTGTGGGATTTGTAAATACCATGGGGGTGGGGGGATTTAGAAATCCCTCATTTGTGGGATTTCAAGGATTCCTGGGATTTGAAATCTCATCCAATTTTTACAAACCAAACACAAGATTTCTCAGGATTTGAAATCCCAATCCCAAAGATTCCCAGGAAATATCACGAACCAAACACCCTTAAGGAAATTACTTCAAGTTTTTTTACCATTTTGTTCACTATCAGTTACTAATTAACATCTCCGAAGTAGCTGCATTACAGGAGATGGTTCATTTAATAACAATTTATAAACTTTTGTTAAATATATAGCCGGTATATCAACGCAAACACCTGTTATATAAGTAAATACTTTTTTTTTTGCTTGCAGACCCATAGAATTAGAAGTTTTTATATTATAATTATCATTACTGAGTTATTCTTATTTTGGTCATAGCTTTTAATTTTTGCCTTTTTTGAGCAAACACTTCTAACATTGCTTATGTGTATTTATTTGGCTGTTGCGATTTGAATGACTATCATCTTCATGGGTACACACCTATGACTGATTTCAAGCACATAATCTACAAACCCATAAAAATCAACACATATACAAACAAGGTCAAGGGCCTGCAATGAGGAGACGGTTGCAATTCCATATGTTTTGTCTTTAGAGCTAGCTTCTTCTTAATTATGAAGTGAGTTAAATTTCACTCAATGCATCATGGGTAGCCTTCAATGAAGAGATGATTACTATTTCAGATAGTGTGCCTTTAGAACTTCCTTCACGCCTAAATATGTAAATTTGTTCTAGTTTGTATTTTGTATCCTTACATTAGCCTTATTCTTTATGACACTTCAGTATCATTTGTTAAGGGTGGTTAATGCTCATGCGTATGGTTGGAGTATTAAGACTCGTGAGGTGCATTTGTGGCATCAACAAATGTATATGAAACCTTCTGAGAATAACAACATGGATATGGTATTGATGGATAAGGACATACTGTCGTTATTCAATGGTTAATATAATATTGAAGTTATTCCATTTATTTTGAAAAGTTACACATGATCCTTAAATAAGGTAAGAACCGATGGTGATAAGTTTTGTGAACAGCTTAAAAATCTTACGAGAGATTGTATTGTTTGTAAATAGTGGAAGATATCACTAACTTCATAGCTCAAAACAATGTACGTATTAATAGTATGTCCCTTCATTACTCTTTTATAATTTGTTTGAATGCTTTTTAAAATATATATTATATACCCAAGAGTTTATGGACCAATGATAGTTTTAGTACTTGCTCCCAACTTGAGCATATGCAAATTATGTGCGAACAAGACATGCAAACATGAGTATATTGTGAGTGCTTTTTTCTTTTTCTCCTATAATCAGATATCACATTGCATTATAATACATATAAGAGATGTGCTTACTACGAAATTGAAACATATTAATTTATGAGATTTATTATTTTATCATACATGAAGTATCATTTTTCTTAATTAACGATATTTTCATTGGTTTTGTTCTTGATTGCATGATCATGGATTTCTCTATTTTTCTTGTGGATAATTTTCAAAAATGATATAGGAAATCGTACATTTCACATGTGCCTTAATATTATTACTCTTCTTTTTCCGTTTTGTAGAGAGTAGACAATGTCTCAATGTTGTTGCCATATGGACTTCTACCAAAAACATAAGATGAGCGAGGTTAAAAAGTACACCATCTGATTTCAAGGTTTTGTTATGGGCATATGACTATGTTAGTTCAAGTTTATTTTTCAGATAAATCCATTTATATATTTTTAATAGGTAGTTAATATATATTCCCACAAAACGTTAAAGATAGTAACAATTTATAGGTTATGAGACAGTTGTTAATTAAGTCATAAATAATCACCTGGTAGTAAGAAAATTAGAAGCTAAATAATTAAATATTTAAGATTAAAACTGTAATTAAGTTCTAGCAAAGTATAGGGTTCTCTTTTTAGGTTGCAACCTTGCTAGCTACCAACAACCAAACACTAAATTCTAGTCCAGAGGATAGAGCATATTCCATTGTTAGGTAGATGCTTTTAAAGTGACACAGCTGCTTCAAGGTTGTTATGCAAACCCAAGTGGCCATTTTTTTATTATCTTGTGTGATTCTAAAAAAGTTGTTATCATTTAAAGACCAAATACAATGGAAGACAGGCTGACTTTAGAATTCAAAAGTGAACTACATGCCAAGACCAAATACTCAACCCATTGATATCTTCCATCTCTTTTTATCTAATTCTACTTCCCTCTTTCAGGTTTGTTACAAAAAAAGGACCAAACTTTATGCCTAATTTTGCTTTCTTTTTCATGGGTCACTTGCCGAAAACCGAAAAACGAGATAAAGTAATGTTACTACTTCAAAACCTAGCTATATGGCTTATCACATTTATAATATTGTATACTTATTTTTAAAAAGAGGCATTTTTACACAATAAACAAGTGCATTTGAAGAGTTTACTCTTATGTCTTAAATACATCTGGTTTTTAAAGATTTGTATGTAAAGTGATGTTGAAAACTTGCAAAATGCACTCAATCATGCATTAAGTCAACTGAAAGGAAGCATGTACTTTTAGGATGTTGAAGTCATTGATGTTCACACAAAGAGGTTCAGGTATGTAAAGTGGTTGACCTGCACAAAGTTAACCATTTCTTCAGTCCCATCCATTAAAGTCAACTTTTTACCAATCCTTACTCCTTCCAACATCAGTGAAAATATCTATTCCCTCTTGTTTTGAGTCTTCTATTTATTCATATCTGGCAACTAAATAAAAAAAACATAAAAAATTCAACAAATTAACCAAAAAAAAAAAGAAAAAACACATAAGAATGACAAAGATGAGTATGATATTCAATTATATCTTTGTTGAATGAGTGTAAGCGAGGATACCATCATCAAGTCGCGCTTCTCACTTTCGAGTTACGACTTCCTAGTAAATTTTAAGCATATATCATCAATCGATGGCATATGATAGATTGATCGGATGAATAATGCACACAAATAAATGCATAACGTCGATCAAAGTCTTGATAATCGGATGAAGAAGGCCATAAAAAACGGTCTGGAGGAGTTGAATAGGCCAAGTATATATCATATGACTAAAAGATTGTAGTCAACTTGTCAACACACCTAGTAATGCCCTAAGCCAAAGCTCATTTCGCCCTCTCTAAGACCTGTTATTATTGTAAAGTTGGAATTTAGGACACTCAGTCACACATTATACTTGGTTATTAAAAACTTTATAATAATGAAAACAGTATAAAACTTGAGTGAGATAAATGATAGATGATTATATATACTTATTAATAACTAATGAGTGGACATTTTCAGGTTTTCAAGGATGGAGTATATATCTCTGCTAGGTTTTAACCCCCCTATATAGGCCCTAACAAACACCAAAAACCAAACACAAGAGTCCAAACTCTTTAGAATTGGCATATACCAAAATTATCTACTTTTTAGACAAAAGAATAATAAGTCAAAATAGATGCTCTTAAAATTTTAAAACCAGAAAGCTCATGTAGGACCCAAAAAGTTGCCAAGTCTTTTAGGACTAAATGGTATATGAGTCTGGGCTGGCTTTGGAATTCAAAGTTGAAGTGCATGCCAAGAGAAAGAAGTCAAAACCATTTCCTCTTTTGGGTTCAATACAACAACCAATCTTCCTCACTAATTCTACTTTCTTCTTGTTTTTTTCTTCTTTTAATCTAACATGCACATTTCAAAGCTAACATAGAGGTGATAAATTACGTAACTTATTGTCAAATGACATGATTTATTGACTTCGATTATAGTTTTATTAATCTAAACGCTAGACTATCATTGCGGATACTCTTTTTATACCGTAACCTTTGAAAACTTATAAAGTCAATAAAAAAAAGTCAACTATGAAACAAACATGAAATTTGTTGTACTTTGAGAAGTTGAAGCATTGACGTTCACACAGAGAGGTCCAAATTAATATGAAAACGAGTCAACTTGCAAAAAGTCAACCCTTTCTTTAATCCAACCATTCATATTCAAATCCAACTCCTTTAACCCATTAGTTTTGATTCTTCCACTTACTTTTAAGTAAAAACTAATTAAAACCATGTCGAACATTCAAAAAGTCGAACGAATATACATACAATAATTGATTTTTTTTAACTTGGCACTTTATTCTTTTCTTCAACAACCGTCTAAGGTGACTTGTTTCAACACTCTATAAACCATAAAAAAAAATTATTTGATAAAATTATTTTACTTCAAATCTAAATCGAAAATAAGCAACAATTTGAAACCCAATTTCATTCGGGAATATTCTATTTCTTCTCACTGTGTACTTCATCTTCCTGCTCACTACAATATGATATGTGTAATCTATTAATTCTTTTTTCTACATCATTCGTTAATTTTGACGGTTATATTAATCTTATGAATAGGACAATTAGTAGGAAGATTTCTAGGAGAATATAAATAATCTCTTTCATTAAAGAAAGAATGTATGAAAGGAGCCAGTAATGCAATTTCTAGATTGGAATCAAAGTGCAAACAAATATTATTATTCATGTTCTTGGAATCAAGAAATCTTGAAACAAAACTTGTACCACTACTTTCAACTACATCAGATTCTAACATCATTCTAACCAACATTGAAAACTCTTCCTCTACATAAACTTCGAAAAACGATTCCGAGTCGGAACGAGTTGACTCATTGATATAATCATCTTCTGCATCTGCATCATGATCAAGATTTGTTTGTTGTAAATTCTTTGAGATTTTATCGATCGGATTGATTCTAACTGTGATCCAATCTTCCTCATCAACCCAATTTGGCAAACATGAATTCACAGGAGTTGATTCCACCAATTGTCTCATTCTCTCCATTGGAGACTCACCGGAGAAATTTGTGGACTTCAGTGAAGAAGATGATGCAACTTCAAAAGAATCCCATAATCCTTGATCCAGGATACTACTTGGAGAATTATTTTGAAAATTTTCCATCTTTTTGGAACTCGAATTCGAATTAACAAATGGGTGTTGAAGAAGCTCTTTTGCCGTCCATCTTTCATTAGCATTTCTTTGCAAGCACTTGTTCAAGAAATCTTTAGCTTCCATAGATAACGTCGCCGGAATTAAAGGTACGTCGCCGGAATACCCGATTCTGTATAAAGCAGAGACCGGATCTTTTATCTCCGGCCACGGGTTACCGCCCGTAGCCATCTCGATAACCGCACATCCAAGAGACCAGATATCAGCTGAAAACAACTGCTTTTCGCCTCTTGCAACCTCCGGCGCCATGAAAACCGGTGTACCGGAAAATGCAGAGGAGTTAAATCCACCGTCTTCAGTCGATTTAGCACAACCCAGATCACCAATTTTGATACCATCTTTAGCTACCATCAAATTCTGGCATTTAATATCACAATGCACAAATTTATTGGAGTGAAGATAATCCAACCCAAGTAGAATCTGCCGAGTATAAGATCTAATCAAACACTCATCAAGATACCCACTCTGTTTCTTGATTACATCTGAAATTGTGCCACCTGGTGCAAACTCCATGAACAGATTATACATCGGAATGTTGTTAATATAATCAACATCAAATCCGATGTACTCGATTATATGGGGGGATGCTAACTTTGAAAGAATTTGTTGTTCTTTCTGTAAGAACAGAGAGGTAGAAAGCTCGGCAGACTTGACAGCAAAACGATCTCCGTCGGCGGTGGTGGCTTGGAAGACGGTGGCGGAGGAGCCACGGCCGATGATAGGACCTCTTTTCCAGTCCATTAGAGAGAGAGAGTGATGGAATTTTGAGGGTGTGTGAAGATCTGTGAAGGCATCATTTATAAATAAAAAGGAGTGAAAAGGGAAGATAGAGTTAGTTGTGATTGGACAACGTGGCGAAAGGTGATTAGCTGAGAGGTTGGGCGGCGTTTGCTTGGTTTAGAAAACAAGCCAATTATATCATAACACGTTACCTCTTGGCGTGAGATTCATTCTCCTTTTTTCACGGTCGCACAATTCATTTAAACATTGCGGCGCCGGCTGGTTTTACACTTTTACAATGTTAAAACGGAAAAACTGATTATTTTACGAGAAATGGTGTATAAGTGACTTCTTAAATAATTAAACAAAATTATATTTTCTTCTCTCGAATATCTCTTGGTTCATCTTTTTACTCACTATATTATAAAATGTGAAATCTATTAATTTTATTTTCTTTATCTCCGTTATTAGTTTTAATATTTACCTTGATCTTGTAGATATAAAGATAAGTAGAAAAATAAAGTATGAAAATATATAACCTCTTGTTAATAAAAGATATTATTATACTTTATATAGAAGAATTAAGTAACTTTTTTAATGGAATACTAGATTAAATGTTCGTGTTACTCATGGATTGGTATATAAAATTGTAAATATTAAAACAATAATAAAATTATATAAAATAATTATAAAATACAAAAAAAATGAGTAAAAAAAGGCGACAGACTGCGACAACACATAGGCCAACGGTGGAAGCGTTGATACGGAGTAGAAGAGACACGATTATATAAACGTGATATCATGATTCGAAGAGATGTGATTTTATTTCCTGTATAGGCGATTGATCATTATTGACTTATTGTTATAATTAAGAGTAATATTATCAAGTATTTATTGGTTATAATTAAAAATATTATAAAATATTTTGAAATGATAATAACTAATCATTTGTTTAAATATGATATTTTAAAATATTATAAAAGATAACTATGATATTTGTAAATTAAAGTGGACAAATGCGATATTTTAAGGTTTAAGAATGATATATATGAAAATTCTCCTTAATTATTTTGATTCAAATTAAAGTCAAAATTAAATCAAGTTTTTTGGTTATTAAAGAAAAGTCGAAATTGGATTTTAACTTTTACCAAAATTGGTTGTTTAGATTTGTTAATTAAATTTTTTTATCTCTATAGGTTTAGTTTCCGAAAATGTATCCAAATTATTACATTTTGCTATTGTATATACCAACTTTCAAACTACCATTTAATATATCTAAATTTTAAAATCTAACGGTAAGTGTATTTGTTTACCTGCTTAACACGTAACCTATAAATTTATTATTTTTTATTTCATTTTAAGAAGATGAAATTAGGATGAACATGAAAGATGAAATTAAGATGAAGACGACAAACATGAAATAAACAGAAGAATAATTGAAACCAAAATTAGTAAAGAAAAGCAAAACCCCTAATCTGCACCTGAATCCAAACAGAATTGTAACCCAAAATTGGTAAACATTAGATGAAAAAATTCATGAACATTTGAAACCCCTAATCTCCTTTATGAATCAAAATTGAATCCAAAACCAAAACTCCAAAATTAGTAAACAAAATTGAAACCCTATACTAAATCTGAATCAGAAAGTCAATGAAAACACTAAACATTCGATGAATCTAAACAAATCGATGAATTTGAATCGGCCCTAAACATTTGATGACTCGGAACAAACTCAATGAATTTACCTATTTTAAAAAAAAAGTTAAATATTTTATATTTCTTTTAAAGATTTACTTTTAATGTATAAGTTTATACTATTTGTTTTCCCTCTTTGATGTTTAACGTTCATTATTACTTTATAACGGTTGTATAAGATATCACTAACCCACCATACTAGTTTAAAAAATAGAGTCCACAAATAAAATTCATTAAGAAAAACACTTTTCAAGGCACCACACTATATGACTATAGTATATATAAGAAAGCGAAAGGGCATGAAAGCTAAAAGGAGAGTCGGCAGCCACCCGAAATAGGAAAGGCTCAAAATAATCCAACGTTTGCGGTTAACAACATAATTGAAAGGCCAACGTTGAGATACTTGTGTCTTTTTTAAATCAATAATCGAGCTCATATATATACATATATATATATATATATATATATATATATATATATATATATATTAGCTTAATACTCGCGTAATACGGCGGCGATAAATAATTTGTGTTTGACAACTTTAATATATATATATATATATATATATATATATATATATATATATATATTCGAACTTGTCGTTTTTTGTTTTTTTGTATATCTAACTTTGAAATATATCGTTTAGTATATGGGAAACTTGTTTTGTAGGTATCAGATAATTTTCTTATTTTGATTTATTTTTTAGTAACCTACTAAAAAATCTAACATTTAGTGTACAAAGAAACATAATGACTTGCTAGTAACCTACTATCAAAGTTCATGATACATTAAACGGTAGATTTTGAAATTTTAATACATTAAATGATAGTTTACCAAGTTAGATACATACAATAAGAAAATGTGATAACTTCAATATATTTTTAAAAACTAAACATAAAAATTTTATAGTAAATATTGCAATAGGGTGATCTACATCTACTACATCTCCATCTTGTAAAAGGTTTTTTTAGGCTAAAGTTTGAGAGGATAAAATGATAAATTATTTTCTAATTTGAGGGTGTTGAAATTGTCTTCAAATGGCAACTCTTGCTGCCTTCGTGGATGATTTTAGCACCAAAAGTAAAACACACAAAATTCAATCTTTTTTTCTTCTTGTGCGTTCGACGGCTACGCAACAAAACTAGGCACCTTATCACCATTTAATTCTTGTAATAATTCTTTTTTTCAAGATTGTACATACTACAGTGTTATAGTTGATTGATTCCGACCTTTTCCGCCCGTTGTTTTTCTCATTTTTGAGATTCCACGTAAATCGATGTGCCTCTATCTTTTACTGCTTTTCATTATTTTATTTTTCTCGTTTTTAATCCAATTCCGCTCAAACTAATATTAGCTGGATAACTTGATCCTTTCAGATTTTATCCAAATGTTAACTTTAGCCGTATAAAATAGATTATGAAGAAATTAGTACTATCAATTTTTATCTCTGCTATTTGCTACAATTGGTATTGGAACCAGGTTACTTTGATATTAGTTTATTGGGATTATTTTTGTTAAGCAAATTAGTCATGTCTTTAATGAAATACGATATTCCTTTGTTAGATAGAAACACTATGTTTCCTCTATGGCAAGTGACAAGACAATTTTAAGCTTAGAGAATATGCTTAATTCATGGACCCCCGGCAAAAAAAAGAGATGAAAGATATGAAGGCTTCATCTAAAATTTATTTGCATTTGTCAAACGCCATTTTGTAAGATGTGTTGAAGGAAAATTATGTGGCGGTTTTATGGTTGAAGTTGGAGCAATTGCTGATAACAAAGAGCTTTCTCAACAAATTGCATTTAAAGCAACGATTATTCACTCTCAAGATGACCGAAGGGAGTACTTTAGCTAATCACATTCAAAGAGTTATTCAATAACGTGATGAATATGGATGTTGGGTATGATGATGAAGAATTAGCTTTGTATTTGTTATCATCTTTGCCCGGCACTTATGATCACTTTCGTGACACTATCATTTATAGTCGTAACACTCTTGTCATGGATGAAATTTTGAATTCTTTGGATTCAGAAGAGAACATGATATTACAGGTGGTGATTATGGTGACGCAAGAGCCGAAGCTTTGAAGCAGGACGAAGAACGACTGAGAGAGGTAAAAGGTCTCAATCCTCTAGCAAACAAAAGTTTTGAAACTATTTTCATAAGAAGGAGAATACGATTAATGAATGTTTCAAGTTCAACAATAAGAAAAGGATAATGTATCAGCAAATTGTAAGGGTTAATACATCAGCCGAATCCATATAACCGGGATTGATTGTGTTGGAGAACTTCTAATAGTTTATGCAGCCGACGTCTCATATCTTTATCTGATTAAGTTGAAGAGGCTTATTAGAAGGAAAAATGGTTGTTGATTTAGAGTTTTGTGAAGACTGTGTATGCGAAAAGAAAAACAATTAAGGTTCATCAGTGGTATTCATGCAACACGAGGACCACTTGAATATGTCCACTTGGATTTATGGGGACCGGAGGAAGTTTCTTTGAAAAGTAGAGCTTCGTATATGTTTGCGATTGTTGACGACTTCTCAAGAAAGGTTTGGTCATTATTTCTGAAGCATAAAGAAGACGTTTTTGCTAGTTTCATAAATTAGAAGATGCAAGTTGAAAAGCAATTTGGATTGGAGATAAAGTATCTTTTTATGGATGATTGGATTTGAGTTTTGCTTAAAAGAGTGTAATGTCTATTGTCGAAAGGTAAGAATCACTCATTATCACTCGGTGATTCACACACCTCAACGTGATGGTGTAGCCAAAAGAATGAATCACACTATTATAGAGAAAGTCTGGTGTATGTTTTTAACTCCAAATTGCCAAAGTCCTTTTGCGCGGAGGATGCTTCTACTGCTTGTTATTTAATAGACTATTCCCTGTCACCGACAATCAAGAAGAAAACTCCTTTTGAGTTATGGTTTTGGAAACCTGTCAATTATATAGATTTAACACCGTTTAGATGTCCAGTTTTTGCATGAGTTGTCAATAAGAAGTTAGAACCAATGGAAAGTAAATGTATACTTCTTGGGTATAATCCAGGGTTAAAAGAATACAAGTTATGGAATTCTGAGTTACAAAAGGTTATTATCTCATGGAACATTTCTTTTGACGAGATTGCTATGATTCAACGAGTCATTGACTCTCTCTCAATATGGAGGAATCATCTTAAGCATGCAACGAGAAGACTCAAGTTAAGGTAGAGTTTCCTACTGCACCCAGGGGTGTTGAAAAAAACCGAATCCGAATAAACCAAACCGAGAAAAATGAATTCGGGTAATACGGGTCTTATTCGGTTATCGGGTATCTAATTCAGGTTAATTGGATAAACCGTATTCAATTCAGGTTAGGTAGCGGGTGAGATATTTGGGTTTTGGGTATATTTGAATAACTCGGTTAAGATTTTTTTTTATTTTTCAAATAATTTTAAATTATATACGATTATATACATAGTTCTTGTAGAATAGCCATTTATAGTAATTGTGCATATAAGTTGGTATATAACATAAAATACACATGAAAAACATGTATTTAATAACATTTTTGTATCTTCTATCATTCTCTGCAGATCAAGATCAAAATAGTATCTATAAACACTAAAACTATCTTAGTTGAGTTCATTTAATATGTATAAGCCACAACTTGATTTTTTTTGGTTGGTTCTACAATTCTATTTATACTTTTTTATTTGTGCATTCAAAATTTGGGTTAGGGTGTAATACATTTGAGCAAATATATCTGTAATAAAAAATCATTCTAATTAATACGTCTCAAATATAGTTTGCATTTATTATACCTGAAAATTAGATAAGTGATATCTGCAAGTTATCAATTGATGCTATAATGTGCTTGTAACATCTTATTATGAAAAAACCATGCAGTGTACAAACCCAAAAACTAAACTGAATAACCCGAACCCGAATAACCCGGTTTCTTATTCAGTTTGGTTATCGGTTATTTTACAAAAATAAAATACCGGAGTCACCCGAAAACCGAATAAAATAACCGAATCACACACCTAACTGCACCTACTATTCTTTTGAGTACCATCGAGCAATTGTTGAAAATATTGAGTCACTATTGGAGCCTACATGTTATGACGAGGCTATCAAGTCTATAACTCAAGTTATTGGATGGTTGTTATACATAATAAGATGAAATCTTTGCAAAAAAAAATGGTATTTGTGATTTCGTTCCTGATCTTAAAGGGATTAAGCTAATAAAATATAAGTGGGTCTACAAGCTCAAGGAATCCATTAACCCAATGAGATATTGATATATATATATATATATATATATATATATATATATATACATTCGTGTATTGTCAAACATGTTTCTATCGTGCATTGTTGGGTCGGGTTGCTTCTAGTGATTATGAATTAGAGCACCTTCATGCTTCAACAACTTTCTTAAATGGCGAGTTTGAGGACTATGTGCATATAGTAAATAAATCTCTTTATGGTCTCAACCAATCTCCTAACCAATGGTATAAGAGGTTAGACTCTTTTCTAAATAATTATGAATTCAACATCTGCACTTACAATAGATGCGTTTGGTATAAAAGGTGTGACAATGATTGGTCTAGTTACTCTTATACGTTGATGACATGTTTATCGCACCGAATGATATGATTTTGAGATTAAAGGACCGGTTAAAAGCTGATTTGAAACAAAGGAAATAGGAGTTGCTAAAATTATATTGGGTATGAAAATTGTTTGTGACGAGAATTCTAGGGTCCTGCATCTTTCTCACTACTATTACTTACTACTGCTGCTGCTGCTGCTACTACTACTACTACCACAATTTTGTTGCCCTCTCTTGAAGCAGAACATATGGAGGTTTGCTATTTTTACATGACTTATACATTTTAAGTCATGGTTGAGATTGTTGAAAATATGTCTTTAAATGAAAACTATTCAAAATTTCAAGGGCGATAGTTAACAACTTTACCAAACTTCACATTAGATGGGTATATGTGCCTTGCTGCGTTTGTAGCTGATTTGAGTAAGGCCGATAATTCTTGACATGAAACACAACCCGAACTAAATACGACTTAGGTCAACACGAGCACAACTTGAAACTAAGTTGGGTCAAATATGGATTGACCCAAAAATGACATAAGAAAAGTCAACACGAACACAATTACCCGAAGTTGACATGTTTAAACCGATTTTATTTAATAAAAATTAGAAAACAAAAAAACATATTTATCTTAAAACTATAAAATAACTAAAAGTAACAAACTAATAATAGGCATAATGATTTGGATTTTTGGTGGCATTTCAAATTTTAAATATATATGTATAATCTTATAGTTGAAAGGAGTACATCAATTTTTTGAACAACATAAGTATATTTTCATTTAAAAGCAAGAACCTTCTCACAAAGGATTACATCAATATTATCTAAGTATATTATGTGAGTTTAAAACAATGAAAAAATGAAATTTCAACATAAAAAACTAATTTTTTTTTAAAAAAAAATATAAACCTTTAAAGATCCTTAATTAACAAAATCTTAATTAGAGGGGGAAAATGATAATTACAAACTAGAAGTAGAGGGGAGGGAATATTTACGCGGGGGATGAACTAGAGAGGGGGTTGTGTTAGAATAATGGAGGGAAAACAAAAAAATGATTAGAGAAGAGAGAATATTTACAATTTAAGAGGAAACCGATGTTCTTTTGATTTTTATATTTTAAATATTAATTAAAAAACTAAAAGAAAAATATTAGAAGTTGTATAAAATATATATAAAAAATTATTTTGTTATATATATACATAATAATAATTTATAAAAATATCTATTAGGT
The DNA here is from genome assembly GCA_038502395.1 of Dittrichia graveolens. Lineage (NCBI taxonomy): Eukaryota > Viridiplantae > Streptophyta > Magnoliopsida > Asterales > Asteraceae > Dittrichia > Dittrichia graveolens. The sequence goes on along the minus strand of JARJIL010000005.1, from coordinate 79,161,653 downwards.
TATATTTACAACTATATATTAATTATGATCAACATCTATAACTAAGTTTTATCGAACAAAGTTGATTGTAATTGATGAATCGTGATTGTAACTGGGTTAAAGTATGATCGTAACTCACAATACTAATCCTTATTCTCCTATTTAAACAAAACTTCATCCATTATTGATCAATGTTGACCTTGGTTCACTTATGTGAACCAAGTATGACTATAATTGATAAATTGTAATCATTATTCGCCTATTAGAACAAAGCACGAACTTAATTGACTCATTGTTGACAATGATTGACTTGTGAACAGAGTGTGACTTTAGTTCATTTATCTGACCATTGCCTGAATATCATTGACCTGATGTTGAATATTTTTTTACCATGATTAATTATTTTTAACAAAGCAAGACTTTGATTGTTGACCGCTATTCAATTCTTTTGAACAAAGTATAACTTATTTGAACAATTTATAATCATGTTGTCATGATTCACTTATTTGAACAACTTTGACTTTGATTAATTAGTGTTAACACCGATTAGCTTAGTTTAAACAAATGTCAGTTTCATTAATAACCTATTTAATCATTTTTACCATGACTTATTGTTTGAACAAAGCATGACATTTATTGACATATTTGGTTTCAAGTATGAGTGCAATTGATCAATAACGATTATATTCACCTATTCAAACAAAAGTATGACCTTGATTAACTAATATTGGCCATGAAACAAAATTCCCTATACATATCTCTGATCCACTTAAGGATTCCCCCGTCTAGGTTCGGTATCGAGTACATCTTTTTTTTGTCATCCTCCATAATTAGGGATTCCTCCGTTAACTCTCTTATTGCATATTCAGATGCGGATTGGGGCGGCTGTCCCACCACCAGGCGTTCCACTAGTGGCTACTGTGTATATGCTTGCGATTGTTGACTACTTCTAAAGAAAGGTTTGGTCATTATTTCTGAAGCATAAAGAAGACGTTTTTGCTAGTTTCATAAATTAGAAGATGCAGTTTGAAAAGCAATTTGGATTGGAGATAAAGTATCTTTTTATGGATGATTGGATTTGAGTTTTGCTTGAAAGAGTGTAATGTTTATAGTCGAAAGGTAAAAATCACTCATTATAACTCGGTGATTCACACACCTCAACGTGATGGTGTAGCCAAAAGAATGAATCACACTATTATAGAGAAAGTCTTGTGTATGTTTTTAACTCCAAATTGCCAAAGTCCTTTTGCGCGGAGGATGCTTCTACCGCTTGTTATTTAATAGACTATTCTCCGTCACTGACAATCAAGAAGAAAACTCCTTTTGAGTTATGGTGTTTGAAACCTGTCAATTCTATAGATTTTGTAAAACCGTGATTTTGTAAAATTATTAAAATATATATATGTGCAATATTAAATGTGAAATTTATAGAGTTATGTGTTTTGTTAGTATTTATGTGTTATTAGTAGTGTATATGTGTTATAAACTTAAAATGGTAACAAAATGTCAAGGGGAAGAAAGCTTAGGGACCTAATGTGTAAATTATGTATATATATGTGAGTGGACCTCAATAATTGAGGTAGAAATCTCAAATTTTCTGAAGAAAACCATCGTGAGTGTGGAGAGGAGAAGGTTCTAGGGCCATTTTGCAAGAAGAAGAAGAAGGAAGCAAGAAATTGGTGGTTTATGTGATCAAACTCAAGACTTGGTGATATTTCTCTATATTCCTCAACCTTGGTGTGATTTTGGAGCAAAAAGAGTGAAGAAATCAAGTTAGGGTTTACACATCAAGTAAGTGTTACTCCAAATTGGTGCTTGATTTTTAGTTTGGATGGTTGATTGGTATGATCTTTAAACTTTATGTTGAAAAATCATGTTAAATGGGTCAAAGTTGGGGTTATTGCCAAAGTTAGGGTTTTAAATGATCCAATGTGTCTAAAGTGTTAGGAAATTGAGTTTAATGGTGATTTTACATGTGGTATTGGTGATTGTTGCTAAAATTTAGTTGAATATGGTGATTGTTGGTTAAATGGGTCATAGAATTGAAATTGAGGAAAAAGGGGTAATTGATGAGTAAATTGTTAATCAAATGTGTTATAAATGGTTATAATGAAGTTATGAAGTAGTGTGGTATTGTGTATTAAGGTTTATGTTAGAATCATGTGTTTTGGTGTTGGAATATTGGTGAAAATCGGACCCTGCAGCACTAAAAACAGCCCAGAGTTACTGTTCACGGGCGCGTCGCGGCGCGACACCCATGCGTCGTGGCGCGAGGGACCATTTTGGCGATGGTAACTTTTCCAGAGAATTTCTCCTGGCGCGAGGCCCCTTGTCTCGCGGCACAAGGACCCCTGAAAGGTCTAAAAACTTGTTTTTGACCCCATTTGACCTTGTAACTGATTGGGGTTTGTTTCTAATGGTTTTAGGGAGTCCATAGGGAGTCCGAAAGACCCGAAATGAGCGTTTAAGTCATGTTTTGAGTCCATACTTGTTTATACCTTCATTGTATGGTTAACTTAACTAAGTTAACCTTATGTTGTGATCATAGGATCTTCGTGCAAGTGATTTGTAGCCTTGTTTTGAAGTAGAAGTGATCCTCATCACTTCAATCAGGTGAGTTGTGCACTGCGGATACCCAAAATGATTTTAATGTAAAAGTCATCAAATGTTTTCTTATGAACCATTATATGTATGGCATCAATGTGAATTGTTATTGATATTATCATGTTTATGATAATGATTTATGCAATTGAATATATGATTCACCTGTTTTGAAGCATGTTATGTTATGTGTTGATTATGGCAAGTTGTGACCTTGTGTGTATAACTTGCTTGTGATTATATGACCCTTTGGGGTAAGTGCTTATGTGACCCTTCGGGGTATATGTGCTTTGGTCCGGACCGCTGTTGTGATATGAACTTTGTACCATAGGGTTCCTAGTCATTGAGACGTACACAGAGGTTCCTGTGGCTTCGGCGATTGGGGAACCGCGAGGTACGGGTGGCTGAGGGATCGGTGCAGAGCGTGGAGGGGTATGTCAGTAGCCATCATGACCGTGTGGGTTCACTGGGCTGACGAGCCACCGAACCCGGGTAACACGAGTGGATTTGGTGAACAGGGCTTACACTCCAGAGAACCGTTGTATGGTGGACTGCTTTGTGCTTCCCCCACCTTGACGGGAGATGTGGACACACCCCCACGAGGACTTGTTGACCATGGTTGGACCCTATAGAACATACAAGTATAAGTGGACTTGTCCCCCACATCTTGTGTGAACTGTTAATGATGCCATAACTGTTTTATGAACTATGATGACTTTTTTACTTGTTTAACTGGTTTTGGCACACTCGCTAGCTCCGGCTAATAAAATTTGTGTTTATGTTTTGTATCCGCAGATAAGCAATAGTATGTTGCCGGTGAGGCGGGTAGAAGCTTTTGGGAGCACTTGTTGCCTGATGGATATGTTTGGAATTCATGATTATTCACATTTTGCTTATTTGTAAATTAATGGTCGTGTATTCGGGTCAACAAGTAACACCATCTTTTGTAAATCTGACAAGCTTTCGCATTATGATGTAAACAAACACACTTATGATGATGTTTTTGTTGAAATATAAAAAGTTTAAATTTGTACCAAAATTCAGGGTGTTACAGATTTAGCACCGTTTAGATGTCCAATTTTTGCATGAGTTGTCAATAAGAAGTTAGAACCAATGGAAAGTAAATGTATACTTCTTGGGTATAATCCAGGGTTAAAAGAATACAAGTTATGGAATTCTGAGTTACAAAAGGTTATTATCTCATGGAACATTTCTTTTGACAAGATTGTTATGATTCAACGAGTCATTAACTCTCTCTCAATATGGAGGAATCATCTTAAGCATGCAACAAGAAGACTCAAGTTAAGGTAGAGTTTCCTACTACACCCAGGGGTGTTGAAAAAAATCGAATCCGAATAAACCAAACCAAAAAAATGAATTCGTGTAATATGGGTCTTATTCTGTTATCGGGTATCTAATTCAGGTTAATTGGATAAATCGTATTCAATTCAGGTTAGGGTAGCCGGTGAGATATTTGGGTTTTGGGTATATTTGAATAACTCGGTTAAGATTTTTTTTTATTTTTCAAATAATTTTTAAATTATATATGATTATAGACATAGTTCTTGTAGAATAGCCATTTATAGTAATTGTGCATATAAGTTGGTATATAACATAAAATACACATGAAAAACATGCATTTAATACCATTTTTGTATCTTCCATCATTCTCTGCGGATCAAGATCAAAATAGTATCTATAAACACTAAAACTGTCTTAGTTGAGTTCATTTAATATGCATACGCCACAACTTGATTTTTTTGGTTGGTTCTACAATTCTATTTATACTTTTTTATTTGTGCATTCAAAATTTGGGTTAGGGTGTAATACATTTGAGCAAATATATCTGTAATAAAAAAATCATTCTAATTAATACGTCTCAAATATAGTTTGCATTTGTTATATCTGAAAATTAGATAAGTGATATCTGCAAATTATCAATTGATGCTATAATGTGTTTGTAACATCTTATTATGAAAAAACCATGCAGTGTACGATCCCAAAAACTAAACCGAATAACCCGGTTTCTTATTCAGTTTGGTTATCGGTTATTTTAAATAAAATATCGGAGTCCCCCGAAAACCGAATAAAATAACCAAATTACACACCTAACTACACCTACTATTCTTTTGAGTACCATTGATCAATTGTTCAAAATATTGAGTCACTATTGGAGCCTACGTGTTATGACGAGGCTATCAAGTCTATAACTCAAGTTATTGGATGGTTGTTATGCATAATAAGATGAAATCTTTGCAGAAAAATTTTATTTGTGATTTCGTTCTTGATCCTAAAGGGATTAAGCTAATAAAATATAAGTGGGTCTACAAGCTCAAGGAATCCATTAACCCAATGGGATATATATATATATATATATATATACATATATATATATATATATTCGTGTATTGTCAAACATATTTCTATCGTGCATTGGTGGGTCTGGTTGCTTCTAGTGATTATGAATTAGAGCACCTTCATGCTTCAACAACTTTCTTAAATGGCGAGTTTGAGTACAACTTGAAACTAAGTTGGGTCAAATATGGATTGACCCAAAAATGACATAAAAAAGTCACCACGAACACAATTACCCGAAGTTGACATGTTTAACCCGATTTTATTTAATAAAAATTAGAAAACAAAAAAACATATTTATCTTAAATCTATAAAATAACTAAAAGTAATAAACTAATAATTGGCATTAATGATTTGGATTTTTGGTGGCATTTCAAAATTTAAATATATATGTATAATCTTATAATTGAAAGGATTACATCAATTTTTTGAACATAAGTATATTTTCATTTAAAAGCAAGAACCTTCTCACAAAGGATTACATCAATATTATCTAAGTATATTATGTGAGTTTAAAACAATGCAAAAATGAAATTTCAACATAAAAAACTAATATTTTTAAAAATATATATATAAACCTTTAAAGATTCTTAAGTAACAAAATCTTAATTAGAGGGGTAAAATGATAATTACAAACTAGAAGTAGAGGGGAGGGAATATTTACGAGGGAGATGAATTAGAGAGAGGGTTGTGTTAGAATAACGGAGGAGGAGGGAAAACAAAAAAAATGATTAGAGAAGAGAGAATATTTACAATTTAAGAGGGAAACCGATGTTCTTTTGATTTTTATATTTTAAATATTAATTAAAAAAACTAAAAGAAAAATATTAGAAGTTGTATAAAATATATATAAAAAATTATTTTGTTATATATATACATAATAATAATTTATAAAAATATCTATTAGGTTATATTTACAACTATATATTAATTATGATCAACATCTATAACTAAGTTTTATCGAACAAAGTTGATTGTAATTGATGAATCGCGATTGTAACTAGGTTAAGGTATGATCGTAACTCACAATACTAATCCTTATTCTCCTATTTAAACAAAACTTCATCATTATTGATCAATGTTGACCTTGATTCACTTATGTGAACCAAGTATGACTATAATTGATAAATTGTAATCATTAGTCGCCTATTAAAACAAAGCACGAACTTAATTGACTCATTGTTGACAATGATTGACTTGTGAACAGAGTGTGACTTTAGTTCATTTATCTGACCATTGCCTGAATATCATTGACCTGATGTTGAATATTTTTTTACCATGATTAATTATTTTTAACAAAGCAAGACTTTGATCGTCTGTTGTTGACCGCTATTCAATTCTTTTGAACAAAGTATAACTTATTTGAACAATTTATAATCATATTGTCATGATTCACTTATTTGAACAACTTTGACTTTGATTAATTAGTGTTAACACCGGTTAGCCTAGTTTAAACAAATGTCAGTTTCATTAATAACCTATTTAAGCATTTTTACCATGACTTATCGTTTTGAACAAAGCATGACATTTATTGACATATTTGGTTTCAAGTATGAGTGCAATTGATCAATAACGATTATATTCACCTATTCAAACAAAAGTATGACCTTGATTAACTAATATTGGCCATGAAACAAAATTCCCTATACATATCTCTGATCCACTTAGGGATTCCCCGGTCTAGGTTCGGTATCAAGTACATCTTTTTTTGGTCATCCTCCATAATTAGGCAATATAATGCGTAATAAAAGCTTAGTAAAATTTATACATGAAAAATATTATTTCCCAGAAAATGAGTCAACATGAAACCGTCTAGAAATCAGTTTTTTTCCCCGAAAACACAACCCAAAATTTATTCCACTAAAAAATGGGTCGACACGAAACATGACCCAATCCGAACACTAAATTAAGTGACACGATCTAAACCGGACATGAAAATAAACTGGGTCAAAAACGGATCGACACAAAAACGACACATAAATGGACGCACAATCCATTTAACACGAACACGACTCGAATTGCGAGGCCTAGATTTGAGCACCAAAATTAAAACACACAAAATTTAATCTTCTTTTTTTTCTTGTGCTTTAGACGGCTATGCACCAAAACTAGGGTTTAAACCCTAATCACCATTTAAGCGATGTAATCCTTTTTCTCTTAAGCTTGTAAAGACTGTAGTATTATAGTGTATTGATTATCAGCCTCCTCTGCGCCGTGATTTTTCCCATTTTGGGGTTTCCACGTAAATATTTGTGTCTCTATCTTTGATCCTTTTTTATTATTTTATCATTGGTTGATTGTGGTTGATTATTAATAATAGTTTAATCCTATTCCGCTCAAACTAATATTAGTTGAGTAATTTCAATCCCTAGAAGTTTTGATATTATCTCGGGTCGACACCAAACATGACCCGACCTGAACACGAAATTAAGTGACACGATCTAAACCGGACATGAAACTAAACTGGGTCATAAACAAATCGACACAAAAATGACACGTAAATGGACGTCACGACCCATTTAACATGAACACGGCCCGAATTGCAAGGCCTAGATTTAAGCACCAAAATTAAAACACACAAAATTCAATCTTTTTTTCTTGTGCTTTAGACGGTTACGCACCAAAACTAGGGTTTAAACCCTAATCACCATTTAAGCCTTGTAATCCTTCTTCTCTCAAGTTGTAAGGACTGCAGTATTATAGTGTATTGATTCTCGGCCTCCTCCGTGCGGTGATTTTTCCTATTTTGAGGTTTCAGCGTAAATCTCTATGTCCTTTTTCATTATTTTATTATTAGTTAATCGTGGTTGATTATTATTGATAATTTAATGCTATTCTGGTCAAACTAATATTAGTTGGGTAATTTCAATCTTTGAAAGTTTTGATATTATCCTAATTTTGACACACCTCTTATAAATAAGATTAGGAAAAAGTTAATGTCAAAGACCTTGAGCTTCGTGCCAAAGACGATTACCAAAGGTAAGAGTCGCAACGTATGTGATTTCAGCTTTGGACTATTTATCAACACGGTCGAGTATGTACTATTCAAGTCTAAGAAATTCGTCACTTGTACATTTCTCAGCTCAAGCAAGAAGAATTCTAAAGAACCGAAGATCTTTGAAGACTCTCGCTCGCATATGTTATCTATTACGAGCAGGGGTGTCTTTGAGGGAGTGCAGTAGGTGCGGCTGCACGGGGGCCATGTTTCAAAGGGGGCCCATATATATATTATAATTTTTTAAAGCCCGCAATTTAAAAAATAAAATTTTAGAAATCTCATGTTTTGATTAATATATTAAAGAAATGAACATGTTGATTGAATACTTCAAGAAATTCAGAGAAACAAAGTTATTTAATGCTATTGATAATGCTTAGGAACTTGCTATGGAAATGGATATTGATCAGGTATTCCCTCGGAAGCGTCAAGTTCGTAAAAAAAAATAATTTAATGAAAACCGAAGTGATCAAGATGTCTTATTTTTAGCTCATGAGAATTATAAAGTTAATTATTTTTATATATTGTTGATCAAGACGGTGTTTCTTTTAAAACTAGATTAAAAATATACAAAGAGTATGGAAAAACATTTAGTTTTTTGTTTCCTAAAAAGTTGAAGGAATTTGATAACAAAAATCTTAAGTCATGTTGTAGTCGTCTTGAATTTGTATTTAAGTAGAATGAACAGCCAGATCTTGATGCAAATAAACTTTATATAGAGTTGAAACTGTTTGACACATTTTTGTCCGAGAAAACTATCCGACCTAAGTATATCTTAAAATACTTGAAAGAAGTTGATTGTTTTCCATGCAATTATTGCATATAGGTCACTATTCCAGTAAATGTTGCATCTGCACCAAGAAGTCCCTCAAAATTTAAGTTGCTGAAATCCTAATTACGGTCCAAAATATTACAAGAAAGGCTTAATGAATTAGCAATGATAGCGGTTGAGAACGATAACTTGGAGAGTATTGATTACAAAGAGCTAATTTATAATTTTGCTTCCACTAATGCAATGAGAATTTCACGGTTCATGTAACTATATAGGATAAACTATTTTACTACCTTTCTTTTGTTTTAGTTTTTGATATAATAAATATCGTAGTATTAGCGAATTTTTGCTTATATATATATATATATATATATATATGTGTGTGTGTGTGTGTGTGTGTGTCTCTCTCTCTCTCTCTGTATAAGGGGCCTATTTTTTCATTTTGTACAAGGCCTCCAAAATTCACGAGACGCTCCTGATTACGAGCCAATGGCGGTGGAAGCGAAGTCCACTCTATCATAATAGAATCCTCATTCTACTAGGCCATTCATATGGTATCTCATCTTCTCTCTCTTACCCAAGTGTCACATCACTTTTTTCTTCCTTTTGTCTCTCTTACTCAAAAACCTAGTATAGTCTAACCCAGATTAACTCATCTTCTCTATCTTACCCGAATAACGGTTATATTTAAAAATAAATAAATAAATTATCGGGTGTGGGAAGCCGAAAGGCTACCCGTTAGATAGCAAGGGGTACCGCCGTTACCAGCCTTACCCGAAAAACCAGATAGGGTTTAGGCCGCCCACTACTGGTGGACGTAGGTGTTATACAGAAGTCCGTAATATATGTATATACTTAATATGCTACCACATGTCATGCCATAAGCATGATTTCTCATACCGTTTCTCTCTACTCATATGGGTGGCGTTAGAAGTCTCATTAAATTTAATTATAACAAATACCTATAAATTAATTAATTATTTTATGACCGTCAAATAACTTCAAAGATATATATTAGGTCTTAAAGACGGAGTCTCTCTTTAATGTTGTAGCCTCCCTACCAAACACCAAACACCAAGCACCAAATACCTAACGCCAAACACAAGACTCCAAATCCAGAATACGGCATGTTTATAGATTGAAAAATAATATATTCTCCTACTATTTCTTTCTATTTCATCCTTCTACTTATCACAAGATAATATGTCGAACCAACTAATTTTCTTTACTTGTCCCCTTCATTGATTTTTACACTTGTATTAATCTTATAAATAGGAGAAAATAGTATAAATATATATCACCTCTCTTGTAAATTATGTACTCCACTTTTTTAGGCAGAAGAATAAAAAGTCAACATGTGCCACACTAAAAAATTGATTGCAAGTCTTTTTAGGACACCAAAAGCAATGAAAGGCTGGTTCTGGTTGACCTTAGGAATTCAAATTTGAACTCCATGCCAAGAGGAAGAGCTCAAACCATTGACCTTTTCTATTTCCTTTTACCTATTTGTACTTTCCTCTTTTGGGTTAGTTTAAAAAAACCAACTAATCTTTATACATAATTTTACTTCCTTCTTTATTTAGTTACCAAAAACCTAAAGTGGACAAGTCAAGTTAAGCAACACTACCTAAATAGAAATTTAATTTAACAAGTAGCACTCATATAGAATAATATGATTTCGGAAAAAGAAACACCGCGTATACAATTTTGATTGATGATTCGGAGTACCCGTATCAAATAGCTACATCAGTGTTGTATTACAAGATATAAAAGTATAAGTATGAAACAATCATGCTATTTAGGATCTTGAAAAACAAAGTGGCTATTACAAAAGAGAAAAGTCAAGTGTGAAACAAGCATGCTATTTGATGTACTTTAGGATATTGTAAGTCATGGATGTTCACACAAGGAGGTGTTTGTTAAATTGGTTGACTTGCAAAAATTCAACCTTTCTTTAATCAATGAATCAAAGTCAACTATTTCTTTAATCTTCCTACCTATACCACTTCAACAACTCATTTTATCTACACCACCTAATATCTTTATTCTTTCATTTATTTCCTTCCAACAACTAAATATAATCACATAATTCTTTACTAAAACCAAAAGAATACACACAAATGACAAATGATGATCACTTGGAATAATTATATCTCACTTTATACTTTAAGCAACCATCGTTTAACCGAGCTCATTTATTTTGAATGTTTGGGCACTATTCAACTTTTAAACTAAAATATACAATTTAAAGATTTTTTAAGGAAGGAACATTCCATTACAGTAAATATATCACTGTTTATATCATATAATTTTTATACCTGTCTATACGAGATTAGATACTGATGTTGTTGTTGTATTTGTAACATTACACTTAGTATAGACAATCATTGCATATGTTAGAATCCTATATTTTCTTTATTTTGAATGTTTGAGCACTATTTGAAGCATAACATGTTCAACCTTAACTAAACTAGACAATTTAGAGACTTTTTTATGTATATATATCATACATTTCTTATATTTTCTTTATTTGCAAAAATTATTCTATTTTGAATCAATTGAATAAAAATAAAGGAAGATGATATTTTCACTCATAAAGTTGATTCATCCAAGACAAATATATGCTTCACTCACTTAATTATAACATAGCTTTAAGGTGTTATACCTTTAATGGATGAATCAAATTTATAAATAAAAAAATCAACTTATAAAAATAGATGCAGAAGGTAATAATGCAATGTATGGATTTGAATCAAAGAGTAAACAATATTCATCATTCATGTTCTTGCAATCAAGAAATCTTGAAACAACATTTACATCACTGGTTTCAACAACCTCAGATTCTAACATCATTCTAACTGCAATTGAAAAACTTTCTTCTATATAAAATTCTGACAACGATTCCGAGTCTGTACGAGTTGACTCGCTATAATCATCTTCCACATCTACATCTGTATACAAATTCTGTTGCGAAATATCTGAATTTCTATCAATTTGATTGATTCTGACTGTGATCCAATCTTCTTCATCAACCCAATTTGGCAACGAAGAACTCACAAAAGGAGTTGCTTCCACCAATTGCCTTATCCTATCCACCGGAGACTCGCCGGAGAGATTTGTGAATAGGGTCAGATCTGGAGAAGCATCTGCGACTTCAAAAGAATCCCAGAATCCTTGATCAAGAATGCTACTTGGAGAATTTTTTGGAAAATTTTCAAAGTTTTGTGAATTACAATCGGAATTAACAAATGCGTGTTGAAGAAGTTCGTTTGCCTTCCATCTTTCATTGGCCTTCATTTGAAAACAATTTTTCAAAAAATCTTTCGCTTCCACTGATAAACTCGCCGGAATTAATGGTACATCGCCGGAATACCCGATTCTGTATAAAGCAGAGACAGGATCTTTAATATCTGGCCACGGGTTACAACCGGTCGCCATTTCGATTACCGCACACCCAAGCGCCCAGACATCAGCTGCAAACCCCTGTTCTTCCCCTCGTGCAACCTCTGGTGCCATGAAAACCGGTGTACCGGAAATTGCAGAGGATGTATCTCCACAGAATTTAGCACAACCCAGATCACCGATTTTGACACCATCGCTTGCTACCATCAAATTCTGGCACTTGATATCACAATGCACCAGATTATTGGAGTGAAGATAATCTAACCCATGTAGAATCTGATGAGTATAAGATCTGATCAAACACTCGTCAAGACATCCTCCTTGTTTCTTGATAATGTCGGAAATTGTGCCACAGGGCGCGTACTCCATGAACAAATTGTACATTGGAATGTTGCTAATATAATCAACATCAAACCCGATGTACTTGATAATATAAGGGGATTGTAATTGAGAAAGAAATTGTTGCTCTTTCTGTAAGAACAGAGAGGAAGAAAGCTGGGCGGACTTGACAGCAAAACGATCTCCGGCAGCCGTGGTGGCGAGGGAGACGGTGGCGTAGGAGCCACGGCCGATGATGGGACCTCTTTTCCAGTTCATTAGAGAGAGAGAAAGACAAGGTGCTGAAATAGTGAAGTGTGTGGAAGGTGGATTATCATACTTGTATATATTGGGTTTGGGTGTATATAAATAATTTTGGAATTATAAATTAAATATTGAATTGAAAAAGGGAGAATAGAGAAGTTGTGATTGGACCACGTGGCATACGGAGAGGGTTTGGCCGACGGTGGGCGGCGTTTGCTTGGCTTCAAATAAAGCCATTCACATGAAAACACGTGAGCACGTGGAGTTACTGCGACATCAACGCTTCTTAGTTTTCACTGTCGCAGGTTTTGCGTGACAAGTCATATTTAAATTGCGGCGCCGGCTGGTTTTACCGCCGTGGTAAAAATTTGCTTGCCCGTCTTCTTTTTACTGAAGTGAAATGTTACCGGAAGAACAGTGCGGTCTGTTTGAATTTATTAACTTTAATAAAATAAATGAATAAAAATAATTATTTGAATAAATTAATTTTCATCCTTGATAATTTGTTTTTCAAGTATGACATTTTTTTGAAACGGAGTATTATTTATTGATATCAAATTTAAAAAGTGTAGTGGAGAACAACCATATGTTCTACAAGTTAAAATCATCTTCAATAGTAAACATCCATAACTTTTATAAATGATAATTAGTCATCATATCAACATAACTAATTCATAACTAAATAGCGTAGTGGTAACATTTATAACTATCGTCACTGGATTTATATATAATTATTTATCTTAATTTCTATTGTTAAAGTAAAAATAAAATAAATAAAATAGATAACGAAGGGAGACACCTCGTTACCACCATAACTAGCCACCCAAATAACATTTTGGCAGTAATAGAAATAACCATAGTTATCAATTGTTATATAGGTTATTATTAGCTTTAACGTGCACCCATTGCGGGGTCTCTAAGAAAAATGTGAATAGCCCATCCACAAAGTTAGAAAATACAACAAGATCGATATAAAAACTAGTGTAATACATTTTGTGGTGCTTGAAAGTTAAAAAAGTATTTATATGACTAATATATTGGTTTTTCTATATAATGTTTTAGAAAAATGCTACAAAATTATGAAAGTTGATGTTTCTAACATATAACTATAAATAAAAAATAAATAATGTAAAAAACAATAGAATTTGTTCGTCACATGACATAACATATGATACGAGTAGATAGAATGGTACATGGAAGATGGAAAAAAGTTTCTATTTCCAAAATTAAGATAACATCTTATATATAACTTTAGTCATTCCAACATTGTTCATTCAAAATGCTCTAAGTTAAATCCGTTTCAAATAAAATATTCACAAAAAATATAACATCAAAATACATCGTTTAATAAAAAAAATTATGGCATTGCATATGCCTGAATTTTACAAAAGGAAATAAAAGTAGAACTACTTGAATCGATATGAGTAAGTTTGACTCAAAAAACCTTCAACTATTTTATTAGAGGAAATGATCCATGTAGTTAATTATCTAACTTAGGTGATTAGCACTTATATACAATGGAAGATATTTATGTCATCTAACTATTTACTTGTATGAATTTTTTTCCCATTTTATTGTCGTCGAAGGTTATTCTACAATGCTCAAAAAAAAGTTAATTCATTACTGAGTATTGACTTGCTAGATTTTTCAAAGATTCAAAACTACGTCAAAACTGGTTAACTAGAGTGTACCATATATTGGTTATCCATTTATAATAACCCTAATGCATGCATATTAAAAAGACACGTTTAGAAATTTTATATAATTGAAAACAGGAAAAATTTCACACAGGGACCCAAATATCAACTCATAATTTTTAAAGGGTTCATAATTTTTTATAAGATATGAATAAATGCCTTTCTATATAAATAACTTTTTATTTAATTATTAAAAAATTTAAATATTATAAGCAAGTACTCTTATTGTTCCCTTTTGAATATGAAATCATATTGCACCTTCCAATATGTTGAAAGGATGGGAACCACGATACGCTACCCCAAACCAAAATTTGATTTTTTTTTTTTTAAACAAGAGGTCAACCAACTTGACTTTTCTTAATTCAAAGGATTTGACTTTTACATCTTGAGAATAGTAAGAATAGTGAGCAGTGTACCTTAAGTTGCATACTTTCATGTTCATTTAATCTAACAACATGTGAGTTAAAAAAAAGTTATTATAAGTTCAAATTTCCACCTTGAGCAACTATTACATACCACTATTTTCAATTTATAATAAAAAAGAGGCATAAACACACATATAGGGAGGAGTATTTGAAAAAATAAAAATTATATTAAATAATGACTTATTCAACCGGATGTAATTCACGGTTGTTTAAATATATAAATGACGAAAATAACATAATTAATGAGTCATTACTGGTGTTACAAATTATTGTCGCAGTTCTCGTACAAAAAACAGTTCTTGTTTGAACTCTTTCTCTCTCTCACACACTATATACAGGGAGGGTTATTTAAAAACCATCTTTATTGCGAGTATCGTGAGAACCAATCTTGACCCTTGATTAAAATAAATCAATAACTAATAATTTTGACGGCTCATTAACGAGGGGTATTTAAAAAAAGCGAGCCTCATTGAATAATAATTTATCCACTCGGACGTAATTCACCGTTAGGTAAACATATAAATAACCAAAATACACATATAAATGAGTCATTTTAACCACCATTAATTACTTATTAATAAAAGCATTTGATCATTTATATTTATCCAAAAGTGAATTGTGTTTGAGTAAATCCTTATAAATTAACGAGACTTGATATTTTCAAAATACCACTCATGATTAACAAGACTTGATAAATTAACGAGACTTGATATAAATTAACGAGTCATTAGCATTATTAGTTATATATTGATTTATTTTAAGGGCAAATTGCGCGAAAATACAATAAACTATGTCAATATTGTCATTGTATGCAACCAACTTTATTTTGTACCTAAAAATACTAACAACTTACAATTTTGATTCATTGTAAGCAACCGGTGACCTGATTATCAGGTTACCGGTTTTTCACATGAATTTTGATTTTTTTTAATTAGCAAATTCATATGTTCTTGCTTTTCTTCAAGGTTCATCTTCATGTTCTTCTTTTTTAAACTAAAAACATAAAAATTGTGTGAAACATGAACAACAACCTTAAATTCAGTTCCCAAATATGAAGAAATCAAATCCGGAACACATGAAGATGAAGATAAGCACATAAAACCATTACGACCAAATGAAGCTTTCAAGAACAAAAAAACAAACATCCTTTTGTGTTCTTTTACTGTAAACAGGTCCAAATCTTCAGAAACCGAAATCTCCAAACATGATACGAAATCCCAAATCAGATAATAAATCAATCGAAGCCCTAAACCTCCAAATATGCTACAAAAACCCAAATCTTGAATCTTCCAAGAAATCAGTGGAAGACCTTACAAGAAATCGATTCTCATTGAAGCCATTTTGCAAACAGATCTCGCAAACCCTAACCTGGAAACACAGACTGAAATCATGAACAAGAATAGTAAACCTTAACCTCGTCGAGTACAAGATGAAGCAACAAATTCATAATCAGATGAAACCCCAAGAACCCTAAATCAATTTCCGGAAAAGAACAAAGAATCACAAATCGTAAAGAAGATGAAACCCTCGATTGAGCATCACCAGATAACAAAGAAACGTATGTAGAACCGATGATCTTGTGAAACCTGGAGATTTTGGGGCTTTTTGAACAAATTTGGTTTCTTTCAGCATCATGTATATGTATTATGAATCTAGAGATTTTAGGTTTATTTTTAACAAATTGATTTCGTGTGAAACCTACAATGAACTAATATTTATACCCAAGCTAATTCAATGTTTTAAAAAGTAAAAATAAAAAAATAAAAAAATAAAGATAACTGGAATCTGGAAAACTTCACCGGAATCTGAAAAAACTCTACCGGAAACTGGAGATGTCACAAGAAACCGGTTGTTAGAGAGGTGACCTGCAATAGTAGGTCATCTTGTATACAATGAATCAAAATTGTAAGTTGTTTGTATTTTTAGGTACAAATAAAGTTGGTTGTATACAATGACAATATTGACATAGTCTGTTGTATTTTCGCGCATTTTGCCCTTATTTTAATCTAAAGCTTAAATTTGATTAACACACTAACACACATATATATATATATATATATTTATGTGGTTGTAATATATATATATATATATCTATACTATTATATAAAGTATTTAAGCTTTTTTCTTAAAACTTTTAAATTTTAAGTCACTTAAGAAACTATTCTACCCTCAAATACCAAAAACTGATTCCATAAAATAAACTTAATAACATTCATTTATCATAAATTCCAGAATATTCACTTTTCATAGATTCCATAGCAAAACTTACGAAACAGAATATTCTATAAACTTAATAACATTCCATAAATTCCAGAAAGGGAAAATATATAATATTCGCTTTTCACCTGCTAAATAAAAATTACAAAATTACATCTAAATTTCATTTTCTTTTCACATGCTAAATAAAAATTACAAAATTACGTCTTGTGTGTCCTCTTGATTAATACCTACCAAAACAACTTCTTACAAATCATTTTTATTCACCGTCACCGCATTGCGCGGGTACCTCGTTAGTATATATATATATATATATATATATATGTATATTGATACATGTGTTTGTGGGAGAGTGTAAACCTTTGAAAAAAATACAATGATTATTGTTGTTTTAAATATCTAATTTTTAATTAGGAATGAAAGTGTTAAAATTCTTTCACTTCATATTAAAAAAAGAAATTTTGCATGTGAAAATGTGTTTATTGGTTTATGTAGGAGGACAAATCTTCCATGTGAATAGGGCAAGAGCAATTAATGCCAATGAAACACCTACCAAAATGCCTCATATATATATAATATAAAGTTTCTTCAAAATATGCTCCATGTGACTTCAATTTTATAGTATTAAAACTAATGGTATATTCAATAAAATAGTTTTAGCCTAAACAAGAATAAAAAATAAAAAATACCGAACATGATGCTAAAATCTATAAACATTCGTTTGTAATCGTATAGCGGATTACAAAGGCTGATTCAGAAATTTGTAATTAATTTTACTTAGGACAATTAATACAAATTATTTTCTAAATTTCTTTTTGATAGTGTGTTTATATTTTCATCTAAATTTTAGCTACGATTATTAATACATAAACATGTTAGATTCAATTTTATATAATAAACATTTCACAGTAATTAAATGTTTAAAATAGTTTTTTATAAATAACAAAACTAACAAAATTCAAACTTTAGATCATAATTCAATCTGAATAGAGAAACTTTTGTTAAATTTTATCTTTAATAATGACATATAAAGATTATGACTAGTTTGAGGTTTTTTTTTTAAAATTTAATGTCTTATTAGTAAAGTTTTTAAATTGATGTACTTAATTATTTTATTTAAAGTTATGCTCTTATTAATACAAGATGTTTTCTAGATTTCTTATTATAAATATATATAAACATTACGATAACTTTAAAAAAATTAGAACCTTCAGTTTCTTAGTTGGTAATAAATTTTACAAACAAGACCGTAAATAAAAAAATAAAAACTCAAACTCGTCCTATTTTTATATATCTTTACTGGATGAATTCACAAAAATTCTATATATAGGTTGAATTTATGATTTAAAGTCTTATACTTGGTTTAGTTTTTTCTTATAAAAGAGATTCTAAACTTTTAGTTATTATAAAAATGTTTATTAGTATCTTGTATTAACGGTGCTAACTAAGATTTAGAAAAAAATATAGAAAGATTGTTAAAAGGAAAGGAACTTATATTAATAATAATAAGTAATATTTAAAAGAAAATATGGAAACATATCCAATACTTTTGATTTTTAAGCGGGTAGGTGTTTTAGTAAATTAAGGGTGTCAACTTAGACTGCCCCTTGTAATATTACTAGCATTTCATTCCTGCATTGTAGCATGGTATGATATTTTTACTTTTTTATAAGATTTCAATTCAATGTGTTAACAATCTAGAGGAAGAAGAATATGATTATCAATTATATGTGTTTTTATACTAACTTAAAACTTATTGAACACTTAAGTTTAAAGAACGAGAATCATGTTTTTGTTAGTTTATATAAATAAATACTAGCTTAACATCCCGTGTATAAATACGGAGACGGTTAAAGTAAATTTTAAATGTTTATGGTGTTAAAGAGTACTAACATTTATATAGTAAAACAATTATAAATCATAAATAAGAGTATAAAATCTCTTAAAATAAGGGTAAATCTATTAGAAATCAGAAATTCATACATAACATCTTCATCAAAAAAATTTATAGAACCTCTTTATAACAAATTTGATTTATTTTATTTAATTCAACTGGTATACGTGTTTACATAAATAACCAAGATGGTAGGTAGATGTATCTACTAATGACTTGGATTAACGTTGTTATTAAGATATTTATGTATTAACAAACTAAATCATCAAAAGATTTGCATTTGAGGAAACAACTTATTGGTAAAGCTATTTGAGAAATAAAAAGAGATGATTAATAGAAAAAATTCTAGAAATAGACTTATGACATCAGAATAAATATTTTTAATATATATTAAAATTGGTTTTTGTTTAATCATTTTAGTTTACTTCTTTTTGAACATCACAAAACAAAATATCCCAAAAGTGCCAAATCTGCCACAAGTAGAGATAGACCACAGGCAGCAAAAAAACATGCAACCAAAAATTTGTACATCTGATTCCAGCCCAAGAGTTATTAAACAATGATGGGCAACATCCAGCCTAGAAGGCCCAAAAAGTAAAACAACACCAAAAGTCCAAATCATTGTTAAAGACTTAAGACTCAAGAGGGAGGTCAAGATGATTATAATCCATGACTAAAAAATGAGTTATTAACATGTTACAAATAGTTTTTTGATAAAAAAATATTCTTGTTTAAACCCCCTCTCTCTTTCTCTCTCTCTCTCTCTCTCTCTCTATATATATATATATATATATATATATATATATATATATAGAGGAGGGTTCATTTGAGAACTATTTTTAATACGAGAACCGCGAAAATCAATATGGACCAATCAACTTAGATAATGTTTTAATAACCTTATTTATATCAAAATGACAAAATTGTAATTAAAAAAAGTATATATACGCATGTTGTAGGAAATATATATCAAATTATTTATTTATATATTTGAAAAAGGCGGCTGCCTTTTTTATTGTAAAAATATTTTAATTTTTTTCTTTTTTTTAATATTTATAATTTGAAAAAAAACCTTTATTTATTTATTTATTTATTTTTTTCTTTATCTCATTCTCTATGTATTAATCACAACCATTTATGTTTTTTTTAATTTTAGTATTATATTAGATACTTATACCCCATCGATCTTTTTTGTTAGAATTTTTTGAGTTAGAAATGAGTTTGACTAAACAAACTTTTAGTTACACGTGCATAAGAGTTCTAAACGAAAACAAACAGAGGCTTGTTTGTGTTCTTTCATTTAATTTTAGACGAAC
The DNA here is from genome assembly GCA_038502395.1 of Dittrichia graveolens. Classification (NCBI taxonomy): domain Eukaryota; kingdom Viridiplantae; phylum Streptophyta; class Magnoliopsida; order Asterales; family Asteraceae; genus Dittrichia; species Dittrichia graveolens. The sequence continues at coordinate 79,141,418 of JARJIL010000005.1, read as the reverse complement.
AAAAAAACGAACATGGACGATATTATCCTTTCGCTTAATTAAACGAAAGAACATAAACGTTCATTCATTTATGTTCATGAACATTCGGTCATCCGTTTGTTTATGTTCATTTATATTATATATATTTATATTATATGTGTATGTGCGTATATATAGTGTTTATTTATGTTTAATAATGTTTGGATTTGCATTATAACGTGTGTTTTTTCGTTTACGTTTGTTTATTATTTAAAAACGAACATAAATGTAAACGAACGATCCAATCTTTTAAATAATTGAACCCAAATACTCGTTCGTTTCTCGTTTATTTATTCAGCTAATGTTAAACGAATGGACACGAACACAGAATTCCGTTTGTGTTCGTTTATTTGTTCGGCTAAAGATAAACGAACGAATACGAACAACTCCCGTTCGTGTTCATTTGGTTCATTCATAGCCTTAGCAATGAGATTGACTAAGTCAACTTTGAGTTGCACGTGCACACATGCATCTAGGTATACATGTGCATGTGCATATAGGGGACGGTTCATTTGAGAACTATTTTTATTGCGAGAACAGCGAGAACCATTTGTAGCCATTGATCATAATTAATCAAATGTTTATATTAAGTGTGGCAAACATGTAACTAATTCAAAACACAACCGTCATTTTTAGCTTCCAAAAATGCTGGGAGGGTATTTTAGACAAATAGCCTAATTAAAGGTGGGGGACCACTTACCCCAATGTTTTAAAACTAAAAAATCTACCAAACGCAAAAGTATTAAAATACGAAAATTATACCAAATTAACGAGAAAATTATACTCTTTAATATGACATCCATATTGCTATACTTTTTCAAAGAAATTTTTTTCATTTTTGCTGGGTTTTTTTTCAACACAGCATTAGATATTTGCACATGTGCACATACCACTGTCTTTTTTCCTAGCACATGTGCATATAGGTGCACATATGCAAATTACAATAGGTGCACATGTGCATATATCACTGTCTTTTTTCCCCACGCTCTTCATTCATGAATTCCATTATCCAAAATGAACGGCCAAGGTTGGTTCTCGTTTGAGCCCTCCCATATATATATAGAGGCAAAAGTTCGAACGAAAACTGTTTTTCGTAGAGAACCGCGGGAACAAATCTTAGCCGTCCGATTCCCCCTCCTTCAATTGGATTGCCCACCTATGAATTTCTTACATGCACCGTGCCACACTCAATCCCCCCACGTTCTTCATACATGAATTCCATTATCCAAAATGAACGGTCAAAATTGGTTTTCGCAGTTCTTGTACGAAAAACAGTTCTCGTTTGAACCATCCTCTCTCTCTCTCTCTCTATATATATATATATATATATATATAATTGAGTTAAAACGTAAAGAGTTTTAATGTAAAAAAAGGTATGAAGAATTAGAAGAGTGACACATAATTATAAATAAAGGGTATTTTAGGTACACCATAGTTAATGTTTTTTTGAATGATTTTACCACAAAGTTACGTTTACCTTCTAGTTAAGTCGTTATGACATGGTTAATACATCCTAACATCTCCCTTACCCTCTTAATACCGTGTCCAAACACCCATTTCTCTCTACATCCTTTAAACCAAACGCTCCTCACCTATTCTCTCTCTCTCTCTCTCTTTCTCTCTCTCTACAACCTTCACCCTCACCTCCACCGCCACCATAACCACCACCACCGAACCTGTCGCCACCACCATAACTACGACCACCTTCACGTCTACTTGCTAAAGAGGTTAAAGATAAATCAACTTATAAAATCATAAAAAAAGTAAAGGATTAACAAAAATCAAACTAAACTTTATGCTTATATCATTAAAAAGAACTTGAATGGTTAAACTGGAACGTGAGTGAAACTTTTATTATTAAACTATTTTAACCCTTATTTTAACTAAAAAGATGGGATAAAGGTCAAGAGATTAAAAGATTACCTTGTCAGAGTTTGAAAGATGGGAGAAAAAAAGTGACGTGACGCTAATATACATGACAAAAGGAAAAGAGGGTCATTCCCATTGCTCTTAGGAACCTCCATTTATAGTTGGGAAACTTGAATTCTAGTTATTCTTATGCTCTTAATGGTTAAGAATCCGGAACCATTCTATGGAACTGTTGAGAACAAAGTTGATCGAGAGAGATCACCCCGGTTATTCCCTGAAAGAAGGAACAACAGAAGTCATTTTCGACCAAGGGCCGAAAATCAGTGACTCTATATTGATTACTTGTGTGTTCCTTATTTTCCATTGCTTGTTTTGCCAATTAATATTTGAGGTTTGGGCTTTGATTTTAAGAAAGGATGGGTTAAAGAAGAAATTAAACATGAATCTTTAGACTTCATTGGTATTCAAGGAAAAAATGTCCTTTGATCTGAAAATTTGTTTCATGCATTTTAGGTTCTGGATGCTAATTTGATTCTGTATCAAGTGCATCTGTAGGTTTATCATGTGAACCTTAATAGTTATTACTTTAGAATAAACAGATTTTCTCTTTAAATGCAAACTTGATTCTAGTTTAATTTCTAGTTACAAACAATGATCGAACAACTTCTCAAACATGTGCGAACCTTCTTTTAATCTTTGTTCTTTGATTCTAGTTTAAAATTTATCTAACTGTTTAGATTTTAATTCCTTATTAAACATTTGTTTTTTTTTAGTTAATTGGTTAGCAGGTAACCACTTGGATTTTGCATATTATTTTTGGTTAATTGGTATTTACATATTAATCGTTTACCGATTGATTTTATATATTCTAGCTTGTTATTATGTGATTAGTAACTTTAAGGGCCCCTTTATTGGTTTTGCCCAGAGCACCGAAAATATCTGAGATGGCCATGCTAAAAAGCAAAAGTTAAGAGTATTCCTTATTTCTCAACACCTTCTGGACTTCAATCCATAGACTTGGCCTTGGACATGATTGCCTGTGAACGCCGTCTAATTCTTCTAAAATCGATTTTACGATTTTGGGCCTGAAACATTTATTTTGGGCCTATAATTCAATGTTGGGTCTTGAGTCGAACAGGCTTGAACAGTATTTGGAGTTCCAACTTCAACGAATCACATGTTAAATGCACTTTTTTGCTAAGGCTGGCGATATGGATCGGGTTCGTATCATTTGGATTCGGGTTTGTTTTATGTCGGCCCAATTTTAATCCATTTATTTTCGTGTCAGGTTTGGGTCGGGTCATTTTTTTTCATGTCGGGCTTGTGTCGACCCATTTAGGCCAAATGTGATCGACGAGTATTTTTTCGGTTTTCGAATGCGGTTTTCCGTTTCAACTACAATCTTCTTTATCAATATGTCAAATTCCATGCTTGTTTTCTAAATTTCGGTAGAGTTTCGAAATAATTTTCGTTTATATTCTAGCTTAAATATTCAATGTTGATTTGATTGTATTCGAACTTTAAATTCGGTATTTGTTTCGGTTATATTTGAATTTTGATTTTACATTTTTATTCAACTTATATAAATGAATATAATAAAAATTATGATGTACTATTATTCTATCAAGTACCAATAAATACTGTGATTAAACAACCGAATACTTTAAAATTATTCATCATTAAATAGAATTATGAATCGAATTCAAAATACTAAAGCAACACTTATCAAGTAATCAAATATAAAAGTATAAAAATCATACAGTCAAAATAACAAATAATAAAATGCCGTACTATTGTTTTAACTATAAATCTTTTATTGTTTATTTTAAGTTTTTAATGTTTAAGGGTTTTATACTTTTGTTTGGCAGGTTTTATTTGTTTTAACTATAAATCTTTTATTGTTTATTTTAAGTTTTTAATGTTTAAGGGTTTTATACTTTTGTTTGGCGGGTTTTATTGCTCTAAGATGTCACTCCATTATTTGAATTCACAATCTTCTTTTTAAAATCTAAATTATAAGTATTAAATAAAATTTTATAATGTTATAGTTTGACTCTAAATTGGGTCATGCGAGTCACTTTTGGGTTGTGAGGTTGATCCTAACCCGACCCATTTATTTTGTGTCAACCTACTTTTGATTCGTTTCGGCTTTGCGTCACTTTTTTTGTGTGAGATCCAGGTCAGGTTTCATGTCGATCCAAAAATTGAAAGCCTTACTTTCCTTAGGATTTCAAGATTTAAGCAATGGGTGCCTTTAGACGATAAATTTCTTAAACCTCTTTTATGTCTGCAGGAAATTAAGTTCGTGGTTTGGAATTCCACGGCACTAAATGTTAGTCGAATATATCATATATATTCCAATATTTTGTATTTATCATTCTTTCCATTTATCCTTTCCTCCATTGTAGGAAAGTTGGTTTTGTACATGTATATATATATATCGATTGAATGGAATGGAATGTATATCGATTGAAAGTTGGTTTCCTCACCTATTGTTTGGGTATTTCAGTCACTCGGAATTCTACTGGCATGTTTTTATCTCAGCAAAAGTATGCGGAATCTAGTTTGAGTCGAGCTAAAATGGTAAATTGTAAACCCGTCTCAACTCCCGTGGATACCAACTCCAAGTTGAGTGCCACAGATGGCCCTCTTTTACCGGATTCAACGACTTATCGCAGCCTTGCAGGTGCCCTGCAATACTTGACTTTCACTCGCCCAGATATTGCCTACGCGGTTTAGCAGATTTGTTTATTTATGCATGCTCCACGGGAACCACATTTCAACGCCTTGAAACGCATTCTTCGCTATCTTAAAGGTACCATACACTTGGGCTTACAACTCTATCCTTCCTCTTCTAGTCAGCTAGTTGCTTATACGGATGCTGACTGGGGTGGGTGCCCTGACACACGTCGTTCAACCTCCGGCTATTGCGTTTTCTTGGGCGATAACCTAATCTCCTGGTCTGCAAACGCCAACCAACACTTTCCCGATCCAGTGTGGAGGCAGAATATCGTGGAGTTGCTAATGCTATCGCCGAATCTTGTTGGTTGTGCAACTTATTGCTAGAACTTCATACACCACTACAACATTCCACACTCGTTTATTGTGACAATGTGTCCGCCGCCTATCTATCCGGGAACCCCGTTCCACATCAGCGGACCAAGCATATTGAGATGGATATTCACTTTGTACGAGAAAAGGTTGCATTAGGACATGTTTGTGTGTTGCACGTCCCATCCGCCTATCAGTTTGCGGATATCTTTACCAAAGGTCTTCCTCGCAAGTTATTTGTTGATTTTCGGAACAGCTTGAGCATCCGCCCTTTTCCTGCTCCAACTGTGGGGGGATGTTAGTCGAATATATCATATATATTCCAATATTTTGTATTTATCATTCTTTCCATTTATCCTTTCCTCTATTGTAGGAAAGTTGGTTTTGTACATGTATACATATATATCGATTGAATGGAATGGAAGAGGTGAGGATTTGACACCATTTAACACTAAAAATATAGAGGTAAGCATGATCACCGAGTAAGCGAACCATAACCAACAGAACGGAACCATCTTAACCAAAAGTTAACTAAAACCAAACTAGCAACCAAAGAACCGACCAACGATATTGTCCGCTTTGGGTTGTCCCTCACGGCGATAAAAAACGTCAATTGGTAAGAGTAAGATTCCCCCTCCTTATAAGGAGGAAGAATCCCCCTTGCCTCACCGATGTGGGATGCTTCTGCATTGCTACAGGAGCGGTAGGTTTAAGAGTCGCGGATTTACCCGGCTCGAGGGAACGATGAGCCCCATAAACCCAACACAAACCATATTAACTGAACCGATCCACTTAGATTTATATTTCTTAAAAAGAATTGCGAGTAGTGTTTTCTATTCAATTGGTGTTGTCTCTCTTGTCTCGATCGATTCCTTCCTTTTGAGTAATGTAGAAAAAAAATCTGATAGAAGTATGCGGGTTCTCTGTCGTCTGTTGTTGGTTTCAAATTCTACAAAACTTGTTCAACGATTGCTTGCTAATTAATAATAGAGACATCTGTCGATATTAGCTACGACTATGACAGTGACTTAAGAGACAAATTAAGTTGACTCTCTCAGCATTTTTTGTTCTAAAAATTATGAAAAAAAGTTAAATAAATAAATAAAACATATATCGATAACATGTATACGGGATGGTTTGCTTCACAAACGTGGTGATGATGAAGAGTAGAAGTCCTATAAGAACACCATCTTAGTGCTACTAATTACTTAATATTAATACTAACTCAGTTACTGCAAGGTTCGATCATATTGATTAAAAAAAAAAGATTTTCTCTGTTCGGGTTTTACTAGGATGCAAGTCTTTGGCTCTGATTTATGCTATCTTACTCATTGCTATTTTCCGAAACAACCCCAGTCAACCGTCGATTGAAGCCTTTAGGATTTGATCTCTTAACCTTCTCTATATGATGGATAGTTTGTAAAGTCTTCTGCTTACTTACAATATTACATAAAATAATATTATCCAAATGTGATAGGAATTGAATTATTTGGTTTGACCAGGTTGTGTATATTTTTAATGCAATCAAATCCTAAATAAAGTAAGCTAATAGGACAAATTAAGATTAAAAAGAATTCAAATCATGTTCAGAAAGGGGCGGACCCGGGATTTAAAATGGGGGTGGCACCATTGAAATGGGTGGTAGCATCATTTTGAAATTTACACTACGCGGATAAAATTGACTGATGCCCCGTGCCACCACCGCAGTAAGCATAGGTCCGCCCCTGTGTTCAGATTTTTCCAGCTGCTACTTCTCAAGTCAGTTGCAAGCTATATATCTTTTATATTGTATGATCAGGATATTACTAGCAAACATATTCTATTTTTATGAAACGATTGGTGTTGTAATTCTTCGAGAATTTAGTTTTTCGTGATGTATGTTATGTCTTGGATTGCTCTAGTATTTTGCTAAAGCATTTTTATTTAATAAAATATCCTTTAACATTAAAAAAAGATTCAAAAGAAAAATAGAAAGAGAGTTGACCATTGACTGAGATTCTCCTAACACATGCGATTCATACACTGATGCACACATATTAACTTAAGTGGCACTCAAGCATGGATATTTATATTATTTAATGTGATTAGGTGATGATATTTTGAGGATGATACAAGAAGACGACTAATGAGGAATAATAGCTAGGTATGAATGCTTTGACCTACAGCTAGCTAGCCCCATATCTCAACATCAAACATCAATTCAACTACTTGTTCAGCCTAACTAAGATTTGCTTTCTTATCAGTTAGCTGAATTAACTGAACCAGTAAATTCCACATATACCACAATGACTCGAGATAATCACTCTTAAACGTACTCTTGATGGTATGCTTGCTCATGACCTGTGTAGATACCAGATTTCAAACAATAAGAGAGTAGGAGCGTATTAATCCTGGCTGCTTCTTTATATATATACAAGTAGTTGTAGGAATTAGGGTGTTCAATGAAACACCTCTATCATGATTGTGAACATTGATACCGAATATCGAACCATATAGTGTGTATAGTGTTAGTTTAGTATGAGTATGTTTCAAATTTGGTAGAAATCTTGAATTGTTTATTGAAAGCTTTCAAATATATATACAAACCGATGATAGGATAGACATGGAAATAAGATAACTTCCTAAACTTTCTAGGATAAGATAGACATATCAATCATTTAAATATTGTGATTCAAATTCAAATATTATCTATTAGCTATTATCTTAACAGTATGGTACCTGTATTTCCGGTACAATTAGAACTATTGCTTTTTAATTAGCTAAATTTTCATCAAAATGCATGATGTCGTTTAACTGAAATAAAATGGAAAAGATATATCGGGACCATGTAAGTACCATGTCATACTGAAACTGAAAATATGCCATAAATCGTATTGATTAGCATAGATCATAAACGGTACCTAGATACAGTTTGTTGGCATCACAGTTTCATCCCGGATTTCGCACAACCCTCTTTGGGGTTCATTGCTAGTGTTATGTATATTTCAAACTCATAAAAAAGGACAACCTATAAATATTGATGCATGAACTTGTAGGAGCACACACAAATGAGTGAAGAGATTGATGTCCAATGGTCCGGTAACATGAGTGTAGTAAGGGGTTTCTATTTAGGTCCTTAAAAGACTCTAAAACACATTAACACGTTTGCTATGGGGCTTCAGGGTTTGAACCTAGCAGACTACTTTGATGTCAAAGTCAATACTCATATTCAGGTTTTTAAGATAAGTAGTATATGAATATAAGTGAGTATCACATGGCTGATATGTGGTTAGGACTCACTATTATTGTGGGAAGATCTTCTATAAGAGTTAGCTATAGGAGTATGGTTATTCTCAAGTTGAATTGAATGGTAACATGTGTTCATGGTAGGATCAAGGTAAGGAATGTGTTATACTCGCGTTAGCATTCCATAAATGTCAAGTATAAGATGGAATTCCATGCATCTTTTCTTTTGTTGCTTCCAATTGTAGAAGTAGGCTTAAGCTTCTACTTATCATTCTCTTGCACCCATATAGACTCCTCTATGAGTAAATGGCTACCTAAGTTTAATAAATATAATTCTTCCTATTTATGCTTAAGCATATGTTTAAAATCTTTCTAGGAAGGTGTTAATTTGTCAATCAATGCCTACTAATCCATTTCTAAATCATGTTATAGAAATTGTCTCAAGATGTGAAGGAATTCCTTATATTATTCCATCAGAGGCCACTACTTTAAAGGAACTCCTTACTAGAAACATCATTCACCGTGTAATTGGATTCAAGAGAATCTTAGAAGTTATTCACAAATTCAACATTTTGATATATATCAAAGAGATAGTCAGACATATAGTTAAGAATGTGAGCATAGAAAATGTAGTCATCATTCTCCCACTTGTTCCATTTCCTAGTTGTCTCTAAAGTCTCATCCTCAACATATTCTGGTGCATAAATGCTCAACATGTACACCACTCTGAGTGTCATAAGAAGGAAGTGCATCTTATTCTGCTAGTGATTATCTGAAATCATTCCCCTCAAACTTGTCTAGTTTTTCTAATTTCAAAGCCATGTCCTTCACAAACTCGACAATTGAAACTCATGGAAATACAACTTAAGATTGCTGAAATGTTTGGTGTTAATGACTTGGCATGGCTCACTATCCTTACTTTGTTTCTCTACCCTAGGTTATATAATAACTTAACTTAAGGATAATCAAATGACATTTTCTTGAAAGCATAATATGTGATTTTATATCCATTCTTTTGTCTATAAACATTCTAAATAGGTTATTTTGGCGCTAATAGCTATCGATATAACTTGATTACTAACTTTTGGATAGTTAATTTGATAGGTATGTAAAAGATTTGGAAACTAGTGGTGGGTGTTGAACACCTAATACAATTGGTGTGCACCGAAGACACTTAGATTCATGTGCACTTAAGGCTCGACTTGAACCACGTAAGTACGACTTAGCTTCAACGCAATCCCTTAGCTTCATAACTCAGCTCCATCGTTGACCAATAAATTTCAGTGACCAATACGTACCTAATGCTAATAGAATTTGATATGTACCCGTCTCTTTGGCATTTTTTTTGTTTAGGTTTGAGATAACCACAACAGGGCCATCATATAGGACGTGTAACATGGGAAACCTCTCAAGGCCCATAGCTAGTGGAGGCTTACTTTTTAGATATGTTCTATATGTGGATATGTAAGCCAATATTGTTTTACCTAAAACTAAAATTCGGACGAGGAAAGCTAAAAAAAAGGTCATTGATACAATACAGATTCGACATGATCAATCTACCAAGTTAGAGTTCAACTCAAAATGACAAGTCTCCCGCAAAACATAAAACGTTAGAACTATTTTCTTCTTCTTCCTTCAACGGAAATAACAACACAATATTTATACTTAAACTCTAGGGTAGTGTTTGGATGGCAGGAATCATTGGGATTCTAAAGGAATTGGAATCCAATTTTAAAGGATTTCTATATTTGGTTCACTTTAGTGAGAGAATATGATGGAATTGAAATCCATGATGTGAGGGAAAGTGAATTCCATAACTAGATGGAGGGATTTTAAAATCCTTTGAATGACAAAATGTGGAATATTATTACCTTGTTACCCTTAAACATCTCTATAGCCCTATTATATCTATATCATTCCATTGACATAATACGTGAGCCAACTCTGGTACTCTGCCCTCCAAACATCGACGGCTTCTTCCTCCGCCTCCACCCTCCAAATACCGGCGGCTTCTTCCTCCGCCTCTACCCTCCAAAAACCGACGACTTCTTCATCCTCCTCTACCCTCCAAACACCGACGTCTTCTGCCTCCACCTCTACCCTCCAAACACCGACAACTTCTTCCTACGCCTCTACGACGACTTCTTCCTCCTCCTCTAGACCCTCCACCTCAGCCTTCCTCCGCCACCACCTCCAGGACCTCCACCACAGCCTTTTCCGATCGCCGCCTCCAGGCCCTCCACTGCAACCTTCTTCTGCCCGTCGCCTCTAGGCCCTCCTCTGCAGCCTTCCTCCGTCGTCGCCTCCAGACCTTCTGCCCCGGATTTCCTCCACCGCCGCCTCCAAACCCTCCGCCGCGACCTTCCTCTACCGCCACCTCTAGACTTTACGCCACAACCTTCCTCTTTCGCCGCCTCTAGACCCTACGCCACAGCTTTCCTTTTTCTCCGTATCTAGACCTCCACCGTAGCATCTTCTTCATCGGTCGTAGTTACCATATTTCGCCATTCTGTCGCCACCTTTTCTGCCTCAACCTTAGCCTCGGTCTCAGATGAGCCTTCCTTCTCTCTCTCTCTCTCTCTCTTTCTACCTCCTCCACAATGTTGAATTTGTCCGACTTACAATGTGAAAGTGATGATTTGAGAAGGCAATGATTTGAGACCGATGATACTTGAATTTATGCGGATATGTATTGTAATTATTTTAACCTATGAAGTTTATTAGCATGATTTTCATAATTTATTGCTATGAATGCTCAATTAATGATATGAAATTTTAATATTTTTATAATTTATATAATAAAAAACAAGAAGGGCAATTATGTCATTTTACATTACTAAAACCAAATTTCAATTTCATTTCCTACCAGCTAAACAGATCACAGATTCATATTTCAATTCCTGAAATATTTCAAATACTTTAGAAATATTATGCGAACCAAACGCCATCTAGCTAGGAATAAACAAAGGATCCGTTACTAACTACCTAACCAATGAAAAGCAAGATATGTGCAAGACTTGGAACTATTTTATTGTTTAGAATTTAAAGGAAATACATGCATGAAAGTGTTGTACCATACACATAGCTTCTTGTACTTTCAATTAAGAACTTGAGATAGTAGGTACATATCAATCATCGTAGGCACAAGAATTCACTAGGATTAAAGTGAAACAAGTAAGTATATTCAATAGAGCGTACAAGTCAGGTAGATGCGGCACAATTATGGAATCAAAGAACCAAAGAAGAAATCAAACATTCAATTGTCAAAATCATATGGTGGTTTAGAAGAAAAAAAGAAGTAATCATCAATTTATCAAAAATCGTTTGCGAGTTTGTGACTTTGCGAAGAAACCACACAAAGTTGTTTGACCATTTGGCCATTTGGTAAGAAATTACAAATCCATATGGGAAGAAAGAATAGAATCTGCAATTGCAATAGAAAGTTGTTGGATGTGAAACCATACTTGATCTAGAGTTTTACTTCATTATTGATGAACTAGTTTCAAAAAATGATTGATCAACTTCTCAAAAATGTGTAAACCTTACTTTAATGTTTATTCCTTGATTCTAGTTAGATTTTTACCGGTCATTTAGATTTTATCATTTTAATTCCTTACTTGTTGTCCGTTTTGTTTCAGTTTAATTAAATGGTTGATAGGTAACTACTTGGTATTTGCAAATTATTTTTAGTTGATTGGTATTTGCATACTAATCATTTAGTTTGTTACTCGGTGATTTTATATATTTTAGCTTGTCTTTTATGTAAATTAGTATTAGAGCCCCTTTTTTAGTTTTACCTCGACAACCGAAAATATTTTAGATGACCCAAAACCACAAGGGGATCTGGCTCTTAGACCTCAAAAAGGGGTACAACCCTCTTGACCCTTGCCTTTTAAGTCTATGACTTTAAAATAAACTATAGAAATGTACACTCCGAATTAACAGATCCATTACCAAGTCATACTAGAATTTCTTATAATATTACATTAAAATTACTATTAAAAATGCTTTGGTTTCTATCAAGTGTTTGCACTACAAGAATTACTGGCTTTAGCAGTGACATTTAGTTGGGCGGGCTACATGTCGCTGCTAAAGCTTGCATCGCTGCTAAAACCTTTAAAAAATTGGGAATATTTCCCACCCAAACAATTCACCCGTCGCCCCTATTATTTCCTGTCGCCGCTAATGCTTCTACCAGTTAAGCTCACTTAATTGACACCACCGATTCTCTCTCAATCCGATGAAACAGAGCGCCTCCGTACACCTGTCGTTGCCATGTGCCGCCGTCCCATCCGCACGCCTCCCCCGCCGACCTGCATTTCACCAAACACCCATCTTCTAAAGGTACCCATCGCTCAACCCTTCTTTTTTATGTGTGTGTTTTTTAGTGTGTGTTTTGTTTCCGTGTGTGTTTGTGTGTTCGTGTGTGTGTTCCGGTGTGCGTGTGTGAGTCTATGTGTGTGTGCCGGTGTGCGTGTGTGTGTGAGTCTGTGTGTTTGTTCCGGTGTATGTGTGTGTGTTTCAGTTTGTGTGTTTTGTGTATATTGTTGTTAATTATTGTTAACCGGTGTTCCAGTGTGTTTGTGTGTTTCTATGTGTGTGTGTGTGTTGTTATTAATTTGTGTTCTAGTGTGTGTGTATCGTGTATGTTGGTGTTAATTGGGGTGTGTGTTTCAATGTGTGTGTGTTGTGTATATTGTTGTTAATTGGTGTTTATTAGTGTTAATTGTGTTAGATTGAATGAAACACTCTTTAGGGTTTTTGTTTTTTAATTAACTTGTTAATTGTTGTTCTTTTATTATATTAATTGTGTTAGATTAGATTGAATGAAACACTCTTTAGTGTTTTTGATTTTGATAATTAAGTTGTTAATGTAAAACCCGAAATTTTGTAAATTATAAAATATATGAAAATGCAAGTTTTAGAGATAATTGGTGAAATTATATGATTGGTTATATTTATTTAGTGCTAGTTAGAGGTGTGACATATATATATATATGTATATAAGGTTTTGGTATATAAATGTAAAGGGAACCAAAGCTTAGGGACTAAGCATGTAAATATGTGTATATATAGGTATCTTGACTCCAAAAATTGGAGTCAATCTCCCAATTTCTAGAAAGCTCACGAGAGAGAGAGAGAAAAGAAGGTTCTAGAGAGAGAAAGAGTTAGAAGAAGGAAGGATCAATTGAAGATGGTGAGTTATGGTGTTAGAAATCAAGTGTTTGGGGTTCCATTTCTTCATTTGGAGCTTGAATTTGTGCAAAGATGTGGCAATCAAGTTGTGGTTTGCTAATCAAGTAAGTTCAAACTTATATTTGTGTTTGATTTGAGTTATGGTGGTTGTTTATGGTGATTTATGGTTGGTTATGTCGAAAGATTTGGCAAATGGGTTAAAACTTTGGGGTTATGGTTTGATTACCTAATTTATGATGAAATGAAGTTATTTGATGATATTGAGGTTGTGTTGTAGTATCTTGGACCTCATTTTGTGTTAAATATGAGTTTTGGTTCAAAAGACTATGATTTGGTCGGATTTGAAGCAAAGAAAAACAGGGTATGTTGCTGGTTGCAGGTCGTCGCGGCGCGACGCAGCTGGGTCTGCGCGTTGAGTTTTTTCCAGAGAAATCTTCGCGGCGCGAGCTGTCCTGAAGCCTTCTAAAATGCTATTTTGACCTGTTTTAACCTTATATATGTTTGGGGATTGATTCCTATGCTTATAGGAGGTCTAATTGGAGTCTTTTAAGACCCGAAAGGGTGTCTAAGTCTAGATTTGGGTCTAGAAACTTTATTTTGGGTTAACTTATGTTAGTTAACCTTGTGTTTTATGATCATAGGGTTGTGATCAAGAGTTTGAGCTATGGTTTGGATGGGGTTGTGATGCACATCACACCCTCAGGTGAGTACACCCTGCGGATACCCAACTGTTTGATAAAATTACAAGTCATCATGTTGTGTTTTGATTGTTTGGCAATTGTTTGATGAATCTTGATGATTCAAAGGATGTGGATTATGAAGATGTTTTATAACATGAGTTATATGATGAAAAAAGGTTTTGAAGCTTTTGAACCTCTGAATGTGGGAACTATGCATTGTTTATAAATGCGGGCTATATGATTTGAAACTGTTTATGAGTTTTGAATTTACAGAATATGTAAACCATGTATTGTTTTATACTATAGTTTTTGTGAAGTATAAATGCTTTATGAAACCTTTGGGGTTTAAGAATGTGGAACTGTGAATTCAAGTTAAGAGGTGTTTTAAATGGTGGCTTTCTAAATAAGACCATTGCTCTATGTTGGAGATGGTCTATGTTTACATTGTGATTAAATTAATGGTTTTGAAACATGATACTCCATGTTGGAGTGGATTTTGATTTTGAAACAAAAGACATGGTTTTGACTAAATGAAACTCGTGTTTTCACTAAAGATGTTTTTAGGCATTGAGATGCCAAATACGGTTTTGATTGTTGAGCATTTATGCTCAAGTGATATAAATTGTGAAACTTGCTCGTTTTATTGATAAACTGATATGCTTGGATTAATTGGCCTTTATGGCAGGATAATTGTGGCCTTTATGGCAAGTGATTTATGACCCTTCGGGGTAAGTGATTTTATGACCCTTCGGGGTATGTGATTGTATGACCCTTCGGGGTATGAGATTTTATGACCCTTCGGGGTATGTGATTATGTGACCCTTCGGGGAATGTGCTTATGTGACCCTTCGGGGTATATGTGCTTCGGTCCGGACCACTGTGTGATATAACTTTGTACCATAGGGTTCCTAGTCATTGAGACGTACACAGAGGTTCCTATGGCTTCGGCAATTGGGGAATCGCGAGGTACGGGTGGCTGAGGGATCGGTGCAGAGAGTGGAGGGGTATGTCAGTAGACCATCATGACCGTGTGGGTTCACTGGGTTGACGAGCCACCGAACCCGGGGCAACACGTGTGAATTTGGTGAACAGGGCTTACACTCCAGATAACCGTTGTATGGTGGACTGCTCCGTGCATCCCCCACCTTGACGGGGTGATGTGGTTATCCCCCATGTGGGCACGTGTTGACCGTGGCTAGCTACCACGTGGATACATTATGGCTCAATGGACAGACCCGCATCCTTATGTGCTATTATGTGTATGCTTTCAAAAAGCTTAATTGATTGCCAAACATATGTTTTCAAAAGAAGTAAAAGGATGACTTGGTTTTGATAAAACAAATGTTTTTGGATGTACTCACTAGCTATGTTTATAGCTAACTGGTGTATAAAAATGTTTTGTATCCGCAGGTTGTACAGAGGCCTTGGTGAGGCGGGTAGATGCCTTGGGCATAGTTTTGCTTGCATTTCCGGTAATCTTGGATTTCCCATATTTTGTTAATGGTCGTGAGATTGAATGTGGTAACACCTAAAGGTTTTGAGTTATATCCCATGATAAGTTTATTGTTTAAATGTAAGGTATTTAATTGAAATTCTTCAAGAGGATTACTATGCTTTCGCAATAGGTTACACAAAATTGTATAAATTGAGTTTTTGAAAAATTTTAAATTTAGACTGAAAATCAAGGTGTTACAGTTAATAGTTGTTATTTTATTTAGATCGAATGAAAACACTTTTTAGTTGTTAGTTTAAATGTTTAATTATAAAATTAAAGTAGTTGCTAATTTGATTCTTGATGAATATATATTGTTGTATTGATTTTATAAAGGGCAAACATCATAGCTTGATAAAATGTGATGTTTTGATGACATGTAATTTTTATACTTGTATAAT
Source organism: Dittrichia graveolens (assembly GCA_038502395.1). Taxonomy (NCBI): domain Eukaryota; kingdom Viridiplantae; phylum Streptophyta; class Magnoliopsida; order Asterales; family Asteraceae; genus Dittrichia; species Dittrichia graveolens. The sequence continues at coordinate 79,125,486 of JARJIL010000005.1, read as the reverse complement.
TTGGATTCTTGATGTTTTGTAATTTTTAGTTATTAATTTGATTATTTTTAAATTGTGATGTTTATAACAATTAAAATAATGATTAAACTTGAAGTTTAGTTGTTAATTTGGTAATAAATCAAACGTTTATAGTATTTGAAATTATTTAAATTGAAACATTTAAGTGTGTATATAGACACACGCACACAATCAAACGCATTCTATTAAATATATATAGGTATATATATATACACACACACAAACACACTCACATTGGGTATACACACACTAAAAATATTCGTTTATATATATATATATATATATATATATATATATATCTAGAGAGAGAGAGAGAATGTGTTTGTGTGTCTATACACATACGATTATGTAAACACACTTAAACATGTTCATATATATATATATATATATACATTTATTTTGTAGCTGCATCCCATTCAAGCAATTTTTAATAATCCGGAGTTTAGAGAACAACTGCTTGCGATGGTTTGATCAGTTAAATAGGCGTGTTTATTAGTTAGTAGGCGTGTTTGTACGTCTTAACATAACATATTTTAAATGTTTGTACATACTTGGATTTAGTATGTAGGCGTGTATACATGGATAACTAATTAAATAGTACGTAGTAGTTTCCGGTTTCATAAAAATTACGACTTTTCTACATTTTGGTTGTAATAATATATATATATACGGGTTTAATACAAATTAAATAATAAAATACTAAAAGAATTATAAACTATTAGCAGCGACGCCTTTTGCAGTGACAATGAGCGTCAGTAGTGACGCGTAAAAAGAAAATTAAATAATAGGAAAAAAAATTAAAAATCAATAGTGGCGACACCTTTAGCAGCGACAGAGGTCAAGCGCGCTGACATGTAATAGTGGCGACGGAAATAGCGGCGACATGTAAGCAATAGCGGCGAGGCAATAGTGACGTCTCTTTAGTGGCGACCTGTCGCTGCTAATACCTTTAGCAGCGACATTCAGGGGCATTAGCGCGGCGACGCCCGTCGTTGCTAATACCCTGATTTCTTGTAGTGTAATTGTACTATATAGCTTCTTGTTGAAGGTGATTATTTAATCAAAGCTTTATAATGCAATTGGTGAGGATAATCTCCAATTAAGTTTATGCCTTACAAAGACTAATTATGGGGATGAGGAGGGTTCATTGAGAACCGTTATAGTTGCGAGAACCACGAGAAACAATTTTAATGGTTGATTAGATTAAATCAATAGCTATATACAATGTTAATGCATGACTCTTTAAAGAGTTTTCATTAATGACTTATTAATTAATAGGGTTATTTGGAAAAATCAAGTAATGACTCATTAATTTGTTATATATAAATAATTAAAATATTCTTAATAATGAGTTATTAATAAGCATTAACGATGAATAAAAATGGTTATCGCTGTTATTACTAATAACGATTCTTAAATTCAGTTCTCCATTATGATACCGGCTAAATTAAGGTTGACGATGTTGGCAGCACTCATAATAATATATTGTTTCTTGTTATTTTCTTAATTATCACTTGAAACAAAAACCTGAAACGAACTATATATAAAATGAAAATGTAAAATAAAGAAGATAATCTGATCCAAACTGTCGTCGTTATATGCTTTTGTCTTGTAGTTGTTTTCTAGACAACGTATACGTACACCATATATATAATATCGATCTCTTTACACATTATAACTAGGTATAAAGGTTTTTATCATTTTCATTATTGCCGATAATGGAGCCGATCGCTGCCACTAAAGCAGCCATAAAGTCCGGATTAGACGTGAAAGCAGCCGTCATCAGCTCCGGGTCGGAGCTCTGAACACCGGAAAATTTAGTTGCCAGCTCATTCTGCTGACCAGTCAGCTGTCCCAAAACCAGTGGCGTACTGTACTTAATATTATCATGCATGTTAGTTGAAAAAGGGAAGTGGAAGGGCGGTTGCCGGAGATGGTTGGCGGAGCTAGCAGGGCTGGTGAGGTCTAATGTGATCGTCGGAAATGGAGCGGTGGCTGAGAGGGTTGTGGTAAGATGTGGAGGATAAGAAGAAGAAGAAGAAAGCATGGATCTTGGTGTTAGGTGGTGGTGGTTGAGGTGATCGGAGGATGATTTAGAACCGGAGAGTAGCATAGAGGCGGCCGCGGAGGTGGTGGAGGCCATTGTCATGGCGGCTTGTGGTAGTGGATGGTTGTGAGTGCCTTCGTAGGTTGTTATCAAAATTGTATTATCTTCTGCACATCGTTGTACCTGGACACCAATTAGGATGAATGAGTGAATTTTTCGTTAGAAACTTTTTATTATGTCTAACATCTTTTGAAAGGCCGGGATTCATAGATGATAATTATACAAGATATATAACCATGCAGATCGATTTAATATGTTAACCTGGTTTTTTATGGCATTAAAAAAACGTGGTTTTTATTATAAAATAGTAATGTGTATCATGACTAATAGAACATGAATACAAAACCTATAAAATAAATCTCGTACTTTAATTAGATTTGGATAACTAATGATTGAGATTGCGAGTGAATATGCGGTTTCCAATCAAATATACAATTGACGTAAATCGAATATACAGTCATAATCTAAATCATATCTTATTTAAATCTAAAGAAAAAGATTGATTATGTAGACAGTTATATATATAAGGTTGGTTTTGTATTGATGTTTGTTTTATCACTAATAAACTATTATCAAATTTGATCAAATGAGTTCTATTTCAGAAACTTTTAATTAGCTAGTGATCAGTTAACAATAACTATATTAATTAATTAATAAATGTGATTGTTCCAATTTAATTAGTAATTTAAGTTACAATACATGTAACATGTACTAGCTAGTAATTAATTAGGTTACCTAATTAATAAACGGTTGCACATGTACTAGCTCTTGCAGACATGCATGGTATAATTTATTAAACTAAAGATTGCTTTGACATTTTTGTTAAATTAATTATGTTAATGTGATATTACTAAAAACAATACATAAAATTAGTAGGATAGGTTTTTAGAAGTATTCTTTTAATTTAATTACTATTTCCCATTTTCATATATACTTAAAAATCATTAATTAAAAATAATTATTGGAGCTTTGGTTTTTGTAAAAAGATTGTTATTAAGATCTTAATTTTTCTAAATGATTATTACATAGAAATTGTTTTCAAATTTGATTTTTTAGCAAATTTTAGTAGAATACAATTAACTTAAACATCAAAACTACAATTAAAACTATAATATATGGTATTTTTTTAATATCATAAATTTTCTAAATTTACTATAACCATTTTTCAAACAACAAACTATTTTCTGACCAAACTTATATTCTTGCAACAAATGAAGAGCCCTCCAAAATCGAATATAAGATTCCGTTGTTTTTCTCTTCTCAATTAGACCGAGATCAAAACATAAAAACTTAGAACTAAGCTAATGTAATGCTTGTGTATTGATCTTTGTTTTCAGGTTAGATCTCTAATTAGGGCTTTGACGAAGAGATTTGGATATGTGACGATGGGTTTGAACTTTTCTTAGACTTCGATTAGGACTCCGACCATTATTGTCGGGTCAATAGAAAATTTGATCAGGGTTTAATATCCGACTAGGGTTTTGTTTATCTAGGGTTTTATGGTGTGCTTAATTGGGGTTCGACTGACGATCACTTAGATTGTTGGAATCTTGGTTAGCTATAGCGATGGTAGAGTCTTCGATTAAGTCACGGAAATCTAAGTTCGATTAATTAGGGCTCAGTTATGTCAATGGAATTTGGAACTAGAATATATTTAGAAAGATACAAATAAGACAAGTGATATATTATGCTATGTAGTTGCTTATGGTTTGAGCAGGGTTTAATTGGGTCATTGTATTTTTATGTAATCCCCCTCCCTTTTTTGCACTCTTCTACCAAAGTTTTAACAAGTTATTTTGTTTATATAAGTTGCATGAATGTTCATCATCTTTGCCAACAATCCATCCCCACTTTGAATCCTCAAGAACGATTATAAATATCATTTGTAATGGTAAAGGGAACTAAGTGTTGTTTTAATAGGCCGGTATCCCGTAATATTATAGCGAGTTAGCTTGAAAAAGTCTTACATACATTTAGTATCATTATATGTCAAAATTTTATAAAGAGATCGTTATAAGAGAGAAAAGAAAAATGTTTTTGTCATTATGTATTACATAGTCCGAAGGAAAATGAAAGAAAAAAAAAGTTATACGGGGTTTTTGTGTTTTTCTTCGAAAATCTTCTCAACTTGAGAGAATAAGTAGCTAGGAAAGAAATTTCTTTCTAGAATTTTTTTCTTTTCTTTTCTAAAAAACTAGAAAATAAAATAAAAAATTATTTTCCTTAAATTCTTTTCTTTATCCCTTAATCGGAGCTCAAAAACAACTCTAAGACTTAAATTAAATAATAATTTGATATATTTATTTAAAAAACACATAAATATATGAATTCTCACATTTTTAATGTAAATTACTAAAACACCCCTCAATTTCTCATGATAAAATGGCATTTCACATTGATAGATAGAAGAATTTTGTTCGCGTGCGCACTTAATTAGAGACCGTGTTAATGTTGTCTAGCTATGCATACATGTCTTCATCCTATTCATTTCAGTTTAATTATCCTTAGACCATGAGTAGTGATCTTTTCAAACCAAACCCAACCCAAATATCACATCAATTTTTTTTCATTTTCTCTCCCTTACCCGAAATTTAAGTAGCATCTAACTCAAACAACTCAAATATTTTTTTCTCTTCTTACTCTCTCTTATACACTCACAAAAATCTCTATCTTAACCAAAACCCAAATAGCACCTAACACAAACAACTCGATATTTTTTTTTCTCCTTACTCTCTCTTATAACACAAAAAAAGGGCTCGAGTGTGGAAAACCGATAGAGGAAAGATGGAGGGAACCCGAAGGGGGTGGTAGTGGTGAGCCCAATCTACCCAAAGGGAACCCGAAGCCTTCGGGCATCCCACCACACCCAGCCTTACAAATCATATTTTACGAATCTCTTGTGGGCCCAAAAAAAACTTTTAGACCATCAGCATCCAATCCGGAGTTTCTTGAAGTTTTCCACTATTATATCAGCATCCACATCATCTCCTACTTCCAACCCTGAGTGGTAACACCTTTTCACACCTATCACAGTATCACACAGCCACGACAGTTTTTTTTCTTTCACCACTTAAACTACCACTCAGTCTCGTAATGGTTACTTTACCACACCAAATTTCGGGACTCATATATTACCCTACTAACCAATTAAAATAAAAATAAATAAATGCTCTCACACATTCACTACCACTTGGGTGGTAGTCACCACATCTCCTCATCCACCCACCTCTATGATATGGTACCACACTCATTACTTAAGTGGTTTGCCCATCACACCCTCCCACTCCTTCTCTAACTCATAAACCCTCACATCCAACCCACATATATTATTAATTATAAAATATATATTCAGAGGAGAGAGAAATGAGTAATGATGGGAAAAAAGAAAAAAAACTTGACGAGCAGCTAGTGTCAGAACCCAAAAGTGTTGAAACCAGCCGGAACCCTCCCGACAGCAATGGTGTGCTGCTCGGGTTGGAGGGCCAGCCAAGGCTAGTGTTCCAACCAATACGCATGGTCTTACAGTTTTATGTACCCAATATATTGTAATATTTTGCTTATATATATATATATATACACACACACATATATAAGAGTTGTGTTCAATAAAGTCCATTTAAAAAACTTAGTCATAAAATTTTAATATTTAATCATACGTATATGAGTATATAATTACATGTGATTTGTAAAGGCATCACATGTGAATTACAAAAAATTATGAAAATGTCACTCCACCCAAATTTTTAAAATTTAATCTGGACCACCGATGTAATTGATCCAAAGATTAAAATTAGTCTTTTAACACTATGAATTAATTATGAATTATCTTGAAACTTCTTCGTATATATAAAATCATTTTCACAATTCAATTAATTTGTTTATTTCTTGCTTTGAATTTTCCTTTCAGGGAAGATCAATTTTCGCTGGGAGGCCTGACAACGCTAGACTAATGAATTAATGCATTTTTTGTACAACGTACAGAAACTCTCACGTTCCTAAACCTACTACAAAATCTAAAATTTATTCACTAGGTGACCAGATACCGTTAGACTAAAGGTTATGTGGTACGATAAGAAACATGTTAAAAGACTATATATAGAGAGAGAGATAGAGACAGAGATAGAGAAGGTATATATAGTGAACATACTTGTTTGCGGACCGGACAAGCTACGGCCATTGTGCAACGATAATAAGCTCGAGGACATGGATTCCCTTTTGCCATTTTTTGACCGTATTTTCTCCACTGGCAACCATCCGAAATCTGTTTAATTATTCATATACTTTATATTTAGCGACATACACTTTTCGAGTTAATATAACTCACTAGTGACACTATCTAAAATAATAGATTACAAATTACAAATGACACAAGAATAAATTATTCATCCGAAAACTGTCACTAAGTATAAATTACAAATGACACTATCTAAAATAATAGTAAAAATTTAGTTTTTACGCATATAATTTTAAAAGTGGAAATAATAAGTATAAGTTTTGGGTCTTAGTAAATTGTTTAGTTAACTAATTGTATTCACACATTCTTTTTTCTGCATGCCAAAATAATTAAGTCTAGCTTTCCAATCGAGTGGGCTTTTACTGACACTTTTGTATGTATATTTGCGATCCTCCTAAGCTGGTAATATCTCTATCTAATCTCTAGCTAGTAACTAAAATGCTAAAGTGCTAGTTTTAATTTATTTTTTTTTTAAATTCCTGTCGTTTGAGAAATACAGCTCAGAAGCTTAAGAATTTATTCAGTAGATTATAGATTGACTAGTATCTCACAACACATTTAGTTTTTGAAGGAATTGAAAAGATTAACAACACTTAGTTATACTTCTTAATTAATTTGATCTTAATTTAGATGTACCAAATACATATAATATGTGTGTGTACCAAAATAACATTAATAGAAATGGAAGTGTATATATATATACTAACCATGGACGCTTCAGACCGAGCTCGAACCGCTACACGAACCCTTCTCATCGACGTTTCAACCGCTCCTCGATTACCATCAGCTTCGACCGGTGAATCAAACTTAACATGATCTTTGTTATTAATATCACCTGGGCTTATAACAACATGACTTGAATGATCAATATTCCTCATGCTAGTATCGACTACAAGCTTCTTGAATTCTGACGGAACCAACAAGCTTTGTTTTGTGTCTTCTTCATTGACCTGCATATTAGTCATCTAAACAGTTTGAAATAAATATCACGCACTGTTATGATCTATTTTATTCTAATTAGATTTAATCTACACACACACACACATATATATATGTATGTATATAAATACCTTATTATTATTGTGGGTAGTACTTTCAGGGGTGGGTATGATATTGTTTTGTTGAAGTAGTACATGCCTTTGTAAGAAAATGTATTTTTCCTTAACTTGAGTAACCATTGATCTTAAACCCTCGTTTTCTCTCTTCATCTTCTCCAGTTCTGCCTGTAAGTAAGCCAGCTTCATTCCAAAATATGAATGAATTAATTAAGGGACGTCATCATGAGTATATATATACTGAGTTTTTAAATCAAAAAATAATTGTCTAATTATAAATACCTTATGAGAAGTTTGGTTATTTATATGTGAAGAATCGCCATTAATGTAGCTTGTTCTATTTGTTGCAGCAAGATTCGAACCCACCTGCGCGCTTAAATAAATACTTCCGTTAAATGAACAGTAATTCTTAATTTGACAGTAAATGAAGAAGCTTGGAATATATCTGAAAAACAACAAATAAAATTATATATAAGATGTGTGAAATTAATTAATTAGCTAAATTACGTACGTACGTTTAAGTTAAGTTGAATAAGTTGTTGATGAGTACTTTCATCATCTTGTTGTTTCTCTTGTTTGACCACATGATGAGAAGCAGTGCTACTTGTTCCAAAGAAATCCATTTCTTGGTTAACAATAAATGAAGAAGAAGATGTATTTTGATCAAAGTAGTTGTAACCACCTGCATCCAAAGAATTAAGAACCAGCTGCTGCTTCTCACATGATCTAGCTTCCATTAAAGACATATATCTGTGATCAGAGAGCTGAGAGGAATTGAAGAAGAAGAAGACTGGGCGGTTGAAGTATAAAAAGTCTACGGTTGGAAGTGAAATGGACTTGGCAATATTAAGAATATCGATCGAGGAGGTAGACTTCTGATCTAATGGGAGAATTTGGGAGTGAATTAAGTTCAGAATATATTTTAGAGATTATAAAAAGGGAGTAGATCGAGTGAGGTCAGATGGTGCGTCAATTAAGGTACATGTGTCTTTCATTTCTCCAAGGATTGGAACATCCTTAACCCTAGGTTAAAGTTATATATATATATATATATATATATATATATATATATATATATATATATATATAGGCAAAAGTTCTTTCGAGAACCGTTTTTGTTACGAGAACCGCGAAAACTAATCTTAGCCATCCAATTCCCCCTCCTTCAATTGGATTGCCCACCCATAAATTCCTTACATGTACCCTGCCACACTCAATCCCCCCACGCTCTTCATCCATGAATTCCATTATCCAAAATGAACGTCTAAGATTGGTTCTTGCGGTTCTCGCAATAAAATTGGTTCTCAAATGAACCCTCCCCTATATACATATATACATATATAGGGGAAAGTTAATTTGAGAACCGTTTTTATTGCGAGAACCAATTATAGCCGTTGATAAAAAAGATGGAGAGTCCAGATTAAAGAGTTGTTAATGGATAATCTTAAACTAATCAAACATATCCTTAATTAATTAAGGGCAATTTGGACATTTTCACATTAGCGCCACTTTTTTTAAACTAATATAACCATCAAATAAAAAGGTATTAAATTACGAAAATTATACCATATTAACGAGAAAATTATGCTCTTTAGTTTAAGACCAATCTAGCTATATTTTTTCGATTTTTTTGTATTTGTTGGATTTTTTTAGTACAGTGGACGTTTGCACATGTGCAAATATATTTTTTTAGTACCGATCTAGCTATATATTTGCACATGTGCAAATATATGCACTTGTGTAAATGCATAGATTCACCTAGTTTTTTTAACACAAATATAGATATGCGCATATGCAAATTTTGCACATGTGCATATCTCGAGAGGTGTGTAAAAAAAACCAGCAAACGCGAAAAAATTTTCAAAAAAAATATAGCAAGATCGGTCTCAAATTAAAGAACACAATTTTCTCGTTAATTTGGTATAATTTTCGTAATTTAACACCTTTTCGTTTGATAAATATATTAGTTTTAGAAAATTGGGGGTAATGTAAAAATGTTCATACTACCCTTTCCCATTTAAAATAAATAAAAAAGACAGAAAATTAAATGATTGGTCAGAAATAGTTTTCGCAGTTCTCATACGAAAAACCATTTCCATCATCATCCACATCTGATTTGTGCTCCATCGCTACTTTTTATCCACAATCTTCATATTTTTCAAGCTTAAAAACCCAGATCTGAAATAGCTTGGTAAGAAAATTTAGATCTGAAATACCTTCTGTATTTTCATATCTCATCTTCAATGGAAAACATTGGCGATTTCAGTAGCAATCGAGATCTACAACTCTATAGGGTCTTTGATTTGTCTCCGATCAGCATAAAATAACGAAAAAGGAATCCTACCAATGAACTATCAAGAAATCCAAGTTTGATATTCCGGTAATTTGAAAACAAGGAACAGGGTATTGTTACTTGATCTAGTTTAGGGTTCGAGATAGCTTGTTAATTCAAGCATCCAAGTTGGTTTTTATTTCGATTTTGATAATCCTCATAGTTGAACTTTTGAATTACAATGGAATTTTCTAACCTCTAGTAAGAGGTATTAATTTTCATGTTTGCGTTTTGCATATTTCGTTACCGATGATGGTACAAAGTCGTTCCCCAAATAATAAAAAAAGATTTTTTAAAAGCTGATTATTGAAAAATCACGACCGATTTTAGTGTATTTATTTGATATTTTGATAAATTTTGTTAAGTTAATCTGTTGTATTTAAAATCTTTATTTCTAGAGATTAAAACATGCATTATAGCTATTTGTTGAAATACCCTAAAGAAAAAAATAGTGTGTTTGAGTTTTGATTGTTGAATAGGTTATTTGTAATCATTGTTGTACTTAATCAATGATTTTTCTACTGTTTTTGAAGTGTATTATGAATTTGTTTTTATGTTGAAATTATAGGCTCAATATCAGTTTCAATGTTTTTATATAAAAAAGAGAAGTTAATGCATCTGTTTTAGTTATTTTTAAAGTGCACCTCTACATGTGCACAGACCTGTTTGCACACATGCACCTATTATGCATGTGTGCATATGCACAAATGCACCTTGTAATTCGTTTCTTTTTAAACTTTTGCATTTTATTTATTTGAAACAGTAAATGCATATTGTAATGATTCATTTGTTAGTAAGATTATTGAAGTTTGTTAAAGTATCTAAATAATTTATAAACTAAAGTTATATATTTGTAGTTATTATTAATTTGACACTGAGTTTGATATAACCAAATCTAAGAGTAAATTACATCAATCGTCCATTTGGTATGTCACTTTTTGCACCAATCGTCCCCAAGCTTCATTAATTACACCAATAGTCCCTATTATTTAGATTTTGTTACACTGATAGTCCCTTGTTAAGATAAAAAGACTAAAATGCCCTTTTCTTTTCCCTTAAAAATACTATTATACCCTTATTCCATTTTTTATTTATTGTCTTAATTAATAAATGATTATTATTATTATTATTATATTATATAAAACACAAACATATTCACCTCCCTCACAATTCCTCTCGGTCTCTCTCTATAGCTCATAACTCACGGCTTCATCACCATCACCGGCAACCCTCACGGCTTCCTCACCGGCGAATACCATGACCCTCGCCATCGTGTAGAAATCGACCACGACCGCGACCCTCACCGCCTCCTCGCCAACGAAGACCACAACCGCCACCAACTCTAAGCCGCCCTTGGACATCACATAATCATCACCATCGTCGGCCATGGCATCATCTCCGCCTCTGTGTAGAAATCTCCGGTTTGTTTAGGTTAGATTTTGGTAGAAATCGATTTCTTGTTCTTGATTAGGGTTTATTTAGGGCAGATCTGTGTAGAAATCGAGTTTGTGTTCTTGATTACGGTTTGTTTAGGTTAGATCTATGTAGAAATCGATTTTTTGTTCTTGATTACGGTTTGTTTAGGTCCAATGTGTGTAGAAATCGACTTCTTGTTCTTTGATTATGAATTTTTCAGTTGATTTTGAGATGAACATGTGATTAGGGTTTGTTCTTGTTCTTGATTGGGTCAATTGCTCCTTCATACGGTGATGCTGTGTGTGTGTGTGTGTGTTACAGATATGTAGCATCTGTGTATTTAATACTGTGAGGTGATAGATGATGGTGATGAGGTGGTCACCTTACGATGGTGGTGCCATGATCCGGTGGCGATGCGATCGACGGGGAGGCCGGGAGGGGGGCTGGGTATTGTTTTTTCATTTTATTTTTAATAAAATACAACTAATGAATAAGGAATAAAAATGTAAAAGAAAAGTGTAAATTAATTAAAAAAAAGGGTATTATAGTCTTTTTAGGTGACAAGGGACTATCAATGTAACAAAATCCAAATAGCAGGGACCATTGGTGTAATTAATGAAGCTTAGGGACGATTGGTGCAAAAAATGATATACCACAGGGACGATTGGTGTAATTTACTCCAAATCTAAGTTGCACATATACACTTATCTAAATATGTACTTGGAAAAACTAGGTGCACCTATTCATATATGCATACATGCATCTATCTGCAATGTGCATACTAGAAAAAACTAGGTGCATCTATGCATATGCACATTTGCATATATTTGCACATGTGCACCTGTCGAAATCTGTATTGGAAAAAAAAAACTTTGTAATATGCACTTGACGAAACCTGTGCTAAAAAAAACCTAGCAAATTCGAAAAAAAATTTCAAAAAAAATATAGCAAGATCGGTTTCAAGTTAAAGAGCGTAATTCGTTAATTAAGGATAAGTTTGATTTAATTAAAGTTATCCATTAACAACCATTTAATCTGGACCTTCAATCTTTTTTATCAATGATTATTATTGGTTCTCATTGTTCTCGTACGAAAAACAGTTCTAATTTGAACCTTTCATACACACTCACTCCCACACACATAGATATAATATATATATAACAGATTTTCTGTCCTTGTTTTCAAATTCTACAAAACTTCTTCAACGATTGCTGCTAACATTTGCAAAATTGGCTGTTATTGATTTAGAGATAACGTTGACCTGCAGGCCTCCTGCACAAAGACTTTAAGTTCTAAAAAAGAAAAAAATAGTTGTTCATATATATTTATTAATAAGCGTATAACTGAAGCCATCTGTACGTATATATAAAGTAGATTGGTGCTATTAGTTAACTATTTTTTTATTTTGTGAATAATTATATTTAATATCGATACTAAGAAGTACATATATGACTAAGAACGTACAGCCAGGTTGTAATCGATCTAGTCCACTTAGCACAATCCCCCAGGGATATATATATATATATATATATATATATATATATATATATATATATATATATATATATATATATATATATAAACTCAAATAAATAGATTTACGTATGCGTTTTTATACATTAATAAAATACATTTATTCGTATTTCCTTAAGTTAGGTTGATAAGTGTACATAAACAAACACAAACGAACAAATGTATTTATACGATTTGTCAAGGGTTTAATTTTATGTTTAGAATTTAGAGTAATTAATATTATGAAATTATTTGTTTCAAAGCTTTTTATTTAAAGAAAAGCTCTCGACTCTTACATATATTCAAACTAAACCAGCTTTAATTAATTTTCTTGTAAAATAAAAAATTACTGCTTAATTTTCAAAAAATAATAATAATAAATTAAAAATTACAGACTTTAAAAGCTACTTAATTACCCAACACATCAAGGTAAAACCTGTAGATAGATATAAAGTTTAAAATTCAATCGACACCAGCTAAACCCTAATTTAGTAATCATTATTAATATTGATGGATCGAGCATTTTCTACCACTTGACTTTTTGGTTTGACCAGGTTCTCTCTACATTAATGGAATCCCATCCTAACCATAATAATAATAATATCAAAGGATCGACAAATATTTAAAAAAATATATAAAAATAAAAAAAGAAAGAGAGTTGACTCTTGACTGAGATTCCTCTAACACGATTCTAACACGTACTTAACTTGGATATTCAATGTGGTAATTAGGTCGATCGGTCTACACGCTTTTAAATTAATCAAGAGACTAATGGCTAATTAACAACTAACTAAACTCCGATTAATTCGATGAAATATACATATCTTTAGACACACTCGGGAACACAAGATTCAACATCAGATAAACCACGTACATATATCGATTAATCTGTCTATATATAGTGAAACTCGTTACAATATATCATAAACTGTATTTTTACAAATTACCATTCAAAAAACAAAGATTCTTACACTGCGTCCTCGAGTTTTAATAGGAGATAAATAAAAAGGAAATTTAATTAATTTCTTTCGAATCCTGCCACTTTTGAAAGAAAAAACTAGATAAGTTTGTCTTACAACTCACCCCCTCCCCCTTTCTCGGGAAAACGTCCTTTTATTGTCTTTTTTTTCTTAATAAAACCGAGAATACTTTCTTGTAATTCTTTCGAAACCCTTTTTTCTTTAAAAAAAGCTCGAAAACACAGTGTTCGAGACTGGGAAAAGACGAAATAGGTAATTCATTTCAATAAGAGTAGTTGAAGTGGAGCTATCAGAAAGAAATCAAGTCCTTGACTCTACGCCATAAATGTTTTTCTTTCAATTTTGGATGTGGGTCTAAAGTATCAAGAAGAGAAAGTAGTAGCAGTAGACCAATTCAAAGGAAAATTTATACCGGCGGACCTATTTTTCTTCCCTTGTTAAGACGCTTTCTCGACTTTCATTATCATGCACTAGGGTGCCAATTTTTCGGGTCAACGTCGTTTTCTACAACGATTCAATAATCGATAACTTTCCAGTTTTGACAAAAAGACCAGCGAAGGCTTTCGAGATTTATACTAGAAGTGCCGCAGATCGAACATGCAACAACTCAACAAGACTACACTTTGCTCATTCGTGTGTGTGTCCAGCGCGCTTATCGAACTGGGACAAAATTCAGATGCCGAAACAAAAAACACAAATAGTGTAATTTTGACTTAGCTTGGAATAAAGACAATTTGCTGCTATTGTTGACGTAGTAGTGAAGAGAATAGAATCACAACTGATCAATATGAATGCATACACTTCTAGGAGTTCTAGCAGCTCTTGTTGAATTAGGATAGATAACGACAGATTGATAACTTAAAGAAATGTATGAACACTCGTCGAACTCGATCCTTGAACCAGTTCATGTCTGGATGACAAGAAAAACAACTCTTTCCGTTATAGTAGTCTAGCGGTTAGAAACATTGAATCTACGATGAAGGTCCAAGGATTAAACCACCTTTAATTTTGTGTTAAGCGATTTACATCCTCCATGTTAGTCATAGGACGAGTCCGTGAAGAACGTCCACAATGGTTAGGCAACCCATCATGTCTAGATGACAAGAAAAGCGAGTAGCGGTTTTCAAGATAATCATTTGAAAAATATGCAAATCGGCAAGCGGTTTAAAACACTCTCTGTTTTATTTTTTTATTTTTTGCACGAATAATTTCGGGTTTTAATTTCAACCACTTTTGTTACACATTCCACACGGACCACACACGCATGCATGCACACACGCACATATGTATATCAGTCTAATACTAAAGACAAAAAAATGTCGAAGTTTATCTTTCATGCAATTTGTTTCTCAAAAACAAAAAATAAATTTAATAAAAAATATATGGTAGAATTCAAAAAAGGGGGCACATGATGTTGAAAGGCAACGAATTTGGATAGCTTGAATAACCCTTCGTACAAAAGAATGTCATTGACCTTTCAATTAGTTACAACTTGCAAGTTATTAAGACAATTCAGCATTAATTTCTTAGAAAAAAATCAACCTACAAGTTTTTCACTCTTTCTTTTTCCGGCCCTTGATCCGAGTAATCTAATGGTTCATATTATTTCCTTACGATTCTCAATGATGTTTAGCTTCTTACAAGGATCCTAAGCCGGTGTGTACGTACGTATGTATGTATGTACGAATACACACTTTTGTGCATAATAGTCTTAAGCTCGGCGACATAATGACAACAGTACAAAATGTTTGTGTAATAGGAAATGACAAAAATAACGTATATCATTACACCATGTAGATATAACGTCGATGTTTTAATGTGTTTTTGTCAAACAAAACATCGACTTAGATGTTTCTAGTTCTTTAGAGCATCCATAATACTCACCTCATGTCAGCAAAACTGACCCACAATTGAGTGTCCGTAGTAATAACAGTCATAACTAAACCTTCTTTTTATATTAGATAACCTTGTCTTTGTAAAGAAGGAAAAAGAAAACTAAACTCCCGCGTTATGAGCATCATGGTCATGGCTACAGTAGATCGTCATACTTCATAACTGAGCCATGACATGCCTTAATCCGTGCCCTCTTAGTTCAAATTTCAAAATGAGATAAATGTATCGTTAAAATTTTGAACAATAGCCATATCTTAATCGTAAAGTTGTGAACATCGAAAGTCTTGGTTAATAGTAAATTCCAGAGTCCAGATTCTTTTGAGACTGATATCAGTTACAGTTTGCGATTGATTTTCAATGGTCCAAGTATGTTTCTGCATTAACTTGTATGTCAAGTGTTCTATAACTGCTTTTTCTCTTATTTATTTCCCTATTATCGATTCCATCTTTCACTAATTCATTGTACATTGTACATTTACTTTCTTAATATTATATTAAGAATAATTTAAATTTATATGTAAATTTGGATATACAATTGTAATCGTCTTGGTTATCTACATTTTGATATAAACTTTAGAGTTAATTACAAAGATGGTCCCTATAGTTGTCACTGATTTTCACTTTTGGTCCTTTAACTTCAAAAATTACGAAAATAATCACCGTGGTTGTCATTTTGTTTCACTTTCGTTCCTTTACACTAATTGGCGTTAACTTCTTCCGTTAAAAGCCCCCATGTGCCTTGCACATGAGGGTAATTTGGTCATTTTGACTGTTATCCATGTTACCAAACATTACCAACCTTAAATCATTATTTACTCCATCTCTCCACTCCATCTCTCTCATAAACACGTTATGAGGGTTTGCAGACACCACCACCGTCAATCTTCCACCGCCGTCGGTTCTACCACCGCCGCCACACCATCGTTCCCTTCAATCCCCCCACCTCCATAACCACATCGCTATTATCGATTTTAGATCTAAGCACCATCGCTAGCAGTGGTTTTCGATCTATGCACCACCACCATCACCATCTCCATAATCACCCCTATCATCAACTGTTTGTGTGTGAAGGTGTCACCGTCGCTCAGATCTGAAGCACCATCACCGTCATCACCACCATCGCTAAGATCTGAACCACCATCGCTCAGATCTAAACCATCATCATCACTATCGCTCGAGTCACGGCCGCCGCCGACGTTGTAGTCACATCCGCCGCCGACCATTAAGTCCCGACCACCGCCGACCTTGGAGTCACAGCCACCACCTCTATCGCTCATATCTGAATCACCTTTGTGTGATTGGAGATTGAAGAGTGGGTTTTTAATTAATTTGAGTGTTTATGAGTATAGATAAACACAAGTTTTTAATTTGTTATCTGAATCTAGCTCTATTAACTGGATTTGAGAAGCAATAGTGTGTGATTATAGGTTTTTTATTAATGTGTTCTGGTTCACTAATTTGGCTCCAAATTTGATTCTTGATTATGGTTTAAGTTTATTCAAGTTTAAATTATACAATTCAGATTTAAGTTTGTGATTATAGGTTTTTTTTTTAATAATTTTTTCCAGATTTACCAATCTGATCTAAACATCAAGGCTCTTTGTTCAAGCTTGTTCGAATTTGATTTGATTGTGGTTTAAGTTTGTTTAATCTAATTCTTGATTATCAAGGCTATTTGTTCAAATTTGATTTAATTATGGTTTAAGTTTGTTCAATCTGATTCTTGATTTTGGTTTAGGTTTGTTTAAGAATTAACTAAAATTATATTTTGGTTAAAAATATATTTACAATCTTAGTTAATTGTATATTTTTGCTTATTAAATAAGATATTAAATATAATTAGAAGCGATTAAAGATTAATTAAAAAACAAAGAGCTACAGGATAGTATGGAAACAGGGATAGTGTAGAAAAAGACCAAATTACCCTTATGTGCAAGGCACATAGGGGATTTTAACGGAAGAAGTTAACATCAGTTAGTGTAAATGACCAAAAATGAAACAATATGACAAACACAGTAACTATTTTTGTAATTTTTGAAGTTAAAGAACTAAAAATGAAAATCAGTAACGACCACGGAAACCATTCTTGTAATTAACTCTAAACTTTATTGCATTCCGATATTTATCTACCTAAGTAATTTTTTATACAAGTTTTTCTTTCTTAAGAATTCATTCATTTTCTTTTCTTTTTTTTTCACCTTTTTCGTTTCTTTATTTTATCTTTTTGTGTAGCAACTCAAACACACCATAAACCCTACACCTTTTCTCAAATGAGACTTAAACCCTCGGCCTCAAAGGAATACCTTACACACCTTGATACTGCTACGCCAAAAACTCTTCGGTTAATTTATTTATCACTATCATTGTTTTATATATTAGATTTTTTATGCATATAAAACTCTATCTTGATGATAAAGATGTCATTCACTAAACTCTATCATAAACAATGATGTAAATATCTACCTCATTAACCAAAAGAAAATTCGATCTGTGATTTTTTGAAAACATCTAATAAGTTGTGGTTAAAAATACAATTTCATCCCGCTACGAAACACGGGTATAAAAACCTCGTTCCTCACAAAAGTGGAAGCTTAGACTCGAGAGTCACGTGTGGGCACTTTTCATGTGAATAGTAGTACACTTGTATGCACTTGTGCAACTTTCTCCGAAACATGAAAAAAGCAAGTTGCAGAAACATAGGCAGTAGAAGGGGAACATTTACAACAATATAAAACATATAATCAACTAATAACCAAAGTTAAGAACTTACATTGTAGACATCAACATTGCTCTGATTTTGGCCCTGAGATCATCAGGAACCTCTGGTGGATCGGTCGCTGGTCTTCTATCTTGATAAGAACTTGATGCATCCACTGAAGGTTCTCTAGTAGCATCACCAACCAAAGGTCCCCCCCTTGAATGACCTGATAACTTCGGGCTGATTTCCCCCTCTTCTAAATCTTCTTTTTCCGAGTTTGATCCCTTCTTAAGCTTATCAGCCTTATTGAT
This sequence comes from Dittrichia graveolens, assembly GCA_038502395.1. Classification (NCBI taxonomy): domain Eukaryota; kingdom Viridiplantae; phylum Streptophyta; class Magnoliopsida; order Asterales; family Asteraceae; genus Dittrichia; species Dittrichia graveolens. The sequence continues at coordinate 79,106,930 of JARJIL010000005.1, read as the reverse complement.
GTCCCTTTGCTCCACTTCTGAAGAGGAATCGAGCTTGTGTCTATGCCTAGAGGAGTGACTTTTCCTATGCCTATGCCTATGCTTATCTTTACTGTGATGAGAAGACTTGTGAGATCTATGTTTACGCTTTTTCCTTGAAGATTTATGGTCACTATCAACTTCATCATGAGACTCTTCATCATGTGAAGAATGATGTGACGATCGGTGCTTCTTTCTGGAATATTCATCTTCACTTTCTTGTTCATCGTCTTCATAAGAACTAGAAGATCGATGATGCTTCTTCATTGAATATTCATGATCCCTTCCTTCATTGCTTCTGTCCCTGTCTTTACGAGAAGTACGATGAGATCGATGCCTTCTCTTTAGATGTTTATAATCTCTCTCGTCTCCATATTTTTCTTCACTCTCATCTTCAACCGAATGATTTCGAGATCGATGCTTTTTCGTACGGTGTCTATGTGACCTTTTTCCTTCTCTCTCATCACCCTCAACATCTTCTTCTTCCACTTCTTCTAATTGTGCTTCTGCTGATTCACCTTCTTCGTCTCTGCTAGACCGAGCTCGGTATTTCCTCTTCGCTCGCCTTTCCTCATTCAAATGTTCCTTTTCTGATTTTAATTTATTATCTGAAGTATCAATATCTGAAGTAGCTGTACTCTTCTCTCTTTCTTTAGCTAGGTTGTCAACCCCTGATCCTTGTGGCTCAGCAGATAAGCCACGTGAGGCTTCGGCTTTCAATGTAGCAGCTCCACTTTTCAATTGAGCCACAAACAACTTGGCCCGCTTCAGCCTCTCAGCCTTTAATTTCTGTTCATGGGTCAAGTGTACCTCCGAGGAATTGGCTTCATTGGAGGGTGGCCCACCCTCACTTCCATGCCCATAACCGTTTCTATTTGTCAAAAGAAACCCCAAATTAGGATTTTTAATGCCTCTCGTGGCAGCCTGAAGAATGGCAGCTGCTTGAGCAGCATCCACCTGGACTACAGGTGGCTGTTGTGTTGCTTTAGCTGGCCCATCTGATCCTTCCTTTTTAGACTTATTAATTACCATCTTAAACTTCTCTTTCCTATCAGAATCAAGTGGTATATCATCAGATTCCGTCATATTATTCTCATTCTCCCTAGGGACAAACTTTTTCTTGTTTGAGATATGTCCTCTGAAATCTTCCTTCTCATTGTAGAAACTCTTGAAAGTTAATTTTGACTACAAGATGGAATGAGCATACAATGAGCCATAAAGTAAAAGAGAGTTAAGTTGACATAATAACAATATAAGTCAAGAGCATAAAAAGGACACTCTGTCGAGCATTAACCTATACAGCATAGAACCAGAGTGGACCAAGATAGCACACAAAGATATTAATTTTTCTTTTAATAAGAAGAAAGAAATAGCAGGATGAATTATTTGGTCATTTTGTTAGATAAACAAACAAAAACTCAAGATGCAACTCCACTCGTGATCATAATATCATGTGATAGTGAGACTCCAATTTTAACCAATTAATACTAGAAAAGGAGGAAGCTATATTCTCATGCACGAACCAACCAAACCTTTGGGCTCGCTTAACTACATCTGGTGTTTCAAAAAGGGAAAGTGACCACATTCTACATGGAACTACAAATTGCAATTTGATGCTGAATAGTATACTCTAGTAAACCAGTCCCACACTAATCTGCTAATTAAGAACTCTCATGGCTTTGCATATAAATTATAAGCGAACTTCCTTGCCAATATTACAGCCTGAAGAAAATGTGGTGAGATCAAGAACAAAGAGAAGTACGATTAAGAATCAACTAGAATATTACATATAATCAGATTAGTGAGAAAAACGTACCTCCTGAGCTTTCTGGAGAACTTTTAAATAGTATGGATGGAATATATTAGATGGGATTAGGAAAGGAAACCTTCCATGACCACGGTCTTGTTCCATAAGTACTGCCTCAAACTGCCTCCCATTTTTTATAATAAACTCCACTATTTTTTCAACCAACAGCTTCATGTCAGATGGAGGATCCAGGAGCATTTGTTCAGTCTTGGGAATTGGAGGTAATGAAGAAGCCCGTGACTTATCTGGATCAGAAGAGAGTGAACCAGAGAGCTCACCTTTTCTCATACTACTTGTTCTTCCAACCTTTAATGCATTTAATAAAGAATTTCTTTTTAGAATAGGAGCATCTTCCTTGGAAGGAAGCGAATGCTTTAAAACAGGTGCATCTTTGCCAGCTGGCAACATAGTTTTCCCTGCTGCAAGTGATATCGTAGCATCAACATCCAGAGTGCTCCCAGATACACATTCTTTAGGTGGTGGTGATGATGCATGCTCTGTTCCACCATCCTCATCTTCACCAGTGCCATACACAGAACCAAGCAAAGACAATGCTCCAGCCCCTGCATCATTCTCAGTATTGGATGTTTTCTCCTCATTTTTGGCCTGTCCATCGACTTTCAATTGCAGAACATCCTGGTGATTGACCAGAAACCTGTAGTAAGGATGTAGGTGATGATCAGGCATTAAGAATCCAAATGTCGGGTTGTCTCCTTGCTTGACTCTCAAAATAATTTCTGATTGACCTCCATTTTTGCTCACAAAAAGAGCAGTCCTCGCAATGATTTGATGTACCTTCTCCGTAGGAGGCTAGAAAAACACAAAAACAGATACAAAACAAGGAAGACCGCCTTTTAGCAAATAGAATTGCCAAGTTTGTAAAAGAGCATATAGACATTTTATGGGAAATGCATACTAAGCCTGGCAAAAGTAAGAAAAACATAACAGTAATATAAATCACTTAGCATGTAGTGCTTCGAATCTCAAGTTGTGATGATTTTTCCTTACTATAGTAATAAAATTTTCTATAATCCTAACCCCACCTGCACGGACCCTTGCACATGATATCAAAAGAGAACATGGTGCCTGTGAATGGCAACCTTATGTCACAACTCGATCCCTGCTCCAAGCATCTGTAAACTTAGACATGGTAAGCTTTTAAAAAACATATGTACCTTATAGAATTATCCTTTGGTCACATCCATCTAAGTAACAGTTACAAATAAAAAATAACATCTAGGCCTTATAGTTCATAAATCGCTAATATATTTGAACTTACCAAGTTCTGAACCAGGCTGTCAGGAACAGGGAAGGGGGGTTGAAATCCAAGGATTTCTGATTCAGTCTCGGCAGTCTTTTGATCATTAGAATCCTCATAGTTTCCATAAGAAAAAGGAACAGCATTAAATTCACCCACGGGATCTGGTATTGTATCTCCCTCTGAATACAACGATAAAGTTAGGTGAGGTTTAAGAACACTGGGATAACAGAGATGTTAGCAATACATAAATCAGCAATACTTAAATAACGTTGAGACCTCTAGAACATTATTGCTACACCCACTGCCCACATACTAAATAAAATTAAAACTACCATCAAAGCGTAATCTTCTTTTAGATACTTTCATGTACTTGTACCATATCCAAACAGCTTCCAAGGTTTCAAAGCCCAAAGTTTTAAAAGAACATTTAGTTACTACTAGCAGATACCTGCGCAAAGCTACAGCTAACTATTATATTTTATTTTGATTATACAAACATCTAATCAACTGTTTAATATGGTCAACCATTTCCATTTTGTTTGATAGGAGAGGTAGATAGCAATTTTAAATATCTTAAATTTAAGACATTCTGCCAATTGCTTTGTAATATAGTATAGATATCCTCTAAAATAACGTGTCTAAATCCAGAGAACCAGATCCTGTCATTCCAGCTCTTTGCAGTGCATAATTGCTGTAAACTCAAAAAAACGTTCGTTTTTGCATAAGCAAAGCTTCTAAAATTTGACTCTTTCAAGTATATAATTTTGCAACAAACAAATTCAAATGCCCATGACAAAGACCAATACGTCATTTAATTTTGAACAGCAGCCCATCCAACTAAAGAAGCTGAGACGTTCGAGTTTCCACTGATAAGGTAATCCCGCAAACTGACATTCAATTTAACAAAATGCAATCCTACTTCAATCCTATACATATACCAAAGTGACGGAGAAAAACAATTACCTAGAAACCTAAAAGTCCAGCAGTTGTTACCATTTTTTTATTAAAATAATCTTCCGACGATCGACAACGAGCATTATCAGCTCAAAGCTTACATTTCCAGTAGAATATATAGAAGTTCAAATGGAATGAAACAAGCAATTAGGTCAAAAGATATAAACGTGAAATTCAACCGCTTATGTACAAATAGAGTCTTGTTACCTTGTTCCTCGGAAGGTGAGGGGAGATCCAGGTATCGTTCATAGTCGATTTCCGCATCGGCAGAAGATGAGTGCGATGTTTGTGGATTGCGCCGCCTCCGAGAAGGCGGAGGGGTGGACAGCAGATGGCGGACGTCGTAACGGTCGATTAACAAAGAATTCCATTCAACAAGTGCGTCGTCGGAGTTTACGAAGGCTGCGGCGGTATCGTCGTCGAAGAGAAGCGCATGCCTCCCACAGATTTCTATATTCATTCTTTCTTCAATCAAATTGGTGGATTGGAAACTCTAAAGAGCTCGATTGTTTGTGTGTGAGATCGGAGGTTAATGAAACCCTAGTTTGACTCCGAAGTAGGAAAACCTTTCCTGTGTTGTAATTGTCGGTCTATGGTTTCATCCAATTTGGTTAATGTTATTTTTAGAATTTTCAATTAATTTATTTCTTAAATACTATTTTTAATAATTTAGTTTATTAATACTTTAACAAAAATATTTATTTAAATCATTTAATAGTCATATCTATCTTTTTATAATTATTTATATAAACATGCATAACAATTGGATTAAATTAAAAAGTTCAAATTTGATTATAAAGTTGTTTTATAAAAAAATTTAATGATGATATTATGTATAAATTTCTGATTTATAATAGATTCATCTATCTTTTAGAAGATTTTATATTCATATATATGTTTTAAAATTGTTTTACTATATATGTTAGTATTTCTAAACATCATAAACAATTAAAATTTACTTTAATCGTCCTCGTGTTATACTGTTAAGCTAGTATTAATTAATAAATATATGTACTGGCATATTTTATTTTTGTTATTGTTATTATGACCATTGTGCTCACTTGTAGGGCGAAATTGTTCAAGTGTAATGCACGAAGACTTATTGTGAAATAAATCTATACTTTGTTATTTTCAATCAAGTTTCCCCATGATACAATAAGCAAAAGGTTCTTGTTGTAGCAAATTTCAAATGAATCCTTGGGGTGTTTGTTTTGGCTTATTAAGAGATTATTTTTTATAAGCTTGTTTTTTATGAGTTTTTTTATAAGTTCGATTTATTTTTTTCTTTTAACTCGTAATAAGTATAAAAATCAAAAAAATAAGTCAGAGAAAAATAACTTATGAAAAATAAGCTAAAAAAACTCCCTCTTATTTATTGTTTTTAGTTATAATGATTTGGTTGATTTCAAATGTAACGGTTTAAACTAAGACGAGAGATTTTTGAAGTTTATAAAAAGGTGAAATTCATCATTAAACAGTAACTCGGATTAAATTAATATTTTCTAACTTAACTACTCAATTTTCAATAGTGGTTTCATTAAGTGATATAAATAGAATCATTGTGACAGACTTTTTGTTTCTAATTTGGTGATAATTCAAAGTTACATATCACTTCATGAAAAATAGTTAGTCAAAAATAACTAAATTTGTAAGAAGTTCGGGTCACAAGAAGTCTCACAGCGTCTAAGTGAAGATGAGGGGGTTTGTCAAGAAAATATGGGCTTTTCGATTCACCAAGGAGGCGAACAATCTCAAGAACAACCATCACAGAGAAAACCGAAACCAGAGCAACAAGAAGTGTACTCTACAGAGGACTAAAGCTCGACGATCACATTCGAGGGAAAACAATGGCAGAAAGATGGCTAACCGCAAGTTGATGAGGTAATTAATCAAGTCGTTCCCATATTTTCTTATCAAATTCTTGAAACATACCATCATGCCCAAGAGTGAAGCGTGTGTCATTTTCGGGCCACGTCAACATCCAGGTTGACTATTTTGGAACTCATGAATATGGAAAATTCCGTTAGCCACTGGTCTCACATAAAGTGGCAGATGAGAACAATGCGAGAGTTCTGATGGCTACCGAAGAGAATGTAGTCGAAGTTCCCACCGCAATCGTTTCAAATCGTTCATTTCAGGGTTTCATTTCAACTTCAATTAGGGTTTAGTTTCAAACTCAAATGGAGGTGTAGATAAGGCGATTTATTGAGAAGTTCATCGCACAATAAATAGAATCGGTGAATGCTATTGTTGAAAGGGAAGTGTCGCAGCATACGGGGGTTCTTTAAGAAAATGTAGGTTAAGATCAACCACCGTCACCAAGAAGGTCGCAGCATAGGGGTGTTCGTCAAGAAAATGTAGATCAAGAACCAACGCAAACGAAAGAGCCACCACATGAAAAATGCCCAAAAAAATTCCCGATGATCAAATTCCTTAGAAAAACAATGGCAGAAACGATAAGCTGAAAAGGCAATTAATACTCTAAAGGACAAATGCCCGAAAATTTCCCCGATGATCAAATTCGTTGGAAAAACAATGGTAGAAATGATAAGCTAAAACGGCAATTAACCAAGCTGTTCGGATACATATTTTCTTTCGGATTATTGAAATATTATTGGTTTAATGTTAATTCAGGGAATAGTGTTAAAGCATTGAAACGATATTGTGTGTTACAACTAAGTGAGTGACGTTTTTTTGCAGCGGCAAAGTCATGGCTGCTTACTTTGGGACCCACACATGTGGAAAATTCCCCGAGCCACCGTCCTCAAATGTGGTGGCAGTGTCGGATGACAATGATGCAGGAGTTCTAGCGCGGGATGTTGAGGACGATGATCTTGTAGAGGTTACTAGAGTTTCATTGCCGGATGCATAGGTAGCCAGAGTTCCGGCGATGAATGTAGTGACGGCCGAAGTTCACTCGGATCTTGCAGCCGTGCTAGCTGGTGAGGAGGACAGTGAATATGTTGTCGTAGCGTGCTCTTGGATATGTCCGGTCATTAGATTCCTAAATCTTGAATATATGTTTTGTTTGTATATGTAAATATTGGTTATAGTGTTTTGTTTAATCAAACTTACAGTGATTTTAACTTGAAATCGCAAGCACGATTTGACATTTGGCCTAATCGGAATGTATTTAGAGTGTTTGCAATGGTCACAGTTCATCAATACGCCACGTCAGCTTTTCATTTTCTCACTTAGCCTTCACTCAGGCATGCAGTGGTTGTTCCTCACCAAAAAATATAAAAAACAAGAAATGATGTTTGAGATTGGCCCCACCAAAACATAAAAGAGACTTTGTGAGTTACTAGTGGAACCGGCAATCTTAACCATATGACTTTTTTGTGTGTGGCATATACCACTTACAGCCTCCATCCACACAATATGGAGCCGTCTCTACTGCTATACCATCCTATTTCACTCTACATTCCGCTCTTTCTTAGATTAGATTCACATAAATAGCGTTGTTTTGTTGACCAAATTTTTATTGAATACAAGCAGTGTATTTAGGTTTATTAAATCTCAATTTGACATTTGGGTGTGCTCTGGTTTATTAAATCTAATTGATTGATATTTTTAGTGCATTTTTTGCTATGCGTTTTGGTTTATCAATTTGTATTTTCGAGGTCTGATAAGATTTTGTTGGTTCCTCTATTAGTTTTTGAGGTGCATTGTCATTTTTGGACATTTGATAAATTTTGGACATTTGAAAAAAAAGAGAAGATTATATTATTTAGGTTTTAAAAGAAAGAAGAGATGTGGGATCACTTTCTTACTAGAGAGAAGTTTTTATAGTGAAGTGACTCGTGATAGAAACCAAGGAGTAGATTAAAGTAAGTTTGTTAACATTTAACACTCACTCAAATAACTATAAATCACTTGCGTACACTTACACCACCCGCCTTCGCCACCATTGTCGCTGCCGCCGCAACAGCCGTCACCACCACTACCACCGTCACAAACACCACCGCCGCCGTCATCAACACCACCGAGCCCCGGCGCCGACCATCGCTCACTGCTGCCCCCCACCGCCACCCACGCCCGCTGTCGTCACCACTGCCCGCCTAGGTAGACTGTAGGGTGGGGTAGGGATGGGGGTGGGGTGGGGGTGGGTAGGGGTAGGGTGGATGAGAGTTGGGTGGGTGAGGGTAGGGTAAGTGTATGGGTAGGGTGGGTAGGGTAGGGTAATGGTGGGCGGTTGATTGTATAATTTATTTTGGTTTATACATATTGAATTAATTTATTTTTTGCTAGATTCCAATTCCGGTATTTACTAACCAAACAAGATATAATTTTTCACAAATTCCAATTCCTATGAATTCAATTCCTTGGTCAAATTCTAATTCCTTCATATTCATTTCGCGAACCAAACGGACCCTAAGAGGATTTGAAAGGAAAAGATTCTCTTTTCTTTCCTTTCCTTTCTTTCTTTTAATTTCCTTTTCTCTCCTTCTTAAACTCAAGAACAAGTCCGTTAGTGATATCTTTTTTACTCTTTTGTTTACATTACAAGCATCATATACTTTGATTCTTGCTTTACAATTGTTTAGTTCTTTGCAAAATCAAAAATGTAGTCAAGATAAGCTATGCACACCCTCTAATTATTTTTACTATTTGAGATGGCATAACGATCTAATTAATCATGCTTTGATATATATATATGATAGGTGATTCTTATACAATAAAAATGTCATACACAACAACTTTATGCATTATTAACTTGTACAATCGGTACCAACTGTTTGTACATTATTACGTATGGCTAAAAATTATTGTGTACAGATTAGCTCCATATATTTATAGATCATCTATTGGAATCTTAGAGTGCATAGATAATTACTTCTAACCAAGAGAGATGGTTAGAGTGGCTTATATTAACTCATGCACTATGTTGTAGTGAATCAAGAAGGAATTGTTACTACATCAAATATCATATGAAGACCATCATCCTTGATATCAACTAAAACGAAATCATAGAATCAAAGCATCAATGAAAAATTCGAAAAAGTCGATAATAAATGCTTGACATAATGCACAATATTTTCAATGTATGATTCTTATCGATATAGAATCAAGAATTACAAGGAAGTTAGAGGAAACAACTATTATAATCGATGGACGACAAAGGAAAACTAATTTCCTAGAACACACAAGTGTTGGTAGTAGCGTGATTTGAATTTTGAACGCATGCACCATAATATTAAACTAAGGGTTAATAATCGTTTAATCCTTAAAATTTGACTTGATTTTTTATTTAACCCTCGAAGTTTTTTTAAGCAAATTAACCATAACTTTCTGTTTCCGTGTTCCTTTTACTCTTTTACATGTTGCAACATATTAAAGGTAACCAAACACCCCTAATACTTCCCAACAACAAACTCCTCTCTCTATGAATCAATTATGGATTGAACAGATTGGAGTGAACGACGTCCATTAACACACATCGATATTGTGTTACGAAGGTTGTCTCTCTCATGCTCGACTTGTTCACCTTCATCATCTCTCTCCCACCCTCGATTCAAGGGTTTTAATGTTTTGTGAAATTTGTGAAATCGATTTGTGTGGTTTATGTTGTAATCGATGTATGCCTTTTCACTAACATTAGCTCTTCTTTAGGAAAGCGAGCACTGAGCTCATCATTTGCTTTTGCTTAGGAAATTCAGCTTGAAGACTCGGCTCAAAACACAGTATATATCAACCATGCTAAAATTACTTTGTAAGTCAGCATAGAATACTCAGCCGGAAGATTTAACTCATAAGTTTTCTTAGCTTTTAAAAGACTTGAGTAGTTTTAAACATGTTTTAGACTATCAACCCATTCATCAGTGTCAGAAACTAATTCTAAGATCATAATCAAATCTATCATCTATGATGAGAAAGAGAAAGAGGAGGGAGGAAGAAGAGATGATGATTGAGAATGAAGTGGCTTTGATGAGGAAGAAGGTTTTGATGAAGTGGTATTAATGGTGAGTAGTTATCACTGACAAAGTAGTGGTGGGTATTTATGATGATGAAAAAATAAACAAAAAGTGCATAAGATAATTGTGGGTGGGATATGTAGCCTGGAATCATTTATAAGAAAGGGTTGTTTCATTAAAAACAATTGGGAAGATGTATGATTTGGTACAGGAAAGATCATAACAAAGACAGTCTTTATAGAGAGGTTATATATCATTTTACTCGTCCTCCTACTTACATGATCAAGCTAGACACATGTCAAATGTACAGATGAAGAAAGAGAATTAATAAAATACACATGTCACAATTTAGTGAGTAAGAGGATGAAGTAGGAGGATATTAAGTTTTCCTTCTTTATGATTTAGAGCATGTCCAGAGTAAGATACATGCATTCAGTTTTGGAAAAAGTTGGTATTTTCGCAATAAATGTTTGTTGCAATTAGTATTTGATATGAATAACAGCTCATTGGGTAAGACATGATCAAGTGTTTCGAAGTTATTCTGCTATAATAATGTGATGGCTGCATCTACAAAATTCTTCTCAAAAACAATGTAAATCTCAGAACAATTATTAGAAGTTATATGCTTTTTTCGGTTTATTGATACAGTTTTCGGATTGTGGGACGTTGAAGAAGAAATGTGTTTATATTCCAAACCGCTTAAAAGTAAGCATATCTAAAAGAATATGCAATACTAGTATACTTGTTTCAAACTGCTTAAAAATAAGCATACTTTAAAATATATGGGATTCAAAAATTTTGTATTGAGCAGGCAAACTTTCCAAGAAAAGAATTCTTACAATATATACTCCTTTTTGTGTTCAGTCTATAAATCTATAATAATCATTCTCCCCCAACAGATACTGGGGTCTGTTTATGCACAAAATTAACTGTAGACAGCAAGTATTTGTCATCAGCTCCAAGACATGATATGGCGGTTTCCACCAACTTAGAGCATACTGACGATATCTCGTTCTTCACCTGGCCAAATACGCACAACAGATATCCAGCAATGAATGTTGCCAAATTAGGTTTATTGTACTGTAAATAGATAATAGTCAGATGCACCCAAATTACTGAACTATATAATACTGCTTTTCTTTTATGGCAAAATTGATTAAAACTTCAACTAATGTTGAAATACAAGTTCCCACTGCAAATGCTAAGAAGTCATTCAATTATATGTGTAACTATAAAAAAAGACTGAATTCGAAAATACTGTTTGTTTAACAGTTAGTTATTTGCATCAAATTGGTCAAGAATTTATAAGAGTTTGAAAATGATAATCTAACTATCAAACTTACTTCAAAAAACGAGGCGATGCAGTTGCAAGCTTCAAGTGCCAATTTTCCTCGTGTGGTCTGACCATATAATTATTAGATTAGTATCATGCAAAAACTAAACCCTTCAGTACTAGCAACTTAATTTCTGCTTCATCACCTGTGAAGGTTCTTGTGGAATGGTATCAACCATGTTACGAAGAATAACACTAGATAACGACCCAAGTTCTTGGGAATACATTTCATGACCAAAGAATAAACGATCATTGCCAATAACCTGAAAAAAGAACCAAGTATCCTGACATTCAGTTTTCTTTTTCAACAGCCCTGTTGTACAGATTTACAAAAGGTTTTGTCCATATAACAACACAATGATACCAAAAGTCAAATACTCTATGGTAGAAGTCGCAATTTCGATCCATTTACATAGGAATGGGTCAATTTAACTACTGCTTTATCTCCGGTGTGTCAAACAGGTAAAGTAAAATGGTAAAAAGATTAAAAGGAAAAGCGAGAAATGGGCTGAACCCCTGTACAAGTTGAAAGTCGCAATTTCGATCCATTTAAGGAGTACTTAGGAATGGGTCAATTCAAAATAGTGTTTTATCTCTGATGTCCCAAACAGGTAAACTATTAAAAGTTAAAAAGAAAATGGATCAAATGGACTGAACGGACCGAACAAGTCAAAAGTCTCCCACATTGTAATTTTAAAGTGTAACACCTCCTATACCACCATTTTATTAAAGAAAGTTACATTATTATCAAAATACTAATAATTTTTGCCACCATACTTGACACAAATTTATTAAAGCGTCTAAAAGATTTTGGAAAGTAGTTTCATGTTGACCCAACCCAAACCAGGACCAAAATCTACCTGTTTTGACTAGTTGCTCAACCAGCCTGACCCTCCTACCATTTTGCAATAACTACTCAATATTATTAACTTTGTGCATTTATATTATAAAAGCTGTAAACATGACTGCAAAAGTACCTCTTCATGAATTGCATGGTACGGGAGCTCATTTTGAGCAAATGTTGCAGATAATGAAAGAAGAGAACATAAGATCTGAATCCTTAGTTTTGGTGTAATCCTACAAAATTGTGATAAATCACTAAATAAATAGCATCCTGTCAGTTTTTATTTACCAACTTGAGAGGTGGAAGGCTAACCATGATTGTGAATCAAGCAAGGATAATATGCACTTGGGAATGTACATAACTCCTCGTTCCAAATTACCTTTAACAAGGAAATCCAGCATAAGTTTTCTTGAAAAGATAAATTTGAGGGCATGATGAAATTGCAGCAATGCACAGACTAATTCATACTTGAATCTCAAATCTGAAGGAGGCACTATGGGGAGATCAGCGGGTTGGGTAATGGGTCAAAACAATCAATTTTTTGAGCATGTCTAAACAGAAGGTGGGATTGTCCCGTAACACATCCATTCCAAAAAATTTATATTTTTTCTTAGAAATAAACAATGTGTCAAATATAATAACATTTTTTGTATTAAATTTTTTTAGAAGGGTTCATGCATAAAAAGTACACTTTGGGCGGCTTTCGACCTGTTTCCTTTTAAGCTTAACTTTTTACCCATTTCACCCATTAAAGAAGAAAAATAAGGTACATCATAGCACAACCTCCACTCCATCCAACACAACTTTCTTCATTTTTAACTACTTAATAATAAACAAATTATTTAAAAGATTAGTAAGCCAAACATGAATAACCTGGAACCAAAAGCATGAAGCCGCACAGCTTTCTTATTAATGAAACAATACAATCAGCATCTTCATTGGATTTCCGCAAGCCTACATACCCATATAAGCTAACTTAGAAACTGAAGGAACATGTAAAGAAGATTCTGGAAATTGTGTATGGATATCCATAAAGTAATCATTGAAATTGTATATCTGGAATATAGAACGAGTTCAAAGAAAACAAAATGTTTGGTCAATTAACTAGAGGTAGCGAGATGGATGGGTGAAAGAGGTCATTTGTAGTAAAAAAAAATTACCAAAACAATATTACAATAATAATAATCCAAATTTTCAATGAAGTGACTTTTCAGGAGGTTATAAGCATAAAATACACTTTGGATGATTTTCGAATAAATTTACATATTCCACTTTAGGCTATTTTTCTGCTTTAATCTGCTTGAGAGAAAACCCAACCCAAATAGACCCGTTCATAAGTAAACATGTCAATATTGTCACCTAAAATATAAATGCAATAAATTAAAACTTGCTAACAAAACTGCTTATGCATCAAAGCTTCTCTATTGCAAGAGCTGATGAAACTAACCATCTACCACGTGAACTTCGTGTAAGCAGCAGACTGCAGAATCTAGAAGTCCATCTGAATGAGAAGTCAAGCCTCCAAAAAGAGAAACCTGATATTAACATGAAAAATAATAGTCCTGGGAGTGGTCGTGATCCTTTAAGTAAATATTAAGCGAAAGATTACAACTTTTTACCTCTGCAGTTTCAAGATATAGAATTAACTGCCTGGAATAAGATGGAATACATGGTATTGTAATTTCATTAAAAGTGATGCAAGATTTGATAAAATTGATATTATCTTTTTGCTCTTTCAAAGCTCTGGTTGCTAAAAGATTGCTTGAATGAACAAGGATCTCCTGCAAGTTGAGTCAAACTGTTAGTAACATCATGCAGCCATCATAAACCACGGGAATGATTTTATCTAAAGGTGGAAACATTTACTTATGAATGAGTCTATCTGGGCTGTGTTTATCTCAATTGGGTCAAATAAAACTAGCTAAACAGGAAATGGGTCAAATGGGTCGACAAGGTTGAAAATCGCCAAGGTCCATTTTACTTCCTTAATTGTTTAATTCAAGATTTGGATCACTATTTTGACCATATTGTTATGTAACCATAGCTAACAATTAATTATTTATATCCTTTTAACAAATGGACAAAAAAGTGATTGTGGGCCACCACAACCTGACCCATTTAATCTGCACAAAAAAGGACAAGTTTTAATGCAAAACTCTATATTGACCCATTTCCGAACCCGCCTGCACCATTAGGTACTTTACCTATATCTGGATAGCCACCTGCCTAACTGATAATCATGATCAAAAACATAAAAAGTATCCGCACATTTTGCAACTATTCAAAATGAATACCTTCAAATCATTCATGCTACTGAAAGCTCCACGACACTCGACCAAGAATGTTAAATGACGATCTAACTCTATACCGTGGTCAACCTGACAATAAAGGATAGCCAACATTATAAATCATACACAGTGGCGCTTTCACAAAGTAAAGATCATGATATAAAAAGAAACATACATTATGTAGTACTTTACACTGCATAATAAGCATTATTACACCAGAAGACAAAGTAGGGAAGTAGCAAAAGGTACCTTATCAACAAAACGAGCGATCAAACGCTCTGCCTGTTGATTATCATCCTGTCTCGTGCTTGAAAAGTCAACACTATCATGCAGAGACTGAGCAACATCAAAAAGCAGTTTTATCGTGGTTGGATCATCAATGTGATTATCTCTGTTCAATTATAAAGGATAAAAGAACCACATTACATTCATGAATTTTCCTATATAATCTCTCATATCACGAGTTACTAGATGATCATTTCACAGGTGAGCTTTAAGTGTTCAGTGCTTGAATAACATGCAGTAAATGGAATGAAAAAAGTTTTCCCACCAATTCAACACATACTTAAAAGAATACAGTACCTTGTGGCATTAGTAAGGATGTGCATACTCACAATGCTTCTTGAGCTCCCATGCATGACATCCAATATGTCAACAAAATAATTCTGTAGAAAGAAAAAGATAACACTATTTTCAGCTCCGCAGTTCATCTGAGAACAGCTCTGAGAGAAAAAGGCTACAGTAATAAAACCAAAATAGATAGAAACTTGAAAACTTTCTGTTCTCTCTTATCTTTTTTATTTTGTTTGCATATAACAAGACTAACAAGCTTACCAGGTCAAAAACATATTTCATATCATCAAAATGTGTGACAAGCTTCACAACAATTGATTGCAGGCTACCCAGTTCATCATCAGTAACCACTTCATTGCACAATCTTTCAAATATTTCACTAAGAACAGAGCTTAGATACTGATCCTGGAAAATATGGATGAAATGTAAATAAACTAGGGAGATAATGTAAGCATCTGTCGGCCAAACTGCAAAAGCTAACTACAAAACTTTGACTTTAATGCCAAATAATTCTGATCACTTTCTAAATTTCTTTGCCGAGGTAGTTTATCATGGTCAACCGAATCGAAATATCAATTTTCATCATAGTTTGATAAGGTAGGCCAATTTTCACATACTAAATCACCAGTAATCCCAATCAAAATGAAACAGATGTACCCTTTGAAAAAAATCTTTACCACTGGAACTAGGTTAATTTTGGTGCAAACCGAAGTAAATTATGCAATCAGAAGTCATAAAATTTACCACATTATATTGAAGAATAATATCCATATAAGCATCCAAGATCTTCAAGTACTCATCAAGGCCCTTTCTTTTGGTAGCAACCTGAAATGAACGTTTGACAAACTGATAACTGTAAGTGGAAGAAATTATATCATGTGATGGTTAAACAAGTGTTACAACATATGATCGGCATAAAGATCCAAAAACAAATAAATTATAGAACCACCTGGCTTTGAATTTACAAGGTCTTATAATGAAAATATTATTGCATATTGCAAAATGACATGCATTTACTTTTCAAGAATGTCAAACATCATATTTGAAATTAAATAAACCGGAAAGTAGATTGTCAGAAACTATTGCACAAATATTGAGTGGTAGTCGCACAATCTTTGTAATGAAATAGGTATATAATGTGAAGCATGCTTTCCCACATGGACATTCAATGCAAGCTGCTAAAATTTAGCAATGACTGCTTGCCATCTTTTTCAATAAATAATTATAATTAATCAAAAGCGCAGTTCTTGTATCCTAAATAGAGGGATCTGGTTGATTGAATTCCCACAACTTTTATACTTTTGTAATAATCAAAAGCAGGTTAGAAATAGATATTAGAATAGATAATCATAACATATACAGGAGGCTAAAAACAAATGGAACATGCAAAAGAGGAGGAGCAACTCAAGCTTCCTTACACAAAGAAAACATGAGAAACTGAAAACAAAGAGTACCTGAATTACTTCATCAATAACTGCATCAATTGTGTTCAATTGAGATATTCCCTCACAAAGCTTCAACCCGAGCATCTTGTAATTTAAACACTGCACATAGAGAACATTTTAACAGCTCATGTGTACAGAAGAAAGTGGATAGTTGTAGGATGTTCTAAAGACTACCTGGTCAAATGAAAAATCACAGCTGCAGTCAACAAGTCGAAGAATCTCTA
The DNA here is from genome assembly GCA_038502395.1 of Dittrichia graveolens. Classification (NCBI taxonomy): domain Eukaryota; kingdom Viridiplantae; phylum Streptophyta; class Magnoliopsida; order Asterales; family Asteraceae; genus Dittrichia; species Dittrichia graveolens. The sequence goes on along the minus strand of JARJIL010000005.1, from coordinate 79,090,268 downwards.
CAGCATTGGAACATACTACTTCAGTTGGAAGCTCCTTAAGTAAATAATGGAGCATTATTGATATCCAAGGAACTTTTCCATATAACTCTAAAGAATTCTTCCCTAATCCAAGTCTCACAATCATATCAACAACCTGTGAAAGTGTAGCACTAAAATCAAACATATCTACCATACAACATATCTATGATTTTACATAACAAGAAGGTCCATCACTAACCTGGTTTGGATCCTTAAAAATGCATCTCATAGTATACTCTATCGTTGGTTCCATCAAGCTGATAAGCAACTTGTGATCTCCCAAAAAGTTCCCATACTTGGTGTCTTTCGAAGATACAATTCGCGTAAGTACAGTTTTCTGGTCATTGACGCAAGTTATCAGATGCCCTACATAATAGTCAAAACACATACGTTACCAATATCCGGCTTAGATAACGGAATGTAACTAGAGAGTTTAAAGATATTTGATTCTTACAGATGCAGTTTACTTGGGTCAATGATTGTCCTACTTATAATATTCCAATTTTCTGCAATAAAATATGTTTAAACATCGAATAGTATGTACCTGTATCGCACTGGGGAAGTTTCTGGGCGCAGTGAAGCAAAAACAAGCGACAGTAGGCCGAAGCCAATGGATCTGCTATACCTCTTATCATCATACCCAAGCGCACGAGGTTATCCTTGACATCATCATGCAGGAACCGCCAGCATGGAAATATAGCAAGCTCGAGATAGCTAAAGAGGAATATCAAATTAGCAGCTGGTAATCCCAAAAGCTTATATTGAAAAGAAAGCTGTTCAGCAGTTGCAGTGCATGAAGAAACAGTAAGTAGAGAACTAAATGTCAGAGAAGCATGATGTACATATAAAAGCAACACATTATCCATCACATCTGCTAAGCATGAGAAGTTACATCATTGTAATGTTTGATGTACCAAACGAACAATAAAGATAAGAGAATCACATGCGTGGAAGAAGCTCATGGATGGAAGCAATTTTTCTGAACCAGTTACTGCATGTCTCTTTGGCTTCAAGACATATATTATTTGCCTCAAAATTATCTGCAACAAGTCGTATATATCTTTCATAAATCAGGATAGAGTGGGAAGAATCAACTTCAGCTGTGGCAAACAATCTTTGTGAGGTTAGGTTACCACTCAGAGGTGATGAAGTTTAAGAGTTCTTAAAAGACGTTCAATAATGTATAAATTGAAACTCTACACTAACTTTAATGTAATGTACCACCAATGTCTCGTTCAAAAGTATAAACCCATGTCCACATCAGCCAACTTACACAACCAGGTGATAGATTACAATAACTATGTAAATTGGAAAACTAATAGTCCTTGTAACTCTTTCACCATTACAAACATTGATAGTGTAATAACTATATAATTCGGTTTTGTATACTAAAATGTGTTTAAATTAGGTTATGCTGTTATGGCACAATATTTCCCATGGAAAAGCAAAAGATTGTTACGCAGTTAAGAAACTGCAGAGGGAATAAAAACCTGATAAAGTGTATATATTGGTCCCGTCATCTGCAAACTCAGCTTTCTCCTTAATCCGCTCCCATACCATATTACCTAGCATGCCCATTATATCAGTAGCTAGAACAAACAACGTTGGATAAAATTGTGCCACAGAGGTGTCCATCAGAAGCCTAGCAACCTGCATAAATTTGATTTCTAAATTATGAAATTATATCTGGTTCAAGACCACTCATCTTCCAGCGAAAGATGAGTTATGTCCCTCAGGACAGTTTATGTCCAGGAAATAACAATGAGGAACCACCTTTATTGACAACTTTAGAGCTGTTACACGATCATCAGAGAGCCAAGAACGCATGATCTCGTCTTTAAGTTCGTGCAATCGTTTGATATACTCCTGCTGGCTTACACTCTTAAATCCTCCTTCAGTCAACTTTGGAGAATCATTCAGTTCATCTGACTGTATATTTGCTGGTAGTTCTCCAATTGCTGATTAGAACATTAAAAAATCATGTTCAAATTAGTTAACTATATGTCAAAGCAATCATCTCCGCGTAACACAAGAATCAGTAATACATCATACCTTTCTTGCCCCTTATAGTTTTGCTGGTCAGCTGTAGTGGAAAAAGATCCAGGTTAAGAACTGACAGGAAAATATAAGTTCGTAGTATTATGATGTGACATAAGTCACGTAACTCCTACCCCTGAGCTTTATAAACCAACATAAACTTTTAAGGAATTATAACTGATTGCTCCCATACAGAATGCTTAATGACACAGCTATCCTACACCTCCCCTAACTTCATGGTTCAAACGCCAGCCAGAGTTTTTGAAAACACAATATGTTTGCAGACAGGTTAGCAGCTTCTAGCATATTTATACCCACACATAATTGGGAATGTGTGTTTTGTTTGTACCAAGATGTTTAAAAGACTTACTGCAGAAACTGAAATCATTTTTGGCACAGGAAATCTCTGCATTAATAACTTATTGAAAGATGTCCATTCCTTTGTAGATAGATAAGAAGTTGCTTGACTAGCAGGACGCTTTTCAGCAACAGCCATATCTTCAACAGGCTCCAAGGTTTCTGTTGATAGCCCCCTTAATGGATCAAAGAATTTGATGCACCCATTACCCTGTCATGGATATCATTGAACTTAGCACCATGCACCATCGATATGGTACTCATTGTGATAACTTGGTTTATGAACCCCAATCAAGCATCAAATTAGACACTACTAGAAAATAAGTAGACTTTAACATCCATACCTCGGTTATAAGTTTAAACAAAACTACAAGAAATCAGGCTTTAATGAAAAATCGAAAGAAATACCATATCAAGTTCATAAATTGCAATCTAAGAAGAAGAATGACCATAGATTAGGCTTTACTATCCTAAACTTTCAATAACAATGAATTACCATCTACAACAGAAAATTATATCCATTTTCAAGATTAAAGTTAGAGAAACAGAAATATAATTTTATTGTAAGTACCTTTTCACTATTGATCATTGTTACTACGTCATTTTGTTAATCCAGATTAGTCGTTTCTACTGGCTACGGTTAAGCCAAGCATCTAGTCTTCAGTGGTCCTTCGCTAATTTTATTACACCCTCCGGCACCTGTGTATGTCTGTGAGTGGTAGTCATTACGATTGCAATGACACACTACTTTTTCAGTGAAATAGAATACTATCAGAGGAGTTGCTTCCTGGCCTTGCACTATCTTTGGCCATTGTTTAGCTTGTGCTTATCAGTGGTATGAGAGCCGCTGTCTGGCACCTGATTTCCGGCTATCAGCTCATGATGAAACCCTTAAAACGGTGAGCAACAACATCATGTTGTCTTCCAGCCTCCTAATTTGACTGCAATGACACCATAGCCATAGATAGTAGCCTCTTTTGTTGAAGAACATGTCCACCGGCCAAAGAAAAAAACACCTTGCCAAGTGAACTCATTTAATGATATAGTGGCTGGGTTGTGTATTAATAGAGGGTTCATTTGTTGTGATACACCAAGAAAAAGTGAGAAACACTTGGAGTAAGTGTAGAGAGAAAAGGGGTCGGTTGTTTGTAATAGTCGAATGTGAGAGTTGCTCCTCCTATTGTAATTCTATTCCCGTTGTTAATAGAAGAATCTTCCGATCCTAACAAGGGGTACCAGAGACAAGGTTAGCCACTTTTTCGGTGTTGATCCGTTTTTTGGGTTTAAAATTTTGTCTCAAAAACATGTTCCGACCATTAGAAAGGTCTCGTTCTCGTTCTCACGATTCCAAAGATTTTTTTTTTTTTTGTAATTTTTCAACCACCGGAAGGTCCTCAAAATCCCGGTCAAAGTTGCTTCTCTCTCCTTTGACTGCCCGCTGGAAACCAGCTCTCTCGCCGAAGAAGACGACCCAGTCAACATCAATAGGTCAAGTTTCCAGATTTTATAGTTCGGTCGTTCCAGATCCAACTGGCCGTGGGCTCCAATTTGTCTAAGTCTTTCCCAAAAATTCAGTAAAAGTTACTTTACACATGGAATCCACAAGTTCAGAACGATGATCCGACTTACTCCCAGAAATTATAATATGTGGAAGCCAAGGATGGAAGACTTGCCGAGTTTGAAAGATTTAACAGAGCCACTCTTCAATAATGGTGTCAACGAAGAATGGGCAAAGATGAATAGAAAAACAGTGACTCGGATCCGACAATCAATTGACCACGGTGCTTTTCCATCATGTCGTACAAAAACAAAGAGCATACAGTCTAGGTAAAGCTTGAGAGCATGTACCAAGAAAAGACGGCTCAAAGTAAGACGTTATGGATGAGAAGATTGGTAAACCATAAGTTACGTGGTGGTACTTCCGTAACAGAGCACACGAGTCGGTTTCAGGAACTCGTGAACCAGCTAAGCGTTTCAGGCTGCGTTCTCAAGGATGAGGAACAAGCAATACTTCTCTTGAGTTCTTTGCCTGATAACTTGGAGACCCTTGTTGTTACTCTGAGTAATTTTGCCCCTAATGGCAACATCACTATGTAGATGGTGAGAAAAGCCTTATCGAATGAGGAAATCCTGCACGGATGAATCAATCATAAGCCCTCATGTCAGAAAATAACGGATGAGGTGGAGGCAGAAGCGGAGGTAGAGGACGAGGTCGAAATAGAGGTAGAGATCGAGGTCAAAACAGAGATGGATCCCAAGTTGACGACAGAAAAAGTTGTCATGTGTTTTGAGCTTATGGTGCCCACTGGTAGTATTTGGTCCAACTTTTTGTTTATAAATATATCCATATATGTCATTCTAATCCTAATGGACATGCAGTTGCTTGTGTATTTTACGATAATAAAAGATTTACTCTAGCTTGTCATGGACGCCGCATAATTACTCTAATCGTGTGAACCACATAAACCCTTGTTGTTCTTAAATGTTTTCGTGCATTACTATCAGTTGCCATCGTTCCTAATCCCAACATAAACACCCATTTAGAGCTTTAGGTTCGAAAATATGTGCACTTAGCTACATACCAAAGAGAATTGTTAGCAATTGTGGTTGTCATACAACGGTGGAAATGGTACCTACATTATGATCAAAACACATCACCACGTACTTAAACACATATTAGAGCAAAAGGAATGTAACCCCAACTCTGCAAAAGTGCTAAACAAGCTCATAGGGTATAGGAGTTGAGCTCACTCAAAATAAACACCTCTTGGCCTTCCTCTATACGGCTTGTAGTTCGAGACACATGCAATTTGTAACATATGAAAGGGAATTGTTAGCAATTGTGGTTTCCATACAAAGGTGGAAAAGGTGCCTAGTTGGTAGACCTTGTGTGATCAAAACAGATCACATATACTAACAAGAGGAATGTAACCTAACTCTGCAAAAGTGGCTAAGCAAGCTCATTTGTTTCAAAGTGCAGTACAAAAGGAAAGGTGAAAACTTTGTGGCGGATGCTTTATCAAGAAAAGTTTAAGATATATATAGAAGGACAAGATTAGTTTGAATGTCTTAACCAATGGAAAACTAGGCAGACTCATAGTAGGACACAATAAAATTTTGAGAGCAAACCTTGTTTAATTTTGCTACACCAATACACTTAAAGGTCAGTTGGGTCTTCATGGTGCTACCTTCCAACTTGGGGCAGTTTACTGGACGGATAAGCATAGGTCAAGAACTTTTGGCGGATTTGTAACAATTTCCAACCAAGGATGTAAACAAGCCGAACCCGATACTTATTGAGTCGGACTTGTTTGGTATTTATTAAGATCAAGATAGAGCTAGACTGCAAGCGTGTTGAGCTCGAGCTTCGCTCGTTTAAGATTCCGGCCCTGCTTGTTTAAGCTCTAGTTTTTACTTTGCATAATTCTGGTCAAAGCTAGTCTAGCCACAGTAAGGCTCAGCTCATTACCTAAAATAAAGTCGGAAATCGAATACTATTACTAAGCTTGTTAATAATCTCATTTCCATAAATGAGCCACACACAAAATTGCCATATATGCAACCATATATTTATGCCAAAAGTAGCCATACAAAAATTTTGATGCATGTATGTGTGTATAATGAAATATTGAATATAAATTACATTATATACAAAGCTCGTTTAGGCTTATGAGCTTAAACTATCCCACTCTTTGATGCGCAAGCCTGGGCTTATTTAATAAATTCGTCTAGGCTGGAGCTCATTAAGACTCAACTCCTTTCAAGCTTTTAGCAATCTAAGATCGAGTAGCTCAACTCGTTTACATCCCTAGTGCCAACAATGCAAGGATGACATGCAGGGATCTCCACATCTGCTACAACCCATAGAGATTCCAGACAGGATGCGGTATCTTTATGGAATTTATGGACGGCCTGCCTAAATCAGCTGGGTACACTATTATCATTGTCATGGTTAAGAAGCTTAGCGATTTTTGTCACCTTCTAGCTCTACAACACCCCTACACTGCTGCTACAGTTGCTCACTTATTCCTTGACCAGATTTTATGGATGCCTACTAAAAATATTTTAGACCATGACCCAATCTTCCTCAGAAAAATTTGGAAGTCTTTGTTTAAGGCCCATCAAACCACCCTAGCCTACTCCACCGCATATCATCCACAAAGAAATGGGCAAACCAAAGTCCTTAACAGATGTCCCAAACACTAATTCCTGTGCTTTACTTTGGATTCTCCTTCCACATGGTCTAATTGGCTTCCCCTCACTCAATATTGGTATAATATTTGCCATCATTCTAGTTCGGGGATGTCTCCATACCAAGCTCTATTTGGTAGCCATCCCCCACACTCTAGTATTTACTGAGTTGCGTCCGGTTGCCGACAATGAAGAGTTTAGACTAGTTCCCTTGAACATTTTGAGTCAGAGGATGGTCAAACGAATAGGACAATGGTCCAACTCTGAAGTTGAAGACAACATGTGGAAAGAGTTCCATGTCTGCAGAAACAATTTCCAGAGTTCAATATCTGCAAAAGCTATCATCCTTGAGGACAATGATGAGTCAGAGAGGGGGGGAGGCGGGTCATGTTACTACATCATTTTGTTATTCCAGAATAATCATTTCTATTAGCTACAGTTAACCTATGCCTCTAGTCTAATTTTGCTACCCCCTCCAGCATCTGTGCGTGTCTGTTAGCAGTGTAAGTTTATTCATGACGTCTGTGATGACAATTTTTTACTTTTCCAATGAAAAAGAATGCTATCATAGTGTTCCTTGACCTCGCGCTATTTTAGGCCATTGTTTAAGTTTGTGCTTATCAATCATATATTACCATGTGATAAGAAAATTTGAACTTCTCAAAAAGCAAAAATCAAGAACCTAAAGATTAACAGTTTAACAGCAAACGCCGTCTATCGCAATCAACAACAATAATCTACCCGCCAATTGGAAAATATAATAAAATTACCATCAACAATAAAGATCCAATAACCAGTTAAAGAAAGGGCTAAAACTCAAACCTGCGTGTGTGAGAAGGATGAAGATGGAGACGGAGATAGAGGATGTGAAGACACTGAAACCGGGGTGAGTGAGTAGACCTCTTCTTCAGCTCTGTAATCACGCGCTTTAAATTCCATCTTCATGATCACCCCCCCCCCCCCTCTTTTTTTTACTGTATCAGTCTTCCTTCTTGAACGTATGAATATACTTCAGTCTTTAACAAGGAATCATCGAAGGCGATCAAACCAATGAGAAAGAGAATGGCGTTAGTCCTTGAACTTAGGGTTTGATCACGCAATGAATAACCGATTACTACTACGCATTGAAACCTAAAATTCCACGAATCGAGTGTACGCAAACCTGAATCTCTTTGAAGGGCCAGTTCCGTCTGGAAGGTCAACTGAAGTAGCAATGGCAGCTTATAAAGGTATCGCCTTTTAGGAAGGGCGCTGATAACCGAGCAATTTTATACGTCCAATTAAATTAGTTACAATTTTACTGAATGTCTTTCCTTTATTTTTTTCATGTATTTTATTTTGCCATTATAGCCCCGATTTTATTATTGTAGAGAGAGAAAAGGTTTTCTTCTCTTTCGTTTGGAAACGGAAACGGAAAACAAGCACCAAACGCCGCCGCCAGTGTTTGCTAGTCATTGCGTTGGGTTTCGTCGGAGCCTACATTGTTCGTTAATCACCGATTTTCATACAGGGCCTGTGCTGAAACGACGTACCCACAGGCTATCGTTCATTAATTCGTTCTCTTCACTAGTCGGTGTGTTCGGTTTCGTCGGATCCTTTTTATTTCACTACTCGCTGTTCAGTTTCCCGGTGCCTTCGCGCTGCTGCATTAATGGACGATGCATTAGTAAATGGTGCTGCACATCAAACTGTAAGTGGTTGTTTCTTCTTTTAAAGATTGAATTAGCATGGAGATGTCGTTTGTAGTTGTGTTTGAGTGTTTCTACAAATTGCAAAGCATGTTCTTGTTTTGTGTTTATTCTTTGTTTTTGTGTTATATATATATATATATATATATATATATATAATGAATTATGATACATTGTAACTGTACATATTGCATCAACTGAATTTTTGATATTCAAAAATAATTTTGGATGTATTAATAGATTGGATTCTATAATTATTTATGCATGTTTTATCATAGAGTTTTGATATATTATCATTGTCTTTGCATTCATTGGATTTTGTATACATGAATCTTCTAATGATTTGAGGTAGTGTGATATAGATGTGGATTTTAACAATCCGTGATAGTTGTGAATTTTAACCATCTTTGGTTTCGTTTCTTAACAGATGGGTACAATGGATTCACCAAGTACTATGATAACAAGTGAAGAACTCTATCTAGCTAGCTTCAAATTTGAATCATACGATGAATTATTAAAGAGTGTACGAGATTTTTATTACGCTAAAGGATATGGGGCATCTATTAGAGATTCAAGAAAAGACAAATATGTCACTTTACAATGTGATCGAGGTGGTTCATATCGAGATAGATTGTGCACGAGAGATAAAAGAAAGAGGATTACCGGATCTCGTTTGATCAAATGCCCCTTCCAAATTGTAGGTAAGAAAGGGACCGATGGTGTTTGGGTACTTAAGGCAAAAAAGTTGACTCACAACCATGAACCATCTAATGATATTTCTGGTCATCCATCATTCCGTCAATTAGCACCCGAGGAAGTGCAAAGTGTCAAAAGCATGACTCTTTATGGCATACCCCCAAGACAAATCCTTTCTTTTTTGCGTCAAAAAAACCAAAACCTTCCGGCAGTCTCTCGAACTATATACAACCTAAAGGCAAAAATCCGTAAGGAAAACTTGGAAAATCGATCAATGGTTAGTACCTTATTTGAAGAGTTTGAGAAAGAGGGTTTTATTTATGATATTTTGCATAATTCATTAGGGCATATAACACATTTGTTCATTGCACATCCTTTATCAATCAAACTAGCCAAAGTCTTCTCAAATATTTTTGTAATGGATTGCACATACAAAACCAACAAATATAACATGCCTCTCCTTGATATCATTGGGGTTTCATGCTTTAATACCTCGTTTTATTCTGGGTTTGTTTTTCTGGAGAAAGAGGATGAAGATAGTTATATTTGGGCATTAAGTGTATTTAAGAAGATTCTTGAAAATCGTGAACCATCTGTGATTATGTCTGATAGAGAGATGGCTTTAATGAATGCTATAAAGACGGTATTTCCGAATACTACAAACCTTTTATGCATTTGGCATATTGAAAAGAATGTGTTGACAAATTGCAAGAAGCATTTTGCACATGCAGAAGAGTTTGATGTCTTTATGTCAAGTTGGAAAAATGTAGCATATTCAACAACAACAACTCTTTTGAGATTAACTGGACTGAATTTGAGTTGTTTTATCAGACGAAGAAAACTGCAATTGAGTATATAAAAAATACATGGTTGCCTTGGAAAGAAAAGTTTGTTAGCGCTTGGACAGAAGATTACTTGCATTTTGGTAACCGTTCATCTTCAAGGGCCGAAGGTGCTCATGCCAAACTCAAATTGTATCTACAAGTTTCTACGGGTGGCTTTCAAGAAGTTAAAGAAAAAATTTGTCTTGCAATCAAACATGAATTCAACGAGATTAAAGTTAAACTCGCAAGTGAAAGAATTCAAGTTCTTCATAAGTGTAACGTGCTTGTTTTTAGGGAGCTTTTATATCATGTATCTCACTTTGCATTAAAGGAGATACATATACAATATGAGAAAATAAAAAATGGTAATTTTTACAAAAAATATAGATTTACATTGTTGCACGGTGTTACTTTTAACATTAACCTTATAATAACTATTTTTTCAGGTTCGATGGCTCCTTGCACCGGTCATTTTACGGCAACTATGGGTCGTTTATCCACATTGGAGGATTGATACATTACGCCTGGATTTAGATGATTCGAAGAATGATGATGCCAACGAATTTGATAAGTTGCTTAGTGAGTTGTCTTCAAGATACCAAACGTGGCCTCTAAGTAAAAAAGAATCTGCAACTTCTATGATTACTAAACTTTTGACTGAATCGGATACGTTTTTTGAGCCTATAATTCGTCGACCAGGAAGACCTCCAAATTCAAAAAGGAAAAAAGGAATAACTTCTACTACACGAGAGCCTTCAAGATTTGAGCTTGTGGAATCATCAAAAACACACAATCCTTCAAGTTCTACTCCCGTCTTCCAAATGAACAAAGAAGTTGCCGAGAACATTAGTTATATAACTCATGAAACCAATTTACTTGATTTAAATGCATATCCAATTTTTTTCTAATGATGAAGTTTTATATCGGAGTAGGGTAAATATCTTCTTGTAGTCAAACAATTTCTATAATATGATTGTGATTTGAAGTTATATTTGTTTGAATATTTTTATTGGGCAAAATATCAACTAAACTTATTAGTTTCTTTTGATATGATTTTTTCTAGTTAACTAGTAAAATTCGTAATACTTTTATTTAATTAATATGTCTATAATCTTTCTTAAAAGAATAAATAAAATTGTTAGTGTAAAAAAATAGTTCAGTATAAAAAATTAGTTCCAGTAAAAAATTGATTTGAATGAATGAATCAAAAAACTAAACATAATAAATCAATTTAGAAAAAAACATACATAATGTACTTAAAAAGAAAATATCTTGATTTGATAACAAAAGGGGACCCACATGTCCACATTCCTCTCTTTTAGTTACCAATTTACATGAGCAAAATAACAAAATCGTGGCTATAATGGCAAAATATTCGTAAATACATGAGGAAAATAAAGGAAGGGCACTTCAGTAAAATTGTAACTAATTTCAGTGGATGTATAAAATTGCTCCGTGGAAGTATCAGCGCCCTTTTAGGAACCTCTTGTCTGTGTCACATTTAGCACTTTAATATTAACTTACCTAAATTAAAAACCACTCAAATTACATAAGTAATGATAATAATTATTTATAGCGTAAAGGTTAAGAAAATTTAGATTATTTGTATTTTTAAACAATTTATAATTTATGAAAAGTGTATTATAGAACATGACACTGTTATGTATATCTCAGTATCTCACCCAATATTCTCTACTGTCAAATACATTTATATTTACCGTTACATTTTGCCGCCAACACTCTTGTAGCACTACGTCAGAGGCAGACTTACGGGCTGCCAGTATAGTCTAAGCAACTCCTTAACGTCTCGTGCATAGTAGTAAAGTTTGTTATGAAAATTTTGTTTTATATAAGCGCTGTCCGTGATTACAAAGTTGTGCAACCTCTCAAATTTCCAAGTGCAGCATTAGCTAATATATTTTCTACCTAACGTTTTCATAACCAATGTTTTAAAATCCGGGTGGACTCGGCCGGTCGAACAGGTTGACCCAGGACCCGGCCACAAGACCGGGTCAACGTATACCGGTTTTTTGACAATTTGTGGCCCGGAGCGACCCAGCCGGTTTAGAGGTTGAACCGGTCGAAGCGGTCAATTTTAACCCGGTTTTATATTAATTAATTTTTTTTAATTATTTATTATAATCCTAAACTTTATTTTTACATAAAGTAACTTGCTATTATAATCTTAGTTTACTATTAGTCTTTTCAATAAGGTTATATTTTTTTGCTTTTACATAAACTTAGTAAACTCAAGTGATTATATTCTTGTTGATGATGATGATAAAGTTGAAAATGATAGTGAATTTCATATACTAAATGATCGTGAGCTTGATGCGTTATTTTTTTTTATTTTTTACACTTTATATATATGTATACACACACATATATACATATATAAAAAAATAAAAATAAAAACTAGAAACCGGGGTGACCCGCCGGTTAGCCCGGTTTGACCCGTGATCCGGTGAGGAGACCGAGTCAACTAAAAAAGCAGTTTTTAAAACATTGTTTATAATGGTTCAATGTGACCCGAATTCAGTTAATAGGATATTTTTATTGGTCCATTTTGACTTTACCTGTCCGTTTTGCCACACATATTTGCAATGTATGTTTTCATGCTAAAAAACTATTTGTTGCTATGGTATCCGGCCGTATTTAAAAGTGAATTATTACCCGATTAGATACTAGAAGAACTAGAGAAGTAGTTAAACATTTAGTTGAAGAAATAGTTGTTTAGTTGACAAGGTTTTGTGTGATGATTTATGAGTTTATTTGAGAAGTATTATATATTAATAATGTTTAAAAGTTTTGGGGAAAAAAACATTATCGTTCAAAATATATTCGGTGTAAAATTTAATTTTTAAGAGTTGTATATGCGTTATGTTCATCATGTTCATCACGTCACGATGCCCGACGAGGTCATAGTGGCACGACGTGCTCGATGATAGACCTACTACGATTGTTATTATACTTATTTCCAGATCAATTATGTAAACCTTAACCGCCCCACCCCCACCCCCCCAAAAAAAACCCGGAGATCATTAATCAAAATCCGCGTTACGTGCTTGTCTTTATTGTTAAATGTTGATGCATGCAAACCCTTTGTATTCACTCACATGTAAACTAACATATGAATATACAACATGGCTTAGAGTAAAGGAAATGGTTACACTCTACCACGTCTATCATACCGTCACGTCAGTTTTTTTCTTCCATCACTTAACTCATCACTTGATTCCATAATGGTCACTCTTCACCACACCAAATTTTAGATCCCATCTAATACCCCACTACTAATAAAAAGTAAAAAAAAAAAGTCACATTATCTTCTACGGTTACTGTTTCAGAAAAAATTCACATTCAAATCCCCCGTTCAAATCTCATCTTCCCATTCAAATCTCCTATTTCTTCTCCGCATTCAAAAATTTAGGTTGCATTTACTTCCAGAAAAATCCTTCATTTTTCTCAAAAAACTGGAAATTAGATCACATGTTCACTTGCACATTTTTTTTAAAAAAAAACAAAAAACTCCCTCTCCTTTCCACATCTTCTCAAACTCCTCAATTTTTTCGAACTCTCATACTTTTTTAAACAATTTTTCCAAAAAACAAACACGTTTTCCATTTTTTCTGAAAAAGGAAAACTTCACCCCTTCATCTAAATACGTTTTCTATATTTTTCAGAAAATAAAAACTCCGTCATTTTTCACAGAAAAACTAAACACGAAAAATTGAAAAAATTTCTCCTACTAAACACAACCTTAACTTTTTAGAAAAATTTTCCCTTTCGCATCTCATCTTCCCATTCAAATCTCCTATTTCTTCACTGTGAGTCCACCATTCATCTTCTACGGTTGTTGCCGTTCTTCTTCATTGTTCTTCTTCAACGTGCAGTTGCAGCTCCACACTTTTCAGATCCCATTTCTTTAGATCCTCTTTTTTCTTTGTTTGTTTGTTGTTGATTTGCTGTGAGAAAGAGAAGTGGCCTCACATACCTTCACCCCTGCCCTTCACCCATGCACAATGCCACCCCCCACCGCCATGACCACGGCACAGAGGGGATCCAGCCGATGACCACGAAGCCAACGCCCCACCCCCACCCACCCCGAAGTCCACTCCGTTTACTTTTATAACCACGACATACGCTACAATTATAAAACATAATTCAAAAAAAAGAGCTTCCGAGTTGTTTATTTTCAAACTACTAAATTACAAAAGGTAGTTCTGGGTATTCACAAATCATTCTAGATCCTCTAGTCAACACACTGATCACCATTCAACTAACCCTTCTATTTTCGCAACATCCTTCATTCCATCCTACTCTCAGATGCATTTTCAATCTTGGGTTTGGAGTCAACAACAAGGCCAGTAAATGAGTTTTGTGATGGTTGCTAACTGGCGTGTTTCGGGGAGTCAAAGTCAGCAACCAGGTATCACCCGAAACGTTTTGTGATGATTGCTAATTAGCGTTTTTCAGGGACTGTGTTAGATTGCTCTTCACCAGCATTTTTACTTATCTTTGATTGAAGGTTGAGCCATAACAACAGTTCAACAATATAACCTTATGTCTGCCCTTTGTCTACATGGTTAAATGTCTATTCGGTTTATATCATTCAGACCATTATTTGGCTTTCGCCCTCCACCTGAATTGCATAAATAATCACAAACAAGTTTCTTATTTCAACCTGTGTAGCATTTGATTATTTTGTTGCGGTGACAATTTTGACTTAGGGGGTGTTTGGTTCAAGTATTGTTTTTGAGGGGATTTGCATTTATAAAGGGATTTGCATTTGGTGGGATTTAAAATCCCATCTTGGTTCATATTTCTTAGGTGGGATTTCCACCACCACTAAACTCTATCAACAACCAACCACCACACCTGGTGCCACCGCCGAAGAGGAAGGACGACGCTGGCGACGGTGAACGATGGTGGACGGTTGACGGCAAATGACGGTGGACGACGACGGTGAACGAGGAAGGACGACGACGACGACGGTTGACGGCGAACGACGGCGGGTTTTGGATGGTGGACGACGAACGATGGCGACAACGAAGGCGAACGACGCCGGGTTTCTAATTGTGGACGACGAACGACGGCGACAACGAAGGCGAACAGCGGCGGACGACAAATGACGGCAACAACGAAGGCGAACGATGGCAGACGAAGGACAACGGGTTTCTGATGGTGGACGACGAACGACGGCAGACAAAGGCGAACGACGGAGGGTTTCTGATGGTGGACACCGAAGCGACAGTAAACGGGTGACGGCGACGGTGAGTGGCGACAGCAAACGGGTGACGGCAACAGCGAACGGGTGACGGCGACGGTCTTGCGACGACGAAATCGGTGATGGTTCACCGGAATATTAACCAGAAAGTCGCCGGAGAGAATACCTCATTTGAGGGATTTCAAAATACCAGGGAGGTGGAAAAATTTAGGAATACCTTACCTGTGGGATTTTATAAAATCATAGGATTTGAAATCCCATCCCATTTTACCAAACCAAACACCAAATTTAAAATCTCAATCCCATAAAATCCCTCCAAATTACACCAACCAAACACCCCTTTAGTTATTCGTAAATGATTCATTTGGGTTATTTTTATTAATCAAATAAATTACCTAAAACAGTTGACAGGTCAAAAGTCCTAAAGTAATGTTTTTAAGGGGTAAATATCATAAAATAGCAACATACTTTTTTCACTTGTAACTTTTTTTTTCTTATACTGTTATGGTAGGCTCGCAGCTTCGCTCAGCAGAAGAGCTCGTTCACTTTTTCCTTCTTTGGGCACTGGTCGATAGTCGCTGACTCGCTGTGGTAATTTTGGTAATTACAACCGCATGCACACATAACGTATACTTAATGTTACTAATTTGCAACCGGCTTTTCTCATTGGTTCTTGGTGGTAATGTCCTACTACTGGTCTACTACTACTCCTGCTGAACCTTCTTTTCTCATTGGCGGCGACGGCTGCTGCTAATAATAATAATAATAAAATGATTAGAACACCCTTTGAATTTCATAGATATTGGACGAAAACATGAGGTTGTCTACATACTTCCTCTTTTGGTTCCTTTTATTACTATTGAAATAGAAATGAACTAATTTACATTATTACCTCAACATCTACCGCTACGGTTATGACATTTAGAGAAACCCAAACATGACAGGTTTAGTCACTTGTGTCGAGAAATCCAACCCTAACGAGACATAATCTGTTTACTTCGGATTGAAACCCAACCCAAAAAGTCAAAATCACAAGACTTTATGAAGTATAGTTATGCATACAAAAGATCACATAATCCGAATTTACGAAGTATTTGAAGACTGTATGTTGTGGCGTTTGAAGAACTCTCTAAATCCATATGCGCTGACATCATAGTTATACTGAAAATACATTCAAAAAGAATCATAAAGATGGTCAGTACAACTGCACACTAAACAAAGGGAAAAAAACCTGAAGTGCACTCATCCGTTATTGTTTATTCTCGCAATAAAATGCAGACCGGAGAGGATAGTAATTATGATTACAAAATAATACTGCAAC
This sequence comes from Dittrichia graveolens, assembly GCA_038502395.1. Classification (NCBI taxonomy): domain Eukaryota; kingdom Viridiplantae; phylum Streptophyta; class Magnoliopsida; order Asterales; family Asteraceae; genus Dittrichia; species Dittrichia graveolens. The sequence continues at coordinate 79,073,909 of JARJIL010000005.1, read as the reverse complement.
GATAATAACCTAATTTTTTTAACTAGTAAAGATTTCGAGGTTTTATGCATTAAAATTAGATTTTTGGGCGACTTTCAACTCATTTGACTTGTTCCCCTTTTAACATTGTTATTTATTTGACTCGTTCGACTCTATTCGAGATAAAGAAACAAGTCAAGTAGAATGAATGGGTCAAAGTTGTTACCTCTAATCTATCAAAAGAATTTGTTTTTCCTTTTCCTAATATCCATTAAAATATAAGGAACTTTGGCCTAATTCCTATTATACGCAACAAACTTCAATTTGTACCTAAAAATACAACCTGATTGGAATTTAGCTCCATTGTATGCAAAATGACCTGTTACAGCAGGTACCCCATTTAACAGCTTTTTTTGTTTTTCGTCCACTACTCCACTTTACTTTTTGTTTTTTTTTATTATTCTTTTAAAGAGTTGATGCTCATGGGTTTGCAACTACTTTTTTTGAAAGAGATAACTCATGGGTTTTGCTCTTGGTGTTACCAAACAGAAGACCTAGGGTTCATCTTCAAAATTGAGTGACTATGTCCACAAATCCGGCAACCTAGGCATATTCAAAATCCGTCGACCTAGGGTTCATCTTCAAAATCGGTTTCTGATTTAGGTTTTGCAGCTACTTGACCAGGTTTGTATCTAGGGTTCTTCGAAATGATTTCTGATTTGGGTTCATGCAACCTCCAAAATCAGTGCTGTAAGGTAGCATTCGTATCTAGGGTTCTTCAAAGTTGATCTGAGTTCATGCCCTGCTTCAAAAGTCAATTTCTGATTTACTGTTCACATTCATGTGACCTTCAAAAGCCGGTTTCTGATTTCTGATTTAAGGTAGGGTTCGTATCTATGTACAGGCGTACAGCCATGCAACGATTTAGGGTTCTTATCTCATTTTTTATGTTCAATAAATTTCCAGATTTGCATTAGGTGAAAGATTGAGGTTCTTGTTCATGTTCATGGGTTTGAATCATGGTTTGAAGCTATGAAGAACACCAAGAATATAAAAAATTTTAAAATTCACCTGTAACCAGTAATGTAGGTGATAGGTTGCATAAAATGGACCTAAATTGTAATCAGGACATATTTTTATGTACAAACTGAAGTTGGTTGCGTACCATGGGAATTAGGCCAAAGTTCGTTGTATTTTGGCGCAGTTTGCCCAAAAGAAATAGCTTTATGATTTCTAAGATTTCAGTTTCTTCATCTTTTTTAATTTTTTCTTTCATTTATACTTGATTAGTATGATGCCTTTCTAATGACAGAAACCAACAAACACCTTTGTTTTTGACTTTTTGTTATTAAATACTTCTAATCTTCTTCGTATAGGGAAAAATATAAGAAGTAAACTAAACAACTTTAAAGAACTCACAGGTAAAACTTTCACCGAATACTTTGTAACATTAGGATCAACACCCCTTCCTTGATTATTTGCCTGTTAAAATTCAACACAAGACACTAAGAATGTGCATAAACAGACTCCTTCGCAGACGACTGGGATCATGGCAACTAGATTAGTATGATGCCTTTCAAATGAAAGAAACCAGCAAACACCTTTCTAGTAACGTCTCTTTTCGCTCTGGTAAAATGGTTATTTACATTATATCGATAACCACCGTTTCCTATAGAACTTTGATAGTTTCGTATAATCTTTTTTCAAGAATAATCTGGGTGATGCCATTTGTAATAGCGCAATATACGACTAAAAGAGATAACAAGAAAGAAGAGTATCAAACTTACTTGTGCTGGGCTATGGAACATCTCAAGAAAAGGATAATCCTTCTTTTGGCGTGTCATACAAAATCCAATATATTTTGGACACTCAACCTGATGCACGACATCAGCACAGTTACATTGGCCTAGAGTAAATATATTATTCATAAGAAGGAAGCATGATAAAAGAAAACTAAAAAAATTAAAAGGATGCATACGCATATTAAGAAAAACAAAGTGCTGGGCATGAAAGGTGGCTTTCTTCTAGTACTTACTATATAGAAGTATAGGACCCATTGGTGACATACAAATATTTAGAATAAGAAAAAGATCCTTTCAAAACTGACAGGAACCAACTTACGCGCATAAATTTGATTTGAGGATAAAATTCGGCAGCAGCTTCCTCCAATACTTTATCAAGATGTTTGGTATAATTACTCCTGCAACAAAAACAACCACATCAAACTAAGTATTAAATTACAAACAAAATATGGAAAATGACATATAGCAAGGATACATAATGTATACTTGATGGTGAATGCGACAATCACAGGGTGACCTTGATGTAGAAGATGAACAAATTCACGCTCTGAAGTAAAATGGATAACCCTTGATGGCCCAAGATCCTTTGGATGTCCAGTATAATACCTTTAAGATAAATATTGAAAAACGTTACAATATGAGAGACTTAAAAATAGTAACTTTTTCAAGAAAGCAAAAGACGGTGTTCCTAAGAGTGTATTCCGTTGCTTAACTTCGTTTTCTCAAAAAGCGAAAGACAAGAACATGAAATAAAGATACAATATGTGATGAAATTAGAAAATACCAGGGAAAAATAAACAACTTTCTAACAAGATTGTAACACATACTTGCAGGTGGAACGAAGATTAATCATCATCTTATCAAAGAACGATTGCTCCTCCATCTATATCTGCAAAAATTACAAAAAAGGGCTTTCAAATAGTGGGTCAAAATGGGGTCTGGTCAATTGGATGGCTTGACCACAAGCACTATTTTGTCCTGTTTTTTCCTGAATCTCGTTAATAATCAATGTATAAAATGCATATCAAAATTATTACATTATAATAAAGAAAATGATAGCATCTTATCAAAAAGAAACTTTAGTCGCCCATGACATGGTTTCCTGGATCTGCCACAATATCTGTCACTGTGTGTAGTATTCTGTAAGTGTATCATCTGTTTGGTACTTTGGTGGCATTATAGGTACATGGTTAAGTAATGTATGTGGCTTATGGGTGCTCTTAAAATCACTATTACAATATGAAAATCAGAATCACTTGGTCAGTCCATTTTATTTTTTCTTTTTTTGAATGGAAAAAATTTGTGTATTCAATAAGTTAAACCAGTAACACGAAACCAAAAGGACTCAATACAAGAGTTCGATGCAAATCACATACAAGAGGTCATCAAATCATTTAAGGCTTCATCACAACCTCCAAAGCTCTCCATATAATCATAAAAACAAATGCTGCAGCTGTATCATCTTCTTAACCTTGCTCCAATCAGCAAACCTATCAATCTCAAACCTTTCATCGGATATCCCATGTGACCAAATAATTCCCATGTGAGGTTCTGTTCAAATGCATTGTCTCTTCTTTCGTTTTCTCTACCCAACAGAATTTTTAAACTAATGGCTCGACTTAAAACCTCCTTCCAAGTGCTGGACTCCTGTTTTCTCCTACCACAGTAAACTTCCTAACTTGCTGCACCAAGATGAGACCAAAAGCATTGAAATCCCGCTTAAAAACCCATCCATCCTTACAAACCTGCACTGATCACTATGATTCCCCTTACAATTCCCTTCAAAAGCAAACTTTGACCCAACTCATTGACCTAACTCGACACCTTTCTTCCTTCAAACCTAGAGGTGGGATGGTTTCAAAAACCAGACCAGACCGAAAAAATCAGGACCGGACCGATACCGGAAAATGACTGAATTGTTTTGGTCATAGTAGTGACCCATGGATTTTGTCATGGGCCTACAAGTTAGGGAGTACCCCCATGGACTTGTCATGGGTTTTATGGGCTTGGGCTTTAGATCACAAGGGGGTCTGTCCTATGATGTGATCTTAGCCTATAGTCTTGTTCTTTGTACTTTGGTTTTTGATTAAACTATATTAACCTTTAAATGTAGTGAATATGGTTATAACACCAGACAAATTCACTTAAATGTGCAATAAACATAACACCACAAAGTACTGGTAAGCAAGCTCATAAAACACATATTAAATCGATCAAAAGCAAAAATCAAACATTGACTCGTGATATCAGGTCTGTTTGTTTCAAATGCAAACATAAACAACTCTTCTTTTTAGTCAATCACCATCCACCAACATTTCTTGATTGGTAATTCATCGTAGTGAAGTTCAAAATAAACGACTTTTATAAGGTAGTATAACATCACATTTTCAGCCACTGGAATTTAGACGTAACTCCTTTGGAAACCATACATCCAGACATTAAAGCACAGAAAAATCTAGGGGAACACGATTACCTCAAAACAATCACAATGTTATAGACGTGTAGAGCTAATTACATCAAAGATAGAACAGTATAACACGATTACCTCAGATTTGCGGTTGTAGACTTGTAGAGCCGACAAGGTCTATTCTTAGAATCAATCAGCGATTACGAGGGATAAGTGTTTGAAGCTCGATCGTTCACCGTAGAATCACAAAATACAACCCTGTCGAATCGTCAGATGCCTCGAAGCTGATATTGATTATTCGTCGAATGTTAAGGTTTGTGTAACAGAGGCGTGAAGATTTTTAGGGCTTAATCGCCTCTGGGAGCACACAGAACAAGCGGCATGTTTTATTAAAGAATTAAAAATTTTCGTAGATTAAGGGATGTTTTTCTAAGTTTATTATTTTGGCTTATTAGCTTATCATGTTTTAAGGTGTTTGGCTAAGCTTATTAGCTTATTTTTAATAAAATAAGTCATTTTTCATAAGCTATCTTGAACTAGCTTATTTTCTTTCATGTGAGTTTATTTTTACAATTTTACCGTTATACCATCTTTTTAGTCATTATACATTAATAAGCTAATGTAAGGAAGCCCTTTTTGGTCATTTTCTATATTTTTAAAAGAAGTTTATTAACAGTTCGATATAAATAACAGCTTTGATCGTTAAATCTGAAAAGTTACGGGTTAATCTCTTTTGATTTGAATTCATTTCAATTTTTGTCCTTACTCCATTAACTAGGTGTTAAATATTTGTAAATAATCATTTTACTCTTTTTTTCATTCAAGTTTGTAGCGATTTTCAATTTTGGTCTCTAAATGGTTTTTTTTTATTTTAAACATATTTTATCATTTATTATTGGTAATATTTATTTAATTATTATTAATACTACTAATTTAACCCTTTTTAAAAATATCATTGGTCAATATCACGTTATTTTTCTTAAAGCAATACATTACCATACTAAAACCAAAAAAATATCCACAAATTGTTCTTAAAATATCCGGTAAGAATTTGATTTTGAACATTTCATCTCATCTAAGTCTGTAAACGAACCCAATGTTTAACAAACTGTTCTTGAAATGTCTGGTAAGAAGTTTGCTTATTTAATAAAATAAAAGAACATGAAAAAAATATGTTTTCTTATTTAAACAAATGAATATGAATAATGGTCTCGTTTGTTCGTTTAAGTATATATATAATGTGTATATGTGTACTATGTTTGTTTATGTTTAATAATAAATGATTTTACTTATACATTTGTATGTGCCTCTGTTCGTTGACGTTCATTTGTATTTAAGGGGAGGACATTAAATAACACGAATAAACCAATTTTATAAAAGAACAAACACAAATACAAAATTTTGTTTGTTTATCCGCTTGTGTGTGTTTATTTGTTCGGCTAAAATTAAACGAACAAACACGAGCAAGTATCTCAAAACACTCCACAAAGTTTATAATTTACTCTACTAATATTAACAATATAGATGAAGATCTTAAAACAATTCATGTATAACAATTCACTATAACTAAATAATGTAAGCATTCATTCATAAATATACATGTCTTAAAAAATATCTAACCATTATGAATACAATTGAATCATTTGACACAAAGCTACAAACGAACAAGAATTGTTTTTGTCCGGTCACTTTTTTAAGTCGAACAAACATACAAACACGAACAAATAAACACACAAAATTGTATGCTCATGTTCATTCATTTATAAAATTGGTTTTTTTATTTTTCGTTTCTTTATACATAAATGAAGTAATGAACAAATGCATATAAAAATATATTATAATGCAAACCCAACATCATTAAACATTAACAAACATATCACACACACACGTGTGTGTGTGCATTCGTGTGTGTATATGTGAACTTAAACGAACAAATGAGACAGTAGTTCATATTCATTTGTTTAAATAAACATACATAAGAATAACTTGTAACATTGAGTTCGTTTATAGCCCTAGATTAAATGAAAGACAAAATCAAATCTATGTAGCATATATGGTAGTAAGCCATGATATATTTAATTAAGGTTAGTTGAGTTGTATTAATAATATTAAACCTAAACTATAAATTGGTATAATTAGTAATAAATGGTTAATTAAATAAATAAACATGATTAAAAAAATCATCAAAGGACCAAAACTGAAAATAGTTACAAACTTGAAGGACTAAAAAAGAAGTACAAAAAGTTCATTTATAAATATTTAACACTTTGCTAACGGAGTGGGGACCAAAAGTTAAATGAGTTCGGGTCGGGAGGGACTGAACCCGTAACTTTCGGATTCAGGGACCAAAATCGTTATTTTAAACAAACCATAGGGACCAAAATGTAATTTACTCTTTTTCTTATTATGAATAGTTTGTTTCTTATATGGTAATTTCAAAACTTTTTTATAACGATTTTTATTTTTGTAATTAATCAAATTGTATTTTTTAAAGGTAATTTCATATATACTCTTATCAAATATCAAAATATCTTATTTGCTTATTTTAATTTTTAAATATCCTATATACCCTTTCAAAATATCATTTTTGCCAAATCACTATTTTTATTAATTTAACAATTTTGATAATCAATTTAAATCTTATATAATTATTTAAAATATGGAAAAGTCCATATTGTCTTTGTTTCAAAATCACGTAAAGATCTCCTCCTATCTTCTCCACGATCGCCTCGTATCCCTATTCCCTCCCGTCCCCTCAAATCGGAACTCACCATCCCGCTTTCTTTTTCCCCTCACGTCGATCGACACTAACGTTGGCCTCCCTTCGTATTGTTTTGAAATATGGTGTTGAGTATTGTTTTGAATAGTTTTCCTTTATCAATTACGAATACTTTAAGTTTGGTTGTTATTAAAGAATGTTTAGTATTTAAAATATGTGTTTACTAACAATTTATTTCCAGCTTTGTGGAAGGGGCCAAAAAATATTGATTAACCATCTCATCTGCATAAGTTTGATAGGCAATATTTTCAACTATTACAAATAACTATTGAATGGTTTATAGTTATCAAAATCGTGATCTTGATCGTTTGATCGTACGATCCTACGATCCCACCTACCAAAAACGTGCCGGATCGTACTTAGGATCGTAAATAGGTAGGATCGTACTCAGGATCGTAAGATCGTTATGCGATCCTACAATCCCATGATCCCACTTTTTTATTTTTTACATTTTTTATTATTACTATTTTTTACATTTTCTGATTACTACTATGATTTTATTTTTATTATTTTTAAATTTTTTAAGTGGTTAACCTTGTGCTAAAAAGAATTGTTTGCAATTTTCTACTTTATACACGTCACATTTTTCATTTTTCTTTTGTTATAAGAGATAGGTGTTCACGAGAATAAATTTTTTTATGAAATAAAGAATTAATGTTGTGCACAATATGCTCTACATGTATTGATTATGTTTAACAGTCACATATTAAATGTTATTATGATATGCAAACAAATGAATTGTGGTGAGTTGTTATCTATGCACTTAATATTTAAAATTTGGACAATTTGATATATGTTATTTTAAAATTTGGTGTTTCCTTCTCTCGTAAAAATATTATATAATTGGTTTTTATAGCATATTAAAAAACTAAAAAAAACTTTAGTGACTTGATAGGATCTTAAGATCCCGATCTCGATCTTACGATCCGGTCTTACAAAGAAGAAAACGATCCTAGATAAAATTCCAATCTTAATAACCTTGGTTTTCTATATTTCGGTTTAAAATGGTTGTTTAAAGAATTAGTGTTTCGGCGTAACTCTTTTGTTTTAAATAATTAGAATTGATTAAAAGAATAATGTTTTTCTTAATTGTGTAGGTACCTTGAATCCTTGATTGGTGGGTTAATTACATGATATCATTTTTGTGTTCGTCAATATTATATATACACACACACACATGAACTGTACTCGATCATCAGCTTAATTAATAGAATTGTGTGTGTATGTATACTAGCATCGTACTCGCACAATACTTTGACGACAAATAATTTATGTTTTACAATATGTCGCTTTCAAGAATGTAATGATATGTTATTCGCGCGATTTAATATCACGAAAATGTTTTCTACAACAACATGTCCGCTTTTTTCAAATTTTCTTTTATTTGCATAAACTATTTTATTAATTTCAAAAATAAATTCTAAAAGACATTAAAACAAGAAAAAATCAAAAAAGATTTAAATGAATAAGATTTTGTTATTCGCATGAGAAATTAATAAGATTTTGAAAATTAATAAAAAATTTTAAATAAGGAGAGAGAAGTTAATAATATTTTAAAAATTATATTGATGTGGGTGGATAATTTTGTTTGTATGAGGGAGAGTGTTAGTGTGAGAGTATATTTTAAATGAATAAAAGGTTAAAGTAAATTAAGAGAAAGAGTAAAATAGTTAAAGATTAAGTGGATGAAATTAATTTATGTACACTATCTACACTATATTATAAAACATTTAACACTCTCTCTCCTAAAATTTTAAGACTACTTAATTTTAAGTAGTACTTTATGCAAAAAATACAAACACTCACAGCAATAACCTAATCAATCATCTCCTTAATTAACTCAACCAATTTATGACAATTGTTGCTTTAATAACTTATTAAACATGACAACAATTTAATTAATCTAATTTTGGTTAAATCACTTACATCAATACAAATTTTAAAGTTGATCATCTTTCTCTGTAATTATTTATTAATAATATATATATATATATTCCCTTATTTTATTGTTTAAAAAAAACTAAATAAAATAGATTATTGAAAAAAAGAAAAATAAAGAAAACAGAAAAATGAAGAAAGAAAATAGATATGTTGTGGAACAGATTATATTTCCAGACACCGTTTTCACAAATATCATACCTTACATTATTGAAATCCAACATGTTATCGAACACAAACTATTATCATCACCGCCGTATTGTACGAGTACAAATGCTATAAATAAGAATACAAAGTTGAGATCTACTAAACAGTCATGACATCCAAATTCCACCGTGTAAGGGTCATACTCCATGTTTAATTAAGGAACCTCCTTGCATCCTACTAGAGCCAGCATAATATATAGATTGTTTCTACGGCCTCCTTGCATCGAAATTACTATTTTACCCTTTATTATTACAATTAATGAAAACTATTAAATAAAGTAAGTATTTGATAGAGTTAATAACAATCTTATATTTCATTTTAATAACTAAATATTCTAAAATAAAAATTATTTAAAAATTTATTATTTTTAAATAAATTTTGAGAACAATTAAATAAGAAAAAAAGTCTTTATTTATAAAATAGTGTAAATTTTATAAAAATACAGCGTGTAAATTAGTAATTTGAAACTATTTAAAGTTAAGAGATTAAGAAAATAAAGTAAATTAATTTGAAACTATTAATTATATGAGCCATTTAAAATATATGTTTATAAATTATGATTATAGGTTATTCAGATTTAATATAAAAGGTTTGGTTATATATCTATTTTTTAATAATTAAGTTAATTTGTTTGAATTTTTTAAATATGAAAGGTTTGGTTATTAAAATGAAATATAAGAATTTTATTAACTCTATTTAATAGTTACTTTATATAATGGTTTCCATTTAGCTTATATGAGGGGTAATTTAATAATTTTAAAACACTTAAAATTTAAGAGATTAAGCAAAAGGCTTAAATGTTTTATAATATAGTATAGATAATTAATCATTTTATATTAAATATTCTATCATATAATAAATATTTTAACTTAACTATTAAAAATTGCGTATAACTAGAAATATTAAATCTAAATAACATGCAACCTTAATTTATAAAAATTGCTGCTTTTTAAAAAATGAGTAATATAATTAAAATAGAATATAGTTATAAGGCCAACATTATTGTTGTATTTTACCATCCATGTAAAATTTCATTGACACGTTATAATTTAGAAAAGAAACAAATCACCATTATTTAAAAAACGGACAAGTTAAGGAGAAAAAAATATTCGTAGCCGCTGCATTGTGCAGGTACAATGCTAGTATAAAATGAAAGGTCAAAATTTTGTCTTGATTAAATTTTAAGAAGTCTAAAAATTAAGGAGGAGAGAAAATGTTAAATGATTTATATAGTAGTATAGATACATATACATGAACGGTACTCAATCATCCAACTTAATTAATAGAATCGTGTGTGTCTATATATATATATACATACACACACAAGTATGTTACCCACGCAATACAGTGACGATAAATAATTCATCTTCATTTTCGATAACGTAAGGTATAAAATTCACGTACTATAATGACATCGAATATTTTCCATTCATAAAATGTTTATTTACTTTCCCCCTTTTTCATTTTATTTATTTTTTTATTATCTATCAATTCATTCGTTAATTTCTAAAATAACTTTTGAAAAAATAATAGAATACGAAAAAAATCTAGTCTTATAAAAAATGATGAAAAGTATCAATAACTTTGTGAATTGTGTTGATTTGAATGGGACGTGTTTTAAAAAATGTAAGGATATTCAATATTATATTAATAATTTTCTATTGCTTACATTTTAAGAGTTCAAGTAAAGTAATGTTAATACATGATAAATGAAACTTTTTAATTTACTTATATAAGTGCTTATAAATTTCGGGTTACAAGTTATCAAATTTATGAATTTTAATTTTACGAACTTTCTAATACCTAAATTAAAATATATTTTTTATGATAGAATATTTAAAATAATATTTCTATGGAGGTTTTTTATTTAATTTATAATTTATTTAATATCTTATAAGTTGAAATTTAATTTGCATGGGCTAGACATTTTTAAACTTTGTTTCTTATGGAAGGTTTAGTTATTAAAATAATTTTTAAGAATCTAATTAAATTCTATCAATAGTTTCCTTTTAGGTTTAAATGAGGGGTAAGTTAATAATTTCAATTTATTTAAAATTTAAGAGACTTTTTTAGAATAGAGAGTGTTAAATGCTTTATATAATAGTATATATATATATATAATATAACTTGGATAAATATGATATTTATAAAGTTTAGTAAGGGTATAGGTGATATTTTATAAATAGATTTAAAAGAGGAGTATAATAATCATTTAATTATATTTTATAATTATAATTCTTTTAAATGATTCAAAAATTGATAAAAAAGGTGATTTGGGCAAATATAATATTTTGAAAGCTTAAGAAAGATATATAGGATATTTTTAAGTTAAGTCGGACAAATAAGATATTTTAATATTTACTAAGAGTATATATGAAAATTTCCCTTTTTATTGGAATAAACATGAAATAGGATTTATTCATTTAAATTGCTAATTTAGTTTAGAGGAATGATGATGAGAATTTATTTCTTATTTATTTGTTTTGATAGTTACGAAATCCAAATCATTATACGGTGTTTTCTCAATTCGAATCATATTATGGGTTACTCACGATAAATGTTGTGAGAGTCTATTATATCTACAAAAACAGTGATGAAAACAAACTGTATTTGTTTTTACTCGATTGAAATATAAGTAACTATAAATATAAATATATTTAAAAATTTCCACTTAATATACGATTTATATTTCATTAAAAATTATGTGTATTAGCAAGATAAGCTATTGTCTTTCCCGATATGGCTCGACGGTATAAGACACTTAATCTAGATGGACTTATGTTTTTGATCGAGCGTTTTGAGATCCTCGGAATTGGCTGCAATGATTTCCCACTATGCAAAGGATATTTGGTCTGTCGTGTCGAATGGATGCCTCAGATAACAAAAAACCAAATTCTATTAATTGGAATTTGTAGATAATAAAGTAGGAGTGATGTACTCTAATTTATACATGTTTTATTACAATTTTCCCGTGCTTTAGACTACAAACGTTGGTGAATTATGCGTATTATGATAGTTAATACTTTGTTTTCACTTTGCATGTACAATAAAGTAGAGAAGAAGAAATCAGAAGAAAAGCTTAAAAGCGAAGAAAAGCTTAAAAAACGAAGAAAACCAGACCTTACAACCATAAGCATTTGCCCTTACAGCCAAACCCAGACCTTACAACCTACCTTACGGCCGTAAGCTAGGCCATAAGCCTATAACGGTCGTTATTTGAGCTTACCATCCAAGTGCCAAGTGTATCTGAAAGCCAGAGCTTACGGCCGTAAGTATCTCACCTTACAGTCATTAGCTTTTGGTTTAGATCAAGTTGACCAAGTTGCATCTGACATTATCTTATCAAAATCTTGACCTTACGAGCGTAACATCAGGCTTACAGCCATAAACCTCCCTTGCAGACCAATATTTAAGTGTATGTACTAATATTCAAGTGTATGTATATTTCAAATTTGTATGCTCATGTGGGTTTCACACTAGAAATGGTGGTTATTTTCATGGTCATATTAGGTATGTGCATTTGAGACACAACTTTATCAATGAGGGGTGTTGATTTGGTGTGTTGGATTTGTGGTTAAGTGTATGTCCTTATACTTGTGATTTGAAAATATCCGGTATTTGTGGTGTAGTTCTAACCATTTGGTAATAAAGGAATCGACTTTCGAGAAATTAAAGCAAGACTTTTGTCAACCTTTAGTTTTACAAACATGAGTTAAAACAAGTTTACTCTAAGTCAAAAGCTTAAAAGAAATAAACATGATTTTTGAATGGGGTTATCATTATATGATCTTTTGCAGCATCTATGTTATTACCATGATTAGTTAGGAGGATTCAAAGTCTAGGTGAATCTCTATTTGATCTTTAATCTACCTCTTGTATTAATTGTTGTGTGAAGTGTGAATCCGATTAGTTTAACTTTAGTTTCATCCTTGTTAATGATAATTTAATTGTAGTTAACTGTTTTTTTAATTATTGTGAAATCTTAGTTTCAACCATCATCTTAATCATTGATTGGTTAGACAATGATATTGATCCAATTTCGATAGTTGTCCTTTCTCTGTGATTCGATACTCGATTATATAAAGCTATATTACATACATGGGTACACTACCTGTGTGTATTGTATTATTTCATATTTTCAAATTTAAAACTCTGCGTGTGAAAGCTTTTAATCACCTTAAAAACCATTGCATATGACACACACCAAGGAGCTACCAATTTATCCTAAGCCACCTTTGTTTTAACCGTTGGCATATGATAAAACCATGAGAACAATTGTTTTTAAAAACTTGTCGTAGATATTCTTAAGCAATAAAAGTCCATATTAGACATGAACATCCAAACTCGTCCACATCGGTCCCAAAAAGATAGAAAACCGGGCAGGTCTAGGTCCAATCCTTAACCACCGATACTGAACCTGGTTCAAACCGCCCATCCTAGTTCGGTCCAAAGAATTGGTCGACAACAGTCCAAACCTGGTCCTACAATAGGTCCTGAAACGAACCGATCTTGAGGTTTTAACCGCATAATCGAACCCTAGCTAGTCCAAAAGCAGACCGACTGGAATTTTTATCTTTTTATTATTTTCCCAAATTTTTCTACCTATAAATACCCTTCCACTTCTTCCATTGTTTTCACTCATACACTCTTCTTCTCTTTACCATTTTCTAATCTAATGGTTGATTCAAAATAAATTTTGCAAGGTACGCTCGGTTTTACCTTTGTGAGAAACTTTTTGTTGGGTGAAGTTCGTTACACCGACGATGCCTACAGCTTCTAGAATTTGCCTCCCGACACGTCATAAAGTTTGTAACCAAAAAAAAGTTGGAATTTACCTCCCAACAGATAGCTACAACCTTTTGTATAATACAACTAATTTTTTCCAATAAGATAAGTTTATCTATATTCATTGTTTTTATATTTACAAGTTCAAATTCTTTTATATTCAATTATCAGAAAAGTCAAAAAAACAAAATGAAAAATCAAAAACATAACTTAAAAACTGAATCGGAAAGCTCTAAATCGAACAAGAAAATATTATAATAGAACCTTTAATGTGAAAGGTTTTTTTACAGTAGAGTGTTGTGTTTGCACAAGAACTCTACAAAAATTTAAAACCTTCAGAAAATTAGATATGCGTTTAATAAGATATACTCAAGTATAACGAGTGAGTTAACAATAAAGGAAGCATAATATCTAGAACTTCCTTTTGTAGGGATAGAAGAACGTCCCCACACATCAAAATGCACAAAATCTAAATTGGACACGAGAAAAGGAAATGATTTCATTGAATGGTAAAGTGAAAGTTTTTGTAGTTTTACAATCACTACAGTCATAATTTTCACGAGTGTCCAAATGCACAAAGGCTCGTGTAGACACCAAAAACTGTAAACAAGACTCTAAAAAATGACCTAGACAAGACTGTCATAAATAATAAGGTGAAGATGATGAAGAAAACCGAAACGAAAACAAATCCATACTAGAAGCTGCAACTATTGAATCCTTGAAATTATCCAAGTCCCCCTTGCCTACGGCTTACCCAGTCACCTTCTAAGATGTGCGGTCTTGCACAGGTTATTTAGAGGAAGAGAAAAACACATTATATCCATAATCACAAATTTTACCAACTAATGCAAATGCATAGCAAGACCATGAATGTAGTAAACATCAGACAAATACAAAGATGGTGTATCTTTGGTACCCCTACCGACTAATGGAATAGAGTTACCATTAGCAGTTTGAAACAAAAGAAGAAAACTAGTGAGAAATATGATTAGTTGTTCCTAAATCTATAATGCATTTATGAATAGATATAACTCATGATGTTTATAAACCTTGAGACTACACTGCTATATTAGCTTGATGTTGGGAGGTAAGAACTCTTGAAACTCACAAGTGAGATGAATCATCGGTACGAGTCATCTTAACAAAACATGCAATCACCAAAGACAAGATTGCAAAGAATCAAAGCCGAAGTTTCGTAGAAGTCAAAAATGAACCTGATGTAAGTTGCAAAATTAAATTTGAAGCTAAACAGTTGAAGCAACAAAAGAAACAAATCTAACACGCAACCAAAGGCACCACACCTTTAGCCAAAAACAAATATGCCAAACTGAGTCTCCAAATGATCGAATATGCAAACGAAACCATAGCATCAAACACCAAAAACAAAATCAATATTGAAGCCTAAACCTTAAATGCAAAAACACCGATACCACAATCTGTCGAGTTGCAAAAACGAATCCACGAACACCGAAACCGATGCTACCCAAATTCGATCTAATCAAACACCAAAAAGTGTTATTCCCGGATTATGTACTACACAACACAATTGTCTGTAGACAGGGGAAGTTGAATGCAAACTTAAGATTTTTAAGTTAGATGACAAACAATCACTTTTAATAATTCTTATTGATGTAAAGTTAAGAATTACATGTGTAAGGATGCGAAAATTTCTAACACTATGAAATATGAAAACTAATTTTAGTTTAACACATAAACTAGCTTAGAATTAAGACAACTTTTGTCTAAGTGAGTTCAACACATGAACAAGTTTGTGAAGATTACTCTCTCTACAAACGCCAACTCAGTTTTTTTAGAAGAGTGAATACTCAACAATGGTGATGAGCATTGACTTTTGTAGATGAGAGAAGATTTGACTTTTGTAGCACCTGATCCTTAATTGTAATTTTATTATTATTAACAGTTAAATGTTAATAACAATTGACTTATTATTTATCATAAAAGAATGAGGGTTTTACTAGAAATGTAAAATGGAGGGCCTAATAATGCTAATAAGAAAGTTAGGAATGGTATTTAAAGGGAATTAAGGCACAAACCCCTAGATACACATTGCAGTTGTCATTACTGTTCAATTAAAATATTGTGCGTGAGTGTGTGTGGACCAGCCGAGAAGAAGAAGAAAGGGAAACAAGATTAAATCGCCACCATTTTTCATGGAATTCGATAAGGAATCATCATGTTAGTGTTCCTAAACCCCTATGATCAGCTTAGAACCGATTTGGTTGGGTGTTAATGAAGATTTGTATCGGTTTTTGGAGTGTTTCGAACCGGGAGAAAATGGGAACAGAAATGGGATTAGATTCTCGAAAACATTATAAAAACACAATTAAATGGTAAGGATTGGTCCAAAATGTGTTAGGAATCCATAGGAACAAGAACCGGTTGAAATGATTAAGTTTTAGTCGGGAACCAATTTAAGAAAGTCGACAGTTTTGAAGAACAATCGTATATGTTCTTGGTTAATCGCAAATTAGATCAATATTAGAATTGCAATTAAGACTAGTTCTGAATCGTAATTTGGCATGGTAGAGTCTCTTAGTGAGATTCCCCGGATTGCAAATCATCAATCGTATATGGGCCTAGTGCCCGTTGTAAATCGCAAATCGTAGTTTATAAAGACTTGGTGTTGGATCGTAATCGAGGAATTCTAATTCGCATTTCAACTGAATCGAAAATGTATGTCACAATTGGGTGAATTGAGATTCATGAATCACAATTTAGAATATTGAATCGCAAATCTTAAAAGGTGAATTCTTAATCGTGTATCATAATAGGGGAACTAATATGATGAACCGTGATTGTAGGTGCTTGCCAATAGTTGATTAAATTTCGAATTCGCGTTGCGTAAACTGTAGTTAAATATTTAGACTACAAATTGGGTGAGTTTCACTAACTCTTATTTTATGATGTGACTTATATGACCGTGTTATTCGTTAGTTCTATGATGATGTGGTTGCTAATGTGTTGCCTAATTTATATGTGAAATTGATAACCGACGGGGTTATCCGATGCCGATGGGCATTGATGTAGACTAGACCATTGTATTTGATGTTTTTGGACATTGTGGTAGAAGGGGCCTTCTGTGCAGTTATGTGATCTTGTGTGCCGGTCATAAGGTATGAGTGTAATGTTACTCACTAATCTTTATGCTTACCTGTTGTTATTTACTTTTCTGTTTTTTAGGATTTTTATATTTTTCACTATTCAGATAAATAGGTACTAAGACATTTTAACTTTAATATCACGAGTGTTAATGATCAAAGCAAAAACTTTTGAAAAGAGATAGGATATAGTATTTACAAAGTCTCAAAGCAAAAGGGAAAAGAGCACTAAGAACTATAGAAAGATAGAGTAGAGATATATAATTCTAACTAATCTAATATTTCCTCCATTTTTCTTCTTCAACTTGGTAATCATCAAGGTTGGCAAGATTAGGACATGTCGATTAATATCATCCAGTCTTGCTTCAAAGTGGAAATTGTTGGTTCTATCTCAAAGCACCATTATAAGTCCACATAGGAAGTCAGTTGTGGCTTTATAAAGTTCAAATTCCAAGTGCCTCTATTATCTATGAAGCATATTAATCTTTTAGGTTGTTCCATATATTTGAATTTTTCAAGAATGATATTAATTGACATTGTGGTATTACATGACCTAAATTCAGTCACATTAGGCATTACAAACACTTTGTTTGTAAAAGGAATGAATAGTTTCTTTTTCTTTGTATGAAGTTCTTTGACTTCCTAGACATGATCTATATATTCTTTATTTAAGATCAACCCTTATTTTCTTGCAAGACCAATGATAATTTGAATCTTTGTTATAAATTCCCTTTTCATCTTCTCATTCTTATCTTAGAAGTAGGTTGGTCATTTCTATCAATTCAATGTACCTAAAACAAGTGACATCTTTGATAGTTAACAATTTCAGCATTTTGGTGTCCTGCAACTTCTTCGTTAGAGTGAGATATGTAGCACCCTGTTTTTAATGAATTCTCATACATGTGATCTTGCTCCCCTTGAGGTGATTGCACCTACTGTTCAATATGCTATTCTTCCTTTTCATTCTCTTTCTCCCCCTGAACTTGAGCAACATTCGTTGATTGATCAGTAGAATCATTCTCCCCCCTTTTGACACCTTCGACTTTATGGAAGAAGATGACTAGTCACCGGTGGGAGCTATAGCTTTGATAGGACACCAAGGGCAAGGGGTTGGATGGGAATGGGTAGGAAGGATATGAGGTGTAAATAAGGTAAAAGGTTGCTTTTAGTAGGTTGTGGTCTAGGCGAAGGTGGTCTAGTGAAAGTGGAAGGTTGGGTTCACACCAGTTAGACCAAGCTTTGTGAGTTGGATGGAGCCATAGGTTATCAAGGTTGATGACATCAGTGGTGAGAGCAATGAAACGGTTCTTTCGTCCACTGATAAGGTGTGAAGAAGATCATACATAGTGTTAAGGGTGTGGGGAATTTGTCCAAACTATTGGAGGATAGGGATAGTGACATTAGGTGGTTGGGTTGGCAATTTGAACTTGGACAGAGAGGTAAGAAGATTGGAAATGGTTTAGCTTAAAGTGCCTATGGTTGTGGCTTGGGGTATTCGAGTATGGGTTGGGATGGGAGGGGTGTGTGAGGTAGAACGTGTGTTAGCTTTAAGTTGGGATACTATCTCGTTCAAGATGTTTGGGTGTTTTGTGAGAACGGCAATGAAATAATTTATAGCATAAAATTTATAAAAATGAATTCAATTTAGAGTGAATTTCTTTTTTCTTTTTTAAAGTTGAATATCTATATCTATATATATAATGGATTTAACACACACTCTCTCTCTCTTAAGGTTTTAAGACTACTTAAGTAGTATATGTTATTATGCAAATAATACAAGTACTTAAATCAATAGTACAATCAATCATCACTTTAATTACCTTAACTAATTTATGGTAACTGTTGTTTAACAACTCATTAAACATAATTATGTAACACCCCAATTTTTTTAAAATAATAATAAACTTAGTAATTCATTAAAACTTTAAATCATAAAATATTCATTTGTTTCTCAAATTATCATCGGCTCAACACACAAAACTTTATCTATTCACTGTTTAGAAATAAAATATCATAGTAATAAGGTTTGCGGAAAACAACTGTCACGACAGTGCCTTGCTCTTGTCTTGCACGAGATGATCCTAAAAATATTTAAATATACACAGGTAAGCATAAATCTTAGTGAGCTAACATAGTACTTGCACATTATATCAAATCACATATTTAGGTAATAAGTACAAATTCATCACGATTAATGCCACACAGGCGGGTAAGTGCTCAGTTGCACATAAATTTTCAAAACTGCAATAACAAGCGCCCAATTGGGCATAAATGTAACGCCTACACATCACAGTATAAATCACACATGAACAGTCATCACAGTATAATAAGTAAGTTAGTGAAAACTCACCTGATCAGCAGTGAAAGTAGTTTCAAAAAACAGCAGTATTTTCGTAGTCAAAATCACTTATAGCTCCGAACCTACAAATGTAACATCCTCACAAAGGGCCTAGACGCACGCTTACGTGGTACGTGTATTAAATTAATTAATTGAATAAAATATATGTTTGTAGATATCAAGGAAAATAACTAAAATAGTTATTTAAATGAGTCAATAAAATATTGATAAAAATATAAAAGAATAAAAGAATATTAAATGATTTAGAACGAGGTTTCCAAAAATATCCCCATTAGTTAAAACGGGTACTCGTGCATTAAGTTGTAAGTTGAAAAGGGGAACAAGATACCCACTCGTGGATAATAATAACCCACAAGTAGGCAGCCTTTTGTTAAACCATGTTCACACATCAGAGAACTCATTCTCTTCTTTGTGTGTGTTCTTATGTTCAAAGGCTTTTCAAGGAGAAATCAAGAGGAAATCTATCAAGCTTCATAATCTGCTGTAAATTCAAGTTAAATCAAGTCTCAATTTGCTATCTTCATCTTCTCCATCTTGTATTTGGTAAGTCTTCTTTAAATTCTCCATGTTTTTTATAGTTTGACCACTTAGGTCAAATTGGTCAAAAATCCAAATTGATATACCCAACTGAAATCAATGATTCCTACATGTTTCTAGATCAATTCTAAGTGTTTTGCAATCTGAATTATGAATTAAAGAGGTGTTTTTGATGGAATTTAGTTAGAAAGCTCAAATGGGTCAAGAAATGGTGATTTTGGTCCAGATCATTGAATTGTATGTTAAAGTGTGAAATAAGTGTTGTTTATCGCTTAGTTGTATTGACCATTTCATATGTGAACACTGGAATTTGATTTGGAACCGTTTGGTTGAGTTTTGGGTATAAAAACAGCAAGAACAGAGGCTGGAAATCGCAGATCTGCACAGCAGTCCTTGCGGGCGCAAGGAATACCCTTGCGGCCGCAAAGGATCCTTGCTTACGGCCATAAGGCCTGCCTTGCGGGCGCAAGGGACCTGGCAGCCTTTGTGGGCGCAAGCAATTCTGCTTGTGGCCGCAAGGAACTCTGTTTCAGCAAACAGTTTGTTGTTTCGCATTGTTTTGATATTCGGGATGTTTGTCTAGGTGTACCAATTGATCAAGAATCATCTGTGACATAGTGCTTGCCTGTTATAACTACACAAGTGAGTAACAGTTAACTCGAGCATGATATTAATAGTATTACAAATATGTTTTCGTATGATATAAACCATGAAAGTGTAGATATGCATGTTTAGAGGTTTCATAAACCAATTGTGTGATACAAATGATATGTATACATGTGAAAGACCTTGTAGGTCATTATTGAAATATGAAAGGGCCTGTATAGGTCAATCTTGATATGTAAAGGGCCGGAGTAGGCCATTGTGTTTGTGATGAGGCCAGAGTAGGCCATTGTTTGAGTGCCGGTGCTACCTTGTAGAGATTGTGGTGCGGAGATTCGATGATCACGAATCTTGGTTCTAGCTAAACCGCCGCCCTCAATACTAACTCGGGGCTCTCAGTTTCCCACTGATCCCAAATGTGATATGTTCCCGATAACGCAATGGTGGACCGCTACCCGCTTCTCCACCGGCGCAGAGGAAGTAACGGTTTCCCCAGTGAGGATCATTGAGCCGGGCTTATAACCCTGCAAGACGTGTTGCCTGCTGACAACCGGTGCTTCACCATGTGTTAGGATAGACTTGAATGAAGTTATGTGATTCATGAAATATGTTATGATACTCTTGATATACTTCTCCTGCTTTAATTGTTATTCACTAGCTATTTATAGCTAACCCTCTCATGTTCATTCCTAATGCAGGTAAATAGACTAAAGGTGAGTACGGGTGCCTGCAGGGATGTCATGTTAGGTTTGGGGAACACAATGTAAAGACGATATTATGTAATAGTTAGTGTAATGGTCGAACTAGTTGGTAACGTTTGGGATGTTTGTTAAACAACACTTTTGTATTACAACTTATATTTATATAAGTTGTATAATGTAGAATTAATTATTCGCTTCCACACATGTTTAAAATTAAAAAAAATATATACTCTGATAAATGAAAAGACCGGCATTACAACAAACACGGTTCCACTATTTAATCATGGGGTTCTAGTTTATGAAGTGTAGTCTATAACTATCTTAGAATTTTGATGCTATTATTATTGCACTAAATTTGCGATTTCAACTAATTGCGATTGGTAAATCGCAAATTGCTACCACTTCCCCCAATTTGCGATTCATTTAGCAAAACTGTTTTGCGATTAGTTTGACATGACTAATTCGTGATTGTGTGCAGACACCCATGATTTGTGATTCTAGCATTGCTAGAAAATTTGCGATTCCCCAAGTCATCCAATTTGCCATTCACTTATTATGAATTGATTTGCGATTCATAGGTACTAACCAATTTGTGATTCATTGTGTATATCCAATTTGCGATTGGGGAATCCATCAAGGACTCAAACCATTAGTTTCCAATTTGTGATTCTAAGCACGAATCCGATTTGCAATCCCTATATACAACTGATTTGTGATTAGTTATTATATACAATTTGCAATTCGGCCTTTGTCTCCGAACAGATTTGCAATTTCAGTCAAGTGCTAGTTTGTGATCACAGCTATATCAAGAACTTTTGCGATTCGCAAAACCTCACACTCAATGCATCAAATTGAACCCCTATCAAAACGGAATCATTTTAATCCATTTTTATTTCAAAAGATCTCTAACGTAGTAGTACATTTTGTTGTATTTTTGTTTTATATAGGCGCTATTCATGACTAAAAAGTTATGCAATCCCTCAAATTTTCAAGTGCAACATTAACTAATATATTTTGTATTTAATGTTATTTGTAATGGTCCATTATTGGGAATATATATGATTCTCTTTATTGTATGATGCAAGCCCTTGAACTATACACATACAAACTAACATATCCATATACAACAGGGTTTATGACCACAACATACACTACAATTACAAAACATAATTAAAAAAAAAGAACTTTCAAGTTGTTTATTTTTACACTAATCAATTGCAAAAAGTAGTTTCAGGGTATTCACAAATCATTCTAGACGCTGTGGTCAACAGTCTGATCATCATGCAACTAACCCTTCTGTTTTCGCAACATCCATCCGACCCTCGGATGCATTATCAATCTTGGGTCCGGAGTCAAAATCAACAACAGGAAGATCAGTAGACGTGTTCTGTGATGGTTTCTGACTGGCGTGTTCCGGGGAGTCAAAGTCAGCAACCGTAAGATCAGTCGAAGCATTCTCTGATGGTTGCTGATTGGCGTTTTTCGGGGACTCTGTGTTTGACTGCTCTTCGCCTGCATTTTCACTAATCTTCAATTGGTTTATCAAAAGGTTGAGCCATAACAACAGTTCAACAATATAAGCTTCCGTCTGCCCTTTGTCTGCATGGTTAAATGTCTCTATTCGATTTATATCATTCAGACCATTTGGCTTTCGCCCTCCTCCAGAACTGCACAAATCACAAACAAGTTTTGTTTTCAACCTCTTTGCCTTTTGATTATTTCATAGAGGTGACAATTTTGACTTATTTATTCGTAAATTATTCATTTTGGTTATTTATATTGTGCGTAAAAAAGTATACAAGTCAAAAGAATATTTGTAAGGGTTATTCTCATAAAATACCAACCTATTTTTCTCTGGTCCGGTTTTGTATTTATATTTTTTCTGTTCCGTCTCGGTAATTATACTTTTCTTGATGGGCTATTGTGGTAATTACAACCGACTGAACAGATAAATTGTACTTGATGTCAATAAAAAACAACCTACTTGCTCATTGATTCTTTTTGGTAACTATACTTTTGTTTTATTCAGATTAGATTTGGCAACTTAAGAGCAAATAAGTTAAAAAATTAAACAGACCAGAAAGCAATCACTAAAATAACACATCAATCAAAAGTATAATAACCAAACGAACCAACAAGAAAAGCTTGTTGCTATTTTCTGACATTATCCTAATTATGAATGCATAAAACCTCCTAATCATTTTATAAGAAAAAGAAATGGACAATTTTTTTAGGTCAAAGATTGGTAAATAAGTTTTACATGTTTTAACCCTTTAACCAACTGGTTCGATCCATCCGATTTGGCATGCCTATAGTTTCTGACAGTAAACAGTATTACAAAACTAATATGTAACTTACCCGGTGTCTGCCCACTCACCAACCCAACCGAAACCATGATGCGCCCTATTAAGTAAGCACAAAAACAAATGAGAAAAATGAAGAAACGGATTAAATTGCATGTTGAAATGGCAAATTAAAGGTTAAAAGGGTAAAATCTACTTACTTTGCTGTGTTTATGGCCACAGGAGAAAACCAACAGAGCGTTTTTTCCATTTCGGCTTTAATATCTTGAACATCAAGTTGCTGAAACAAACACAAATTAAAATTTCTGGAACATCAGTGGTTGTATTAGAGGTGATAAGATTATTAACTTTCAGTGTGGGTCAGGTTGGCCTGAACTGCCACCACTTTTTAAGACTTCTTTATATACAATTAATGCAATTCAGGATATTGTACACATCAAGATACACTTTAGGAAGCTTTCAACCATTTTCACCTGTTCTCATTTTAGTTAAATTTTTTGATAAGGCCTGGTTGAGATTAAACATAACTTAAATCAACCCATGCTTGCAAATGGCTCGAAATTGCCACATCTAGTCAAATTCATCAGCCAGCAATGAGCAAAACATTTAGTGTACCTCTTTCCCTACACGAAATGAAGCTAATCTGGACCGAAAAGATAATTCAATATCAGGTGGCAGGCTCTGGTATAATGTGCCTCTTGCAATGGAAGTCATGGGGCTGCTTCGAGAAACCTAATAAAATAAGGCAAGCATATGAAGCAATAAACCCCAAAAAGCCCAAACTGAAACTTAAGCAAGATTTTGCATATAAGTACGTTGCAAACATGTAGAACTGATATCCAAAATGTAATATAGAATAAAAGAAGTGCACAATATCAGCTTGGAGGCAAGAAATCTAAAAAACGGTATCACATGAATATTGGGTTAGCCCTTTAAACGTTGGACTTGTTTTACAATAAACAATATGGAGAGAAGTTCATGACTCACAATTGAGTCGATTTGAAGGACAATATTAGCATAATGCAATGCAAGACCAGCAGGCCCAAGTTTATGCTGTGTGTTTGGACAATCATTTGAGGCTGCATTATCATCTGTCATCATCAAAAACTCGATGCCATGAGTAACATAAACCAAATAGATATTCATCAAACCAGAATTTGTTCGTTTAAATGACCAACAGGAGATAAAAAATATGGATATATGATCATTGTTTAATGAAAAAATTGGTTCTTGTCTATGATACCTTTGAACAATGGCAAAACTAGTGAAATCTTGTGCACCAAAATCAATAGAATCAATAAAATTTGGATGACTGTTTTGTAGAAAAGTTTCGTTTTGTGAAATTTCTAAAATATTCTTAATAATGACAGGACTATCGGAACCTTGTGGACCAAAATCAATAGCCTCAATAATATGTAACTGTGATAAAAGGGCAAATACGTAATGGAATTTTTTGGTAATTTTTATCGGACAAAGGGAGTTACTATATATGAAGCTAAGAACTACAAATGTAAAGGACGTACATGCAGATTCAAAGGCGTTTTTGATCTGTCGATTTAGATAGATGACAGTATCAGCAAGCCTCTCCATAACCTGTATCAGATAGTAAGCTCAGCCATCCATATATCAGGATTTTGAATTAAAACTCCTACTTCAAAATAAAAGGTCAATGACAGACAGCAGAGGTCACAATATGAGCTGGTTGGGAACTGGATAAAACAGGTTCAGGTTCAAACGGTCATTAATAAGTGCAGGTCAAAACAGGCAGGGTCAGGTTGGGTATCTATAAACACCTATTGTCCATTTTTCTATAAATAATTAATGTTTTCAGTGTATTTATAATTACAATAAAAAATAAAAATATTTGAATAAAACGATTTAGGAGGTTTTACAGAATTAAAATTTTAAAATAGACTTTAGGCTACATTCCTCTTTGACCCCTTTGACCCATTCCTCTTTTAGTAGAGTTATATGGTTTGACTCGTTTGACATAAAGCACAACCCAAATCAACCCATGCATAGGTAAATGGGTCAACACCTCTTACATAACATCATAAAAAACAGTCAAAGAATGAAGAAGTAATGATACATCTTCCATACTCCTGGACCAGAGTGACTTTTTCTTTAGAAGCTTGACTTGTTTCCTTTGGCTTTTCAGTTCTTGCTTAAAATGCTGCTCGTGAGCTGCAAAAAGCATGGTAGAATTATTTGAGTCTAATAAACTATGTCATAAATGATCAGCCAGGTATATGAGGCATATAACAAAAGAAATGTTATACTTTCCATTTGGGTTGTTTAAACGAAATATGACATTTCCTCTTTTTGCTAAGTTCTCAAGAGATTGTTTACTTTCTTTTAGTTTCCTTTAACTTGTCATTAGTAATAGATCTTTAGACATTTGATCATAAGTTCAACAATTTTATCATATATGCCCCAAATCAAATGTTGAACTTTTTGGAACTACCCCCGTGATCTAGTTTCCAAAAAGTTATTTAGGTCATCCCATTTTCCTTCCCTAATATATCATTAATTATAGAAATACAAGAATGCAATGAGTTTACAGTTTAACGACAAATATACCACTAAAGGTATACCAAAAAGGAGAGATGGTGACCTTTTGAAGTGAGAACTGAATTAGCCCCTCCTTGATGCTTCTGCTGATCATCTTGCTCCAGTTTGTCCAATATGATCAACTCCCTATATAAATCCTGCACCTCAAAAGATGATGAATATAATCTCTGATACAACGTAGAATAATAATTTCTGACTTCCTGCTTGTTATTCAAGGAAACCCCTCAACATTATCTCTGATACAATGTAGAATGATTTGTAATAATTTGTGATCTCTTCATATAGAGTGCAGGATGAATCATGGGACAGCATACAATAGATAAACATAGAGAAACAAACTTAACATAGATGTAATAGGGAACTAATGAGCTAATTACAAAGTGGAAAACAGGAAAAGTATTTGATGTATAACAAGAAACAACCATAATACCTCCATCTTCATTATAGCATAAATATTTGAAACAATTAACTTCCACTCTCTTCTTTCTTTCCTACTCATGATCATGTTCCCCACTTTTTCCTTGTAATCCCAAAATGGGGAAGTAGGGATGTAAATGAGCCGAGCTACTCGTGAGCTATTCGAGCTCGGATCGTAAAAGCTCGAAACGAGCCGAGCCTTAACGAGCTCGAGCTCGAGCCTAGATTAAAGCTCATTTAATAAACGAGCCGAGCTCGAGCTCCAAAGAGTGGGATCGCGAGCTTAAACGAGCCTAAACGAGCTCCATATATAATATAATTTATATTTTATATGTTTAATTTTTAATAATTATATATATTATTTTAATAAAAATATCAAAATAATACCCGAGCCTAGCTTAAGCGAGCCTAAACGAGCCGCGCCCGAGCTTCATAAACATTAAACGAGCCGAGCTCGAGCTCAACATCATAAGCTCTAAATGAGCCGAGCTCGAGCTCAACATCATAAGCTCTAAATGAGCCGAGCTCAAGCTCGAGCCTAAAAAAGCTTAAACGAGCCCGGCTCGATAAGTGTCTAGCTCGGCTCGGCTCGGCTCGTTTACATCCCTACGGGGAAGAAATAACTTATTCAATCTTTCAAGTAAGTTTGCTTCTAAACACATGATTTGTGTGTTTGATGTCAAAAATGATGACATTAATGCAGAAACCTTTTCGTTTTTACTTTTTCTTTCTTTGAGCAGTGGGATTGGGATGGTATCCGTATGGACCGTATCTAATGAAAATTAGTGTATCTTCGGGTTTTATTTGTATCTCCTTACACTTTGTGGTACCTCCAAAATTGTATAAACACAAATCACTTACCTCCTATGAAATAGTGAGGTTTTATTTCCTAGCTTCCATAATTGGACTTAATTCTAACATTTGACAACCATTATAGAGGTGTTTGGATTTGCGTTCTGAAACTGATTATCTAATCACTGGAATTTGAAGTCAAAAGACTAATTCTTGGAATACTTGGATAAATAGACTTTACTTGTGTCAATAATCAGTTTCATATCAACAACATTATTTAAGGATAAAATGAAGTTACAATTTTACCCCTTATTCTAAGGACTTCTACTCCTGCGTCATAAAATGTCTCTCCTACAATTCACAAAATTGTGCTTTTTGGTCAATTTATCTACTAATACCTTACTTAACTATACTTTGACAAACACACAAACATTTGATAATGATGATTAAAATATTGTTACAACTTTTGCATTTTATTAATCATCTGTATCAAATTATTATAACACATCAATGTATCTCATTAGAAACCAACGATTTCTCAACGTTGAATAATTCTAGCTTCCAAACACAAAAATACTATGGCTTAGCATGCTTACTGCTGTATGTTGAACCAAGTTCAGCAATTGCCCCATTGTTACTTCTGGATCTACCTTCAATTGCTTAGGACGTGTAAGTCCCCTGCACTGTCTGCAAAAAAATATATGCAAAAACCAAGTGAAAACTATGTGACAATTGATAGCAAGTAGAGGTGGCAAGATGGGCAGGTTGGGCGATGGGTCAAAATGGGTACGGGTTGAAATCTGTCATTTCTAGCAGGATCAGGTCGGTAGGTTGCCCACAAATACTTTTATTTTCAGCTTTTAATAAATAATCAATGCTCTAAATAATATTATTACACAAAAAATTCTAAATCATGCAATATAACAATAGGAGAATATATGCAATTTAAATAAATTTTGGCAGACTTTTAACCCGTTCGATCCAGATACCTTTTAGCTAAAAAATTATCCGACCATTTGACCTGTTTGAAATACAACCTAACCCAAATTGTTAATTCGTAAGTAATGGAACGAAATTGCCACCTCTAATAACAAGATAACCCATAGCAGTATAAAATACACAAGTTACTTCTCAAAATAAACATCC
The DNA here is from genome assembly GCA_038502395.1 of Dittrichia graveolens. Classification (NCBI taxonomy): domain Eukaryota; kingdom Viridiplantae; phylum Streptophyta; class Magnoliopsida; order Asterales; family Asteraceae; genus Dittrichia; species Dittrichia graveolens. The sequence goes on along the minus strand of JARJIL010000005.1, from coordinate 79,045,485 downwards.
AAATTGTGCCATTGAGGATCTTTACATCTATTTCCAAACCGAACCACTTCCCCAGTAAAGATTTTCAGCTCTCCCCTGCAATATCCATATCTGCCGTTAAATAAGATAATACCAAAGGGATGGATCATGGACAGAACTTATGAATGATACTAACCTTTTATCAGCAGCAACTGTTCTTAACAGCTCATCTGCGTCTTTGGATACTAGATTTTGCACGCCTTCAGAAAGAAAAACTACTTCTTTCAAATGTTTTATATTTCTATTTGAGAGAGAATTCATAAGACTTGAACCCTTCATGATTGTATTGGCAACCTCAAATGACAAAATAGATAATTCGTTGCCTTTTGTTGTCGGGCCTGTGACAAAAGGACTGCCCGAGTTTAAACTTTTCACACTACTTCCAAGAGTGTCCAATACATCCACAGCCTTTTCTATACCAAAGCTACCAGCTTTGAGTGCACTGACCTGGAAGCAGTAAGCATGAGTATAAGTGTTTCACCACTTTCATGATCAAAATGTAATGGTTAGAGATGGCTATAACTGTTTTACTTATTCTTTATCTATACATGTGAGCGTATCAGCTTTTTTTTCCTCCCGTTTTTAGTCATATAAACTTACAATATTCTAATGTAATATATTTATTTAATATGAATAAAACTAAATAGTAATAATATCTTAAAATCAATTCAAAAATAAATAGATTAATACTTAATTTAATAATATGATGGTGGTTCCATCATTTAGTACGATTTTATAACTCTTTCAGATAAAGCTTAGTTTTTTAATGGCACAATTTAAAGCGGAGGTCTTTCGGGAAGCGGTCTCTCTACCCCAGGGTGAAGGTGTGACTATCTAGTGTCTACATCATACCTCCCTCATACCAACTCGGACCAGTTCGTGTTGGGTAGGTTAACTTGTAAACACACCTTTCCCTGTCTACTATAATAATCTTGTAAATTTTAGAATAGAACTTCTAGGAAGTTGTAGGAATAAGAAATATAATATGGGAGAGTTTCAACTAGTTTAACTGGCATTCCCTTTTAGCCAAAAAAAGGAAAAAATTATTTGATGTGCTTGAGATGAAACACAACCCAAAATCGACCAATTCATAAGTAAATGATTCAAATTTGCCACCTCTACTAATGGTGGTAACACCACAATATCCAAAATGTTTAAGCTAGAAGATTTTTAATCGAACTAACAAATGAACTAGAAAATAGAAGTGTCCAAGAAAATGTGATGGATGCATTCATCCATATGACTATCATAATAATAATTTCCTTCAAAGAATGCATTATGATTATAAACATTTATGTATATTCTTTTTAAGAAGCGGGCAATATGAAAGAGTCACTTACCTTCAAGCTTCTAGATCTTGATTTTTCAGACAAAGTTGCAGGAACACGAGGTATCCCATCATAAAACTCATCCTCTTTGTTATCAAATCCAGTCACATCCATTTTAGGAGTAGAAACATCTTCTTTTGTTTGCTTTCTTTCAAGAATGGAATTATCAGTGCTCATTCTTGAAAGTGTTGAGTCACCTGGCAAATTTGATTGCTTCAAGTCATGTGGTTGCACCCCCGTACCATGTGATCCATATGCATTGGCGTATGATGACCCCTTTTTAGTGATTGAACTCTTTGAAGAACGCGCTCCCATATCTTTTAGCGACTGCAATTAAAAGCCTCTACAGATCTTAGCTCACACTGAGCTTAAAAAAAGGCACCTGGAGTCAAATAATTAAGAAAAATAGTTCACATAAACTTTTCTTGAAGGTATAAAGTAGAGTGTTTGACCAATGATTGCTTGAACACCTTTTGCATATTATATACATGGTTTTATAGTTCTTATCATCAAGAAACATGCTACAGCAGAAACAAATGAGCTCAAGCGAGCAGATTACTGTAGTTATAAATAGGAGACACCCCAATAACATTAAATTTATCCTAAATTTCACAAATTTAAATCTTTTTAGCAAATATAATTGAAAATCTTAATATCAATAAAGATTTTCTTAGTAGAAAAGACTGCTAAAATCAAGGTGTATCTCCCTTCTTTTTGGTAAGAACAAGTAATGTATTGTATACAGAGTACAGGTTACACATTAACACCATATTAAATATGTAACTCAAGATCACGAATTCGATTTTTAACTACTTGAAACAGAAATTATTGGTAGAAAAACGAAGACCCACAAAAAAAATTCAGAAAATAAACACATCCAGATGTTAAATATAGTATCTTGATAGAAAAATGATGAAACTTGTACGAGTAAAAATGAAAATCTCCATCAAATACCATGTGAGTGAGAGGGGGTAAGGACTTACCCTAGAACAAAAGGGACGATCGCGATCGAAGGTGTCGAAAATTGGGAAGAATCATTGGACTGAAGAAAAGGTCAAAGTTCTAGTGCTCTCATTCATACACAGCTATTGAGGGAAGGCTGCTGTCTGTACTAGTCAACGTTTTCCTTGTTCCATGAATTATATTGGCGATGTTGCCCGCCTTCAGCTTTATTAATTTTTTTAATTTTTTCTTCTTGTACTGTTTTTTGTCGTGTAATTCTGTAACATGAAATACCTTTTTTCATATTATTTTAAAATTAGAATGATTTCGTCTTAAATCATTAAGCTAAAAAATTACAAACTTAATCTTTTATTTTAAAACCGTACATTATTAGTCTTTTATTTTAACCATCAAATGATTAATAGTGTGCGATTTTTTAAAATAAATTACTTGTTATACAACTTTTTAGTTTAAAGTATAAAATGTAAAATAACTCTAATTTTAAAATAACCAACTATTGTTCATGGTAGGTATGTATAGTCTTTTGCTTATATGTTTTATTTTAGATGAAAATTTTTATATATATAATTTTAAACTTTTCTAATTAGGTTTAGTTCTTAAAAATGTATTTAACTTGTTAGGTTGTATCAAACTCTAAATTTTACCATTTAGTATATCAATTTCTTGAAACTTATTATAATGTATCATGTTACCTATAATTTTATTGTTTTTATTTACTTTTTTGTCACTTAATATGAAATTAAGATGAAGCATATGAACAACTGAAGATGACATTGACCGAAGACAAAAATGAAACGATGAACTTGAAGATGGAGTTTCTCAAATCGAAAACCAAGGATTGAAGAGCCAAACCAATTTGCAAATGAGTATCTCAAGTGGAAACCCAAGGATCCAAAACCCAATCGGAGCAACATAACTAAAAATCAAGAAACAGATCTAGTCTCAGACCGTAAATTAAGAACAAGTAGAATATGACAGAATTGGAACCCACACAAAAAAAACCAAAACCCATAAAATCGACAAATCACATAATCAAAACCAACACACATACAAATTAGAAATCACCATACTTAAACCTAATCATTTTGTTTTTAGAAAGCTAAACTATAAATCACCATACCCTAACAGATCCAGAATTTCTCAATCTCTCTCACTAAAACGACCATGGCAAACCACACTCCTCTCAATCTGCTCATTTGACCATCTTTATGTTGTAAGGTTAAGTTGACCACCACACCAAGTATGCATTACCCTTTTGTACTTTAAGCTTCATTAAAAGTACCTTGCTATTACCACATGCAAAATCACTATTGCCCATCTCTAGCATCATAAACTTGTACCTAAATCTCCCTAATAAATACCAATGCCTTATGAAAAAGGCTACTACCCAATTAACCCAAAACTACATTCCCAAAAATTAAACCAATACAACTTATAAATTACTACCCTTTTTACTAATCCATTTCTTTCTATAAGTTTCCCGGTTTGTAAGTCCATGTCTATAGCATGCGGGTGGGATTGGGTTTGTCTTCAGGTGACTCGGGTTCCGCATATATTTTTATATGAGTGTTATTTTAATCTCAATCGAGTGACGCTCTTGGCTCTCCAAACCCAATCGTACCTTTTCTCTCTCTCTCTAACATATGAATATGTTAAAAAGATTTAGTTTAAGTTAAACTATAATAGGTATTTAAGTAGGAAAGAGAAATATGAGAAAAAAGTAATATGACACTGATATGGTATTTTGGTAATAAAGAGGAAAAAATCATACAAATGGCCTAAATAAAATCCACCAACGATAATTAAAAATCACCAATTACATTCCACTTACCCAAAATCAAGAATTCGAGTCTAAGTGAATACTTTCTTACATTGATTATTTTTGTTGCTTATTTATGTTATTCGGTTTAATTTAATGTTTCTAGTACTAAGAATTAAATTCAAGTTCTCTAAATGTTTGGCTAAATACCAGCAATGACCAAATAGTAGGAGATACCATTTCTCGTGTTCTATACTCTCTTGTGTCGTAAACTAATACAAAGTTAGAAAGTTTAGAATTGAGGACAAAGGGTCTTAATCGACTCATGCTAGTGTTTATCTCAAAAACGGGTATCTCGCTCTGCTAATCGACTTATAATACCTCGTTAAGACACTCAAATTAATTAAAGGATATATTTTTAGATTCATTATTTTAATACTTGATAATTTCTATTCATTTTTCATGTAACAACCCAAATTGGCGGCAAATTTATAAAATTAGTAAATGAGGTGTTGAGTAAAAGTTGAAAAAGGTGAATAAAATATATAAATTGTTAAATGGTTTAAAATACTGATTTTAAATATATCCTTATTAAGTTTATATATATTGTATGAATAAATTGTAAGTATACGCGCTAAAAAAGACAACCGACTTTTAAGTTAGCAACTCCCTTTTCTTTCCTTCTTCTAATTGACTCAACACACACACGTCTTATTATTTTCTTGTTTGGGAGAAAAGCTTGAAGTAAAGAAATTGATGCAAGTCTTAATCTACAAATTAAGTTCAATCTTAGCTTCCTTTAACTTGTTCTTCATCAAGAATCATCACATTTAAGTGCTTGTTCCTTTTGTGTCCTTATTCTTGATGGGTTTAGTAGGCTAAAGGATCAACGTTTGAATTGTAACCAAAAAATGATTTTGATGTTCTTAATCAGCTCCTACAACTCCTAGATGTTGATTTGAGTTCAAATTTGTGATTAACGTATAGAAATTTGGTAGATTTGATGAAATGGTTCGAATGGGTTAAATGAGTTCTTGAATCAAATCCTTGAAACTTAATGTTTACAATGAGTTATATAAATGTTAGTAACAATGTATTGATGCCAAATGACCTTAGAAAACATTGGAAATTGATTTGGACCAAACTTTAGTTAATTTGAGTTTAAATTGGTAAAAACTGTAACACCGCGATTTCTGGGTCAACTTTTGACTTTTAAAAGCTATTTTATGTTATTTAAAACAGCCTAACCGGATTTTTGTTTTTCAAACGGGTGTTACCAACGTCAATATCGACCGGCCATCATACCTGCAACGAGTAACAAATGTCTCAGCACAACAAAAGCAATCCCAAACATAGCTAAGCATAACATCTGCAAAAACATATATACTAGAAAGGGGGTTAGCTTTAAAAGCTAGTGAATACAAACTTAACCATAAGCATCATGTAGCACATATGGCATCATATTCTTCAAATCATATTGCATGGCAACACAAACAGTGCTATCTTATCACATTGCTGACAAGATCGGTAAGAGTCATATCTTGCAGGATAGCCATTCCAGCTCAACGACCCAAACTGGGGGATCAGACACAACCATCCGCGTTGGAGGGAGAGCACAAAACGGTCCACCAAGCATCGTTATGAAGTCAAAGGCTCCTTTGGGCTCAACCATTAGCCGAATACCCCCCACTTTTATCAATGAACGATGGTTCTGCAGAACCTAGACTTAGTATGGGCCCCCGAGTCCCCGTTGATCCCGAAAGATGACCCGAGGCCCCCTGGGATCCAGCCACATCGGCTGACCTTAACCCACTTAGCAACTTGAGGTCCGCGGCCAATTTTCACGTAGGTGATCCAATCAGGATCCAACAACATGTATGCATATCAACAAGTTCAACAAGGCGGATACCATCAGGGTCCAATTGCATGCATAGCAACAAGTTCAACATGGTTGATCCAATCAGGATCCACTAGCATGCATAACAATAAGTTCAACATGGTTGATCCAATCAGGATCCAATAGCATGCATAACAACAAGTTTAACATGGTTGATCCAATTAGGATCCAATAGCATGCATAACAACAAGTTCAACATGGTTGATCCAATCAGGATCCAATAATATGCATTCATATCATACAACATGTATTCGTTCACTATTACTGTGAACTTAAACAATACAGGCATCATATCAATCATATCATCATGATCCTAAACATACAAGGCATTTAGGTATACACCAGCCTAAAATACTCCTGAGCTACCTTCTTATCTTTAACTAGCCTCTATGCTTTGTGTTTCTATAAACACACGTTCTTGGAACTATTGATACTTGCACATTCAATGGGATATCACACCACTATGGGTAATATTAGCTCATTTTAATTAATAGCATTTTTAATTATCTTTAGTATTTATCTTTGAGGTATCGGTCAATTTCTAACCAATAGTCAATATCAACTCATATTCATACTAATAGTCTAACAACAATTCCAAGTAGATTACACATGTTCATCCCAACATTACAATCTTAATAATTGTAATCACAATTATCACGTCTCATACATGTCTAATGACAATCAACAAGTCCGTACATACTACATAATGATTACGAGTTAAGTCGGTACTCACCTGCAGAGTTACAACAGGCAAATACAATGTTCTGGCTCTTCTTGGTCGTCAGTTACACCTATAGCGTTGTTACTTACATCAGATGTTTACACACACACAAGTATCACTACTTAGAATACTGTTAGGAATGTCCTAATGACATCTTGAGTCCAACTACTAGCCCACACAAACTTCCCAAGTGCTAAAACACAAACAACAAACAAACTGCTAACTGTTGCTACAAAAGGACCCCTTGCGGCCGTAAGCCTTCATGCTTGCACCCATAAGGGCGGTTGCTTGCGTCTGCAAGCGCAACTTCTTACGCCCATAAGCATAAGTCGGACCATCAGTTCGAAGCCACACTTACGGCCGCAACGACTATTCCTTGCGCCCGCAAGCACACTTCGAACCATCAATTCGAAGCCACCCTTGCGGCCGCAAGGACAACCCTTGCGCCCATAAGTAACCTGTTTCGTAACAGGTCGGACGACAGTCCCCTGTTCTTCCTGTTTTCATTCAACTTGAAACTCAACTTACTTTTACTTATTTCCAGTGTTTGTATACATCAAGGGGTACTAAAACAAGTCCATAAACACAACAACTTATTACTTTAATAACCAAATCAAGCATCAAAGTCAATTTCTCCAATTTTGACTCATTTGGACAAAATCACTAAACTCAATTAAAATCATCACTTTAACTCATGATTCTTACTTCAATTCACTTGTTGATGTTATAGGAACTAATTAACTTGAAAATTCAGTTCTTGATAACCAGTTTGGTTTTGACCCATTTTTCACCTAAACACCCAAAAACAATAATTTGGAAAAGAAGATAAACACCTACAAGATGATGGAGATGATGAAGATGAGTTTAGAAATAGATTATGACTTCTATTTGTTGTAAAGGTTAAAGCTTGGCTGATTCTTTCTTGATTTCTCCTTCAATTTATCAAGAGCAAGCGAAGCATGTGTGTATGGGTTTGTATGCGTGACTGCGTATCTAGAAAGAAACCGACTTTGGTTTCTAATTTTTCCACAGCGGGTATCTTGTTGCCCTTTTCAACTTACAACTCAATATCTATTTACTTGTTTCAACCAACGGGAATATTTTCATAATCCTTATCTAAATCCATTTAATAATTAGTAACCAATATTTATTTTCATCAACATTTATTTAACATCTCACTTAAAGGTTATAACATATATTCACCTTTTAGTTCATCATTTCTTATTTATTTCACCAAGTTACTATCTTATAAACGTATGGTACAACTAGGCCCATTTTGAGATATTACAAAAACAAAGCTGTTTTCGAACTTATACAAACCCGATGGGTACTTCGTAGAGTTGTAAGGGGTGTTTCCTACGATTGTAGGAGTGCTTTCAGGCCTGCGGGCGTATGAGGATATCCTATGACCGTAGGTTGTCACTACTCGCCACATCGCACTTCAAATTTTGAAATATCGTATAAAATCAACCGTAACTCCGGTTTAGGCATATGACTGGCCATTTTAAAGCTAAGAGAGTCTGTTTTCATAATAATATAGTTCCAATGGCTGATTTGGAAGTGATTTTGGTCATATTCCTAGCTTAGTGATAGGTAGTCCCGGATTAGACACCAATCGGGGTGTATGAGATGTTTAACTATATACCTAGCATATTGAGCTCATGATTAAACTCTTAAATGGTACCTAAACACAAGTGGTGGTATTCTAGGTACTACTTGACCTTATTAGCATCCCAGTGTGTGGATTGGTGGCTAAGTCGTGCTAATCATAATTGCTTGATCCCAAGGTGAGTACCTCAATCTAATACTCGTAAATAGTGATTCATTATTTCATGTAATTCTATGTAAATGTATATATGAATAATATTCATATGGTACGACAATATATCAACAGACATGAGATTGGGATAATTAGTACACGTAGTTTAAGAATATATATAAACTAGTAAAATGTCAAAGCTTAAAGTGAAACAAATGTGCAATGTTTAATACATTGAAAGTATAGTATGTGATACACAAAATGTGGTGTATTCAAATAAAAGGCTTAATTGGTATATGATATGATTTGAGATATACAAGAACAAGTATGTGTACAGATAAAGCTTGATCTAATTAATAATCTAAGTATTGAGGGTAGTATATAGTGTTATATGGATAGAGTATTGTACAAGTAATAAGTGACAGAATGACAATACAAGTATGGTACGACAACCAGATAAAGCAAGAGTTATTATAAAAGTGTAAAGTTATTAGAAGACAAATGAGATCACGAAAAAATGATTAACATGGTTAGTTAGCAGGCATATGTCAAGAGGAGACCGGGAGTCGCTCCTTGCCAGACTCAAAGCACTAAACCTAAATGAAAAATGCTAAGGAAACATAAATCAAATTCTTAGCTTGTTAAAGCTAAAGTTGAAGTTAAGTACTCACCCCTGCTAAAGCCATGTACTTGATGTCATTGAGTTGACTACTCACCAACGTAGAAGTTGAGTGCTCGCTGAAGCCGTGTCTTCAACGAACATTGAGCGACCAATACTTGTTTTACATAATTGTTAACAAAACAAACTATCATATAGTACTTATAACTAATTTTGGCGCCAAAATAATTGAATTTGAGTGTCTATAAATAAAAGCAAACATGTCCATAAATTATCATTGAATTATCCCTAAATGGACTTCTTATAACTATACTAAGAGTAAAATGCAACTTAAGAAGAGTATGTTACACAATCGTTTGATAATTCAAGCCTTTATGCTATATACCTTTAAAACTTTTTTTAGCACATTGTGGGCGGTAATGAAGCTAAGATTATGATATAGGGGGTCCTTCTTATCATAACACAAACCTAAATTTTAAAATAGAAAATCAAAGTGTATTTATCGAGAGGCACTCAAGGCAAGAAGGAAGTATAGAATAAACAAGTGACTAACCAAGAACAAAATCGAATAACTTAAATCATGAACACTTATGTGCAAATCTCGAACAGTTGACTGGTTTGGCAGATTTGTAGACTTGATTATTTGAAATTGATCTAAATTCATAGGTATGAACTCAAGAAACCGGCAAGTTATGTCTCTTAAATTGCTCAACACAGCCGATTAGATCTCATGCATCACATGTTGCGTAGCACCGCTTCAGCCTTAATCATTCTTGACATATGACTGGACCTTAATTTAATTAGGGTAGCTTGATTTAAATTAGCTGACTTGGTCCGATAATATGTATGGAAATTAGGTTATTGAGGAGGGCTAACACCTTTCAGCCTTCGTTGTCTCTGTCATTGATTGCAAGCTTTATGGCTCATAGGATCAGTCTTGAGTACAGTTATGATGACATTATATTTTAAAAGGACAAACTATTCTAGTGATTGATATACGACTCTATGAGACGAGGCTTGTTGGAGGTTATAAACATCATTGAAAGGGAATTCAAACCATTCCAACGAGGGTCACAAATAGTCGACAACATAGGTGATGTTGTAAATCAGGAACAAATCTATATCAAAAAGTTGGATTGACAACAAATGAATACTAAATAATGTCATTTTGTTGATGAGAGAAAGAAGAAAATGGATAAGATTCTTGAAGTGCTGTAAGGCAATGGATTTCAAACACCCAAACTTTCACCTGAGTTTCAAGAATACCTATGTGGCTATCTCATGATATTCTCTATTTCCAAATTGTTAAACTAGACAAAAGTTTAGGACCATATTGTTAACTTTTTCATTCTAGGAGGACTAATCTGCAATTTTCATTTTACGTCAAAGGGCTGAAGTGATCCTTCATTTCACTACCACTGGATAGTGACAAAGTTGGAACATATTTGTGGTTTCTAGGGTTCTCTCCTTCGTTGAAACCTCTAGAATGGCGAACCAGCTGTATGGATCCAGCTCCTACGGGTATGCTGGAGGATCAAATCCGTCGAGCATATACACCCCCAGATCTATCGTCGATCAGTACGTGCCTGCGGACACCTCACACAATAGTTCGTCTAAGCTTTTCGGTTCAGATCCTCTTTCATCATCTTCCAATTTGTACAGCTTTCCATCTGTCGGCGACAAAGGTGCTTCCATGCTGTACAACAACATGGACACCAGCGGTTACTCGGCGGGAGCGACATTGTGGCCTGGACCGCCTGGGGTCGATGTCGACGTAAATGCAACTTCACTCGAGTCTATATATGCCGGTTATAAGCGTTCGTCTGCTGAAGGTATGAATCTTCGAATTGTTTATACTCAGTGATTTCCGGTAATCATTCTTGCACACAACAATTAAAAAACTGGCCATTTGTTGTGTTGTTGGAATCAAGATAACTCTTTGCATAAACATGCTACAAAGTTCTAAAAATTAGGTATCTTAAGATATACCTGTGTTTTATCAAAGGATGAGACTACGCAAAAGGGAGTCATTTATCCATATCCATCAGGCACCCTTTATTTCTTTTTGTCTGTTTTGCCACTCATTTTCTCATTCCATAGACATCCTGACTTGAATTGTTTTTCTAGCATAATGAGAATATAATTTGTATAATTACAAAGTTTAACTTCTAAGACATTCTAGTCATGAAAAAGTACGAGCTACAAACGTATATGATGTATATTTGTTGAATTATTTAGACGTATACAATATAATTTACTTTAAATGTACCATTTGCTAAAGATGGCAAGACCACTTAGGTAATAGATCAAAATATATTCGTGTCAAGCTTGTTTGGTAGGCAAATTAATCCAACAAAAATCTAAACCTAACATTCCATTAAGCTCTACATTTAACATTCAAGTGATTTAAACAATTTTCAAATGTAAATTTAAAAATCAAATCCAAACAATATTATAGCATAAAAACTCAAAATCAATTTACAATACACTGAATACATATACCATGTTACCTCAAATTCATCAAATAATTAAATTTAAACATAAGTCCAGAATTCTAAATTGCTAAATCAAAAGTATTAATCATAAATAAAACAGTCAATTCAAATGTCCTAACTTAAATCAAATAATCAAGAGCAAGAGCCAAATAATGTTAAAAAAATACCACAAAGGGTTAGAAATTGACCTCAACGGTTTCTGTTTTTACAAATGGTTTTTAAGTAAGTAGTCAAGGTTGAGGGCTTCTGCCGTTTTCTAACTGTGAAGTGTGAACAAGCAACAAGGTCCTTGAGCGAGTGTGTCGTGACAACCGACAAAGCAACAAATCAAGGAATCAAGGTATTGTCGACGGGGATGAGGAAGTGAGTGCCGGGCGTAGTGTGAATAGTAATCGTTTGCTTATGCTGCATCTTTGTGTGAAGTCAACAGCGAGGGTTTGCGTAGTGCCATAGTGTGTTGTATGAGTTAGGTGGGTAATGACTATAGAAGGCCTCAAAAAATTTGTTTCTTATTTCTCTTAATACGGAAAGGCCTCAAAGACTTGCTTTTTTATATTTAGGTGGGTAATAGGGCCTCAAAAAAATTCATTCGGGGTGGAGTGAAAGAGCCCAATTCATATAGACATTTTTTAAAAATCCACCGGGGCCTCCCTCCTTTCATAAATTAAATATGCTATATGCCAGTGGACGTATGTCTATTCATGGATATTGCATACAGGGCGGATTAGAGGCATCCCAAATGTGGATTTGTTAAAAAATCACCCCCAAATTCTTCACAACCGTGCTACAAATTTTTGTCCCTTGCTATGCTTATTTCACTTAAACATGATTTGGATTAATCCCAATGTTGGATAATCCGGACTCCTTTGTCTAAAAATAGACGAGCATTGGAATGGTGAACTGAAAGGACATATATCACTTAAGTTTGTACCAAATAGAGTACATACAAATCATATTATTTTATATCTACTTCATGGTCGAGTCCACACTTCTAACCCTCTTAACTGTTAACACTTAGATTGTCATTGTCTTCAATATCAATGTTTACCATGCATTATGAATGTCTAATTTTTAAGAGCATGCTTACATAGTTTTAGAAACATGAATTTGCATGATATGAACTTGATTCAATATTTTGGCAACTGGTTACGTCCTTTATTTCATTATGTGCAGATTTGCTCAGCTGTTACACTTGACATAACTATATACTTTCACACGTTAGTATGTGCTTCTTGCTTTTCATATCATATCCTTACTTAATTTTGATTGCCGAACCTTCTTAAGCCCACTACGTTTGTGCTTCTCCCCCAAGGAGCACTCTCGCATCTAACCGAATTGGTGAGGAAAAGGAAAGCCTAGTGGCAAGCACTCCGTCCCCTAAAGCGACAAGGGTTGACCTTTAAAGTAAACAAAATCATTCTATAAACATGGATCTTGCCTCACAATTAGGGATGCAATCTCATGTATGGAAGACGCTCATTTAATATTTATAACGTATACAATTTACTCTTATTTCTCTGAGATAGTGAGCATCACAATCTCCAATCAGTGGTGCATGATCTTCCAAGCATCATACTGGTGAATGGATCTATAAGTCCATTTCATTTTTAATGTACTATAGTTGGTGTGAATTTTTATGGGAGGTGAGAAAGTGTAGGTCAATCTATTTAACATATGTAAAATATTGCATCAAGTATAAACTAATAGATCTAATCATATTAATATGTATCAAATAAAGTTAAGATGAGAGATGGGAGGGATGTTGATTTGATAAATCATAAAAATGCACTAGTAGCATATAATTTTAAGGTCGGTTGCATGAAAAGTCATCATACTTTTGTCCCCTTTCTACTTAGTCACCTGGTCTTCCCACTATAAGTATTTTAAATTATACACACATATTAAGTCAAAGTAAAAGCATGATAAGACTTAGGATTTTGCGTGCATTTATTCTACATATTTAATATATGAATTATGATGTAACGTATTTCCTTTATTGGTTCTACTCTTTATGTAAATACTATTATATCCTCCGTCTTTATGAATATTTGAGTTGGGGCATCTTCACAAGTTACAAAATATTGTGGAAACTGTAAAAGTTTTGTCTATTTCTACCTTTTTAATCAAATGTTACAAAATTGTTGTCCGTGATTACACACACCCCCCTTTTAGACCTGTTGGCTAAGATCAAACTTCTAATAGAATGTGTTGCCTCTGAGTATATAAAATTGCTATCAAACATGTTTATACAAACAGATACATACAACACACGTTTCATTTTTAAAAAATGTTCGATACATGCACTCACACACAAGCACACACATATATATACACACAAAGAGATGGAGAGAGATACACACACATACTAATTCATAAGTCATAACACGAACACACACACACACACGTCATTGTGATCGTTGATGGAAATCTGAATATCATTTCTAGAAAATGTTCGATATGCATTTTATTTGTCATGTTAGACATAATATACACATATACATACATATTGCGTTTATGTGTATTACATATATGTGCATATGTATGTATCTATTTCACTGCATTCTCATGTGTGTATGTATCTATTTCACCATATTCTCATGTTTGGAGAGAAAAATAGGAAAAGATACAAAAGAAAAGAAAAGAAATAAATGGATGGTAATTTTTTGTTTTTTCCAGTGTTCTCAAGTTGGAAAGAAAAGAAAGTGTGATGTTCTAGTTTATTTTTCTGTGTTCCCAAGTTAAAATGAAAGGGAGAGGAGGTGTTCTATTATATAATGGTACCCTTTTTATCTCAAACTAGTTAGTTATGTTGGGGGAAGTTTGGTCATTGAAAGAGATTATAAAGACTCTTCTTTTCTTCTTCATCTCTGAATTGTCCCACGTTTGGTGGAAAGTTTTGGAATGAAAGTCACTCAGATTTGTTCTGTTCTAATTTTTATGGCTCTTTCACAAAAAAAAGTGTAGAGAACACAAATCTTTTGTACCGTCTCACAATTTCTTTCGGTTAATCCCTTTCCCTTTTAAGGAACTTGAGAACCACCCTTTATGTTTGTGTGTTTATATTTACATACACATGCACATACCCAAATGCAGGCGTGTGAATTATTACAGAGTTTCAATGAGATTTGAAAAGACACAAACATAGTAACACATAGGAAGAAAACCCGTTTGGCCTGAACCATAGTTGTCAATTGCGAATAGCGGTAAATAGCTATGGGCTACCTATATGCTATATAGCGAATAGCGATAAATAGTGGCCGCTATTTCATATTTTGCGATAGACTTCTAAACGATAAATTCTATATTTATATATTAGTATATTACCTTAAAAGTCTTAAATTATTGTATATATTAGAGAACGAAATATAATTCTAAGTCTTAAACTATTATAAGTAAAATTAAAGATCATCTAAATCTTCATATTCATGCTCATCTTCCTCCGACTCCGATTTCGACACGCAATATTTATAACCCGAAGCAGAGCAGGCTTGAGAGAGACTAAGAGAAGGTCACTGAGGTACTTGTGTGGCCATGTACTATCGGTGGAGGCGGAGAGAAGAGTTGCTGGAGAAAGGTAGCTAGCAGGTGTAGAGAGAGGACAAGAATGATTGTGCCGGAGCTCCAATAAGGTCGCTGGAGCTCCAATTAGGTCACCGAAGGTATGTGGGAAGGGAGTTGTATGGAGCGTTTTTGTTTTTTATCGTTCTAAACTCTAATAAATGCTATATACCGCTTAAAAGAAAAAACCCATGAATATTACCAAACTGCCACCGCTACCGCTATAAGTATGATGGTGTTAGAACTCGCTACGTTACGCTACTCGCAATAGCGTCGCTATTTATCGCTATTGACAACAATGGCTTGAACTTAACCGATGCCGAACTGGAACGTATAAACACACATTTGGGTCAGTTCTTGGTTCCTATATATCCCTTATTTCAGTTTTCAGTTCCACCTTGTTCAGTTTTTTATCCGGAACCAGAACTGATTAGGAACAAATGGTTCGATCCTCGATTCTTACATTGGGGCAGTTCGGATTTGGTCCGGTTCGGGTCGGTTTTTGGAATTGAGCTCATCCCTAGTAACACACACATATATTGTATGTGTGAAGTTGAAGTTTGTTTGTTTTAAAAGTGAAGTCAAGATTCTAATATGTTGTTACATACATAATGGAAGAGGTAAGTATTGTACACATAGCAGTTAGTGCTAACTATTAATTATTAAGGCTAAGCATCTTACCTTTTAAATTTCACGTATTTTTGTTTTTGGTTTAAATCTAGACTTTAAGATAATGCTGTTTTACCTCAATTTTAAATACTAAATGGTGAGATTGGTTATTTTAAAATTTAGCTTACTGCATTAATTGCTTTTGGACCTAAATGTTCTGTAAATACACGTAGTCTGTATCTTTGCACTTCAACTTTGAACCAAAATGTGATTTTGAAAGTTCAACATGTTTTATGTGCAATTTCTACTGAAATAGAAGTGGTACGCTGGTAAGATGGGTTTGCACACAGTTATCTTTTATTTTTATTAACAAAGTAACAAACCAGAAAGAGTGAACTTTTTTTTCTATATAATTGACCTAAGACTGCTGGAAGCCTGGAACCAGTTGAACCTTATCCTACTACGGTTTACTTATCTTCTTATTCTATTAATATCACTTACGAATTATTTTAAACCGACATCACAGGTTGATTCTTTTATAATATACATCATATGTTAGTTTCTACAGTTTTATGTATGTGAAAATTTAATTTATTAATAGCAAATATACGTATATATATACTTAATAACCTTTTTATACGTGTGTACTATCTATCGTAGCGTTATATCATCAGTCTCTTCTTGGTACCCATAGTACGATCGGGCAAAGTGAAGCTTGGTATTCTACCAACCCTTTAGTGAAGCGTCCTAGATTCCAGAGCAGTTTGCCTGTTTACCCGCAGAGGCCTGGGGAAAAAGATTGTGCCCATTATATGCTTACAAGAACTTGTAAGTTCGGAGATAGCTGCAGGTTTGACCATCCTTTGTGGGTCCCTGAGGGTGGAATCCCTGATTGGAAAGAGGTGACCTTTCATTGTTGTTTTTTTGCTATATATGTAGTTATACTTTATGACTATAATTACATACAAACATTATTTTGCGTTTTGTTACTTATTTATATTTTAGTCAAACAATATATGCTGCTTTCATACTTAATCTTGTTTATGGTGTACTATTTTTATATATATCTCCTTATAACACTTAATATTTTTGCTGGTAATCTAATATTGTACTAATTTTCTAAGGATATATGTTGGGAGTTTGTAGTGCCAAATTAGGATTTGTACCTATAGGTTCTTCTATATGACTTGTTCATCAGGTTTATTCTATTTTCCCCTTGACTTTTTGTTTTTAAAGTTTGCTTTATAATGAGTGACAATGGGTTCTTACAAAGTAATGGTTTATTCTGTAGTGGTTTTCTGATTTAATTTCTAATGTCACTAAATTTTTAATATTATTGTTTTTTCTATAATAAAAGTAATAATTACATAATTGATTAAAGGGTAAGATGGACATTTGCCTGTATTTACATTCCAATTTCGTAGATGTAACACTATATCACTCATGAAAGCACAAAGGACTTAACTGGCAATGTCACTAGCCATTCTATGTCAAACAAACACAGGGTTGACTACTTTCCATTTCATTCAAATTGCTTTTGGAATGAATTTCCTTCGACGAATCCTTTTCTTCGAAAGGTTAACCTGAACCAAATGCCACCTTCTGTATTAGTTCTCCTGGTATCGCTGTTATATGTACTCTCATAAACGATGTTACAATTTACAACGCACCCACACCTATTTGGGCAGTGCTCTTTCAAGATTTATTCAGGTCTATTTGCATGTTATTTTCTCTCTGCGTACACAACACACACGCTAATAATCTCAGTATTTTTTCATCACAAACCTATTCACTCTACTCCAACTTGCAGTATATTCATATTCACTCTGTTTTTACTAAAGCATGTACAGGATCGAATAAAACATCTCTCAGTGTATTGTGTTCTTTTCCAACATAAAGTTCTTGTGCTTTTTTTCATTTCTAGTCATACTCCTGCAGTTAGTAAGGCCTACTCTGGCAGGGAAGTTGTGCATGTGGTGAAGTAAATTTAAACGCAAGAGAATGATTAGCACCTAGCTATTTAAATAACCACATACTTTTAATTTTTGACCTTTAACTTTTAACTTTACAACTTTGAAATGACTTTTGAACCTGAATACCAAGTTGAAATTGAGCTTTAACAAAAACAGGGAGTAAGAAAATAGATGAGATGTAAAGGGTATATTGGTAATTTGAAGCTTAAAGAATTTCGTTCATTTATGTTACAGACGATGCTATTCACTTATGTTGAAGACAACGCTATTGAAGTGTGTGGGAGGATGATAATAAAGTTTTTAAGAAAGAGTTCAAAGCTTAAAAATGAAACAGTATAAATAATAACTCAGAGTAATCTTGATCTTTTAGTGCACTGTTTGGCATGAGGGTGGCCTAGTAATTAAGCTAAACACTATGTCATACGTTTCTTCAATTTAAAGTGAAAGTTCGAAAATAATAGACAGGATACAGTATTGTGTTTATTGTGCAAAGTGCAAGATATGCAAAGAGAAATGATGCAGGATGTTCTTGACTTCTTTCATTGTAACTGTTTTTTTTAAATGTTTATTTTGAGAGACCTTGAGGAGGTGAAAACAAGATGGTTGGACCCAGAGTAGCTAGTTAGATGCAATCTTTTACATGCCTGCTAATTTAATCTTCAACATTTTCTCTGGGTTAAATTCCACCAAGCTGTGATTAATTTCTTTATTGTATTTTAGATCATTGGTTGAAATCCTAGCCTTTTACTTGTATTTGGCACAGTGTTGTTGGCTCTGTTTTACTCATGTTCACAGTAAATATGTATTTTATTCAGTTATGATTATCTTATTCGCACATTAGTAAGATATTTATCTCTAAATGGCAGGTTCCAGTGAATGTTACTAGTGAAGATCTTCCGGAGAGACCTGAAGCGCCAGATTGCCCGGTATGCCATGTGTTTAAAATATAGAAGTATCTAGATTTACCAACACACATAGCTTACTATATATAAAAAATGCCACTGGTAAACTGGAATGAGTGACCATTGTCGTGAAACAAAGTTGAAGTAAAAGGGCCAAATGTGAAGAGATATCTTAGCCGATTGTTATTTGATGCAGTATTTCTTGAAGACTCAAACATGCAAGTTTGGTCCCAGGTGCAAATTCAATCACCCAAAAGATAAAATTGCCTCTGTGGTAGGTTTAAGTGCTTTGTGATATTTTGTTGGATTTGCATTCATGTTCAAATTAATAACTTGCTTGTTGGTACATCTGCAGTCTGCTTTAGAAAGCTCTCAGGGTTCTGAATTACCAGAGAGACCATCCGAGCCCCCATGTGCGGTATGAGGGCTGCTGCACTTTTACTAGATCCAGCCATGTATTTCTTCTTGCATTTAATGGGTCTAACATGTCAATACATAAACAGTTCTATATGAAGACCGGCATATGTAAATTCGGTCCAACTTGCAAATTCCATCATCCAAAGGACATCTTAATAACAGTTTCTGAGGCGGAAAATGGTAATGCTGGGCAGCCGGAAGCAATTACAGGTGGGATAAATGGAAACTTGACAGCTGTGAAGCCACCCTTTGCCCCCGCGATGTTGCATAACTCAAAAGGCCTCCCTATTAGACCGGTAAAACACTTGCATATATGTTTATATTTTAAACTTTTAATGTTGTTATTTTTTGAATGGTCCAACAACCACAATACCCAATCCCTTAAGAACGGGGTATGGGGGAGGTAAAATGTAGACAGTCATACCTCTACAACAGGTAGAGAGACTGCTTCCCAAAAGACCTCTGGCAGGAGAAGAATCAACTCGCGAAGAGTCATATATATATATATATATATGTAAATATATATATTGGGAGAAGTTCATCTAAGAACCGTTCTTATTGCGAGTACCGCGAGTACCATTTGTAACCATCATTAATGCTCATTAATAGGAGTATTTTGGTTATTTATATATTTACCCTACCGTGAATTGCATCCGGGTGGAGAGTTGTTTTAGATTGCCTTAACTTTCCCAAGCTACCCCTCATTAATGAGCCATCAAATTATTAGCCATTGATTTATTTTAATCAAGGACCAAAATTGGTTCTCGCGTTACTCATAATAAGAGCGGTTTTCATATGAAATGTGTATGTGCACTCGCTTTAATGGTGATTACAAATGGTACTTGCAATAAGAACGGTTTTCAAATGAAACTTCTCCCTATATATGTATATATATTAATGTAGTTACAATTATTAATGTTATTATAAATTTTTTGTTTTATAAATGAATTTGTGTGTGAGTAGATAAGTATGTATGTATGTATGTATATATGTGTGTGTGTATATATATATATATATATATATATGAAAATAAAATATCTTATTTTCTGGAAGGGTCGTAACTGCTAATTTGTTTATCTTGTCTTCTGTCAATGTTATTTGTTGATTGCTAAAACAGGGAGAAGTGGATTGTCCGTTCTACCTGAAAACTGGCAGGTTAGTACATCCATGCTTATTTAAGGGCCTGTTTGGTTCACAGAATTTTATAGGAATTCAATCGTAGAATATGATATTCCGCTCCCACGGTTTTTTTAGCTGGAAAAGGACTGAAATTGAAATTCTATGAATTCCTTGGAGTTCCTTTACTTAAAAAGGAATTCAAGATTCCATCGGGCGATGGAAGGAAAGTTTAAACTCTCAAATGAAATGTATACACGTTTACCCAATTGTGTCTCAAATAAACAAAACTCTTATCTTGCGTTTTTAAAAGGTTACAAAGATCGAAAGGTTCACAAAAATGAAAGATGTGAAAGAAAGTTAACATGAAAAGATTTCTAAAAAGTCTATAAAAAAGTGAAAGTGCAAGTCTGTCCTTTATCATTTTTTACATTTCATTTCCCATTTGTTTTAATAAAATTACAAACCACACATGATTATACCAAAAAATTGAAAGTGCAAGTATGTCATTTATCTTTTTTTAAATTTCATTTCTCTTTTCTCAATTCCTTTTAATTTTGCCAACCAAACGCTTGACAGATGCCACTTCCTTGAAAAAATTTCTGCGAACCAAATGCCCTCTAGTTAAGTTACCCCCAAACGACATGAAAATCAAAATTTACTGATCATGTTTCCTACTTTTATGATTCAGTTGCAAGTATGGTGCTACTTGTCGCTATAATCATCCAGAGAGATATGGTAGGTCTTTAAAAAGATCATTATCATGCTTTTGTACTTGTTGATTAGTCAACTGATTCTTATCATGTAATTTTCCCATGATGCATGCGTCATGATTAGTTCCTAATGTTCCATGCAGCAATGGATCCAACTGGTGCCTTTGTAGCTACTCCTGCCGCTCATATGAGCATCGGTCTGGTCAACCCAGTTCCCCCTGTCTTGCAAACTGTTGACCCACGGATTGGTCAGACTACGGTAAAGTAGCTATTGTTCTATGCTTATATTAAATAGACTCTTGGTCTGTACAAATTCTTTCTAGCTTGTTCTTTAACATCTTACTTCTGTACTCTTTTCAAACTCTTGTCCTGCCAACATAATAAATGCATTTAATGATTAAAAGTCTTTTCACAAACTTCTAAAATTTTAAGTTGATACGAATTAATTTGGTTTTAGACTTTTAGTGCATAAAAGTCAAAAGCAATATGCATATTCTGTGAGGGAGAAAACTAGCTAATTTAGGTGATCTCAATACACAGGCCATGCCACTGAAATTTTACCAACCATGTCTTGACCTATAGTCGCTTGATGCAATTCGACTGATTTTGTGCCTTTGAAATATGTTCTTTTTGCTTGTTGTGTTGAAGGGATGAGGTGGTTCTTTCTATTATTTACTTCTGCCTCCTTTTTCTTTTGGCTCGCTGATCAGTGATTGTTTGGTTTTATTTTTTGCAGCTTGGTTTGGCCCCGGCTATCTACCCTCAGCGACCTGGTCAGATGGAATGTGATGTGCGTATTTATATGATTTTATTCTATACTGCTATGTACATATTTTATGTGTCTAGGTGAGAACACTCCATGTTTGTGGTAAAAAACCTTCAGAACATGCTTTACACCTTCAAAACACTTCTATTATTATTTTTGGTAATCTGTAAGTTTTTTACTAACAAAAGGTGTCGTGGAAGTTGGTTTCTTAAATGATATATTTTTTACTCAAAACTTTCAAAGTTAATTTTTCTGTAATCTTAGCAGAAAAAGAATCTACTGAGATGGTTCCATAAAAATTCAACTTTCTTGGCAAATGACTTATTTATGCAACAATGTTTTGTATTTTTATCAATTAATGCAACTATCTTTATTTATTACATTTTATGCAATTATGTTTCAATTTCTCTTTACCAATTTATAAAACTATCTTTTAATTTGTTACCATTTTGTGCAAGATTCTACTTAAAACTTTCTAAATGGTGTGGTGGGCCTGGTTTCATGTGTATTCTTTTATCATGTATCAAGTATCTAAACAAATAAAAAATTTAAAGGTTTAAACAAAACAAAAAAAACATTTGAGGAGTCAAACTATCGCAAGCCAAAATTAACAACTATGACACTTTTATAGAAACATGTATTCATTCGTTTATTTAAAAATTTAGTATACGACTTCGACAATAACATGACAAAAGAACACATGAAACTGGATCTAGCTCAGCATTTAGGAAAGTTTAGGTGAAATTTTTCAGAAATTGGTATAAAATTGAAAGATCATTGCGTTGATTGATGTAAAAATATAGTTGCATTGATTGGTAAAAAGCTGAAAGATAGTTGCATAAATAAGTTTTTTGCCCTTCTTTTTTTCAAAAAAAATGATATTAGGTATTAGCAACATAATTTATAGATTACAAGTTATTTCTTTGAGAAAGAAAAGCGTTCTTTGAAGTCTAGAACGGTGTTCTAACTAGAATGGTGTGTTCTCACATTGATACCAAGTCTCTAGGAGTCTTCTCTTAATTGCAGTAGTTTTTTCTTTTAGAATCAGTAGTTTATGTTTCTACTTTTGTGTACTTAAATAATTGTACCAGATTATTCAATCATTCAGTCAGAGAATGATGATTACTATTAGATTCTGCAGGATTTTTCCCTTGTAGTTAAGTAACATTAGAGTTTATACTTACCTTTCTTAGTTGATTATGATTTCCTACTATGGCTACCATGCCTTTTGAAAATTTGATTTAAATACTTGTCAAGTCCAAAATGATCAGTTCCTAATTTTTTAGTATAGTGAAGTTGACTATATGATTATTTTGGGGTTAAATAATCAATATTTACACTAGGCTACAACATATTTACTATAATATCCTTATTTTTACCCTAAAGACTTCTAATCTAGTAATCTTATTTGTACTCCTTTCTTTTCACCTATATGCAAGCATGTCGTTTTTGGTCAATTTATGTATTCAGTCTGCAAATAAGTGTAAGTTGCCTAACACTTGAACAACAAAAATCTTATCATTACAATTTCAAACAGGAGAAGCACATCATTACTAGAGTTCGTTTGTTACAGTTGGTTATCTGATCACTTTCAAAATGCGTTACCCGACACGTTCATAAATTTCTAAACCAAATTTAGGTTGATTTTCTTTAGATTATGTTGGTAGTTCACCAAGTCCCATCTATCACAAGTCCATGCAGCATAAATTGAGCTTTATATCTCGCATATGTTTTATTTCTGTTTTCATACATCTGTCTTAAAACTTTTTTTTCTTCGTGTTATAGTATTATATGAAAACTGGGGAGTGCATGTTTGGGGAGAGATGCAGATTTCATCATCCTGTTGACCGGATAGCGCATTCACTGTCAGCAAAAGAAGGTCAACAACCGAATGTCAAACTTACTCTTGCTGGTCTTCCAAGGAGAGAGGTATATCTCATCCCTTTTGTATAAGAAAATAACTGTTTTCCATACATCATCTAATAAACTCCCATCACTTTGACTTCACATTAATCTATCACATTGTGAAAAATGTTAAGAGCAAAGCAAATTTCAGTTTTTATAATTGCGCTACGCCATGATCTTGATAAAAAAACCAAAACTATTCCTTCTCCTATTGTGACAAACTTCCTCTACTGGTATTTACATTTCCACTAGTTTAAATCTATACAAATCTAAGCCATTGTTGAAAGTATACCCCCATCTTCCTTTCTTTAGTTAGAGACACTAATGCAGTAGAAAACAAAATGAGTATTAATGGGGCAAAAATAAAATAAAATTCTAACTTATTGAACAGGGTGCTGTGAACTGCCCATACTATATGAAGACTGGGGCTTGCAAGTATGGTGCTACATGCAAGTTTGACCACCCGCCACCTGGAGAGGTCATGGCTGCAACTGCAACATCACAAGGAGGATCTGAGACCACAAATGAAGAAGCCAAAGACGGTCAATAGGAGAACGAGACCACTCAAGCATGGTAGCTTTCTTTTGGTGCGATGTAAGAGAAGTTTCTGGAAGCAACTTGATCTTTTTTGATGTTTTTAAAATGTAACATTTTTACCTTATTTTTGCTAGTACATTTGCTTGTAGTTTTATTTTATGTACTCCATTTGTGTCGACAACTGCGGAAATGTTAACCTTTTCTTGTGGAAAAAAATATTTTAATTTCCGAGTTAGTAGTTGAATCGATTAATATATGTTAGCAAATAAACTTTTTTCGTTCATCACTCTGTAAAATTCAGAGAGTTGATCGAAATAAAGTGATAATACCTCCTTTGTTTTGGTCGATGGCCGCTATATGGGGCGGATGCAAGTGATGCCATCATATTCGAGTGGATCGACAAGAAACAGTTTTGAAGAAGACGATAGAGTACGTTGTGGATGCTTTCACTCCATCTTATCTTAGAAAAATAAGCTCGGTAAAATCATATAATAAAGAAGAATACGCCTCATTGTCAAATTAATCAATTCTTGAAGCAAACTTGATTGTATTTGAAGCCTTGTATCCAACTTTGGTTACATGGCAACTACTGATGGAGCTTTCAAGCCCATCACTCTCCACAGTATTGCTATTGTGTCATCAACACATCTAACTAGGGTTGTAAACAAACTAAATGAACACGAACTAACAAATCAAACGAACACGAACCGATTCTTGTTTGTGTTTGTTCATTTAACTTTAGCCGAACAAATAAATGAACACGAGCGGATTTTTGTGTTCATGTTCGTTTGTTTAACTTTAGCCGAACATAAACGAATGAATATATATACAAATACAATACAAACCCAACATTATTAGATATAAATAAACACTAACTATGTATATATATGTGTGTGTGAGTGAGAGAGAGTGTATGTATATGTATGCATATATATATGTACACACATACATACGTATATACACACACACATAAATGTAAACGAATAGATAAACAAACGTTTACGAACATAAATGAACGAATGAGACATTTGTTCGTGTTCGTTTATTTAACTAAACGAAAAAAGATTTTCGTGCGTGTTCGTTTGTTTATTTAAATAAATGAACATAAACGAGCTTCTCATCGTACGAGTTCACAAACTATTCGCCAAACGTTCGATTCGTTTACAATCCTACATCTAACTCCCACAACATAGTCTATTGTGATTACCCTTGAGACATACCTATCACACAAGTCACTAATTAGAATATAAAAGAAAGGGAATTCAGTAGAAGAAATATGTATACTTTAGCACATGGATTTTGATTGAATAATGTTTTTAATTTGGGTGTAATGGTTTAAAGTACGTGGCATTGTGGTTTATGTTGGTATTAACTCTTTTCTTATGATGAGATGTTATTTTAATTAATAAAGAACTCTGTTGGTAAATTCTGATGAGTAATCAAAAAGTTTTTGTTAATAGTAAAATTTGGAAACCACAGTATTACAAAATTTTAATGTTAGAGAACACTTGATTGAGTTACTTAGTGAGTTTTATAGTTTACTTTATTCTTTCTATCTTTTTTAGGTGTTTCTTATTATCGCAGTTGGATGAAACTTCCTACATTTGATGTTTTTGTGCAACTGCTATAAAGATTTTATTTTATATTGTCGGTTGTAGATCATAAACTTTCGCTCGTTCTAAAATGATGTCTTTTGATGTATTTTAAGACTAACCATGTTTCTTTCAAATGTTTCCGGTATTTTACCTAAGCAAAATTTTGAGTTGTATGTTTCCGGTATTTTACCTAAACGGTTCCAGATCCGGGTAAAAAACCGACCCTGGTGGAACCAAAAACCAAAATAAGGAAAATATAAGAACCGAAAACGACCCGAAAGTGTATAAACCGGTCTGGTTCAGGACAAGCAGGTTTTTTGCTCATCCCTAATTTAGAAGAAAGTTATTCATG
The DNA here is from genome assembly GCA_038502395.1 of Dittrichia graveolens. Taxonomy (NCBI): domain Eukaryota; kingdom Viridiplantae; phylum Streptophyta; class Magnoliopsida; order Asterales; family Asteraceae; genus Dittrichia; species Dittrichia graveolens. The sequence continues at coordinate 79,019,483 of JARJIL010000005.1, read as the reverse complement.
TGTGATTGTAATTTACATAGTCAGTAATCTATTTTACTATTTGAGTTCATAAACATTGAATTATAAAAATTAAATATAAATAAAGAATTTTATGTTATTGAAATTGTGAGATATATTCATTGAGCTTGTAATTAACAGTTCTTTTTGTTGTTGAAATTTTTATTATTCACCCATCATAAGTTAACCTTATTTAATTAAATCATTATTATTTTATTTTTAAGTTTTGAAATATTATTTTAGTTAATAATATGTTACTAGAAGTTAGAGATGGCAAATTGGCAATGAGCCAGAGGTTACGGGGATCGCTCTCCCCATCTCCTAGTTTCCCACCCCTCGGTCTCCATCTTCGTCGGGGAATTGTCTTGCATCTCCATCCACGTCCCCGTCAAGTATCGGGGATATCACGGGGAATTGAGGATTTTCTTTGTCTACAAAATCGAATTTTCTAAATAGATACACATGAGAATTTTCATACAAAACCAGAATTACAAATCTAACTTAACCTTTCCAACCGATTCACATTAAAATATATTCAATCAAGTATTTTAAAACTTATGTAAGATAGATAATGTTCTTGATAAAACACATAATATATTTATTAAATCGTTTTATAATACACATAACTTAACATATATATGTCCATGAAAGACATTTATAATAGTTTCATAGATGATTATACAAAAATTATATTAGTAATTTCATGTAACACCGTTGTTTCGAGAACCAGATTTTTCTTTTTAAAACATTTGTTTATCTTTTTCAATTAAAAACTTGCAGCGGAAATAGAAAACACGTGGCAAATATATTACAAACAAAAGATGCCACATACAAGTTCGGTGTTACTGTTACTTATCCGGTCGACCATTATAAAATACAAACAAACATTATATCAGAGTTATTACAGACAAAGTGTTCCTTCTAAGAAATCAAACTACCCGCAGGGTCCCGAGCTCACTGAGGATTACCTGCACATGTAGGGTGTAGCATCTGTTAGCTATAATAGCTAGTGAGTACTCAAATAGCATGCGATCAACATAAATACATCACATATCATCAATCATGCTCAGATAGTTCTCTCCTAGCATCTCGCGATGAGTTGGCGTAGTCAGGTGGTAACATATCTTACAGGGGAGCTAACCCGGCTCAATGCACCAAACTGGGGTACCAAACACATCAACCGCTCCGGTGGGGGAGCTATACAGCGTCCACCGTTGCGTTTTGGAATCAACAGATTCCTCTGTTGTACAGCCGCAGCTATACCCGAAGAGGACAGCTTTGTCCTTAAGTAGAACAACTTTGTTCTTGTAGGACAGCTTTGTCCATAAGATCCGGATCAATCACAAACAAACAATTTGATTCAATCGAATCATCAATCAATGCGCACATATATATTCAATACCCATCATAGCATACACCTAATCAAGTGCATACTACACTGTGTCAACATGGTATATTCTAGCATCATCATGCAATCTTACACTTAAACAAGTGCGTGTACAATTCATGGTTTACAATTCCGTAATCATTGTTAATATATGTTATAGATATATTAATCGTTATGTTATCAGGCACTCACCTGTCGAGTTAGAATACTAAATACTTCTTTACAGAAGCTCCTGGATCAACTGAAGTACCTAAACAAACATCCCGTATATCAGTACAACCCGAAACAGCAAACTGTATGCTGGAACAGGGTCCTTTACGGCCACAAGCATGTCTGCTTGCGCCCACAAGGGCTTGGAATTGCTTGCGCCCGCAAGAAGGTCCTTGCGGCCGCAAGGCAATCCCTTGCGCCCGTAAGCCGTGCCCTTGCGGCCGCAAGGGTGATCCTTGCGCCCGCAAGCATGTCTGCACAGACAGTGCGATTTCCAGCCCCCTGCTTTTGGCCATTTCAACCCCAAAACATTACCAATCAATTCCAATCCAATTTCCAGTGATCACAAACAACTTTGGCACTTAAACTAAGTTAGAAACAAGTATCAATTCACACTTTAACACCAAATTCAAAGATTGGGATCAAAATCTCCATTTTGACCCATTTACACTTTAATTCAAGAACACAATCAAAAACTCTGTTTTAATTCAAGAATTTGATTGATTATAACTTAGAAATGATATAGGAATAGATTGAAATCACTAAAACAAATTATAGAGGTCAATTGCAAATTTGACCCATTTGACCTAAATGGTTAAAAACCCAAGAACATGGACATGCAGCTTACTTGAACAAAGTGGAGATGGTGAAGATGATTTGCAGCAGATAAAGGCTTGAATTCTTCTCAAATCAGATGGCTAGATGATCCTCTCTTGAATTTTCTTCTTCAAAGCTTTGCACCAAGAACACAAAATGAGAGATAGAACTTCAAAGTCTGTGTTTTGTCAAAAAGGAGGTGGCTCACGTGAGTTAGCTGCCATATGCTCACTTGTGGGTTACTATTATCCACAAGTGGGTATCTTGTTCCCCTTTCCAACTTACAACTTAACGCACGAGTACCCGTTTTAATCAACGGGAATATTTTTGGAAACCTCGTTCTAAATCATTTAATAATTTATTATTCTTATCTATTTATCATAATATTTTAGTATTATCATTTCTTTATTATTTTCTTATCTAATCAATTATATATATTTATTCTCCTTTCATTCAATATTAAATATGAATTTTAAACGTACCAGATTCGAACACGACTAGGCCCATTTTGAGGTTGTTACAAATCTACCCCCCTTAAAAAGATTTCGTCCTCGGAATCTACTTTAAGTGAACAAATGGGGATAGCGGGCCCTCATATCCTCCTCGGTCTCCCACGTCAGGTTTGACCCGAGGTTGTGCTTCCATTTGACCAAGACCAGCCGAGTAGTCTTCTTTCTCAGCCGCTTAGTCTTCGTTCCCATCCCCGTTCCTAAGTTCGGGGAATCCCCGTCCCCATCCCCATACCCGGTCAACTCGGTGATTTCCTTGTCAAGTCAGGGTCGGAGAATGGGTTTCCCATCGAATATGGTTTTTTTTGCCATCTCTACTAGAAGGTTAATTAATAACAAAATGAATTGGTAATGGTAATAAAAGTTTGAAAAATGCTTTTGACAAAGCTTAAGTGTTATTTTAACAAGTAATTTTTATCGTCTTTGAAGGACTTTAGTTATTTATTTATCTTACAAGTAATAAAATTCTTTCACGTCTTTCGTATGTTATAGGTATCAATAGTGTTATGATAAAGAAAACCCTCCTTATGTTAAAATCTTAGATTCACGACCGGTGGTAATCAAGGTTCTAAATAATGTGAGACACAGCGTGACGGCTTGAACAAGTCTCAAGCCTCGGAAGCCATGGCGAGACCACAACGTTTCCTAATACGTGACTTAAGGAGACAATTTTGTAATAAAATTTAATGATACACATATAATTATACAAACAAAAATAAAAAAAACACCTAAGTGTAGATTTATAACATAGTCTGTCAATCTTTTTATTCGTTTTGGTATATTCAAGTATTAAACCATTCTTATAACCGAATAACCGTATATATTCGGCTTATATGACTTAGGAATTTTATCATGCCTCAAAAAACATGGTTATAACGGGTAAATGCGTGTCAAGTTGGGCCTTAATATACGTCAAGCCTTAAGCCAAAGCTTTGGACTTTGGCGTGACGACATTGTCAAGTCTCAAGCCTTGACAGAGCTATGATTAAGCCAAAACGAGTTTTTTAGAACCATGGTGGTAATAGATGAAACGATAGCTAAATAATTTTAAGTTCAACAAAACATCATTTATACAATTTTTAAAATTAAAGAATAAAATTAAAATTTAAGAACGCTTAAAGGGAAAGTAACATGTACGTATTTTAGGTGCTTTCAAATACTTTAACACTCTCAAACAATTAAATGAGAAAATAACTTTTTCTTAACCGCTCCTAAATCTATTCTAATTTGTCTTTAACAGGACTTGAACATATGACATTTGGTCAATAGACAAAGACAAACCAAAGGACATAAGTGCTTACCACTAGGCTACAACCTAAGTGGGTAAATGAGAAAATAACTAACATGCCCTTTGTTTAATTGATTTTTTAGAGTTGATTGCATCTTTCGTCCTTAAGGTTTGCTCATAATGCAAGTTTGGTCCTTTAAGAATCAAAAGTACAAAAATAGTCCTTCATTCACAAAATTTGTTGCAACCGTAGTCCTTTCATTAACTTTCTTTAAATGATCACAGTTAATGCCTCCTATGTGCCATGCACATGAGGCTAATTATGTCTTTTACCCCTTTTAAAAAAATCTTTTTAAAAAATTAAAAAAACTTATCCCCTTATTTGTCCCCCTCTCATCGCCTCTCACTCTTCTCTCTAACATCTCTCTCTCTCTAATTTATCCCTCATTTCCAACCTAGAACCCACCTAATCCTGCTTTAATGCCTATCTGTCTACCGACTTCGTCCATGATCGCTGACAATCTCCCGACCACATCACCATCGTATGCTCACCAGCCACCATCGCCACTCGATCTCTGCATGCTACCCACCATCATCACCGCCATGAAATCTGCAAGAACCATCATTGTCTGTTTACAACCAATTTGTAGAAAGGATTAAGATCCATGAGCGGTAGGATTTCTCTCATCTCCCTTCTTATACTACACCATCGCGTACCATCATCAATACGATTCTTGACTTGATTCTCGTGTTCCAGATCCAACGATTCGTGTTTGATTTATGTATTTAGGGTTTTCTTTTCGACTTCATTGTTGTGCTTAGGGTTCAATTTAAGTTTTTATGTTCTGATTTCTTGTTAAAAAATGATTTAGGTTTCTCGTTTAGATTGCTTTTCCACTTCATTGGCTGACCACATTTGCATCTTGCAAATGGTTTTTGTTTTTCTTGTATATTTTGTTTGTTGGGCACATTTGGGATTTGTCGTTAATAGTTAAAATCTAATTTTGGTTTAAATGTTGTGATATGAATTTTACGGTGGTGTTTTGGTGGTTTCTCCCGTAATAAATGGTGATATTAATGGTGGTGGCCTAGTTGGTGACGGTGGTCGGAGTTGATGACCTTTGGCCAGAGTTGATATCACAGTGGTTGTCGGAGTTGGGCCACCAAGAAAACAGTTCAACAAAGGAATTAGAAGACCGTTTTTATTATGTATTAGATTTTTAAAATTAATTAAAAATAAAATAAAATAAAGAAAAGATAAAAGACTTAAGGTTGCAATATAAAATGACATAATTACCCTCATGTGCATATGAGAAGCATTAACGATGATCATTTACCAGAAGTTAATGAAAGAACTACGGTTGTAATAAATTTTGTGAATAAAAGACTATTTTTATACTTTTATTTCCTAAAGGATCAAAGTCACATTTTGAGAAAACTTTAAGGACGAAAGATGTAATTATCTCTTTTTTAAATTAAGAATAAAAATAATAATATTTATGTACGGGGTAACAGAAGCGTAGCGATTTCACTATATTTATAGAGTTGAAACGAGCCTTATGTTTCGTTGAGAGTTTGTGGATAATTTGATTTCAACATTCAAGAAACCACACCCGCAGATCTTCAGGCGACATGAGAGAATTGAATATCCTCTTCAATGGTTGCAATGTAACAGCAATCGGTTATAACCCTAGCTCTTTCAACAACAGTCATCGCATTTCCTTCCACAATTTCACCATTCGTAGGTCTATTCCCTTTCAATCACACAGGTTTCTCCACATGGAACGGAGGTACAAATTCATACCTCTTTCATCGTCTTCAACAACGTCTCCGGAAGATCCGCCGGACATTTCTACCAAACAAGAAGAGGTATCGGTTTTTTAAAATTTTCCTCTGTCGTAATTTTGGTTGAATTTTGTGTTTACACTTCGTTCACCGGCTTCAATTTCACGCTTCTTATGTTTCTCTCGTTTTTATTCATCAGAATGTGCCGAGAAAGGGGCCTGATCTGCCCACGCTTTTCAGGAGATTCTATAAAGTCGCTTCTCCTTATTGGTTTTCCGATGATAAAGTTCAAGCAAGAATACAATTGGCTTCTGTGTTTGCACTAACTTTAGGAACCACTGGAATCAGTGTCGGATTCAATTTTCTAGGTCGCGACTTCTATAATGCTCTAGCTAGTAAGGATTGCAAACTGTATTTACTTTTTTCATTATTTTTGTTGATGACATGCGTATGCTTATCCACAATTTACCTAAATTGTGCTAGACAAAGACCAAGAACAGTTTACCACACAACTATCGTACTATCTTGCTGCTTTTGCTGGTGGAATTCCGGTGAGCACATTGCTGCATTCTTTTAGGTATCGCTCACTGTCTTCTTGTTTTTTTTTTCTTCCACTACTGCTGCCAATACAGTGCTATTTTGGGTGAAAATCTTAGTGGAATTGCTGCGTTTAGTTAAACGGATTATCTAAATATATATTGCTTATAGAATACTGTTAAGTGTTCAGCCGTGCTCATTGTATGGTTTTTGCAGATTTTTGTGTTCAAAGATTATGCAAGAGAAACTCTTGCTTTGAGGTGGAGATCATGGATGACAAAGTATTACATGGAGCGTTATCTCAAGAATCAGACGTTTTATCAAATACAGTCTCAATCAATAATTGATAACCCAGATCAACGAATTGTTGATGATCTAAGTTCTTTCACAGGAACATCACTTTCGTTCTCTTTGACACTCTTCAATGCCTTGGTAGACTTGATATCTTTCAGCAACATATTGTATGGCATATATCCACCACTTTTTGTTGTTCTTTTAGTATATTCACTTGGTGGAACTGCCATCAGCATTTTCCTTGGGAAGGTGAGGGTTCCGTCTTTGGAAAAGAATTTGTAAACTTATGTGATGCTGTTTTTTTGTTTTAACTTGAGGGACCATCTTATGCTATTTTAGGGGTTGGTCAACCTCAACTTCATGCAAGAGAAAATGGAAGCAGATTTCCGTTATGGGCTTGTACGCGTTCGAGAAAATGCCGAGTCAATTGCGTTTTATGGTGGTGAGGAAAATGAAATCAAGCTCCTTTTGCAGCGGTTCCGAAGTGCTTTTGAGAATTTAACTGTATGAAATCCCAGTTAACATGGTAATGGCGTCTTGGTTTAAAAAAGCGCACATCAGGCATCAGGCGCGCCTGATGCGTGATGTGCCCGATGCGGTGGCTGAAACGCATTGGGTTGCGCTCTGATGCGCTGGGGGGTACGGGTTGCGCTCTGATGCGATCAACTGATGCGTGATGCGTTCCGTTGCGTTTTTTGGGTGTTTTGAATGGATTTTTACAGTAGCTCACGTTCTGTTTTTTGGGTGTTTTGAATGGATTTTTACAGTAGCTCACGTTCTGTTTTTTTTACAACAGTCGATGTTGCAACTTGATACTGATATGGAGTTATATTTATAAATATCATGTGTTTAGGGAAATTGGTTAGGTTAGATAGATTTTTGAATGGAGTTTTGATATAAATTTCTTTACAACAGTGAACAGTCGACCGTTTTTTGATTCTTCTCTATGCTGATTGTTCTTTTAAAACCTATATGTTTATCTATATACGTTATGTTTCTGACTAGAGAAAGTTTGGAGAACTTTGTGAGGGGAAAGGGAAGTGGGGGCTATTGATAATTTGTGTTTTGGTTGTTTTGATTTTCCTAAGCGTACTTGTCTATTATGTTATTCAACATTTATGAACTACTATTAAACTACTTTTAGTATTGATTGAAGAATTTTTTATATATAAGTACTTACAAGGTATAAAATTAGTTTAGAAATAATTTTTGTGAAAATTAGGCGCATCGTGTTCGTAGCATCGGCTCCTGGGACTCCAAACGCATCAGAGCGCATCCCACTTTTTTAAACCAAGCATGGCGTCATAGTTATTCACAGTAGTTGGTCTAACAACTGATTTACTCGCGAAATCTATCTTCTCTAATACTTCACGTGTATATTCAACTTGCAGCAACTATTGATATCTTCAAGAAATCTGGAGTTTTTCACCAGTGGCTATCGCTACTTGATTCAGATTCTTCCTGCGGCAGTTGTTGCACCCATGTATTTCTCTGGGAAGATTGAATTTGGTGTTATAAATCAGTCTGTATCTGCCTTCAATCATATCCTTGGAGATTTTTCCCTCATTGTGTATCAGTTTCAGGCTATCAGCGCCTTTTCAGCTGTCATTGATCGACTAGGTACATCTTCTGTCTCCACTTCAAGTCTGTTTTTTATTTTAGCAATTGACATGTATTCCAAAAGGTCTGGGGCTTAGTCGTCTATTATGCAGTCTTGTATCATAAGTGCTATCATAGTAATATAATTCTACATAATGGAGGATTATATTCATAGAGTGTTCCTTAGCTTACTCATTCTATAATTCTACTTCTGTCCACTAGCGTATATGGTAAATAATGAACTGAGAGGCCACTGATTGTATGGTCAGTTTATTATTCAGGTTACAAAATGAACTTTGCTGCTTGTACTTCAATTAGATAGAAGATAAGGGACAAATTGTGTATAGGGAAAATTGCACTAAAACACTATGAACTTTGTCTTAGTTGCCATTATATACAACTAACTTTATTTTCTTAAATATAACACAACCAACTTTCATAATCCTCACATTGCATGCAACTTGTTGTATGCTATGGAAGTTATGACAAAGTTCATTGTATATAATGAAAACTAAACAACAGACACATAAAAAAGTTGTTTACATACAATGAGGTGATTATGAAAGTACAATTATTTTTAAAAATTTAAAGTTGATTGTATACAATGGTAATTAAGACAAAGTTCATTGTATTTTCATGCAATTTGCCCTTTCCAGTTATGTTTGATTAGTTTGAGTGGCAATGAACAACAGATATCTTGAATGGTGAGATTGGAAGGGGCAGGATGATATTAAATGTCAAGAAGGAACAGGTGTGAAAGATATTGCCACAGTAATGATAAATATGCCTATAAACAATTAAATATGCCTAATTTATTCAAAATTTGACATGTGGCACAAGAGTGTTTTCTTTTTGTATCTTCATCTTAGACACATGTTTCAATCACCTTCTTAGGTTGATTTTAGGCATACCAATCATTTTTCTATTAGCTAATTGAGTCACTACCATACTTTCTGACAAATTAACTTTGCAGACCAAATGTTATATCATCAATATTTGTAAATATTTTGTATCCTTTTATGAGGATATATATATATATATATATATATTAGCTGTTATAGGCTAAATTTAGCTTATATGTTGAGTATATGAATAGTAAATAAGAATTCTTCTCAAGTAGAAGAGACACCTTTTCCCCACAAATCTCAAAGAAATTGTGGTAGCTAATAGGTTAGCTCAAATTGCACCGGAATTTTGGTTTTCAGATTCATGGAATTAGACCTGTCTTTATACTTGTTAGTCATAAGAAAATTTTCAGTTACAAGTTTTTCTAGGAAAATTATTTCAACTCACTAAAACTTTAGTTTTTTTCTCTGTTACGTTTACTAATTAAAGAAAACTAACTAAATCGTACTCGGGGTTATGTTAGCTTCACATTGACTTACCTTGAAGAGATGATAACATCATGATCTTAGCATCACAAATTTGTGACTCGCGGACTTGGCCAATGGCAGTAATAATGTCGGCTTGGTTATAGTCTCATGGATTTTAATGCTGTTGGTAATCTACTTGTTTGTTAATGAAAGCCTACAATTACTTAAGACACCCTTATAAGTTTGTCTATGTTGACAATTTAGCTAAACCGAAAGCAGGACTAATTTAACGACCGCAGTAGTTTATAATATATCCTTATGAAGTTCTAGTAATATCTCCAATTTGAGAATTGACACCTTGTTTTTACATAATCTTTATGTAGGGGAATTTGATGATGTTTTGGACTTCACCAGTTCTAATGGTCCTGTGGAAGCCGTGGATGAGATTCAACTGACATATATCAATGTGAAGGAGTTATCATTCTTTTCTCAGTCCAAGAAAGCTTTAGATGCACAAAATCTGCTGGAGATTGAGAGTTTGACTGTACAGACTCCCACAAATAAAGCGCTACTTATCAGGGATTTGTCACTGGAAGTCTGTGTCAATGAGCATTTGCTGGTTAGGGTTCTCCTACCTCTTATTACATCTTACAACCAAGTTCATAGTTGACTATTTGTGGGTGAACTAATCTTGTGAAGTCAATGGCAGATTACTGGACCAAGTGGTAGTGGGAAAACTTCTTTGTTAAGAGCTATTGCTGGTCTTTGGCGTACTGGTAGGGGAAAGATCACATTTTATTCGAAATATACTGGGGTTTTGGACCAGCCCTATACACCAGATGTGGCTCCTAAGGAATCAACTCTTGCGGATAAAACGAATGATGGCGATAAAAGATCGAAATACCGGGATTTTAAGGGAGTCTTTTTCCTCCCTCAAAGGCCGTATATGGTTTTAGGAACTCTTCGGCAGCAGTTGCTATATCCCACTTGGCCTGATTCTACCCTGCATAACTCGAACCCAACTGGTATGCAATATCTTATGTGCAGTTTTTGTTTGTGTTATTTAGTGCCTAGAAATACGAATATCATACCGAAGAAACTTGGTTATGGTACGTACAACTGTAGAACACCATATAGAAAAATATCAATTGCCTTTTATTTTAAATGAAGCTTAATGTTTGAAAAACTTGCTTAGCCTTGCCTTTATAATTTATACCCAAGACAAGACTAGCCTTTCTATAGCCGCTATTTAAAATTTTAAATTTCTAAAAGTAGCTTATTTGGCCGTTTGTTTGATGATCTTGATCTGGATATCTGTTGACTTATTAGCGTATATAAACATCAAATATTATTATCCACTAGTAAATGTGGAATTTTGTAATGGGCTTCCACTAAGTTTGGTTTTACAAACTTTGCCTTCCGAGTTTTGTTAGGGGAATAAGGGGGATTCGCATTACTCCAGTCCGGATGGGCTTTTTTGGCAGCACATTAAATAGAAGGAAACATTGTATGGGTCTGAGATGAGAGAAAGAGACATATACATTATACATCAGTGGGTCCTCGTATCTTCACTTCTTTTTCTTTTTTCCAAGTTCATTGGGTTCATAGTTACATAATTTTCCTATGCCGCCACGAATTGTGATCCAAATCACACATTCGGGAGCAATTGATATCTCGAACCTTTACTATTAAAAAGGTTCTTAAGTGTTTTTCATTTTTGTTCCAGCCGTATCTGGGTTCATGAATCAGATTGAAAAAAGCCACATACCTGAAACTGTTTTGGATAACAAAATTGATGAATTGCATACTGGTGTGTTTTTTGAAGTATAGAGATTAAGATATTGGCATTGATTGGAGAGTTGAGAGGAAAAACAGAGAGCTACAAATTGGCATCAATTAGAGCATCGAGGGTTAAAACAAGAGTTCTATAGTCTATTCCTACAATTTACATAGCAACTAGTAACACACTTATTTGAACTTTAGCGACTCAGAATAATTTTTGAACTTTAACTCAACTAGTAACTTGAGTTAAACTGAATTAATTTTTGAGAACGTGACCATCTCCAAAAACATTTCATTGGAGAATTGAAAGTCTCCAAAGCCGACAAACTCAAGCTTTCACACTTGATTAATTTGATTATAGTTTGAAACATTTAACTTATCGGGAGCTGTCTAGAAACATTTAGTTATTAGCAGTCTAGCATCTATAAAACAATGTTATTTGAGTATTACTTTTTGTCTTGAGTTATTTATTGGACTATTATTGCTTATGAAGCAACATTAGGTAATAATACATATCTTTCAAGTTCGGATTTTATATTATTATCAATCAGAGGTTATGCTGTACCACTTTATATTGTACCAAAGCGATCCTAAATGAGCTTACCCCGTCGTACTTAATTCTAGGCACCTAACATACTGTGAACCTGATATGCGTTTCATCCCTGATTCATGAGAGTTGTGCTATGTTTGGGTCTCAAAATTTTAACTTTGTGTTCAAGTTGTCTATTAATTTGAAGCTTGAGTTTGGTCTTAAAAATCATAGCCAAATCAATGCCTGGTAACATCATAGGGTAACCTTATACATGTATACATTTTTCGATAGAATGAGAATGCTTGCTAGGTTTTTTGTTTGTCATTTTCAAAACATTAGAAGAGAGAAGTGTGCACCAACACGTATACATGAAACTCGAGCAATTCACGTTGTTTCTGAAGAACCTAATTTCGTCATTTCGAGTAGTGAAATAGGGGATTCAGTGGTAAGTTTATATATAGGTGTACCCTAGCATCAGTTTGAAATTTTGATCAAGGCTTAGGTCTTGCATTAAACTTCTACTTCCATGTTCTTTATTGGAGAAACTAGTGTTGTGACATGCTTTCAGATTGTGCAAAGTTCTACACTTATAGAGATAACCATGAAAGGAGAACTTCACCTGGTATCAATTAGATAAACAATAGTTGCACAGGTTCAAACTAGTGTTTTATGATGATTCTGAAGAATGCATCACATCTGCATTTTTTTTCATTGCATAAACTGGGTTAAAATGTTAAATCAGGTATTCTGCTCTTTAATTGTGATCGGAAATGGACACGATTTTGCAGGTTTTATGCCTTTCCTTGAAGATGATGCGTCAGGCTTAGAACTTGTTAGTACACGGTCTCCACAGCCTACTACAGATGATTTGATTCAAGCTTTAGAAGATGTGCATCTTGGTTACTTGTTGTCACGTTTAAATGGTCTCGATACAACCAATGAATGGTCTAGTGTTCTTTCTCTTGGTGAGCAGCAACGGCTTGCGTTTGCGCGCTTGTTGCTTTCACGACCTGACCTGGTTCTATTGGATGAATCCACCAGTGCTCTAGATGAAGCCAATGAGGTACTTCTTGATTTAATGATATTAGAAATGGACCTGCTGTCATAATGGATAAAAATGATCTAATATTGGTCAAAAGGGACTGGTTTGGGTTCAAAGAATTATTAGGTGCATGAAAAAAGAAAATACTATTGATCTAGACGATGATGCGTGCCTATCATATTTGCAGGCTCGCCTGTATGAAAAAATTAATGCAGCAGGGATCACATATATAAGTATTGGCCACCGAACAAGCCTTCTTAAATACCATAAGAAGGCCTTGAGGATCTCACCAATGAATCTTGATTCTAAGCAGCCGAACTGGTGCATAGAACCCTTGTAAGAAGACTCGAGCAGCCATTCTTGAACGGAGAATTTACTACTCAAACCGTATTAAACTCGATTGTAACTCTTCAAGACAAGATTTCATGGGTCCAGGTTAGGTTCTTTCATGAACAAGAATGACCATGGTTAAAATTACATGGTTTTGGATTATATGTAGCTTGTACTGTAAGTGGTTATGGGTTATGTGTTACCATGGTTATCTAGAAGATTGATGATCATGGTGGTTTGATGGAATATACAGTTCATCAGATGATACTGTAAAATTTAATTTAACACAGACGAATATGAATCAAGAAAGTCTGTTTTTACCCTACATGATTTCCTTTATACTAAAATAAAAGTGAATATCACCTGTTAATTTTATCCTGATAATGATTTGACTGGAGTTCTTATCGAACTTTGCGAGCCTTGTTTTGTATAATTAGCTTTAATCTTCCTCAAGGCCATCATGTCAAACTGTCAGATTAAGGTCTAACATAAACTACTAGAACATATTATGGAGAAAATATTGTGCCTTGATTTGGGTTTGTTTCAAACAACACATGTAATCAAGGCACAACCGCACAATATTTTTGATAATTATAGCATATGGAGTGGACTGGGGTGTAAATGAGTTGAGCTGAGCTCAACAAGGTTCGAGTACTTTTGGCTAAGCTCGAGCTCGGCTCGAAGAGGTTTTAGGATCTGCTAGAGCTCAACTCGAAAAGCTCGAATATTTACTCTAAAACTATTTTTAAATAACCAAGCTTATTCCAAATCTATGAAAAACGATATTAAATAACAAAAGTAATTTTGTGTATAAATATTATAACAAAACTGAAGCATAACATCGATATTAAATTAGTATATAACCCTAATAAATTTAATCAATAATAACACTTTTAACTATGTATATTTATATATTATATAAAACTCAATAAGAGCTTGAGCCAAGCTCTTATAAGCTTGAGTTCGGTTCATTATATATTTCGAGCTCATTTTTAGGCTGGAATAACTCGATAAAGCTCGATTTGTTTACGGCCCTAGGAGTGGGCAACTTTTAGGGGTGGGGTGGTGACCAATTGACCATTACACCGTGGTGGGTGTTGCTGCCGATTCTTTTGAAACAATGTTTTTAAATAATTATGACTTAGTTTTGTTCTTGAGACGACCAACTGAAATGAAGCAAAGCTGCAAAGTAGATAAAGAGGTGTGTTTCGGCAAAAGGATTCTAAATCATTATTCTGTTTAAGATTCTGTTTTTTATAATTTCAAAACAAAATCTCTAAAAGATTATTAAAGTTATGATATAATCATAATCCCATAAAAGAAAAACTCCATAGAGTAGCTCATGAACAAGACTTGAGATTATGACTAATCAAAACCCACAATACGGCAATACACTCCTTTTATGTCCGTTTTAGCTAGCAGTCTATTTATCCGTGAGTGAGTTGATGTATGATTCTCTGCATCTTACCTCTCTTTACCCTGCCCTTGCATGATTGGGTAAACTACTTGTGTATTCCAATACACCCCTAAGGAATATAACTCCATTTTATACTTGTCAATTAAAATTTTCAGCTCTAACTCTAGCTACTTTAAATAACTTTTAATAAATATAATCTTTAGCCTCTAACTTAAACTCCACCGCCTGTCATAGCTACAATTTCATCTAGTTTTACCAAACATACCCAAAAAAATTATCCAAAGTGTGGAAATATTTTTCAATTATATACGAAAAAATGTTTAGTGATCATAGAACTTTAATAAGTCACAGGAAAATCAAAATTATTTTGATCTCATTATTCTCTCTTATAATCTTCTCTCTTTTTAACTACAAACTCATAAACTCGTCACCCTTAAACCTATGACTACTTCGCTGGCGGGGCAACTTGGATACATATTGAATACCTATGGGTCAAAATGATGATTAATTAGATCAAAATTTGAAAAACATGATATGCTTGAATCTTCATATGATCATCAATGGTAAAGATAAGATCTTTTTTTGTTGAATAATTGGTGTCTTATGAACATTTCGCTACAGAAAAGTTTCAAGATGTGTATAGTAAGAGACTTTTCTCTTATCAACAATCAATCGTCAATCGCCAATCGCAATCTTCATAAAACAGTAATTAAAATCTGCATCTGATTTCAGTTTGTATTAATAGTGGTAACTATAAATCTAATAACTTCAAATGCTTCCATCAGAAGTATTAGAACCGACTAAATGTACCTGAAGTGTATCATATAGAGTAGACCACTAAGCTCGCCATTAACCCTAACAATGCACCTGCTGCAACTTCAATTTCAGTGTGACCAATTGATTCTTTCAGAGGACTAGAAATTGGACCAATATTTTCTGATCCTGTTCCAATTTCATCGGTTAAGCAAGTTGAGTTCACACTCTTTCCTAACGGAAGAGAATTGCCTGATTCTGAATTTAACAATTTTTTCGATGAAGATTCAATCAAACGGCTGGAACCAGATGAGGGATACGTGTTTGGTTGGTTTTTGATTAATGCTTTGTTTAATGTTCTTGCATGAACTCCCACTTCTCTTCTAACACCCTGCGAACCAGAACTTTGTTAGTTAGACTAAGTTCTTTGTCTTCGATTTACTATAAAAAGAGAAGTTATGGATGTAATAAGTTGGTACGTAGTGTACTGACTAATATATTAGATGTGTTTGTATTTATCGTCCAAGAAAATAAAAAAATAAAAAGATCATAAATCAGACAGATTAGTAGCAAAGATGAAGTGTGTGACTTCTTCTTCCTTGATATATCAGACAATTATTTACCAACTCTGAAGCTGTAATAATCAATTACTTGTTTTAAGTGTTTAGCAATTCTGATTCTTCAAGTAATAATTAATAAAATTGCCCAAAATGGAGCATTCATTTATATTATTAAAGTATATATTTAGAATGATGATTTACTTTCTATTAATTATAATAATATTATTATATGCTAATAAGTTTCTTATCATTTATCCTTTTTCACCATATCAATAACCAAAAATGCAGATGAAAAGTATTTAAAATAGGTTTAAGAAGAGGGTAAATATGTATTTTACACGAAAAAGTGAGGGAAACTGAAGGATCCAGTTTCTACAATTTATATCTATTTGGGAGGACAGGGAGGAATGGATGATATGTTTTCCTTCCAAAACTTTTCCTCCCACTTTGGGAAGAAAAGGAAGGAAACACTTTATAATCTTTTGAAATAACAAATCTACCCTAGATTTAAACTCTTCTAGGGTATAAAACTACTTAGCCATACCATGAAGTTATATGAGAGAGTGATCAAGAACAGGCTGCAACGCGAAAGGATCATGTAAGAAAACTAATTCAGGTTTATGCCAGGGAGGTCTAAGGTAGAAGCAATCCACCTTATCAGATAACTTATTGAGAAGTACACGGAAAGAGAAAGATTACACATGATTTGCATAGACCAAGAAAAGGCGTA
Source organism: Dittrichia graveolens (assembly GCA_038502395.1). Lineage (NCBI taxonomy): Eukaryota > Viridiplantae > Streptophyta > Magnoliopsida > Asterales > Asteraceae > Dittrichia > Dittrichia graveolens. Next base: position 79,002,881 of record JARJIL010000005.1, on the reverse strand, counting down.
TGATGGTGTCCCTCATGATAGTTTCCCTAAGGAGATGATTGGAGGACCTTGAACCATAGAAAGCTACTAGGGAGATATATTAGGGCTATAAGAGATATGTATGAAGGAGCAATGACATGTGTCCGAACTCTAGGGGGCACACAGTACTTCTGAGTAGGAGAATTACACCAAAATATATCAAAAGGATAAATTTGCACTAACCTTTGGAAATGTTCTTATTTGCCACTGAACAATGATACATGGGCATTATGCCATTTGAAACATGTCAAAAGGGCAAATTTGTCACATACTTGTGAAAATATCCTTATGTATCACAGTGTCACTCAATAAAATAATGTTTGTGTATTAGTTATTGCACACTGGAATGAATTTATTTCAATATTTGATATTGCGGTTTTAACGTGGGAAATATACAATTTGAAAGAAAAAACTGTATTGTTATCACTTCTTTCATAAACTCTCTGTTCTCTTATCAATAGAATCTTTTACGCTAAAAGGAGAGAGCACATAAGTTAAGTGAACTGACAACTATATGAATTTTATCTTTATAACATACTTATAGAAAGTTCGGCCGACTAAAAGCCTAAGGTTTTCCTAAATTCATCTCCAACGTAAAGACATATTTTCTTTTATATATTTTATTGCTATAAATTGATGTGTCAATCAATTGACAAATTTTCCCTTACAGTTACGTTTAGTGGCAAATACGAGTCTTTCAAAAGTTTGTTGACAAATTTGCTCTTTTGATGTATTTTGGACAACAAATTTGCCCTTTTAACTTCGAATAATCATTTTCAGAAACATAATCATTTTATTTAAATATTACAACAGGTTGTATGCTTAAGCAAAGATGTAGGTAAAACGATGTTTTGGTGATTTCACTTTGGAGGTAATAACAGTGGAAGTGAATATATTATGCTCAAGTATAAGTATACGTGTATTTAGAACAAGCAACTGGAAATACTAGCTGCATACCTGTGCATCATACATGGTAAGAGCTGCATAGACAACTGCTAATCCAAAAATTGAATCCGAGAAGCCCCTGCAATATTAAGAAGAGATAGCAGTGTATCAAATCTCAGATATATGTTTCCCCTCATGCAAACTAACATCAGGCATTGACCTAGAAACAGGTTCAAACATAACTCAAATGCGAAATGTTGTTTCTTCACATGAAATAAAACCTTTCCAGACCAACGGACATTGCAGTAGCCACAGCTGCCTGCCCATTAGAATACGAGGAATTTCACAAAGATAAGTCACTGAACACCAAAAGCAATATAAGTAACGAAAGTAAAAGCATAATTGAGAAAGAATTATTACAGAAGAATGGGTTGAAGGAAATCCTCCAGCCTGTATAGCAGCTTTTGGATCAAAATCTCGTTGGTACAAAAGGGAAGCAGTAAAAGGTTTTGCCAACTGTCCAACTGCAGCACATAATGTTGCTGCTATCAGCGCCTGTAGAAAGACAATCAAAGGAAGACACGAGGAAAATAAATTATCAGCACTATCCATGAAATGATTGAACAATTTAGCAGTGAGGAAAAAACACACATTTAATCAACCTATGAATATGCAAAGATATGAATGCAAGGAACTTTTAATCAACACTTCAAATTTCGAATCAAATTGCTTAAGTTATAATTAGAACGCAGTACTCTACTGAAGTTTTGATCATTCCAAATGTAATTCCCCTGCCAATTCCTTAATTAGAACACTGTATATAGCTTGGAATTAGCAGTTGCATTGATGAACACCTTACTATTGATCCGAATTATGAATTATGATGAGCTAAGGAAAAATCAACTAAAAAGTAAGATAAATGACTAATTGACTATAAGAGAAATAGGATTGTAATCAAAACCAATAACAACCTTATTGTGAGCTATTTCAACAATTAGATCTGTTCCAACTCTGAGAGACGCAAGCGTCGAAGAAAATTTGATCTTCCTTGTTCCTGTTCTCGAGTAGAGACGATTCGTCTCGTAATCGGTTCTGCTGCTCTGACTTTTGGAGTATAACAATCGAGAACAAGTAGAAGAAAAGCTCAAATTATTTAGCAACATGATCGATCCTCCCTATATACCTTGAATTGGCTTCCGTCACCGGCTCCGGCACTCCGGCAAAACTGAAGCGCGTTTTGATCTGTAGCAGCGTAGTTGCTCCGCCGGCCAATTGACATTAGTAGCTAGTTTTAAATGGGGAAGTAGAGGATATATAGGGTGTGGGTACAGTACAGATGACAGCCAACAAATGTACAAATTTGTACTTTTGTCAGTTTGTTAGGCCACAATTTGCAGCTTCTTATTCGGGCCAGAACCAGGAGAGATATTAGCCCGCTAGCCGGCAGCCGCTACCTCAATATAAAAGTTTATCTTTCAATATAAATAAAAGATAGCGGGTACGGAATATTAATACTCATGATTATGGAGTCTGAATAATTTATATGTTTTAAATGAATCTTTCTTTAAATATGATACGCAGTTTGATAAAATTCTTAATAAATAATTTAAATGATACAAATTATCATTTTAACTTTAATAGTGATATATTATATTATAAAATAAGATATGATATAATATAATATGATAGTTTAATAAAATAACATGTGAAACAATGAATATTATGGTACATACTTGGTGCTTAATTATTCAAAATGTACTTTAAGTTAAACGATTCAACATTTAACGTTAGCCACTAACTTAGAGTAGAACAAAATTACTAACGATTTTATCTCTTTATTTATAGAAGCAAATTTAATTGAAAATTTTTGACTATTTATATGGTAAAAATTGAAATCTAATTTTGCGTTAAAATTAGATTCAATTTTAACTTTAATTTAATAAAAAAAATTAAAAGTCTTTCATATATACATTTCTTAAACTCTTAAATATCGTATATATCCACTTTAATTTACAAATATCATATTCACCCTTTATAATATTTTAAAATATAATTTAATTTAATAAAAAAATTAACTAAATTTTTAGTTTTATCAATTTAAAATATTTTCTAAACTGTTTAAATTATTTTTAATTCTAAACAATAAAAATGTGACCTTATTACAACTAAATGTAAAATAATGATCAATTACTTGGTATACAATCATGTTTTTTCTTATAATGATACCATGTTTCTGTCGTCACGACCACGTTGACGCTTCCACCGTTGATCTGGGTGTAAACACCGTCTTTCGTTATTTTTCTAAATTTTCATTTAATATTTTTTATTTTTTTTAAAATCCGCCTTTACTCGGGTATTTAATATAGTAAAGTATGATTAGAGTAATGGTTACATCTTTGATGAATAATTTTAATACTAATAATAATAAGGAAAACATGAAAAGCATATGGAGTAAACAAAACAAAGGACACAACAATAAAATTATCTATATGTTATTTATAAATAATAAAAAGATAAAACAGACAAAGTGATAACAAAAAACGGATTGAAATTCGAATTTTGGAACAAGATTGTTCAATATAGTCCATAATTAATTTATAGTTTTAAGAGACTAATTTTAATCTTTGGATCAATAATATCAATGGTTCAGATTAAATTTTAAAAATTTAGACGGAGTGACATTTTCGTAATTCACATGTGATTGTATACTGAATCAGCTGTGAGTAAATATTAAAATTTTAGTACTATGTTTTTTAAATGGAAAGACAAATTTATTAAGCAAATAAAACTAGTAAAGAATGTCAATAATAAAAGAATCAAAAAGAAAATATTATTTCAAGACAAAATACGTTCGATGAAGAACTAAAGTTAAAAAAGAAAAAATTTAGATTCGTAGAAGTTTGAATTCCAGATCTAAACTTTAATAAAAAAACTCATTTTAAAGTTACAAAAAGTTGAACGTAAGAAAGAAAAAATTTGTAAAAAAAAAGAAAAACATTTGTTGCTATATTTTATGTAAGTAAGAAAAATCTTATAAACTATTTAAAAGAAAAGGATGACATCATCATTCTTTTCAAAAAATCATCTTTTTAAAAGTGATGACATCATGTTTCAAAAAAGGCTACACGAAATTTTAAATCTATTGGGGAGGGGGTTTGATGAAAATTGTAAGAGGGGTTTTATAAAATATGTGAGGGCTTTTAAGAAAATATGAGTGAGTTTTATAAAAATTGTATATTAATATAATTAATTATAGGTTATTTATAAATTATGTTTAGTAACTTGTGATATATTTATTTATAGAAAAAAATAATTATATATTTGCGATCGTCTCATTTTTATCAACGTTTTGGTGTAAATTTTATTGTAATATGACACTTTTTCAAAATTAGTATATTCTTAAATTTTTGTTATCCATTAATAGTAGTGGGTAGATAACTTTTTGTTTAGACGAGGGTTTTTTTAGGATTATGGTGATCAGCTGAGTGATCAACTTGAATATGTTATTCAAAGTGTTTAGTTATTGATTTTAAAATATCTTATCTTATAAGCTTATTAAAAGAAAAGGATGACAAAACTAAATTTTCACCAATCACAACATCCCATTTTAAAAAATTAAAAAAATCGTGTTTAAGAATACAGTGACATCATAAAAAAACAATTTTTGAATTTTAGATTAGTTACATCTAATCTATTAAAATTTATTTTCATGAAAATGATTCACATATGCTAATGTAATATATTGTTGTTTTTATTATAGTCATTAATTATGAAGAATAAACAACCTCCTTCATCTGCTCTAAAGCGATCTTCATTGGAAGAGCATTCAAAAGAAAGGAAAAAATCAAGTGTGATTCATTCTACACATGACAACTCTGTTCATAACAATTCAATAATGATTGAAAATGATAGAACAAGTTCACAGATTCTTTTAAATGATATATCTAACGGCGCGTTTAATTTCAAAATAGAAATTAGTTCAAAATTTAAAGGTTATTTCTAATTATTTTTACTATACGTGTTAGTACTACTTAAAACTATATAAGTTTAAATTTAACTTATAGCATCCCCGTATTAACACACGGGTCACTTAGCTAGTTTGAAAAAAAAGGAATATGACAAAGCTCTCACACGTGTGGGCATGCGAACTTGCATTACAAAAAAGATATTAACATCGTGTCTTTAAAAATCGGGTAAAATATGCTTTAATCTCTAAACTTTAAATTTGAAAATGGTTTAACCACTAAATAATTTTTGTTAGATAATTTAAAGTTTTAATTTTATTTTACCTTATTAATTTTATCCCTAATATAAATCTAAAATAATTGTTATGGTATCAACGAGGAACCACGATCAATCCTATAAATAAAAACACCCATTCTCTAGAAACTGGTTGATGAAAACTCACATACGAACCCTAGTTCCATTGATAACTCCTTGGATAGCACCAGTAATATCTCAATTGCACTCACAAGTTCGTATCGTTACACTAGTTTGATGATTACACATATTTGATTTCCTCTATATCTGTCTTTGTTTTCGAGTTTCTTTAGGAATCCATGAGATGGTGATACGTGAATTTGTAGATCGTCGAACACTGGTTACCACTAACCAATTGGTTCTTCAATCTTCACCGGCTCAAGTTTTAGAGGCCGAGTCGAGTTAGAGTTTGACTGGATTTGGTTCGGCTCAATTCGATTACACACATAAACTTAGGGATTAAAATGTTCTTTAAAAGCTTGGTAACCTACTATAGAAGGTCAAGTGGCTAAAACGATGAATTGTAACAAGTTTAGGGGTTAAAATATTCATAAAAAAGTTTAGGAATTAAAACATTCGTTTAAAAAATTTAGAGGTTAAACTATTTTTAAACCTAAACTTTAAAGATTAAAATATATTTTACCCTAAATAATTTAGACTTATTTTATCTTAAAATCTTTGCTCCAAAAAATGAAAGAATTTGAAAGAAAAAGATTTTCTTTCCCTTCTTTCCTTCTTAAACTCGAAAAGAGAGCGTAAGGCTTTGTTGAAACAATGAGTAGAACTCAGCAACCTCAACTTGTAAAACCAAAGCCTTAACCAACCTATCTATGTAGGGTTAGTAGAAAGTGGTCTAAACAATTTAGAGTTAATATCATAAATGGTCCATTTGCAAGCTTAGTCCCTCCTTAAAAAAAGATGTATGTTTGGTCCTTCAACTACAATTTTATTGCCTCTAGAGTCCTTGTTAGGTCCATTATGCACATGAGGGGATTCTTGTCTCCCACTCGTCTCTCACACTCTTTCCCCACACCCCCATCTCCTAACCACTACCTAGACACACACACACACTCCCCCCCTCTCTCTCTCTCTCTCTCTTTCTCTCATCGGCATCCAAGAACAACATCAACACCAGATTAAAGTGTACATGTGTGATTTTGGGTTGTTTGGGTCAAGGGTTTTTGTTTTGCAAAGAAATCAACGCTATCAAAGAATAATGTTTGACTAATTGAAGTCAAAATCATCCTTCGTGCCATTTGCTTTGCCACGGATTCAGATCTAAAATTTTGATTCGTTCTACAAAACACCTCCTTTTCATTTTTCGTAGGATCTACTATTTAAGACCAAGATTATCATTCCATCGATCATGTTCTACTCAACAATATGGCTTCCCAGTTAGGGTTTGGTTATCATCGTCTGTGTTTGTGCCTCCTCAACTCAAAAACTTGGATGACTTCAAGAATGGTTGATCAAACGGAGATGGAGTTTTTGAAGCAACTCAAGGTGTTTTTTATGTTCGAAGAAAAGTGAGAAGGTAAAAAGGCATGGGAAGGGTGGAAACATATTGTGAAAGAGCATTGGTCTTGGATTTAAGACCCTAAGAGAGGCTATCGAAGGAACTTACATTGACAAGAAGTACCCTTTCACTACTCCCAAGTAGACTTCTCGATCAAGATGAGGTGCAACTCCAAGGAAACCACCTCCAAAGTTGTAAATGCTTGTCATTCATCGCCAGATCCACCAATAATGCTGCCGCCCTTGCAGGTCTTGGTATCGGGGTTATGGTTGGAAATGGTAATGGATAGGAGAGTGAGAGAGTGATTTTAGAGTGAGAGAGAGTGAAGGTTTAATATGGGATCCAACTAGGGCTGTCAATGGGGCAGATCGGATTGGATCTTTTAAAGATCTGACCTGACCCGTAGACCCATTTAATTGGATTTGGATCTGATCCATTAGCATTAGGATCCATTTACTTGGATTTGGATCGGATCCATTACTAATGGATCTTGACCCAGAGCGACCCATTAAATATTTTATTATTTATAGTATAATTTATCAAATATTTTTTCAACCACTACCCCCCACCCCACCCTACCCCACCACACCGTCACCCCTACCCCCACCCACCCCTAGCCCTACCCCCACGGACCATCACCGCCGACCACCACCCGATGCCGCCGACACCGTCACCACCACCACCGCCGGCCACCACCCGCCACCGCTGACCACCACTGTCACCACCACCGTCGCCAGACACCGATACCGCCGGCCACCACAAGCTGCCGCCACCGTCACCGCCGGCCACCACCCGCCACCGTGACCACCACCCGCCGCCACCATTACCACCACCACCACCACCTTCACCGCCGCCGCCATCACCACCACCACTGCCGGCCACCAGCTGCCGCCACCGTCACCGCCGACCACCCGCCGCCGCCACCGTCACCGTCACCGCCGACCACCCGCCGCCGCCACCAACCACCAAATGGTCTTTAACCAAATGGTTCTCGAGGACACGAGTCCACCCTCATACTTATGTGTAAATCAAGTGGATTAATGAAAGATATTTATGAGAAGCCTCACCGGAAGCACCATCACCGTGGAAATCAAACCTTCAAACACCATTGCTAACCTGAAACACATGATTCGTGAGAAGGATGGTGCTCCCCCATGCATGCAATTTGCACATTTTGTGACTTTCATGAGTACTAACATGATATAATATATAGCTCTGTCCGTCATGATTTTAGGTTTTGGAGTCGATTATATATATAATGTTAATAGCTTAGATTGAACCTTCGTAAAGGGGACGGAGAAGACTAGGTGAGTAGGCGGTCATAAAAGATGGTATCACCGACAAGCTGGTGGCCGGGGGTGGTGGCAGGCGGCAGAGGTGACAGTGGCGGCAGCGGTGGTGACGGTGGTGGCAGCCGGTGGTCGGCGGTGGTGGTGGTGGCGGTAGCCGGCGGTGGTGATGGCTATGGCGGGGTGGTAATAGGCGACGGCGGGTGGTGACCGATAAACTGATGATAATTGATGGTTAACATTAAATTGTAGTTTAATATTAAATGGATCGACCCAGACAGATCTTGGATCGACCCACGTAGTGATCCAATTAAATGAGTCGACCTATTGGATCTCTTATTGGGGCGATGGATCCAATATTTAGACCCATTGGATCCAATAAATGGGGCAGATCAACCCATTGACAGGCCTAGATCCAACGAGTTCTTTAATTTTTATTAATCCCACTATTTAATACTGAAAATAAATTAAAAAATAATATAGGGATAAAAAGATAAAAATGCTCTCATGTGAAGTGTAACACCCGCAAACCTGGGCTAGGAGATTAGCAGGTTTGTGGTACGTACTTATTTGTTTTAATATGATAAAGTGGTTAATTAAATGTTAATTAGTTAATTAGGTTTATTACATAAAATAAATAGTATTGTATGTATGCATAATACCGTATTTATGTATGTATTTATGCATGTTTAAGGGTGTGCACGTGTATGTGTGTTAGGAGGTGTATGCCACCTATTGTTTTCTAAAAAGTATACGTGGGACTTACCAAAATTCTCATGCATTATTCAAATTGAAGAAAGTATTGTGTGTGTGTGTTGTGTGTTTCTCTCGGCTGAAGAACATGAACTAAGAAACAATCGGATTTTCAGAATTGTGGATTTGTGATTCAAGATTTAAGGTTTGACATTATTATGATGTATTGCATGTTAGTTTTGATGATTAAATAACATGATTATATGATAATCACAAGAATCGGTTTTGATGAAATAGAAGTTTTATGGGTTTTATGTGTTCATATGATATTTGTGTTTAAATGATGATATGATGCATGGAAATATGTTTAGGTAGATGAAAACATGTTTGAGAAATGATTTGATGAATTCGTAATTTCTGGGTTTAAGTTATAAAGATGGTGGTTTGGATGAGTATAAGAACTGCCGGTTTTGGTAAGGAAGAAGGTAAAATCCGATTAATGCAAGAAACGATATATGAAATCCTAGTGTTGAAAACCGATGCATGTAATCCGGGAACTTATGAAATCCGAAACATTTGTAAACCGAGACCCTAAATCCGAATGATTGAATCCGAAATTCAAAATCCTACACTTGTATAGCCAAGACTTAGAAATCCGATTGTTAGGTATGAAATCCGAAAGTTAGAATCCTATACCTAGAATCCGAGACTTGGTGAAATCCGATTGATTGAATCCGGGTACTTGAAATCCGACATAATTGATAGAATCCGATTGAAGTGAAATCCGAGTACTTGGAATTTTATTAAGGAAAATCCGATAGTATGGAATCCATCGGATTCCCAAATCCGATATTAGTAGAATCCGAGACATGAGTTGCGGATTCTTGAAATCCGAGAGTTTTGGAGAAATCCGATACTTTGTGTTTGAACTTGTATTTGTTTATTGTTTGATGTTTGTTTGATGAATGATTTATAAATATATGGATAAGATATATTTATGAGATTGAAACTGATTTGATTATTGCTGTGTTTACAGGCAATCCTAAGACTCAGTGATATTAGACTTCTGAGTTCAAGACTGAAACTAAGGTGAGTAGACGTTGAACAGGATGGTAAAGATTGCAGTTAATTTTATTGATGTGAAGCATGATTGTGGTTTGAGATTGGATTGATTGAACTGCTGATTGTGATATGAAATGTTGATTACTGCTGCATGAATATTTGGTCGATACGCACTCTTAGGATGATTTTGAGTTGCGTTGAGAAGTCAGCTATACGTGGACTTGGGCTGGGCTTGTCTAATTGGTTGGTTGAACAGTAGTAGCCTTTCTGTTGCATTTGTTGCTCAGAGGGGAGTTTACTGTGCCAATCTAGTGGAAAGCTATCGGTAAACCTTTGCTTTGGCCGGCATTGGTTGTAGGTTCTGTGCCGAACCGCCGGTCTTCTCTGGATATGTGATTACATGAGTTATGATTGGTTGTGAATGTTTGCGTTTGTTGCTTTAACCTCTACTCACTTAACTTTGTGCTAATTCCCTTCAGTTGATGTTTTGCAGGTTCGTGTTAGATTTGAAGAAGGAAGAGTTGACCACACTCTGATACTTGTTTTTTTGAAAATAAGACGAGCCAATATTTTGTAACATCAAACATTTGATGATGTTGTTGTTATCTTTTGAACAAATGATAGTATATTTGTGAATATTGGTTTTATGTAATCAAGTTAGTTTAATTTAGCTTCCGCAATGCGTTATAAAACAAATGATTTGTGATTTTCCGGTGTTAAATGAAGTGCACATGAGTGGACTTAACGGATCAAATAAGTGAAAAGTGTTAGAAAGGACTCTAGATGCAATAAAATGGTACTTAAAGAATGAAACTTGCAATTCTTTTAAAAAAGATTGAAAATACAACTTTTGATTAGTTAAAAGACAATTTATGAAACTAACTCTATAATTTATTATAAAACTCTTTCTTTTTCCTGCAAATTTAACTTATTATAATTTGTTACAAGAAATTCGTGCATGAGTGAAAATTGATTAATCAAACTTAGAATAATGTTTGATTAAGCTTATTATAACTTATTTTTAGTAAGCCTGTTTTTCCGTCGTATCTTATAATATATGGGTTTATTATGATTTGAAATTAAAATAATAATCCGAACTTGTAAAAAAGAAGCTGAAAAATGTCAAATGATCTTGCCTCTCTAGCTCTTCCACCGTCTGGGCTCTCTTTCCGTGCCGCATCTCCCTCCCTTCGTCGAGCCTTTCCTTTAATGGTTTGGGGAAGCATTGTCTTATTTGAACTTGACAAACATGACTCAAATAGGAGGTGGGTCTGTTTGGTTTGAAAATAGGCGTAAACATTATTTGGAGGGTCTTAGCTACGCCATATGTTAATAAAAAATCTGGAAAGAAAAGAAACAAGGATAATAAAAAGAGAGCGCTTTTACCTGAAAGAAGAGCGTCTTCTCCTAGTTTTTTCCCCGTTGCCGTCGCAATCCGGCCCAAAAAAGAAAAATGAGCTTATAGAAATAAGCTAAGAAAATAAGTCTATAATAAACTAAAACAAACTACCCTAAAAATGAAAAAGGATTACAATAATATTGATGGTAAATACAAAAGTTATTTTGTTGTTGTATGTTTGTAAAAAACCTAAATGCTATATATATGTATGTAAAATCTAGAGAGGCTGAGTATGTTACTATGAATTAATGACATTTTTTTAAATGGGTTGTTAGTTAACATGATGTTAGCTAAAAAAAATCTTAATAGTTTCTAAGGCCACACGTAGTGGTCAAGTCGAGAGCAATCAGGAAGTCTTCGGGTTATGTGGGTTGTCTTGGGAACACCGGTACATCTACCCCTTTGGTTTGGCTCACGGCTTTCCAAACCCGAGCTCACCAGTGTTTTTTTTGTGAGTGTATAAGAGAAAGTAAGAAGAGAAAAAATATTTGGGTTGTTTGGGCTAGGTGTTATTTGGGTTTCGGATAAAAGAAAGAAAATGAAGAAAAAGTGATATGACGACTGAGTTGATTTGGGTTTGATAAGACCACTACTCGTGGTTCAAGACGAATAAAGAGGATAGTGATAAATTACATCACATAAATATTAACAAATCAACCTTAATTCACTCCCGAATTCTTTGGTTAAAAGTTTTTCTGCTATTTGCTATACTTTTTTTTTTTCTTTTGTTATATCAATCTTATATCATTTTTTTTTTACTTTTCTTACAATCAAAGTTTTGTCCTTCTTAATCTTATTCCTACTATTTTATTATTATTTTGTAATGAAGAGAGAAATAAAAAGAAAGATAGTCGAAGAGAATGAAATAGAGAAAAAAGAGACAAGAAAAGAGAAATAGAGAGATAAAGGAAAGTGAGAGTGGTGGGGGTGGGTGGCGTGGTTCTCGGGTGTCTAAAGCTAAAGAGAAGGAATTATCGAGAGAGGAAAAGCTTTTTTGGTGTTCCCTCAAGAAATCAGATGCCAAGTCAGACCCAAAATAAGAAAGGAGAGCTATAACTCTTGATCTTACAAAGTCTTATTAATAAATTAGTGTTTATATTTTCTCGTTTCACTTATCAGTGAAACAATGACCTTTTATTATCTTACTGATTAAGATAGCGACTATATCTTTTAATATGAGAGAATAGAGATATCACTTACAAATGTATATGAAAGTTGAAAGAATAAGTTTGCAAGAAGTAATATTATGGAGGCTGAGGAAAAGTTAGACTTTAGATATACATGGAATTTATATGTTTTGACATCTTAAAAACTTATATACTGATCACTTAAAGCCTTGATTTTGGGGCGAAATTCCTAATATTTTATTTTAATTTTAGTAAGGAAATTTCCAACATTTTTTTCGTGATCGCTTCGATTAATTTTAATTATAGTAAAAAATTAGGGCTGTGGATAATAGTAATAAAATATAGTTTTAATTTTTAAAAATAGTAACCGTATGTTACATATAGAATAATATAAAGTTTGAATATTAATTAAAAGATAATTTAGGTGAAAGGTTGATTATAAAATATGAGTTCTGATTGTTATTTTTAGAAATTGTAATAATCTTTTTTACCTTTATCCACGGCTTTAAGAACTGTGATTAATATTCTCTTTTTGTTAATCAGAAAATTATTTTGAATTTTGTGAGGATGTACTCTCACGAGAATTATAATTTTCAAATGTGAACTATGATACTAATTAGAAGCATGCTCGTAACCATATCTTAACTTTTATGTTACAACTATGACTTGAAAGATCATGTCGTATGTGTACACGAGCATTTGATGATTAATACTTAAAAGTATGGTTTTCTTTAAACGTATATTAATCATCACCCACAAGTGATGAACACCATTTTTAAGAACTTCCTTTAAGAAAGGATACCAATGTGTTTTAATCTCACTTTAATTTTTTCAGAATTTTTTATTAAAATATATTTTAATGTTTAAACATACTTCCAATATGATTACTTGAATTTTCAAGAAGTAATAATAATTACTAGTAGGGATGGCAAAAAAACCCGCACTTGATGGGGAAACCCGGATTAAACGGGACGGGGCGGGGCAGACATTATCGGGGAACGGGCGGGGATTGGGGCATTAACGGGGTTTTTTCGGGTTTCGGGGTAGTGACTGGGGATGTCTACCTCCGCCCCGTCCCGCCCCGATTATATATTATATTCATACTTTTATATATTATATTTATATTTATATTATTTAATATGTATATATATACATAAATAATTTGTATTGTATTCTATGGACGGTTTTACAGCCGAAATCTTCGTTTTTCAACTGTATTTTCATGTTTGCATTTTGTATTTTTGTGAATGGATGTATAAATTTCGGGGCAAAATCAGAGAACGGGGCGGGGATCGGGGTAAGCCGTTGCCCCGATGGGGCTCCCGATAAGCTCCCTGACGGGGAACGGGGCACAATTTCCTTATCGGGTTCGGGGACGGGAATTGCCTGCCCCGCCCCGAACCCGCCCCATTGCCATTCCTAATTACTAGGGAATATGATTACTTGAACTTTCAAGAAGTTATATTCATTAGTTCCCTAGTTCAAGTTTGACACATGATTGACACTCAAGGAGTTCAAGAATATGATACCAAGTATAAGGATCTCTAACTTACATGTGTGTTGATCTATTGTTCTAAATTGACACAAATCACATATATGCCCATCCAAGAGTTCTATTCTTTGAAGAATCAATCTTTAGCATGAATACACACATTATCATATCATTGCATCACATAAGAACATAAGAAAACTTTAAGTTCCCCAAGTTGATCATCTTTTAAGCATATATTCACTTCGTAAAGCATCGTAGAATCATGTTTTAAACATGTATGTTAATGTTAATGTGGTGATTAACTTGTGTAACATCCTAAAAAATGAGCTTAGACGTGTGCGAATTTGGTACGTAGTTATTTTAAATAAATTATATATATATATATATATATATATTCAAGTTATTAATATATAATATGAAAAATAGCTATTAAATGGAGTTATAAAAATAATAATAACAATAGATAAACAATAATAAAATATGAAACGGATTTTAGATAAGGATTCCGAAAATATCCCCGTTAGTTGAAATAGGTAAACGAGTGTCGAGTTGTAAGTTGAAAAGGAGAACAAGATACCCACTTGTGGATAATTAGAACCCACAAGTTAGTTCCTTCCTTTTGACTTACACAGATGCACAAACACACACATCTCACTTTCTTTGTTCTTGACATTTTGAAGAAGTAATCCAAGAGGAAACCAACCGATCTTCAAATGATTTAGTGTTCAAAATCTGTTCCTAGTTTCATCGTCATCATCAAATTCTTGTAAGTTCATGTTCTTCATTTAAGGTTTTAGGTCAAAATGGGTCAAACCCGAATTTCAATTCAAGAACTAAAATTTTGTACTTTAATATGTTCCTACATCATTTATAAGTAGTTAGAAATGGGTCAAAATGATCAAAAATTGAAATAGCTATCAAATACTGATTTTTATTGCTTCAATAAGTTCCTAAGCTTCTACAAATCATATTAAGTAAAGATTCTGGATTAGAAGTATTAGTTTTGATGAATTCCAAGAATTGGCTAAATTGGACATTTATTGGTTAATTTAAGTTAGATTTTTGTTTGAATTAATTGAGTGAGTGTTATGGATGTTAGATAGTTCCTACAAGTGTTAAATGTGTTGGTAAACACTAAAAATTGGTTAGAGTCGTATTGGTATGGATTTGGGTTGATTTGGTACTACTATGCAAAACTGCATTTTTGCCACTGGCTGCACGAACGTGACGCTTCGGCTTATGGGACGCAATGTGTCCGGCCAGTTTTGGTAATATGTTGTTTTTTGTTGTTCTTTCGCGTGTCGATGTTTGGACTATTGTTATAAGTTAATATTTGGATTATGGGCACCATTAAAGGATTGTTTCATGTGTCTTAGTTGTTCTTTCATTGTTTTGTAGTCTAAATGTAAGAAATGGTGTTATAGGTGCACCCGACGGCCAAGAAGAGTCGGAACGCTATAATTTGCCTGTTGTAGCTTTACAAGTGAGTACCGATAAACCTAAGCATGATAACAAGAATATTATAAAATGATTATTAAGAACCAAAGGTTGAGTTATTGTTCAAGTATTGTTAAATTGAATCGATATGTAACAATGTTAGACTTTTGTAGGTCAAACTTGATATGCTATGACTTTTGTAGGGTAAACTTGATATGCTATGGCTTTTGTAGGGCAAACTTGATATGTTATGGCTTTTGTAGGCAAAACTTGATATGCCATGGCTTTTATAGGCCAAACTTGATATGTTATAGTTTTTGTAGGCCAACTTGATATTTTTTTTGAACAACGAATTTAGTGGGCTAGGTCCATAGTGACATCCATATAAGGCAGTATGCGAGCCCCAAGCCACGTACTACGAGGGAGTAATACCTTCCACCATTTTATAGAAAAACCACCACTGCCCAGACTCGAAACCGAGACTTGAGCTATGAGGTAAAACTCCTATACTACTGGGCTACACCATGAGACCAACTTGATATGATATGACTTTTGTAGGCTAATTTTGTTATGCTATGGTTTTTGTAGACTAATGTGTGTTAGTGCCGGCACTTTGTTGGATGATTATTAACAAATCATCTCCCTTCTTTTCATGATTTTAATTAGGGGTGTTCAAAATCGGATATCCAAAATTTTTGATAGTTGGATTTCAGTATCCAAATCCGAATATTTCTAAATTTTGGATTCAGATATCGGATATCCGAAAATTTCAAAAACATATTTTTTATATAATTTTTTTAAAAATATAATTACTAGATAACCATATTTTAAACTTTAATCATCAAAAAATAGCTCAATTATGTTTTAAAATGAAAAATACATTTATATAAAACTATATGTTTAAAAAATCAAATAAATAAAAAATAAAAAATAATTTTGGGATATCCAATATCCAAAACTTTAGAAAATTATCCGAAAATTCAGATAATTTTAGATCGGATTTTCAAATTTTCAAATCAAATGTTTGAATTCAGAATATTTTAAACACTACTCGTTTTAATTTATTTCGGGTGACAGTGTGTTGTACAATTTTGATAGAGCGTCTAAAATGTGGCTTAGAATCGATTGTACCAAATAAACAAAAACCCGGAACACAAAAACCCGTGAGCGGAGGATCAAGTCAAAATTTGGAAGATGGACGGCGGAGCGGCGAAGACAGTGGTGCACCCAGCAGTCGAATCTCTGTCGTATCTTATCGGAACTTGGAGAGGTCAAGGAGAAGGTGGTTTCCCCACCATATCCTCCTTCACTTACGGCGAAGAACTCAATTTCACTCATCCCGGAAACAAGGTACCGCCTACTACGCAATTTATGCTCATTTAACTTGCGCAATTGATCTTAGATGCTCAGAGAAATTATCAACTGCTTTTGATTGTCTACTGAAATCAGAAATTTATGTTTCTAAACCTTATCGATTTCACAATGTGAACATACTCCGATGCAATAGCGTTGGCATGATTTAGCAAACTGTTTACATGGTGGTTGCTTGTTGTTAGGGTTCTTATTAGTTATTACTTTTATAAAAATTGTATGAAAGAACATGAAGAAAACCAGAAGAAGATTATAAGAGAAGAAACAAGTTGTATTACTCATGGAAAATAAATCCTGATTCTGCCAATTTCTTTGTTCTCAATTTCTGTAAATAATCTCTAAAGATACTGTTTTCTCGTTCTTCGACTTAAGTTTTGTGTATTTACTTGCATTTTGTATGGACAGCTCTTTAAATTTGTTGAATTTCTGAGTAAGGTTGCTATCTTATGAATAAGTTTCCATCTTTGCGAGAGAGAAGCCAGTAATAGCTTATTCTCAGAAGACTTGGAAACTGAGTTCTGGAGAGCCAATGCATGCTGAGAGCGGCTATTGGAGGCCAAAGCCTGATGGAACCATTGAGGTTGTCATTGCACAGAGCACTGGTCTTGTAGAAGTTCAGGTTATTGAGTTCACCTTCTCAGATTATATTGTTCAAATATTAAATTCACTCCTTTGCTCCTTTTATTTCTCTTGGTATGCATTATATTGTTGTGGCATAGGTCAGTTCAGTTGTGGTTGAATATTGCATAAGCTCTGCATATATTAAACTTTTTTTGGCATCAAATTACTAGGAAATTGCATCCAAGGATGTAGACTTTTACATGGCAACTCTTTTGAGGGTTAAAATTGTTGTTCCATTGAAACATAGTTTGCACATTCGGTTGAAGATGCCAACACCAATTTTTCACTTGGTACATAATCAACTAAAATAATTTCCTCATTGTCTTTTCTTCAACTTAGGGCATGTTTGGCAATTGGAAAGGAGCTTTTTGAAGCTTTTAGGAGCTGGAAGCTTTCACTTTTGAAAAATAAGCTCCCTGCCTTATTTGGATGTGCAAAATTAAACAAGTACTCTTAATGACACATTTTTTATTATTTGTTTATTGCCATTAAAGTTATGTTATTTCTAGCCTTTTTGTGGCATTTTATGCTTTTCTGCTACAGCTACTCTACCAGACACCTCTACACAAGATTTACAAACATAAGCTCCAACTACCAACTAATTTGCAAACATAACCTTACTAGTCTTGATTTTGTTCATTTTTTGCAGAATGGAACTTATGATGCAGAAAAGAAAGAGGTGAAGCTTCAGAGTGAGCTTGTTGGAAATGCGTCAAAGGTAATGCATTATGTTATCTACAAGTCTTGATTGCTAACATAATAACTTGTTAGTGGTCCTCCCATTGATAGGCATAGTTCGCCAAAAAAGCATTAGTTGTCATCTTAGAACATGTTGTTTGTATATGCGAGTGTTTGAAAGTGTGTTCCAGAACCTACCCAATGTTCTTGTTTGGTATCTATGTAAATATATCTTGGTGATGGCAGTCCGAGGCTAGGCTCGGGGATTAGGATGAATTAATGGTGACAAAACAGGTGGGTTGTTTAAAATGCACAAATTTTAAACTGGTCAAAACAGGTTAGGCTGGGCTGACTAGACCGCTTACTTTTTTGTTACCTTATATAGTTTAGGAGGTTTTATACATTTTTGGTAACTTTTGGTTTCATTCCAACTCATTCCCGTTTTAACTTATTTTTATAATTTTACTATTTTGATCCTTAGAGGCCGAATACCACCCAAATTGACCCGTTTAGTCACAAATGGGTTGAAGTTGCCACATGTATAATAGGTCATGGAGGTTTAATAGTCTGTTTTGTCTGCTGAACAGGTTAAAGAGATATCTCGAGTTTTTACTCTGGTTAATGAAGAATTATCTTATGTGGTTGAGATGGCTACCAATCTCACCAGTCGTCAGCCACATCTGAAGGCGTCACTTAAGAAGCTCTGACGTTCTTATGATCAGACATTCTTTTGTTTCTTGATCGAGACAAAATCATATATACAAGACTTCTGGCACTGTTGTACATGAACTTGTGAACCTTTTGATCTCAGAAATAAAAACAAAGTAAGGTTCTCCGTCTTAACCTCCTTTTTTTTTAATTGGCTACTGTGGTTAAAAATGTCATTTTAAACAGGTATTTTAATTCACAAAACTTATATTTCAGCTTTCTTCTTGTGATGAAAAGATTTAGCAACTAACTATAGTATAATTATTGCAAATGTTTGATATTACTTATTAGTGGAAGAGCATCACTAAATGTTGGAATAACAGGGTTGAACTTCCAACATCATTGCAGGGAGATCCTTCTCTGATGTTTAAATATAAAACACGACTGCAGTTTCTCGATGACAGCATTAATCATTGAATCTGTGCTCATGTCGAGCACGAAAACCAATATACAAAATACTAAGTCGGCCTAACAACCGGTCACACAAGTACCCAAGGTCAAATGACATTGGACGATTTATTGACATAGGATATCGATCTATTCCTTTTATTAGTCTTGCATGCTTTCCCTTACCACACAATGCAAAATCAAAATCAGATCAGCCCATGTTTCCCATACAAAGGTACTTGATCTGCAAAACATTAATAACCAACAATCATACTCATGTTTAGAAAAATACTATGAAACATGTGTGACAGAAACACGATACAAATGTTATTACTTACTTCAAGATAATCATCCAATCCATATTTGGAACCTTCCTGTCCCAGACCCGACTCCTTAATACCTCCAAATGGAGCCACCTGTATGTATGTGATCCAAACAACCAATTGAATATAAAAATCTTCTTCACTTTCGACCCATTTATCGTCAACAAAAATTAATACAAACCTCTGTAAAAATCCATCCCTCATTGACTCCAACCATACCATACTCTAGAGCTTCAGACAGACGCCATGAACGTTGAATACTGTTTGTGAATATGTAAGCAACTAATCCTGCAAATGTTTTATATTTCTTAATGGAAACAAACCAGTTTCAAAACCCGAAAATGAATAAACGAAAAGTGTGAAACATCAGGAACCAATATATATGGATTATGAGTGTAAAAACCTGAATTAGTGTCATTAGCAATCTGTATTGCTTCTTCCTCAGTTTTAAACCGAATGATAGGTGCAACAGGACCAAATATTTCCTGCCTGTAGCAGTAGCAATAGGCATTTGCAGTGTTATTTAATTCAACAACTAAAACCAACAAGCCTAAAACCTACTAGAAAAAAAGTATGAAATCACCTTGCTATGAGCATATCATTCTTTACATCACTTAAAATTGTGGGCTCATAAAAAGTCATGCCAAGGCTATGCCTCTTACCACCCACAAGAGCTTTTGCTCCCTACAGTATATCAAACAATATTTTAACAGTTGTCACAAAAACTATACAAGTTCTGCTACAAGATACTTCAAATTGACATTCAAACCTTTGAAATAGCATCCTGCACAAATGATTCAACCTTCTGTACAGCAGCTTCATTGATAAGTGGGCCCTGCAAAAGATATTAAACACCTTCTATAAAACCATCAAAAAGACCAATGGTATTGGGTCTATTTTTTAAAACACAAATTGAAAAATCAACTTTTTTCTATAATTCTTTAGTAATAACAATATGTGTAAGTGATTACCTGGGTCACACCTTCAGCAAAACCATTGCCAACTTTAATGTTCCGAACAGCAGTTGAGAAGGCATTTACGAACTTATCGTATATGCCTGCAGAGACGGAAGTTAGTTTCCTTGTCAAGCAAGAAAAACAAAGTAGATGAAGGGATTTAGTTGCTTGTTTATACCTTCTTGCACAAGTAGTCTGTTTGTGCATATACACTCTTGTCCAGTGTTACCGAATTTAGTTATCAACTGAAATCACAAAACGAGTAGTAGCCTAGTAGGTATTGCATAGAAACAGCAAATGATCTATATCATCTTCTCTTTATCAACTATTATAAAAACAAAATGCTATGATTTCGTCGTTTGGCCCAATTGGACATTGTCTCAATTTGATTGGAAACTGATTGAGTTTAATCGTTAATGATGGCATCTAATCATAAATACCGTTTTAGTTACAAATTACCCCTTTTCTCTGGTCAGTTAACTATGGTAACCGAAATTTTAACTCATTAGTTACTTACTGTCTGCT
The DNA here is from genome assembly GCA_038502395.1 of Dittrichia graveolens. Taxonomy (NCBI): domain Eukaryota; kingdom Viridiplantae; phylum Streptophyta; class Magnoliopsida; order Asterales; family Asteraceae; genus Dittrichia; species Dittrichia graveolens. The sequence continues at coordinate 78,982,134 of JARJIL010000005.1, read as the reverse complement.
TCACTGCCACTTCTAGGTCAGCATCGTCGAAGATTATGCAAGGTGCATTGCCACCAAGCTCTAAAGAAACCTGCAAACAGTTAACATTTTTTTCATTAATAAATTGATGATTGCAACATATTTAAAGGCATGAATTTTGAATAAAAATACCCTTTTAACAGTCTCTGCTGCACCAGCCATCAATTTCTTACCAACAGCTGTTGAACCAGTAAATGTTATCTTCCTTACCTGTATTAGTATCATGATATCATAAAAAGCTTGCATAATATCTTTAAACATCCAATTACTTGTGCAAGATGTATGTAAAAACCTGTGAGCTCTCAAGTAGAGAATTTCCGATACTAGGGGCATCTCCCATGACCACATTCAAGACGCCCTGTGATTTCCGAAGCACAGAAATATGTGAAGTGATAAAACTTGTATGCAATAAGGCACGAAATCATAACGAGCAGTAATGTGCTACATGCATAAATATCAGTATATCACTGGTGCAAGGTTATAATACATACTGGAGGGATTCCAGATTGAATTGCAAGCTCAGCTGTTGCTAAGGCGGTCAATGGTGTGAGCTCAGACGGCTTTATGACCACACTACAGCCACAGGCGAGCGCAGGGACAACCTGATACAACAGAAATATGCATAGTTTCATTGTGAGCTAAAGTCAACAATCATAAAAAACTACCATATTTAGAGGTGGCAAAATGGACAGGTTGGGTAACGGGTTAAAATGTGCTACCTTAAACAAGCTTGGCTAACCTGTGACCACTTTTTCGTGCATTTTTAAATATCTATGTTTAATGTCTTACTTATGATTAAGAAAACAATATTATAAATCTTTAAATAACAATGGTTTAGGAGGTTGTATACGAGATGGAACGAACTCAAAGCAATCATTAATTTGTTAATTAATCGAAACATCCCGACCTTACGAGTAATCATCGCGAAGGGGAAATTCCATGGAGTTATTGCACCAACCACACCAACAGGCTGCAGATTACAGGAATCATGAAGTGCTTCACAAACCATCGCTAATGGTGAATCTCATAGATAATATATATAAAATCAACAAATCACCTGTTTTAGAACAAACAAACGGCAATCACGCAGTGGTGATGGAATTATATCGCCATAAACACGTTTTGCCTCCTCTGCAAAGAACTCGATGAAACTAGCCCCATACCCGACCTGCAAAACTCAAGTAACCAAAAAAACATACGCTTGTCCATCTTCAGTACTTTCAAATAATTCTGAAGTACATACCTCCTCAATGGCTTCCTTTAGAGGTTTTCCTTGCTCCAGAGTTATAAGTTGTCCAAGCTCTTGTTTATGTGCAATCAGCAAGTTATACCTTGAATTATATTGGTCTTTCAAGAGTTATAATCAAACATAATATATCATATCGAACGAAAACAAATTCAGTTGTGACGTTTGATACCAATTTCGAAGGCGAATACTCCTGTCGGCAGCAGTAAGCCTGCTCCAATCTATATATGCAGCAAATGATCATTAAAAATCAAGAATTACTTTCGAAAGGCTAGATGATCGGGCAACTAATATCTATAAAGAGTAGTATATATATAACGGCGAGAGGTATTTGAAGATCCATACGTACGGCTAAAAGCATCATTAGCTGCAGAAATCGCATCCTTGGTTTCCCTCTCACCCATGCATGGAACGGAAGCTATAACTTCGCCAGTAGCAGGGTTGTGAACCTGCGCGCCACAGCCACGACTAATGTAATGAATTGTTTGATTGTGTCATGAGTGTTTCAAGAAGCTATGAAACTAATATTTAGTTGTGACATGGACCAGATGATAAGTTCAGCATAGAATTACTTAAACAATTAATCAGAATCTACTTAATTAATTTGTTTACAACATTAATTTATTAGCTTTTAGATAATTCAACAATCAAGATCTTAATCACAACATGTGAAATTAGTTGAATATATAGATAGATACCTCCATCGTCCTGCCATCATATGCTTGAGTCCATTTGCCGCCAATAAGACCTTTGGTTCGTAATAACCCACAATTCCTGAGCCGAGTGATAACACTTGCTGTCTGACTGCTCATCTGAATCCATGTATTTCACAATAAATAAATATATATATATAATATATATATATATATATATATATATATATATATATATATATATAAAGTATCTATTAACATACATATAAATGAATTCCAGAGTCGAAACCTTAACAAGATATGAATATATACCGGGCAACTGCGATGTATATATTAAACGTTGTAATTTAATTTGAAAAGTATGGTCGATCTATATATATATATATATATATATATATATATATCAACACGTGCCTATAGAATTAATTTCAAACTATTGGACCCGTCCGCCAACTTCTCTAGGTTTAAAAAAAAAAGAGGCCACATTGATAACACATTTATGCGTTGTTTTTTTCCTTGCAAGTTATGACCCACACGTTCCTTTATCTTTTTTTTATCTTTATGCAGCCAATAGTAGTTGTACTACAACAAAATTATAATCACACGAATAGTTAATAATAAATAACCCATATAACACACATATATAGGGGATGGTTCAAATAAGAACTGTTTTTCGTACGAGAACTGTGAGAACCAATTATAGCCATTGATCAAAGAGATGGAGGGTCCAAATTAAAGAGTTGTTAATGAATAACCTTAATTAAATCAAACTTATCCTTAATTAATTAAGGGTAATTTGGACATTTTTACATTACCCTCACATTTTATAAACTAATATATACATCAATCATAAAAATGTTTAATTACAAAAATTATACCAAATTAACGAGAAAATTATGCTCTTTAATTTGAGACCGATCTTGCTATATTTTTTTGAATTTTTGTTGCGTTTGCTGGTTTTTTTTCCAGCATAACTCGATATGTGCAAATTTTGCACATGTGCATATGCACAGATTCACCTAGTTTTTTTTCAGATGTAGATATGCACATGTGCAAAATTTGCACATGGTACACATGTCGAACTATACTGAAAAAAACCCAGCAAACGCGACTTTTTTTTCACAAAAAAATATAGCAAGACCGGTCTCAAATTAAAGAGCATATTTTTCTCGTTAAATTGGTATATTTTTCGTAATTTAAGACTTTTTCGTTTGATGGATATATTAGTTTTAAAAAATATTAGGGTAATGTAAAAATGTCCATACTACCTTTCCTTTTTAAAATAAATAAAAAAGACAGACAATTAAATGATTGGCTAGAAATGGTTTTCGCAGTTCTCGTACGAAAAACAATTCTCGTTTGAACCATCCCCTATATATATATATATAGGTATGATCAAATGAGAACACCTCTTAATGTGAGAACGTGAATAACAGTTTATAGCCCTTGGATGATCTTTATTTAATGGCTGATATTAATCTTGGTTAATTAAGATATGTTGAATTTTAATGATTTGATTTAATTAAGGTAGGTTGATTTTAGATTTTCTATTTATTTAATTAAATGATTGGCCTACAAGTGTTCTCACCGTTCTCCATTTAACATGTGTTTTTACCGGATCCTTCCTCTCTCTCTATATATATAGGTTCAAATAAGAATGAGTATATAGGTGAGAATAAGATACTTAATTCTGACCCTTATTTGATTTGATTCGATGGTCTATATTTAAGCCTTCATTTTATTTATTACCTAACCATGATCGAATTGCGATAGATGAATTACGACCGTTAGATCTTATATATCAATATCTAATTGATGGTTATGATTTGTTCTCACCTAAATATCCATTTTCAGAATATATACATATATATATACACAAACAGACTGATGTTTGTTTATTGCGAGTTACTTAGTGTTGATTGATTTATATATTTTCAGCTACAATTTTATACTGCAAGTCTACAACGTACCACCAATAATTTTTTTCCCATCTTGTCACGGCTTCACATACATTAACTCTCATTCATTCACCTGTCACCCTCCTCCTCTTATCATTCCGTACAACCAAAGAAACACCAACTACAATCAAAGACGTGAAGAATACCGATTGATATAAATATCTAATCTGAATTTGACCAAGTGGCCCTTAGCTCATATACGACGAATTAAATTAGGAATTTAATTAATATTAAAGTTAGTTTTTATTTTATATATATACTAGAAGTTAATTTTAATTTTTTTAGGTTTTTAGAGTAATAACATTTATAGAAAATAAATTTAAAACATACGTAAGAAGATAAAATGTATTTAAAAATGAGTAAATATAATAGAATTCGTCATTATATTTTTTGTAAAAGTTATTTATAAACAACATTCATTGTTTTATTAGTAGAGTTGTTTTCTTCATCGCAAATTAGAACTTTCAAACTATCTTTACTCTTCACTTTAGAAACCGTCATATACAACCGTCGATAAGAAAAAAACGGGTCGTCTAGAAAACAATCCAACATTAGGCAACGATTGTCCTTGACTTTTCTTAATTGTCATTGCAAAACAAATCATGAGGGGAAACTGTTTTCGTTGGAACTTGAATGGTATTTTAGGATCTGATGGAATGAAATTCAATCTTGGAATATGAGTAACGTCACCAATTTTCTTATTTTGGCTTTAAACACGTGTGCACCAAGTCGAGTAACTTATAATCTTGTTCCGTTGCAAAGACCTTTAGATTGTTCAAAATTACGAAGCAACATTACAAGCGCACATCAACCTTTAAAGTTAATTTGTGATTTGGAAAAACCATATACTTTTATTTAATTCAAAATGTTAGGTGGGTGTAATATTATTTAAAGGTATATACAAAAAAACATTTTATTTACGAAAAGTACGAAAAACATTATAAGCCTTAGGATTAATTAATCAATGATTGATATTAATTAATTATGATATTTTAGTAAATAAATGAAATTCTAGATAAATATTTATAATAAACTATTACTTAAATTATATTTAATCGTTTCCTTAAATCTCTCCATCTCTCTCTTCTAGAGTGACCTACGTCCTGGACATTCCTCTTCCCCATTTAAAATTCAAACCTCATTCTCTCATTTAACCACCGCTGCCCCCTATTGCCCGACACCATCCGCTCCGACTAAATCAACTGTGATGTCCCGATGTAGATCTCTGCTGCCGGTGTTAACCCGCATATCCATGGCCGCCACCATCTACGGAGCCATCAACTGTGAGCCATCATCGCCTTCGCTCTCCTTCACCGGTCATCTCCTCTACGGATCCTCCATGCTCGACGGTAGAGGGTTCGCCCGAGAAGTTCTTTAGCGTCTCTAGAACTATCCATAACCACCGCCATCTCCTCTAGTTGCCGGTTGTCGATCACCGCACCAACCACCGCCTTCACCGATTGCCATCTCATCTAGGTGATTGCCATCACCGCCTTCACTATCGATAACCACCGCACTCCCCCTCTTCATCACCGATTGCTTCCACACATGGTTTTTTTTCCTATTCATGTTCATATAAACTGATTCACCATCGCTAATGGTGAATCTCATAGATAATATATATAAAATCAACAAATCACCTGTTTTAGAACAAACAAACGGCAATCACGCAGTGGTGATGGAATTATATCACCATAAACACGTTTTGCATCCTCTGCAAAGAACTCGATGAAACTAGCCCCATACCCGACCTGCAAAACTCAAGTAACCAAAAAAACATACGCTTGTCCGTCTTCAGTACTTTCAAATAATTCTGAAGTACATACCTCCTCAATGGCTTCCTTTAGAGGTTTTCCTTGCTCCAGAGTTATAAGTTGTCCAAGCTCTTGTTTATGTGCAATCAGCAAGTTATACCTTGAATTATATTTGTCTTTCAAGAGTTATAATCAAACATAATATCTCATATCGAACGAAAACAAATTCAGTTGTGACGTTTGATACCAATTTCGAAGGCGAATACTCCTGTCGGCAGCAGTAAGCCTGCTCCAATCTATATATGCAGCAAATGATCATTAAAAATCAAGAATTACTTTCGAAAGGATAGATGATCGAGCAACTAATATCTACAAAGAGTAGTATATATATATAATGGCAAGAGGTATTTGAAGATTCATACGTACGGCTAAAAGCATCATTAGCTGCAGAAATCACATCCTTGGTTTCCCTCTCACCCATGCATGGAACAGAAGCTATAACTTCGCCAGTAGCAGGGTTGTTAACCTGCGCGCCACAACCACAACTAATGGAATGAATTGTTTGATTGTGTCATGAGTGTTTCAAGAAGCTATGAAACTAATATTTAGTTGTGACATGGACCAGATGATAAGTTCAGCATAGAATTACTTAAACAATTAATCAGAATCTACTTAATTTGTTTACTGTAGTTAATTACTCCTGAGGCAGTTTATTCAGATCTAATTATTATTTATTTATTTATTTATTAGCTTTTTAGATCATTCAACAATCAAGATCTTAATCACAACATGTGAAATTAGTTGAATATATATATATAGCGGAGAGTTCAAACGAAAACTGTTTTTCGTACGAGAACTGCGAGAACAATCTTGGCCGTTCATTTTAGATAATGGAATTCATGGATGAAGAGCGTGGGGGATTGAGTGTGGCAGGGTGCATGTAAGGAATTCATAGGTGGACAATCCAATTGAAGGAGGGGGATTGAACAACTAAGATTGGTTCTCGCAGTTCTTGTACGAAAAGCAGTTCTCGTTTGAACTTTTGCCTATATATATATAGATACCTCCATCGTCCTGCCATCATATGCTTGAGTCCATTTCCCGCCAATAAGACCTTTGGTTCGTAATAACCCATAATTCTTGAGCCGAGTGATAACACTTGCTGTCTGACTGCTCATCTGAATCCATATATTTCACAATAATATATATATATATATAAAGGATCCATTAATATATATATAGGCAAATATATAATTGAATTCGAGACTCGAAATGTAACACCGTATTTTTAACCCAAAATTTTTCACTTTTAAATTACACCGCGGAAGCGTTTTAAACAACAAAGTAACTACAACTAATTACAATCACTGTTTACAAAATATCAGTATTACAAAACACGGCTCGTCACAAATACATTATCAGAGTCCTAGGTGATTACTCCCCAAGCTAACCACTCTCAGCCGAAATAACTGGTGGTTGTGCTGCAGGAGCCTGCCTCTGCTACTCTAATTCTGATCCCAAATCTTGCAGCTGACCTTCCAGTTGAAATATGTACTCATCCCTCTCATCAACCGCTGTACCAGATGTACCAGCGTTGGTTGGAACTTCAACTGTAGCAGTAGGGACTTCAGCAGTAATTGGGACAGTAGGGTACCGGTTGAGTAATCACGTCCATCCATTGTTATCTGTAACAATCACATCACCTCACGATTTATTAGATAAATCCGTTAGTACACAACATACTAACTCCACCCTCTTTAATTCACCCCAATCCCACACTCAAGGAGTAATCGACTTACCACGAGCCAAGATTTGGGAATATAACACTTCCACTGTGCCTACACTGCCAAACCAAGGCTCTGATACCAAACTTGTAACACCGTATTTTTAACCCAAAAATTTTCACTTTTAAATTACACCGCGGAAGCGTTTTAAACAACAAAGTAACTACAACTAATTACAACCACTGTTTACAAAATATCAGTATTACAAAACACGGCTCGTCACAAATACATTATCAGAGTCCTAGGTGATTACTCCCCAAGCTAACCACTCTCAGCCGAGCCGCTGACTTACCAAAACCTGTAAAAGAGTGAGAGGTGGGGGATTAGCACAAAGCTAAGTGAATGGAGTATCACAAAACAGATATATCAGCCAGAACCGCATGATATCAACAACCACAAATAAGCACCCTTGGAAGACCGGCGGTTCTGCAGGAACCTACAACCAATGCCGGCCAAAACAAAGGTTTACCAATAGTCCATTTGCTATTCTCACATAGTATCATCCTCTGGTAGCAACAAATGCATCCAAGGTCCTGATACTGTTTAGCTAATAGCAAATGAACCCAACCCATAACCCCAGTCGTAAACTGACTTCCCTTCCAACATGTATACATATCACAAAATACAACAATTAACATTCACAGTTAATTGACCAATAGATATACAATCTATCCAACCATAGTTGCAACCAAACCAGTACAACTAATATCACCCGTGAGCAAACATCCACTCACATCTGATTCTCAGCTATTCCACTCAGTGATCTAATGTTACTGAGCCTTGTCTGTTCCTTAGAACACAACAAACTGAAATCGGTATTCAATTCATAAATATACATATCAATCATATATTTATATCCATTTAATCAAACATAAACATGTAAGATTCACATATGCATGCACATATAACATATAGCATTAAACAATGCAAAACAACAAACCAAAACTGTCGGATTTCATGAGAAATCCGACACTACTATCGGAATCCGCAACCTCTATCGGATTTCAAAGAAATCCGATACTTCCATCAGATTTGGAGGAATCCGCAACTTCAATCGGATTTCCACACTTGATGCATTTATCTTGGCACCCACAATCGGATTTCATGTTTAGGATTCCACATTCGGATTCAAACCATCGGATTTGGACACAAGGATTTCACATATCCGGATTTCAAGAGTTTCGGATTCTATGTTCCGGATTTCACATATCCGGATTTCAACACCCGGTTTTCCACTCATCATCATTAAAATCCGCAACCTTCAACATGCCAAGAATCCGATAACTTCAAACTTGCATATATCTCATATACAGATCATAAACAAGTTCATGAAAACACATATAAACATGTTTAAACACATAAGCATGCATCAAAACACCATAAAACCATACAACACCAAGAACTCTAAATCTGACAACTTCATATGATGTTCATAACAAAACCCATTTAAAACCGTAGCATGCTTATAACAAATAGCATGTTAACAAGAATCAAGAAACAATCAACAACCTTCGAAGCTTGAATCACACAACTCAAAAATCACAAAATTCCGATTGTCTTGTTCTTCCTTGCTTTCTTCTTTGCTCTCGGATTACACCCAAGTTACACACACAAGAATAACTTCAATGTGAAGTAATACCAACACACACCCACGTATACATATTAATTGAGCATGAGGTGTCATGGTTTTAAAATACTAAGGACATGCACACACTCATATCACCGTATACATACATACATATATATAATCCATATTAATTAAGTAAATAATTAATTAATCAAATTAACCATTAAATACCAATTAATTAACTTAATAATTCACGTGTAACATACCCCAATGCCTACGTTCTACTAGGCCACATCTCAGGATGTTACACGAAACCTTAACAAGATAAGAATATATACCAGACAACTGTGATGTATTAAACGTACGTTGTAATTTAATTAGGAAAATATGGCCAATCAGTATATTATATATATATATATAGGGGAAGGTTCATTTGAGAACCGTTTTTATTGCGAGAACCGCGACAACCAATCTTAGCCGTTCATTTTGGATAATGGAATTCATGGATGAAGAGCGTGGAGGGATTGAGTGTGGCAGGGTGCATGTAAGGAATTCATGGGTGGACAATCCAATTGAAGGAGGAGAAATTGGATGGTTAAGATTGGTTCTCGCGGTTCTCGTAATAAAAACGGTTCTCAAATGAACTTTTCACTATATATATATATATATATATATAGGGGGCGGTTCCATCGAGAACCCAAAAAAATGCGAGAACTGCGAGAACCAATCTAAACCATTCAAATGATTGATCAAAGGCTAAAAAGGGTCATGGCATAATTGTAAATACTTGTAAAACTATGAGATGTAAATTAATGACCGGAGGGATAAAAGGGTAAATTTGCATACTGAAAAAACAAAAAAAAAGGAAAAGAAAGAGGAGCGGCGAACCGGTGACCTCAAACCCACAACTCTCGAAGAAACCGCGATTTCGATAACTCTCCATAACCGACAGAGCGGTTTCCACGCGAAGAAGAAAGAGGAAAGTATTTCGTTGCCGTTTTCATCACATTTTCGCATTATTCATATCTCAGAAAAACAGAGGCGATCAAAAACCCTAGAACGGAGAGGGCGATTAGTGAAGAACTTCGTGTCTAGCGGCGGCGTAAGGAAACTCCCAAGCATACAGTGAGATTTTTGTTACAAAAATTGATATGTAGAAGATGTAAAATGTTGAAATAGAAGTTGCATTTGTGAAATAAAAATCGTGGTTTTTGAAAATGGTAGTTTGCAAATGTTGAATGCAGGTCTGAAAAGTTCGTGATTTCCATCCATCGTTTGGGCAAAAAATGACTAAAGGTATGATTAATGTTGCTATATCACTTTAAAAACAAGGTAAAAGCGCCACTGGCATTCATTCATTAGTTTGATTTTTGTTGTTTGCACCCTTCAAACAAGGTAATTTTGAAGTTCGTGATAGTATTTTTGCTGAATTGGGGATAAAAGAAAATGTAAAAATGGTTACATGTTTGATGATTGTAATGTTTGTTTTGAGTTCTTGGTTAGTTGTTGCATATATGTCACAATGATTTTTTGGTTAGTTTGTTGCATAAATGCAGAATTAGGGATTAAAAAGCATTTACAGATTTATAGATGTTTGAAGTTTGAAATGTTTCTGATGGATTTGTGGTTATTTGTTTCATATATGCCACAAATGATTCCCGGAATTAAAATGTTTTTAAAGTTATAAGTGTTCTAAGCACGATCCTGTATATTGCATATATGCTTCAAATGATTTACTGGATTTGAATTGTTTTAAAGTTTGAAGTGTTGTAAGTATGTTTCTATATATTGCATATATGCATGTATGTCGAACATAGTTAGAAGCTTGGAGAGTTGTATATTGCATATATGAAGAATGAAGTGTATGTTTTGGATTTGTGGATATTTGTTGCATATATGCCACAATGATTTCTGGATATTGAATTGCTTTAAAGTTTGAAGTATTCTAACATGCTCTTGTATATTGCATATATGACACAATGTCAAAAATAGTTAGAAAGCTTAGAGAGTTGTAAGACTTGTGTGTAGTTGCAGGATTTGGGATAAAAAAGCATGTTAAATTGGTTAGAAAATTTTTGAAGTTTGAAGTGTTTGTTTTGAATGTGTGGTTAGTTGTAGCTTATATGCAACGTAGATTTAAAGTTTTAAAATGTTGAAGTGTTATGGGCAAAGTGGCATATGCTTGTTTGTTAGTGTGCTAATCAATGTTGCATATGTGTTTATTGTGCTAAAATCAAAAAGTTGCATATATGCAACATTTATGAAAAAGGTATATGTTATAAACATTTTTACTTGGGGTGGATCAACTCTGATGGTACAGGGATATATGTAAGTTATGAGTAATTTTTTTTGGGATTTAAGAAGGTTTGAAATTTTGTTGGGTTTAACATGTGCATGTGTACGTAAAAGTGGCCGAATTGCCAAAAAATATACCTTTTCAAAATTTAAAAACACAAAGAATGATCCAGTTGAGTTGGATCGTGACGATGATGAATTGAGTAAAGGGGTTGATTTTGATAGCAGTTCTAACAATCAATCGTTAGATGACAGCAACAGTAGTGCAACTGGTAAGAACTTCTGACATAACATTTTTATGAAACCACTTGTGTTCATCAAAGATCTGTGTGATGATATGGTTATGTGTAGTTGTAGGGAAAGATGCTGAATCAGAAGAAGATGATGATTTTGAGAGTCAAGAACAGTTTGATGCAGACGACATGAATCTGCATGATGGTTAGTACTTAGAAAGTATTATATAATTAGGAAAATTAAATATATACTTAAAAAAACATTTGAAAAGTATGTATTGATTTTGAAGATTCGGACGAAGCCACTGATAGTGATGAAGATATACATAAAGTAAACAGCGAGTCACCAACTGGTATAAAAAAACTAATCTTTTCAATTAACGATTATCTCAAAAAGGAAAAATGTATATTGATGTTTGAATGAAAAATGTGTGCAACCCCTGGTGTAAGGCTGACAAAACGGGCGATCAGACAACAATTGGGTATGCTTTATTTACAAATAGAGAGAAGAAAAAAACGTACGGATAGAATAGTGTTTAATACATGTGTGTAAAATCATATTTGAAAAACAGTTACCAAGAATAAATCTATGGAGGCTAATAGGAGAAGGAAAACGAGGGAAGTTACGCCATTGCACACACCACTCAAAAGGATGATCAAAAAGTATATTAAACAGGTGTCGAAAAAAGGTATGAACTTTATAAACTTTGAGATACCATTCTGTATCATCATTTGAGTGTTGATGTTTTTGGTAGTTGTTGCAAGTATGTCACAATGATTTTTTGGTTAGATGTTGCATAAATGCAAGAATTGGGGATTATTTGTTTATCATGGATTTGTGGTTATTTGTTGCATATATGCCAAAAATGATTTCTGGATTTGAATTGTTTTTAAAGTTTGAAGTGTTCTAAGCATGTTCCTATATATTACATATATGCCACAAAATGATTTTTTTCGGAACATAGACCTGATTGATAACAGAGTTTATGATGAGGACGTGTTGGATAACTTTGATGAGATTTCAAAGTTTGTGGTAAGGATGAATATATTATTAACAAGTTTTTGTTTTTTTATATGTGCAGCACCTGTTTTTTTTTAAATAAATGCATATGTGCAACCAATGAACAAACTATATGCGACTTTATACATATTTAAAATTTAAAAAGTTGTTGCATATGTGAAATAATATATGTATATTAAATTTTATGTGCAGAAATCGTTTTTCGTGGCATATCTGAGAATAGTTAAACATCCGGCTGCGTCTAAGATTGATCAACAAGAGATACAAATATACATGTCATGGAGATTGGTCAGAAACCAAACAGATTGTGGGGTGTTTACTATGCGTCATCTAGAAACATATATGGGAGATGGAGGACGAGGTTGGCGGTGCGGTTTGGATGAGAGTGAGAAGGTATAGAAAGGTATATTGAACAAGCTGAGGTACAAGTACACGGCTAAGATACTGATGTCTGATATAAACCTGCTACGTGACGAGGTGATCAGAAACGCAGAAGAGTTTGATAAAACAAAGAAAACAAAACAGACTAAGAACATTAGGGATAAAAGATCAACGGGTGAAACGAAGAAGAAGTAAGCAGGGGTGAAAACAAATCATGAGAAGAAAACATTAGGCAACGATTGTCCTTGACTTTTCTTAATTGTCATTGCAAAACAAATCATGAGAAGAAAATGTTTTCATTGGAACTTGAATGGTATTTAGGATCTGATGAAATGAAATTCAATCTTGGAATATGAGTAATGCACCAATTTTCTCATTTTTGCTTTAACCATGTGTGCACCAAGTCGAGTAACTTGTAATCTTGTTCAGTTGCAAAGACCTTTACATTGTTCGAGATTACGAAGCAACATTACAAGCGCACATCAACCTTTAAAGTTAATTTGTGGTTTGGAAAGACTAGATAATTTTATTTAATTCAAAATGTTAGGTGGGTGTAATGATTATTTAAAGGCATTACATGATAGTTGTGTTTAGATAAATAGTTGTTATAAGCACTAATTTTAAAAATGTTAAAAGTATTACTTTTGCTATAGTGCTCTTGCATCATTTCTATAAAAGTTAGTATGATGCTACCTGAAACATGAATATTATTTGTTGAGCTTCAATGTAACTCATATGAAATTGGTAATAAAAAAGTTATACACTGTGAATATAAGTTACACTATCATAAAGATGGTTGTGTTTAGATAAATAGTTATGTTACGTAGTCGATATGAATATAATTTTAACAAAATAAATACGCTTACAAAAGATACAAAAATAAAATTTTTCATGATTAGTAAAAGCATGAAATGTTCAATATATATAAAATTAAATATTTGTAAAGTTAATATTCTCAAATGAACTTTTCAATATATATATATATATATATATATATATATATATATATGGAAAAGTTCAAACAAAAACTGTTTTTCGTACGGCAAGAACCAATCTTAGCCGTTCAATTCTCCCTCATTCAATTGGATTGTCCACCCATGAATCCTTACATGTACCTTGCCACACTTAATCCCGCCACACTCTCCATCCATGAATTCCACTTATCACTTGAATGACCAAGATTGGTTCTCGCAGTTCTCGTTTGAACCCTCCCCTATATATATATATTGAAAAATTTATTTATGAACCGTTTTTATTGCGAGAACCGCGATAACTAATCTTAGGAGCCCAATTCCCCCTCCTTCAATTGGATTAACATATATATATATATATATAGTGAAAAGTTCATTTGAGAACCGTTTTTATTGCGAGAACCGCGAGAATCAATCTTAGCCGTTCAATTCCCCCTCATTCAATTAGATTGTCCACCTATGAATTCCTTACATGCAATTTGCCACACTCAATCCCTCCACGCTCTTCATCCATGAATTCCATTATAAAAAATGAACGGCTATGATTAGAACTTCACACACACACGTATATATATATATATATGTGTGTGTGTGTGTATGTATATATATATATACTAGCATTGTACCCGTGCAATACATCGGCTATAATTAGTTTCTGTTTTACATGTCACTTTGAAGAATGTAATGATATGTATTCACACAATTTACTATCATTCAAAACTTTTCTACAACATGTTCGTTTTTTTCAATTTTTTTAATTTGCATACGCTATTTTATTAATTTTAAAAATAAATTCTAAAAGACATTAAAATAAAAAATTATTTATATTTATGAAATAAAGAGAACGAAGTTAATAAGATTTAGAAATTATGTTGATGTGGGTGAATAATTATGTTTGTGTGCGTAACATCCTCACAAAAGGCCTAGACGCACGCTTACGTAGGTACGTGTATTCAATTAATAAATAGAATAAAAAATATATATATATTTGTAGATATCAAAAAAATAACTAAAATAGTTATTTAAATGAATAAATAAAATATTGAAAAAAATATAAAAGAATATTAAATGATTTAGAACGAGGTTTCCAAAAATATCCCCATTAGTTAAAACGGGTATTCGTGCATTAAGTTGTAAGTTGGAAAGGGGAATAAAATACCCACTTGTAGATAAGTGAAACCCACAAGTCGGTTTATTTGTTTACTCACGTGAGAACACACATACACTTTACACTTATCTTCCTTGTGTGTGTGTGTGTGTGTTCATAGGTCTTCAAGAAGAAATTCAAGAAGGAATTCAAGAGGGATCAATCAAGCTTCATTAATCTGCTGCAAATCAAGGCTTAAACCTGTTCTTGATCATCTTCTTCACCTACTTGTTCTTGTAAGTCCCTATTTGCTTCTTGTTCTTGGTAGTTTGACTTTTAGGTCAAATTGGTCAAAAATCTAAATTGATATACCCAACTGAAATCAATGATTCCTACATGTTTCTAGATCATTTCTAAGTGTGTTGCAATCTGAATTAGGAATTAAAAGGGGTGTTTTTTATGGAATTTAGTTAGAAAGTTTAAATGGGTCAAAAATGGTGATTTTGGTCCAAATCATTGAATTGTATGTTAAAGTGTGAAATAAGTGTTGTTTCTAGCTTAGTTGTATTGACCATTTCATATGTGAACACTGGAATTTGATTTGGAACCATTTGGTTGAGTTCTGGGTATAAAATCTGCAAGAACAGAGGCTGGAAATCGCAGGTCTGCACAGCAGTCCTTGCAGGCGCAAGGAATATGTAACACCCGCAAACCCGGGCTAGTCGATTAGCGGGTTAGCGGTATGTGTTTATTTGTTTTAATTTGGTTATGTGGTTATCTTAAGTTTATTAATTAAAGAAATTAAATGAAAGAATAAAATATGTATGTATGTATGTATACATGGAATTAATCATGTAGGTATGTAGGTATGAAGGTTTATGTATACGTATGAGTGTGAGCATGCAAATGGATGAGAGATAGACACCTCCTACTTTGACTTTGTGAATTATATACGTATGTGTATATATGGGAAATTGGAAAAGTTACTTGCTCATAATTTTCAAGAAAACAAAGTGTGTGTGTAATTACCTTCTGTTGAAGAAAGCTAGAAAGGGAGTTGTTAACTTAAAAACTTGATTTGAAGATTGAAAATTTCTTTAATTCAAGAAAAAAAAGGTTAGATTGTGTTTACACCATGTTATTGATTTAACTTGATATGTTTTCTATTGAGTTCTGAGCATATATGCTAAAACACCATGAATAAAGTTTGAAGCTTATTTGATTAAATGGGGTTTGCATGTTTTGGTGATTTATGTGTTTATGAGATATTATTGATTCATGAATACATGATTATAGATGTTTGGAAATGATTTTGGTAAGCTTTGATAAGTTTGTTAAATCTGAATTTTATCCATGGAGGTTGAGATTGACAGATTTCGTGTTGGGGAAGATGATGAGAAAAACCGACACCTCAAAACCGATAAGACTTGAAATCCTCTAGTTTGAAATCCTTTAGTTTGAAATCCTATAGTTTGAAATCCTACACTTTGAAATCCTACACTTTGAAATCCTTTAGTTTGAAATCCTATAGTTTGAAATCCTATAGTTTGAAATCCTATACTTTGAAATCCTATAGTTTGAAATCCTACACTTTGAAATCCTATAGTTTGAAATCCTATAGTTTGAAATCCTATAGTTTGAAATCCTACACTTTGAAATCCTATAGTTTGAAATCCTACACTTTGAAATCCTATACTTTGAAATCCTATAGTTTGAAATCCTACACTTTGAAATCCTATAGTTTGAAATCCTACACTTTGAAATCCTACACTTTGAAATCCTATACTTTGAAATCCTATACTTTGAAATCCTATACTTTGAAATCCTACACTTTGAAATCCTATACTTTGAAATCCGAAGCCGATAAATCCGACACCATGAAATACGATGCTTTCGGAATCCGATAATATCACTCGACACGACGTGTCGGATTGTAGGACGTGATGCGTACGCGGTTTTTTAGGAATTCTTGTGTTTACTGTTGCTTTAATGATTGATTGATTTGTATGCCATCTTTTAAGTATCAAACTTTGTGTTTATGTATAATTGAGATATAAATATATGTGGACAAATATATTTATATATTCGAGACTGATTTTGTTGTTGCTGTGTTTTCAGGAAACATAAAGACTCAGTAACATTAGATTTCTGAGTGCCGCGTTTGAAAACGAAAGGTGAGTGGATGTGAACTCACAGATGGTAAAGGTTATGATTGTGAATGATGTGATACTTATGATTGTGATTGATAGACTGTTTAGTCTGATAATGGATTGTTATTAATGTACTGCATGATTGAGATATTATTTGTGTTTGATTGATTGTTGAGCTTTCGGTTGTGATTTGAGACCAGCTAAGCGAGTAGTACGGCTGGTAAGGTCAGCTAAGCGAGTAGTTCAGCTGGGCCTGATCGCTATTGGTTGAGCAGTTGTAGACCCTCTCATGCATGCGTTGTATTGGAGGGGATCTAACTGTGCTAATTGGCGGTGGGCTATCGGTAAACCTTTGCTTTGGCCCACATTGGTAGTAGGTTCGGCAGAACCGCCGGTCCTCTGGAGTTCACCGGATTATTTGGCTTGTGTTTGTGCCTGTTCTCTGATCGTGCTATTTGCCTATGTGTCGTAGTATCCTCTCACTTAGCTTTGTGCTAATTCCCCTCAGTTGTTGGTTTTTGCAGGTTTGTGTTTTGTTGGTGCTCGTGGAAGGAAAAGTTGACCCCGCTCTGATATGTATTTTAAAATGGAAACGTGCCATATGTACTTTGTAACACCAAGTTGTTTGATGATTTGTTTTGTGAACAAATGTTGATTGTCGATTGTAAATACAAATGTATTTTGTTTAATCTTGATTAAAGGCTTCCGCGGCGTATTTAAAAAAAATGGCTTGAGATTTGCGGTGTTACAGAATACCCTTGCGGCCGCAAAGGTCCTAGCTTACGGCCGTAAGGCCTCCCTTTACGGGCGCAAGGACTTGCCAGTCTTTGTAAGCGCAAGCAATTCTGCTTGTGGCCGCAAGGGACTCTGTTCCAGCTCACAGTTTGTTGTCCCGCATTGTTTTGATATTTGGGATGTTTGTCTAGGTGTACCAGTTGATCAAGAATCATCTGTGACATAGTTCTAACCTATTATAGCTCAACAGGTGAGTAACAATTAACTCGAGTATGATATTAATAGTATTAGAAGATGTTTTGTATGTTACAATCCATGTAAGTGTAGATATGCATGTTTAGAGGTTTATGAACCTATTATGAGTACTAAGTGATATGTATGCATGTGAAAGACCTTGTAGGTCATTGTTGATATGTAAAAAGGCCTTTTTAGGTCACTCTTGATATGTAAAGGGCCGGAGTAGGCCATTGTGTTTGTGATGAGGCCAGAGTAGGCCATTGTTTGAGTGCCGGTACTACATTGTAGAGATTGTGGTGCGGGATTCGATGATCACGAATCTTGGTTCTAGCTAAACCGCCGCCCTCAATACTAACCCGGGGCTCTCAGTTTTCCACTGATCCCAAATGGGATATGATCCCGATAACGCAATGGTGGACCGCTACCCGCTTCTCCAC
The DNA here is from genome assembly GCA_038502395.1 of Dittrichia graveolens. Taxonomy (NCBI): domain Eukaryota; kingdom Viridiplantae; phylum Streptophyta; class Magnoliopsida; order Asterales; family Asteraceae; genus Dittrichia; species Dittrichia graveolens. The sequence continues at coordinate 78,963,607 of JARJIL010000005.1, read as the reverse complement.
CGGCGCAGAGGAAGCAACGATTTCCCCAGTAAGGATCATTGAGTCGGGCTTATAACCCTGCAAGACGTGATGCCTGCTGACAACCGGTGCTTCACCATGTGTTAGGATAGACTTGAATGAAGTTATGTGATGCATGAAATATGTTATGATACTGTTAATGTACTGCTCTTGCTTTAATCGTTATTCACTAGCTATTTATAGCTAACCCTCTCATGTTCATTCCTAATGCAGGTAAATAGACTAAAGGTGAGCACGGGTACTGTAATAATGTAATAGTTTATGTAAACATTTTAAAATATCATATTTAACCAAATTTTTAGTTTTATTATTTTAAACTTTTTTTTAATTATAACCATTAATATTTGACCTATTATTTATAATTGTAACGATAATGATTAATAATTTATACAAAAAATACAATCACATCTTTTCAAATTACGATACCACTTTTATGCCATCACGTCTGGTCTTCCTTCATATTGACGCTTCTACCACTAGTTTTGTTGTTGACGTCGTCTGTCGTCATTTTTTTAAATCTTGTTTTTTGGTGTTTTATAATTATTTCATATTTTCTTATTAATGTTTAATATTTTTTATTTTTTAAATCGATCCGTATATCACACGGGTATTTAATCTAGTGTATATATATATAAATGAATTGGAGAGTCGAAACCTTAACAAGATAAGAATATATATCGGGCAACTGCGATGTATTAAACGTTGTAATTTAATTTGGAAAATATGGTCGATCAGTATATATGTAAGTGTATGTATATATATAGGATAAAGTTTCACCCTTAAACATAGATCTCAAAGGTCAAATCTCAATCATTCATTTAAAAGAGTAAAATAGGAATTGACAATTCCTAATTCAAAGTAACTCCTTCCTCAAGAAACCCACGAACTTTATTTTTTTTATTTTTTATTTACCTCTTAAATCTTTAAATAGCTATAACTATTTTAATTTTAAGAATTTAGCAAAAAATTTATACCAATCTACTTATTTCTTAATCTTCTTTCAAACAAGATCACTCTTATCATATTTTTGAAACTTTTATTTTGAAAATGCAAACCATATGAAAATGATACCAAAATATTGTCTTTTTGAATCATTTGGATATTTATCATGTAAACATTTGTATTTATATCATTTTCGGCTGGAAGGAATGTATTTGTATCATTTTCGGCTGGAATGAGTCTATTTTTATCATTTTCATCTGGATAATGTTATCATTTTGAATGTTGTATATTGTTATCATTTTCATCTAAAAAATTATCATTTTCAATTGGACAATGTATCATTTTCAACTCGAAAATATTATTTCGGGAGGAAATTTATCATTTTCGGTTTGGATGAGACTTAGAAGGAAAAACGGAAAGGGCGTGATTTATGGAATGAGTGATTTCCATAATATCCTTCCTTTTATAATTAAATCTTATAATTGTTTACTTAATTACAATAATGCCATTATTAGATCTTGAACATTGATATAAAAAATTTAATAGTCCAGATTTGGCCTCTGGGTTCTATGTTTAAGCATAAGACCTTTATTGATTCATTTTCTATATATATATATATAAGTATATATATATATATATATATATATATATATATAAAAGTGAGGGTTCAAACGAGAACTGCGAGAACCAATCTTAACCCTTGATTAAACTTAATCAATAGTTAAAAATTTTTGGCGGCTCATTAATGCGTCATTAATGAGGTTTATATCGGGAAAATCAAGCCTCGCAAATTAATAATGGCTCATCCGGACGCAATTCACTGTAGGGTAAATATATAAATTACCAAAATACCCTTATTAATGAGTCATTAATGGCGTTAAAAACCGTGGGCCTTTAGTCTTTTGATTAGAGTAGGGGTCGCGAGAGAGCAGAGCGTACCGCCCTGCCATAGTCGCGAGTCTGTTTAACCAATAAGAGCCAAAGGAGGTGATGAAAAGACCTTCTGCCCCTTTTCTTGCAGCTTTCGGACTTGGCCGATCATGAATAAGATCATCCTCGCTCGGTCACGGCGGGTAGATAAATAAAGGAAAAGGCCTTCTCTCGAGCATGCTCATGACAAGATCCCGTTTGCAGTTCTCGTTTAAACTTTTGCATATAAATATATATATATACATATATATATATATATATATATATATATATATATATATATATATATATATATATATATATCAACACGTGCCTATAGTAATAATTTCAAACTATTGAACCCATAACTCCTCTATGTTTAAAGAAAGAAAAAGATGATAGCAAATTTGATGCGTTGTCGGGTAGTCCTTTCCTTCTAAGTCATGGATCACATATTTCTTTCATCTTTTTTGTCTTTATCCGGCCAATAACAAGTGCATATCAACCTTTAAAGTTAATTTATGGTTTGGAAAAACCAAATATTTTTATTTAAATATTAGGTGGGTGTAATGATTATTTAAAGGTATTACATGATAGTTATATTTAGATAAATAGTTGTTGTAAGCACTAATTTTAAAAATGTTAAAAGTATTAGTTTTGCGCACTATTGCATCATTTCTATAAAAATTGATATGATGTTACCTGAAACATGAACATTTGTTGAGCTTCTATATGACTCATATGAAATTGGTAATAAAAAAGTTGTAGACACTATGAATATAAGTGACACTATCATAAAGATGGTTGTGTTTAGATATATGGTTATGTTACGTAGTCGATATGAATATAATTTTAATAAAATAAATAATATATTCGAGAGTCGAAACCTTAACAAGATAAGAATATATACCGGGCAACTGCGATGAATTAAACGTACGTTGTAATTTAATTTGGAAAATATGGTCGATCAATATTTTATATATATATCAACACGTGCCTATAATAATAATTTCAAACTATTGGACCCATCCACCAACTTCTTTGTGTTTAAAGAAAGAAAAAGAGGCCACATTGATAACAAATTCTCCATGTTTAAGATTGGTTCTTGTAGTTCTCGTATGAAAAACAGTTTTCGTTTGAACCCTTCCATATATATATTGAAAAGTTTATTTGAGAACCATTTTTATTGCGAGAACCAGTCTTAGCCGTCCAATTCCCACTTCTTCAATTGGATTGCCCACCCATTAATTACTTACATGCACCTTGTCACACTCAATCCCCCTCATGTTCTTCATCCATGAATTCCATTATCCAAAATGAACGGCTAAAATTGGTTTTTGCGGTTCTCGTGATAAAAACGGTTCTCAAATATATAAACCTTCCCATATATATATATATATATATATATAGTGACAGGTTCATATAAGAATGAGTATATAGATGAGAATGAGAGACTTTATTTGATTTGATCTGATGATCTGCATTTAATTCTTTATTTTATCAATTACCCAAATCGAATAACGATGGATAAATTGCGACCTTTAGATCTAATGAATCAACATATAATTGATGGCTAGAATTTGCTCTTATATTCTCACCTAAATATTCATTCTCACAATAACTCTCCCACATATATAATATGTTGGGGAGGCTGCGATGTATTAGACGTTGTAATTTTGGAAAATATGGTGAGTGTGTGTGTGTATTATATTTTTTCAGCTACAACTTTATACTGCAAGTCTACAACGTACCAACCATAATTTTTTTGAAAGGCATGTACGTACGTACCATCCTTAAGGCCATCCATAGCGCCTTACTTAACCCAAATCAATCCAAATGTCACATCAGCTGTCAATCAGCCTTTTTTTTTACTTTTTTCTTCCCAACCCAAAACCTAAGTAGCACCCAACCCCTAACCCAAATCAACCCAATCGTTAAGAAAAAAAAGGAAAATGTTGCTCTCGGTTTGGCGGACCCGATGTGGAGGAGGGGGCGAACCCGAGACCCCCGTAAGGGTGTTCCCAAGCGAACCCAAAGGAACCCAAACCTCCTCCCGAAGGCGCTACAAATGGCTTAATTAATGAGCTAATGAGCTATATAGCATAGTACATTGATTCATTATATACATTTTTTTTCCCGAAAAGTGGTAACAGCCCGCCATCTTGTCAATATCTTCCATTGTACTCTGCTCCTTCACATATATTAACTCTCAAATTCATTCACCTCTCACCCTCTTTCTTTTATCATTCCCTGATAATATTACGAAGATAATAGTATTATGCTATGAATATAGTCTTTTCCGGTCCAAATTAATCTAAATATCACATCACCTATCATATTATTTTTTCTTTTTTTTTCTCTCTTACTCAAATTAACCTAAAACCCCAAGAAGCACTAATCCCACATCAACCCAATATTTTTTTCACTTTTTTTAAAATTTATTTAATTATACATTTGTATATTAAGCAAAAAAATATTTAAACAATTCTAAAAAAATTAAAATATAGCGAATCATATAAATAAAAATTTCATTAATAATAAATAATAATAATAATAAAAATATATTATATTCATCCCAACCGTATAATTCTCCAAATTTTTTTGGCCAAAGGATCCTTTAAAATAATACCCACAACGTAATCATGCGTGCTAATGTCAAACTCGAAGTCTTTGTCGATTGTTGTTATTATTGTAGTTCGATCTCTTTTTGGTTGACCAACAACACCTTTTCCTTGACTTCAAGTTTATTCATTCTATAAGTTATATTTTGATCTACATACTGGTTGTACGTAGATATTTGGTCCACCAACGTATCATAGCTTTGGATCGGTTGTACGCAGGTATTTCTTGTAGTCATCATTGAGATTAAAGTTAATGTTTGCATCGGATGATCATGGGGTCAGTGAGTTTTGGCTCGAAGACGTTTTATTACGTTTTATGGGTCGGAAAGAATGAGAGGTCATCGGTTGTACTTTGCACCACTTTGGACAATTTTTGAGGACGCTCCACGCTTTTTCATGGGTGAAAGCAGTCCCCTTGTTATCCTCCCGATAATGGTAGTGCGCCAAACTTAGAATATCGGCTTCATCAAAGACCGTCACGTCTTGTATTTATTAGGTTGTTGTAGATGCTAGAGAAAAATGTTATTTTTTGTTTAGGTCTTTAAACTTGGAGGTCACTTGATGAACATTTCAATATGTTCCACGTTGCATTTGAGTGTAAAACAAAATCTCGACTCTTCTCCAAAAACTATCTACACGTATATAATAAAAATGGTAATAATAATAATATATAGTAATAACATGTATAATAGTAATATATAGTAATAATATGTATAAAAATTATACCACCCGTTTGCGCATTTCCGACAACGAGGTCCTAGGAAACGTTAGCCAAAGCTTGAGCTTGAACCAACGTCTTCCTCGACCGTCCATTTATTCCCTTTTGCTCGACCGTCAAATTTTTTCTTTTCCGTTTGTGGTGTTGGGATTTCTTCTTGGGTTGGGTTAGATTGTTCGGTTGAAATGGATTGGGTGTCTCTGGTTGTTGAATTTCCGGCACATAGTCAATGTCATCGGCGTCATCTCGAATCCGGTTTCTAGATTGATAAGACGGGTTTGGAAGATTGAATGGTGCCGGAACAAAATCCGCTTGTAACATCCCTTAGTACATCAATGGGGAGGGATGTAACGTTGTTGCGTAAATTGTTGGAATGCGGATGAAGATTTGTGTTGCGGGTTGTAACCTTGTTGAGAAAATTGTTGAAACCTGAGCGGAAAACCAGATGATGTTGGTGTGTTTGAATCCGTGTTTCGACCGCGGTTGCGACGTGAATCCATGTTGAATTCTTTTAAAGTGTGGTAGTGTATTTTTATAGAGAAGATGTTGGAAGATTGAAAGAATTTTAGATGAAAAGTGTTGAGGTAAGGTTAGGTATTTATAAAAGAATTTAATATATATGTATGGGGGAGGGTTCAAACGAGAACTGTTTTTCGTACAATAACTGCGAGAACCAATCTTGGCCGTTCATTTTGGATAATGGAATTCATGGATGAAGAGCGTGGGGGGATTGATGTAACACCGCCTTTGAAACCTTAAAAATCAGTTAAAATTCGAGTTTTCAAACTGCATGGGTCCGTTTGTAAATTGAATGTTTACCTGTTAGTTATCCTAACCGAATTTCAAAAACAAAGCAGCGGAATTTTCAAAAATAATAAACAAACCCAAGCCTATTAAACTATTACAATTTAAACACGTGTTTGGCGTATATACAAATATACAAAACAAAACTTGCCAAACACGACTACCGGTGTTACTTTAAACTAAACCGACCATTGTATATATATTATATACCCAAAAGCAGTGTTCCTCAAAGCCCGTACAAAAGCATAGGGTTCCCGTCTCACCAGGCCTGCCTATACTCTGTCTGAAAAAGGGAAACAACAACAGGATTAGCTATATAAAATAGCTAGTGAATACAGAAAAGTATAAGTGCAATAATAGCAAGTCATGAATCAAATATGAGCATACAATGCTATCCTAACAATTAGCGGTAATGCTGACATGTCCAGCAGTACTATATCTTGCCAGATAGCTAGTCCGGCTCAATAACAACCACCGGGGGAATCATACACTGCCAACCGTGCTGGTATCATCACGTAAGTGATTTCACCTGCTCGTTAAGGAGCCAAAGGCTCATTAGGCTTAGCCAGTTAAGGCAATCACCCCACATATCTAAGGAATGGCACTCGAGTACCATTGATCCCAAACTGTCGCCCGAAGGCCTCATAGGATCCAGCCGAAGCTGACCTTAATCACAAATATGTCCGGACATTCACATAGCTCATCATTATCTCAGAAAAGAGATCATAGCATGCATGCTTTCACATATGAAATCATATATATCCAGATATCTCAATTAATATGCATATATTTAAATACATGCCAAATATATCATACTTCATGTCAATAACTTGTTTCTAAGCTTATATATATAAATATACAAGTCTTATTTGCATATAACTAACATACCGTGTTCATTTAAACAATTAGCATTCAAAAACTTCCTTTATTGAATTCATACAAGTCGGTACTCACCTTGGTGTCCAAATATAACACAAGTATGTGTTTGTCCTTCCTTGGTGCTTAATTACCTATCGTTTACATATAATTCCATTTAGATCACCATATATATATATATATATATTAATACTAGTGTTATTATTTCTAAATGTGTCTAAACTAGTAAAAGTGGTTAAACTAACCCAAATAGCCTAAAATTGGTCAAAAGTGATACAAGAACATTTCTTATGCTTAAACCATTGAAAGAAAACAGCTTCATGTTTGCTGCAGCACATGTCGCGCCGCGACATTAGGGTGTCACGCCACTACGCAGCTTCAGAGCTGCGAGAATGAGTCCCTGCAGCAGCTGTTTTCCATTCCAATCCCAACTTTAACTCATTCTTAATTAGTTCCAAGTTATGTACTAAGTTTGGGACATCAAATGGAGTCTATTAACATTAACATAACATATTTTAACATAAGATTCAAGGTTGAATCATCAATTCTCCATTTTTGACCCATTTGGTCAAATTCTTGAATTACAACAAAGATAGCAACTTTAATTACTAAAATCATTTCCAATCAACTCCTAGATGATCCTAGAACATATTACAATCCAAAAATCTAAGCTTGATTTACTAAATTCGTTTTACCCATTTTTAACCTAAAATCCAAAAATGAAGAACAAGGAAGAAGAAACTTACTAGGGATGAAGATGATGATGATTTGAAGCTTATGAACAGATTAGAAGCAAGATTTGAACTCAACTCTTTGATTCAATCCAGTTTCTTGTTGATCTTCACTTGGAATGGCTTCAAGAAAACAAAGGAAGAAGAAAACGTGAGTGTGTGTGTGTGTTTCGTGGTGTGTGTGTGTGTGTGTTTTTGTCTGATGTGGAGGCTTAAAAACCGACCTTGGGTTTTTGAGTTATCCACAAGGGGTATTTTGTTCCCCTTTTCAACATACAACACGACACCCGAGTAACCGTTTCAACTAACGAGGATATTTTTGGAAACCTCGTTTGAAACCAGTTATTATTTTATAATTCTTTTCTATTTTTATTACTATTTTTAATTCCACATTTAACTGACCAATAGCTATTTTCTATTAATTCTAATAAGTATATTCTTATTTAATTCATTTAAATAATTTCACGTACCAAATGGAGCACGCGAATAGGCCCTATTTGAGGATGTTACAATTGAGTGTGGCAGGGTGTATGTAAGGAATTCATGGGTGGACAATCCAATTGAAGGAGGGGGAATTGGATAGCTAAGATTGGTTCTCGCAGTTCTCGTACGAAAAACAGTTCTCGTTTGAACTTTTGTCTGTATGTGTATATATAAATGGCTATATTACCGTTGGGGTATTTTATTTATTTTACTAATCTAGCCTTTGCACACAAATAATAAAAAAAACTTTGGGTTGGCTCGGGTGGCTCGAACCATTTGTGGAACCCGATGGGGCTAGGTAGCGATGTTCCCGAAGAAACATGAGTTACCCGAAGGCAACCGGAGCCCTTCAGCTCATGCTATACGACCGACCTAACAACCAAAGACCTTGATGTGCATTATTGAGGAACAAATGCTTCCACATGTAGGCCAACAAAACACTAGCTACAATCAAAGACATAAATATATGATATAATCTGAATTTGATCTAAGTGGGCCCTTGGTTTATTTATTTTACGGATTAAATTACGGCTTTAATTAATATTAGAGTTAGTTTTTATTTTATATATATATATAAAATATGTGTTGAGGAGGATAGTGTGAGAGTTTTATCTTTTTCATCTTCTTGTGAGGTACGATGATTTACGCATAATGAGATATTTAGTTTTTGGTTCTCAAACCATGAATTTAGTTGTAGCTTTTTTTTGTTTTACGTATGTTTATGTTAAGTTTTATTATATGCGTTCTTGTAACCTCTTCATATTTTTCCTATACAGTGATATCATCTCCTATGCCAGTGGTTTTTTCTCCCAAAGAGTTTCCACATTAAATCTCGGTGTTCTTGTTTTCTATTATTTATTCGTATTTCGTTTTTATGTGATTTAATATATTTATTTTACAAGTGGTATCAAAGCCACACGTAGTTTTCTAATAACCCTTTTCCAATTTACTAGGGTTTTATATTGATATGGTTACTTTAAAATACGATCTTTTGATGTTGGACCGAGATACAAAATTTTCTTTATGACAAATGAAGATGCGAGAGATATTGGTTCAAATGGATCTTGATGATGCGCTATTAGGTATGAAAGATGTATGTGGTTTGATCAGATGAGGAGAAAGAAAGAAAAGATTGTAAGACTCTCTCTCATATTCATCTCCATTTTCTAATAATATTTTGCAAGAAGTTTTAAAAGAAAAGACCGATACTTTTTTGTGGTTGAAGTTAGAACAAAATTGTATAACCAAATATTAATTTAACTAGTAAGATGCACCTTAAACAAAAATTATTTTCTCATCAGTTGCAAGGTGGATATATGCTTAATCATCTTTCGGTTTTCTCATCAGTTTCTACTAGAGGTTTAAGTTCTCAAGTAGAGAATGAGTTCTCAAGCAGAGATTCAATCGGTTCAGAGCAAAAACTCAAAAATTAGAGGCTTATCAAACACTAGAGGTTCCGGCCAACTCATGCAAATATTGCAAAAGAGATGGTCATGATATCTCTGAATGCTATAAATTGAAGAACAAGGAGAAAAGAGCCGCTAAAATAATTCACAATCTAATCAGGGTGGTGAATTGAAAGCTTCTTGTATTGTTGAAGAAAACTTTTATGGAGAGGTTTTGATCGCTGATGTTCCCACAGCTAAGTTTGAGCTTTGCTCTAGCTTGGTTGATATAACAATATAATTTTAATGGATTGTTGGCACATGATAATTTTTTATGATAAGGAATTCAATGAATGTTTATCTTGTTATTAGCTATAAGTGCGGATTTGTCTTAAGATCAAAATTGTTGGGTATAATCTGAATTTGGCTAAGTGAACCTTTCCACCATTTACTTCATGAATTGAATCAGGAATCTAATTATTATTAGGGTTAGTTTTTTATTTTATATAAAATATATATACATATAATATATATATATAGGGAGCGGTTCAAACAATAACTATTTTTCGTACTAGAACTGCGAGAACCATTTCTGACCAATCATTTAATTTCCTGTCTTTTTTTATTTATTTTAAATGGGAAAGGGTAGTATGGACATTTTTACATTACCCCTATTTTCTAAAACTAATATATCTCTCAAATGGAAAGGTGTTAAATTACGAAATCTATACCAAATTAACGAGAAAATTGTGCTCTTTAATTTGATACCGATCTTGCTATATTTATTGAAAAAAAAAATTCATTTTTGCTGGTTTTTTTTTCTTACACAACTCTCGATATATGCACATGTGCAAAATTTGCAAATGTGCATATCTACATTTGTGCTGAAAAAAACTAAGTGAATTTGTGCATTTGCAAAAGTGCATATATTTGCACATATGCAAATTTGCACACGTGCAAATGTCGACTGTACTAAAAAAAACCCAGCAAATATTAAAAAAAATCGAAAAAATATAGCTAGATCGGTCTCAAATTAAAGAGCATAATTTTCTCGTTAATTTGGTATAGTTTTCATAATTTAACACCTTTCCATTCGAGAGATATATTAGTTTAGAAAAAAGTGGGGGTAATGTGAAAATGTCCAAATTACCCTTAATTAATTAATATGTTTGATTAGTTTAAGGTTATCCATTAACAACTCTATAATCTTGACCATCCATCTTTTTGATCAACGGCTATAATTAGTTCTCGCAGTTCTCGTACGAAAAACAGTTCTTGTTTGAACCGTCCCATATACATATATATATATATATATATATATATATATATATATATATATATATATATATAGGGATGAGATCAAATAAAAAGAAACTTAAAGTAAAAAGTGTAAGAGGGATGATTATTTGATCATTTTTTGGTGAATACATCAACTGATAATTGTTAGTTCATCATCTTTATTGATTAAAACTAGTTTTTTATTGATTTCTTTTTAATGAATCCAACATATTCATCACTTTTTAGATGAAAGCATTTTGTTCATCAACAAACTATTCCAAAATTTTTGTTTCAAAATCTACATTTGAAAATCTCTTTTGCTCTGTAAAAAGTGATGAATATGTTGGATTCATCAAAAATAAATTGATGAAGACCTAATTTTAATCAATAACAGACTATTCTCAAAGTATTATAGATCATCAAAAGTTACAAATGTTCTTTGTTATATATTTAACCATTAAAAGATATTAATCTCTTTCAAATCATTAGATCTCTAAAACTACGATTTAAAGATTACAGATAAGATGATGAATTTATTCTCTAAAAAACATAACTTAGACAAAGATGTTAATGAAGAAATTGATTTACATATGAATTCTGTTGAAGTTCATATATCAGATATAGAACAAAGTTTGTCCAATTGGACTATTCCAAAGCAAAGTTTTAATACAATATATAAAATTGGAACTTTTAACTTTCTACAAGGGTATTCAATCAAAGCATCTGAACAAACAGTATCAATTAATAAAGAATACGATAATCTACATCTATTATCCAAATCTGCTATTATTCAACACAGAAAGAAATATAAATATTTACATGTTGGTTTAGTACAAGTAGCAGTTAAACCACTATTCAGATTAGAAATAGATGCTCAAGTCCTTTTAATATTAAGAGATGCAAGACATACTAATTTTCAAAATTCAATTTTAGCTATGACAGAAACTAATATTTCAAATGGTCCCATATATTTTAATTGTTACCCAAACTTTTCAGTAGGACTATTTGATCCCAACATTCTTGATACTCTAATTTTAACAATTAAAACAAAAAATTTAGAATTTAAAGAAGAAACAAAAGCTATTTCAATCATATACAGAATTTGTTACAAAACTATGACTTCAACAATAGAACCTAGGACTAAGATAGCTAGTCCAAAAAATGAAACTGTAATCTACAAGATATTAATCTACTCAAACCAATTGGAGAGTCTAGTAGAACATCTAGTATTATAGAACATGAAGATGGATCTGTAGATGTTAGTTTTGAAAATAGTTAAACCATTCCCTCAAGATTATCCACAGGATCTATTAATAGTACAACTAACTCTAAAAATCCTCTTATCAGAAAATCAAAATCATTAAGATATGTAGACTTTAATAAAATATTCCACAACCTATTTATCATGAAGATAAACAAAGTGAATCTGAAGGATATAGTCCAACTCAATCAGATATATTATCAGAAATTAATAATTTTAAAAATCAGACATGAGTAATAAGACTCAAGCTTTATGTAATAATAATATTCAAAAAATACTTGCAATTAAAAAATATTGCGAAATTATTAACATCAATAATATTGAACTTTTAAAAATTAAAAATGAAGAAAATCAAATAATAAAAAGCTCTAAAGAACCAATGAATATTCAATGGGATCAACCTAAAGACTTAACAAATATTCAATGGATACAATTAGCAAATCTTAAGATAAGAAGTAATCAAATACAGCAAAGAACAGAATTAATATTTACATGGATCAAACAAACGAAATCAGAATTAGTTATTTGCTAATGAGTCCATTTTTAGAAAATCTTAAAAAAGAAATAAAATATACTACATCCCGAATTAATCAATTAGATAGAGACATAAAAATATTAACAGATGAATTAAGAACGCGTAAAAACATATATAATAAAGTAGCACATTTTAGAACACTAAATATGCTTAAAAACATTCGTGTAACACTAATTATAAAACTCGAAAAACTAAAAAATCAAGTTTTCTAATAGTTTGTTAAAATGACCAACACAGTTAATATGGAATATTTCATAAATGAATTCTATGCAGATCATAACAGAGAAAAAAGAACGCATTATTATAACATTGTTAATAATAACAAACAAGAATTAATACATCAACTCTCCTGGAGAAATTTCATTAATCAAAACAACATTCATATAACATTTTTTGAATGGTATGAAATATATTGCAAACAAAATAATATTTCGAATCCCTTTTTAAATATATATGAATCCCCAAAAATAACGCAAGAATACCTAGATATAACTAAAGACGAAAAAATAATAGCTATACATCCTCCAAAAACTCGTATATTAATCCAGAACAACATATTAGCTACACCATTCACCACAGTTAATGAAACAATAACCAAAGAAGAATTAACTAAACAAATTGTATATCAAAATAATTATACTAATGAAATACTAAATACCATGAGTCAACAATTAAACAGACTCGAAAATAACGAAAACAATATCAACATTAAAGGTAATAATAATACAATAAAATATGAAGATAAACCAATCTTTACACCCCAACAAATAGATTCAACAATAAATTTAGGGTATAATAAAAAACTGGTTAATGAATTAGAACAAAAACTTAGTGAAATAAAAATTAATGTAATAAATCAATCTATAGACTCTGAAGACGAATACACATATAATAATAATGAGAATAAAATATCCCAACTTCAAGAACAATTCTCAAACAATATCAACAAACTTAGAAATACAAATACAAAAACATATAACAGGCCAACCACTTTAAACTTTTACCCAAGACCAACTTTTCCAGATATTCAATTTGAAGATAGAGAATTTGCAGGATTAAGAAGTGCATATGATGGTTCTTCTGTCTATGAATGGAATATAGATGGATTAACAGAGCATCAAATTTTAAACATGCTTCAAGAAATGAATATGGCTGCCAATGCTTATTCAATAAGAGGAAATAATCAAAGAAAAATAGCTGATCTACTAACTTCTGGGTTTACTGTTAATATAAAAGGATGGTGGGATTCATACCTAACTAGTGAGGAAAGAGAGTTTATTCTTACTGCAAAAAAATCAATCATAAAGCAAGAGAATAATGAAACTACAACTACTCAAGAAGATGATATTATAAACACACTTATATTTGTAATAGTAAAACATTTTATAGGAGATCCAACTATATTTCAAGAAAAAAGTGCAGAGATATTACTCAATCTTACTTGTAGAAAACTTCAAGATTTTAGATGGTATAAAGATATGTTCCTAACCAAAGTAATGTTAAGATCAGATTGTAAAGAAGCCTATTGGAAAGAGAGATTTATTGCAGGACTACCAAACTTGTTTGCTGAAAAAATTAGAAATAATTTAAGGGAAAAATATAATAATCAAATACCATATGCTCAGAACTTACCTATGGAGAAATAATTAGTCATGTCAATAAGAAAGGATTATCCATATGCTCAGATTTAAAGTTTAAAGCCAAACTTAAAAAAGATAAGATTACTAGTGATAAGTGAAATAATGGCAAGCAATATTAACAATGGCAAGCAATATTAACAAGAAATAGATTTATGATAAATTACCTTCTTTGATTAAACAATCTTGATTACACTTGTCTTTACGACAATCTTGACATACATCTGGAAATATGAATAATTGGAAATCTAAAGACTTGGAACATCTGGTAGTAGAGAATTTGAGAGAGGGTTTTGAGGATTTTGGGTGTGGCATATCATGTTTTAGAGTAGAGTGAGAAGTGGTGTCTTTTACTAAATCTTCCTTCTCCTTTTATAGACATCTAGGATAATTGTAGTTTGAAGATATCCGGTTATGAACTTCAAACTCATTCTTCATTTTGCTTAATTCCTTTTGTCTTCTTATTATTGAATAGTAAGCATCTTTTGAAAAGTTGTTTGTCATGACTTGATAATGGAGCATCTTTTCTTTTAAAAAGCTTCTTGATTGAACATGCTTTTGTCTTGGCATAACATGCTTCTTGTCTTGTCATGTTTTAGCATCTTTACCCCGTCTTTATTCTTTATGTCTTCATGAACCTATTTGATAAACTTTTTATTTGAATAATAAATTCTTTTGAAATACCAAAAATGTATTTCAAATATTTGAATAATATAATTTTGAATAATTAAAAGAATTTGTCTACAAAGACAAATCACCAAACTCACACAACACAGTTACATTGAAAATGTTTATTTTGAATACATCATGAAGTATTAATCATAAAGACTAAATTCTGCATTTAGATCTTGAGCCTCTTGAATAGAAGATTCATGGTTTGAATAGAACTTGTGGGAGAACTTTGCTTTATTTCTTGAATCAGTCTTCGAATTTCTTCTTTTGAATCTGCAGTCATAAATTGTTTGATATGTTCTTCTTCATCTTCTGGACTTGGAGGTGGAGCAATAGAAGTTGTTGCTCCAAAATTAATTGAATAATAGTTTGATACTCCTTGAATAGTCATTTTTTCAAGCTGTTCGGTGGGAAGTTTATCCCACCATTTAACTCTTACTGTCCTTTGTAGTAACGGTAGGGATGTTCCATTACCAGGAACAATCATGAAGGTCCATGAAATCATCCGTGGGATTTTGAATAAAATGGTAAACTGTAGTATGTATTCAAAGTCGGGAATATCTTGAACAAATATTTCTTTAAATTTGATAAATCCTTCCTTAACACGTTCTGGGAAAGTGTCAACAATATTTCCTAAAAACTTGAACCATTTGATAAACCATCTTGGATAATTGTGGTCAAAATTTTTATCTAAGAAGATGAACCATGAATGGGAATAGCTTCTTAGATAAAGGAAATTGAACCAGGCATCTTGATAGTCATAATAGTTATAAGAAGGATGTTGGGGAAAGTTTGAAAGAGTTTTATTGGTGTGTGGTCGAGTCTTCCATTCTTGAATAGACATAATATGAAATAATTGAGCTTTGCTAAAGTCTATTTGGAGGGGGTTTGACGGGCTACGATTATGAATAACTTTGATAGATCCTGTATCTATTAAGATGGCTTGATAGTAATCACGTGTTTTTTGAGTATCATTGATAAATAGAGAATCTTTTGGGAAAAGAAAATCTGTTAGGATATGAAAGCCTTTAGCTTGTAGTTCTAACTCATAATCTTCTAGTATCTTAACTATTTGAAAATTTGGGTTGAGAATATAAGAGCTGTTTTTTGGTTTTGATGATGGAGAAGGTATAACTGGCTTTGAGAAAGGAGAGATGGTAGCGTCTTTTTGAGGAGTAATTGGAGAAGATATTGAAGAATGTTGGGGAATGTTTGATGATCTTGTTAGAATGGTAACAGGTGTGTTGACTAAAGATGAGTATGATGGGTATCTTTTTTGAGGAGTAATTGGAGCAAATCTATTTTGAGTAGGAATGATGGAAGAACTTCCACCTGTAAATGGGGAGAGAACTAATTTTTTCTTTTGATCAGATGTTTGAGTAGGATTTTGAGAAGTCATTTGCCTTGTAAAAATTCTCTCGATAAGAAATCTGGTAAAGAGTTATCTTTACCTTTGATAAATTTTATTTGAAAATCAAAATTACTTAGCAAGGCTTGTCATCTTGCAAAAATTTGTTTAGATATTATATTTTTTATATCATTTTCTAAAATTGGTTTAGCTGATTGACAATCAACTCTTAGTAAAAAGGGTTTCATATATAAATCATCTTCGAATTTATTGATATACAAAACAATGCTTAAAACTTCTTTTTTGACAGTTGAATAATTTTTTTGAGTTTCATTCCAAGCACCAGAGTAATATCTTACTAGTTCTTCTTTTGTTTGATCATTAGTCTTTTGCTTAAGTATTCCTCCAAATCCTAGGTTACTAGCATCTGTTTCAACAATTATTTTTGCATTTGGTTAGGGAATATTAAGACATGGTAAGTATTTGATTTTTTGTTTAATTTCTTTAACTACATTAGTATGTTCTTGAGTCCATGGCTCAGGGTTTTTCTTAAGTCTTCTGTATAAAGGTTTACATATTGTTCCTAGATCTTGGAAAAAATCATGAACATAGTTTAAACATCCTAGAAATCTTTGGAGTTGAGTTTTGTCTTTAATCTCATCAGGAAATTTATTAGCAAATTCTAGGCTTCTTTGAATAGGTTTAATGGTTCCTTTGATGATCTCATGACCTAAGAATCTAATGTGTGTTTGAAAAAGACTCATTTTTGAAGAAGAGACAACTAATCCATTTTTATAGATTAATTCATAAAAAATGTTTAAATGTTTAAAATGTTGGTCAATAGATTTTGAAAAGATTAGTACATCATCTATATAAACAATTACAAAATCACTTATAGGAACTATGATATCGTTCATAATATTTTAAAATTCTGAAGGAACATTTTTTAATCCAAAGGGCATAACATTCCATTCGTAATGGCCGAAGGGTACATTAAATCCAGTTTTGTATTTATCTTGTTCATGAATCTGTATTTGCCAAAATCCAGATTTCATATCAAATTTTGAAAAGATATTTGAATCATATAATCTTTTTAATAAATCTCTTTTATTAGGAATTGGATATCTTATCCATTCTAAAACTTTGTTTAAGGGTTTATAGTTAATTACAAGTCTAGGAGATCCTCTTTCAAGTTCAGCTGCATTCATAATGTAAAAGGCTGAACAGGACCAAGGAGACTTAGATGATCTTATAAGTTTCTTACTTAGTAATTCTTGAATTTCTTGTTTGCAATGTTCTTTGTAATTCAGAGGACATATGAATAGCTCTTGATTTTGAAGGTATATCTTTCTCATCAAAGTTTTTTATGTATGGTAATTTGACTATATGTTGTTTTCTGTTCCAAAAAGCATTAGGAATATTAGAACATACGTATTTTTCGAATTTTTCTTTGATTTGTTTAATTTTACTTTGAGTTATTCTTTCTTGTAATTGATCAGGAATCTTTAAACTACTTATTTCACTTATTAAATATTTTGCTTGGTTAACTTTATTATTTAAATTATTTAATTCTGAAAAGGCAATTGGATTAGTGAATTCAAATGTTATTTCTTTATTTAAAACTTTAGTACTTATTCCTGTTTCATTAATAGTAAAGGGATATAATTGTGAAATGAATGGCGTTCCTAATATTAGAGTGGAAGTTAAGTTTTTTGCAAGAATTAGAGAAGTCTTATAACAATAATCATTATTACATATATGAACATTTGTAACTTTGTATTTAACATTTAGAGAAGATCCGCTAGCTGTTGACAAACGACTAGCAGTTTTTTCATAATATTTTGTTGGAATGATTCCTTCTTGAATGCAATTCATATCTGCCCCACTATCTATTAATGCTAAAACTGTTATCTTAAATTCATTTGCTACACAAAGATGTATATAAGTATTCCATCTTTGATAGGATATATTTTTTGGAATTTTTATTTGATCTGAACTTGTATTGATGATTTTGTTTACATTATTTTCGTTTTCAGTAATAATATCTTTACCCTTTTCTACTTTTGATAATCTTTCTTTGATTGATCTTATTTCTGTTTTTACAGTTTTTAATTCTTCTTGTAGGTCTTGAACTGTTATTATAGTTTTTGGTTTAGAAAATCTTTCATATATTTCTTGTATATTAAAGGGATTATTATTATGTGATGTTTCTGTAATCGATTCAGTATTTTTGTTATAATTAAGAAATTTATCTATGAGTTGGGTTTTTATGATTTTATCTAGAATTTTATCTATTAGTTCAAAAAAGTCCCTATCTTTATCTGAGATAACATTTATTGTTTTATTACAAATACAATTTCCTAAACATTCGCAATTTGATTCATAATCAGTTTCATCTGATGAATAACTTTGTAAAACATTTAGATCATTATTATCATAGTCTGATATACTTGATTCTGAATCGTCATTTTCATTAAGAAATAGCTTACTTATCTGTATCTTTAATTGATCAGAGATATCTAGCTCATTTATAGTTTTCTTGACATAACAATTTTTTGCCATATGACCAGCCTTTCCACACTTATAACAGATAATAATGTCTCTTTGATTACCCTTCGAGCTTGGTTTTTTAAACCTTTTATAATTTTTTCTGTTATCGTTATGTTTTTCTGTATTATTTGTCTTTGGTGTATATCTTTTGCTAAAAAAGCGTCTTTTATGAAATTGTTTTTTAGGTTTAGAAGAAGAAGAAGGTTTGGAAATAGGTTGAAAACCATATTGTTGACAGAAATCTCCTAATTCAGATTTACTTGTAATCTTATCTTTTTTAAGTTTGGCTTTAAACTTTAAATCTGAGCATATGGATAATCCTTCCTTATTGACATGACTAATTATTTCTCCATAGGTAAGTTCCTTATAGGGTATTTGATTATTATATTTTTCCCTTAAATTATTTCTAATTTTTTCAGCAAACAAGTTTGGTAGTCCTGCAATAAATCTCTCTTTCCAATAGGCTTCTTTACAATCTGATCTTAACATTACTTTGGTTATGAACATATCTTTATACCATCTAAAATCTTGAAGTTTTCTACAAGTAAGATTAAGTAATATCTCTGCACTTTTTTCTTGAAATATAGTTGGATCTCCTATAAAATGTTTTACTATTACAAATATAAGTGTGTTTATAATATCATCTTCTTGAGTAGTTGTAGTTTCATTATTCTCTTGCTTTATTATTGATTTTTTTGCAGTAAGAATAAACTCTCTTTCCTCACTAGTTAGGTATGAATCCCACCATCCTTTTATATTACCAGTAAACCCAGAAGTTAGTAGATCAGCTATTTTTCTTTGATTATTTCCTCTTATTGAATAAGCATTGGCAGCCATATTCATTTCTTGAAGCATGTTTAAAATTTGATGCTCTGTTAATCCATCTATATTCCATTCATAGACAGAAGAACCATCATATGCACTTCTTAATCCTGCAAATTCTCTATCTTCAAATTGAATATCTGGAAAAGTTGGTCTTGGGTAAAAGTTTAAAGTGGTTGGCCTGTTATATGTTTTTGTATTTGTATTTCTAAGTTTGTTGATATTGTTTGAGAATTGTTCTTGAAGTTGGGATATTTTATTCTCATTATTATTATATGTGTATTCGTCTTCAGAGTCTGTATATTGATTTATTACATTAATTTTTATTTAACTAAGTTTTTGTTCTAATTCATTAACCAGTTTTTTATTATACCCTAAATTTATTGTTGAATCTATTTGTTGGGCTGTAAAGATTGGTTTATCTTCATATTTTATTGTATTATTATTACCTTTAATGTTGATATTGTTTTCGTTATTTTCGAGTCTGTTTAATTGTTGACTCATGGTATTTAGTATTTCATTAGTATAATTATTTTGATATACAATTTATTTAGTTAATTCTTCTTTGGTTATTGTTTCATTAACTGTGGTGAATGGTATAGCTAATATGTTGTTCTGGATTAATATACGAGTTTTTGGAGGATGTATAGCTATTATTTTTTCGTCTTTAGTTATATCTAGGTATTCTTGCGTTATTTTTGGGGATTCATATATATTTAAAAAGGGATTCGAAATATTATTTTGTTTGCAATATATTTCATACCATTCAAAAAATGTTATATGAATGTTGTTTTGATTAATGAAATTTCTCCAGGAGAGTTGATGTATTAATTCTTGTTTGTTATTATTAACAATGTTATAATAATGCGTTCTTTTTTCTCTGTTATGATCTGCATAGAATTCATTTATGAGATATTCCATATTAACTGTGTTGGTCATTTTAATAAACTATTAGAAAACTTGATTTTTTAGTTGTTCGAGTTTTATAATTAGTGTTACACGAATGTTTTTAAGCATATTTAGTGTTCTAAAATGTGCTACTTTATTATATATGTTTTTACGCGTTCTTAATTCATCTGTTAATATTTTTATGTCTCTATCTAATTGATTAATTCGGGATGTAGTATATTTTATTTCTTTTTTAAGATTTTCTAAAAATGGACTCATTAGCAAATAACTAATTCTGATTTCGTTTGTTTGATCCATGTAAATATTAATTCTGTTCTTTGATGTATTTGATTACTTTTTATCTTAAGATTTGCTAATTGTATCCATTGAATATTTGCTAATTGAATATTCATTGGTTCTTTAGAGCTTTTTATTATCTGATTTTCTTCATTTTTAATTTTTAAAAGTTCAATATTATTGATGTTAATAATTTCCCAATATTTTTTAATTGCAAGTATTTTTTGAATATTATTATTACATAAAGCTTGAGTCTTATTACTCATGTCTGATTTTTAAAATTATTAATTTCTGATAATATATCTGATTGAGTTGGACTATATCCTTCAGATTCACTTTGTTTATCTTAATGATAAATAGGTTGTGGAATATTTTTATTAAAGTCTACATATATATATATATATATATATATATATATATATATATAGTGAAAGGTTCATTTGAGAATCATTTTTATTGCGAGAACCGCGAAAACAAATCTTAGCCATCCAATTCCCTCTCCTTCAATTAGATTGTCCACCCATGAATTCCTTACATGCATCCTGCCACACTCAATCCCCTACGCAATATATATATATATATACACATATGTTGGGGAGGCTACCGTGAGATATAATAATTAGAGAGAGAGTTTTTTTTCTTTTTATATATATACATAGGGGAGGGTTCATTTAAGAATCGTTTTTATTGCGAGAACCAATCTTAGCCGTTCATTTTGGATAATAAAATTCATGGATGAAGAATATGAAGGGATTAGGTGTGACAAGGTGCATGTAAGGAATTCATGGGTGGGCAATCCAATAGAAGGAGGGGGAATTGGACGGCTAAAATTGGTTTTCGTAATAAAAACGGTTCGCAAATAAACTTTTCACTATATACATATGTTGGGGAGGCTACGCAAAAAGAGTGATTTAGTCTTTGATTTTCAAACCATTCTTTGTTATTCTCAAGTTTAGGATAGCTTTGGATTACCTACTGAATTTATACTTGTTCATCACCACATTTGTATGTGATTTTAAGCAATTCAAGATGCAAAATTTTTGATATTACTAGTTTGGGTGAGTTAAATTATTTTCTTAGGCCGGAAAGATATGTGATGGATACAGTATTGAAGTTTAAAATGGTCTGATGTAAGTGTGCCTGCATACCTATGTAGAGCGGCGGAAAACTTTAATTTGAAGATGGTTACGGAGCTGCAGATGGAAACTTGTTTATTATCTGTGTTGGAATTATGTCTCGGTTTATGCATAAGCCATCTAAACACCACTTTGGAGCTGCCAAGCGTGTTCTACGTTACTTGCATGGCAAGTACAAAAGAAGTTTGGATATGGTTAAAGAAGACAAAGGAATTCAAGCTCAAGGGATATGCTGACAGCGATTGGGCTGGTTCAAGTGAAGATAGTAAAAGTACCCTAGGAAGTTGTTTTTACTTGGTTTAGCAGCTGTTTCTTGGAGATCAAAGAAACAAGCCATCTTCAACTGAGGTGGAGCGTGTAGCTGCAACCGCCGCAGCTTGTCAAGCTGTCTGGCTTAGAAGAATTTTAAGTGATCTGGAGCAAACTCGAGATGAAGCTACTTAAGTGTATTGTGACAACAAATCAGCAATGGTGCTTGCAAAAAAATCCATTACTCCACAACCGTACAAAGCACATAGATATCAAGCATCACTATATTCGAGAGCTAATATCAAACAGAGAAGCGAAACTTGTGAGGTGTAGAACTGAGGTCGCTGATCTGATGACTAAAAGTGTGCTACAGAAGAAACATGAAGCTTTCATAATTGAGTTAGGAATGTCCAAGCTTGAATGAAGGGGGAGTGTTGAGATAATTTCCTCCTTCAACCTTGTCAGTAGCAAATAAGTGAGGAGATTTTCTCTTCAATATTATTTTTGATTTTCTAGTTATTTCTTTCCTATTGTTGCTCTATAGGTGTAGACGTCAAGTTAGAATCTTTTTGTTGCTTTATTTTGCATATTTAATTAAGAGCCTCAATTCTCATTCAATAATATGCATATAAATCAGAAATATCATCCCATCATATTCATAATTAAGCTTGTGCTATGTTCTCAGTTTCTCACTTCTCCATCAACATAAGCATGCATGTCAAGCCACACTGACCACTAAGTTTCTCCTTTTTACTATCTCATGCTTCCATTATATTTTTGCCACACTACAGAAAACAGCATCAATATCACAGGTGCCTGAATTTCAGCCCATGTTTCCCATACAAACATACTTGATCTGCAAAATGTTAACATACCAACAATTTAGCGGAATGGTTTGTCTCAAGATCGATCAGCAAATAGAATATTTCAATTTTGCATAAAATATTTCTATACCCAGATGAATTAGCTTATATTTGTTAAAGTTATTGTTATCTTCTTTGTGAAATGACGTAAATATGGTGTGTGCAATATGTTGGTGCTACTTGTACTTACTTCAAGAAATTCATCCAATCCATATTTGGAACCTTCCCGTCCTAAACCAGATTGCTTAAAACCACCAAACGGGGTCATCTGTATGTATGTGATACAAACAAGCAATCAAACCATTGAATATAACAATCCTCTTGTTGACTTGTTTATGGAGAAAAAAATGGATATCATACCTCGGTAGTAAACATTTCATCATTTACTTCAACAATACCATATTCAAGAGCTTCAGACACACGCCACAACCGTTGACTACTGTTTGTGAATATGTAAGCAGCTAATCCTGCACAATTAATCAAATATATATATATATACTAGCATGTTACCAGCGCAATGCGGCGACGATACCTAATTCATTCTCAATAACATGTCCGTTTTTGGTAACGTAGGGTATGGTATACACACACTATGATGACGCCGAATAAATTCCATTTGCAGTATGTCCATTTTGTTTCCTTCTTTTCCATTTTACTTATTTATTTATTATCTATCAACTCTTTCGTTAATTTCTAAAATAACCTTTGAAAAACAATAAAATAAGAAAAAAACAATCTCTACTTATAAAATAAGATGATAAAAACATATCAATGACTTGGTGAATTGTGTTGATTTGAATGAGAAATTGTATAGGTATGAGATAATATATTAGTGGTTGGGTTAGTGTATTTTAAAAAATATAAATATATTTAAGACTATATTGGTAATTTTCTATTACTTAAAATTTAAGAGTTCAAGTAAAATAATATTAAATATATTATAAATTAAACTTTTTATTTTACATATATGAGTATTTATAAATTCAATTACATGTTATCAAGTTTATGAGTTTTAGTTATACGAATTTTCTAATACTTCAATTAAATTATTTGGTATATGATATAATATTTAAAATAATATTTCTATGGTGGTTTTTTTATTCAATTTTTAATTTGTGTAATATCTTATAGGTTGAATTTTAATTTATATTGAGTTGACATTTTTAAACATTATTTTTATAGAAAGTTTAGTTATTAAAATGGTATTCAATGGTTTCCTTTTAAGATTTAAATAAGGGGTAAGTTAGTAATATCAAATGACTTAAAATTTAAGAGAATAAGTCATTTAAGAGAGAGAGTGTTAAATGCTTTATATATTAGTATAGATGTGTGTGTGTATGTATCTTAATCTTTACAAACTAATCCATTCAAAGCTGGGGTGTAAATAAGGGGAAAATGTAAAAGAGCAGGCACCAAAAAACTATTGATTGTAAATAAGAACCTGAATTAGTGTCATTAGCAATCTGTATAGCTCCTTCTTCCGTTTTAAACCGTATAACAGGTGCAACTGGTCCAAAAATTTCCTGCCTGTAGCAATAAGGATCCAAGTACAAGTCAGATGTACATTCAAATTAGAAAGCCCATAGCTTGAAACCTAAAAACTGAGATAAACAAGGAAATTCTGATCGTATCTTAGTGATAACAATTAAAAAGGGTAGAATCGGTCAAAGATCGCATTAAGTGTATTCAGTTACTCACAACTGTCCAAAAAGTTTTATTTAGAAAAATAAGATTATTAAATTTTGGTGAGAAAACTAGTCTTTGTAATTGTGTTTAATATATCAACTATTTGCCAAATTCAAAGAAGGCGTTGACAAGACAAAAACATACTAGAAAGAAGTATCATATTACCTTGCTATGAGCATCTCAGTTCTGACATCAACTAGAATGGTGGGCTCATAAAAAGTCATGCCAAGGCTATGCCTCTTACCACCCACAAGAACTTTTGCTCCCTACAGTATATCAAACAATATTTTCACTTGTCACAAAAACTATACAAGTTCTGTTCTGCTGCAAGATATTTAAAATTGATATTCAAACCTTTGAGATAGCATCTTGCACTAATGATTCAACCTTCTGCACAGCAGCTTCATTGATAAGTGGTCCCTGCAAAAAGAATATCGAATATCAAATTTTCAGCTGATATTAAGGAAAATTGCAATTGCTTACACCAATTACAAACTGTAGACAATGAAAACACCATCAATTTTCAGGATATAGATGGAGCACTTGACTTTCTTTCTTTTTTCCATTTTTTTAACAATGCATGCTAACTGATTACCTGCGCCACACCTTCACTAAAACCATTGCCAACTTCAAGGCTCTGAAGAGCAGTTGAGAAGGCTTTTACAAATTTCTCATATATGCCTACAGAAATGGTAGTTGTCTTGTTAAACAAGAAAGACAAAATAGATGAAGGAATTTAGTTGCTTATTTATACCTTCTTGCACAAGTAGTCTATTTACGGATATGCATGCTTGTCCACAGTTACGAATTTTAGCTGCCAACTGAAATAGCAAAACGAATGACAAATTGATAGGCATCAAAAGCACTAAACATCATGGTTACTTACAAGGAGAATAACAATCAGATGGTAATGAAAGTAAATAGAAACTGACTTGGTGATGTTATACAGAGCTATTTAACCATGGTATACATATGGCTACTTAATTAAGAATATAGATGTTGGGATATGACTTGAAAGGCTTGGAAGATATTTGGAACAAGGTACAAAGGAGAGCTCGGCTTGCAACAATGACACACACTGTGGAGGTGTGCAATGGTGCTCGACGTGGAGCAGTTGGTTTTGGCCAGACACATTTTTGGTCTTTTGTGCGGGGGCTGTGATCTTTTAATTATAGTTAATTACTGTTTCCTAATTAAGATTAGGGCAACATTTATGTTTCTTGTTTGGTAATTAAGATTATATGTACATCATTCACAATCTCAGTTAATAAAGAAATCTATGTCCTGTCTGTGGACGTAGGTCGTGGCCCTAACGACCATACCACGTTATATCTTGTGTCGTGTTTCTTGTCTTGTTTGTTATACGCATTTTATTCTAACGCTTGTTTTAGGTGTCTCGATCCCTAACAATAGATAATTAGGACAAAAGTGTAGTTCACTTACACTCTGCTTTACGGCAACTTCCAAGTCTGCATCATCAAAGATTATGCATGGTGCATTACCACCAAGTTCAAGAGATACCTACACCAATCAAAGTTGTTTTTCTTCTTTTATCTTTAGTTTTCTAAATAATATCAAGGAATGCAAAAAAGTTTTGAAGGCACTAAGACATATATTTCAGTATACCTTTTTGACAGTTTCCGCAGCACCAGCCATCAATTTCTTTCCAACAGCTGTTGAACCGGTAAATGTTAGGTTCCTTATTTGCGGGCTCTCAAGTAGAGAATTTCCTATACTAGGAGCATCTCCCATGACCACATTCAAGACACCCTGTAATAGTTAGATTACATAAATGCTTTATAGGTTATGTGGTAAATGGGTTAAATGATATAAATAGAAAAATAAAAAATTAAAGCAAATTAACTGTTTCACATTATGCCTACATATCAACGGTGTAAATTTAAAACACATACCGGCGGGATTCCAGATTGAATGGCAAGCTCAGCTGCTGCTAAGGCTGTCAAGGGTGTTAGCTCAGAGGGCTTTATGACCACTGTACAACCACATGCAAGAGCAGGGCTCACCTGATAAAACAGAATTAAGCATTCTCATGTTAGCAAGAGGTGACAATATGGGTGGGTTGGGTAACGAGTGAAAGCAGGTCAGATTGACTTGACCCACAAACACTTTCGGGTGACTTTCAACCCATCTAACCCATTCCATTGACCCATTTGAAATATAACACAACCCAAGTAGACCCATTTATAACTAAAATGGACCAAAAGTTCCACTTTTAATATTATCAGATGTAAAAAAGTACCTTTCTAGTAATCATTGCCAAGGGGAAATTCCATGGAGTGATTGCACCAACCACTCCAACAGGCTGCAAAATTAGGGGAATCACAAGGTACTTCAGAAAGAACTGGTAATGTTATTCTCATAGAACTATGCAACAACTTATCCAAGGCATATTCTATAAAGATTTTGGTTTTCCATAAATAGTGATGGCAATGCAGAAAACATGTTCTGTTGGCTCATATAAAATCACCTGCTTTAGAACAAACAGACGTCGATCAGGCAGTGGTGATGGAATTATATCACCATAAATACGTTTTCCCTCCTCTGCAAAGAACTCAACAAAACTAGCCCCATATACAACCTGCAAGATGAAAAACGCAGATATGTGCCTGTCCTCCACCACATGAATTATGAAAATCATTATTCAAATGTGTTTTGCAGGCGATACCTCCATCATAGCTTCCTTTAGAGGTTTTCCTTGTTCCAAAGTTATAAGTTGTCCAAGTTCTTCTTCATGTGCAATTAGTAGATTATACCTTATAATATGTGGAAAAATACAGGCATCATGCAACAAGACTTATAAAGCATTTTATGTTCTGAAGAAGTAAGTAAACAACTTCAGATAGCAAGATTGAATACCATTTGCGTAGGCGACTACTCCTGTCAGCAGCAGTCAGCTTGCTCCAATCTATGCAGCAAAGACGATGTTAACAAAATCGTAATCATAACAAAAATCTTGTAAAACAGAATGTGATTAATTTAGATTCTAAGCAATTGAAGATCCATACGGCTAAAAGCATCATAGGCTGAAGAAATGGCATCTTTCGTTTCCCTCTCACCCATGCAAGCAACAGTAGCTATAACCTCACCAGTAGCAGGATTATTAACCTGCCACAAAGTGCAACCAACAAATTATTAACCTTAAACTCATAACCAGTCCCTAAATCCTCAAAAGATGACTGTATTACAAATTTCCATTGCAGATATATATCAGTAGAACATGCAAATGCAGATCTAATATAACCGCTAATTAGCAGATAGATGACTGTATCAGCTATATATGCATTTCTAGATTGATATCAGGAAATGAGAGTTTGAAGTTCAAACAATACCTCGAAGGTCTTTCCATCGTATGCATCAATCCATTGCCCGCCAACAAGACCTTTGGTTTGAAATAATCCGGAAGCCTTAAGCCGAGCGACAACGCTTTCTGTATCCATGCTGCTCATGATCTTCTGAATGATCCGATGAGTTTTACGAATTGAGTTGAGAAAAAAGTATATATGAATGATGAAGAATCGGTCGATGTAAACAAAGAACGATATGAGAGTCCACTGCACATGGACAATAGCAAGTAAGTTCACTGTACGTGTAACAATAGTGATGGTTATATGCATGGGGGAGGTGAAAAGCTGTCATCGCGTGCGGTGGGAGTAGTGAGGACTGAGGACCGAGGACTGAAGAGGCAGGTACCGAGACTCTAATTAATGTATCTTTTATTTATTTTTCTAAAGTTAAAAATAAAACGTCAACGTTATTTTATATATATATATATATATATATATATATATATATATATATAAGAAATGATTAAATATAGTATAATAATACGTCAATTTAACGAACTGTGTGTAAGATTTAAGTGAATGCACTACGGGTGTTTTGTAAGAAAAAAAATACGATTGACATGTTACAAGGCCAAGAGTATACTCTTCTCTAACCCAAATGTCACATCAGCTTTTTTTACATTTTCCATCCCAACTTAAATCAACCTAAAATTCAAATTGCACTCATCTCAAATCAATCCATATATTTTCTCTCTTCTACTCTCTCTACAAAACCAAAAAAAACCTCGGGTTACTCAAGTGCACGAAACCGAAAAAAGAAAAAGAAGTGGGGAACCCGAAATGGGTGTAGTGGTGTTCCCGAAGGAACCACAACCCAAATGAACCGGAAGGCATTTGGGAAGGGTGCTACGGGTGCCTTGACATGTGATTACATTGGATCCTTAAAAGCTTCCAAGATGATAAAACCTATAACTGACGTTATTAAATACTACGTCAGTATAACTAACCCATTGCTTAAGACCAATAATTCGGATTGGGGTCAAGTTATCGAGTTCAAGTTAGTTTCATGTCGGGCTTCAGGTCATATCACCTTTTTTTCGTGTCGGGTTCGGATCGTGCATGTTTCGTGCCGGACCATTTCGGCCAAATGTGCTCGGCGATTTCTTTTTTCGATTTACGTATACGGTTCTCAATTTCAATTTTTCCAATTTCTTGTTTGTTTTGATATAAACTTCGTAAATGATTTTCGCTTATATTCTAACTTCAATTTTTTATATTCGTTTCGATTGTATTCAAACTTTAAATTTGGTGTTTGTTTAGGTTTGGTTCGAATTTCGATTTTACTTTTTTATTCAACTTATATAAATGAATATAATAAAAAATATGATCTACTATCATTCTACAAAGTATCAATAATTTTATTAAACAACCAAATAATTTAAAATAATTCATTGTTAAATAGAATTATAAAACAAATTCAAAATACTAAAGTAACATAAATGAAAGTCATCAAATCTCAAAGTACCAAAACTATATAATCAAAATAACAAATACATAAATGATGTACTATTGTTTTAACTTTAAATTTTTATTGTTTATTTTAAGTTTTTAACGTTTAAGGATTGTGTATTTTTCCTTGGCGGGTTTTATTGTCCTAAAGTGTCATCCTTTAGTCTTTGTTTGAATTCACATTCCTCTTTTCAAAATTTAATTTTAAATGCTAAAGAAAATTTTATAATTTTAAAATTTTACCCTAAAAAGTTGTCGGGTTGACCCTAACCCGACCTATATATTTTTGTATCGATTTCCTGTCGACCCGCTTTTAATCCATTTCGGGTTCATGTCACTTTTTTCGTATTGGGTTTCGTGTCAACCCAAGAATTGCCCGTTTACCATCCAAAACAATTACAGTAATTAATAACACACATACTTATCATCACTAACCGTTACGTTAGCACCGATTTCTTTTTTATTTCACATTTCTATAAAAAATACATAAAATAAAATTAAACTAAATAAAATAAAATTACTAAAATTTCATTCCCCTAAAGTTAAAAGATTACGATACTAAAAATTAAAAAAAAGTACGACTATTACTAAAAATTAAAATGCTTAACTAGTACGGCGAAAACTAAAAATTACAAAAATTTAAAATATATATTATATTTTTCATGAATTTTTCGTTTCATTTCGAGTATGGTTTTCCGGCCATTCTCGTCCTCTACGCAGGCTGTTTAAAACGTCAACGTTAGTATATATATATATATATATATATATATATATATATATATATACTAGCATTATACCCGCGCAATGCTGCGACAGCAAATAGTTTTTGGTTTACAATATGTCGCTTTCAAGGATGTAATGATATGTTATTCGCGCGATTCAATGTCACGAAAAAGTTTTCTACAACAACATGTCCGTTTTTTTTTCAAATTTTCTTTTATTTACATTTAACTATTTTATTAATTTTAAAAATAAATTCTAAAAGACAATAAAATAAGAAAAAAGATTTATATTGATGAAATAAAGAATAGAGTTAATAAGATTTTAGAAATTATATTGATGTGGGTGGGTAGTTATGTTAGTATGAAAGAATATATTTTGAATAAAAAGTTAAAGTAAATTAGGAGAGAATAAAATAGTTAAAGATTAAGTGGATGAGATTAATTTAGATTAAATGAATGGTCAATATTTTATATTGATTGAATTTTAAGAAGTCTTAAAATTTAAGAAAAAAAGAGAGAATGTTAAATGGTTTATATAGTAGTGTATATATATATATTGGGGAAGGTTTATTTGAAAACGGTTTTTAATGTGAGAATCGCGATAACCAATCTTAGCCGTTCATTTTGAATAATGGAATTCATGGATGAAGAGCGTGGGGGGATTGAGTGGCAGGGTGCATGTAAAGAATTCATGGGTGGGCAATCCAATTGAAGGAGGGGGAATTTGACGGCTAAGATTGGTTCTCGCGGTTCTCGCAATAAAAACGGTTCTCAAATGAACTTTTCACTATATATATACATATATATATATATATCTATACTATAGGGGAGGGTTCAAACGAGAACTGCTTTTCGTACGAAAACTAATCTTGGCCGTTTATTTTGGATAATAAAATTCATGGATGAAGAGCGTGAGGGGTTGAGTGTGGCATGGTGCATGTAAGGAATTCATGGGTGCGCAATTCAATTGAGGGAGAGGAAATTGGATGGCTAAGATTGATTCTCGTGGTTCTCGTACAAAAAACAGTTCTCGTTTAAACTTTTGCCCTATACTATATTATAAAGCATTTAGGTAATTGAAATCTCTTAATTTTACGTAATTTGAAATTATTAATTTACCCCTTATAATAACTAAACCTTCCATAATAATTAATATTTAAAAAAGTCAAATCAATGCTAATTAATTTTCAACCTATATGATGTAACACCGGCATTTCGAGAACTTGATTTTTCTTTTTAAAACATTAGTTTATCTTTTTCAATTAAAAACTTGCAGCGGAAATAGAAAACACGTGGCAAATATATTACAATCAAAAGATGCCACATACAAGTTTGGTGTTACTATTACTTATCCGGTCGACCATTATTAGTTACAAACCAACATAATATCAGAGTTATTACAAACAAAGTGTTCCTTATATGAAATCAAACTACCCTCAGGGTCCCGAGCTCACTGAGGATCACCTGCACATGTGGAGTGTAGCATCTGTTAGCTATAATAGCTAGTGAGTACTCAAATAGGATGCGATCAACATAAATACATCACATATCATCAATCATGCTCAGATAGTTCTATCCTAGCATCTCGCGATGAGCTGGCGTAGTCAGGTGGTAACATATCTTGCAGGGGAGCTAACCCGGCTCAATGCACCAAACTGGGGTACCAGACACATCAACCGCTCCGGTGGGGGAGCTGTTAAGCGTCCACCGTTGTGTTTTGGAATCAACCGATTCCTCTGTTGTACAGCCGCAGCTATACCCGAAGAGGACAACTTTGTCCTTAAGTAGAACAACTTTGTTCTTGTAAGACAGCTTTGTCCAGGACAACTTTGTCCATAAGATCCGGATCAATCACAAACAAACAATTTGATTCAATCGAATCATCAATCAATGCGCGCATATATTCAATTATCGTTATAGTATACACCTAATCAAGTGCATACTACATTGTGTCAACATGGTATATTCTAGCATTATCATGCAATCCTACACTTAAACAAGTGCGTGTACAAATCAATAGTATACAATTCCGTGATCATTGTTAATATATGTTATAGATATATTAATTGTTATGTTATCAGACACTCACCTGTCGAGTTAGAATACTAAACGCTACTTTACAGAAGCTCCGGGATCAACTGCAGTACCTAAACAAACATCCCGTATATCAGTACAACCCGAATCAGCAAACTGTATGCTAGAACAGGGTCCTTTACGGCCACAAGCATGACTGCTTGCGCCCGCAAGGAGTTCCTTGCGGCCGCAAGGCTATCCCTTGCGCCCGTAAGCCGTGCCCCTTGCCGCCGCAAGGGTGATCCTTGCGCCCGCAAGCATGTCTGCACAGACCAGTGCGATTTCCAGCCTCTGCTTTTGGCCATTTCAACCCCAAAACACTACCAATCGATTCCAAACTAATTTCCGGTGTTCACAAACTAATTTGGCACTTAAACTAAGTTAGAAACAAGTATCAATTCACACTTTAACACCAAATTCAAATATTGGGATCAAAATCTCCATTTTGATCCATTTACACTTTAATTCAAGAATTCTATCAAGAACACTGTTTTAGTTCAAGAATTTGATTGATTATAACTTAGAAATGGTACCAGAACAGATTGAAATCAGTAGAACAAATTATAGAGGTCAATTTGCCAATTTGACCCATTTGACCTAAATGGTCAAAACATGAAGAACTTGAAGATTTCATGGAAGAAACTTACAAGAATGATTGGAGATGATGAAGATGAAGTGTTACAGCAGATTACAATATCGAATTTGCAACAAATATGTAAGCTTGAGTGATCTTCTTGGTGAATTCTCCTTCAAAGCCAAAGTAGGAACAAGAGATAAGCACAAGGAAAATGTTTGTGTTTGTGAAGAGAGGGGTTACACGTGAAGTTAGTTGCCATATGCCCACTTGTGGGTTATTATTATCCACAAGTGGGTATCTTGTTCCCGTTTTAACTAAAGGGGATATTTTTGGAAACCTCGTTCTAAACCATTTAATAATTTATTATTCTTATCTATTTATCATAATATTTTAATATTATCATTTCTTTATTATTTTCTTATATTTTTCCCAAATAATCAATTATATATATATATATATATTTTTTTTCTTTTATT
The DNA here is from genome assembly GCA_038502395.1 of Dittrichia graveolens. NCBI lineage: Eukaryota > Viridiplantae > Streptophyta > Magnoliopsida > Asterales > Asteraceae > Dittrichia > Dittrichia graveolens. The sequence continues at coordinate 78,930,236 of JARJIL010000005.1, read as the reverse complement.
CAATATTTAATTAAAATTTTAGACGTACCAAATTCAAACACGACTAGGCTCATTTTGAGGTTGTTACATATGATATTAAATACAAATTAAAAATTAAATAAAAAGAATCTTCATAAAAACAATAGTTTTAATATTTTATCATATAACAAATATTTTAATTTAAGTATTAAAAAATACGAATAGTTAGAACTTATAAAACTAATAACATATAACCTAAATTTATAAACATTTTTAGATTTTTTAAATGACTCGTGTAATCAAAACAAAATGTTTAATTTATAATATATTTAATATTCTTTTTGTTTCTCATTTTATTGTCTTTTAAAATTAATAAAAGAGTTATAAGGAAAAGAGAATTAAAAGAAATGAAAACATGAGAAAGAAAATAGATACATTACAAACGAAAATTGTTCGATGTCATTATAATGCGTAATATAATAGTCTTACATTATTAAAAACAGACATGTTATCAAGTAGAATTTATTTATACCCGTTGTATTGCACGGGTACTATGCTAGTATGTATATATATATATATACAAGAAATGATTAATATAGTATAATAATACGTCAATTTAACGAACTGTGTGTAAGATTTAAGTGAATGCGCTACGGGTGTTTTGTAAGAAAAAAATACGATTGACATGTTATAAGGCCAAGAGTATAGGCTTCTCCTAACCCAAATCAACTTAAATGTCACATCAGCTGTTACATCAGCTTTTTTTACATTTTTCTTCCCAACTCAAATTAACCTAAAATTCAAGTAGCACTCATCCCAAATCAACCCAAACATTTTCTCTCTCCTACTCTCTCTACAAAACCAAAAAAAACTCGGGTTACTCTGGTGCACGAAACCGAAAAGAAAAAAAAGTGGGGAACCCGAAATGGGTGTAGTGGTGTTCCCGAAGGAACCCACAACCCAAAGACATTCGGGAAGGGTGCTACGGGCGCCCTAACGTGTGATTACATGGAATCCTTAAAAGCTTCCGAGATGATAAAACCTATAACAGACCTTATTAAATACTACGTCAGTATAACTAACTCATTGCTTAAGACTGATAATTCGGATCAGGGTCAGGTTATCGAGTTCAAGTTAGTTTCGTGTCGGGCTTCGAGTCAGATCACCTTTTTCGTGTCGGGTTCGGATCGTACATTTTCGTGCCAACCATTTCGGCCAAATGTGCTCGGCGATTTTTTTTTCGAATTTCGTATACAGTTCTCAATTTCAATTTTTCCAATTTCTTGTTTGTTTTGATATAAACTTCGTAAATGATTTTCGTTTATATTCTAACTTCAATTTTTAATGTTCGTTTCGATTGTATTCAAACTATAAATTCGGTGTTTGTTTAGGTTTGGTTCGAATTTTGATTTTACCTTTTTATTCAACTTATATAAATGAATATAATAAAAAATATGATCTACTATCATTCTACAAAGTATCAATAATGTTATTAAACAACCGAATAATTTAAAATAATTCATTGTTAAATAGAATTATAAAACAAATTCAAAATATTAAAGTAACACAAATGAAGTAATCAAATCTCAAAGTATCAAAACTAATAGTCAAAATAACAAATACATAAATGATGTACTATTGTTTAACTTTAAATCTTATTATTTATTTTAAGTTTTTAACATTTAAGGGTTATGTATTTTTGTTTGACTGATTTTATTGTCCTAAAGTGTCACTCCTTGTTTGAATTCAAATTCCTCTTTTCAAATTTTAATTTTAAATGTTAAAGAAAATTTTACCCTAAAAAGTTGTCGGGTTGACCCTAACCCGGCCTATTTTTTTTTGTGCCGATTTCCTGTCGACTCGCTTTTGATCCATTTCAGGTTCGTGTCACTTTTTTCGTGTTGGGTTTTGTGTCAACCCATGAATTGCCCGTTTACCATCATAAACAGTAACAATAATTAATAACACTCATACTTGTCATCACTAACCGTTACGTTAGCACCGATTTCTTTTTTATTTTCACATTTCTATAAAAATGCATAATATTTATAAAATAAATACTAGATTAATGTTTTGAAATTAAACTAAATAAAATAAAATTACTAAAATTTCATTCCACAAAAACTAAAATATTACGATACTAAAAATTTAACAAGTACGACTATTACTAAAAATCAAAATGCTTAACTAGTACGGCTAATACTAAAAATTACAAAAATTTAAAATAAATATTATATTTTTCACGAATTTTTCATTTCATTTCTAGTATGGTTTTCCGGTCATTCTCGTCCTCTACGCAGTCCGCTGAGAATCCCAAAAGCTTTAATTCTTCCATTTCATGTATCAAGCAATGATCTTTTTCTTGGTGGCTAAGTCGATTATTACATCAAAATGTTTAAGGATCTTGGCTTGAATCAAAGAAGAACACTTGAATGTGTCCAAATTGGATGTACTTTTTTTGAACCTTTTCATTTCTTCCTTTCTCATGCGGACGAGGATTATGATCCTCACCATAAACCTCGTTTTCGAAATCGGCGTTGAGATCAACAACTGGTTCGTACTCATCTTCATCCAGCACTAGATCCCGTTGTTTCTTTTCCTTACCAATTGCCAACGAATAAAGCATGGATCATTGACTCGGGTGCCACCGATCATATTACTTGTAATCATGAGTGGCTCAAGAACAAATCAATGTGTGATAATGAACTGCCTGCCTCTATACCTAATGGAGAACCGATGCATGTCGAAGAGAAAGGAACTTATACATTGCAAGATGGGATTAAAATTGATAGAGTTCTACATATTTCAAAATTTAAATGCAATATATTATATGTTAATTGGTTAACCAAAGAACTCAAATAAGCAGTACCTTTTCTTCCCGATTTTCATGTCATGTAGGGCTTACGCTCGAGGATTTTGATTGGCGTGGGTAAGTGAAAAAAGGGTCTATACAGAATGGGCTCGGTGGCAACGGGAAGGAAGGCTATGGTGGCAACAACGAATGAGGTTACAGCTTGGCACAAACGGTTGGGGCATGCTTCCGAGTCTAAGCTGCATCAAATAGATTTTTTAGAGAATTTTTCTTATAAGTTAAGGAATCAAGTTTGTGACTCCTATATGGAAAACACAAAAAGTTACCTTTTTAATCCAATAAAAATATTGGATTGTTTTGATTTATTGCATTGTGACATTTGGGGAGAATATCGAACTCCCTTTCTTACAGGAGCAACTTATTTTTTAACCATCGTGGATGATTTCAATAGGTGGTATGGGTTTTCCTCCCGAAACACAAGTTCAAGGCAAGCAATCGCCTAAATGATTTTTGCAACATGGTCAAAACACAATATGGTAAAAATGACAAAAAGATAGTAAGTGATAATAGAGGTGAATTCACTTCAAATTCCACAATGGAGTTATATGCCAAGGAAGGTATCTTGTTGGAAACTACTTGTCCCCACACTAAACACAAGAGTCGAGGGGATCCACAAGGCTAAAAGAGGTATCATGTTTATGAGAACAAGATAGTAGTGTCGAGGGATGTGAAGTTTGTATAGGACATGCATGTTTCCTTTTGATGCAACTAAAACTCAAAAAGAACCTACAGAAAGTGGAGAAAATCAAGTGCCTAACTACGAACCAAGCGACTCATGGTGCACCAAATCTAAACACAGGAATCGATGATCATGTTCAACCTATGGAAGCTCAACCTGAAAATAAATCAGAAAATTTTATCGAAACACAACCAACAAAGTCTATGTGAATGCTAAACGGAGAGAAGCTATGCAAAGGGAGATACAAGCTCTTAAAGAGAACGGAACATTGACTCTTGAGAGTCCGACCCAAGGTAAACTTGCCATAGATTCAAAATGGGTTTAGAAGATAAAGTACAAGCCATGGTAACTACCACGAGTGAAGTTCTATGGATGCGATGGCTGTTACAATATTTAGAGGCGGCTCTAGCCTCACCTACGCCACCTTTTGTGACAATCAAGATGCTAGACACATTGCCAACATACCTGTTTTTTATAAATGAACCAAACATGTGGAGATGGATTGTTTCTATGTCAAGGAAACTTTTGAATCTAAGGAGGTTTAGCTTTGTATTCTACGAAAATTTGCTGAAAAATAGAGTTTATGTTAAAAAGAGGTGACTGGGAGTAAAAGACATCAGGAAATAATGCTCACTCGCTGAAACGAATGGGGTTTCCATTTCAAAATCGCTAGAATTGTATTCTCAAATAATCTAGCCGGAAAAGATTAAATTGTCGTAAAAGACAAGGAAGTCGCCGGTAAAAGAGTTGTCGGAATGTTGTTTGATAGAAAACGATTGAAGAAGGTAAGTCAATGTAAAAAGTCGTAAGAATTGACGACCGGTAAAACCGGCCACCAAAAGTACCATTTTGATACGTGAATTGAAACATTAATGATCATGTGTACAAAAAACTTTTGATACTGTATTGGTAACGCTTTAGCATCTTTAACCATAAAATGAATAAAATTTTTATGTGCAATTTACTCTAATATATGTTTGTTAAATATTTGTTTTTTTTAATTAGACTTGGGATTTTTCATACTGGGGAATCAGGATACTAAATTAAACTTGTACGAGTTAAGATGAACTTTAAAACATGTTCTATGCAGTGGAATTCTACTTTTGAACAGCTTCGCCTCAGCGGTAGAGGCACAGGATCGAAACACGGTTGAACTAATCAGGGCCCCGGTTTCGATCCACTCCATCTACACCCGCCTAATTAATTCGGTAGGGCTGCTTCACCAATGAAGGAGTGACTCTCAGCTACTCCTAGGAAGAAACCCTCCAGTGAGACTCGAACCCAAAACCTCTCCTTCACTGAGAAAACTCCCTTACCGCCAGGCCAAGCCCCTTCGACTTATGTAAAATCATATTTCCGTGAATCCGTTTCACAATATATCAAACAACTATATCATATATAACTCCATGCTTATTTTGTTTCAGAACGTATACACAAATGCTGTCTGAAAAAAAAATGTAAACACAAGTGATAAGTAAGCATGTTGAGCCACACTGACCGCTAAGTGGGATCAAGACATCCCGTCACCGAGTCACCTCTGATATCTCTTGCTTGCCTTATTTTTGTCACACTACACAATACAGCATCAATCTCACAGGTACTCGAATTTCATCCCATGTTTCCCATACAAACATACTTGATCTGCAAAACGTTAATAACCAACAATTTGACCGAAATTTTGTTACCAAGTTACCCCAGCAAACAGTATATTTCAATATTGCATAAAAAATGTAAGTGCAGATGAGCCAGTTTATATTTGTGAACGTTTTCGTTATTTTCTTTATGAAATGACAAAATATGGTGTGTAAAATATGCTGGCGCTACTCGTACTTACTTCAAGAAATTCATCCAATCCATATTTGGAACCTTCTCGTCCTAAACCAGATTGCTTAAAACCTCCAAATGGGGTCATCTGTATGTATGTGATGCAAACAAGCAAAGAAACCAGTGAATATAGCAATCATGTTGTAGACCCATTTCTGGAGAAATGATGGATAACATACCTCTGAAGTATACATTCCCTCATTTACTCCAACAATACCGTATTCAAGAGCTTCAGACACACGCCACGACCGTTGACTACTGTTTGTGAATATGTAAGCAGCTAATCCTGCACAATTTATCAAATATATATACGTCTTAATCTTTACAAACTAATCCATTAAAAGCAGGAGTGTAAATAAAGAAAAATTCTAAAAATAAATATTGATTGTAAATAAAACCTGCATTTGTGTCATTAGCAATCTGTATAGCTTCTTCTTCTGTTTTAAACTGTATAACAGGTGCAACGGGTCCAAATATTTCTTGCCTGTAGCAATAAGGATTTAAGTATTAGTCAGACATACAATTCAATTAGAAAAGTGATACGGCTCAGAAGAGGGAGGGGGCTGGGAATTATTTATATTAGTTAATAATATATATTAGTTAGTATTTTATCTAGTTTACATATATATCATTATCTAGTTAACATATTTAAATGGTTTCCTTAATTTTGGAGTTAGGTTCATTTATTTAAAGGGGCAGGGTTAGGCTGATTAGGGGAGAAGAGTTTAGAGTTATTTTATATTTTCTTTATTTTGGAGATCTCCTGAGTCTCGAATATCAGGCCCCTTGTATTTACAAGCATCCGATTACGGGTGTGTTATATCTTATTATTGATTATCAATTTGATTCATATCAAAAAGCCTATTGCTTAAAACCTAAGCTACACCAATTTATATAGAAACGAAGAAATTCCGATGATAATTTAGTGATAATGGGTAGAACGGGTCAAAGGTTGCATAAAGTGTAATCAATTAGTCACTACTGCCCAAAAAGTTCACTTTAGAAAAACAAGATTATTCAACTGTGTTCAACATTTTGGTGGGAAAAAGACGTCGACGGGTCAATCCAGCCTAGCCCAACCACTTTGAACCACCCTTAAAATTAACTCAGTTAGACACAAATCCAATCCGCCCATTTTGTCCCCTCTTCTGACTCTGAAAGCAATATCAATAATAATATAGCCAGCCAAATAAGACTAGAACCTACTAGAAAAAGTATGAAATTACCTTGCTATAAGCATCTCATTCTTGACATCACCTAGAATTGTGGGCTCATAAAAAGTCATGCCAAGGCTATGCCTCTTACCACCAACAAGAACTTTTGCTCCCTACAGCATATTAAAGAATAGTTTTACAGTTGCCAAAACAAACAATTATAACTTCTGGCATTCTGCTACAAGATATTTGAAAATGATATTCAAACCTTTGAGATAGCATCTTGCACTAATGATTCAACCTTTTGTACAGCCGCTTCATTAATAAGTGGCCCCTGCAAAAGAATATTGAATATCAATTAACTACCTAAATTTCAGCGGATAGCCTGATACTTAAGGAAAAGTGCAATTGCTTACACCATTTAAAACTGTAGATGATAAAAACACCATCTATTTTCAGAATACAAATTGAGCTCTTGACTTTTTTTTTTCTTTTGTAACAAATCTGTTAACTGATTACCTGGGCCACACCTTCACTAAAACCATTGCCAACTTCAAGGCTCTGAATAGCAGTTGAGAAGGCATTTATAAATTTTTCATATATACCTACATAATTGGTAGTTGTCTTGTCAAGCAAAAAAGACAAAATAGATGAAGGAATTTAGTTGCTTATTTATACCTTCTTGCACAAGTACTCTATTTGTGCATATGCATGTTTGTCCACTGTTACGAATTTTAGCTGACAACTGAAATTACAAAATGAATAAGAAATTGCTAGGCATCAAGAACACTAGAGATCATGGTTACTTACAAGGAAACAACAATCAGATGCTAATGCAAGTAAAAAGCAAGTGACTTAGTGAATGTTATACAGAGCTAATTAATTGACCATGGTAAGAATACAGTTAATTAATTAAGAATATAGTTTTTCCTTAATAGATTACCATATAGATAATTACTAAAAAAGTGTAGTTCACTTACGCTCCCCTTCAATGCAACTTCCAAGTCTGCATCATCAAAGATTATACAAGGTGCATTGCCACCAAGTTCAAGAGATACCTACAACAATCAAAGTTTTTTTCTTTAGTTTTTTAAATGATATGTAACAAAGTTTTGAAGGCATGAAAACATGTATCAGTGTACCTTTTTGACAGTTTCTGCTGCACCAGCCATCAATTTCTTTCCAACAGCTGTTGAACCGGTAAATGTTAGTTTCCTTACTTGTGGGCTCTCAAGTAGAGAATTTCCAATACTCGGAGCATCTCCCATGACAACATTCAAGACACCCTGTGATAGTTAGAGAACATACATGACTTCAGAGGTTATGTGGTAAATGGGATAAATGATATAAATGGAAAAATAAAAAATGAAGCAAATTAACGTTTTTACATTATGCATACATATCATTGGTGTGAGTTTAAAAAACATACTGGTGGGATTCCAGATTGAATGGCAAGCTCGGCTGCTGCTAAGGCGGTCAAGGGTGTTAGCTCAGAGGGCTTTATGACCACTGTACAACCACAGGCAAGAGCAGGGCTAACCTGATACAACAGAGAGATTCAAGTTTTTCATTCACAGTTTCTGATAACAATTAAGCATTCTCATGTTAGCAAGAGGTGGCAATATGCGTGGGTTGGGTAATAGGTCAAAGCAGGTCAAGCTGATTTGACCCCGCAACACTTTCTCGCCCGTTCTTTCAAATCTTCATGTAAATATTTGATTACAATAAGAATACTCCCACGATAATAATTTCGTCCTTTAATAAACACAATTTAAGAGCGTACACATCAATATTAGATTTCTGGTGACTTTCAACCTATCAAATCCATTCTATTTTTTGCTTACAGAATTTATTTGACCCATTAGAGATAAAACACAACCTGAATTGACCCATTAATAAATAAATGGGCCAAAATTGCCACCTATAATCCTATCAAATGTAAACAATTTACCTTTCTAGTAACCATAGCCAAGGGGAAATTCCATGGAGTGATTGCAGCAACCACGCCAACAGGCTGCAAATTAGGGGAATCATTAGGTACTTTAGAAAGCATTGGTAATGTTGTTCTCATAGAACTATGCAACAACTTATCCAATGCATATTCTATAAAGATTTTAATTTTCTATAAATAGTAATGGCGATGCACAAAACACATTTTGTCGGCTTAAATAACCTGCTTTAGAACAAACAGACGTCGATCAGGCAGTGGTGATGGAAGTATATCGCCATAAATACGTTTTCCCTCCTCTGCAAAGAACTCGACAAAACTAGCCCCATATACAACCTGCAAAATGTATGAACCGCAAATATGTGCTTGTCCTCCACCACATGAATATCATTATTCAAATATGTTTGGCTGGCCATACCTCCATCGTAGCTTCCTTTAGAGGTTTTCCTTGTTCCAAAGTTATTAGTTGTCCAAGTTCTTCTTTATGTGCAATTAGTAAGTTATACCTTATATGATGTGTGTAAATATTTGCATCATGCAACAAGAGTTATAAAGCGTTATATGTTCTGAAGAAACAAAATAACTTTAATAGCAAGATATATAGTATATACCATTTGCGTAGGCGACTACTCCTGTCAGCAGCACTCAGCTTGCTCCAATCTATACACAATTTAGAAAACATGGTCATGACACAAATATTGTAAAACCTATCATGAATGCAGATTGCCACTATATGAATAAAATTACATCACAATGTGTACTAATGTACTATCAAAGAGGCCATAAGTTTTGACGGAAGAAAATAACTTAGAATGACTCATTCTACTAACGACACCCTCCTATTGCCATTAATGCTAAAGATTCTTCAACTTTTAGTGTTAACATGATTCTAGATTTCATATTATTTGGGGTAAACAAGGAAAACTCATTGTAAGAAATCTGAGAATATGAGACAAATGAAAAATCACCTTATCTGTCTTTAGCTTTAATCAACAGTGTGAGATCTGAATTTAATTCTAATAAAAAGTCTTATTCTTCAAGTCACAACGGCCACTTTCAAATATTACATCCAACCATAAAATGTATTTGAAGGGCTAGCTATATACTTCTAAAAATAAAAAGACCAAAGGAACCAAAAGACCAGAAATGTGTCAATAAGTTTAAGGCTTATTGGTTGATAAAACTTGTCATTGAGTGAAAATCATTCTCCATAGGTTTTAATTTAAATTCTAAGCTTAAATCTTCATATGTTATTTGAAGACTTTATCATATTTAAAGGTAGATTTTATAGAAATCACACATGGACATGTACATGACCATAATATTTACGTAAATCACAAGCAAACACATAAAGCAGAAGGTATCTGTCATCAAAAAAATTAGTTAAAAGAATACTATAATCAATTAGATTGTAAGCAATTGAAGATCCATACAGCCAAAAGCATCATAGGCTGAAGAAATGGCATCTTTTGTTTCCCTCTCACCCATGCATGCAACAGAAGCTATAACCTCACCAGTAGCAGGATTATTAACCTGCCACAAGTACAACCAACAAATAACAAGATTTGTGTGTTGTCAAAGATATTAGCAGATGCAACCTGAGGAATAGGAATTGAATAATTAAAATCAGGCTAGGTATATTTATCTCAATTGTCATTTTGCTTATGGAAAATTCTAAACTACATCTCGAAATCAAATTATTTTGACCCAAAATAAGGCTTAGAATCATAATTAGTCCCCCAAATCCTCAAAAATTGTTTGTATTACAAATTTCAATGGCGATGATCAGTTAATCACGCAAATGCAAACACTCAATCTGGTAGAAGTCAGCTAATGATACTGTTGTGGAATATCACCATGAAAATGACTACACATTTAATAAACCACTGTGAGCAGATAGATGATTGTATATTTGTATCAGCTATGAAACTCATATGAGTTCTAGATTGATCTCGGGAAATGACAGTTTGAAGTTCAAACAATACCTCGAAGGTCTTTCCATCGTATGCATCAATCCATTTCCCGCCAACAAGACCTTTGGTTTGAAATAATCCCGAACCCTTGAGCCGAGCTACAACACTCACTGTATCCATGCTCATCTGAATGATCTGAAACCCAGTTTTACGAATTCAGTTTAGAAAAACTACGGAATTCAATATAAACAGAGTACAAAATTAATTTTGTAACATTGCATTTCCTTGTTAATGGTCCAAGTGTATGTAACTAGGCCTGGGACTATGTAGTAATCCCCTCTCTATGTCTCATAGAGTTGATGGGATAACTTTTGTAAACGTTGATTTTCAACAAAATAACAAAAACAAAGAACGATCGGAACCCTAAGTACCTGGTTTGCAGAGTAAAGAGCGGTGACTGTGAATCCGGCGGCGGCGATGGATTGAAGAAGCAAACATAGCGATTATAATAATGGTTTTCGCCTGCCACGAATTAGCTGACGTTTTGAACATATTATTAAACTATATTGTTAGTTGCCTGCATCGCGATCGAATATTCGGCCGGTGAACCGCCATCTTCTACGGAGATGATTCCAAAACGAAAATGGCTTAATAAATTATTTCTAGGAGATAAATAATTAAAACCGTTTTCAAACTCACAAATAATTTAAAATGAGGGTATATTAGTTATTTTATTATTTATATTTGTGATTTATTTTTAAATTATTTTGAAGGGTAAAAAGAATAGAAAAAAGTGTGTAATTTAACTATAATACCCCTAAATATATGAATGATATTATTTGATCCATAATTACTATATATGACAGATTAATGTTGTAGTTATCCCTGTGTGTTCTAAACTTCTTCACCCCTTTATGATTCATTGCAACAAGTGAGGAATGAAAGGGAAAAAGATATGGCTTAAAGAGTTGTGGCATGCATTTTTTAAAAACCATTTTGCAAAGTGGAAGTATAATCAATAATGCATACAAATTAAAAACCCTATGGTGTGGATACTAGCACCAATAAACCCAAAAATGTTCTTTCCTAAATAGTTAGTGGCTTAGTGCGCATTAATTAGTACATCATAGCTTTTAAAGGATTTTTTTAAAACGTCCTTCTATTTAGACCTCTTATTATCTCCTAACTATTGTTTGGTTAGTAGGCATGATTTTTATTGATTTAATCTGGCATTTTAAAAGACTTGTCAGGTGTCGTAAAAGCATGAGGCGTGACTCTGCCGTTATGAGATGGCCCTAGACATGAGTGTTAGGCATGGTGCACGCCAAGGCGCGCCAGACGGCGAGTTTTTTAAGACGATCGCATATATTGAACTTCTATAAATTTGTATTTTGTAATTTAAATATGTTACTTTGCTCTTTATTTATCCAACTTTATGTAATTTATATATTAATGACGATGAATTGGATATATATGATTATAAAATATCTATAAATTTGTTGTTTTAAGTCACACCTTAAAAGACGTCATAATCTCGCCATGTCTTTTAAAACTCGAGGATTGATCTCGCCACACGTTATTTGAAACCATAGTTTAATCTAACTTTTACAAATTGATGTCCAATGAATAATGTTTTTTTCCTAGATTTTCAAATTCCCAAAAAAGAGTCAAATAGGCCGGAAAAAATAAACCCACTTCAAATAGTAATCAAGTTTGAAAAGTGTTCTATTAAGGTTACTTCCCTTTTATTTCACATTGTGAAATTTTTCATAAATAGCCTTAATAAAACAATTTTCAAATTTAATTACTATTATATGAAATAAACCCAGAAACTCTTTCTCTATCTTTACAACTCTCTCTCTCTCTCTCTAGACGAAAAAAAATCCATGAAGTTGATTATGAATGCAATCTTATACTTATTTAAGGGAATATAAGAGGAGGGGTCAATTTAAATTTGAAACGGGGTCTAAATAGACTCGTCCTTTTTTAAACTTTTTTTTAACGGCAACAAAGAAGAGCATACTAGGCAAAGAGCTTTGACGTGATCATCACTCCGTCTAGCAAACCCAAAATATATTAATAAGAAATTTCTAACAAGATACTAAAACACAGTAATACAATAGTTTACAACCTGAATATTACGGCAGTAATACAATGGCTTACCACCCATATTAAAACATCCCAATTTCTAACACCTCCAAACTCTCCATTATTTAACACATGTAACAACAAAACTAAAAATTGACCCCCTGCAGCAAGAGCTAGAGAATCATGTAGTAATTTCTAGATAAGAAGATGAGCACCAATTGACCCAAGAAATCTTTCTCTCAAAATTACCTTTTGAGTTTAACTATGCAAAAGTCATACTTTGGATTGCTCCAATCAAGCCATTTGGAGAATGAGAGCTTCATGGAAAGGCAAAGCTCATAGGTTCCAACAAAGGGAGAAAAGAGTGGTCTCAAAAGCTAAAAATCTATTACCTTTAAGGCCTTATTAGACCCCATTCAAATAAATTCACCACCAAAGAGAAAGTTGGCTTTCAATTCCCCAACCATATGCAAAAGTTTACCGACAGCTAATTGAAAACCAGACAATGAATAATGAGATGGAAAGCCGACTCTAGCTATTCCTTGCATAATAAACACAGATCGGCAATCAAAATAACGCCCCTTCGAGAAAGATTATCTAAAGTTGGAAATCTAGTGCACCTTAACTTCCAAATAAACATGTTCACCTTTGAAAGAATTGATTTCAACCATTTGGTTTAGGGGCCTCTATCACAGCCAATGAAAATACCCTTTTTTAAAGCTAAATCAATGATAAATAAACTTTTCAAATCAAAGAACACTACTTTATTGGATTATAGCTAAAACCCTCTATTTCAGGGCATCATTAAATTGCACAACATCCATCAAATCAGTAATTTATAGAAGGAAGACCATTGTAATCAAATACCACTCATTTTTCAAAAAAAACAAACAAAAATAATCAGAGAAATAACACGTGCAGTCCACTAGTTCTCTTTCCTCACCTCATTCATTAATTTTGACACTTATGTTGATCTTGTGAGTAAGAAGATATATCACCACTCTATTCATAATCCTTATGATCTAAATAAAAAATGAAGATTTTTGCTAGGAAATAGGAATTGACTCGTTTAGAATTAGACAGCTTTTCTCTCACCGGTGGATATCTTGATGCTATTTCTTAATGATTCTAGCATCTGTCATTGCCATTTGCATTTCATGATATACATTACTTATATTTGAGTAATGTCCCTCATCAGACGAGCATAACATGCTTAATAAGAATCATGAGTTGCTCCATTCATTGCCAAATGGTTTTGAAATGAAACCTCACAAGCTTACAATGTTGAATTCCAAGTAGTTCTTGCAACGAACATCATAAAGAAAAGATACCAAAGGTTAATCATAATAGCCAAAATACAAAATCAAAAGCAGGGTCTAGTATAAGCTGGCGGGGAGTCTTCTTGCAACGATCTCCATTTCTTCGGGAATGCTTGTGCTTGTTGATCAAAATACTCCCACCACTCTACAAGAAGTAAAAAAGAACCCTTCTACTAGATAAGGCAAAATGAAGAAGTGTTACAGAAGACTGGAATTGGAAACAAAACAAGATGTACCGAGTTTTCTACGTGAGCAACCATTAACCAAAAGACCTGACAGCGCGCATATATTATTTCATACTTTCTTTATCATTATTCAAAATGATAAAAGAGCACATAGATTAGCAGCACTCTAAATAACCAAACCAGAAGTTTTCACATAAGAGCATGGGACTTTAAAATTCGCAACCACAGAAGGATAAAACTAAATACAAACCCTACACTCTTCCAACTGTTTACATGAACCCTGAGATCGATTTATTGACACAAGAACCTGATCAAGCCGCTCACAATGTTTCTCCTGCTATCTGCCTACTATCTCATTTGGATTCTCTCCATAATTTTATTACACTACCGCAAAACAACATCAAGCTCGCTAATTTATGAAAAGGAGAATTCAGCATAACCAAAAATCTGATCCCTCCAGAACCAGAATCAGTCCATGTTTCCCATACAAACGTACTTGATCTGCAAAAAAATTAATAACCAACAATCAGAGTCATGTTTAATTCGGAAATACTATATGATCCGCGTGATTAGAAATTATTGCATAACAAATACATAAGTGCATGCGAAAAGAGTATATTTTTTGTGAAAGTTTTCCTGATTTTCTTTCTAAATTAGCAAAATACGGTGTGTTATGTTGGTGGTACTGCTACTTACTTCAAGATACTCGTCCATTCCATATTTGGAACCTTCCCGTCCTAAACCAGACTGCTTAAAACCTCCAAAGGGAGCCACCTGTATGTATGTAATCCAGACAAGCAAGGAATCCATTGAATTTAGTAGAGCTGGATATGTCATCCCATTTACTTATGAATTTATTTATTCGGATTGTATTATATCTTAAACAAATCATATAAAAATCAGCTAACCTGATTCAAAGCAGTTAAAAGTTGCCAAAAGTCTAGTTTTGGTGTAAACAACCTCCTAAATCTTTTCATTCAAATATTTGGATTAGTGATAAGTAACACGTTAATAATTTAATGTTGTCAGTTACCACAAACAACCGGGCCCATTTCAGCCCATACCCACCCCTGTCAACCTGACCCACCCATTTTGCCATATATAGAGTATAGATTTCTTTTTGTATGTGCTTATGTGAAAAATATGACTATATACGTACCTCTGAAGAAACCAATCCCTCGTTGACTCCAACAATACCATATTCAAGAGCCTCAGACACACGCCATGATCGCTTGATACTGTTTGTGAAAATGTAAGCAGCTAATCCTGCACATGTTTATCAAATATGTATATATGTATGTCTTCATCTTAACAAACTAATCCACAAAAAGCCAGCGTGAAAGTAGTATAAAAGTGGCTATGTAAAAGAGCAGGCACCAAATATATGTCTTAATCTTAAGAAATTTGAAGTTACTATTTTACCCTTAGTATCAAACTCAATGGAAACATTGACCAACTTAAATGGAGTCAATTAGATGCTTATATACCATCTTAATAACTAAACCTTCCGTAATTAAAAGATTGTTAAAGAAATCAAGTCGATGCAAATTGAATTTCAACCTATGAGATATTACATACAAATTAAAAATCAAATGAAAGAGAGTTTCTTTAGAGAAAACATTTATATGTCTCATATAATCAAAACAAAATAGAATAAGTATCCGACTATCCACTGATTTGCACAGGTATCCGCTAATATGTGTGCGTATAGATTATATATAACAACCTGCATTAGTGTCATTAGCAATCTGTATAGCTTCTTCTTCTGTTTTAAACCTTATCACAGGTGCAACAGGTCCAAACACTTCCTGTCTGTAGCAATAAACATTTTAAGTGCCAATCAAAATTAGAAATTCCAACAACTTGAATTACTTGCAAGAAAATAATATAGCCACCCCAGTAAAGATAAAATATACTAGAGTAACGTTAGAGATTACCTTGCTATGAGCATCTCATTCTTGATATCACCTATAACTGTAGGCTCATAAAACGTAAACCCTAGGCTGTGCCTCTTACCACCGAGAAGAACTTTTGCTCCCTACATTGTATCAAACAATAATATATACTAGAGGGGAATAATCATAAAAGTTCTTCTACAAGCAATGTTTTAAAACCCGGCCGGTCGAACCAGTTGACGCGGGACCCGGCCACAAGAGCGGGTCAACGTATAACAGTTTTTTGGCATTTTGCGGCCCGAAGCGACCCGGCCGGTTTAGCGGTTGATCCTAAAATTTGTTTTTACATAAAGTAATTTGGTATTATAATTTTAGTTTACTATTAGTCTTTTACATAAGGTTATATTTTTTGTTTTTACATAAAATTAGAAAATTCAAGTGGTTATGTTATCGTTGATGATGATGATAAAGTTGAGAATGATAGTGAATTTCATATAGTAAGTGATCGTGAGCTTGATGCGTTACTTTTTTTTATTTTTTGCACTTTATATATATGTATACACACATATATACATATATAAAAAATAAAAAAAAGTAAAAAACTAGATACCAGGTTGACCCGCCGGTCGAACCGGTTGACCCATGACCCGGTGAGGAGACCGGGTCAACTAAAAAACCTGTTTTTAAAACATTGGCTACAAGGTATTTACAAGTAATAGAAAAGTGCGCCTTTTTTCACATTTTGGTGAGTGCATTTGAGGCATACGTCATGGATTGATACAAGTTACCAATAAAGCAAAAGAAAAACATTTTTGCATTAATCACCCATGTCTAGTTTTAATGAGCTAATATGGTAAATCACACCTTTGAGATAGCATCTTGCACAAACGAATCAACCTGCAAGGTAATGTTGAAAGAGTTCAACTGAATTAAATAAATTCACACTGAAATATGGAAATAAATCAAGAAAAGAATCCAACCTTCTGTACAGCAGCCTCGTTGATAAGTGGTCCCTGAAAAAGAATATTGAACACCTATTAAACATTCTCTCTCATCAACCACAAAAAGAAAAACATTGCCCAATCCCAGAATAGCTAGGTATGGGAGAGGTCTACCAAGAAAAGAAGATGACCAAAAACACGATTGGTACTAAGGGGGTGTTTGGATGTGCATTAAAAATGATTATTGCAAATAGGTGTTTTTTTAAGTGAATTTACATTCATCTTAATGATCACTTTTCTAACAACTCCATTCCTACTTCTCCAAATTATATACATAATCAGTTGAAAAGCACATCCATATACCCCTTAAATTGCTTTAGTTCAAGTGCTAATTGCTTCACCAGTCACCACCTTATAATTTAGAAGCTCCATACATACTGGATCTGTATTAAAGATTACATATCAACCACTTGCGACTTTTTTTAGTTCCCTATGTGTAAACTGATTACCTGGACCACGCCTTCACTAAAACCATCACCAACTTTAAGTTTCTGGACAGCATTTGAGAAGGCACTTGTAAATTTCTCATATATGCCTGCATGGAAGTTAGTTGTATTGTCATGCAAAAAAGATAAATAGATGAACGAACATACATAAAACTACCACAACATCAAAATTACCAATTACATACAGTAAATTATTCAACAGGTAACAATGAACATTTGCTGTCATGTTCCCTCAATATAAACAGTCAGAAACCCAAAAAAATGATTTCGTGTTTATCTAATCACATTATGGCATCATGCAATAGAAATAATTATTAATTATACCTTCTTGCACAAGTATTCTATTTGCGCAAACACAAGTCTGTCCACTGTTACGGAATTTGGTTGCCAACTGAAATCACAGAGGAATAAGCTACTAGGAGGCACTAATACGCTAATAAGATAAAAACATGTTCATTCGTCTAATGGCAAAAGAATGTAAAGGAAGTAATTTGTTTAGCATAATATTTTGATATATCATTTATAATAATATGTGAAATATTTTTTACATTAACAATGGAAAAGTTACCATCTGGCATCTGCAAGCTTTTAATACATGACACTCATTTTAGCATAAGCCGAAGTGTTCTTGGCTTGTGGACATTACAATTTTGGTTTTGAATATCACTAGAACACAAGAAATTAACTTACAGTCCCTTTCAGTGCCACTTCTAGGTCTGCATCATCGAAGATTATGCAAGGTGCATTACCACCAAGTTCAAGAGATACCTAACAATAAAAAAAAATTATAAAAAAAATCATAAAAAAAATCAAGGATTACAAGAAAGTTTGAAGGCAGTGCAAATAAAATATTCTTTTACAACTACCTTTTTAACAGTCTCGGCTGCACCAGCCATCAATTTCTTGCCAACAGCTGTTGAACCGGTAAATGTTATCTTCCGTACCTATATTAATTTTAGAAAACCATGAAACCTGCGTTATATCCTCGAACATCCAATAACAAACAAATCGAAACTTTTGTCTAAGTGGATATAAAAACCTGTGTGCTCTCAAGTAACGATGCTCCGATATTAGGAGCATCTCCCATGACCACATTCATGACACCCTGCAATTTATGGAGAACATAGATCAATTTAGAGGTTATGTTAGATGGTTAAAAACAGGAAAAAGAACCAAAAATGAAACAAGATTAACATAGTATCCAACTGATCATGAAGCTCACTATCCTAAAATATTCTACAGGTACATACTTCATATTATATCATTAATGAGGAACAAATAACACAACTCGTTGATTCATAAGTAGAATAGTGGGAACACTGTCAATTTTTATCCAGGAGTCATAGAGCCCGCTACTGTCCCATGGAGAGTTCTCAACAGACCACTTGAGTGAAAAAAATGGCCAATGGCAGTGTAGGCGTGTAGCCCAGCCATTGAGCCCAACTTCCTTCCTCTGGGGATCCGATTTTAAATTAGCCCCAAATTTGAACACTGCTTCCTTTTTGTTACGTTCGACCATTATTGTGAATCATGTACAGTCGAAAGTTCCATTCTATCTTAGGTAAAGAACTTCACCATCTTAAATTTAATTTTGAACTAGAACTTCTGGTTGAACATGCCAAAATAGCACTGTCCTATAAAAAGGACCCTTTATAAGCCTGAAGGTTATCCCAAAATATTATATTTTTCCTCTAAAGATTGTCCGCACTTGTATGAAAGCAACCTAACTGTAACAGGCCGAGACTTTAATGTAAATACCTAAACTTGACAAGTGCATATATATCATGTTGTGTGTTCACAAGACATACCGGTGGGATTCCAGATTGAAGGGCGAGCTCAGCTGCTGCTAAGGCAGTTAAAGGTGTAAGCTCAGAGGGCTTTATGACCACAGTACAGCCACAAGCAAGAGCAGGGCCAACCTGATACAACAGCAATATGGAAAGTTTCATTCTGAGTTACAGTTTGCAACTACAACAGCTATCAAAATGAGTAGGCGATGAATCAAACACTGTAATTTTTCTCCTTATCAGAACTGGTTGGATTAACACAGTACACTATGTCTAACTTTTTAATAGATTATTAGCATATGAATTATGAACTTATGATTACAAACATATATCATTAATCAATTCAATGATCTAAAATCTTGAATAAAATGATTAGGAGGTTTTATGGATTAAAGATACCCTTTGGACGACTTCTGATCCATATATAAGTAAATGGTCGAACAGCCAACTCTAGTAAAGACCATCATAGTGATGCAGTGTTTTCAAGTTTATTAATGTAAACATCCCACCTTTCGAGTAATCATCGCCAAGGGGAAATTCCACGGAGTGATTGCACCAACCACACCAACAGGCTGCACATTACAGGAGTCAATGTGTGCTAGAGAAACTTTTCACAAAGTTAAGTCTCATAGAACAAATGAAAGAACTATACAAAGCAAAGTGGATAGAAAAAGTTCGATTTTTCAAATTTGGCAATTCATTATCGCAACTAGTGCACTGAACCACATGAAAGACAAAAGGGAGTATATGATCAGTTTTAAAATGTTTATGGTAACATTTTGGATAAAATAAATCACCTGCTTTAGAACAAAAAGACGGCGATCAGACAATGCTGCTGGAATTATATCACCATAAACACGTTTTGCCTCCTCTGCGAAGAACTCGAGAAAACTAGCCCCATATACGACCTGCAACACTTAAGAAACACAAATGTGGACTTGTACTCGAAACATGGATATCCTTATTCCAAATGTCCAACTTCCATACCTCCCCAATGGCTTCTTTTAGAGGTTTTCCTTGCTCCAAAGTTATAAGCTGTCCAAGCTCTTCTTTGTGTTCCATCAGTGAGTTATACCTTATGTTAAGCGAAATGATCAGGAATAATGAGTCACTGTTATATATTATAAATAAACAAAATAACTTCAAGATCAACATTTAATACCAATTACGTAGGCGACTACTCCTTTCAGCAGCAGTAAGCTTGCTCCAGTCTACACAACAAACAATCATATCGGATTATCGTTTACATAATTCACATGCAAATACATAAAATAACAGGTATTGTCATCAAGAACTAGTCAGCAAAAATGCAACTAAATAGATAATATCTCATTAGTCACAGTAACTTTGGGTAATAACCAGGCAAGCAGTTTGAAAATAGTTACGGCCAAAAGCATCATAAGCTGAAGAAATTGCATCTTTTGTTTCCTTAGCTCCCATGCACGCAACAGAAGCTATAACATCACCGCTAGCAGGGTTGGTAACCTGCCACAGCAACATCAAGTGTGATTTCTATGTAACAATTGAAGTCAACGCTTAAATAGCTGCTAACTGCCTAACCAGCCACAGAAACGTCAAATATGACTTGTATGCAACAATTGAAGTCAACTCATAACTAGGCGATCGGTGAAGCTAGGTAAATGATGATCAACTAAAAATCATTAGCTGGTTCGAAAATTTTGTAATCCAAATGGGAAATGGTAGAATAACAGCATGATTAACAAGAGTAGAATTCAACTATAAAAGTGATTCGAGATACAATATGAACTCGATTAGACATTCAATCTGGTCGACACATAAGCACAAAGATTGAATACCTCGATGGTCCTCCCATCATATGCATCAGTCCATTTTCCTCCAATAAGACCTTTAGTTTGCAATAATCCAGAACTCTTGAGCCGAGCAACAACACTTTCTGCTCCCATGCTTATCTGAACAATCATCGAAACCCTTTTCATTAATCGACGTAATAGGAAAACAAAACGATTAAAACACTGATAAATTAGTAACAAATCAAGAGCAATGCACCTCGCGAAGGTGAAGATTAGTAGGGTTGTGACTGTTACAACGTAACGAGTGTGAAAGTGAGAGTGAAGAGTGGTGGTGATGAATCCTGCTGCAGCGATGGGCTGCGCGAGCAAACATCGGTATTATCATGGTGTCCGGCTGCCAATAACAGAGCCCCCCGCCTCTTTGCTCCACGTATTTGACACTCACGCCGCCGCCTTCTAGTGACGGTACAAATGGCGAGAGATTCAAGCTTCGGATGATGACAATTGTAGTCCGATCATTAATTCATCAAACAATGACAAAATAGTATTCCTATATCATTTACAATTTTACATGAATAAAAACAAACACGCAGTTATACATGGATAGGGGTGTTCCAGCACCGCGTGGATGTGCGAGCGTTAGTTTTTTTCTCTCATCACTCAACCTACCACTCAACTTTGTAGTGTAACGCCCATTTTTTTTTACACAATCATGTTTGACTACCAAAATAAAATGACCAAGTAGGTCATACGGGAGACAGGATCCTTACGGTACATGATCTTTCAAAAATCCAACAATCAAGCTAAAACGACTATTCTAGACACCACTTTATTGGTTATATCGATCTGTGAAGTGTTTTAGTAAAACATATGTAACACCGGAAAACTCAAGCCATTTTTTTAAAAACGTTGCGAAAGCTTTAATTTATACAAACCATCATTTACAAATGTACATCATTGATCACTGATGTGTGAAATCTAAGTTATAAAATTAAGTCCAAAAATCACCTTTTCTAGCACTCACACGCTATAGACAAGTATACCTAATCATGCAGCAGCACATTAGAGGCAAGTAATGGGTATCGTATCCACGGAGAGCAGTGCAACACCAAAACAAATAATGAACTATTAGCTAATCTAAAGTTGGGGCTTTTCAGTTTTAAGATTAGATTTTAACTAGAGAAACTAATTAAAATGAATAAATAGAACTGTTGCTAAAACTATTGCGAGAGTAAACCGATAAAGACACACGTATCCACCCTAATCACTTCCCCTAGTTCAACATTCCTCGAGATCAATTTAATCGATTAGTATGTACTGACTTGATTATACTCAATTTCGGTAACACCGCTTCTGAATTCGGTTGCTTTAATGACAAAACAGATTTAGCAGCGGAAATTTTTCTTTTTAAAACAACCAAACATTTAATTTACATTAATTAGTTCTCAAAATATCGCAGGTGTTACTGAGTACAGGAACCGACTATAGTATTTAATTACACTACAACATAAATCTACAAGTGTTCCACCCATAAGGGGCAACAAATTTCCAAAAGTATCCCGCCTCGCAGGCCATCTAGTCTTTACCTGAAAAGGGAAATCATAGCATCATTAGCTACACTAGCTAGTGAGTACATACAGTCACAAGTATCAATATAGTAAGTCATGCGTCATATCATAAACAGTCATTGCTAGCTTAGCACATTGTGGTGTGCTGACAAGATCGGTAAGAATCGTGTCTTGCAGGGAAATCACTCCCGCTCAACAACTCAGACCGGGGGATCAGACACGATCAATCCGCGCTGGTGGGGGAGCACAAGGCAGTCCACCGAGCATTGTTCACAGAGCCAGAGGCTCCACAGGTAATCCGGCTACAACCGGCCGATTACCACTCACGTTAAGGCACGGTGGTTCTGCAGAACCTATGATCCAGGATGCCTCCTGAATCTCCGTGAAATCCCAAAGGATTCAGCTACAACCGGCTGACCTTAACCATGCTTCTGATAATCTGCAGACAATTCACATACACATATACGTACATTTGATCCCACAGGGATCCGACATCTTTCGAACAGTCATTCATGCATAACATCGTAAATTAACTAAGTGGTTCCAAACTGGACCCACTGGCATGCTCCTGACACGTATTCTAACATCTTACAAGTCATAGACTTACCTCTTAGAGCGTACCTGCATAAGCAAGTTAGTCATACATAGTACATAGTCATCTATCAGGCAAGCCTTACTCTACTGAGTCTCATGAAAGTAGGCACTCACCTGATTAGCTCACAACGTTCGTTCACTAAAGCTGGTTCAGCTGACACGTTCACCTAAAACATTCGGCAATTGCGTTAAGCGTCTGCACGCGTTAAGTTCTATTTGAAACTGAACTTTTCTTAAATTCACCCAACGCGTTGCGTCCAAGCATCGAACGCGTCGCGTCGCGTTACAACTATGCGACAGTCACATGACTGGGCTATGAAAGTCGCATGGCCTGTTCCTACATCCATGCGACAGTCGCATGATCCCATATGAAAGTCGCATGGCATTGTCTCTCAATCCATGCGACAGTCGCATGAACCAACTAAGAGTCGCACGAACTTTTTCAAAAGTCGCATGAAATGAAACAGCTATCCACCAGAAAGTCGCATGGCATAGGTCGCATGACCCATGCGAAGGTCAGCTGGAATATTACGTAACTTGTCTGGTTCATTTCTTGATTACTTACAGATCAAACCATAACCTTAAACTTGTTGTTTTTACTTCCAAAACACTTCTAAACTTCAAACAACACTTATACAAGCTTCATAAAATCATCAAATCCAAACAAAACACCATGTTAACCAAAACCCACTTGAGAAGCAAGCTTCATGTTCTTTAATGGTGTTCTTGAATGAACTTGAAGTTTTGTCATGATTCAAACACAAAACTAATACAAAACATGTCTAGATTATACTACAAACACATGCTCACCTTACTTGAATCCAAAGATTCAAACTTCAATCTCTTCTTCTTCAAAACTCACGAGAGCAGAGAGAGAGCAAGTGTGTGTGTTTGTATGTGTTTTCAAGTTCTTGCTATATTTGACTTTAAGAGTCAAATAACACAACTCTATACATATATATCATTCTTATCCAGAGGCAAACCGCCTCTGGATAAATATCTATATATATATATATATATATATTTCTTTTTCTTTTACTTCTTATCTTCTTCTACTTCTAATCACTAGTATATATATATATATATATATTTAACATTCATACATTCAATTAACACAAAACTCATATTTCACTTAATTCAACAAGTTCTTACAAACTAATATTTTCCTAGTACATTTATCACTCACACGTACGTACAATTTACAACTAGGCCCAAGTTGAGGATGTTACAATTTCCATTTTATATAGTTATTGAATCAAAGATTGCTATAAACATCGTCCGATTGATTATCTCATCTAAGATCAACCTAGTTCATAATCTATCAATCAAGTTAAATGACATTTAACAAAACCAATCATGTCCGTGATGGTAAAGTTCATATCTTTAAGTTCAAGTTATGGTTACTAGATTCTGATTACCTTCCCGAGTAAACCCACAAACAATTCATAGACAAATCATTTGAAGAGGCAAATGTATCATACAAACATCCGATTTATAATTAACATAAACCTTGAATCCAGAAACGAAAGATAGAACTCATAAAGATCGAAACTTTAATCGAATACACATGAAACTAGAATCAATTCATACATTAATCAAAGAAATCAAGCAATATCATACTAGGGTTTGATCATAGGGTGAATACAAAGAAGATTTAGCCCATAGACAGGCCTTGAACCATCAAAAACACAAAGTAATCCATGGATGAATCAGAAAACAACTAGATCTAAACAAACCGGATTGCAATTGATGATGATTGACGATTGATCTTCGATTTCCAAGCCTCCAATGGTGAGAATTGCTCCACCAGGGTTGCTCTAGGCTTCAGAAGTGTGTAAAAGTCGGCCACAATGCAAAGGTCCCCCGTAAACCCTAAAAAAGAATCAATTTATAGAAGTGCCCTGCTGACGAGCTCACGGCATGACTTGCAATTTTCCAGAGAATTTCCTCCGGCACGACGCTTGGTGGTTACCGGCGTGAGGCATCCTCGCGGCGCGAGTCGGGTACCTCGCGGTGCGAGGTCCTGATTTTCGCTTTGTTCTTCGTTTTTCTTCAGTTTCTCGACCGGTTCCGCTGTTTATTTGATTTCTCCAACACATGTCAACCTGAAGACATCCCAAATCATAATTAGGTGTAGAATTTGCTCAATTGCGCACAATAGACATGTAAAAATGACAATATTAACGGATTCAAACATAGTTAAATCCGGAAATATCAATCACAAACCACAATATCGTTTTGGTGTTACAAAAACTACATGCTCGTTTCATTTAATCAAAATATCAGTGTGGGGTCAACTTCTCCTTCAGCAACTACAAACACGAACCTGCAAAACAACAACTGAGGGGAATTAGCACAAAGCTAAGTGAGTAGAGGCTAAACACCAAAAGCAAACATCTACAATCAATATCAAAGCATGTAATCACATATCCGAGAAGACTGGCGGTTCGGCGCAGAACCTACAACCAATACCGGCCAAAGCAAAGGTTTACCGATAGCTCTCCACTGAATTGGCACAGTAAACTCCACCTCTGAAGCAACATATACAACAGAAGGGCTACTACTGTTCAACCAACCAGTAGACGAGCCCAGCCCAAGTCCACATGTAGCTGAC
The DNA here is from genome assembly GCA_038502395.1 of Dittrichia graveolens. Lineage (NCBI taxonomy): Eukaryota > Viridiplantae > Streptophyta > Magnoliopsida > Asterales > Asteraceae > Dittrichia > Dittrichia graveolens. The sequence continues at coordinate 78,904,619 of JARJIL010000005.1, read as the reverse complement.
TTCCCAACGCAACTCAAAATCATACTAAGAGTGCGTATCGACCAAATAGTCATGGAGCAGCTATCAACAATCAATATCACAATCAAAAGTTCAATCAATCAATCAAATCTCGATCACATCATGCATCACATCAATAACATTAATCGTAATCTTTACCATCCGCGATTAACGTCCACTCACCTCTTGTTCTCAAACGGGGAACCCATATATCTTATATTACTGAGTCTTTGTGTTTCCTGAAAACACAACAACACCAGAATCAGTCTTTTCTATCATAAATATATATTTCTTCATATATTTATCTCATAATTTTCAATATAAACCCACAAATAATAATTCAAAATATCCAATCAAACAAAATCCCACATTCTGAAAAATATAGTCAAACATGTCACAAAAGCCTTCGAGTGGTTCAGACTTCGAACAGAAGGCCACTTCGAACAGAAGACCACTTCGAGCAGAAGGCCACTTCGAACAGAAGGCCACTTCGAGCAGAAGGCCACTTCGAACAGATCTCCATTCGAAACAAGCCACTTCGAGCGGATCCCCCTTCGAGCCAAGACCACTTCGAGCAGAGTCCCCCATAGGCCACTTCGAGCGGATCCTCCATAGGCCACTTCGAGCTCCTCCCCAAAGGCCACTTCGAGCTCCTCCCCAAAGGCCACTTCGAATTCAAAGCATAAAGGTTGGGCCATCAAATATAATCAATTTTTATTTATTTAATTATTCTTTTCATCTTCTTCTTCAACAAATAGCCACCAAAAACTCTATGGATCAAACCCAGAATTTATAAAACTTACCAAAACTCACTAAAAACATATATGGAAACATAATTTCATGCATCCTAAACATCTTTTAATCCAACAAAACACAAAATCCATCAAAACCCATTTGTTCATAAAAAGCTTCAAACTTAAAATGGTGATTTCTCATATGATCATGTATTTTAACAAATAAACATATCAAACTAAATCAAAACATGATATAAACATATCCTCACATTTAGTTTGAATTATGAAACACCAAATCTTGACTTATAAATTCCAAGTTTGCTTGCTTTGAAGGTTTCCTTCACCAAAGGTTTTTCTCTCAACTTACACACACTACACACTTGCACTTTTGAAAATAATGAGCAAAGCTCTATTCTCCTATACACGTACATATGCATTTGTTTTAATCAAAGCAGGAGGTGGCATAGAGTGTCATCTTACCATGCATGCATACATACTATTATATTTGCATACATACATACATACAAATTTATTTTCTTTTCTTTTACCAGTGAACCAACTTAAACAAAATTAAGCACATATATATCATTTTATCAATTAAATTAATTAACTCTTAAATTCATGTAATCAACTTAAACAAAATTAAGCACATACCACAATCCCGCTAATCTCATAGCCCGGGTTTGCGGGTGTTACAACATATATATGTATATTAGAGTAATAAGGTCCACATGTTTAATTAAAACCATAATATGATAATTTGATCTTCATGAGATCCACAAATCGTTTTACAAATCACACAATATTCAAAACATTGTTTTAAGATCACAACATATATTTATTTAACAAACAGGCCTTTTAATTACGGAAAAACACCATTTATGAGTTGTCTTTACTGTGCTAGAGCTTTTCCTTTGTCATTTTTTGTAAAAAAATAAAATTTCACAACAACGAGTATAAAGCTTAGCGAACACATCAAATTACACACCATATCAAGCATGCACACATCTTATATATATCCATGATTCCATAATATTTCCATATACTTTACATATATAGTTTACCATCAACAACTTTACTTCTCGTATTCAACTACCCGACTTTTACCGAGTAGTCTATACGCTATATATTTAAACCATCAGATTTTCAAACCGAATAGTCTTACTTCTCATATCTCAACTATCTGTACTTTAAACCGAATAGTCTATATGTTATTTTCTATTTCACATCATATCAATTGTTATATAATTTCACAATGCAATAAAACTTTCCATATATAACTCATAATCACATAATTACATTCAACATATAAAACATGTACATAACACTAATATTTTGCGTAAGTTAGCGAACTCATCTCGGTCCTTAGTCGTTCCAAATGCTTCAAAATGCTTACTATAGTACCCTATACACGTATATAAAACCATATTGTCACGCGTGGCTAAAATCTAATAACTCTTCATTTTACCTAAAACGTGTCAAGTCATATATTAAAAGTATTTACGTTACAATATAAATACACGACTGTATATATTCGTATATTTATTTTTGTTAAACCACGAATTGCTAAAGCCATATATAATATTGTTTTAAAGGTCATTTAAAATAATATACAAACTAAAAGGGTTAAATTATAATAGTTATTAAACTTCAAAGGCGTAAGTGAAAATTATCAATTTCAATTGAAATTTCGAAATGGAAGACTCGTTGTTTTCCTCCATTCAATTGTAATATTTTTGCTATTCAATAAGATTTTCAAATGTTACCAAATTGATTATTATCAATCACAAACTCTTTGTAACCATAATCAACAAAGCTTTGTATAAATATCTTTCTTAAAAATACTTGTTTTTTTTGTTAACTTTTAAGATTAACCTTCGTGTCCTTAATGACAACTTACTCGTTTTTTAACGGTTTTACCTTTAGTTTTCATCTAAACGTTTTAAATGATGATTAGAACCCATTATAGCTTTGTTTGAATCATTTTAATGTAGTCAAACTTAATCCATCAAATTTTTTACCATGTATATCTTAGCATATAATTAACATTTGTACTTCTTGTTTGTACCAAAGTACTTCTAACGAGGTTAGGAACATGTTGGTAACACTTTATAATAAAAACAGAAAGTTTTAATATAACCCAGTAACATGCATGAACAAAGAATGCGAGTTTTCTTACTTTTGTTGGCTTTAGAATCTGTTTTGCAGACCCTTAAGAAGTCCTAGCCACCTTCTGCTCTCAACTTCGGTCACTAGTTCTATAACGTCCAATTTTTTAAAAAATTAAATCAGATTAGCAAACGCATATAGATTCACCAATATACTTGACGAGGTTTCGCAACTTGAGCTACACGTCCTACATAGATAAGCTTTAAATGGTTAAGTACAAAATAAAAATCCAAGTAAATGTTGATGAACTAAACAGCAAAAACGTTGACGATATATGAGCCATTTTCACATTGCCGGAGCTTTCCCGCGATCGGGTCCTTAAAGAATAATTCAACAAACAGTAAGCATAAAGCTTGACAAGCACACACACTTACACACCACACTAAGCATGTACAGAACATATAACAATCCATGATCACATATCGATTCACTTAATACCGACACAGTGCACTGACGACGATTTCACACTTTGGGTCACAGTTGACTATCCAAACCGTACCAAGGATTTCACATGTCTGACTGTGCCCGAGTGTAACGCCCTGTTTTTCTAAAATAAAATTTTTCTGTATTTCTCAAATTTTTAAAACAAAATATCGTGCAACCAAATCTTTTGTCAACAATATGGCAGAAGCAATAATAAAATTCCATTTCGTACATTAAAACTTAAATAAGCTTGTAGTACTTTAAATCTTTTAATCCAAAACACATTTATTTCAAAGTTTGGTAACAACGGGCATAACTAAAATTTAAAACACACGGTTGCACTACTCAAACCCATCCACTGGATCATCATCTCCACAATAAGAAATACCTGAAATGGGTTAAAAGTATCTGATGAGCTATAAAGCTCGGTGAGTACTCAAACTCTGAAACTTGTAAAATATAAATTATATAAATTACATAATCTCCATTAAGCTTTGTTAAATACATAACACTTGCTTTTTACAAATTCATATACTCTTAATATGAGTTCTCATCATTCTAAATTGATCACTTATATCAGATTCTGTATTAATTTAGTATAATACATATACACATCTCACTTGCTACGTCTCTCATATTAGTCTCCTGATTCGCATCTGTTTCATTATAATTTTCTCATCTTACTTATATATTCATAATCATTTTGGATTTGTTGTCAACATTTTGATTTCATTCCCTTTCTTCACAATGTAACCGATTAGTGGATCAACTATTTGAAAGATATTTTATATATTCTTTATTCGTAATAATTGAATTCATACTTTATTCATACCAATAAGATAAAGACATTCCTGTCTGATTCTTCAGTTCTCAACTTGTATAATTAATCATTCAATCATTACATAAATTCTCATAATTACTTTGAATCCCTTATCAACTCTTATGATTATATTTCCAATCTCTACTTGTTCTCGATTAATACTGGTCAATTGAAGGGAATTCGTATACATACTTTACTTTCAATATTTGAGTCTTCAACTCCATATATCTCTCATATATATATACATATATTCGTATACTTACTTTACTTTTAATATTTGAGTCTGCAACTCCATATATCTATCTCGTATATGTATATAATTATAACTTTGCTTACTTTAATTCTCAACTTGAGACATTTAACCATCCAAATCTTTGGATAACTTCGATATCGTATGATATCCACAATACATGATTAAGTATTCATTTTCTTTACATAATTGATATAAACTAATACTTTGCCATCCTTTGAAGTATTTGTACTTCTAATATTTTTTACTTAATCATATACTCTTCTCAATAGGTTAATTCTCACTAATTATGCCATACACACACACATATATATATGTATATATATATATATTACTTTCTTTGCATATTATCCTTTATTATTATATTTAAATTAAGTAATATTATATACATTGTAGTATTACACTACTCATTTGTACATTATTTACTCTTTAAATTTATGTACTCAATATTCTTTCTTTCTGAGCATCACCATTCTTTATCTATTTAGTTCATAACGCTAAAATATTATAATTCACAAGCGTACTCAATTATTCTGACTTTATATTCCATAGACTTCTCAAATAATCACAATAATTTCTTCAGTAAATTTGAATGTATTTAAACATGTAATCATTTAGTTTACACCTACAAGTACCCGTTTTGATGTACTCACTTGAGGTCAAAGAAATCTAAGTATCTTCTAACAATGTTCCTTGTCTTTATTTTAACCTATAATTATAACTCAAACATCAAGATTCGATAGAACAAACAAAGATGAGACTGTAGGCTATGGACGCGTCGTGTCCATTTGATCAACGCGTCGCATCGCACATGCATGTCGCACAGCCTGCTCAATTTTCAACTTAATCTCACCAAATTTCTTCATTTAAGCTTAAAATAACAACAGGCAATCACTTCTAAGTGTTTTACTAAGTGTTTAAACTCCAGATTAACATAAAAATATAACATGCAACATAAATCCAAACTTAAATCAAACTTTCTCTTTGTAGAAATATAAGAACATAAGAGATTAAAAGTTTCTAACCTTTAATCAAGCAGATTAACACTTGTTAGCTTGAAATATCACTTGATGTAAGCTTCTTGATCATTTCCCCCAACATGCAAGACTTAAATCTTGATAAATCTCTTGATTTGACACTTTCTCTCTAGATTCTCTCACACCAAGAACACCTAGTAAGTGTGTGTTTCCAGATCTTTAAGATGATGAAGAACAATCATAAATCTTGATTATAAACTTGACATGAACTTGATTATGCCTTAAACTTGTTAATCTCACTTTCTTTCCCTAGAAATGTAGAGTTTCTATCTCTAAAACACACACACACAATTTTCAGCACACTCTAGTATGTTTTTTTAGGGGTGAAGATGGACTTTATATAGGGAGCTTAGATATGTGGGATTAATACTCCTTATCCATTAACGTATCGGCTATTTAAGTAACTTTAAGATTTGCTCCATTTTTCTTTTATCCTTAATAGTTTGACCTATGTGGTCAACTCTTATCACTTTAAATCTTGATACTCGATTTCTTTTATGACTAAAATATACTTTCCGAAAATCCAGGTGTCACACCGAGTTGCATTTTCACCAAAATATAACGCAACCCTTCACTTCACATATCAACATAATAGTAACACTTTCACACATATAATACATTGTAATGGTGTGAGGGTCACATACCTCAAGTTTAGCGATTGATTTGTGGCAATCTAAGATGAAACTTGCACAAGAGCTCTCGATTTTTCTCTCGGCGACAGCGTAGGCACACACACATAAACACAAGCACGGTAAAAGCGTTTAGGGGGCTGTGCCCTAAAGAGGTATTCATATCCTCCCCCTAGGCCAAGCCCAACACTTTCTCGGTTCTCCTAGGCCCACATGGTTGCTCTTAGTTATGCAAATGTAAACCTAACAACAACCCAATAATAATAGCCCTTTGAAATAATGGTCATCACAATTAATATTATATCCAACCTCATTAGGAAATGGGTATTACAAGTTCTCTCAACTCTCAATTTCTCCGGATGACTAGTGAACTATTTAAATGGAAAGGTGACTATCGAATTACTTTGATAGGGAGGCATAGGTTTGCTATTCATGCTTTCCTTTTGCCAAAATTTCAAAGATTTGGAATGATATACGGAGAAATGCAGTTGATGCATTAATGATTGTCGATGACAAGTTTATAATTTCTATTTTACCAAACTCACTCAATTGAGTGGGTACAGTTGTCCATTTTGTAACTTACAATTTATCCCCGCACTAATATAATATTAAAGGTGGGTATTTCCTAAAATCCCCATTATATTCCTTTAGACAATATATAATTTATATTCATAACCGTGAATATAACTCATGGCTCAATCGCGTGAGACCCACTAATATGTAATTATGATAATTCATCCGAGTATAATCCTCTTTTATTTATTTATAAGGAAGTTATGGTATTACATAATTTTTTCATTACCATATTGAATAATTACACATTCTTTTATTGAGTCGAAACACAGGTGTTACATACGTGCATCCTGTCTTTTAGGAATTAGGACCAACGTCCTCTTCATCATCAACCGTGCCTGCATCTTTGGTTTCAAGGTTCAGGTGCACCCTCTTTTAGAATCAATGTATCCATTTTTTGTCAAAATAGGTTAAGTTACGTAAACTAACGAAAATAGTCAAAATTAAGGATTAATTTCACAAAAAGTCAAATTTTAGTTTAAATTAAGAGACATGATTGGTTCAATTAGATATATTTAAGGAAATGTGGATTTGAAATTATTTTGCTTAAATATAGATTAAGATAAGATATTATGTTTTTCAGTATCCAAGGACTAATCATATCAATTTAAAACTCAAAGGACTTGATCACATATTGTTAATAGTTGAAGGATTATTATTGTAAATGACTACTTCCTTATTCTCTAGAAGAATTTTCAAAGTCAAAGCAGAGTAGAGAAGGTCAGAGATTCACAACTCATGTTCCCCTTCAAATTCTTCATTTTCCATCTGTAATTCCATAAACTTTCAAAGCCTTCATCAAAATTCTCCCTTTTGGATCCATTCATCAATCCCTAATCTTGTCTGTAACTTCAAATTCTTCATCTTGATCTTAGTATTTTGATTATCAGTTATGAGTAGTAATCCAGCTACGCCGATGAATGCAAACGCTCAGTCGTCGAGCTCCGGAGGCGTCGGATCCCCTGATTCATCTGCTCCAAGGAGAAATTCCAAGCGACCTAAATGTATATTCTCTTTGGTCCTTGATAATTTTACCCTTTTTTGTTGGATACTTGAATAACAGATCCGATGCAGTCGAATACTTTTACTTTTCGCAAAAATATATTTGTTTTCTGCTGTTTGAAGATATGTGATCAACGACTTCTTACTGTGCTGTATGGTGATTGTTTTGATCCACGCTTATATATTATTGTTGATGCTGACTGAGTTCTTAAAAATTTAGAAACCCTAAAGATGGTATTTGGAATTCAAATTAAAACTGTTTCTGTACTTATTGACTTTTCAAAATAACGGTTTGGAATTAGCAACTTCAAATTGCTTATCTGAAACAACTATTTCCCCTTAATCAAGCAAATAATCAGGTTGGATAAGCAATCTCAAACATTCTCACAACAGCTTAAATTTGTATCAAACCTCAATAAGCAGATAAGCAGTTTAATAAGCAATTCCAAACACCCCCTAAGAACATATTTTTAGCGTCCTGGTCCAGTAAAGGAGAAGTGGGGAACAGGGGATATGATACGTTCACTGCTTATGGTATAGGTTGTCGAACCATTTAGAGTTTGTTATTCTTATTATGTTTTGTTTGGCACTTTTGGATGTTGTGATTTATGGTTAGGTTCTGTCCGTATCTGGTCTAAGACTTCTTTATGTAATGTATTTACAGATTCTAGGTTTACTCAGCAGGAACTTCCTGCATGCAAGCCGATTCTTACTCCAAAATGGGTTCGTTATCTCATGCTCTTTATTAATTAACATATCACAAACCAACAAGATCTAATTTTTTATGTGTTTATACTATAGGTGATTTCAGCGTTCATGCTTGTGACAATTGTCTTCATTCCAATAGGACTTGCTTCCCTCTTGGCGTCTCGTGATGTATGACTAAAACTGTCTTAATAGACTACATTCATGAAGATTCTTTATATTGCTTGTGATGGTTCTTGATTTTGGATTTGTGTTTGTTCAAGTAGGTAGTTGAGATTGTTGATCGGTATGATAATGCTTGCATACAAGGCACAAAGAGTCAAAAGGTTCAATATATACAGTCCAGTGCCAATAAAACTTGCGTTAGAAGCTTGACAGTAAGTTTAATTTAATTACTTTTTGATCATTTCTGCATCATTAGAGACTGATGTAATTGAAATTTAACATGTTTAGCTATTTCTAATTTTAGGTTCTCCTTCAATAACATGTTTGCAATTGAATGAATTTTAGGTCAGAAAGCGCATGAAGCAGCCTATTTATGTATATTATCAGCTCGACAATTTCTATCAGAATCATCGCAGGTAACTTCTCATTTCGGTTGTATATCTTAGTTGCATTAAAATAAAATTTCTATTGATGCCTTTGTAATAGGACCTACGTTGTGTATGAACTTTTACTTTGGAAAGTATTTTTTTGTAAAATGTACTCAATTTCATCTCAACTCCCACCAAGTGCAAGGGAATTTTTAAAGCTTGATTTAAGGCTGAGCACACAAAACTACTTTTCAGGTATGTCAAGAGCCGAAGTGATCAACAATTGAGAAACCTTGGTGATGAGAATGACACAAGTAGCTGCGAGCCTGAACATGAAGCGAATGGGATGCCGATAGTGCCTTGTGGCCTTGTAGCTTGGAGTTTGTTCAATGACACTTATAGCTTCTCCACCCGTAACAACAGCCAATTGGCCGTAAACAAGAGGCACATTTCATGGAAGAGTGACAGGGATGAAAAGTTTGGCAGTGATGTCTTCCCAAAAAATTTCCAAAATGGAAGTCTTATTGGCGGTGGGCGTCTCAACGCGTCTGTGGCAGTAAGTCTCTTAACTACCACAGATTTTACATCCATTTTTTTTCCACTTCATTGTTTGTTTGTGCTTAAACCAAGTAAAATTCCCTAATCATAAGCTTCATTTTGTGGGTTTGGTTTGCATCGATAGTTAAATGAGCAGGAAGACCTTATTGTGTGGATGCGAACCGCAGCTCTTCCAACTTTTAGGAAGTTGTATGGGAAGATAGAACAGGATATTGAGGCAGGCGAAACTATAAATGTGGTATTGGAGAACAATTACAACACTTACAGTTTCAGTGGCAAGAAAAAACTTGTGCTCTCAACTACCAGCTGGCTTGGCGGAAAGAATAACTTTATTGGCATTGCATATCTTTCCGTTGGTGGCCTGTGCTTCATACTAGCTACTGTTTTCACTATCATATATTTAGTAAAGCCAAGGTAATTTTATGTTTACTGTGTTTATTAACCATTATTAGCATGCTGTTTTTTTTATTAATGCTGAATAGCCCGAACGATTTTGGATGAAATACGGATAATCTTCTACAATCAGTCAATCACATAGAATCACAAAGAACCGTACTTTATGTCTTGACTGGCAAACTAATTTTTGTTATTCCTATTGCAGGCATCTTGGAGATCCAACTTATTTATCATGGAACCGAAACCCAGGTGGTCATTGATACACGATTGTGCAATTATGAGCTGGTTGAAGGGGCTCCTGATTCTTGTATGTATTTGATATCTTTTAAGGCCACAGTGTAGATTAGCATAATCGTTTATTCGTTATTTGGTATTATAATTGTTGAAACAAGACTTTGTTTGTATTGTTGAGCACATAATGACTGTTACGGTTACCTGATTCATGAATACGTTTTGCCCTCGAAAAAACACGTATTGATGTATTGAGTATATAGTGAACGTTACTATCATCCATTACTTGAATTTTTTTTGTTCTTACTATTATCAGTTTGTTGAACGTTTATAAAACTGTTAACGTGTACACTTCCAGAAAAGGGTCACTGCCCCCAATTTTAATTGCATTTATTTCAAAGACATAGTAACATAGTATATGTGAACTTAAATCCCAATATCATATTTTTGAGATATGAACAAATTCTATATCTATCCCAATTAGTTACTTACAAAAACTTGTCACTAGTCATGTGAAAGAAACCCCCAATTAGTAGTAGATGAAATGACACCCATCATAACCTGTTAGCAGAAATGAAGACTATTAGTCAAGAAAGTCAAAATCTGGAGGAGGGAGATAGGTTGTGATTTACGGGCTTACTTGGGTCAACGGTGACGAGCATGGCAGAGCCACCAAATTCACATGTGCCACCAGCCACTTTGGTTCTTTGCCAGTAGCTGTTGAACGCATAAGAAGCATGGGCAAACAATGTGTCTGGTTGAAAGCAGTCTCCGTTTGGCTGTAGTGACTCACAGTCGGCTCCTGAACCACATGCGTAATTCATGGCTTCTTGAATGATTGGATCTGGAACAGAAGGTTTAGCCACACACCACAGTGCAGACTCCGGCTCAGTATGAGCAGGTGGCGGTCCTGTTGGAGGTGGGTATACAACTGGTGGCTCAAATAGAGGCGGTGCAGGTATGAACCCTGTAGGTGAAGGAAACGAGAACGTAGGTGGGCTTGGTTCATTATTATAAGGCGGGCTTAGACCAGGGCTGGGTTCATTGTTATAAGGAGGGCTTAGACCAGGGCTGGGTTCATTGTTATAAGGAGGGCTTAGACCAGGGCTGGGTTCATTGTTATAAGGAGGGCTTAGACCAGGGCTGGGTTCATTAGTATAAGGAGGGCTTACACCAGGGCTAGGTTCATAATTAGGAGGGCTTAAAATAGGACTGGGTTGATAGGAAGCCGGTGAGCCTGGGTTGGTGCTTGTGGGTGGTGTGTTAGGAGTCCCATAAGACAAAGGCGGTGTTGGGTAGGAGGGGTATGAGGAAGAAGGTGATGCAGGTGGCGTGGGGTAGGAGTATGAAGGTGATACTGGCGGTGATGGGTTGTAAGTTCCTATATAGGGCGACGATGGCGGAGGTAGACTGGTGGTGGAAGGCGGAGAAACACCGGGGGGATCGGAGCAATAAGCCTCTGGTAAAACAGGAGAAAGAGGATCAACAGGAGGTAAAGGTAGATAATCTGCAAGACGATTAACCACATGATATCTCCGTATTGAAGTCAATACTCCAGGTAGTCTTGCATCTAAATCTGCAGCTGCACCTGCATATGCATAATCAATCAACATTTGTAGATAAACATTGGTTGCATAAAGATATAGTAGTAATTTAAGGTACTTACATGACGGTAAAATGATGAACCCGCATACAAACACTAGCAATAAGCACTTCATCTTCATGTTCATTAGCATTATGCACACACACATGCATGGTATGTTTGTACTCCCGTGTATATATACAAGCCGAAAACGGGTGGAGGGTGGGAGTAGGTGCATGTGGAAACCGGGCTTCTTCGATACTTAGAAGATGGTGGTGGAGATGGGTATGTAAGAGATTCTTGGCTTAAGATTGGATAAAAGAACCATGAACAATCAATAAATGGAAAGTAGGAGCTTTTATTTTGCTTGCTTTCTACTCAAAGCTATGTAACAGTACCACATACCAGTATCACTAGTATATTATATATATCAGGCTAAAAGTCCCCTACACCACCTCCAATAAATTTGCAAAAAATGGTTTTGGAATCCTTTCATCACCTGTTCATGTGGCCAAGCTTGTTTATAATATAACTTAAAGTTCTTCACTTAAATTATTATCTAATAAATTATAAAAAATTAATACGGTTTTTTCGAGCTAAAAAACACGATTCAGATTTTTCATTTCTTAAAGCTAAAGTATGTTGTTATATTGTATAAATGTTAGAAAATACATACAAAAATAAGCATCTAGTTGTTATTCTTAAGGATTAACTATGAAGTCTCAACTTTCTGGAAAGTTAGCATATCTTTAAAAACAAAGGTTTCTTTTCTTCCCAAAGTGACTCAGGTTCTTCAACCTCGACTTTACGACATTGTCATAGTTAACGAGTCGTTTCTGGTTCAAGATTTGCCGCGGTGTTGCTTCGATCGATCGTTGTTTGCATCTCTAGTGATTAACTTTTGTCATAATATCATACAAGTATTCATTCATATGAGTAGGTTTTTTCTTTGACCACTTTGTTGTTCGTATAAGTTAATTATGACAGCCCTGATTAATTTAGGGATAATAAACATGATAACTCTAAAAATTACTAAGAAGTGTTAAAAACATACGAATAAATCATAAAACCATTAAAGGCACCCGAATCACATATTGGTGAACCAGATACGGTGTAAAAAGATGATTTTATCGTTCTTTCTAATTTTGAACGTAACCTCATACCTCGCTCGTGTAGGCTTGAGCATTGTTATTGTTGTTGTCGTTGTCTAGTTTTGAACTTAAAAAACCTGAGTTGAAAGTGACACTTTTTGCATCAACAAAATGTTAACAGATCATTTTAAATAATGTTAAAAAGATAACATTTTCACCATCTCATACTTCCGTTTTGACAACTTGAATAATAAATGTGTAAGGTATCAAGATTAAACTTTATTAGAGACTATGCTAGGTGTTATAAGTTTGAACCCAAATTTCAGCAATACATGATTCCAAAGGTCCAAATAAACCAAACAATTTACCATCTAAATATGTTTGCGCTAGTAAAAACAAGTGAATATAGAACCTACATGATCAAATGCCATGGAATAATTTTAAAATACAGACAAAATGGGTCTTGAAGTACAAAACTACAAACCAAGAGAAGGAGAAATGAGGCTCGGATATGTAAAAAATCAAATAGGACAAAATAACTATGACCGCAAGCTACGTGTTGCCCTGCTGATAGTGTCCCTCTCGCCTATGACCGCAAACTAGGTTCAACTGTTTAAGCATGTAACATAGTCCAAAGACCTTTGTCTTCCCTGATTCCCTCTCCAATAACTTTTTTTAAAAAGAGTGTTGAGTTTTGAGAAAAAAAAAGTACAAACAAAAGCTTTTGCAAGATGCAGAAAGAAACTATTACAATCCAAACTGTGAGTCACCAAAACCAACCAAAAAAACCTTTCTTTAACTACTACATCACCTATTTAAGACCATACAAAAAGACAACACTTTACATCAACTTCTATAAGTTCATAGTTGGCAATCTTCGAACACAACTACAACAAAACAAAGAGAAAAGACCACACTGCGATTATCGTAGCCTGTAAGGGGTTAGTCTTCCAAAGATCCCAACCAATCAATCATGCTTTAATTTTTCTCGAAATCCAGTTAAAAGTGCACTCTTTTCTAACAGCAAAAGAGAAAATTTTATTAAAAGCACTCGCAAGTTGCTAGTTGCACAAAGTTACACGATTTTAGAGAGAAGACTCTAACATAGGATTAATACACCGATTCAACCAACAAAGTGATCTTCTCAAATTACCTCTAGTGTTTAGCGAAAAGAAAGAAGACTACGTAATCTACCAAAAATTGACCTCCGGTACCTCTTTTTCCTCGAAGATCTTGCTATTTCAGTGATTTCATAGCAGCCAACAGAATGTGTAGATCAAATTGGAAAAGGCTTCTAACCGTGAGCCTTTAAACCCCAACTCTTGACCCTGAAATAATAAAGAGTGAATTGAGTTAGGCACCGAAGAATGTAGATTCCACCAGTTTCTTATGAAGTGTAAAAGAACCTTTGCAAGCTTGCAGTGTAGGAAGACGTGTTCCTCGATTCAAAGTTTGTAACACAAAAAGGACATCCAACTGTATCTAGAATGCACGCCCCTATTTAGGAATTTAGTCTTGAAGGATTGGGACCGATTTTAACCAAGGCGTTGTAATTCCACTTGAGTTCGTCAGGCTTAAATCATCATAAGCACACCTAAGTGAAGAGACCGTGTAAGTCCCATGACCATTGAAGATGATTCCCTGTTTGGTTTGGGTCGATTGTGGCAGTGAACAAATAGCGGAGATCAATTCCAAACTCGACAAAATAACTTTGGATGTTTAGAATGTTGGGTTTGTTCGGTTTTTAAAAATATATTTTAGCAACGGAAGCATGAACAACAATTTTAAACTTTTTAAAACTCCCCACCAGTGATCCATATGCAAGCCTTAAGAAACAAAACCAACCATAGGGTGTTTAGAACTACAACCTTTGTAGCGTGAGTAAACCGTTGGTGAAGTGGTTGATCTATGAGAAGCCAAGAGAAGACTTCCTCCAAGGTATCCACAAATCAATGAGTCCAACACCTCCAAGATGCTAGTCTCTCCAACCCTTGATATTCAAATGCAAGCAACAACCTTTGTTCTTCTTCTTGAACTAGATGTATGTATTTTGAGTACGTGTTTATGTATCACCTTTGCTAACTTGAAGAACACCAATACTAGAGAGTTAGGATGTTTTTCAAGTATAAAACACTTAGAACAATTCTAAGAACACAAAGAAAGGTGATAGCATGCAAGTATGTTACAAAAGAGACCATGCATGTAATTATAAAAGTCAAGAAGCAAAGCAAGAGAGGGAGGACCCCCTCCCTTGCATTATGGACGAAAATTAGAGGGGGGAGGGTCCCCTCTTGCCTCTTTCTTCCTTACTTGTCCCATACATGCATGTCTTGGTTAAGTCTTATGCAAGAATACACCATATGACCTCTTTCTTGCTCATTGTGAGAATTTCTAGCTATTAATCTTTTAAATATATAAAAGATATACTAGATATGTCATACTATGTATAAAATACATCTACATGTATTTTATATACATA
Organism: Dittrichia graveolens; assembly: GCA_038502395.1. Lineage (NCBI taxonomy): Eukaryota > Viridiplantae > Streptophyta > Magnoliopsida > Asterales > Asteraceae > Dittrichia > Dittrichia graveolens. Next base: position 78,889,410 of record JARJIL010000005.1, on the reverse strand, counting down.
CTTGATTGTTACTAGTAACTCTTTACTTGTAACAAGGATATACATACATTTATATAATTGTTACTAGTAACAATTTACTTGTAACAAATATATATTTATACATATATATATATATATATATATTCATACATATATATAAAATCATATGTTTATATTTATGTATTTGATATGCATTACCTTATATCAATATATAAGAGTGATATTATTATTTCACATAAATAATAATATGCAACAATGCATATATGCTTATATATATATAATGAGTTGGAAACATATTTAAATCATATTCAAATATATAATTGGTGTCCATTGATTGTAAATGTGTGACCCTATGGGTTTATTTATTATCAGTAATATCGTATTAATTTGTGTCTTGTGCACATAGAACCAACATAGAATTGAACCCCAAACTCTCTTTTTTCCGAGTCAATGGGTCAATCTTCAAGTTTCACCTAAATCCATGGAGAGAATAGATTGCTTTTTTCCATAGGGAGCCATCTTCAACCTTTAACCTCCACTACTACTTTGCTAAAAGAGAGATATTTGAAGCCTTCAAACTTCCAACTCCAAGTCCTCCATGTTCCTTTTTGGATAGTACATCCTTCCATGCAATCCAAGCCATTTTGTTTTGTTTTGAGACCCCCCCCCCCAAAAAAAAAAATCCTTTCAAGTTCTTTCTAGTTGTGATTAAACTTTCTCCGGTGCTTTGTATAAAGACAAGAGGTAGGTTCCTAGAGAACCAAGAACTGATTTACACAAGACTATTCTTCTTGCTGATGAAAGAGAAAAAGCTTTCCGGCTTGAAATCTTTGATTGGAATTTAGAGAGCAAGGGTTGACAATTCAAAGCTCTTGTCATAGGAGACCCCGCCAGAATTCCTAAATAGGAAAATGGGAAAGAACCTACACTACAATTTATCTTGGAAGCCATCCAGAAGATTTATTCCGATGCGACCCCAATGCCAAATAATTTTGTTTTTTTGCAGGTTCACCTTCAGACGTGAGTAGAGATGAAAGCATTTTAGTATCCTCATCAGATTTTGGATGTTCCAAAGTCCCCATTTTCCTATAAAGATAGCATTTCATAAATAAAGTGTGAGATAACATGGCCTTCTTTTGGCAATTTTATTCCTTCGAATATCTCCTTGTTGACAGCTTCTTTTAAGGCTATATTTAGGCCTTCCGCTGCAATAATGAACAAGAAAGGAGCAAGTGGGTCTCCTTGCCTAATCCCTTGAGACATTTGGAACTCCTTTGTTGGGCAACCATTATGAGAACATATACAAAGGAAGATTGTAAACATCCCCTGATGTCTCCATATTTGTGAGAAATTCATTTGATCCATAATGGAGTCGAGAAAGTTCCAATTGAGTGTGTCAAAAGCATTCTCAAAGTCGATTTAGAGAAGAAACATGTCTTTCTTGGACCTTTTTGCCCAAGAGATGATTTCGTTTATGACAAGGCCTATTAAGAATGTTCCTACCTTTTATGAAGCAGATTGTTCTCCTCCGATGATGTTTCAATTACATATTTCAGGCTCGTAGACAGAACTTTGGAAATGATTTTGTATAGGCAGCCAATGAGACTGATAGGCTTGAATCGGATAAATATAATGGATCATTGACCTTCAGGATAAGTGTTATAAAGGAGGAGTTCGCTCCTTTCTCCAAGAGAGTGGAGGATTCAAAAGACTTGACAGCATTTATAATATCTATTTGAAGGGAGGATTAGAACTTTTTGATAAAAGCAAAAGAGAACCCATCCGGCCCTTGGGGATTTTCTCCATCACAGTCCTAAACTATCAATCTTATTTCCTCAACTGAGAATTCTCTATCGAGGGAGGAGATCTGATCAACGGACAATTGATTAAAAAGAGAGCTTCTGATAGCCGGTCTTGAAGGCAAAAGTTCAGAAATTTTGGTTGAAAAGAAAATTAAAGCCTTTTTTCTAATTTCAACCGGGTTCACAATCTAGGAACCGATAGAAGAGATACCATGTATAAAGTTGTTTCTTCTATTGTTGTTTAAAATACCATGTAAAAACCTTATATTTTCATGTCCATCCAAGGTCCATTTGATTCTTGATCTTTGTCTAATATCGAGGAGAGCTAGCCTTTCTAGTTCGAAGATTTGGTGCTCTAGATCAACTTTTAAAAGTTGATGAGAAATAGAAAGATAATAAAGTTCAACCTTTAAGTCTAGATCATGGAGGTTCTCTTTCAATGCCGAGAGAGATAAAGAAGAGACATTTATTTTTGAAAATTTTCAGGCTTTAATACAAAATTTAATTTGTTTTAAATGTGCCATTAGCCTAAGAACAGGAGATAGTGCCCGGGAGTAAGAAGGCACCCAATCCATACTTTTGATTACTAGATCAAGAAGGGAAGAATCCTAAAGCCAAGAGTTATAAATTTTAAAGAGTGAAGGGCCAATATCAGCAGCCGATGGGAGTAATAGGAGAGTGCAATGGTCCGAGAATCTTTGTGGAAGGATCTCAATGTGGAGGTTATTCCAACAGTCAAATAATTTTGAGAGACAAGAACCTGATCAAGTTTGATGAGTTTTTTGCCATCTGAACTTATTCTTGTGAATTATCTACCACAACTCTTAATTTTATTTAACCCACTAAGAGCTATAAAATTCACTAAAAGCATTAGCCCCTCCTAATGAGAAATAAGACCCCTTCCTTTTAGATATGGTACAGAGTGAAAAGTGTACTTGATTGTCCGCGAACAACCATATAGGTGATCGTTTGTCTTTCTAAAAAGCAACTCGTTCCTTGCTCTCCAAATATGGTACAAATCTGTTTAAATTGCAGCCTACTAGATCTTGTTTGCCGATGGTAAAAGTTTTATATAGTCATCCATATTTAAAACTTCACTATATTATCTTGTCGCCACCACAAGCAAAACCGATTCCAAATATCTTCTGCGAAGGCACAAGCAACTAAAACATGCCTCACTGATTCGGTTTCTTTTCTCCTCCTATAAGTTACAAACAAAAAACCCTAATTCGGGGTTCTAAAGCAAGATTGTTTGCCCACTTTCATTTTTGTTTCAGTTCTTGGTGTTATTGATGATTACCTAGAGGTGAATGATTTTCAACAGTTAATCATTCTTGTTACAACTCCAAGGATGTCAATAATGGCAACTAAGACATCAGTCATCGTTGGTGTGGCTTTCTAGTATAATTTCCCATGTTGCGAAGGCGAAAGGGATCAACGATGTTCGATGGCAATGATGATTCCCAAAAGGCCTGGTTCTCTCCTATCTTGTTGCAACTTGCAAGAACAAAAGTGTGAGAAACAAAGTTGAAAATGGAAAAGGGTAGCACGTGGTGAGAAGAAAAAATGGTATTTCCTATTTTAAAGACCGAGATGTGTTATCTCTATCCTCTATTTGATTATTCTCTATTAATCCTTTAACTCTATGAGAAAAGGATATACGCAGTTAGCCTCATCTAGGGCAGTAAACGAACCGAACGAACATGAACGGTGCTTGCTCACATGTTCACTCGTTTAACTTTAACCGAATACGAACACAAACATAAACATTTAATCGAACGTGTTCGTGTTCATTCGTTTAGCAAATGAGGATGTTTGTGTTTGTTCATTTAAATCTTAAATGAACGTAAACGAATACAAACGAATATAAATGAACACAAAACGAACATAATTCAACAGCAACATTCAGATAGTTAAAATTTTATCCTACCACCCAAAACACAAATTAAATTATTGTCTACAAAACACATAATTCAAATTGGTAAGTAAATTGAAATGCAGGGTTTCGAGTGTGGAGATCTGGGCTGACGGGAGTAGTGCACTAGAGTAGAAGTGGGTTGGGCGAAGGTGAGCGGCTATGGAGAGCAGCGGTGACGAGAGTATGGAGGCCGAGAGGCAGGGTTTCAAGTGTGGAGATCTGCAACGACGAGAACAGTGACTAGTGCGGAAATGAGTTGCGATTGGAGAATGATGGAGGTGATCGGCGGTGGAGGTCGAGGGATAAAATCATGTGGTTTTGGACTTTTGGTGACTTGTATGGAGGACTGGACTACGGAGGCCGATTGTTTTGTGATTTGTGGGCTAGGGTTTCTTAGACATAAAAACATAGTAGAATGAACATAAATGAATGGACGAGAGCTATGTTTGTTTATGAGGCTAGGGTTTCTTAGACATTTATATTCCCTGTTTGTTTATGTTCGTTTGTTTATATATATAATATATATAATTTATAAATTATAATTAAGTTCACGAACATAAATAAACGAACAAGACCTCTGTTCATATTCGTTCGTTTAATTAAACGAACAAAAAATCTTGTTTGTGTTCGCTCATTTATTAAACGAATGAATATATACGAACTTCCCACCAAACAAATTCATGAAAGGTTAATAAATGTTTGGTTCGTTTACAGCTTTAACCACATTCACGATGGCTACTATCATATTTACGAACATTTAAATAAGTATTGAACATTTCATTTAGAGGTAATTACATATTTGGTCCCTGAGGTATGTCACTTTTTACATCCTTTGGTCCCTAAACTACATTTATTACGCTAGGCGTCCCTGATGTTTAGATTTTGTTACACTGATAATTCCTGAGCACTTAAAAAGACAATAATACCCTTTATTATTAATTTTTTATTTTTTATAACATTTATTCAATTTAAAATTCATTATTAATTAGATATATTATTAATAAATAATAGATAAATACCCATCAGCTCCATCACCACCAAAAGTTAAAAACCACCACCACTAACCACCATTGACCACCACAACCACCGCCACCAAAAAATTAAAAACCCACCACAACTGACCACCATTTACCACCACAATCACCCCCACTAAAAAGTTAAAATCCGAGTATCGTTGACCACCATTTACCACCACAACCACCGCCACCACAAAATTAAACAACCATCACCACCACCAGCGGTTTCTACCATCACCACCAACCACCACTGTCTATTAGCAAGAACTACCTAACCACCACCGTATGAAAAAGGAATGAAGAACAAGAACACCAAGAAATCAAATGAAGAACAAGATTTGAAAATCGATGGCTGTAGAAACCCTAATCGAAACCACCACCTGAAAACCTAATCAAAACCAACACCAAAAAATCAAATGAACAAGTTCTCAAAATTGAATGAAGAACAAGATCTGAGAGAGAGAGAACGCGATTAAACAACAAACCCTCACCTGGTGATGATGCGGCGGCGGAGGAAGGGTGATGGTGGTGTGTGGCGGTAAAGAACCACAAGCCCTAATCACAATTGAACAACAAACCCTCACCGGTGGTGTGCGACGGTGGAGAAGAAGGAGAGAGTGACTGTGATGGCGATGTTTCCTACAGAGAGATGATTATCGAGGGTGGCGGTGGTAGGTAGCGACGATCCACGGTGGTGGTGGTAAGATTCCGAAGATTTTGGAGTTCTTGAGGTATTTTTGTGTTTGGTTGTGGTGGCCGGCGGTGGTGGTCTGAAAAACTCATCCTCAGTGATCTTGTTCCGGCGGTGGTTGGTTGTGGTGGCCGGCGGCGGTGGTTGGTTATGGCAGCCGACGGTGTGGCTAAAAGAAAGGTAGAGAGAGAATCAAATTGGGATTTTACATGTGTGTGTAGTGTGTGTATATATATATATATATATTATTTTTGAATTAGTTATAATTAAAGAAAATAATAAAAAAATAATTAAGGGTATAATAGACTTTTTCAGTTATAAAGTAAGGGTATTTTGGTCTTTTCAGTCGCATCAGGGACCATCAGTGAAGCAAAAGTCATATATTAGGGATGCCTAGCGTAATAAATGTAGTTTAGGGACCAAGGATGTAAAAAGTGACATACCTCATAACCAAAATATGTAATTAACTCTTTCATTTATTTAAAACTTTTATAAATATGACAACAAACACACAACACCTATGAATCATGGGTCTTAATATCGGTATATATCGTATCCCCTAACTCTATGTGTTAAATTTAACGAAATTATTAAAAAATTAAACATTTGCTCGCTGACTAGGGTTTTAACATTCCGGGTTCTGCATCTGCGGGTATACTATGGTCGGTGATTAAAACCCTTAAACCTCATATTGGACAACAAATTAATGTTCTTGATTCCGCCATGAACGTGATTCCCCCGCTCTTTCAAGCTTTTACCACCCTTAATTCGACTGTATAATTGCCTTTGAATTTAGGATGAATGGCCGCAGCCGGTTGTTATCCAGGTACGTCTTTAACAATCTTCAATTGCTCAAATTACGTTCATCAATTTCCTTACCTAATGACAGCCATAGATTCGGGATGCATTTGAACCGCCATTTGGCATCAATTCCCGGAAGATTTGACGATGTTCATGTACCAATTAAGCCAAACCCTAATTTTTGTTTTCGGAATTACTGTTCTGGGAAGAGCAGTCAGGGGAACAATGAATGGACAGAAGAGATAGAGTACTTGGATGAATCAGGTAGTGTTATTTACACAGGTAAGGGTATTAGATCCGTTGAGCCTGGGGTGGATGACCATATAATGGTAGGTGGCTTAAAACAGCCATTTTCAAACGCTTCTGCAGTCTCTAAAATCATCGAGATCGTTAAAAGGTGGAAATGGGGTCCTGAAATGGAGACTCAGTTGGATAAACTTCAATTTGTTCCAAATATGACTCATATTACTCAGGTTTTGAAGATCAACGGAGATGGTGATGCATCTTTGAGTTTGTTTAAATGGGCAAAGAGACAACCTTGGTATTCACCTAGTGATGAGTGTTACCTAGCATTGATTGATAAGTTGAATCAGAGTCGTGATTTTGAAGGGATTCAATCGGTTTTTGATGATCTCATTCGAGATACATCCAATACAACGGTTCCTGAGTTCAGTGCATTCAGCAGGGTTGTGCAGTATCTTGCAAAAGCCGAGAAATTAGAGGTTTCTTTCTGTTGTTTCAAAAAGATTCAAGAATCTGGTTGTAAAGTTGACACAAAAACATACAACTCGCTTATAACTTTGTTTTTGGACAATGGTTTACCTTTTAAAGCGTTTGAGATATACGAAAGCATGGAAGGAGCTAGTTGCTCTTTAGACAGTGCAACGTATGAGTTGATGATACCAAGCCTAGCTAGATCAGGCCGAATTGATGCAGCATTGAAGCTGTTCCAACAAATGAAAGAGAAAAACCTCCAACCGGGGTTCACAATCTTTGCATCACTTGTTGATTCATTGGGAAAAGCTGGTAGATTGGATGCGTCAATGAAAGTTTATATGGAAATGCAAGGTTTGGGGCTCAAACCGTCTGCAACCATGTTTGTTTCCATGATCGAGTCATATGTAAAGGCTGGGAAGCTAGACGCTGCTCTAAGGATTTGGGATGAGATGAAGAAAGCCCGATTCAGACCTAATTATGGGCTCTACACCATGGTTGTCGAGTCGCATGCAAAATCAGGAAAACTCGAGACTGCAATGTCTATCTTTTCTGATATGGAAAAAGCTGGTTTTTTACCCACCCCAAGCACCTATTCTTGCTTATTAGAGATGCATGCTGCTTCTGGTCAAGTTGATGCCGCCATGAAGTTGTATAATTCAATGAGCAATGCAGGTGTGAGACCGGGTTTGACCACTTACACCGCCCTACTAACACTTTTAGCAAAAAAGAAACTTGTAGACATAGCTGCAAAGGTTCTTCTTGAAATGAAGGCAATGGGATATTCCGTAGATGTGACCGCAAGTGATGTTCTTATGGTTTTCATCAAGGATGCTTCTGTTGACCTTGCTTTAAGATGGCTTAGATTCATGGGTTCATCAGGGATTCGAACAAATAACTTTATTATAAGGCAATTATTCGAGTCATGTATGAAAAACGGGCTATACGAGTCTGCAAAACCTCTTCTTGAAAACTATGTTGACTCTGCAGCCAAAGTTGACCTCATACTCTACACATCAATCCTAGCCCATCTTGTAAGATGTCAAGAAGAAGAACACGAACGGCATTTGATGTCAATCTTGAGCGCTACAAAACATAAAGCACATGCCTTTATGTGCGGGCTTTTCACAGGCCCAGAACAGAGGAAACAACCTGTGTTAACCTTTGTTCGAGAGTTTTTTCAGAATATTGATTATGAATCAGAAGAAGGAGCTGCTAGGTACTTTGTTAACGTACTTCTAAACTATCTTGTTCTAATGGGTCAGATCAATCGGGCCCGTTGCGTATGGAAAGTTTCCTACGAAAACAAACTTTTCCCCAAAGCAATTGTGTTTGATCAGCACATTGCTTGGTCACTCGATGTGAGAAACTTATCAGTTGGTGCAGCCCTTATTGCAGTGGTTCATACGCTTCATAGGTTCAGGAAGCGGATGTTGTATTATGGTGTGGTTCCTAGACGGATCAAGTTGGTGACTGGACCGACTTTAAAGATTGTGATTGCACAAATGTTAAGCTCGGTTGAGTCACCATTTGAGGTCAGCAAGGTGGTTTTAAGGGCTCCTGGGGATTCTGTATCAGAATGGTTTAAGAAGCCAATTGTTCAGCAGTTTCTTTTGAATGAGATACCATCAAGAGGTGATATTCTGATGCATAAGCTTAATATACTTTTTCCCAGTTCTGCCCCTGAAATTAGGTCCTTGAACCTACCTAAACCTCTTGTTGCTGGGAGGGCAATGTAGTAATAATGCTATGAGATAGATGTCCTGCCCTTAATGATTACCCCTTGGTGGTGGAAGAACTATGTAGTATTAATGCAATGGTTATAGACTTGCACATTTACATGCATCCAAAATACTCAGGTTGCAGAAAATTACTTGATGGTAATCAACTTTTCATATTATTTCGCTAAACGTCTGTAAAATATATTAATGTGACAACAGAATGAGAGCAAAAGGTGTAGATTTAAGAATAGATTTAGAAGTGTGTTCTGCTGTTAAAAAAAATTCACGATGATTGTGGTAGGTTGCCCTGACCTTGCCACAACTATTTTTTGCTTTAGTTATACATTTGTATAAAAAGTGTTTAGAAGTGAATAATAAACTAGTTAAGAGTATAAATAGTGACAAACAAAGTCTTCATAACAAATGGACTTAAAACACCACATAAGTATAACTCTTGAATGCACTCAAATCAAGTTTCATTCTCAACCAAAAGTTTGTTAATTCAACTTGTGATGATGTTTGAACCAATCAGGCAATCATATTCACCTTTGATAACAACATGGTCAGTAACAGGGTTGTCCTATTCCAATCATGCATTTCAAGTAAGCAAAAATGATCATGCATATTAACAAAGAAAAATTGCATAAAAATACAATAAACTCTGTCTTAATTATCATTGTATATAACCAACTTTATTTATTTTTAAATAATACAATCAACTTTTATAATCCTTCCATTGTATGCAAGTTGTTGTATACAATGGAAATTATGAAAAAGTTTATTGTATACAATGGTAACTAAACATTAGACACAGAAAAAAGTTATTTGCATACAATGAAATTTTTTTGAAAGTTGATTGTATTATTTTTAATAATTTAAAGTTAGTTGTATACAATGACAATTGTCTGTTAATTGTATTTTCATACATTTTGCTCCTATTAACAAATGTAACAGGTATTATCTGTAGAAACAAGACAAATCATATACACAACAAAGAGAGTGTATATAGAACAATTATATGAACTGCATTATGACCATAGAAGATGAGCTACCATACCATTATCCTATTCTTTTGGATATGCTTCTAAAATTGTACATCAAACTCATTTCTACCTCCTACCTCCATCTTACTTACACTCTGTTCTCGAGTTTTTTAAAGACGGAAAGTGCAGGGAAGGAAAGGGAAGGGAAAGAAGGGAAAAGAATGACAAGGATTGACTTGTGTTCTTGAGTTGGAAGGAAAAGAAAGGAATTGGATGGGGAGTCATTTCTTTCCGCATCATCCCACTTTTGGAAGGAAACATTTTGAGCAAAATAACCCTCCTTCCCTCTCCTTTTCCTTTTCCTCCACTCGTTAAAAAAACCCAAGAACACATTAACTTAGCTGTTTCCTTTTCTTTCATTCCTTTCCTTCCAAAAAAACAACTCGAGAACGGAGTGTTAAGGAGTCATATTAATTGATCAACTTACTTCAATATCTAAAGTAACAACATTGAACCAATGCATGTTTGTAATGCACATTCACATGACATGCAATGTTACATACTGACAGGTTACCAACAAACAAACATACATTCAATACTGAAAAGTTATGTTAAATCTAGTCCTAAAACATTGAAACTTTGAATAAATCATGAATTCAATGTCATTTCATTAGAAAACAGCTGAAAAAAAAGAAAAGGAAGTTTATCCAACTATAAAAGCAGAAAATTGGAGCAAAAACAACTAATAACACTCTAATATAACAAGATTAAGAACCTCACCTGCTATGGACAAGAATAGAACCTATGCCCAGAATTTTGCGAAGTCTAAAAAGTAAGTATGATGACAATCTTTCCGCAAGAACAAAAAACCAATTGATCTCTAGGAGACTCAATTGAAGTAGTAGTTTTTGTGAAGGAGTAGAAGACGATGAATGGAACAGTTGACATGGATGAAGCCTACTATCATAATAACAAAATATTTCTAAAATGACTTTTTACCCTCTTGTAAGAGGCACGTAAGAGTATTCTTTCAACTTGTCTCATAAACAGAATATAAGCCAGATAAACGTGAGTGTAATAAAAATATTTTTAAATGACTATCGGTGCAAATAAAAAAAAAGACGAATGTAGTATTATTATATCTATACAACTAGACTAAATACGCGTGTGATACATGGGTTGGTTTATGTAACACCGAAATCTTTAAGCCATTTTTTTGTTGCGGAAGTGTCACTAACTTTCATAAATACAATCACCCACAAATACATTACACTGTTTACAAAGTACAATATTCATTGTATTACAAAAGATATTCAAAATATGGCTCGTCTCTATTCAAAATATAATATCAAAGCGTTGGTCAAATTTCCCTTTGCACACAAACCCCAGCTAAACAGCTGTACTTACCGAACCTGCAAAAACAGGTTCAACAGTGGGAAATTAGTACAAAGCTAAGTGAATGGAAACTACAATCAATCAGTTATCAGCAACAACCAACACAATCAACAATCAATCAATCAATCACACAAATCCAGAGGACCGGTGGTTCTACAGAACCTGCAACCAATGCGGCTCAGGCAAAGGTTTACTGATAGTCCTCTGCCAATTGGCACAGTTAAATCCCTTCCGATACAACGCATGCATCCGAAGGTCTACAACTGCTCAACCAATAGCAAATGGGCCCAGCCCCATTCACAACAGCTGACCTCTACCAACCCCATTCACGGCAGCTGATCTCGACAAATACCAAGTACTCATTATACCATGAACACATATCATAACTCAATCAAATAATATACAAGCAGTTATCCAATCATCGATCAACAATCAACAAATTATCAGACTAAACGATCTATCATAGCATCAATCATCTCGATACCAAGTAACCATATCAGTTACAACCAATACCACTCATTAGTAAACCTCCACTCACCTTCCTTCTCAATCTCTGTACTCAGTTGTCTAATCTTACTAATTCTTCGCAAATCCTAAGAACACAACAACAACGAAATCACTCTTCAATTCATAAATATATATTCACATATATTTATATCTCTAATGTTCATAAACATGTTATATTCACATATGAATAACAGAACACATGCAACACGAACGAATTACAAACTAAAATTCCCCTGCTGAAAATTCAATTGACGCGTTGTGTCGCGACCTGCAACTTCTCTTGTTCTTGATTCTGCCTTCTTCTGGCTTCATACAATTCAACTCAAACACCACTAAAAATCTGGAAATCGAGTTCTAACAGTTCTAAAGTGTAATAAACTTCATATAACATCTTTACAATCAATACAAACTCATCAAAACCAATTAAAACTTCAAAATAAACAAAACCCACATGCCAAGTTTCTTTTCAAGAACCTTCATAACATCTTTAATGGTTTGAATTCATCAAACTCAATATATACATATTAAAACCAACATGAATCATGATTTGAATTCATAGGAAACATGTACCAACCTTTATTTGCAAGCTAAATTCACACAATTCAAACTTCTATATTTCAAGTTTGCTATGTTCTTGAGGTTTTCTTCACCTCACGGCAACACTCTCACAAACACACACTTAAGATATGTTTTATCAAAATGAGGTGGTGGTAATGACTCATGAATATCCATACATACACACATACATCACACGTACACACAAATAATCAATTTAAAATGATTATCTTAACATGAGGTGTCAACATATTAGGATAATTGTAATTTTCAGTGTACTACACTGCTAATTAGCATACAGTTAATCCAATTAAACAATCATCCATAATCAATTAACATACAACGAGGTATTTTCTATAACCCTCGTTCAAAACCGAATTTATCTAACTCATAAAATCAGGCGACATAAATATTCATTTTAATTACATAATTAAATTTATAAACATGTAAACAAACATAATTAACTTACTACCAACCCGCTCACGACTAAGCAGGGTTTACGGATGTTATATTTTAAACGATAATAAATATTAAACATTAATAAAAACGTATTAAACAATAATAAAACGTGAATTAAATAAGAATTTAAAAAATGACGACATACGGCATCAACACTCTAACCAGTAGTGGAACGAGTGGCCGGGCAGACTTGACGGCAGAAACATGGTATCATGATATGAATAGACGTGATTATATTTCTTATATAAGTCATCAATCATTATTGTTACAATTAAAGGTAATAACGTTAAACGTTACTGGTTATAATTAAAAAGAAATTTAAAATGATTATAAAATATTTTAGAATGATAAAACTAAGAATTTGGTTAATTATAATATTTTATAATATTATAAAGGGTAAATATGATATTTGTAAATTAAGGTGGATAAATACGAATTTATATGATTTAATAAGGGCATATATAAAATTATCTCTAATAATATTGACTCAAAAAAGTCAAAATTGATTTTTTGATTTTAAATAAATGAATGGTCAAGATTAAACATTTTTTAAATGAATGATTCGGATTATCTAATAAATTTTATCAAATTAGTCTTTTATTTAATAAAGTTAAACATTATTGTTTATAATTAAATAGGAATTTAAAATGATTATAAAATATTTTAGAACGATAAAACTAAAAATTTGGTTAAATATAATATTTTAAAATATTATAAAGCATAAATATGATATTTGTAAATTAAGATGGATAAATACGATTTTATATGATTTAATAATGACATATAAAATTATCTTTAATAATTTTGACTCTAAAAAGTCAAAATTAATTTTTTTTATTTTAAGTGAATTGATTTTTTTTATTTTAAGTGAATGAATGTTAAGATTAAATATATTTTTAAATAAATGATTTAAATTGTCTAATAAATTTTATTAAATTAGTCTTTTATTTATATTAGAAGATTAAAAGATGGAAAATATTTTAAATAAATTGTATGTATTCTAAATTTCTAATTATCATTTCAAATTTAAACAAAGTTGCGGGGTCCATTTGGTAAAGACGAACGAGTAAAGGTGGATATGTAAAACACTTAAACCACAACGCCATTCAAATCTTCAGAAGCAACGGCCAAAAAAGTGAAACAAGGCCCGATTTTCAAATTATCTCAGATCGCAACGGATCCCATAGTCAGAATCTCGCTGATTTCGTTCTAGGTTAATTTCTTGAAATTCATCTTTGTTCATTCAATAGATGATTGTTTTTCCTCTATCGAAGATTTCTTTGAGTTGTTACGCTTAAACAATTTGTTGTTTAATTACGCGATTGACAGAATACAGAAATCTCTCAAAGAATATCGTCTGCTTGCCGTGCTCAGATGATTAAAATCTTCTAATGTTGTTTTTCTATCATTGGTTATTACAGATGCGAAGGAGGTGAAGACAAAATGGTAGCTGTCAAGGTACTCTTGAAACCCTAATAATGTTATGTTTGTTCTCTTATGCGTTCTATCTACGGGTACTGAGTAGATTGATGTTTCTGTTTCTAAAATCAAAGAGGTTAAGCACGTTCAAGAGTAGGGTTTCGGGAGAACGTGAGACCAGGATGAGTGGTATTTCAGTTTCTCTGATCACAACATATGTCTTTCTAGTGAACGCGGTTTGTATTATACTAATTGGTTCTTAAATTTTTTCAAGAAATAGGTGGACTTAGAAGTTTAAAGGTGTATACGGATGATGACAAGAGTAGGACTCATGGTAGGGATCATGTTGCCGCTGACACAATGTAAGTTTTTATTTGCTATTGCTTTCACTTACAGGGTTTTGCTTCTTTCGTTGTTACACTTTGCAATTTGAAATTTGGTAAAAGGATGATGAAGCAACTTAATATATGGTTTCTGTAAAGGCAATATTAAACCTAATTGGACTCGAGTTTAAGTTAAAGCTCTTGATATTGCTTGTGAAAGAAGAGTTCTGATTCACATGATTTGTTAAGAAACCAAAGCTATTGAAGATAAACATGGGCTCTCTGCTCTCATTTCACTTCACAGTATGTGCTACATCAGAAATGTGTAGAGGTCTTTCTTTAGTGGACTGTTGCAAGACTATGGTAATATGACTGGATTCTGTAGCTACTACATAGGGTTGTAATAACTGTAGTTAACTAATAGATACCATAAGAGCAGGATTCCTAATAGGTAAAAGGAAAAAAGATTTTTTTTACAATATGGACCTTTCTCTTATCAAGAGAAAATATTCACTACTGGTTTCTGTATATTGGTAAAGTCATACTCCAGGACAGAAATTAATATTAGTAGTGTTCAATATCTACCTTAGGCAAAGTGGAATGCAGGCAGGGAAACTCAATTGGCTAAGCAGTGAAATATGAAATGACATTAGCTGAGTTTGATCGAGAATACAATGATCCAAGAATGATCTTTGCATACAGAAAGGTAAAGCTATTTGGTGAGAGAAGGTAAGGCAAGACAGATGAGGACTTGTACCAAAAGGTAAACACGAGGAGGGACAAATGTCTACACCCATGCTGCATATGATGAGATGCGAGAAAACTAGAAATCTCAATCAAATCAATTGGATGAAACACAAAGGCTTTTTAAAAGTGGCGGTGTTAAAAACAAATGGACGGGATACTATGACAAATTGTTTGAATGGAATATTAGAGAACTTGATGATTGATTTAATGGTATTAATTGGAGGAGGTTTATGTGTAGCCAGAGATCGGGACTCTGGACTGAATACTCATTGATTATAGCATTGTTGAGAATACATGTTGATTCCCTTAAGACAATTAACTATATCCAACCTTTTTCTTTTTGTAGGAGGAAATCTATTCCAGTTAAAGCTGAAAGTACCAGTCATAGCCTTGCCAATTGTCAAAAGGTTAATACCACTTCCCTAATTATTACAAAGCTTGTATACATGGTGCTTTTGTTTTCAATATTATATATATATATATATAGGGAAGGGTTCAAACGATAACTGTTTTTCATACGAGAACTGCGAGAACCAATCTTGGCCATTCAAGGGGTACGAGAACTGGTACTTTCAGCTTTAACTGGAATAGATTTCCTCCTACAAAAAGAAAAAGGTTGGATATATTGGTTCTCGCAGTTCTCGTACGAAAAATAGTTCTCGTTTGAACTTTTGCCTATATATATATATATTGAGGGGTGGGGGGATGAGGAATGCAGTCTTTTACTGCATATATCATTTCGAAAACATTAACCTGTGGTTCTTTTTCCTTTTTTTTTCTCTATTTTATGTAAATATGTAATGATCATGAAGGAGGCCCTCAATAAGTTGGATAAGATTCATGGAAAAAACATCGGGTCTGGTAAGTATCATGCAGTTTAACTTTCAGTAGAATTAGTTTCATTGTCTGTACAACCTTCTAAAAAATTTATGTTTACAGCTCAAACTAAAGTAGGAAGAAAAGTTTTGGCGGATATAAGCAATTCCAGGGGTACCTTTCAGAAAAATGAAACCGTTGATGGCTTCAGACCAGGGTGAGTGACAGTGAGCTTCTTGTTGTAAAAATCGGCCTAGGCGGCCAATTAATCGGTGCCTAGGCGGTACTCGGCGGTCTACAAATCACATGATCGGTCAGGTCAAAGTCAGTCAAAAATTGGTCCTGGGCGTTCCTAGGCTGTCAATGAAAGGGTTTGACTTATTTTTTTATTTTTTTAAAAATTGAAATCAGCTTATGGTTTTTTAGGAATGGGACTTATGGTTTTATTTTTTTGAGTTTATTAAACTAATTATGAACTTATGGTTTTTATTTTTCAAGTTTATTATACTTTTTGATGGTTATTGACTTACTTTGTTAAGGTATTGCTAATATATATTTTTTAAAGATAAATTTCTTTATAATTTAGGGTCCCCACCTAGAAACCGATTAATCACTTCCTAGGCCGATTAATCGCTTGAAGGTAGTTGACCGATAGTATACCGCCGAGCTTTTACAACCTTGTAAAAATCAGTTATCTAATTATTCTGTTTGCGCCATCTTAAAGCTTTTTCTGCAGATAAGAGAATGTTGGTCTGAATTCTTCATATTTCCTTTAGTTAATTTTAACAAACTCACTTGGTCTAAAACAATGCAGGAAAGGTAAATCGGAGAGGATGACATATTCACAACGGTATGCACATCATTATTGTTGTTATTACTTTTACTTTCTTGTTACTCTAGTTTCTGGAAAAGTTGTGATACCACACATTAATCTAGTGATGAGATGCATTAAATTCACTGTCAGTAATTAGTATCATGTGAATTTGTAGGGCCTCAGTTTCATCAGGCAAGGATCTGAAGGTCTTTAATGGTAAATCAAAGGCAAGGCTACAGGGTCAAGAAACTGTTGATGATGTAACAAGGTAATGGTAGTCAATGTGCTTCTATGTTCCGGTTCATTTCTGCGCCCACATTGTTATTGTGATGGTCAATGCTCATTATCTTGTCTTTTGTTTATTTAGGAAATCTTCAATGAATTATCGTCCACCACAAAGGTTTCTATTTTCACCGTCTGCCTATGTTTTTACATTAATATGCCAGTGACCTTGAACTGATAATTCCAATTGTTTTTTTCTGAAAAGGAAATCCTTACCAGTTCTGAAGCAGGCTGACAGTGTAGATAAGAGTGGTATCAAGAAAGTATAATTCTGTTCTGCTCTGTTCATTCTACATTCTGTTTCACATTTTTCTGTAAATGCTAATTATCCTTTTCTTGTAGGGAAGTTTGGAAAATAAAGTTAAGAACAAGGAAAAATATGGCGTCTCTGGTGAGTAACTTTCCTTTCTGAAATGTGAATCATTTTGAATATTAATCTGTAAACTTAACTCGTCTTCCGTTCTTAAATTTAAGTTAAACCTAAAGTTGGCACGAGAGTGGTCCCGCAAGTAAGCAATGCCCGGGATTATTGCCCACCACAAAGGTTTCTTTTATCACTGTCTGCTTATGTTTTACATTATTATAAGCCAATGTCCTTGAACTGATCGTCCCAGTTGTTTTTCTTAAAGGAAATCTCTACCAGTTTTAAAGCATTCTAATAAGGGGGATAAAAGCGACATCAAGAAAGTATGGTTCTATTCTTCTCTGCTTTATATTTTTCACATTTTTTCTATGATTGCTGATTACCCTTTCTTGTAGGGAAACTTGGAAAACAAAGTGAACAAGGAAAAACTTAGCTTCTCTGGTGAGCAACTTTCCTTCCTGAAAAGTGAAGCAGTTCGATATTAATCTACTACTAAACTCTTTTTATTCTTAAAATTTCCAGTTAAAGCTAAAGTTGGCACAACAGTTGTGCCCCAATTGAGCAACGCCCGGGATTACCATTGTAGGAATAGAGTTAGTGGTGGATCTATAAAAGTGTGAGTACATCATGTCAATCTAGTGTCATTATGGGAGAAAATTATAGCAACTATTATGAAGATAAATTAGTTACTCTTCACTAAATGTTAAGTTTATATTTTTCATCTTTCGGTAGGAGGTCAGAAGGTCAAACATCGTCGGATGCACAAAGATTTTCACGGATATCAATAAAGGTATGTTGAAACATGAGGTCAATGGTTAACCAGTAATCCGTTTTCATGTTCTGATCATACAATAATGTCCTGCCAGCCAAAGCCAATCGTGAAAACTGCAGTTGGTATTCCCAGAGCTCAAAGGGTATCAAGAAGCACTTCTGTGTTCACCAAATCAACATCTGCTACTTCTGTTCTCTTCAAGAAGGAGGAGGCAACATCAAGGTCTGAATTTATTCCTCATGAGCAAGTTGCACTTGATGTCAATTTAGATGCAAGTACATCAAATGTCACTGCCAAGGGGAAATCTAGACGCCGAAAATCCTACACATCCTTGCTAATGGAAAGAACAAAGGTTGGTAACACTTTTTTTAGTTTCCTAAACATACATTTATTTTATAATTTAAATGTTGGCAATATGTTATGGCGCAGCTTCTAAAGGATCAGGGTAATGTCACCAAGGAGGAGACCCTCCCAAACATCTATGATGACTGCAATCAACTTGAAGTCGCTGAATATGTTGATGAGATTTATCAGCATTACTGGGTTACAGAAGTGAGTTTATCATGCTTTCTTGTTATATTTCTGTGCGTCTTGTTTTCTGCGATTACTGAATGTTGTTCCATGAACACTTGTAACTTTCATATTCACATCCAAAAAATCAATAAGTTAGACTTATCCGGGACACTTTTTTTCCTTCCAAGTATTCTTTCTTTTTCATGAAAAGGGTTCTGTCAAATATGATCACAGATATATTATTTCAATAAATAATCTCAAATTTTGAAGCAAATGATTTCTAAGGTATTGTTTAAAATAACACAATATTGCCCAATCTCTCAAATGCGGGGGGGTATGGAGCGTTGATTGAAAATACACTTTGGGTAATTTTTGAGTCGTTCAACCCATTTCCTTTTTATACCTGTTATGTGATCTTTTTTTATACCCATAACCCAAATTGACCCATTCACAAATGTTCCATGCTGATGCTATAATTTGGTCCATTGTTCTCGATTCATGAATGCTTCATGATGCTATAATCCAGATGGCTTATGAATGCAGGCACATAATCAGACACTGAAAAACTATATGGAGATCCAGACAGACATCACTCCTCAAATGCGGGGCATACTGATCAATTGGCTCATTGAAGTACATTTTTTGTTTATTCTTCCTAGTTATTTCATCTTTCAGTGCAAAAGGTAGAACTCGGGTTCGTTGTATGTGTTTGTTAATCTGCATCTGATGGTTGCTGCTACAGGTACATTTGAAATTTGATTTGATGCAAGAGACACTTTATCTGATGGTCACACTCTTGGATTATTACTTGTCTGCTGTCACTGTTAAGAAAGCTGAAATGCAGTTAATTGGTCTCACATCACTGTTGCTAGCATCCAAGTATGAGGACTTTTGGCATCCAAAGGTAAATGCTTTCGTTATTGTAAGAATAGGTGTATGGACTTCAACAGTTTCTAATTGACACAATGGCGAGTAGATGGGGTGGGTAACCGATTAAAGTTAAAAAGAGGTGCTTTTTTAAGGCGTACCGGATTGGGTTGATCTGTAAAGAAATAAACATTCTTTTAAAAATATTCAAAATCTAATTGATTTGTTAGATTCGATTAAAAACACTATCTTATGAGAGTTTTAGTTTAAATGTAAGAATAAGCGATTAACAAGGTTGAAACTAAAAGTTTCCAACCCATCTTACTCTTTTCACCTATAGCTAAATTTGTTATTACCTAAATCGTCGTAAGTAAATGGGTTAAAATTTGTCAAATCCAAGTCTTTTCTTGTTCGTGTTTATACCTTTTTGTCTTTAACAGGTTATGGAGTTAATTGGTATCTCAGCAGAGGTATACACAAGAGATCAAATGCTTGGAATGGTATGTCTGTTGTTTCTCTATTTTTAGTTGCATTTAGAAAGAAAAGAATCCACATTAGATGAAATTAAGATTTGATGCAATGCGATCCTTGTCATGATCACGATCAAGATCATCTGCTTCTATATGTTGTAGTTTCTCTAAAAGTTCATATTCCTTTCCAATCAAATGATCAGGAAACGACGATTCTAAAGAAGCTAAACTTCCGTCTTAATTTGCCCACACCTTATGTTTTCATGCTGAGATTTCTTAGAGCAGCACAGGGAGGGAAAAAGGTATTTGCAGTTTCTGCTGCTAAACAGTTTTGAAATATATGCACTAAATACTCAGTTAAGCAGATACTAACAAATCTTACTGAAAACCACTATTTTACAGTTTGAAAACCTAGCTTTCTTCCTCATTGAGTTATGCTTGGTGGAATATGATGCTTTACATTTCAAGCCATCATTGCTATGTGCATCAGCTATTTATGTTGCTAGATGTACCTTGCATTTGGCCCCGCCATGGACCCCACTTCTATGCAAGCATTCTCACTATGAAGAATTTCAGATCAGGTAGAACAAGTGCTCGAAGATCTAATTTCTCATGTGTGTTTAGTTTTTACAAAGCTTTGAAAGGTCTATCTGATCATACTAATCACTTTCCATATAGGGATTGTGCCGAATTGATTTTGAGATTTCATCAGGCTGCAAGAAGATCGGTATTGACAGTTACATATGACAAATATATGAGCGCTGATAATTGCAAAGTTGCAACGATCAAACCTCTGGACAGGCTTCCACCTCCATGTCTTTTTGACAGTAACATCTAATTGATTTCAGGTACCAAAACTAGTTGGAGTAAGACCATACTCTTTTATACGTAGTGGTCTCACGTTATCTTCACAAACAAAATGAATATTTTGATCAATATTATCATCTTTAAATCTTTGAAGCTATTGTAGTATAGTAAATCTGTAACAGAAGAATTGATGCATATTGCATACATTATACATATCAGATTCTTGCTAGCTGACCCAAGAAGTAAAACAACTCTATCTATGTACACACTGCAAACATCCCTTTTTTTCGCTTACGCTTTTCCAATAGTATATGTAGAGTATGTTCAATATAGTGCAAGTATGCATATACATAAACAGTATGCAAAAGAGTTGTATTAGCTTACGTGAACACTCCTATAAACAAGTAGCAGCAACTAGTTGGCAGTCTTGTAAAGCCGAAAACTCTTGGCCAGGATCCAAGGTGTTCCTAACTGCACGATAAAAGTCTAGCCATGAAGACGAGTAGGCTGAGTCCAGGGTGTTCCATGAGAATGTAGGGTTCGGGGTGGCAGGAGAAACAGCCACCAGATCAAGAACAGATACAGCTGGTCTGAGCTGCAGTGGGAAATTGAAAGCCAAATTATCGACTTTATGCTCATAAATCTTGCCGTTCCGATCCAATTTGTAACGGGAAGTCCCCTGAAACTGGCCCTTGGCTTCCCAAGGGACTCGAGGGACCCCCTTGAGGTTCCAACGGATCAAAATTAGGTTCTCTGAAGGCTGCCAAACCCTAAAAATCTCCAGGGAGATCTCTTTAAATAGAATTCGACCATGGAAACGTAATGCTCTGAAGATAAGCTTGTAATTGTCGATACCGGTGAACTTGTTGAGGGGATCAACGAAAGTGATATCGTCTCTACAAACCAAAAACCAACAATTTTATTGATTCTGGTGATTAAATTACTAAAGTACATAAGGGAATCGAAAGATACGTACCTATAAATTTCGTAATTAAGATCTGTGGAGAAGATTAGAGGCAGGTCATGGCGGAGAGTGCGAACGGCCAGGCCGAGGTTAACGTAGAAATCCTGGCGAGGATCGGGCGGCGGAGAAACCCTAACACGAACCGGTGGCGATTCGACGGATGATGATTGTAGAGGAAGACCGCCATGGGCATGGTGAATTGCGGAATGAGACGAAGATGAAGAAGAGTTTGGAGATTTATGTGAGGATTGAAGATGATGAAGGCGAGTAAAGGTCGGAGGAGATAGATTAGGGATAACAGTAAAAGGCATGATTGATGGAAGAAGGCGAAATTAGGGTTTTAGTTCAAGGTAAAAGGAACATGGGGTAGAAGATGATTGTTGTTCAAGAGAGAGTATGTGTTTGTGTTCATGGTCATCGTCATCATCATAATGATCACGTAATTGGCGACGCGTGTGTGTATCTGGTTGTGATTATTTTCGGGGATTTTCGTGATTTTTGTTTTATGACGTCGTTATCCCACGTTTTTTTTAGTTCATTCCGGTGCGAGTTGGGAATATCCGGTTCGCTAAAAAATTTAAGGAGTTATAGGATATGTATGTGTTAAGACATATTTAATACTTTTAGGTAAACAAAATATAAAAAGGTCCTACGTGTCTAACTTAGGCCGGGCGTACCACCTTTCCGAGCCCCTTCGGGTTAATTTGGGTTAGGTGGCAGCCTTCGGGAGCACCGCTACGGGTGCCTTTGGGTTTCGCCTCGTTTTTCGTTTTCGGTTTCACCAATCCAAGCAACCGGCTTTGTTCTTTTTTTTATTTTTTGGTTTTGTAGAGAGAGTAGAATAGAGAAAATGTTTGAGCTGATTTGGGAAGGGTGCTACTTGAGTTTTGGGTTAATTTGGGTTGAGAAGGAAAAAGTAAAAAAAACTGATGTGACAGTTGGGTTGATTTGGGTTGGGTGTATGTGCTACGCATGGCTTATAGACATTTGGTTTGCGAGTTTTTGTAGGTTTTATATTTTAATTTATTTGAAATTGTAAGTTTGACTAAGAAGGATTTGTATTTCAAATCATATGAACGAAGGATTTCAAAATCCTTAAAGTGGGGGAGCTTTAAAATCTATGAATATGGCATATCCAATCCATTGTTCTAGACTCTTCACCTCACCATCGACCCCATTTTCATCGCCTTGCACCATCAATATTGTTTGTCTCTACTATCATCGTTGTTGCTGTTTAAGCTCACCATCATCTTCCCAGTCCAATTAACCTATATCAACCTCATCACCATCATCATTGTTGTTATCATCAACCCTTCTAGATGAGATACTTGCCCTTTTCGACCTTACCACCATCGAACATCATTCTGTTGCATTCCAAGAGATTTGAAGACGTGAACCAAAAACCCCTTTAGTGTTGAATTATTCGAAACTAGAAACTAAACATGTTATGTTTAGGTTCGGGTGATTTCATTGTCTAACTTTTATCTCTCACAAATTACAACTTCTATTTAAGGGTGATTTTTCACCTCTTTTCCCACATGTATTAAAATGTATAAAATGTAGGGTTGATCATTTTACTCTTTCTTTGCCCGCCATATAGGTATATATAGGTATATCTAATAAAGGAGAGTTAATAAATTACATATTTCGTCCCAGAGGTATGTTATAAATGCCACCATTCGTTATTGTGCTTCATTAACTACACTAACCGACCCTATTGTATAAATTTTGTAACATTGATGATCCCTGACTCACCTGAAATGACAAAAATACCTTTTTCTTTATAAATTCTTTTTCTTTTAACCTTTATCCACCGAAGCCACTAACCACCATAAACCACCATCTACCACCACCCATCACCATAAACCACCCATACTGCCACTTAGAAATCAAAAATCCTAAATTCAACACAAACACTAACATGTACATATCAGAACACTAACATGAACAGATCAAAACCAAAAATCAGACTGAAACCCAAAAATCCTAAAATTAAGAACCAAGGGTGCGTTTGGTACAGAGAATAGAATTGTAGAGAAATGATTGCAGAGAATGGAATTACAGAGAAAGAGAATTAGTTTGGAGAATGGGAATTGAATCTTCTGTTTGGTAGCAAAGAGAATTTAGCAGAGATTTGTAACAGAGAATCATTTCTCTTATTTGGTAGCATAGATATTTCAATTGAGAATTGTACCAAATTTATCAATTGCATTTTTTTGTTTCAATTACTAAAATCAAGCTTAATACTAAAAGATACTAAACTATTTGAAGAGTCAAAGTCTATGTGATTTGTTTAGAGAATTGATAGGTTTTTCCTCCTATTTCTCTTTTAATTAGGGAGAAAAGAAAACAGAGAAAAGGAAATGATTTATTTCTCCTTTTGTAATTCTCATGTACAACCAAACAAGATATTTCATTCCTATTTCCATTTCCCTACCTTTAATTCCCTTTAGCAAACATACCCAAGAACCCTAAAATCACTAATATCGAAGGCCGATGAAATTAGGGTTTGAGGAGGGCGTAAAGGAGTCGGGCGATGGGCTCGAAGACAAGAACAAGAAGTTCCAACACTTACAGACGTGGTAGGTGGTGAAAACTCCAGTGAGGAGGGTAGCAATGACAACGATGGTGGTGGCGATGTCGTGGAGACGACAATGACAGTGGTGGGTGAACACTCCAGGGGTTGAGGAGGTGACAATGACTACGACGGTGGTTGCGATGCTGCGGTGGCAGTGATGTGACTTCCAAAGCAAAGAAAGAGAGGATGTTGCAGGTGGTGGTGTGTAACACCCGAAATTCGAATGTCATGATTTAATAAATTAAACCCGTGTTACAGTTTTAGTGATTTCCTAATTGAGATTAGAAGGTGTTTAGAAACTTGAGGGGTTAAAATTGTCATTTTTGAAACTAGAAAAGTGCATGGACTAGATGTGCCAACTTTCAAAGATTTATATATATAGACAAATTTGACTTTATGGAGTCAAACTTTTCAAAGTTTTGCTTCTGCACTTCACGAGATAAATAAGAAAAGAGCGTTTCTTTGAGTTTTGGATCAAGAACAGTAGGAGCAAGGGGGAAAAGCTGAACCTAGCATACATACAAGCTTGAGGTAAGATTATGTTGGGGTATGTACCGTACTAGGCTCAGCCGGACCTCACGACCATCCGACCAAGAGCTCTGACCAACTACAGGAACAACCTTCCATAGCTGTATCTTATGACCATCGGGCCAACAGCTCTGACAGCTGATCCACAGCTGAAGCTCATGACCTCCGACCATCTGAACCTTACAACCTCCAGCTTGGGAAATGATGAGGTATGTCCGGACCTCCACCCCCCACAGCCTTGGCCGGACCTATGCTATCCAATGGGCGTCCGAAGCTTCGTCCTTCAATAAGAAGCCGGACCTCCGGAGCTTCGCCTCCTAAGCTCTAGCCGGACCTTCACCTTCTAGGGGAAGTCTAGATCCTTGCTCACCAAGCTCCTCGGGACAAAGGACACTGCAAACCATTGGTAATGTAACCAACAGATAGGGAAATATAGACAAGCACAGCTGGAGGCACTGCTTAACCTCTTATTGCAGGGGTTACTAAAAGGGTGATTAAGGTTAGCTTCTCTAAAAAGGTCAAGCAGACCATGCCAGAGGTAGCCAAGCAGAAGGTCAACCTCTATGAGAGGTCACATCATTAGCAGAACTTGGTGGTCTCTGGTCTGACCAAAGCAGGAAGTTACTACACAAACTGGTGGATAAAAGGGAGGTACATCCCTTGCTCATTTGCCTATAAATAATACCACAAGACACAACAAATGGTAAGCATATCCAGAACAACCAACTCTTTCTCTGCTTCTCTTGATACTGAAAACAATTATTCTTCTTACATACAAAGAAGCTTATTCTCACACCGGAGCTTGGTCACGAGGTTCCACCCTTGTGACGAGGCTAACGGTGGTCTGTTTTGCAAATCGTTCAGGCTTACGAGTTCCAGACGAGCTTCCTCCATCTGATGTTGACCTCAAGAAGATCCTTGTTTCAACATTTGGCGCCATCCGTGGGACCGATTTTTCTCAACAATGAAATCCTCTCCCTCCAAAGACCTTTGGTTCGTCTGGAAACCTAACTACTCTATCATGCATCTCTACCATGGATATGGTTGTTTTACCCACTCAAACCTTGGATACCCCACAAAGACAAACACAAATGACACTAGAGTTAGAGCTCCAGAACTACTACTTTCTCAAAACACTTAGCTTCAAGAGTCATGAGAAGGAGGAGAGGTTAAAAAAGATTCAAACAAGGTTGAGTTTCAAAGAAAAGGCTAATGCTAAAGGTTTCAGCTATATTAAACCCAAGGAATGCACGTTGTGGGACCTTAAGGAGCTCTCTATTCATGACCTTTGGCAATCCTTCAACATCTCTGTATCAATAAGCCTAAGCCTCGAGCAAAAGCATTACGAACTGCTCCGAAGCTCGTGCTCCATTCTGAAGCTTTGAGCCAATCACTGACAGAGGTTGACTTATGAACTGCTTAGAAGAAGCTCGTACTCAGATTCAAAGTTCATCAGACCACGACAAGAGGTTGGTTTAAACAAAAGAAGTTGTTCCTCTGGAGGTGGACCTTCAGCAGTCCTTCAATGGACTCCAATGTTACAATAGATCGATCTTTGGACTGAAGGTTGGTTTAGACAAAACAAGTTGTTGCTCAGAGGTTAACTTTCAATTACAATAGTCCAACGTTCGGACCAAAGGTTGGTTCAGACAAAAGAAGCAGTTCCTCCAGAGGTTGAACTTTAGAAAACCTTTAATGGACTCCAATGTTACAATAGCCCAACATTCTGACCGGAGGTTGGTCCAAACAAAAGAAGCAATTCTTCAGCTACAAGCTCGTGTTCTGGTCCGAAGCTCCGGAGCAACCTTAAACAGAGCTCGATCAGGAACTGATTCATTCACCTATATCACAGGTTCTAAGTATCAAACCTATTATACTATATGACTTATGTGTGACCTTGCCTATGATATGCATAATACTTGCAAGACCTTGTTTATGACGTGCATGATACCTACATAATCTTGTTTATCATTATGCATGATACCTACTTGCTCTATTTCAAAAAGTTTTCCCTAGTGCCGAAACATACTTCGTAATGCGACTTGTTCATCCTTATTTTGGCTATGAATTTAGACCTACGTAAGGGATAAAGCCACCTAGATGGAATTTTTCGGTGCTTAGGCAAACAACAGTCGTGAATGTTGATGAAACAACGATGAAGCACTTGTAGTTGTTTCTATAATGAACTTAAGTCCATGAAAAAGTATGCATTTCTTGCAGGTTAGAATAAACTTACTGACCAGCACATAACTAAAGATGAGAATAACACATAAATGCATATTATAATGCTACCTTTACTTTATCTACTTTTGTTTGACATCACATAACTAAAGATGAGAATAACATATCTGCCTCTTTTACTGCTTCAGCATACTTTTGTTTTCATTTAGCCCTGGTTAAACCAAAAGAAAAATAATGGGGAATAAGACCTTTATCTCTTGCATTTGACTTCTAGATCCGAAGGATTTCAAATACGATAGTATAGCTTCTTCCAGCTTTTATCCGACTATAATTCCATAGCTTCTCGTCTAATCTTAGCTCATATATACCTGCATATATATACCTTGGTATAATATAAAAGAGTAAGACTCATTTATAAAAAAAGGAAGGAAAAAAATAGGTGATGCGTCGAAGAGCCAGTAGATCGCGGCCTTGCCATCACTCATCCGAAGAAGAGGCTGACCTAGGCCTGAACAATATTGTCTTCCATCTTGTGATGTGAGTTGATACCTCAAACTGTCAGGTTAGGTACTGCTACTTCATAAACCTCCATCCCTCAAACAAATTGTCTTTGACATATAAAATATTTAGAAGTTCATTCCTAAAACTAATAGACAAATTCCCATAAATGACCATCCTATGTACTTAATTAAATAGTGAAATCATAAATAAACAAAACACACTTTGTCCTGATTTGGTAGACACGAACATGTGCGTATACTATCATTTTCTATAGCTTACCTTATATAGCCACCTTTCACGCTTATACACTAGTATGGACCACTCTCATCGAACCACATATTAAGTCTGGACCAGAGGTCCAATCCGGACCAAAGATGATACAACTCTTGTCCAAATAACAAATAAAAGACGTTAGTCACCACCTATACTTGCTCATAATATTTGATTGCAGAATTGGGATGCTCTAGCCTAGGCTGATATTTTTAAAGATAAAGATGATAAACAATCACTCTAAAAATTAAAGAACCTCAATAGATCAATACAAATACAATACACATAAAAATAGAAGAAAAGTAATATTTATCAATAAACCTTCCATATCCTTCCATTTAAAAAAAATCGGTTTATTACTCGCCTTTCAAACAAAAAAAAGGGGTGACTTAATTGTAGCTACTTCCAGCTACTTTCTCGAGATCCATAATATTCATGTGATTGATCCATGACTATTTATTGTTCACTCGCCTTCATAAACTTTTATAGCTACGTCTGCTACTAGAACCTTTAATATCGACACTTGACATAACATTTTGCAACGTCATCATTTTTCAGCATTGACTACTTAATTATCCCTTACCTTTCCTATTCTCTACACACAAAAAACATTTGCCGAACTTTATATGAGCAGCCATGAAAGCCTTAAGTCAATAACAACAACTAATATTTCCAACAATACACAAATACACCATTATGTTTGTGGTTTTAATTGATTTCTTTTTCCCGCAAATAACTAATAGGAAATTGCCTATTAAAAAAGATTCACATTAAGTGAAATAAAATCATCTACCAATGGTACAAAAACTCGTCTTTGTGATGATATATATTAGGTATATTTCTAAGTGTAAAGTTGGTGATACATAATATAATTAAAACATGTTAAGCAAAAAATAACAATATATGCATATACGTTGTAATCATCCACCTTTAGCCTGCATCATTACTTGTTCACTTCAACGGAGCTCTGTTGCCACCTTCAGCCTGCCATCCTCCGGCATTGGCACTTTCAACTTATAGCATCTTTCGATATGCAAACTACTTGACCCACCTTTATGAAGCTTTAACATCCCAAACACATTTATTCTGGTGATAATTCTAAAGCTTCACCATCGCTGAAGCATACATGTTGAATGTTATAAGGTCACCTAACGAATGTTTAGTCTGTGGCTTATATCCTTCGAGGTTCGTCTCATTTAAAACTTATCGAAGTTGGGGATCACTTCACTCGAAACTCAAACGCGAAGTAGTAAACACACAATGAAAGTAATAGCCTGCGAATTGAAAAACAAATATTAACATGTGTCACACGACCTTCATAGTTATTTAAAATAAAGCATTTTCAGCCGCACCTTGTTTCTGCCAGTTTCCAAACTTGAAGCAAAAAAGGAGTAGCCTTTAAAGTTCAACCTTTAACCCTCGATGTTTTGACCTTTGCCACTTGTATAATTTATGCTTCAACTATGGATACCTTTAACATTTGTATCCTATGGGCTCAAATCCCAGAGAATATACCTAAAACTACTCTCAAAACACCATCTGGTTTATAAGTAAAACATTTACTTGCTTATACTTACTTAGCCATGTTCTTGAGTTTTTAATGGGTTTTGAAGTGATTCATGGTGAATCAAGGTTTTGAGTATGTTTTGGTTGTTATTTACTGTTTATAAGTTGTTTGGGGTGTAGGAAAACACCCAAGTAGTGTTTTTATGAATTTAGAATGAGAGTTTTGGTGAGTTAGCCAGAGATACAGCAAGACAGTTGGCGAACTGTTGCTGAACCCAGAAAGGCACGGGCGTGCCTTTGAGGGGTACGGCCGTGCCTCGTGGCCGTGACCGCCTCTGTTCTTGAGGTACGGGCGTACCTGGGTAGGGTACGGGCGTGCCTTGGTCCAGTACAAGGTGTGCCTGACCCGGTACGCCCATGTTTGTTGGGGCCTATTTCTGGGCCTTGGGCCTAGGGGCACGGGCGTACCCTCAAGGGGGTACGGGCGTGCCCTGCCCCTGTTCAGTTGGTTTGATGCTGAGTTTGCTTATGTGATTAATACCATGACTATGTATACATGTAGGAAATACTGTTTGAAGTATTCTGAGTATATCTGGCATAACTCTGTGTGGTATTAATTGTTGAGGTGAGTTTTCTAAACTCTGATTCATATCTGTGATATGTGTGTGTTACATTGCAATGTGGTATATTATTGATCAGAGGATCACAGAGAGAGAGCTGTAGCATGCTGCTTTGTGCAGTAGTGCTATGGACAGCATTTTAGCCTTCTTGGCGGATGCTAAAATGGTGCAGTACTGTATCCATAAGACCTGTTGTGGCATTCGTATATGTGTATGCGCATGCTTATATGATTTATAGTTTAGCATTTCTCACTAAGCTCTTGTAGCTTAGCAGATACTGCTTGTTGTTGTGTTGCAGGTTATGAGCACCAAGGCAAGGCCCCGGTTTGATAGTTGATGGTTGGTTGCATAAAACGTGATTTGAAACATTAACGCTCCAATTTGTGTAACAGAAAGTACTTTTGATGTAAATACGCGCATACTTCTTTTATTACAAACCTGAGGGTTTAAATGAAATATTTTTTTGTTGGCTTCCGCTGACGGTAAGCTTATTGGAAACTGTTTTTGACATGACTTGAGATGGTATTCCTTTTTGTACGAACCAGAGGGTTCAGAAATACTTAGTTGGTTTCCATTAGCTTATCAAATTATGATTTTAGACAAATATCTTTTATTTCAAGCTTTATTGTAAATTTTGGAAATCGGGACGTTACATGGTGATGAGACAATGATGATGGTAGTGTCGTCGCATGGAAGGTGGTGGAGTCACCGCATGCATGGTGGTGGCAGTCATCTTCTCCCGCAGTGGTCTTTCGTGCATGGAAGGTGGTGGAGTCACCGCAATCATGGTTGTGGCGGTCATCTTCTCCAGCGGTGGTCTTTCGTGGTGGCCGGGTGAAATAAGGTAATGAGATTTATATTTAAAAAATATTATTTCTATAGTTTAGAAAGAATAATGGTTAAAAGAAAAAGAATAAATTATAAAGAAAATATAATTTTGTCATTTCAGGTGATTAAGGGATCATCAGTGTTACAAAATTTAAATAATAAGATTAATTGGTGTAATTAATGAAACACAAGAACAAATAATGAAATCTATAACATAAGACAGGAACGAAATATGTAATTTACTCTTTTATTATTGTGATATGGACCGAATTAAAAGTTTAATTCTGTAAAATAAAAATTGCACGAGTCCCATTAAACTTTACATATCCTTGTATTAAATTTTTTTTTGTTGACTTTCCCTTTTAGAAATAACTATTTAATGCTTTTAATTTTAAGTTGTTGCATTAATTTAATGCTTTTAATTTCAAGTTGTTGCATTAATGATTCTTTATATAAGTTTTTGGTTTTTGTTACTTTCTAAATAACTAATTTTAATTTTAATATTTTCCGTTCTTTTTAATATTATTTTATCAATGTAATTAATCGATTGATGAAAATATATTTGTGTTTTGTTTTTATCTATGAATTCGCATTAAATATTTAATAAAATTAAATTTATTGCTGAATTTTTAAAATTTTCTTAATTGTTCTATCATTTTATTCTTATTCTTATGATTATGGTTAGTATTATTATTTTTAATATTCTATTTATTGTTATTATTACAATTCGTATTATAATTACAATGTATGTAGATGATTTGTATGAATTAAAAGCCGCTACTTGTAATCATGCACGGCAACAATCTTCTTATCAAAACCAACCGTTGGTGGTCTTTCTTCCTTTTCTCGTCTTCATCAAATTTCTCTATTAATGAGATTTTCACATGTGAAAGATGGTTTAATTCACAATAAGAGTAATTGGTTGTTTAATTTTTTTTAATATATAAATGCATCTTGCTAAAGGTTTTATTTATATATTTTAATTCAAAAAAAAAATATTGAAAATACATTTAATCCTTTTAGGTGAACAAATTATTAAGATCTTGTACTAGTTACATGTTTTAAGCATGCCGAAGTTAGTGTTAGGTTATTCAAGATGAGTAACTAAACATGTCGTGTTTAAGTTGAATGCATGATATTAACTATCTGACTTTTATCGGTCACAAATTACCGCCTTTAGTTACGGGTGATTAGAACACCTCTTTTACCACATGATATATCATTCAAATGTAGGGTTAAGTTGATCATTTTAGTACATAAACCTATTTAGCCTTTGCACTAATTTCACCTTTTTCACTCTTTTATTTACCAACAATAATAGAATACGTCATAAAAAATATGGTATACAAATCGCTTCACACAAAAATTGATGATACATTAATACATCGTCCTCCATATTCTAAAATAAAAACAAAAATAAAAATAAAAATAAACCGATGATACTTGGCGCAAAAACTCAAACATCTTCCCAAGTTACATAATAAGTTGTAACTAAATTAATCTGTAAGAGATAGGGTGTGTTTGGTTGAACGAAATGAAAAGACAAAGAAATAAAATGAACGAGGTAATTGAATGAGTGATGGAATGAAATGATCCATTGCATTCATTTATCATGTTTGGTTTTATATGAGGAATGATATTTCATAACATAACATGTTTAAAAAATTAATTTTTAATATATTATAGTTTGACAGTAATTTTTTATATCAAAATTTTATGTTATATAGATACTTCAAGATATATATTTTACTTGTGTTAGTTCATAATTAAAAAGAAAACAATAAAAAAATAAAAAATAAAAACAATAATGATTTATTTGGCAACATAGAAAAATTAAGCATAAAGAAGATTAAGAAATATATCTTTATATAAAATTATGTTAAAAATATTACTTTTAAAAAATTATAACTATGTTAGTAAAATTAAAAAAATATTTTATTTTAAATTTTCATTCCATTCCTAGAAGGAATGAGTTAAAATACCACTTCTTTAAGAAATGAAAATGAGAGAATGATATTTCTTATAAAATAGTCTATTTCATTCCTAAGTGAGTAATAAATACGTTTTTCTCATTATATCAAAATGATCTATTCCTACGATGGTCGATCCTACAACCCTACTCCAATGTAAGACCATAATTCTATATTTTACAGTAGTTTAATTAAAAATATTATTACGTGATCCGTAATAGGATATCTTAACTATTAATTTGTCATAAATAATGGATTATGTATTGAGGTGAAAGTCTCATTTGTGGATCATATAACTGGTTTTATTTTAGATAATGTTTTCACATAATATTTTTTTCACATAATGTTCACTCTGTTTTTTTTAACGGTAAATACACACCCTCTTAATCTACATCAAAATTTATGACGGGACTTCAACATCCAATCTTATAGAGGAAGGAATACTTTAAATACCTCTTGATACCACTAAGCCAAAGAAACTTTAGTATAATGTTAAATGTGTTATTCTCTAGTTTCTGCACATTATGAGATCTTATGAACAAATGATTACTTATGGATCATACCAATGGTTTTATTTTATTACCAACTATGTATTTTCCATTCATATTCATTATGGATTATGATAACCACTGATAGAATAAAGAGCTATATAGTAGTGTTCATAGTGTGACTTAAACCTTTCACCTTATAGAAGGAGAATATCTTGAAATCACCTTGATACCGTTAGACCAAATGTGCTTTGGTAATTTTTGTATCCGTAATGACAATGAAAATATGATCATGTAATTTATTTTACCTACAATGACAACAAGCTGTGTAAATGAAATCATCAAACCCTTATTATTAGCTGTTAAATAAATGAATTACATATATTTACTTATGCAAGTACTGTTGTTATTCATTATTAGAAAACTTTTAATAGAATGTAACTAGGAAAGTTAAGAATGTTTGTTTAGATTCAAACCTTTCCCTTATGTTCTGGTGCATGAGTAAACTCGAAATCGATATGAACGAATGCTCGTTCGACTTCCGACAACTGCTCTAGTTTCTCTTGCAACATTTCACCGATGTTATGTGCCTTGCTAAGCACCATATCTTCGGGCAACACTATGTCTACCTCTACAAAGTAATGACTCCCAAACGTGTAGGCTCTGACTGTATCAATGTGCCTTATTTCTTTGTGATGGTTCCAAACTAGATATGTCAGTTTTGCCAAGAACTCGGGTGGGGCTGTTCTCCCGATTAACGACCATACATTCTCTATGACGGTTTTTGTCCATGTATTTATGGTATATAGTGCTATCTACAAGTGTTCAAGATAAACAATTTGTTCAACGAAAATGTTATTTCTTCACGCTTTATAAAAAACGTGTGGTGCATGTGGATAATAAATGAATTTCTTAGTGTACATGATTAAGTTGTTTTTAAAGGGATTGCTAAGATACATATCTAGATGTAATAGAAGCCTTGCTTAGCTGATCAAACCAGTCAGAATTGTTTGAACAACTGAACAAACAAAACACCCAGCTAAGACTTAGCTAACTCATTTTGGCCATTCAATTGAATGCATAACTATAAGACTTATATTGGATATGAACTAGACAGAATTGATCCACAAAGATGGTTGTGTACTCACAATTATGGCTCCAACAGGATCGATCCACCATTTGTAACGTATGGCCAAGACGGTTGCTGCTAACCCAACGGAATTGGTGATGACGTCAAAGAAATGGTCTTGAGCGTAGGCTCTCACGATTTCGTTTTTAAATCTCTGGCAATAAATCATGAGTATGAACTTCACTACTGTCACAAACACCATGATACCAATAACCCACATTTCATTTTCAGGATTCTTGTTAGGGTGAGTCTGCAATAATAACATTAATCAGGATCAGATAGCATACAAGAACATAAAAGTTGTCACCAAACAATGCTCTTTCAAGAAAGGGGTTTGGGTACATACCCTTGCAATGACTTCTCTGGCTGACTCTATCAAAATTTGGAAACCGAGCGTTGCCATTACTGATGCGAAAACAATAATGCCCTGCAAAATGTACATACAGTTGTAGTTTTTTTAAGGGTACAAACAAAGAGTTGTAATTAGTTTTATAAAAATGTTAGATTGAACCTTTGAAAACCTCTATGTTATTGTTATAAAGTTCTTGATTTACAATTGATTACTTGTATGTTTAGAAAGCATGAAAGTGGATGATTGATGAGCTTACAACAGGTTGCATCCGATTCTTCCCAATTGGATAGTAATATTGATTTGGGTTTCTCATGGCATTCGACGTAAACCATAATATAAATCCAGAGAGCAAGTCCAATAGCGAATCCAAAGTTGATGCAATAACTGCTAATGATCTGCTCTCAAACGAGGCGTAGAGTTTAGCAATGAAAAGAACCAAGTTAGCTGCATTCGACACATCGATAGCTATACGTTCACTCCTAGCAAGACTCTTCATTTCATCCTGTGAATACAAAGATAATTAGTTACATATCAATGTTTACATGAATCCTATTTATAGACAGACTAACTAAACACCGATAAACATTACTTATAGACTGACCTCAGTTAGAGTTCCAGGTGCTGAACCTGATTTGCTTATTGTTTCCATCTCATTGAACCCATCAAAGAGCCTTTCTTGTTTCTTGTAATATGCTCGAACTCTTCTTTCTTTTTCTGAGAGAATAAACAAATATGTTAAAATAGTAATTAAATTTAATAATTGTGGTTGACCAATTGTACAATTTAAAGAACGATTATTTTGACCGTTACTTGACTTTTTTTTTTTGGAATGAAGTGGCTATGTCCAAATAGTACTCACATTATGTGTTGCCTGTGATCATGTTAAGCCAGATGAAATTAATGATGAATTGGAAATAAGAGATTCATATAGTTAAGAACTTTAATTGAAAATAAACACTAAAATCATTACCAATGAATTGATGATGTTAAAATCTGAAAAAATATATAATTATTGTTTATTATCCTGAAAAAATATTATGTTATCTCTGTCCAAGTCTACTCATCAAGTGTTGTGAGATTTTATTAGTAATAATTCACAAGTTATTTTCGATTTTAAATAAGCAGTATTTAAATGGTGAAGATAATAACAGGCGAATGAAGTAGTCATTCGACATTAGCAAAAGCAACACTACACACAATAAAATATATTTGTTTGAATAATAATATCCTTAATCATAAAATAAAGGATAAAAAGGTGTATGACAAATCTTTACCCTATACAAAGAGTTAATTATGCTTTTGGTCCTTTAACTGTCATTATCTCATATTTTGTCCTTTAAGATTCGAAACTACTTTGACAGTCTTTTATACAGATACTTGTTTCATTGATTGTCGTTAGTTAACACTTGACACTATTAATTTTGTCTTATTGTCAATGCACACTTTCTTTTAGTAAATATAAATAAATAAATAAGCAAAACCTGCTCTCTTTACTCTCTCACCTCACACAAAAATCTACAACAAAATTGATATGAACACATATAAATTACTCTTATTCAAAATATACAACAAATTTCACCTAGATTTTTAACCAACATATCAAAAACAAAAATCTAGATTCAAAATATACAATAAATTACACCCATTAAGTTGTAGGTACGGCCCATTAAGTCGATCACAAATGCAACAATTTTTCATATAAAGGACTACTAGCATAATTCCATATCTTAAAGAATCAAATATGAAATAATGACATAATTAAAGGAAATCGTGTACAAAACATCTACAATTTATGAATATAAGAAATAATAAACATATATTATATACATGATGATGAAATAGCATGGACGCACTTACTTGGCGGAGGGCGGAGCAGGCGGCGGAGAGCGGAAGATTCATGGTTGACGGAGGAGGATTGCGGTAGCCGGAAGTGGTTGATGTCGAGTCTCCACGACGGAGAATCATGTGCATTTACGGTGGAAGGAGAGCGGTGATCAGAGCAAGCATCACCAGAGGTAGTGTGATTGGTAGTATCTCCGGAGAAATGCTCTGCCATCGATCAGCCAAGATAAAAAATCAGAATCTTGTCGTAGCTAAATGCATGTGCACCGATTTATATATACATATATATATATAATATTATATATAGTTACTGAAGCAGTGTATATATATATGAGATTAGAAACAAGAATAACAAGGCGATTTGATTTAGGGAATACAAGGACAATAATGCTATGATACTCCATGAAACTTGCTATAAATATATATAGAAGACAATGAAACAAGGTTAGTCTAGGGAATGGTGTGAGCTTGGACCCCACCATCATACCCTTTCCTTAAAACATGACTAAAGTTTGCTATTTAAACTTACAAAAGTTGTTGCTCTGATTTAGTTAATTACACAAGCAAGTCCCTTGTAATACTTTAAACTTGGTTTTAGAGTATTGCTCATGTAGCGTGAAAAATGATTTTGTAATATACTTACTAACACTCTATTCTTGAGTTTTTTAAAGACGGAAAGTGAAGGGAAGGAAGGGGAAGGGAAAAAAAGGAAAGAATGTGAATGATTGACTTGTGTTCTAGAGTTAGAAGGAAAGGAAATTGAGGGGGAGTTATTTCCTTTCTTATCGTTTCACTTTTGGAAGGAAACATTTTGAGTCAAATAACCCCTCTTTCTCACTCCCTTTCCTTCCCCTCCTTTCTTAAATAAACTCAAGAACATATCAACTTATCTGTTTTCTTTCCTTCCCAAAAACAACTCGAGAACGTACGTAGTGTAAGGGTCATGAGCTACTTCACTACTGGCAAATTGGTTTTGAGTTGAAACTCCACAAACTTACATAGTTACACTTGTTTTGTTATATTCTCAAAGAGAAATGTACGTTATTTGTTAATGTTAGAGCAAGCAATTGGTATGGTCGAAGTAGAGGTGGAGGTCAAAGCCGGTAATGCAGCAAGGACAACTGTTCATGACCATAATTTTAATGTATACAGTCTACCTATTTAGAAAATATATTCATATCATCAAATCCCTTGATTCGCTAACCATAATCGAAATTATGTTGGTCGTGTTCTTGTTCCTCGAAAACTTGTTCGAAATTATGTTCCTCGAGACTGATGAGTTGTTCACTGTAACGTTTTTCCTGTCTGGCTTGTGCTTTTCTTCACTTCTTCTCCAATTGTTTTTATATATATAAGTTCGTCGTAAGCTTGCAAATCAAATGGTTTAAAAGTATTTTAAATGGGGAAAAAACAAAAAATAAAAATAAAAATAAAAATTGATCCAATCGGTGTTTTTTATCCTTTTCTTCGTTATTGCACTTGAATTATGAAAATGCTTCAAAACTTTGGTTACTAGACAAAATGATTTGTCAAATCCTATTTAAATGCTTTGAAATATCCCAACTTGAAACTTGAATATGTCTTACACTGTTTTGACCTATATATACATGATGTCACCATCACAAGCAATATTAATTGTTCTATTTAATTAGTTGTGTTTGATATTCTTCTTGTTCTATGTAGTGTTTGCTATTCTTGTTTATATATGAATTTTAATTATTTGACGAACTTTTTTTATTTTAGAGGGTCTCTTTTAAATATCTTTCTCGGGTCCTAAAACCGATTAGACCAGCACTGATTGAGGTGGGTAACGTGGAGGGTGTCTGGCATCCGAAGTCAAACAAAGTACGTGCCAATTGGCACTGATTGTGGCTTGCATGTCAATTGGTGTGTTTTTTCCCCTTTTTTTCTTTTCAACAATCGAGAATTCTAAAAAATAATTTAGGGTTATGATGAACTATAAGAGCATATGTAGTAGGCTTATGTGACGTCCGGCATCACATTATGGATAAGGCATATATGCATGGTTCGGCATCTGCGTGGCAAATTATGAAGTTCTTGCTTATTGGCGTAGCAAATCTTGAAGTTCTTGCTTACCGGCGTGAGACTGTTTTTTTTCTTTTTTAATTTAGTCGTCATTACATTATACACACACATGTGTGTGTGTGTGAGAGATATTAGGTTGTTAATAAAAACAGTCTTATTCATAGAGGCATGCAAACACAAAAAATGATTAACAAAGGCATGCAAGTTCAATAATTTATAGTTCATATTCAGCGCCCCTTTATATATCAATAAAGGAATGCAAACACCAAAAACGATTGTTCCTTCCATCTTTCTTCACAGAAATTCTGGAACAAAATTAAGAAGACTACGATACGTAATTAGAAGGTTTTTGTGACCGGTTCTGAAGAACATCCACCCATTTGGATTTTCTACAACTTGGGTAAGAAAGTTTAACTGATTTCCCGTTTCGGTTTTGCAAATCAGAATGCATGATAGTGGATACCTCGAAGACGTAGTACTAGAAGGGTGTCAACGGCTTTTTCGAAGGCTCAAAAAACGGATGGAACAATTATAAATCTTGACGACGATGGTGATGAACAACAACAACAACCTCAGCTTCAAAATGCACCCGTGAATGATCCTCCAAATGAAGCTCCGGCCATTTTCACTTGATGAACCGGTTGTCTCTGAGATCGAATGAAGGTATTCTCTAAGGCTGACAATTTTTAGGTCGACACGAAACCCGACCTGAACCTGAAACCGGTCAAAAGCAGGCTGACACGAAATCGGCACGAAAATAAATGGGTCGGGTTAAGGTCAACCCGACAACCCGAAAATGATCCGTATGAACCATTTAAGGGTAAAACTATAACATTTTAAAATTTTCTTTAATACTTGAAATTTAAATTTTGAAAAGAAGATTGTGAATTCAAATAAGAGAGTGACATATTAGGGCAATAAACCCGTCAAACAAAAGTACA
Organism: Dittrichia graveolens; assembly: GCA_038502395.1. Classification (NCBI taxonomy): domain Eukaryota; kingdom Viridiplantae; phylum Streptophyta; class Magnoliopsida; order Asterales; family Asteraceae; genus Dittrichia; species Dittrichia graveolens. The sequence continues at coordinate 78,849,931 of JARJIL010000005.1, read as the reverse complement.
AAACCCTTAAACGTTAAAATCTCAAAATAAACAATAAAATATTTACAGTTAAAACAATAGTACGTTATTTTGTTATTTGTTATTTTCACTATATGATTTTGGTACTTTTACATTTGATTATTTGATAGGTGATACTTTAGGATTTTATTCATAATTCTATTTAATGATAAACAATTTTAAATTATTCGGTTGTTCAATGACATTATTTATTGGTACTTGATAGAATAGTAATACATCATAGTTTTTATTATATTCATTTATATATAAGTGAATAAAAAAGTAAAATTAAAATTTGAATCAAACTGAAATAAATACCGAATTTGAAGTTCGAATAAAATCGAAATCTATATATATATATATATATTAAAAGAAAATCAAATATGGGAAAGCTTCCTTAAATAAATTTCAATTAACCAATAGGATCCCTTCATTTTTTAAATTTTGACTAAATTACTTAATTTTGACTACTAATATTAGCAAGAACCCGATTTTTAACAAAAAGATACGTTTAAGACCCATATTTTAGTACACACAGGTCATTCACGACCCGGGCTTTAATTGAAGTTTTTCATCCGTATGTATCATTTCTTCTCTTTCTCAAGAGCATTCACAAACCCTAAAACTATTAGCGATTCAGAGGCGGTGATTGCATCAAGACCACGATTTCGTTCATTGCTCCATCTGTTTCGTGAAGATCTAGAAAACCCTAAAGCACAAATCACTTTCAGAGGCGTTGATTACATCATCCACCTTTGTTTTCAGTAAGTTTCTTTAATCTTATTTTGTTGATTACATAATCTGTTTCTTGATTTAGTTCCTATTTCTCTAATCTATTTGTTAATTATATCATCATATTGTTTTCGTTAATTACATCAAAAAAAATTTTCATCCGAATCTTATTTCTTGAATCAGTTTCTTTTGCATAGATAGTGTGATGATATGATGTTCTTGATTCAATTGTTACTACAACTCATCTGTTTTTCAATTTTACCTTTGTATTACCCCTATTTCTCGATTTTTATAATTATTTTATATTGCTTACAAGGTGTTTGATGAAATGCTCAAGTGAAAAAACACTTATTTTGTTTATGTTTTTTAGTATCTTTTTGTGCACCAGACGAAAATCGCAAATTTTGACTATTATCTCATATGAATAATGGTTGTATAAAAGTTTTTAAGAAGAGATTTAAGTTTCAAGTACACTTTTTTAGTGTAGTTGCATTAAGTATACACTTTTCAGTTTGATTTTCAAGTCCATTTATGATTTAATAAACATCATTCTGAGCAAAGAGGGTAGAATTCTTTTGTTTATATTTGATCCAATATGAGGCTATTGAATCTCATTCTTATATAGATTATTTATAATTATATATTAAAAAGTCATCTCTATACATTTTCTATTTTTGTAGTTTCTTTTCATGAGTGTTGTATCCCATTCTGATATAGATTATATTATAATTTTATTTGATGTGTGTTTAGAATCATGTGGATTTTCCAAAACTTATGTCTCATTTGTATAATTTTACTAGCTATTTGTTGGACTACATAAAGTACAATACAAGTTGTATTATAAGACATGTCTCTGGAATATAAATTTAACAAGTAAACACTCTGGTATGTCAAATTTTGAGTATGCTTTGGACCACTTTTAAATTGTTTTATCCATTTGACCCATTCCTTTTGAGCTAAAGTTTTTAGATTGAATATTTTTGTTTCAAAACTTTTGTATCCAACATCTTGAAAAATTGTTAGGGATATTTGAGTATACCTGTTGATTTTAGATCTTTTCTTTGACCCTACATTTGGACTCTGTGCAGTAGTAATTGAAGCATATAATATGGTCATGAATTTGGTGAGCGTCTTTTTATTTGCATTGGATTTCATGAATATCCATTTGCCAATATGCCAGCTTCTGGACTTCACCATTTTGTTGATGATGTGTTTAATGATGATGTGGGTTTTGTTTGTTCTGAAATTAGTTGTGTGTTATAATGCATCAGTATTTTTTTGTGTTGGTTCCTGGCAATGAAATTGCTCTTAAATTTTTATTTTCAAATATATATATATATATATATATATATATAAAAGAAAACCATTCTTGAGAAAGCTTCATTAAATAAAATCTCAATTAACCAATAGACTTCATTCATTTCCTCAATTTTGACCAAAATCACTTATTTTGACTACTATTCTTAGCAATACCCGCCTTTATACAAAAGGCGGGTATTTTGACCCATTTCTTCAGCCGCCACACTCTCCACTGTTACTCGATTTTTCGTCGTCGCCTCATTCTCTTGCGATCTTCTTCACCGTCTCTTCTCTCAAGGTTAGTCGATTCTTTATAGAAAGGCTTTTGGTTAACCGATTTGTAAGTACATCATATTATTTCTTCGACATTTATTTTGATTTGTAAGTTCATCAGATGGGTTTCTTGAATTGATTTTCATTAATCAATAATTGATTTCCATTCATCAATAATCGATTTTGGTTGATCAAATTTGGTTTATTTAATCGATTTTATTTTGGGATAATTTTAGTATTAAAAGAAGAATACTTGAAAAACAGGAATTTGTTTACCTTTTTTCCAAGCAGTATACATGGTTAAATCAATAAAATGCTAACTGATCTGTAAGTACATCATATTATTTCTTCGACATTTTCGATCTGTAAGTACATCATATGGGTTTCTTGAATTAATTTTCATTAATCAATAACTGATTTCCATTAATCGGTAATTGATTTTGGTTAATCGATTTTGATTTGTTTAATTGATTTTGGTTTGTTTAATCTATTTTGGTAGCCCTTTTGGTTAATCGATTTTGATTTTGGGATAATATTAGTATTAAAAGAGGAATACTTGAAAAACAAGTATCATGTTTAACTTATTCAATCGGTAAACATGGTTAAATCAATAAAATGCTAAACAATTTGATATACAGAGATGTTAGGTAACTTTGAAATAGTTCTTTTTAGTCTTACTATTGCCTGAAATATGTTCATGAAGTGTTGGTTACTTTGTTAATCATTGTAGTAAATAAAATTTATAATTTAAACTGTTTCCTCTTAGGTGCTAATTCATGATTTCTGAATTTATTCTATCTTGAATCTGTGCCCTGATTCAATTTGAAGGTTGAAGATGGACAAGATTTTGGGTTTACCATGACTTTCAATCAGGTTTGGGGATTTCTTACTTCAACATGGTAAGATTTAACAAAGTTCACTTTGTGTTTTGATTTAGGTTTTGTTCATTTCAAAAATTAAGTATTCATCAACACATATTAGATGTTAGTCAAAAGATTATGTCCAGTGCTCTCACCGTGAGTTGTTAACAGAACAAATGAATAAGATTTTAATTTTGTAGTTTTTAAGGTATTTTGAAATGGGTTGTTAGGCAATTGCAGATGAAGGTTTTATTTTGAGATTTATTCCTACATAATGCCTGCAAGATTTCTAGATCTTGGTACTATCTCCTTGCAAGCTTATTACTTTGTCCATTTCAAAATACCTTAAAAACTACGTTAGTAAAATGGGCTTCCTTGCCTCATACTACTACTGACCAAGGTAAGACCTTAAACATCCTTTCATTTGTTTAAATTGTAGTCTTTACATAATTATCCATGATTGAGTTTTCTTTTGTGTCTTTGTTGAAACGACTATAACACGAGAAACATTTCCGTTGCATTTTCATTTGATTCTAATTGTTAGTTTCATTACTTTATGTGTTTGTTTATGTAATATGAAACTACTATAATGATGGTTCAAGAAGTGATAAAGCATCACTTTCATTTTTTTTATGTGTGCGATGATGATGATGGTGATTTTATTGCTTTGTTTCTTCTTTGTAATTTGCTTATGATTCCTCTTTTAATTAATGATAATATTTTTTTATAATGCACATCTATGTTCTTATCAAGTTCTTATCAACCGCATGAATTATAAAAAGCTTCTATGTATTGTCGTGTTATGTAGATACAGGTTGGCTCTTTTCTTTACTTCTCAACTTCAATATTAACATTCATATTATAGTGTACTTGCACTACTATATTATTTACATGGTAGCCATATGTGAGAGTGGAATAGTGATAGTATGACACTATTATGTTGAGTCTTCACTTGCAGCTCCTAGGCAAACAAGTCTACTTTCCACTCCAAATAACAAGACCTAAAAAGGGTATGGTGTTAAAAGTATTCAAAATTATATATATACATTAAGATTTATATATACCAATGAATTCATGGTAATTTTATCATTTGAGTGCTCACCGATTCACAGACTAAAATCCATAAGCACCTCACTTAGCAGACTTGATATATAATTGCTCTTGGGTTTTTAAATGTTGCATTATGCATCCCCCGTGTTTTAATATATTTCATCTCGATTGTCTTTGCATCTTTTGACTACTATCTCTTGGATTTTTATTGGTTTGTAATCTCTTATTGTGAAAGCTTCGAAGTTCACATTGATTTATAAAGGGTTGAGTTCAAGAACAAGAAGAAGCAGTAACAACAAGGTTGTACTATTATCGCATTCAAACCATGAAATTCTTAAGTCCAATATGTAAGTGCTCAAGATTCAAATTCTTCATTTTATTGTACCTTATTCTAATAATTCATATATAAATAAGTGCTCATCAATGCATGTTACCTTATTCTGTAGAGTTATATCTTCTTGTAGGAAATTATGATGATAATTTCTTAAAAACATCTTCTTCTATTTTGATTTGGTGGTGGCATTAGGGTTTATGCACTTTTTGATTTTATACTCCCTTATTTTAATTTTCAAGGGTGTTTAGTTATGTGTTTTCAATGTGATTAGGGTATCAATAGTAACCATCTTGTATCAATATGTAATTTTAGGATTTGAAATTATGTGAAGATTGTGTCCATAGTAACCATGCTGTATGAAATAGGATTTAAACAAAAGAAATTGTCAATAAGATGTAGGTTTGTGTCTATGTCAAAGCTCTTTGCTTGAACTTTTAATAAGCACTAAATGTTGTTGATAATTGATTTCAAATGAGTTCTTTTTCAGAAAGATTTAGTGTTAGGTTTTCTGCTTTGATTAGATCAGACATGTTACCTGCAATTTATGTTCCCTATCCAGAGTTATGCTTTGGAGATATGTTATTTTATTTTATTTTTTAAAACAAAATGCAATTTCTGGGTTCAACCTTGAAGGGTTTTATAGTTGTCTTTAAAATTTCTTCTTGAATGTGAAATTATATCCTTTTTTATTTTGCTTCATATCTTTTAGGTTCCCTGTTTGTTTTTTATGTTGTGGTCATTGATTTCTTCTAATAATAAAGACACATTATAATTAACAGATATTCAAATTGCATCTCCTCTATTTGATATATACGGAGGTAACAGATTTGAGGGAGCTGTTCCTGTTGACATTGATGTTAAGACAAACTAATTTTACTTATAAAATAATATCATTATGCACCACTTTTAATAATAATTGAACAATATCAAAACCTACATTAGATTGTGTATATTACCTGTCTTTTTTAAATACACATCTTATTTCCATTGTGGCATGTATCAAATAGGTTTATGAATATTTTTAGACTGTTGGAGCATTTGAGTGATTAAAATCAAGCTTCTTCTCAATTAAAAGTAAAAGACTTCCAATTTCAATTTACAACCTTTCCATTTCAGTTTATCATTTAGCAAAAGGTGTAGACCATTATTATCATGTCATTTTTGAACGAATCATATCTGCTCACTTTATGATTAGAGATGGGGAAATGGGTTGATTGGTAATTTGTATGTTTATTACGAGTTATTTTTTTGGTCATGCTGATGAGTTTTATCTTGTGGATTTGAATGTTGGTTATAATTTAAGAGTTAAAAATCTAACTTTATAGTTTACGAGAATTTATGTCGAGTATATAAAATGTTAATGGACAGATTGAAATTTTGACATATATTCTTCTCTCGTGATTCTTTTGAACTATATGACAAATACAACATGGTAGTGTTTAAAACACTTCTTGATTTGGGGATCAATAATCATGGGGATACTGATTTATTAGACAAAAGAGGGAGTAGGTGCAAGGATGTTACTACCTGAAATAAGTATCAAGTTCGATTAGGATTGTCATTTTTTCATGTTCTTTTCTTTGCTTACAAACATCTATTAGCTATCTTTATTCTGATTTCGCAGGTTGAAGGATTCATTATTTGCAGCTACAAGGATTCGAAATTAAAACTTTGGTTCCTGTTGAAGGTATGTTCTTTCTATTTCATAAAATTTGGAGATAACTTATGTTTCAAGAATCTATAGTACATGTTTTATGGTTATGCATAATCCCTATTACACATCTAACTAGGAGAATTTCATAGGAAACTTAGTTGATATTCATAAATCTTCAAAGTAGTGGAAAACATACCATATTGTAAGATTCATATTAGTACTCAGACTTTTTAAGTGAAACATGTGTTTAATGAATGGTAGAGATTTGATTTTGACGTTTTTAAACAATAAATTGTATGACATTTAGAATCAAAGGAAACATGGTTTAGCGATTAAGTAGTTTATGGTATTGATTGAAAAGTAACATGGGTATTGAACCAATTGAGTGATCACAGGTGAATTAAACTTGCCACGCTAAGACTACTTCCAAGATAAGACCGTTTAAGCATTGTATGATCACAATTTAGAATAGAGTCACCGTACTTGTGTATAAATCTAATGTCGAAAAAGGTGGAGAGACGGTTCGTGAGTCAAAGGTATGATCTATCTACTTAATAGTTTAATAACAATCTTTATCGATCTTGATACTTAATGGGTCAATCAAGTCAAAATCGGGTAAACTAAAAACAATAAGTTTATATGTTCACTTCTTAAAGCAGCTATATGTTTGGTCATTTTGGCTACTGTTCATTTGCATTATCTACTCATTTATCCTATTTTTACATCTCATCAAAAGTTCTCTTATAGTCTTATATTATAATCCTTTAGATACAATTTATATGTCAATTTAAGGTTTTTTAGGGTGGCTGTTGATCAAAGAAAAGGTTAGAAAGAGATGATCCACAACAGAAAGTTTAGATACACCCATGTTTCTCAAGGCAATCCTTGGACTCAACATTTTACAAATGGGTACAAACATTAAACTATAGCAGTCACATCCCTCGATGAAAGGCTATCTCTTTTGAAGTCTTAGTTGCATCAAGAGCTAGGTTGTAGCAATACATGTACTTTTATAGTTTAGAAATTAGCATGTTGATGTTGAAATTGAAAATCCTTGAATGCTTCCCATTTTACATTTATCGTTTATATGACCGTTTGTATTTGTGATGTTCTTTCTTCTATAAAACTAATTAATTTTTATTGGATGTATGACACCGAATACTTTCATTAAATATTTTATTATTCTTTTATTTGAGAAATTATAGAGTAAAAATTCATTTTATAAAACCCGGGCGTGCACGGGTCCATAAATCTAGTAAACATTGATTATGAAGTTAGAATATAAATGAAAATCATTTTCGAAATTCTTACCGAAAGTTAGAAAATAAATATGGAATTTGAAATATTGATAAAGAAAATCGTAGTTGAAATGAAAAACCGTATTCAAGAATCGTACTCGAAAACCGAAAAAAAATTTCGTCGATGACATTTGACCTAAATGGGTTGAAATTGGGCCGACACGAAACTGACCTGAATCCGAACGACACGAACCCGACTCAAGTTAACAGCCTAGTATTTCCTACCTTGCATAGTTAGTTATTACATTTTTGGAGTATTTATTGACCTTTTAAATGCACATTATTCTTAGTCCATCATAAAAATACTCATAAATTATATGTGATAATGATTAACTGTGAAATAATTAGTTATAAACATTTCTTGCGAAATTGTGAAATAATTATATGTGTATTTATTGACCTTTTAAAATACTCATAAATTATATGTGATAATGATCAATTTGTGATATTAGTTTGAGTTTGGTACATCAAAATTTTTAGTTATTAGTTAGAAAATAAGATCAGTCACATTAGCATCACTTACATCGCTAGAGAGCTACAACTAAAACTCATGAAATAGAAGCTTGGAAGGTTTACTAGCTCAAATTGTTATGAAAATAAACTATGTTGCATTATAGGAGCCAGAGTGGTTGTGTAATCACCCCTATCACACCATGATGCAATTGCACCATCATTGTTGTGATCAACCAAATAATGCGGGTCACCTTGGTGACCGAATCGAATTGAATTTGTCTAAAACTTTAAAGGCATATGTAGGGACATATTTCTATGTGCTTGAGTAAGTGTACTATTCAGTATGATGAGTGTGTGATCGAGAAAAAAGTAAACGTGCATGAGATTGGGTATTGTGTGATCACCCAAACTATTGTGCCCCACCTTATAATCTACAACATTATTCAAACAAATATTAGAAAAATATGTAAAGATTTCATTGTGTAAAAGTTCTCCGGCATATATCCTCACAGGATTCGAATATTTCATCTTTATTCCGGTCTTTTATTCAAGTCTTAGAGAGAAGTATACAATTCTTGTCTGTGTTGTAATGACCATCAAATTACAATTTGGAACAACACTTTCTCGATGTGTCGATTGATAGTTTCAGTATCAAAGTATGCTCTGTGGTAAAATGTTTTGGCAACAATTAAAAATGTCTGCTTCAAATTAGGATCGAGATCGTTAAGTGAGTCACACAACACAACTTGCACAAGTTCTTGCATTTTGGTCTGAATCTCGAAACTCATTGTATGATTCTCCTGAATAAACATGTATAATGTAATCTTTATTAGAAAGATATACTTATCATTTAAAAGGCTACAAAGGTACATACAATAACACTTGTTGTACCTTATGAGAAAGTTGGTAACACAGATCGTTTGTGATCAAGGTGAGTTGTCGGTATTGAGGATGAGATACTAGGCACTCCTGTTCGGGTAACCATCGACCACTGCTCATGTTTATCGTTCGAACGATGAGTTCTGCTTCTTCTTTTGCTACATCCATTCCATTTTTCCAGCTTTCTAACCATATTGCCCACTTATTTACATAAAAAGGTATAAAAAACAAATTTGTCATCCTGAATATGTGGAGAACAAAATTGCTACTTGTATTTTAAAAGGGTATTATTTCCTAGTAAACAATATACGATACATAGGCAAATTTGTCATCCTAACATGTCATTTCATGGGGGAAAATTTTCCATTTTTTCTTGAAATTATGTGATTTGCCATTGAGCAAAATAATGTTAGTTTGTATAATAACTTTTTATTAAACTTTGGTATGAGTGTACATTCAATATTTCATATTGATGTTTTATCATTGAGAACAAATATTTTGTCCCTTTTTTCGTCAACAAAATATGTAAAATGAGAATATGAAAATGGATAATAAGTCGAAAAATAATATTTTTATCTATTATTTACGTTTATAATATTATAACATGTCACAAGAAAAGTGAACCAACTCAGTATCGAAATTTTATCTTTGTAGAACATAATTATAAAGAAATCAACCGACGAAAAATCTAATAGTTTCAAAAGTTTAGTTTACCAAAATATATTTAACTTATTATTTTTTATTAGCGTAAATTACATGAAAATACAATTAACTTTGTCTTAGTTACCATTGTATACAATCAACTTTAAAATTTTAAAAAAAAATACAATTAACTTTCATAATCCTCTCATTGTATGCAAACAACTTTTTTATGTGTCTGTGGTTTAATTACCATTGTATACAATGAATTGTGTTATAACTTCCATAGTATACAACAAGTTGTATATAATGTGAGGATTATGAAAGTTGAATTATATTATTTTTAAGAAAATAAAGTTGATTATATATAATGGTAACTAAAATAAAGTTTATTGTGTTTTAATGTAATTTGTCCTTTTTATTATTGCATGTAATTTATTTTGAAACTTACTAGTTAATTAATATAGTTAATATATTGAAGACTCAAAAATTGACAATTTATAGATTGCTTTATCTTTAAGTTGGTAATTGATGATGTGTAAATGGTAAATGTTTATGCGGCAACTTTTTTTAGAAAAGAAATGAGTTAATTACATATTTGGTCCATGTGTTTTATATGAAATTTCATATTTAGTCCTTATGTTTCATTAATTACAATATTAATTCTTGTAGTCTAGGTTTTATTTCAATTTCAGTCGCTCGTGTATATGAAAAGATAGAAATGCCCTTAAACCTTTATTTATCCATTTTCTTCGTTTTAAATAATAATAATAATTATTATTATTATAAAAATAGAATTTAAAAACCAAACCCCCTCCCCTTCATCTCCCCATCACTAATCTCTCTCAGTCCTCTACAACATAACCATACCCACCGCCATCCAATCGGCCTTTAACCTCGATTCCTCGACGCCTCCGGCCTTTAACCTCGACACCTTCCCTCTTAACCACCGCTCACCACCACATGCTCTCTCTACTACTCCAGGTTAGATATGCAAACCCTCCGCTCCTTCTCTCTAACCTAGACGGGTGGTGGTTTGAGATCAAGTGTTCATGGCGGTGAGTGTGTGGGTTTGGGTCTTTTCCTCTGTTCTATCTCTCTTGTTCTCTCATCTCTATCTCTCTGGGTCTGTCTGTGTGTAGATCTTGGGTCTGGTAGTTGTAATACCCGAATCCGAAATATATGAAAGATTATTATTATTAGTATTTTTATTTGCAGTATTAAAGGACTTTGTTGGGAGTTATGAAACAAAATTGTGATTGAACTGGACTTGCTCACTCTTGAGACTTTTGGTTAAATTATTCGGTTGTTCGGCCTTTAGTTGGTCCGACCTAGTGTGTGGTCCGACCTTTGGATGGTCCGACCTTTAGTTGGTTCGACTTAGTGGGCTTATGTATTGGGCGACTTGAAGTGAGGAACTTGCGTCCGGTATTAATTCAGTAAGTTATGAATGCAGGTTCTAGCGATCGAGCTCGCAGCGATACGATTCTGTGACTCACTGCTAATTGTGATTGAGACTACTGCTAGGTGAGTATCCTTACTTGCATACCAAACCAATATAATATGTGAGTGCATGATGACCGACATCGGGTAGTTATGATCGTCTAATTCGGCAACGGGTAGTTATGACCATCTGCTTTGACAGCGGGTAGTTATGACCGTCTGCTTCACAACGGGTAGTTATGACCGCAAAATTCGGCATCGGGTATGTATGACCGACCACGATGGTGGCGGGTAGGATGTGCATGAATGTAACCACGTTAATTTGTCATAGGTTGCAGTAACTTACTCACTAAGCTTCGTGCTTACTATTGTTAAATTCTATTCTTTCAGGACGGGACCACGGTGGAGCTCGAGGACAGTAAAGACAACTCGCAGCCCAGAAGGATTTTAAACTTTGTTTCTAAAATTTGTTTCAACTCGAACTAATGTCGAATTGTAATTTTGGGATATTGTATTCGACTTTTAATTACTTATAACACTTCCGTAATTTACTCTGATACTAAATGATATTATATATCTTGTCAAATGTTCTTCTGTAAAAAAATTTAGGACGTTACAGTAGTGGTTGGTTATTTTTGTTGGTGATTTCTGATGTTTGATTTGGTGGTTGGTTTGTGTCTGTCTTGTTGGCGGTGACGTAAGCTACCAAGATCCGAGTAGTTTTATACTTAACAAAGGTTGAAATCATTTGTGACGATTTTTGTGAATTTAGGGCAAAATTAGGGGATGTGAAAAAGTAAGGTGGAGTTGAAATCACCATTGATACGAAGATTGTTTTGAGATTTTGAAATTTTGAGTGATTTTCTAGGGTGGATTTATTAATAGTCGGAGATTAGGGGTGAATACATGGAGGTAAGTTGGAAATGAAAAAGGGTTGGTGGCGGTAGACGGTGGTGGTCTGATTTGGGGGATCCAATTTGTCTTTTTGGTGTTTGTTTGATGGATGTTGGTGGTTTCTATTGGTGGTGTGTGGTAGGGGTGAGAATTATCGACATGACACGAAACACAACATGATCCCGATATTCAAATAAACAGGTTTACGTAGATCATAAATGGGCTCGGATCTGTTTCGGGTTGACCCACCAACCCGTATAAATAAACGGGTCGTGTTCGGATTGGCTTGCAGGTTCGCGGGTCGACCCGCTAATAAGTATATTTTTTTAATTTATACTTATATTTTTCATGTTTCCTATTAATTTGGCTATTGGGATTTTATCTTATTACTTAAGGTAAATTGCATTAAAACACAATAAACTTTGTCTTAGTTATCATTATATACAATCAACTTTATATATTTTCTTAAAAATAATACAACCAACTTTCATAATTCTCACATTGTATGCAACTTGTTGTATACTATGGAAGTTATAACAAAGTTCATTGTATAAAATGGTAACTAAACAACAGACACATAAAAAAGTTGTTTGCATACAATGAGAGGATTATAAAAGTTAATTATAGTATTTTCAAAAATTTAAAGTTGGTTGTATGCAATGCTAACTAAGACAAAGTTCATTGCATTTTAATGCAATTTAATCCTCTAAAACCTAATCAGAAACAAATCCATTACTTCCTTTTTGTTCCTTCGCCATTTGAAGATACTGAAGCTAGACATAATCGAATTAAAAGTGTTTCATCAATTATAGCTTTATTGTTCTAAGAATCGTCAAGTTTTTGTATTTGGATTAAAATATCTAGATAGAGTTAAACTCTATTTAGTATTTTGCATTTGAATTATGTATTTTGACAAACAAGAGACAAAATTAGTAAAGCTAAACTTGCTGACCCGCCAACCCGTTTATGGCCCTTGAACCCATATATTTAAACGGGTTACGAGGCCGTGTCGTATTTCAACTTATACGGGTTCGTGTCCCAAACCTTGACATGAATAATTATATGGGTCGTGTTCGTGTCACGACCTATTAACCCACAACCCGTCAATCAGAACATGTCATGATTGCCACCCATAGTGTGTGGCAATAGGTAGTGATGGGTGATGATAGACGGTAGTGGTTCTTGGTGATGAGCTGATGATAATATATTAATAGTAAGTAGGAGGTTAAAATAATAAAAATAATGTTTATTTATTATTGAAATAATAATTAACTAGCTTTAACATCCCATGTATAAACACGGAGAATTGTTAAAATAAGTTTTAAATATATATGGTGTTAAGTAGTATTACCTTATAGGATAAACCAATTATAAACTTTACATATGTAAACAACTCATATGTATCGGAGAAAACAACTAAATCACCTAAAAAATAGTATTGGAAAAAATAACTAAATCACCAAAAAAATGATATTAGAAAAAACAACTCATTTGTAAGCCATTTATAAAAATAAAAAAGACAATCGATAAAAAAATTTATAAAAATAGAATGATGATATCATAATCCTTTTTCTTTTAATATAAGTTAAAGATTTTTATTGTTATTTTTAAGATATTTTAAAAGCTTGATTGACTATTAGATAATTACTTATCACAAAAAAATGGCAAGCTTCCTTAGTTTTTTATATTAAAAGTATATTTGATAGTTAATTACGATAATTTAGACAATTTTGTTTATCAATTTAGTAAATTAATTACCCTATTATCTTTGAATTACATTATTTGTAATTATATATCTCTGAATTACATTATTTGTAATTATTAAAAAATTAAAATAAGTTAATGATATTATAATCATATATTATTCTTTTAATATATATTAACGATTAAAGATACTTTTAAATAAATAAAGATTAAATAAAAAATAAAATATGAAGATGAGTGCATTTTTATCCTTTTTTTGGTGTTAACTAATATTGAAATGAATTATAAACTATAAAAATTAAATTTTAATGTTATAATTTTGTAAGCAAATTAAATAAATCTAAAATTTTGTGTAAACTAGGACGATAAAAAATCTAATTAACTCAAAAAGTAGAAATCTTCACAGCTCATTTTATCTTCCACACAGGTCTTATGCGATTCCGCCGTATCGCCCTCACCGTTACCAGAGTTCTTTGATCTGCTTATCTCAGTCCAGGTGAGTTTGACTATCTTTGCATTTCACTCGTATCAGATTCTCCGATTTGCTTGTGGAAATCTTTCTTTTATTACTAGCGACAACGATGGAAGTAGTAGAAATAATGGTAGTATTACTCGTCGCTAATCAGAACTTCTGTCGCCCTCTATGTCGTCAATAACTCGCGTTTCTAAAAGCAGAATTAGTATTATCGCTTTTCCAATCACGAACTCCAGCTTAGGGCTCAAAAATATGAATTAATATTATCCAGATTTAAGTTTCGATTTTGGCTTTGAGTTTCGATTCAGATATACTATCATCGTTTTTTATTCGGTTCTTAGTTTTGATTTTTAACAAGGTTTTTATCTTTTGCATTACGATTGAAGGATCAGTTATTAGGTCTTTAATTCATCACCTTTGTTCTTCATAGATCCTTGAAAAATTAAAAAGAGAAAAAACAACAATAATGAGGAAAAAGAAAAAGACTTACGGCATCCTGAAGATATGGATGGATGTTTATGCCATGAGCCATGATTGCTTCTGATGAGATCTGTTTGAGAGTTTCATGCAATGCATTCATCATCACATTCCATTCTTTCCCGTACGTGCCTCGGTGTTGTGTGTTTGTGAACTCATCTATAAACGCTCGCATGTTGTCGCCATTCGAGAATTCGGGTTTGCTAAACAACGAGGTAACGGTGTCGAGTAGCACAGTGGTTTTGGCCCAAGCAATTCGCTCAATGCATCTTTCAGGCTCGAATATGCTTGCCATTGCTTCATAATACGACCATAAAAGTCTGCTTGTATTTAAGCTCTCTTCAATATTTAGATCTACACACCATCTGCTAAAACAGATTAATTAATTAGTATCTTTGTGTTCGTGTTTTGCGAGAGAACTTATAAAAAAAACATGTTACAAACACATAAATTATTTACCCCATCTTTTAAAAGATTTTATATTCTATATATGATTTATAATTGTTTTACTAGAACATTTTAATATCATAAATATTTAAGATTTACTTTAAACATTCTCAGATTTATACAAGAGAGTTAAGTTAGTAATACTAATAGTTGTGAGAATACGAAAGATTATAATAAAATTAACAATAAGGTCTAAAATTAGAATATTGCTAAGAATCTGGACAAAAATAGTAAGAAAATAGTAATAATAATAATAAGATATATATATATATATAATATATATATAGAGAGGATCAAACGAGAACTGTTTTTCATACGAGAATTGTGAGAATCAATCTTAACCGTTTATTTTGGATAATGAAATTCATGGATGGATATAATAATAAATTTTTTAAATACGAATAATCATATCTTAATTATATCAGGGTATATATATCTCTATATATTTTGCTATATTAGCATAAATTACTAACTTCGTTGTTTTTTTATAGTTTATCTTATCTTAATTCATAGATTGTACGTCTTAATTTAAATAGAAAGTTTTTGTAGAAACAAGGAGCTAGGTACGTACAATCTATCTACTATACACACACAAACAAAGTACAAATGCGTGTGTGCACATACATATACACATATATAATGTAAAAATGAACACCACTTTCTAAATTTGTTAAATATTAATTGTGAAAGTTTATAGATGTAATAAGATATATTAATCAATATTCATACAGAAATTAAATACACATACTTTTGCATATGGCTCCATTCCAATTGATGAATTACTTGGCACTGATTGTAATCCAGTTTAGCCATCTCAAAATATTTGTTGTTGTTAACATTTTCCAACCTGCATTTGAATTAACAAAATTACATGTTAATTAATTTGATTTTGTAAAAAATTAATTATTAATGATCATTTTAATTAGTTAAACGAGATATATGGGAATTAATCATTAATTATTATATATTCATATACGTACCTATAAAAGGTTTTTGCTATCCAGACGTCTTCGACTCCGTATTGTTCAAGGTAATATCTTGCCTCCAGTCTGGATAAGCTAGCGTACCATGGCACATCTAGCATGTATCCAACCTGCATGTACGTACGTGTTCAATTCACCATAATAGAAAATGATCATACAAGCATGCAATTAAATTAATTATAATTAAACTAATTAAGCAACATGCATGACCTCCATATATATATATATATATATATATATATATATATATATATATATATATATATATACACATAATTATATATATGTATACAAATTAATATATATATATATAGGGGAGGGTTCAAACGAGAACTGCGAGAACCAATCTTGGCCGTTTATTTTGGATAATGGAGTTCATGGATGAAGAGCGTGAGAGGATTGAGTGTGGCAGGATGCATGTAAGGAATTGAATTCATGGGTGAGCAATTCAATTGAATGAGGGAGAAGTGGACAGCTAAGATTGGTTTTCACGGTTCTCGTACGAAAAATAGTTCTCGTTTGAACTTTTGCCTATATATATATATATATATACGTACGTATAGTATGTATGTACGCACCTCGGCAGGCAAGTCCTTGGCGAGTATCCATCTATCGAGAAGTTTGTTGGTTGAGCGTTTGTGGATCAAAAATCTAATAGAGAAGTTGTTAGCATCATGGAGGATCTTCTCTTTGGGAAATAGAACTTGAGACGCTCGATATAGATTTAACATCGGTGTTACACTTTCTGTTGACTGCCCGGAATAACAAAAGTATTCTCCATCTTTCTCAAAGTGTTGAAACACATCTGATGATCGATCACGTATATACAGCATAAATAAATAAATTAATATATAATTAAAACTAATCTTATAAATTAATCTTAATTACTTAATTATGTACATTGATTTTGATAATTAATTTGACAGCTAGTATATTTATATATATATATATATATATATATATGTATGTATATAGGCAAAAGTTCAAACGAGAACTGTTTTTTGTACGAGAACCGCGAGAACCAATCATAGCCGTCCAATTCCCCCTCCTTCGATTGGATTGTCCACCCATGAATTCCTTACATGCACCCTACCACACTCAATCCCTCATGCTCTTCATCCATGAATTCCATTATCCAAAATGAACGATCAAGATTGGTTCTCGTAGTTCTCGTACAAAAAATAGCTCTCGTTTGAACCCTTCCCTATATATATATTAATTAAAAGCGTTGTAACCTGCTGAAACCTCATAACCATTAGTTCTTAGAACCCGAAAAGCCATAGCGGTGTCATCTATATCTGGTATACCGCAATTTTTAGCAAACCCGATTCCTTGTTCGTCCCAATACCTTCAAGTGTTTAATTAATTAGTCATAATTAAAGTAGTCATTAGTTACTAATTAATTTACATCTTAAGTTAAGATATTATGTCATGCCAGCGTAATGGATGAAAACTTAACGTACGTTGTCATAGCACTACGAGGAAATTAAGCGTTATTTAATGATACTTAATTATGTGTTTTCATGATACTAGAGTACTATGAAAAGTTTGACTAATTAAGTCTTAGCTAGCTTTTAGTGACATATTTTTTTGGAAAATTTTAGGAAAAGGTCTTACATTTACCTACAATTATCAAAAGTGTGGGTAAAAAGGTTTTTTTTTTTCGTTTTAATGACTCTAATTCTCTCTACAAGTATAAAATATATTTCAACACCCTTATTGTGTCATTCTGTATAGGTTTTACAATGATTGGTGAAACGTGCAAAGGTGACTGGTTTTTACTTTTAGTGACACCTTTATGCTATCTGTTACTTTAGCGACAATCATTTGTTGTGTCACGATTTGAAATTTTTATTATAGTATGCATTCAGACATTCGTCGCTAATATGCAATGAAAAGCTGACAATTTTGGTTTTCGAAACCAAGGAATAAAACCTTCAATTCCGCCAAACAAGCCATATATATGCAAAGTTTCAAATCGTACACTGGGTGACTTATCCATGTTAATTTTACTATTTTAGTATACCTGTAGATATAATCAAGAAAATCATTGATTTCAGAATGGAAATAGCGGGAGATTCCAAGGCGTTGAAGGCGATCAACAATCCATATTCTTTCATACATGTCGATTGGGTACGAATTTGGTACTGCATCAAAATGAGTTTTTCTTCATATAGCTTGTTATATAAATTACACCAAAATTAAGAACTGCAATTTGGAGCTAATCATGTGAAAATATATAGATCAATCATTAATGTTACTGGGCAAGACTTGTAAGATGAAATTTAGTGTTAAGAAATTAAAAATGATTTATAATTTTGCAAGATTAATCAAAATGCAGATATATATAATCTTACCCCCTCCATTAAGTTTGTGAACAAGATTTGTTAAATATGCAAGACACTTGTGGTCTTTAGTTTGCATGAATGCAAAAGCTGTTGCTGCTGGAGAGCAGAAGAAGGATCCATCTTTTGTTTGAAGTTTTAGAAGCTTTTCCCATTCCAAATCTTCCATCCCTTCCAAGCTATAAAGCAGGATAGTTGGTGTCTTGTGAAATATTTCTTTTGGTACCCTTTTAATGTGAAAAAAAAGCATCTGTAATTAATATTTCAATTTTAGGGTTAAAAAAACTAATAAATTAAATCAAAGAGAACTGATCGACTTTGCAAGCTTCATATGTCGTCTTATGTCTATGTCTTCTAAGATAGGCCCAGAATCTGTTGGAAGTTTGATTTGTAGTTTTCGTGCCATTTCAATAAGTTTAGGGAACACTACTTCAAAACCAGGCAGCATGTGTTCATCCTTTTCGTCTCTAAGCTTGTTCATGTTTTTTTCCATAAATTCCAGTCCTGTATATATGAACATATATATGTATATTACTATTAAACCAATAATAAGACAATACAAATTATACAAATTGAATAAATATATATATATATATATATGTGTGTGTATGTATGTAAATGTATGATCAAATGAAAACACCTTTTGAGAATAATTCGTAACCTTAAATCATCGT
This sequence comes from Dittrichia graveolens, assembly GCA_038502395.1. NCBI lineage: Eukaryota > Viridiplantae > Streptophyta > Magnoliopsida > Asterales > Asteraceae > Dittrichia > Dittrichia graveolens. Next base: position 78,831,021 of record JARJIL010000005.1, on the reverse strand, counting down.
GATCAAAGGCTACTATTTTTCCTTGTTTTTTTATTTTCCTAAAAATTAAAAGACCCTTAAAAGGGTATTGTAGACTAGATTGAAAATGTTCTCTCTCGTATCATCAATATCCCAAGTCATCAAATCGAGCCCTAAACGAAGTGATGCAAGGTTCCAAGAACCCAAGAACGGTTCAAGCAAATTTAACAACAATCAAATCCTAAACTAAGTGATTCAAGGTTTCAAGAACAACGAATCAAGGGTTATCACACCTACAATCAGCAACTCTTAGTATTTCATCTCTAATTACCGATGACGATGTTTAAAAAGACTATTGTAATCGACAACACTTTGAACCTCCGCACCTCTATTTTATTCTACATAATCAACATGGGCATCATATCTGCATCTACACTTCTCTTTTTTCCAGATTTGTCCATTTGGGTATGCAATCCTTATCAAGTATTCAAGTCCGTTAATTTGGGTTTTGAAAACGCCAACGAGTTTACTTTTTTCCTATGATTTAGGCCTCATCTTAGGGTTTTAATTATTGTGTAATTTGCGGTTCTGCAAGATTAAGTGGCGAATTTATGTCGGGAAGTTTTTTGACTGCATCTGTTTTCAAACTAGTGGTTTATATGATATTGGGGAGAGTTTTAATAAAAATTGTTTTTCGTACATAAACTGAAATACCCAATCTTGACCCTTGATTAGGTAAGACTCGTTAATGACATATTAATAAGGTATTTTTTAGAAATCAAATCTCACTAATTAATAACGGTCCACCCGGATGCAATTAACGGTTGAGTAAATGTATAAATGATCAAAATACCCTTACTAATGAGTCATTAATGATGTTACAAACAGTTTTCGCAGTTCACATATGAAAACCAAATCTCGTTTAAACATTTGATCATTGATTGATTTTTTATCTAATGGATTATAATAATCACAATTATTAATTTTTTTATATAAAAGGTCAATATAATAAAGAACAAAATTTTCTCTGTCACATCTTTATCTTCTTTCTCCAGTCAAATTTTGTTTTCAAACATCTCTCACGGCGTTGTTCACTAGTGAATATGTTTTCAAAATTTTCGTTTTTATTATGCAAGTCATTAGTGATTAAGTATTATAAGTTCACTAGTGTTAAAAAAAATTGTTTTGTAAATAGATCAATTAAATTTTTTTTGATTTAGTATATTCATTAGTGAATATTCCATAGCAAATAGCTGCTAAAAAAATTGGTGAACATTCCATGTATTTTTTTGGTAACTAGTAGTTGTTATTTTTCCTAAAATCTGCGTTCATCAATCTTAACATCTTTCTTTGGTTAAAACTATTGTGTTCACCGATGAACATGACGATTTCTCATGCCGTTTTCACTTTGTCCAACGGTGAACAAGTTAATAAACAATAGCAAGAAACATCTAAATGAAGGAAACATTAACCATATGGTAGAACTTTTATGCTTATTTGGGAACAAAAACATGCAAAATAGTATAACCAGAAAAATCAAAACAAAAGAAATATGAAACGAACACCATTCATTGTCGTTGAAAAAAAAACAGAACATGGTTCAGAATAATTTTCTCATTAGAATAACCATAATAAAAAAACAAAAACCTTATTTCATTGAGTCATTGACTAGATTTCCATGAAAAACCTTAGATGACTGAGTCGTCAACTAGGGTGCCATGAAAATTATTGAACCATAACTCAGTGGATAGTGATCTACATATTGAGATCAAGAAGAAAAGCTAAGAACTATGGTGTTGATGGTCACTGAGAGCAGGCGACAAGTGTTGGGCAGCAATGGGTGGAAGAGTAGGTAGGACAACGGCATTGCAACAATGCCCTAAACCAAGTAACGATAGAAAATTGTTATTGATTATTACCGGTGAAGCTCGCAAAAGCCATGAATTTATTGTGCAAGTTACCAGGTCTCTGTCATTGAAGGTTAATGGGGGCGGCAACCATTTTAGGGTTCTTGGTTGGATCAACATAAGGGTAAATGAAAGGGTGGGTGTAGATCGATCACTTGATTTCATCTGTCTTCGCCGGAGAACGAGAGAGTTGAGAAAGTGTTGATCTGGGCAAGTCGGCTTATTAGGAAGTTAGGGTTCTATGATAAATAGAGGTTAATAGTATGTGATGAGGATCCCGAATATATAGAGCGAGAGATTGACAAGGGGAAAATAAAGAGAGATTAGAGTGTAGTCAAAAGGTCTATTTGACCCCCTTTAATTTTAAATATATGAATCTTCATGTTTCATTTTTAATTACGAAATTACTAAATCAAATCTCGTCCCTTGGTTTAATAATCTAATGGTCGTAAAATTAAGCTTCTCGCATTTCTTGTAATAATAAAATTTCTTGCATGAACCAACCTTTATATATGTATGTGTGTTTTTCTAGATATATATATAATCAACTTGTAAAATTTACCTTCTTCCTAAAGTTTTTGATTTGCGATATACTGATTAGAGGGAAAAATAGAAACATTTACTTGCATATACGTTTTACCTTCTTCGCACATATTTGGATAAATGTTCCAAGAAGTTAGCGCGATCACACATGCCAACGTATTGAGGAGTCGATCAAAAGCTGAAAATATGAATGGGTCACCCCACGAGCCATCTGGGAGTTGATGGTTTACGATCCATTGTAGACATGATGGGAACTGAGGAACACCACTTTGTCCATTTACATCTTTTATAAGGGCAACCCAAGCTGTGTCATAAGCCGAGGGAGTTATTGCTCCTTCATCAACCGAACTCAAAATCGACTTAATCATTTTAACATACTTCTTGAGTGCATGTTGCTCATCCAAAACTGGTAAATTGCTTTCTTGGATTATATCTGCACCACATATATATACATGTTATGTCATTACCCGTGAGAACCTATAAACTAAGTAATCGATCGAGTTAACATTATACTGTTTATAGGGCATAACGAGGCCTGTTTTTGTGTATTTCAGTAAAATACATATTTTTAATACCGTATCATTAATATAGTTTCATGTGTGTTGTGTGTGTATATATATATACATATATATAGGAGGGATCCGGTGAGAACATATTTTAAGTAAAGAACGATGAGAACACTTATAGGCTAATCATATTATTATATAAATAAGGGCTATAAACTCAGCATACCTTAATTAAACCAAGTTTTATATCAGCCATTAAATAAAGATCATCCAAAGGCTATAAACTGTTCTCTAAGTTCTTATATTAAAAGGTATTCTCATTTAATCCTACCTCTCTCTCTCTATATATATATATAGGATACGATAGATAGCAGCTTGGAGGTACTGGAAATGGCTAGGACTAAGGTGAGTTCAAAACTCGATCTTACGTGTATTATATGTAGTATTGTGTAACTAGCTAGATGTTTTTTTTACTTAAAAGATAAGTATGTATATATGATTATATCTAAATGTTCATAACAGGTGTGGCATGCGTAGGCTAGTGGTATTATTGATTATGTCTAAATATGTTTAAATTAAAACACATATGCAGGGCCGTCTTAAAGGCAAGACATATGCAAGTTTATTGAGCCCAAATGTACACATAGATACGGAAAAAGCTAAATTTCTTAGGCCGAAAATCTAAAACACGGACTTAGAAATTGAACTAACAACCGGTTTGGAAATTTCGGAGCCATAGCAACCACATAAGTGGAAAAATAAAAGCGAAATCAATGTCATAGAAAACTATTTGGCTATGAATAAGAAGTCGAGGCTTCAGGGAGATAGTAGAGACGATTAGTCTGATCATTGGTGATTGGTTCTTCTTTTGCCCTTATTAATTATTAGTTAACTAATTTGTTGAAATTACTTAAATTCAATTACTTATTTAAGTCACTTGTCAATTGATTACTTTAAATCACTTGAAATTTGATCGGTTGATATCAACTATCAATTTTTTTAGTCTCACTTATTTGAAATCTTGAAACACTTGAAAATTAGCATTTAGTAGTTATTTAGTTTATTAGTTAAACCAGTTACTTGAATAATTTGATATCGAGTTAATTGGTGTGTTTACTTGAATAATTGAATTACTTGATATCAAGTTAATCGATTTGTTTACTTGAATACCTGAATCACTTTATAATTAATTAATAAATCATGTTTTCTAAAATGTGTTTATCTTGTAGTCAAAAAAGAAATAAAAGAGAATAATCTGAAAACTTAAAACGATCTCAAACAGGATCAATGGATAAAATTTATAAAAATTTGAAAACCTAAATAATTATAGTTTTATTATTCAGCGTTTTTATATATTTCAGATTGTTTTTGTAAATTTTAATATTTTTAGGGGCCCATTTTTTCGTTTTGCCCTGGTCCCGAAAAAGATTGAGACGGCCCTAGACATATGGTTTGTCGATAGGCGGTGCTAAAGAGCGTGTATGTTTGGATAATATGCATAGCCTTGTAGACAGGTGATACGAGCTCGATGTGGATCCGGGGTCCATGATGTATAGCACATGACGAGTTACGCATATGGGTTTCGGTGCTTAGATAGATATGATTAATTATACGTGCAAGTATGTATTTAATATGTGAATGGCTTTATATGCGTGAATATGATTATATGAAGAATGTTTAATATAGTTCATACTTAATTCATAGTTCTAAGGGATTAATTTTGGCCTTTGAATCAATGACATAAATGATCCAGATTGCATTTTAAAATTTTGGGTGGAGTGACATTTTCGTAATTCACATGTGATGCTTTTACAAATCATATGTGATTGTATACTGAATCACCTGTGATTGAATATTAGAATTTTAGAACTATGTATTTTAAATAAACTTTATTGAACACAACTCATGATTACTATAGTTACTTAATAATTAGCGTATTAGTGATCGTAGTGATCAAATTGTAAATACTAGTTAAGAGTGTTCTGACCTATGTGATCAAAATTATTCATATGATCGAGCCAAATGATTTACTTTCATCTTTTTGAAGTTCAAATTGAAAATTTTGTTACTATACTTAAAATATATTTGTTGTTATCAAACAAGGGGAGTTTGTTAATCATAAATCACAATACCCTTATTTTGTAGCTCGATCCATACGAAATTTAGAGTTTTTTTTATGTATGTTAGTGACTTCTAATTAAAGTTGAGTTTATGTCTATCAATATATGTTTAACAAGTCTACACAGTATAAGTTTGAAAGAGTTTAAAGGTAATTCAAGAGTATAAGTCTTTGCCAAAAAGAATAGATATGAAAATTTTAAATTTAGGATAAGTTATATCTTAATGTAATCTGTAGATAGTATATATTGTCTAACCTAATTATGTGTTTATGGGTGAATTTTGAGTTGATCGATTAGTTCTTGTGATTAGTTCATAGATAGTGTTTTCTACAAAATTGAGAGTTATAAAATGTAAGGTATCAAATTGAGATAATTTGTTTGATCTTGATTTAAATGTTATAAGTGGAAATTTGGGTGTAATTTTTATAGTGGAGTAAATTATATTTTTAGTTCTTGTGGTTTGGTCAAATTACGGTCTAGGTCTCAAAAAATTATGGGTTCAAATCCTATCGACCTATTTTCATTGCACTTTTGGTCCATCTCGAATTTGAATTGACCAAATTGCCCTTACATCTCTTTATCTCTTTTCTCACACACAGACACACACACACACTCTCTCTCTCCACTCTCTCATTCGACACACGCATATCTACCACCACCACCGGCCATCCCACCAGTGGCAACCCCTCGTCTTCAACCACTACACCACCGCCATCACCACCAACTTCAACCACCACGTCCCCTTTCAACTTCAACCACCACCTCCTCCGTCATATTCAACCACCACCGCCTCCATCATATTCAACCACCACCGCCCTCTTCAACTTCGAACCCATCGCCTTCATCTTCAACCAATTATGTCACCATCATCTTCGACCAATTCCGTCGCCATCACCTTCGACCACCACTAACTCCAACCATCACCGCTGCCACACGTGAAGAAACTAGCGCTTGCCTAAAACTCAAATCAAGAGCCCTTCTTCTTCACACACTATCTTTTGCCATCCCCACCTAATCTTTCTTGAAGATTGAACCAAATAATTCAAACCTAAACAAACAAAAATTTATGGAACCCAAAAAACCTAGATCGAGAGAGAGAGAGATAGAGAGAGAGAGAGTGTGTGTGTGTGTGTGTTCATCAAAGGTGCCATTTTGTAAATCTTTTAAATTTGATCTATACCTTAAACCGAAGTCGATCAAAACCTAAAAAGATACAAACAAAAGCCCTAGATCTTACCAGGTTGCGGTTGTAATACCTGATGTTCATTAATGATAAAAGTGTATTATTAATATTAATTATTGAGTTTATTATTTAATAATGGAATATAGGCCTTGTTGGGCCTACTTAGTTGGTTAAGAAAAGATGTGTTTGGGCTGCAATGTACTTACAATCAAATTTTAGTGGGCTTTAGATAAGTTGAAGGTATATGGGCTTGGGCCTTAGGGGGAGGGTATATATATACCCATTTAGGGCACAGCCCCCAAGGGAAAGAGATCACTGTTGAAATTGTCTGTGCTTGTGTTGTGAGCAGAGAGAAAGAGCAGGGAAAGGTAGCTTCATCTTAGTGAGTAATCAAGAAATAATCAACTAGGTATGAATATCCTATCTCTCTTGAATGTTTACATATGAGTTTTGTATGATATTGGTATACATGCTTCGGTTTTGTTGTGGGTTTTTGGCGTTTGAACAAGCCAAGAGGATGGCCAAGGCTAGATCCTTTATTTCTTAATGAAACTCAAATTAAATTAATAGGGTTTGCTTAATGTTAGGAATGACTAGTAATTTGAATATTATGTTTTGGTTGAGTTTTGAGTTGGATTTGATTTTAAGATCGTCGATTGTGTTTGATGAATCGCCAAGATTCATGTGATGGATAGCCAAGTCTTTGAGTAGCCAAATATACACAATAGCCAAGTTTAATATGTATATATATGTTTGAATAGCCAAGTTCAACTTTTATATATATATATATATATATATATATATATATATATATATATATATAGCCAAGTACAAGTATAAATATATTATCAACAAGATTGTTAAGTGTATTACGAATCTGATTTCGAGTGTTTAACACCAAGCGCGACTTATCAACTGGGACAAGATTTCTTAGCTTTATAGGGTGGTATATGAGTAATGGAATACTACATTCATAACAGTTTTCTATGAAACCTTATTTGTAGATGTTTGCTGATTTACCCGTAACTACAAATATATATATATATATAGCTGCTATTGCGTGACTGAACTACCATCAGGTGAGTATTCTTACTTATATTCTAAATTGGCATCAACTATGAATGATAACATTCAAGTAAGTGATTATTGATTATGATTATATGTGAGTGATTGATGAGATCAACACTTCAGTGTTAGGAATGTTAGACAGTTTGCCACGACAACGGGTATGATGAGACCGTCTAAAGTTGACGGGTATGATGAGACCGACTACTATGGTAGCGGGTATAAATAGCATGATAAGATCGTCTACTACGGTAGCGGGTATGAATGGTATGACGAGACCGACTACGACGGTAGCAGGTATGAATAGAAAATGAGATCACTTACTACGGTAGTGGGTATGACGGTTATGTTATACGATGAGTATATGTATGAATGTAAATGTTGAACTACTTTAGCATGTAAGTAATGTATTTGCTAAGTTTCACGCTTACTGTTATTGTTTTAATCTATTTTACTGGTGATGACCATGGCGGGGCTCCAGCACGCATGTGATAACTCATCTGTTGTGTATGACTACATATGTAAAAAACGAAAAAAAACTTGGGATGTTACAGCGGTGGTGTCGTAGCCAGAGGAGTGTGTTTCAATAGTTGTAGTGAGTGATGGTGATGGCGGAGGTGATGGTGGTGGTGTTGTTCGAAAGGCATAGTCGGACTGCAAGATTCTGGCCTGGGAGTGGTAGAAAGCCGACGAGGGTCAGAGAGAGAGAGGGAGAGAGAGAGAGAGAGGCCATGTATGAGATAGGGAGATGGAAACAATGACATAATATTCTAAGATATTAATTGTTTTATCTATTTTTATAGATTAAATATTAATAAACTGTTTTAAAATCAATTAATAATTAAAGGAAAATGTATAAATTAATGAAATAAGGGTAATTTGTTCTTTTCAAGATTGAAAGGGATCAATAGAGCAATGAAGTTAGATTATTAAGGACCGAACCCGACACTTTCTGGACCCGGTGATCAAACCCGTAATTTTAACCAAAGTGACGCGTTACTACTATTATTAGTTTTAAAATTTGTCACTACTATTTTAAGTTGGTTCCCTTAATCCTTTAATAAATAAAAAATGATGACCTACTTTTTCAATTGCCCCATAGTGACGCGTTACCAATCGTAACACATATCATCGGTCTATTATAATATTATGTTTGCTTATCATTATTTTTATTTGTATTTATTAAGGAAACCGGGATCAGATCAGCTATCTTTAGATTAAACATAATATCCATTCTTTTTTAATATATGTGTGTGTACGGATATGTAATGCTTCTTTTAATATCATGACTTTCTTCGAGTTTTGGCTTAAATACGAAATTGTTTTATTCAAGCTTGTCATATTAGAGGATTCATCGTATCAAAAACATTATTTCATCTGTACTAGATTTGCATAGGCGCTAATCTTATGATGAATGTTACTGTTCATCAAATTTCGGTATGTCAGATTGTTATAATCACGTACCTGTTTGGAATTGACTAGTTGTAAGGCTGAGTTGGGAATTTTAACTGATTTTTAATTTTTTCTTTCTATACATTTGTTGATGTTTTCACTTTGTTCATGGGCTCGAGAATGAGGAAGCGACTAGAGCGGTCAAACATTATATAGAACGTGAAAAGTGTACACGTAGACTTGCTGACACGGCAGAAGGAGGAAAAAGGAGAAACTGTCTAAGATCATCAACATCCATCACGCACATATTCAATGCCGTATCAGTGCTATATCACCTTTCTCGATCTACTATCTTATTATATCCTACAAAACCCCATATTCATCAAACACATCATTCTCTATTTTTAAAGAAAAAAATAAGTAGAGAGAGGAGAGAGATAGAGAGAAGAAAGAGAGAAAGAGGAAAGAGGGAAGAGAGAATGAGTGACCGGAAACTAGCAAAGAGGAACCACTTGTGTGGCCAATTGGGGCGATGGTGTTGGCTCCCAACTAGCACCAACCAATGTCACAATACGTGACCGATCACTACAAAAAAGATGTCATTTATCCACGCTTTATAAAAAGCGTGTAAAAAATCTAAGTGGTGTCACACTTATAATTGTGAAAAATTAAGATGTTAGAAAAAAAACTCAACATTTATAGATGTGTACATTTGATTTTAAAAGTTCACGCTTTCATATGTATGAATTTAGTAATACATAGATAATTATAGAAGTCCACATTTAAAAGCGTAGACTTTTGTAACTCTAAAATTATTTTCAAATTTTTCACGCTTAGAAGTATGAGAATTTAGATAATTTGTCCACACTAATAAATGCGATTTTTTACTTCGCTTTTCACAATTTCAGATGTAAAGACTTGGTAGAAATTAGTAACACCCAAAATTTTCACGCTTGATCGTAAATTTTTACGGTTTTAAGTGTATTAAAATTGATGGAAAAAATGTGAATAATCGGCATCTTTTTTATAGTGGATGGGTATGGTCTAAGGTTAGGAGCACTAATCCCTTTTGTGAGCTTGTCACACCAGCGTCATATCCGACACATTACGAGATGTCACTAAAATATGCGTCACAAAAGGTATCACTGGTTTAAAATGTGTTCCTACATGTGACGCTATAGCAGGTAGCTAAAATGCCTCTATTTTATGTAGTGGTTTAAAATTACGAGTAGTCTTTGAACTTTAAATAATCTACCAGTTATAGATTTTGGGCTTCCGTCAAATCTTTGAAACATTTAGAAGGTTTTTGCCAAGCTAGTTTCAAAAAAAATAATAATTTGAGCATGCATGAATGAGTACCTTTCTTGCTGGTATTGCAGACGACATTGCACCTTAGATCGGTAAAATTAGCATTACCTACAAAATAATAAAAAACACTCAGATCATCTTCATCTATGAGTAATAAATGTACAAGTTTCTATAGAAATTATTTAAATTGAAACTATATATATATATATATATATATATATATATATATATATATATATATAGTTAGAAGTTTATTTGAGAAATGCCATTATGATTCATTGAAAGGGGTATATATATTTACTAAACCGTGAATTGTGTTCGCGTAGATAAGTCATTATTTATAAAGCTTTGCTTTCATAAAATAACCCTATTAATGAGTATTAATGAGAGCTCAATAATGAGTCATTAGCATTATCGCCATTGATTTAATTTAATGAAGGCTAGATTAGTTCTCGCGATTTTCGCAATAAAAAGGTTCAAACAAGAATTTTTTTTTCGTACAAGAGATGTAAAACTATTTGTAACATCATTAATAACTCATTAATAAAAGTATTTTAGTTATTTATATGTTTACCCATCCGTGAATTACGTACAAATGGATCATCATTAATGATTGAGGCTTAATTTTTTCAAAATACCTATTATTGATGAGCTATTAATGAGCGTATTAATGAGTCATTAACATTGATTTATTTTAATCAAATGCCAAAATTACTTCACATAGTTTTGTAAGAAAATAATTCTCATTTGAACCCTTCTATACACACACGCACACATATATATGGTAAGTTCAATACATAACCATTTTATATATATGCAAAACTTACATAACCAATCTCAGTCTTTAGATTTGGATGACCAATGATTGAGGTTACGACCGAATATGCATTTTACGTAAATCAAATATGCAGTTTTCGACGACATATGCAGATTACGTAAATCGAATATATAGTAATAATCTCAACCATTGATCATCTAAATCTAAAGACTAAGATTGGTTTTGTAGGTTCTGTATGGATCCTTGTTCTATATATATGTGTGTGTAGTAGGGTGCAAACGAGAACTGTTTTTCGTATAAGAGTTGCGAGAATTAATGTTTGTAACATCATTTATAATATGCCAATAATGAGTCGTTAATACGCGCATTAGCGAGTCACTACCATTAATAACCACTGATTTATTTTAATTAATGATCAAGATTGGTTCTCGCGGTTCCCTCACACAAAACAATTCTCATTTGAACTCTCCCATATATATATATATATATATATATATATATATATGTGTGTGTGTGTGTGTGTGTGTGTGTGTGCGCGCGCATGTGTGATAAAGAGAGAGAACAATTCAGAAAATTATTTGTAACACCATTAGGATGCATTTTTACATATTCACGATTTTCTTCACATTTTTCAACTCAAATACTCTAAAATCTCACGAAACACTACAAGTAAGATGTTGAGGAGATGACAATTTCAATCCTTCGTTTAAACCTATTATTGAAATACATGATGACTTGAAACAAAACATTAAGATTATATTATACTAGAGTCTATCTTAACATGTGTTAAAACTAGACTTGTATTCTTTAGGTTAGCCTACAGTCTTAAGTAGGAAAAATGAGTCCATTAAGCATATTGTCTTATTAGAGCAAAATGAGTCAGCTCGGCATTTTGTTTGATTAGTTGATCGAGTACCAGCAAGCACTACTACAAAAAGGACTTTTAGGCTCTCCTATTCAGACCCGGTTTAAAAAAACACCTAAAACCGGGTCCAAAAGGCCTTCTCCGCGTTTTTAAAAGATTTAGACCCGGTTGTTACAATAGACCAAGTAATATTATTTTGTATCTTGTAGTATTTGAACTTTGAATTATTTCAAGATAACATTAATTATTTAATATGTATGATACCTGATTTTTATTCTTGTTAGTGGGTTGAATATTATTGGTCAATGCTAGCAGGTAACAACAACAAAAATAGAAATTTTTTTTTAAAATTTGAAGATTCAGGCCCGGTTTTTTAACAAAATAACAGGGCTTAAAAGTATTTATTTGGATCTTATAAGAAACCATACATACCCTGTTTTTCAGATAAAGAACCGGGCTTAAAAGTACCTTTCAGACCCGGTTTTTTAACCGGGCTTGAATCCCTGACTTCCAAGCTCCCCCCCCCCCCCCCTTTCAGACCCTCCATCAAAACCGGGCCTAAATGTCATTTTTGTAGTAGTGAATCTCTTTGATCAACTGAGTGATGTTTTCTTTGTTACCTATCTAAGGTCAGGTAAGCAAATTTTTGCTTAAGTGTCCAAAAATAGCTGGCTAGTTTTTGCTTAAACCATCCCACATCAGTTGATCCAACTATGTATTATTTTGTTTACCATACTCTTATGTAAAAGTTATTTAATTAGTCATGGTTGAATGTGTATTATGCATTATAGCCTTAGATCTTCTTATGTGCTATACCGATACTCCTAAGCCTTGTCAAATAAGACTAATAGATAGGATTCGGATCTCATGAAAAAAGATTTGAATTAAAGAAGATAAAAAATTCTCAACTTAATCAAGTACGTGATAGCTAACAACTCCCACTTGGTGAACCAAGATATTGAAAAACGTTAAATATACACTTGGTTAATCAAGGTATTGAAACATTAAATATAAGATCCAAGTATTTAATGAGAAGATTTAAAGTTCAAGTGTATTACGTACAATTATAATATTAAACATGGGGTGAATATGTAAAAATACAATAAGTGAAAAACATGATTTGTCTCTTACTAATCTTGTATTTTGGTGCGACATGTCCTTTAAAATCAAATATTCTCTCGTCTACAATTCTACAAATATGAAACTAGAACTCCATTGTTATTTACTTGCTCATCTCCGTAGAATTTGTGTAGCAAATTTTTAAAGAGAGAACATTTATTCAAACTTATTTATGTGTTAAACACCATTAGATATTAGTTGTCTTTAGTTTATTTTGTCTATGTGTTAGACAACAATATTTAGTTTTAAGTTGTAAATCTTTCATAGTGTTTGAAAATTTCACATTCAAATATTTGTACTTCTTAATTTGAAATGAATAAGAATTATATTAAAATTATTATATTGTCTTCTAATTTTAAAAAACTTAAGTTCATATTTAACCCCGTTGTATAAACATTTATTATTGTTCATACATAATTTTGGACTATACATGCATCATCATAAATCTAATGAATTTGTAAATCCATATAATTTGATTGTTTAGTTCTTGTATTTCAAACTATATCGGTAAGAACCATATGAATATGAAGAAATCAAATAATGTATATATGTGCCTCTAAAATTCACTAATTAATGATTGCACATTCTAGTTACGGTGTTTCATTTTGTTTTTAGACAATCATACGTGGTTCAAAAAATATCAAGAAAAATCGCAATGCGTCTAATACGATTACACATGATCTGATTGCTTAGTTCTAACGATGTTTATCAATGTTATATATATATATATATATATATATATATATATATATATATATATTATATTATATTATATTATATTATATTATAAAGCATTTAGTCATTTTGCTTAATCTTTTAAATTTTAAGTCTTTTAAAATTACTAAATTATCCATCATATAAACTAAATGGAAACTATTATATAATATAACTATTAAATAGAGTTAATAAGAATCTTATATTCTATTTTAATAACTAAACCTTCCATATTTAAAAATTTTAAATAAATTAACTTAATAATTAAAAAATACTTTCATAATCAAACCTTTATATTAAATATTATATCATGTAATAAATATTTTAACATAATTATCAGAAAATGTGTACAAATAGAACTCATAAATCTGAATAATCTATAATAAGAATTTATAAACATACATTTTAAAAAATTTTAAATAGCTCATATAATTAATAGTTTCAAATTAGTTTACTATTTTCTTAATCTCTTAATTTTAAATAGTTTCAAAATTCTAATTTATACTCAGTATTTTCATACAATTTAACTTATTTTATAAGTAAACACTTTTTTTCTTATTTAATTGTTTTCAAAGTTTATTTAAAAATAATAAAAGAGTTGATTAAGAACAGGAAAATAAAGAAAATAGACATGTTACCAATGTAAAATTATTCGTTATCACCGTATTACGTAAATTCCTAAAACGAACAAGTTATCGAGTAAAACTATTTGATGTCGCCGCATTGTTCGGGTACCATGCTAGTATGTATGTATGTATGTGTATATATATATAGGATGCAACATAGACTTATAAACTTCAAAAAATGGTCGATATTAGGTTTTGCATGACGTGCTAATTTGATCAACTTTTTTTTCATATGATCGACTTAATTACTTCAATGGTGCATTATCCATGCATGCATGCATGGGTGCTAAGATATATATATTTATGAATTTAATAAGAAATGATTAGCCGGGATATATATGAATATACACAAAATAAATTGAAGGAGAAGAAGATGCCTGCAAGATAATGAAATCGCTGGTTGAGAGGAGACGACGGAAAAGTGGTGGTGTGACGGTACCGGTGGTGGATAGCCACGGCTGCCATGGTCGAAGACGACGGTGGTGAGATGAAAGTCTTGATCATGTTGTAATTTTAAAAAGTGTTCCTTCTTTGCTAAGTTTGCCGGCCAAGATTGAGTAATTAAGCCATTTTATAGCTACGAATTAATCCAATCGATCAATTATAGCGAATATTTAATTGAGATATAGAAAATAGTAATTAATGTTTAATTGATCAGTAAAACTGATTTTTTATGCCTACAAATCATAGTTACATTAATTAATGATAATAGTATTAATTACAGTTAATGCAACTAGTTAGTGTTATTATTAATTAATGTTTATTAATAAATTCAATTAACGAATAGCTAGTCGAATACATCGATTACAATAAAAGTCAAAAGCACCTGTATTTGACAGATATACATCAAGCGTAAATTGCGATCTTAACGAATATTTTATGTGCTCTAAAAGGGTATTAGGTCGACCAAAATTATTAATCTTATTATAGCTGGCAAAGTACTAAGGTGGTGTTAGGGCTGTAAACAAGTTGAGCCGATCTTAAGACTAACAGAGCTCGACTCGGGTATATTAATTAAGCTAAACTCGAGCTTGATGCGCCTTCATGATGTAGGCTCGGGCTTGGATTCAAGACTGGCTCGAGCTCGAAAAGCTTGAATATATATTTAAAAACAATTTGTAAATAAGTAAACTTATTCCAAATGTATGAAAAACTATATTAAATAATAAAAATAATTTTACTAGCATCTAAACATGATAACAAAACATAAACATAAGTCAAAAACGACTTTACACGTGTCTAAACTAGTAAATTTTATCAACAATATAATTTTATAAATATATATACATTTACTAGCAAGGTACCCGGATAATGCTGTGACGGCAAATAATTTCTATTTTACATCATGTTGCTTTTAAAAATGTAATAATATGTTATTCGCGCAATTCATTGTCACGAACAAATATCGTACAATGTCAGTTTTTTATTTTTTTTATTTGCATAAACTATTTTATTAATTTTAAAAATAAATTCTAAAAGACATCTTATCTTATACTCTTATATAATATATTTAAAAGAAAAGGATGATACATCATCATTCTTTTCAAAAAACCATGTTTTTAAAAGTGATGATGTCATCTTCAAAAAAGGGCTACTAAATTTTTAAAAGGGAAAATGACTTATTTATGCAACTAAGTTTTCCATTTTTACCAATCTATGCAATTATCTTTATTTCTTACTAATTTATGCAATTATCTTTCATTTTATTACCAATTAACACAAGTTTTAACCTGAACAAAAGGTTGCCAGTCATGACTATTTCCTCAATTTATCTTGGCGGGAATTAAGAATATATTGAACAAAAGCCTCTTCATTTCCCTTCATCTTCTTGTTTCACCTTCTCTCTTCAACCATCTGTAATCTCTACCCTATCACCCATACCAATCAAGTCTAAGAAAGGTTCTTAACTTGCTTTGATTTACGAAGGTACTTCAGTTTTGTTTCTATTTTACTTTCATTCTACTCCAACTTCAGATTGTCTCATCTAGAGGTACAACCATCTGTAAACCCTAAGTCCCTAACCCTTCCATTAGAAGGTGTATTTGAAGGTATTTCTGATTCACTTTGATATCTTTTCTTCTCAATTTATTTGGTATTTCTGATTCACTTTGATTTCTTCTCTTCCCCAATTTATTTGCTTTGTTTTTCTTTGATGTTAGTCTGTAGAGATTACCACATGTAACATTATTTTGTTTCTTATTACAGATGGCTTCTTTTTCTTCTTCAGTTGAGTTACATGAAAGTGATTCGGAAGTTGAACTTGAGAGTGGCAATTGGGATGAACTAAGTGATGTTGATGATGAAGAGTTTGAGAAAGCTTCTCTGGAACATCTTTCACAAGGTGGGGATGAATTATATGAACTTAGAAAAGGGGTTCAATTTCCTGGTGTTCAATTAACTAGAATTTCAACAAGTGAAAATGTAGGGGATCCTAAGGAAGGGGATGAACATGAGTTATACTTAAAAGATTTGTACCTGTCACTACAAATGGAAAATTTAGATGAAAATCGTATTGATATAAAAGGTGTGGGAGGACCTATACATGATCCAACTACTCATTGGAAGCTTATAAAACCTAAGTTAGGAGAAAGGTATACAAGCCCGTATGAACTTAGAGAGTGTATAATATATTATGGACTTGCATATGGGTATCCAATTTAGTTTGAAAAAATTGATCATGGGCATGTAGTAGCCAAATGTGGATCTAAAAAGAAAGGTGAAGATGGTATTCAAGTTTGCCCATGGAGATTGTGGGCTACTTGGGTAACAGGTGAAAAAAATTTTAAAGTTAAAACTCTTATTGATAAACATACATGTGCTAGGAACTTCAAATTTTCATCATTAGTGACTTATAAAGTCATAGCAAAAATGTTTGGAAACAAAATTAGGGGAAATCCTAACATCAAGTTGAGAGAATTACAAGCAGCATGGTTAAAAAATTTCAAGTGTCAGATTACTCAAAATCAAGCTAGAAGGACAAAGAATTATGCATTGAATGAGATTGAAGAAGGATTAAAGGATCATTATGAGAAGTTATGGTCTTATGGTGAAGAAATTAATAGAACTAACCCAGGTAGCACAGTAAAGATAGCTGTTGATGTGAACCCAGATGGTAAAACTTATTTTCAAAGTTTCTATGTATGTTTTAATGGACTAAAAGAAGGATGGCTGAAGGGTTGTAGAAAAGTGATAGGGCTAGATGGTTGCTTCTTGAAGACTGTTGTCAAATGGGAGCTGTTATCTGCAGTTCGGAGGGATGGAAACAATCAGATATACCCTATTGCATGGGCTGTGGTAACCGTTGAAAATAAAGAAAACTGGTTGTGGTTCATTAAATTGTTAAACGATGATTTACAGCTCAATGAAGGTGCTGGTATAACTCTCATATCATATCAACACAAGGTTAATGTCAAAGCTACTTTATTATTTATTACTTTTACTATTACTATTATTACTATTGTTGTTGTTGTTGTTATTATTATTATCATATCGTTGTTGTCACGATCATTATTATTAGGGACTTATAGAAGCTGTGAAGGATGTATTACCTCGGGCTGAACATAGACAATATGCTAGACACATATATGCTAATTTTAGAAAAAGTTTTAGTGGGCTGCAACTACAAAATCTTTTTTGGTCAGCCTCTAAAGCTTCATATCCCCAGTAGTTTGAAGAGGTAATGGAAGCAATCAAACTACAAAACCCACAAGCACACGAGTATCTCATGGGGAAACAAGCTCATACATGGTCTAGAGCATTCTTTAGAATAGATATGGGTTGTGAGGCAGTTGAGAATGGTATTAGTGAGTGTTTTAATTCTCTAATACTTGATGCTACAAAGCAACCTATTATTACCATGCTTGAGGCAATAAGAATTATCATCATGGAAAGGATGGAAAGATGAGGAATAATGTTCGTAGATGGGATCATGACATTTGCGATGCGATTAGAAAGAAGCTTGAACATTTAAAAGAGTTACAAAGGTTAAACTTATATTTTTCATTGCTTTAAATCTTTAATTGATCTGGTAATTTAACTTACTATTTTAACTAACATAATGTCTAATATAGGTTTTGGCATGTTATTCCAAGTGGTGGTGACCTTTTTGAAGTGAAGAAAGGGAAAGAAGCATTTGTAATTGATGAACAAAAGATGACTTGCACTTGCAGAATGTGGTAACTATCTAGGTTGCCATGCACACATGCTGTAGCAACAATATTCTTTATAAACAAGATACCTGAGGCCTATGTTCCAGGTTGGTTTAAAAAGAGTATGTTCATTGAGGCTTACAATAACTATATAAACCCACTAAATGGGATGAAAATGTGGCCACCTACTACATACATCAATCCATTGCCACCTAAGCCTAGGAGGATGCCAGGAAGACCTAAACTTAAAAGAAGAAGACATGCAAGTGAAGGAAGCCAAAGAAGTAGAACAAAGATAAGTAAAAAAGGAGGGTCTTAAACATGCCAAAACTGCTTACAAAAGGGGCACAATATCAGGACATGTGTAAGCGCAAAAAAGGATCCACCAGTAAACAAACAACAAAAGGCTTCATTACCAACTCAAGAATCTCAAACGGGTCAGCCTTTTCAGCATACTGGATCAACATGCGAACAAGTAATTAGAAGACCAAAACTAGTTCCTTGGTCAATTAAGAAGCAATAAGCAACTCGAGATCAAGGACTAATGGTTAGCATATAAAATTTTAGTGATTTTTGTTTGATTTGAATGTTTTTTTTATATTTGTTGTGGAACTAAAATTTTGCTACTGTAGCTTTTTGCCATCATGTATTGTTGTCTTTTGATTTGTTTTGATCATCCATCAGCAGCAACTGTTTATCCAACAATCTTTTACCCATAAATGAAATGAAGTTTTGCATATGGTATGCTTATAATGTGATCTTTTTTTTATCTTCAATTTGTACCTCTGTTTTGATCTTTATTTAGATGTTTGGACATGTTTGTTATGTGATCTGTTTTTAAAGTATGAAACAAGAGGATGAAAGGTTAGTGATTCTATATATAGTTGAAGAGAGAAGATAAAAAAAGAGGATGAAGTATTAGAAATTCCACAGATGGTTAAAGTAAGAAGATGAAATGGAGAGGCTTTTGTTCAATCTATGCTTCCCTTCAAGATAAATTAAGGAAGCAGTGGTAACCTTTTGTTCAGGTTAGACTTGTATTAGTTGGTAGTAAAATGAAAGATAATTGCATAAATTAGTAAGAAATAAAGATAGTTGCATAGATTGGTAAAAATGGAAAACTTAGTTGCATAAATAAGTCATTTTTCCTTTTTAAAACAATTGGAGGAGGCTGGATGAAAATTGTGAGAGGGTTTTATAAATATTATATATTAATGTAATTAATTATAGGTTATTTATAAATTATGTTTAGTAACTTGTGATATATTTGTTTAGAGAAAAAAATAATTATATATTTGCGACCGTCTTATTTTTATCTACGTTTTGGTGTAAATTTATTGTAATATGACACTTTTTTAAAATTAGTATATTCTTAATTTTTTGTTATCCATTAATAGTAGTGGGTAGGTAATTTTTTGTTTAGATGATAGATTTTTTTGGGATTATAGTGATGAGCTAAATGATTAACTTGAATATGCTATTCAAAGTGTTTAGTTATTGATTTTAAAACATCTTATCTTATAACTTTATTAAAAGAAAAGGATGACAAAACTAAATTTCCACCGATCACAACATCCCATTTAAAAAAAATAAAAAAAAATCGTGTTTAAGAATATAGTGACGTCATCTAAAAAAAATCGTGTTTAAGAATATAGTTACAACTAATCTATTCAAATTAGTGCTTCAATTTATGACCAAATGATCAAAGTTATTGAACGTATTAAAAGTTATGTCCAAATTAAAATTTATTTTAACTTCTAACTTTACTTGCAATTCGGAAACCTCAATTGTATCAAAAAAACCATATTTTGAATTTTAGATTAGTTACAACTAATCTATTCAAATTAACTAAATATAAGAAATTTTAGATGAGTTCAACTAATCTATTCAAATTAACTAAATATGAGGAATTTTAAATGAGTTGCAACTAATTTATTCAAATTAAATAATACTATTATTTTAGATGAGTTACAACTTTCGAATTTTACTAAATAAGTGAATATTTGAGGAATTTTAGATGAGTTACAACTAATCTATTCAAATTAAATAATACTATTATTTAAATACTATTATTTTCATGATTTACATTTCATGAAAATCGTTTTGCAACTCCATGATTCACATATACTATGAAAATAAGTTTTATTTACAATTGTTCTTTTTATTATAGCCATTAATTATGGAGAATAAAAAACCTCTTTCATCTACTCAAAAGCGACCTTAATTGGAATAAAATTTAAAAGAAACGAAGAAATCAAGGGTGATTCATTTTACACATGACAACTCTGTTCATAACAGTTCAATAACAATTAAAAATGATAGAACAAGTTCACGGATCTTTTAAATGATATATCTAACGTTGCGTTTAATTTCAAATTAGAAAATTAGTTCAAATTTTACATAAAGTCCAGTAGATTTATATTCATTTTATATACTTTATGATATGATGAATATATATATATATATATATATATAGGGTGAAGTTATACAATATACATAGAACCTTGCTTATTCATAGAACCTAAAGAACAAACCTGGTAATGACACGTGGCATCAAAAGTAAGGACAAAACTGGAAAAATAATTACAAATTAATACTCATACCCCTCTCTCTTTTTCAACCTCCAAACTTCCATTTAAAAAAAATCTTACTAAACATTCAAATTATCATAATATATTCATGCTTAAGAATTTTAGCAAAAAAAATTACCATTAGATTCAGTTTTTTATTTTCTTTAATTCAAGACCAGGATCGAAATGTTTTCTAATTTTTTTTTACGAAAATGCAAATTGTTTGACGAAAATGCAAATGCTGTTGAAAATAAAAAAACAGATAACAAAAATGCAAATTATTTGACGAAAATACAAAATGCAAAATGCAACCGATATAAAAGAAGATAACAAAAATAAAAATAACTGAAAATGCAAATAATATTAAGTCATTAACATGCTAATAACCCAATGATTTGCATTTTGGTTCTCATTTTGTATTTTCAAAAGGTGAAGCCATAAATAGAATCAAAACAGAATTTCATATTTGCCCTGAATTATACAGTTACTTAATATAATTTTTATATTATTTACAAAATTGTCACCTTCAAATCTTAACCATTAATTTAGATGATCCAATGGTTTAGATTTGTTCTTTAGGTTCTATAATTAAGACTAAGTTCTATGTTGATTCTATTTATCTCTCTCTCTATATATATATATATACACTCTTATGTAAATATACACACATATGATTAAGTAAATGATTTCATCGTCATTTTATAGCCACTTATCGTTTTAATCTTCGGAAGATTTTCAACAGGTATATATTAAAGTTAATGAAAATTTTAAGTAAAATTAAAGATATGAATTACAATAAACTAATGAACTTGAACTTACTACCATTATCAACATTGTTTATCGAATTTGCAGACCAGGATTGTTTATTAATCGAAATTACTTTAATTTATTTCTAATTATTTTTATTATACGTGTTAGTACTCCTTAAAGCTATACAGTTTAAATTTGACTTATATCATCCCCGTGTTGACACACGGGTCGCTTAGCTAGTTAAATTAATAAGAAAAAAATTTAATATTTATGAAATAAGAAGTAAGAAGTTAATAAGATTTTGAAAAGAGTAAATTACTGAAATGGTCCCTTTGGTTTGTCAAAAGTTACTGGTTTTGGTCCTTTAAGATCAAAAATTACACTATATGTCCCTATGGTTGCTTTTTGGTTACTAAATCGGTCCTTTAGACGTTTAAACTAACAGCAAAACTGTTATAAATTAAAAAATGATCATTTTCCCCTTTTATAACATCACAAACCAAGTCCCTATGGTTTTCAAATAGTTTCACATTTAGTCTTTTAACATTTTTTTTAATAACTTACTCTTATATTTTATTCTTATTATTATTTATTTTGAATGATTTTAAGTTATATTTGTTATCGTCCAACAACCCATTAGAATTAGTGTTATAATACATTATTATATACTACCTTAACTTTTTGTTGTTTACCATTTAACAACTGTCAACATTATTTTTATTCAAATAATCACATATATTAATCTCAAACTTTATTAATAAAACTTATCTTTTTTTTTCCTCCATCTATTTTTATCTTTCACATAATAATATACAATTTCAAAATATTAGCTGATAATGAGTTATTTAATTTAATAGTCTGATTATATCCGAAATTAGGTAAGTTATCTAGTTAAGTTTAAATACGATATAAATCATCACGTAATTAGTTTTAAGCAATCTGAAAAATCTTTCTCATCTTTCCTTCTTTATTTGCATCAAAAACACCAGAACTAGAAGTGTATTAGTTGTTATTATCGGTTTGATATTTAACAAAGATCCTTTTGGGCTTTAAAATGTTTATTCTTGTTTTTTTAAATTTTTTTCGCAATTTGATTTTAATTAAAGTTTTGTTTTTTATACTTTAGCAAAAAAGTAATTTTAAAGTATAATAACAATTAATAGATTTTAAAGTTTTGCTTACTTAAAACATTTAAACAAAAAATAAAAGTATAAAAAACAAAACTTTAAAACAAAAGTTTTGCTAAAGTATAAAAAACAAAACTTTAATTAAAATCAAATTGCGAAAATTTTTTAAATAAACAAGATTAAAGATTTTAAATCCCAAAATGATATTTGTTAAATATCAAACCTATAATAACAATTAATACACTTTCGGTTCTGGTGTTCTTGATGTAAATAAAGAAGGAAAGATGAAAAAGATTTTTTCTAATTGCTTAACCCTAATTACGTGACGATTGATATCGTATTTAAACTTAATTAGATAACTTATCTAATTTCGCATAATTAGACTATTAAATAAGATAACCCGTTATCAGCTAATATTTCGAAATTGTATATTATTATGGAAAAATAAAAATTGATGGAGAAAATAGAGATAAGTTTTATTAATAAAGTTTGAGATTAAATATATAATTATTTGAATAAAAAATAAAAATAATATTGACCGTTGATAAAGAGTAAACAACAAACTTAAGGTAATATATAATAAAGCATTGTAACACTAATTCTAATGGGTTGTTGTACGATAACAAATATAAATTAAAATCATTAAAAATAAAAAATAATAAGAATAAAATATAATTCTAATTACTAGAATAAAAATACTAAATATATATATATACATGTACCCGCACATACATAAATGTATAGAGTAAATTATTAAAAAAATGTTAAAGGTTAAATGCGAAACTATTTGAAAACCATAGGGACTAAGTTTGTGATGTTATAAAAGGGCAAAATGGTTATTTTTTAAATTTATAATAGTTGTGCCGTTAGTTTAAACGGCTAAAGGACTAAACTTGAACTTGATAAAAGCTCGACTCGAACGTATAGAAGCTCGAGATTAGTTCGAATAATTCAATAAAAGCTTGACTCGTTTGCACTCCTAGTGGTGTGCGTCTTCCAAAGTATTATGAAATTTTCGGCTAGAGCTTGAAAAAAATATGTAGAATTATGTATATATAGTGGATACATGCAATATCAAACATCGCCAACCACACAACTCTTTAACGTTGAGATTACGGACAATTAGAAATACATGTTCGTTAAACGGAGTATGTGACAAGCTAGGACACGCATATCAACCTTCGACAAGACTTTATGAAGCATATCTAGAGACTTCCTCGAAATTACGAGTGAGATTATCTATTTGTATTTCTGTTATACATGTATCTTCTTAATAAATATTATTTTTGATAATATTTTTATGTAATTAATTGATTTTAGACTTGGTTTATATAAATTATTCTATTTCTCGTGTTTTACTAGATGTACGTAGAACTAAATAAAATGGGTGAGTTCCAGAGTTTGGTTTGGTGGGATATATATGTGTCCACGTACTACAAGTGTTGTATATATATATTAGTTGAATTCAAGTTTAAGAACCTCTTTGCAATTGATCATGGACGAGGAAATAATATACAATTTGTTAGTTAATCGGGAAATACCATCAACAGCTACTACCCGTGATCTTTAAATAAAGCTTCCACTTGTACGTATGTCACAATACTTGGTTTGCACCTTTCGCTAGATCTTTACTTATATATATATAGGGGAGAGTTCAAACGAGAACTGTTTTTCGTACGAGAACTGCAAGAACCAATCTTGACCGTTCATGTTGGATAATGGAGTTCATGGATGAAGAGCGTGGGTGGCATGAGTGTGGCAGGGTGCATGTAAGGAATTCATGGGTGGGCAATCCAATTACAGGAGGGGATATTGGACGGCTAAGATTGGTTCTCGCGGTTCTCGTACGAAAAACAGTTCTCGTTTAAACTTTTGCTTATATATATATACTAGCTAGGAAGATTTTTGGTATATGTGTAACTTATGTATTATGAAGTGTGAATAAAATGTTGTGAAGAAGAATTGTTAACATAGAAAACATGTATAAGATTTAAAATAGCATAGTAATTTACAATGACCTGTTTGTATATTTACAAATACGTATATTACACAAAAGATGGTACAAGTATCCGTTGGGTGTTGAGTAAGTCTTGTCAGAAAAGTCACATGAGTTGTATCAAAAGACAAAAGGTAAAACAGCTCGTGTTAGGCCACCGTAGGCATGCGGTTTATGTCGGCTGGCTACGTTGATGATTGAGCTTTGATGGGAGTAGAAAGAGTGGTGGTGTATTTTGTGGTACCGGCTAGTGGGGGAGAGGCGGATGATGTGCTGACTTCTTGTGTTATAGGTAGACCGTTGTATGCTTTGACAATTTATATCCGCATTTCACTTTGAGTTTCAACGAATAGATACACGTACAATTCAGTTTCGTAAGAATTCTAAAGCAAGAAGGCATCCCAAAAAGTTAAATCTATGAGCACATTATCAACAATCTGATTACTATTGCTGTATTATGCAGGTAAATCGTTCTATTTTTTCACTTTTGGACGTAGGTAATTAAGATGCTAACATGAAGTTTTTGTTTTTAAACCAGATGATTTTTTTTAATTGAAAACCTAGCTACTACTGTAAACATGTTTGTTTGTTACTCTGTTGACTGAACAAGATCATTTTGTATATCGTTCTGAAATCCTTCAACAGCTTAGAAAGTGATTTTAAAACTTGCCCATGTCAATTTCAATAGATTACTCTCTTTCTCAGTTTAATTTTTCTTCTTTCGTATAAGTTGTTCAAGTAACTCTAACAAAAGATAAATTTGTATTTAATGGGGTTTCCTATTTAGTTATTGCTTGGCTAAACAAAAAAATTGGAGAGGATATATAAGAGAATTGGTTTAAAAATTGTTTGGTCTTATCGGATTTTGTTGAATTGATGTTATTAGATATGAATATTAATGCCTACAAACTATTTGATGTTTTGCTTCAATGAGATTACATTTCAAATGCTGAGCTTTTCTTCTTATCTGTTCACTGGTGTTATTATGATTTCTTCAAACCCCATGTGCTCCTATTTTCTTAACATATCATTTATGTATTAGGTATATTCAACTTGGTTCTAAATTTTACAGAGGCGGCTTTGGTGTGCTTCGTATTTCTTTCACATTTGTGCGGTTTTTGGCTTTGTTTTTTTAATATACTTATAGGTTGGGGGTTGCTAGCTAATAGGTATATATATATATATATATATATATATAGTTTGGCTTTGGATAAATTAGTTGGGCTTAAGATACTTTGGAGGCTATTTAATAGATTTATAATCATATCAGCACCTTATTTGATCAATAACATAATGAAAGCTTCATTTTTGAACAACAAATCAGGTTTAGACATTTTGACTGTTCTTTTGCTTACTAGGTGTTTTCTTTTTTTCTTGCTACAGAATTCGTGTAAAATTTTGTATAATTGAGAGTGTACTGCTCTTTTCCTACTGCATCTTGGAAACATTACCCCTCATTTTGGCATAAGAACCTAATTGAACTATAGATATATCCTAATTTTAAGAGCATTAGATTTGTAATCACAATTACTAAGCAGTAAAGTGGCTAAGAAGATTATTCATTTTGGTTCTAGCATTTTCTCAAGCAGTTGGTGTGCATAACCTATAACAATTAAACAAAAACCCAAGAACAAGTAGTTGACTATATCAAATCATGGATTTCAAAATGTAGACCTCAAAACTCACCTCAGTTCCACAAATTATCAGTAGCCCTAAAAAGAAAAATCAATTCCAGAATATAAAGAATTACCTATAAATTGGAGTGGAGTGATGAGGATGGAAGGCTATAGAAGGATAAGAGGAGGCTGTATTGACGGTTAAGAGGCGGGAGAAGGAGGTGGTAGTCACACGTCATCGGTTGAGAGAGGTGAAAGGAGGTGCTGGAACGCTGCGAAGCAAGGGCTTTGTGCTGGCTTTAGTATACGCAGATAGTGGAGAAACCGAAAAGGGAAGCAGGTGGTGGCACCCAAAGGAGAGACATAGGTGTTCAAAAGTTAGGCTAAGTGGTGCTTTTATATTATAGAAAGAGAAAGTTTTATTTGAGAACCGTTTTTATTGCAATAACCGCGAGAACCAATCTTAGTCGTTCATTTTGGATAATGTAATTCATGGATGAAGAGCGTGGGGGATTGAGTGTGGCAGGGTGCATGTAAGGAATTCATGGGTGGGCAATCCAATTGAAGGAGGGAGAGTTGGACGGCTAAGATTGGTTCTCGCAATAAAAATGGTTCTCAAATAAACTTTTCACTATATATATATAGGGGAGGGTTCATTTGAGAACTATAATTAGTGCGAGAACTGCGAGAACCAATCTTAACCGTTCATTTTGGATAATAGAATTCATGGATGAAGAGCGTGAGGGGATTGAGTGTGACAAGGTGCATGTAAGGAATTCATGGGTGGGCAATACAATTGAATGAGGAGGAATTGGACGGCTAAGATTAGTTCTCGCAATAAAAACGGTTCTCAAATGAATTTTTCACTATATAGGGGAGGGTTCATTTTTCAATATGTATATATATATAGACAAAAGTTCAAACGAGAACTGTTTTTCGTACGAGAACCGTGAGAACCAATTTTAGCTGTCCAATTCCCCCTCCTTCAATTGGATTGCCCACCCATGAATTCCTTACATGCACCTTGCCACACTCAATCGCTCCACGCTTTTCATCCATGAATTCCATTATCCAAAATGAACGGCCAAGATTGGTTCTCACAGTTCTCGTACGAAAAACAGTTCTCGTTTGAACCCTCCCCTATATATATATATATATATATATATATATATATATATATATATATATATATATATAATATGGATCAACATAGACCCCCTCCTTATAAATAGTCCTTGAAGTCCCATTTACATCCATTGATTTTGTAGATTCAAAAAGGGTAGGATCGACATTTCAGTTTTGCGGTTCCATATGGCAGTTACCATTCACGTAACAGTTTCCTTATTCCTCGTTCGTTTTCCATTTTCTAGTATATCAACATTCGTAGTATGTTTTCTCCACCATAGTCATTTGATGATTCAGCCGTTCCTATTATTTGATCAATGCCTCATTTTTTCTTCTATTGTTGATGGCTTCGGTTCTTTTTCTATTAACAGCGATGATGATGATGTATACGACGGTATTTTTTTCGCTGTTCTTTTTTATATTGTTCATTTGCAGTTGATCTTCACTAACATCGTTTTGTAATTGTTATGTTATGTATATGACGTATTTATTCACATAGAATTAGTGTGTCTTTATATACTGTACGTTAGCTTTCTGGTTAGTATTCACCATTTTCAGTTGAACGAAAATGATGATATTGTTCTGTTGTGATGTTATGTATATGTTGTATGTTGGCTTTCTATTAATATTCAATATATGCAGTTGAACGAAAATGATGATATTGTTCGGTTTTGTTATTATATGATTTTGATATCGCATCATTTTGAAATTTCTATACTTTTCAGTGTCTATTCATCCGTCATTTGTATATTATTGTGCGAAAATGATGATATATTCTGTTTCTTGTCAATATGATGTATTTGATGTATGAAAATGATGAAAATTGTGTGTTATGGAAATGATGGTATTATGAATGTATGTCTATTATGAATTATATTTGATGAGTTATAAATTGTCATCATTTTCATACATCAGTTTATACATGTTAAAATCTATCCATTTTAACTGATGTATTATTTGCTTACAACCATGAACTAATCATTCTTACATCATATATATCATTTTTAACTTATTCATCATTTTCGTTCAACTATATGTTAGCTTTCTGTTAGTATTCACATCATTTTGAAATTTATATAATTTTCGTTCAACTGTATGTTAGTTTTCTGTCATTTGTATATTGTTGTGCGAATATGATGATATATTCAGTTTCTTGTCAATATGATGTATTTGATGTATGAAAATGATGATAATTGTATGTCATGGAAATGATGGCATTATCAATGTATGTCTGTTATGAATTATATTTGATGAGTTATGAATTGTCATCATTTTCATACATCAGTTTCTACACGTTAAAATCTATCCATTTTAACTTATGTATCATGTGCTTACAACCATGAATTAATCATTCTTACGTCACATATATCATTTTTAGCTTATTCATCATTTTCGTTCAACCGTATGTTATCTTTCTGTTAGTATTCACTATACGCTATTGAATGAAAATGATGATATGGTTTTGTTTTGTTTTATAACGATTTGATATCACATCATTTTGAAATTTACATACTTTTCTGTGTCAATTCATCTGTCATTTGTATATTGTTGTGCGAAAATGATGATATTTTCAGTTTTCTTATCAATATAATGTATCTGATGTGTGAAAATGATGACAATTGTGTGTCATGAAAATGTGGTTGCAAATGAATTGTTAGCTTATTTATCATTTTCATCATTTTCACACCATCATGTGAATTAAAATGATATAAATGGTTTCCTACAGCTATCTTTGAACATCAAAATGATGTAAGTAGTCACATGATCATGTAAATGGACTCAAATGATATAAATGGTTTCATACGGTCATATTTGAACATCAAAATGATGTAATTAGTATCACATCATCATGTAAATGGACTTAAAATGATAAATATGGTTTCTGCAGCCATCATTAAACATCAAAATGATGTATGTAGTATCACACCATCATATAAATGGACTTAAAATGATATAAATAGTTTTCTACAGTCATCTTTGAACATCAAAATGATGTAAGTAGTATCACACGATCATGTCAATGGACTCGAAATGATATAAATGGACTTAAAATTATATAAATGGTTTTCTACAACCATATTTGAACATCAAAATGATGTAAGTAGCAGCACATGATCATGTAAATGGACTCAAAATGATATAAATGATTTCCTACAGTCATGTTTGAATATCAAAATGATGTAATTAATATCACATCATAATGTAAATGGACTCAAAATGATAAATATGTTTTCTGCAGCCATCATTGAACATCAAAATGATGTAAGTTGTATCACACAATAATGTAAATGGCCTCAAAATGATGAAAATGGTTTATGCGGCCATCATTTACATAAAAAGAAGGAGACGAGGAATGATTTTTAGAAAGTGGGAGATTCGGTCCCGCATATTTTGCCAAAAAAAATAGAAAGTGGATTTTAGTTTATTATTTCTTGACAATTTTACCCTTTTTATTATATAAAAGAGAGTTATTTTAGAGTTAATTTTTTTGGTTTCTAAAATTAATCTTGTCCATCCATCTTAAGATCCAATGGTTAATATTCAGCCTTTGAGGACTATATTTAAGGGTGGGACTATATGGAACCTAACCCTATATATATATATATATATATATATATATATATATATATATATATATATATATATATATATAGTTTGCTCTATTTCATTTATATGATCCAAGAGGTCTAAAATCTAGATATATTGAACTAATGAATGATTTAATATGTTGACTCATTTACTTAGATTGCTACATGGAATGATCCAAAATCTATCTAGATTGACACATTTAAATATTAAACAACTAAGCAGTGGGGTCGCTTCGAAGGAAATTATAGAGGTAAAATTTCTAAAGCTCTTGTTGAACCAGGCTAGTGTTCATGATAATAACAAACACGACTGTGAGGATATGGCCTTGTTGGGGAGAGTCCTATGTGAAATATATTGTCGTCTACATAAAAAGCTAGTGAGTTCAAAGACATTGCGTCTACTTACTGCTAGGAGACTAAGTATAATTCACAATGGAAGGTTCATAGGGTAAAACCTACCTATCATATGCAAGACTTGACTATTGGAAATTTCGCTGGAACTTTCGTGTGCAAAGATAGATCTCCATTCATGTAGGGGATTGTTAGGAAGTTTAGCAAAAATCATGCAATTTTACTAACTTTGGACACATTTAAATACATACATATGTATTGTTTTTGTTAAATCCTTAATGGGTTTGTATTCTCCGTTATGAGAGCTTCGAAACGATATATGATGTGTTCAAAACGGAGTATGTGTGAATGAGATATCGATACTTAAAGTTGAGTACTTGGAATGGAATTTGGTAAAACCAAGTGAGTGTGGGAATGTGTCTCACATAGGAGGGAGGAGTAACCATTTAATGGGTTTATAACAATGGAAGCATAAGAGCTTATAAGCTTCTTTGTGTGATTTTACTTCAAGTCCTACCGCGCGCAGGGGGTGCCAATTGTGTATTTCGTAGGCTAAATTCACTGAACTTGTGTGTGGGCACGAATGCGGCTCTAAAATCTCGAGCTCGCACAACCTGGTTTTGCTAATTTTTTGACCCAGTTTCAATTTTTGTAACTAAAACGCATTGAAGATGATTAAATGATAATTAATTCATTTAATTCTCTGTTTATTACGAAATTAATTATTTCGGTTTCAATTTTCACTATAAAAAGGGGGTCAAGTGTCTCGTTCTAAGGAGACACGGCATCGAATACATACTGCTTCTCTCATTGTTCTATCACTCGAGTTTTTCGGCAACTTTTTCAGGCAAGTGGTCATCTTCGGCAGTACATCTGCTTACGTTGTTGTACCTTGGGGATATACGGCAAAATCTGTTTAAGGGAATCATGTTGGACACTAGCCTCAACTTTCTTCAAGTGCCTGTTTCCTTAAATCTAAACTGAAGCTTACTGAACTAAAGTTCGCCTTATTGAACTAAAGCACCTTGCTGAACTAAAGTTTACTAGACTGAAGTTCACTTTCCTTAACTGAAGTTCACTCTCCTGACCGGAAATTGTAACGACCTAAATATTAAGAAATATTGTAATATTATTTTATGGAGAAGTAAATAATATTATATAGAGTTTATTTAATTATAATGATAATTAAGGAATGTTATTATTAGTTGAATAAATTATTTAAAGTTGGAAAAGAAAAGAAGGGAAATAAAAATAAAATAAAAAGATGAAAATTCGGATTTTTTATGGATCGCGGCGCGACGCGTCGAAGTGTTGCGGCGCGACGCGTGGCGTGTGTCAGTCCTCACGTGTGTCAGCCGGCTTTCGTGTGTCAGAAGTTATAGGGTACAGATGTCAGATTTTGCATGTCCCGCGATTGGGCATTTTGGAGGCGGTCACGGCACTTGACCTGAAATGATTTATGACGTATATGATGTTAATGAAGTTAAGAGATGAATGAGATGATTTATGATGTAGATGAAGTTAAAGAATGATTATGATGATTTAAAGATGTTATATGACGTTTATGATGACACTTGACCATGCGGGGATTTATGATGCTATGCGGGTGGGTCAAGTTACGGTTTGGGATTTATATACCTTAACCTAAATATGTTTGCAAATGTTTTAAATGATGATTTTCTGTTGTTAACTAAGCTGACTCACGAGGCGAAAGCTGACACTTGTTTCTTTGAAATACGTCTTGTGCTCGTGCAGGTTGCTTAGGTGCGTGGCCTTGTGAGATGGGGGCTTATGGGTAGTTTTCTTTTGTTATAATGATACTCAGTATCAACTTGTGGTTGTGTAATGAACAAAGTTTAAAACAATGACGTGTCTGTGACGTAATGGTGGTTTGTTTGATGAATGTTTGATGTCCGTTGCGATGAATCTGATTGAGTAGAAAAAGTTTTTGTAAATCTCAATTTCTGGAAACCACGGCTGTTACAAGTTGGTATCAGAGCCAGGTTGTGAGAGATCTGAGTACTGAGTCCGGTGCTTAGACTCACAACTTAGCTCTTATAGGATGACTGGGTGGGGGATGTGTGTGTGTGAGAGTTGCTTGTTAAGTAGCTATTTTCCTTGTGATGATTATAGATGTTTACTTTTACTCGACTTCCTTACGTAGAGAATGGTAGAATCAAGGAGAGGTAACGGGAAGCAAGTGATGAATCAAGGGGAGCAGGCCAACGCGGAAGGATCATTCAGAATTCTGGGTGAAGGAGAAGCGGAAAGTGAGCGAGTTTCGTCACCTCCCAGAACTGCGTCGGTGCATAGTAGTCGTACTGCACACAGCACCAGCAGTATGATCCGCGTGGCTGATTTGGAGAGAGTGTTGAAGGAGAGGGATGAGGCTCTGAAAAAGAAAACGGAGGAGCTAAACGAAATGAAGCAAGCAATGCGTGAGGCGGGAATTCTAGGGAAGAAGCCAATCACGCCTGTGGAAGGAGATGACGACGAGGAGGATCAAAAGGGTCTAGGTGGCAGGAATGATGGTGCACTGTACCGAGTGGGAAGCACCTACAAGATGTTCAGGGAGTGCAAACTGCCTAAGTATGCGGGAGGGACCGATCCCCTCAACTGCATACGCTGGATCCATAAGATGGAACAAACATACAACTCTGGTGTGTTTACTGAGGAACAACGGGTTAGTTATGCGATCCGTGTGTTGGAGAAAGAAGCCTTAGAGTGGTGGGATTCTATTGAAGGTTCACTATCAACAGTAACAAGGAGGAACCTTACCCGGGAGATGTTCAAAGAGAAGTTACAGAACCGTTTATGTAATCAGGGGGCAAGACAACGTGTTGAGAGGGAATTTTTGGATCTGAAAAAGGGCAACATGACAATTGCCAAGTACAACTCTACTTTTTCGAAAAGGATGCAGTTTGCCAAGAGGTACTACTATGATGATGCTTCAACGGTAAACCAGTATGTGGAGGGTTTGCCATATGAATAGCGTGGGACGGTGAGATTGAGGTCTAATTTGGGTGATGCGATGGTTGAGGCAGAAAGGATCGAGCATGATTTGAAACTGAGAGAGAAGAATGATGGGGTGGTGGGAGAAAAGAGAAAGTGGGAAGGTCCATATGGGTCCTCTAACAAGAAAAGGTTTTCGAGTGGAAACAACAAGAAAGGGGAGAAACAAGGAAAGACAGGGTATTGTACAACATGCCACTCAAGCCACAGTGGTCCGTGCACTGCAGAGACGATGAGTTGCCGTCGATGTGGAAAGATGGGGCATAAGGCAGTGAACTGCAAAAGCGAGAAGCCCGTGTTCTACAACTGTAGGGAAATGGGGCATATCAGTACGCAATGCCCAAGCCCGAAGAAGAAGATCGAGGAAGCGGGAAAGAAGCCAACCCTGAAAACAACCGGCCGTGCTTATCAGATGACAACCAAAGAGGCACGCCGAGACGATGAGGTGATTTTCGGAACTTTTATGATTAACTCTTTACCTGCTGTTGTATTATTCGATTCGGGTGCTAGTAGGTCTGTAGTGTCCTTTAGATTCCGTGATCAGTTGAATGTGCCTCGTAGTTCTTTAGAACAAGCTCTAGAGATCGAAATAGCAGTCGGGGAACCGATTACAGTGAGTGAGAAATACGACGATTGTACGATTGATATTGATGGCACTATTTTCCCTTTGACGCTTATTCCGTTACGAATCGAGGGATTCGATGTAGTGATTGGAATGGATTGGATGTCCGCGCATGGAGCTGAAATCGTGTGCTCAAAGAAGTTGGTCCGAGTTCCTCTTCCATTAGGTGGTCATGCTATCGCCTATGGAAAACGATGTACGGGGAACATAACGATGATATCGGTCCTTAAGGCACGAAAGTGTCTAGCGAAGGGGTGCACTGCGTTCTTAGTGAAGGTATTTGTTTGGCATAATCGAGTAGCAACGGAAGCAAGATACAATACAAAATCTAAACTAGCCAAACAAACACACATGCCATGGACCAACATTTAGACATGGAATTGCAACTAGAATGTAATAAACAAGATAGAAAGAAAGTTATACCACAACTCAAGCACAATGATCTTCCTCTTGTTAATCTTCAAAAACTCAAGCAAGTCAAGGCTTCAAGAATCCAAACAAGGATTCCTCTAATGAAGTCCACCCCAAGCAACCTTGATTCCCAAATGCTAGTAAGTTGGTGTAGTCACCAAAACAACACCCAAGTCTATGTGTTTCTTGCTTCTTGTGTTCAAGAACACCAAGAACAAGATGAACAAGTGAGAGAGAGTTCAAGTGTCAACCAAGAGCCAAGAGACATCCAAAAACCTCCCTTAGAGCAGATAACTCGTAGCCTCTTTGTCTACCACCATTAGTAGAAGTTAACACCATTAAACCAAGTGTTTAAGGTTGTTAATTCTGCTGTTACAGCGAACGTACACGGCCCGTGTAGGTCTACACGGCCGTGTAGGCCCAAAGTCCATGGCCCCAATTGGGCTAAGACGGCCCGTGTCTATCAAGCACTACATGGCCC
Source organism: Dittrichia graveolens (assembly GCA_038502395.1). Lineage (NCBI taxonomy): Eukaryota > Viridiplantae > Streptophyta > Magnoliopsida > Asterales > Asteraceae > Dittrichia > Dittrichia graveolens. The sequence goes on along the minus strand of JARJIL010000005.1, from coordinate 78,796,140 downwards.
GTGTTCATCTACACGGCCCGTGTAGGCCCAAACTACACGACCTTGAAATGGGCTAATACGCCTCGTGTATGTTGGACTGGACACGGCCCGTGTACCATCCTGCCAAAACCCATTTTGGCCTTTTCCTCTCTTTTGCTTGATCGTGTTGCCGGAATCAATACTTGGTGTGTGACCCAATAGGCCTATACCTCATCGGTAGTGCCATTAACTCGTTCGTGTCAGCAGGCATATTCCAACACTTAGCTCATGTGATGGATTCAATGAAGAAAGAGAGTGTGTTGGCAGAGGTAGAGGTGGTGAACGAATATCCCGATGTCTTTCCAGATGATCTTCCGGGATTACCGCCGCCAAGAGAGGTTGAATTTCAAATTGATTTGGTTCCAGGTGCTGCACCAGTTACTAAAGCACCATATCGATTGGCTCCCTCTGAGATGAAAGAGATAATGACGCAATTGAAAGAGTTGCTCGAAAAGGGATTCATTAGGCCGAGTTCTTCACCTTGGGGAGCTCCGGTCCTATTTGTAAAGAAGAAGGATGGGTCGATGAGGATGTGTATCGACTATAGAGAATTGAATAAGTTGACGGTGAAGAACAAGTACCCACTTCCAAGAATAGATGACTTGTTCGATCAATTGCAGGGTGCTAGTCACTTTTCAAAGATAGATTTGCGTTCGGGTTATCACCAAGTGCGAGTGAAGGAAGGTGATGTACCAAAGACGGCTTTTCGTACTCGTTATGGTCACTACGAATTTTTGGTTATGCTGTTCGGTTTGGCAAATGCACCAGCAGTTTTCATGGATTTGATGAATCGGGTGTGTAGGCTGTATCTTGACAAATCAGTGATAGTGTTTATTGATGATATCTTGGTGTACTCCAAGAGTGCGGATGACCATAGGCGTCATTTGAGAGAGGTATTGGAGACTTTGCGTGAAGAGAAGCTTTATGCCAAATTCTCAAAGTGTGAGTTTTGGCTAAGAGAAGTACAATTTTTGGGTCACATCGTGGGAATGGAGGGGATAAAGGTAGACCTAGCAAAGATCGAGTCAATAAAGAAGTGGGAAATTCCTAAAACCCCAACCGAGATTCGTAGTTTTCTTGGCTTGGCAGGTTATTATAGAAGGTTCATAAAGGATTTCTCGAAGATAGCATCGCCAATGACGAAGTTGACTCGAAAGACGGAATCGTTTGTGTGGACGGAGAAGCAAGAGAGTGCCTTCCAAACTTTGAAGAAGTGTTTATGTGAAGCGCCGATACTCTCCTTACCAGAGGGCAACGAGGATTTTGTGGTATACAGCGATGCATCTTACTCTGGTTTAGGATGTGTTCTCATGCAGCGAGGGAAGGTTATTGCGTATGCCTCTAGACAGCTAAAGGATGCGGAAAAGAATTATCCCATACATGACTTAGAGCTAGCAGCAGTTATCTTCGCTCTTAAGTTGTGGCGGCATTACTTGTATGGTACTCATTGTACAATCTTTAACACCGATCACAAGAGCTTGCAACATATTCGAGATCAAAAGGAATTGAATATGAGACAGCGACGATGGATAGAGTTGTTGACCGACTATGACTGTAAAATCAGTTATCATCCGGGAAAGGCCAATGTAGTGGCCGATGCCTTGAATCGGAAGGAACCTAGATCTGTTTACCGATTGAAATCTATGAGTATGGTAGTTGTACCGGATTGGGTTGATGAGATTCGGGCGGCTCAAATCGAGGGTTTGAAAGAGGAAAACTTAAAGGGTGAAGTGATGGTGAAGCAACAAGCAAGTCTTGGTGAGAATAGCCATGGTCTCGAGACTTTACAGGAACGTATTTCGGTTCCCAAAGTTGGGGGAGTCCGTGAGGTGTTGCTACGAGAGGTCCATAGATCGAAGTATTCGATACACCATGGGAGTACAAAGATGTACTTGGACCTAAAACTGAGATACTGGTGGCCCGGTATGAAAACGGATGTGGCTACTTATGTGTCGAAGTGTGTCACTTGTTCGCAAGTTAAGGCGGAACATCAAAAGCCCTACGGAGAATTGCAACAATTGGAAATACCCGAGTGGAAATGGGATAAGATCACAATGGATTTTGTTACGAAATTGCCCAAGACTGCGAAGGGCAATGATATGATTTGGGTTGTTGTTGACCGTTTGACCAAGAGTGCACATTTCCTTGCAACCAAAGAGACGGAAAAGCTAGAAAACCTAGCAAAGTTGTATGTGCGTGAGGTGGTTACGAGACATGGAGTCCCATTATCCATTGTTTCGGACCGTGATAGTCGTTTTGTTTCAAGATTCTGGAAGAAGTTGCAAGAGGAATTAGGAACGAAAGTGCATTTGAGCACAGCCTATCACCCGCAGACAGATGGGCAAAGTGAGAGAACTATTCAAACACTCGAAGACATGTTGAGAGCATGTGTGATTGAATACGGTGGGAGTTAGGATGCTCACCTTCCATTGGTTGAGTTCGCGTATAATAATACGTATCACTCAAGTATCGACATGGCACCGTATGAGATGTTATATGGAAGGAAGTGTCGCACGCCGACTTGTTGGTTGGAAGCCGGAGAGAACAATTCGCGGATTCAGAGATTGTGCAGTTAACAACATAGTACCTTGAGTTATCCCTAGTGACATGCTTGAACGGACCACACACATCCGTGTGAACGATATCCAACAAGTCTTTGCCCCTCTCACAAACGCCGGTGAAGGGTGCTTTGGTCATTTTGCCCAACAAGCAAGATTCGCATACATCACCCGACCCATGGTCAAATGATTCCAAGATCCCATCCGCTTGGAGCTTGGCGATGCGTTTCTTGTTTATGTGGCCCAAACGACCATGCCATAAAGATAACTTATCCAAATCACATTTGGATTTAGAACCAACATTCTTGATTGATCTATTACTTTGCAAGCATACGCTTGTCTCATATATGCCACGACATGGATGTGCTTTAAAATAAAATAAATCATTCTTAAAGCATGAAATAATTCCATTAGAGAAATTAAAGTTAAATTCATCGTCAACAAGTGCATAAAATGATAAAATGTTTCTTGCCACGCAGGGTGAATAAGATACATTTAATAAAGTAATAAATAAGCCGGATGGAAAGGCGAGGTCCACGCTCCCTATCTTCTCAACTGGGACAACCGCCTTGTTTCCCATGATGAGATCCAGCTCCCCATCAACCAAGTCCCTACTTCTTCTTAGTACCTGCACATTATTAACTATGTGAGTACCACACCCGGTGTCCAAGACCCAAGCGTTAGAAGTAGAAGTGTTATGAAGTTCAATCATATACATACCGGAGGCGCCTTGTCCCTTAGCACGAAGCCTCTTGAGCTCCTCCGTGTACTTGGGGCAACTATGCCGGTAGTGTCCCTTCTCCCCGCAGAAGAAGCAGGTGGCCTTTCCGGTGAGGGGGCTATAGGAGCGGGTTCCTTCCCCTTCGGCTCCGGCGCCGGGAGTGGCTTGGGCTTGGGTGTTGCCACCTTCGCCTTCCCCTTTCCCTTGCCCTTGGAGCTTGAAGCAGGTCGCTTCCTCTTAGAACCACCTTCATGGATGGCTAGGACGGGTGCGGAGGTCGATGGCTTTGCCTTGGCCATGTTAGACTCGGCAGTCTTCAACATTCCATGCAACTCCATCAAGGACTTATCCATATTATGCATATGGTAGTTCACAATGAACGGACCATATGCTTTAGGCAAAGATTGGAGGATTATCTCCGTAGCCAACTCTTTCCCCATAGGAAAGCCCAACCTCTCGAGCTGGTCCACGTATTGCTTCATACGAAGCACGTGGGAGCTCACGTTCCCGCCCTCCTGCATCCTACACCCTACAAAGGCCTTGACACATTCGTAGAGTTCTTGCCTCGCTTGCTGCTGGAACATTTCCTTTAGCTGCGTGATCATGTCAAACGCACGAACGTCCTCGAATTGCGTTTGCAACTCGGAACTCATGGTCATCAACATGAGGCAAGTCACCTCATTAGTGTCTTTAAGGCGCTTCTCATAAGCATCCTTAATGGCCCGCGTAGCGGTGGTAGCAGGAGCCTCCGGAAGAGGTTCCTCTAGGACGTACAACTTGCTTTCATGGCGCAAGACAATTCTCAATTGCCTAAGCCAATCCATGAAGTTTACGCCTATGAGTTTCTCTTTCTCCAAATATGGACGGAGTGAAATGTGTGCCGCGGTGTTGCTTGTAGATGCCACCTAAAAGAAGGCAAAGCACACAAAAAGGTTAGTTCGACATATTTTAATCCTTGTTAAATAATTACCCAATAGTTTAACACTTAAATTTAACAAGGGCTAAGAACCCAACATAACTTCACTACATGACGGGTTTACCGCGGATCACTTCGTGAAGGTATTTAGGCCGGTAAACGCTTTACCAATTGCAATCCGTGATTACAACTCTTAGGCACTTGTGGGATCCATCGGTACTCATAGCACCGGTTTGGCATGTTTGATCCCTTCCCACACCGATTCCTCAATAAGCCGCTTTGATAACTCAGTATAGGCACGACAATTATCAAGGCGTATTAAATTGGAATTGCAAATCGTCCAACAAGATACACGATGACGCCCTTGACAATAATTGGCTCGTGCTAAGCTCGACAACCAAAATTTTCAAGACGCCACACGCACCTTCCACACAAGTCCACATGGAACAACTCGTGCTAAGCTCGACAATTGTCCCATGCTTCATTAGATTCGGGTGGTGTCATCTTTTGGATGGCGTGTGATTTACGTTTTTAAGAAAAACGGGACTTTTGTTTTTCCCGGTTAAAAACCTCTTTTCGTTTTGATTAACAAGTAAGTGACAAAACGCATTTTTCACCAATTGAACATAAACACTTTATATTCGTTTGTTAATCATGTGAGCGAGCGGGGTTTGTTAACCAATTAAGGAAAACTATATAGTTTTATTATTTTCAAAAAAATTTCTAGCATGCGAAGATCCTACAACCACGCAAGAAAAACAAACAAATAAAACTACAAAACCACGCATACAAAACCGATTTGAGCCAACCTAAGTGTTCCCCGGTGAGCCAACCGAGGAACTAAGTCTACTAAGGACAAACAATCCAAGACTTCGTGGCGTGCTCCCACTCTATCCCGCGCCTCCGGATCCGAGGTAGCCAAGACGTCTCCCAAGACTCCCGTTGGTGCCTCCGGTCTTCTCTTTGCATTACATAATTTAAAGAGAAATGACATGCAAGCCACACAATCTATTCTAAGCTAATATACAATTACAAAGAATAAATACTTTGGCGTGCAAGCCACAAATAAATAAATTATTACAAACCGGATTAAATAAATTATTACAAACCAAATGTGGTACAAACCACCAAATGAAAGAACAACAAATAAAGCAACCAAACAACCACACAAAGGTCTAGGCTCAAACCGGTGCTCACAAAAACGAAACAACTACAAAGCATGGTGTGCCACACCAAACCATGTACAAAACAATATCCCAATTAAGTTTATTCAAAAAACTAAAGGCACAAGAATAAACCTTGTACATATGCATTAGGATTCCAAACACTTTGAAATCCATATTCATATATACACAATTTACATGTATGCATGTGTGCATTTTATGCCAAAACCACCCAATATATACATATAAAAGAATTAGGATATTATGGGGCTTAAACTACAAGGCTAAACAACCTGAAATGATTCTGGAAACACCAAAATCAAATGCTAAAATCCATATTAAGTTTTCTTTTTCAAAAAGGCCAAAAACAGCCTGTTCACGACGCCTTCACGAGCTATTGCTCTTCACGGGCCCTCACGGGCCGTGAAGGCAGTACGCTCCACGACTCGTGAAACAGATTAAAAACCTTTCACGGCCACCACCCCACGAGACTGGTCGTGTGGTCTTCACGACCTGTGAAGCAAGCTCCACAGCCCGTGAAGACCTTCTGGACAGAATGTCCAAAATCGAAAATATGGATTTTCAAGCCACAAAGGTGCATGCATCTTACAAGTATGGCTCTGATACCACTGTTGGGATTCCATGGGGATCAAAGCACACAACGGAAGCAACAAAACACACACAAACAATCCCATGAAGTCCCAATGGTGGTGAAAACTTGTAAGATCAAACATGCAACCAAAAGAGAACAAGGAAAAGAAAGAAAGCAAGCCATACCCTAGAAGACTTTGGTAAAATTCTGGAACAACTTCGAATTTGGGATGAGCTCTTGAAACAAAAGGCTCCAAGCACCAAAGAAGTCCACACCAAGCTTAGCTTCTTTCTCCTTGTACTAGCAAGCCACCAAACCACCAACACTTGACGATTTGGTTCAGGAACAGCCCTTGAACAACACTAGAAGATCACCAACACAAGATCTTGTGCTTCTCTCAACTTAGAACACTCACTTGTGTATCACTCTAATGTGTGTAATTGCAAGACTTAACCAAGAGTGTCAAATGAACAAACAATGCCCCTTATAAAGAGACATCATCTGTTTTTTAGAGTCCAGAATCGTGCTAATTGGCACTCATTCATTGGACCAACAAGATGGTCCAACCAAATTCAAGTGTCACTTAGAATTCTGCCTTCACGACTTCTTCACGGGCTCTCACGGGCCGTGAAGGATAAATACGCCACGACCGGCCATTAATCCTCCACGAGCCGTGCCGCTCTGTGCAAGAATCGTGAGGGTTTTGCCTTCACGACCTCCTTCACGGGCCGTGTAGGGTCGTGAAGCCCTAGGGTTTCACGAACCATGCGGCCCACGACAGGACTCGTGGACACGAGCTGCTTCACGACCCGTGGAGCATCCTTCACGGTCGTGAAGCCTAGGTCAACTGGAATTTGACCATTTTGACTCTTTCTTCTTATAGTAGGCTGTCGAGATTGAAACTTGGCGTGTGACCCAATAGGCCCGCGCTTCATTGGCAGTGATGCTGGCCTACGTGTGTCGGTGGGCAGATTCCAACAGGAGTAACTATAGCGGACGGATTACGGGAGTGTGTGTACAAGTGGGAGTCGCGCCCTTCCTTGTACCATACTTGCTGGACACGCTTAGTGAACTTGTACCAATGCGGACGGACCTAGAACTTAGCAGTTGCTAGGCACGCATATGGTATTATCACGGACGGACAGACCTTGGAACCCTAGTGGTTGCCGGGCACGCACTTGGTACTTGGGGTAGTGATGATAGCGAAGCAAAAGATAGACCCCAATAAGACGATTTATGATGTTTGTGATGTTAATGAAGTTAAAAGATGAATGAGATGATTTATGACATATATGATGTTAATGAAGTTAAGAGATGAATGAGATGATTTATGATGTAGATGAAGTTAAAGAATGATTATGATGATTTAAAGATGTTATATGACGTTTATGATGACACTTGACCGTGCGGGGATTTATGATGTTATGCGGGTGGGTCAAGTTACGGTTTGGGATTTATATACCTTAACCTAAATATGTTTGCGAATGTTTTAAATGATGATTTTGTGTCGTTAACTAAGCTGACTCACGAGGCGAAAGCTGACACTTGTTTATTTGAAATACGTCTTGTGCTCGTGCAGGTTGCTTAGGTGCGTGGCCTTGTGAGATGGGGGCTTATGGGTAGTTTTCTTTTGTTATAATGATACTCAGTATCAACTTGTGGTTGTGTAATGAACAAAGTTTAAAACAATGATGTGTCTGTGACGTAATGGTGGTTTGTTTGATGAATGTTTAAAAGGGTTATTCTATTTTAACCAATATGATGTTTAAAAAGTCTTCCGTTACGATGAATCTGATTGAGTAGAAAAAGTTTTTGTAAATCTCAATTTCTGGAAACCACGGCTGTTACAGAAATTCACTTATATAAACTACTTATCTGAATTAGTTTCAGATACCAACTTTCAAGAGTTTGTTTCCTAAAATTTCTCAGTTCATAGTTTGATTCCGTTTTCAATAAACATATTTTACTAACATATTTAACCCCCATAGACCACTCTAACGTCTTAGTTCATTTTTACTATTTTCGATGATCTCTATCATCTTTGGTCATGTATACTATGCAAAAAAAAAAAACACATTAAACACATTCTTTTTCTGTTTAATGCTATCAAACACGGATCACCACAAAAAAAAAACAAAAATAGCACAAACACATTCACACTTGTTCTTGTAAACAAATCAAACAATAAATTTGTTCTTGCAGTCACTCAAAATTAAGCACAAATCACCTTCAGAAATTAAAGCACATCACTAGTCGAACCATGTATTTTTTTTCTTTATAACCACTTATATTTCTTGTTTATAACTACTCAACAACCAAGCACAAGTTCTTTTCAAATACTAAAAACCCCTAAATTTGTCAAAAAGAACTAATTGGAAGAAACCCAATCCCAAATCAAACATGTAAAATCATAGAATAGATCGAAACACATTTGACCTATAAAGAAACATTAAGAGATGCGATACAATTAGATAGAGACAGCAAGATAGAGAAGTCGTGTGAGAAAGAGATCAAATTTAGGCTCGACACTAGAGGTGATGGCTGTTAGAGTTGACGCAGAGGTTATCAATGGTGGTTAGAGCTCATGCTTGCTCTTTTGGTGACATGTGGTTACCGGTTAGTATCAACATCGATGGTTAGCAATTAGTGCTCTATCTAGCAACATGGTTAGCTTCTATGTATGTTCCAATTAATCTACATATCAATGGTGATGGTGAGATGCATCCGTAGTGGTGGTTAGTTAGTGGTTGATAGAAAACATAGTCTAAGTATGCAAGAGTGTATGTAGATGAGTGTGTGTGAGTGTGATAAGTTTTTTATGTTAAATGATAATTTATAATTCAAAAATGAAATTAAAATTAAAAGAAAATTAATAAACAAAAGGATTAGAAATAATTTGATTATTTTAAGCGGACAAATGAACAATGTTAAAAAGGTGAAAAAAACCAAATCTAATACGACATAAAATTCTATAATTTCAAAATAAATATAATTAATTTATTTATTTATCATTTAAAATTTGTGTTTATGTTTTGGTGCTGGAGCACGTAACATTTCCCTGTGTACATACGTATATTATACAACCCGTTCTTGAAATCAATTGAAGCCGTAGATGCTTCTAGTAGTGACAACCTTCATTATCGAGAGTACCAGCAAGATTGATTGAGAGAATTTGAGTAGCGCCAAGAGGGAAACCATCGCCCTACCATACGAAACCCTAATTTTGGTGTCACTACTTCAGCATATTCATCACTCTAGCTATTCGTGATTAGGGTTTCGCCAGCATCTCAAGATGGTGAGTCGTCGTTTCGCAGTTTTAATCTTCGGATCATAGCTTATAGTTATGTACGTGTATTGGCTGCCTTTTGTTGTTTCTGATTGATTTCTTATTAATTACTTATGTTTACTTTGATGTTTGTTAATTACTTTCTCATGATCGACAGATTGCTAACACTTTGATCATAAGGAAGTTTATGTATGTGGTTTTAGCTAAATTAGTACTCTTTCCCATAATTATTGTGATTATGAATAGAAGGGAAAAGTGGAGAACCACCAAATCTACCATAATTTGTTATTTTCCTATAATAAGCATACACATTATTTCTCCAAGAAGGAAAGAAGCGCGACCATAGCTTTATACTTTCAAGTTTTTGTTGATGTTTTTAATTCTTTGGTAATGCCCCTCTGAGTGGACATTGATGTGGTCATCAACCTTTTCCTTGTTAGACCACTTGTAGTAGTGGGTTTTTGCTCGTCATAGAGCTTGTCAAACTGGCTAGTCATCCTTGTGATGGCTAGTCATCTAATACACCAATTTAGTCATCCGCCTCGTCGTCACTCTTCTCGTAGTTCAGATGACAAGGTCTTCCACCTCGTTATCAATTTTTTTAAATTTTTTTTAAAATCAATCATATTAATCTATATTTATATTACGTGGGTCCATTAATAGTAGTGATGGTGATGTGGCAATCAGACATGGTAGTTATTACTAGGGCGGTTAGTCATGGGATTGTCATAGGTTAGTAATGTTGATGTGGCAGGCAGTCATGGCAGTTGTTACTACGTGTGGTCTTATATTTTACACTTTTACTGATTCTTAAGGTAATGATTGATTTCTTATTCACATGATACAAGAAAGCTATTTAACCACAGATCACTTTTTAATTGGTGTGCAGAATCACATAGATTCAGTCCAGGCTCCATCCTTTGACGCCTTCAATCTTTCATATATTAATCCCTAGCAGCTAATTAATGTTTGGTTTCATAAAAATGTCCCCTTTCCATGCGTAGAATCAAAGCTAGCTACTTTTCATATCCAAATAATATTAAACATAACCAAATTTTGGTTGCCTTTGAAGTTCATAAAGTCATAAGTATCTTTTTGCTGTGTTCAGATGTCGGGTAAAGATGCTTATGATGGAACAAGTTGAGTGTACATTATCAGTACCTGATGGTTACATGCATTAATGTGGAATTGGTATTTTTATTTGATAAGCGATTATGGTGTGTGCTTATTATGAATCTTATTTTTGCTTGTATTGTCATTGTCACTGACAGAACAAGCTGGGCAGAGGGCATCGTGACAAGGTTCAACAGTTCATGACAATCACTGGATCAAGGTGACCCACTCTTATGAATTGGTTATCTTCTATATCAATGTTATCTTTTATATCAATGTTAGTGTGAGTTTTACACAACCAGCACCTTTTAACATGCTCTATAAAAACTACCTCGTGTTCTTCACCAACTTGTCACGTGCTTGCATTAGCTGCCAATTCAAGCTTCTTGCCTTTTCTAAGCTAATTCAAAAGTTACAATGAATATTAGTGTTGTATGCCAGAAGATGAAGAGCATCTTTTAAATAGTCATTTGCTGAACTCTTTTTTTGTTAGTGGAGTCTGTACTCCTAATTGATAATACTCGCCATTCTTGGTTTGCATACCAGCATAACTAGTGTTGGTTGACTGATTATTGTAGCTTGTTTCTCTTTATTAAAAAATACAGTGAAAAAGTTGCTCTCCAGGCCTTGAAGGCCAGTGATTGGCATCTTGATGGTGCATTTGATATCTTCTACAGCCAGCCTCATTCTAAATCATTCACAGATACGCGGCATTTAGAGGAATTGTACAACAGGTACAAAGGTAAGATTACCATCAGATTGTCATTTTGTTTCCTAACAATCCTGATTCTTTCATATTGACATTGCCCCTCTACGGAGGAAATATGATTTCTTTATCTTCTTTTATAGATCCTTATGCTGATATGATTATGGCTGATGGCATTAGTACCCTCTGCAATGACCTTCAGGTAACTCCAACATGCATTTTGTTGAACTAATTACAATTGAGGTTATTTGGTTGCCAATTTAATGTGTAAGCTACTCAGAAGCTAGGTTGATGAACAAGTGATTATCGATAATTGTTTTATTCTTCACGGTGGAATCTTCATAATGTTATATTGATACTTGTTTTCTTTCTGACAGGTGGATCCTCAAGATATTGTTATGGTATGTCAAGATATATATTTAAATAAAAGGATCGAGTTATATCTTTTTGTACATTCAGAATCCAACCACAAGTTTATTAAATTTCTAGCTGTAAATCAATGGCAAAACAACTATTGAAGTCTTTACCCTGATGTCTGATAAGGAAAAAGAATTTCTATGCTCATATAAGCTTTTTATAATTAATCCAATGCATTTTTCTGTTGGGAAGGATCTTCAAGGAATATTTTAGTAAGGGTGTGTTTGGTTGGACGGAATGGAAAGACAAATGAATGGAACAGACAAGGTAATGGAATGAAATGATCCATTGCATTCCTTTATCATGTTTGGTTTGTATGAGGAATGAAATTTCATCACATAACCTTTATAAAAAAGTAATTCTTCATTAATATATTATAGTTTGACAGTTTAATTTTTTTATATCAAATTTTCATGTTATATAGATACTTCTAGATATATATTTTACTTGTGTTAGGTCATAATTTAATAAAAACTATAATGATATATTTAGTAACATAGAAAAATTAAGCATAAAGAAGATTAATAAAAATATCTTTATAGAAAATTATGAAAAGTATTACTTTTTTAAAATTAAAATTATGTTAGTAAAATGTAAAAAAGATTATATTATACATTTGCATTCCATTCCTAGAAGGAATGAGTTAAAAACGCCACCTCTCTAAGGAATGAAATTAAGGGAATGACATTCCTTATGGAATAGTCCATTCCATTCCTAAGTGAGTAACAAACACGTTTTCTCATTCTATCAGACTGATCTATTCCATTCCGTCTTTGATTCATGCATACCAAACTCAGCCTAAAGGTTTTATTAGATAACTCCACAATAGTACACTAGTCACTTGGCTGACACATTTTGCTGATGCTACTTCAGTTGGTTGTTTCCTGGCACATGAAGGCTGCTACCATGTGTGAATTCTCAAAGCAGGAGTTTGTTGGTGGCTTGCAGTCTTTAGGGTATGATCCAGACCTTTTTTGATAGACTGAAACCAATATGTTATCAAGTTTACTCAATTTCATTAATTTTCTTTCATTACAGGATAGATTCATTGGAGAAATTTCGTGAACGGATACCATTTATGCGTTCCGAGCTGAAAGATGATCGTATGTGTCATATTTTAGGATTTTCTACTAGTAGTTCAAAACTTGCGTAACAATAGTCATTGATCCAGAGATAAATTTAATTCATTGTATCTAATCCATGCACTTAAACTCTTTAAATCTGTTAAAGTGTTTGCACTGAGATTACTAAAAGCGTTGCACATTAATGTTTTTTTTTTCTTGATTTAATATTTTACCTTGCTGTAGAAAAATTCAAGGAGATCTATAATTTTGCATTTGGCTGGGCAAAGGAGAAGGTACTACCGTAGCATATTCCATTTACTTCATTTTCTTGATTAAAATTAGCTGCATCAGTATTCTTTGCCTTTTTTTCTTTGAGAATTGTCATATTCATCTTCTTTGTACTAAAGCTAGAGTTCTTCCCTGAAGCAATTAACAAAAGGAGATGACTGAATATGTACAGATTGACATACACTTGTAACAATTACATGTATATATGGATGCTGTGCATGTTGCATGATCATGTATTTGTCTAGATGTCTCTACATGCACATATAAATGTATATTGGGCTATGTGGGTGTTTATGTATACAAATAAGTATGAATATGTGCATCCGTATATATACATATGATATTATCCTGAAAGTTTTTGTGAGATAGAATGTTAAACGTATAGCGGTTTTGTGGAAATGGTTAGTTGATCTATAACAAACTATCTCCCTTTTAAAACACATCATCTCATCTGGCCCCAAAATTCTTCTGTTAATGCAAACTATTTTAGTTCTTGGATAAGTGGAAGTAATAATATGTGTTTCCAGTTTACGGCAACTAGAAGAATGATTCGCCTTTTTGGTGCCATTTTATTGTACACGTCAACTTTCATGCCAATCCTCATAAATTACCGTGTTATGTCATTTCTTAATTAAGTCAAAATCAAAGGCACCTCATGGTCTTTGGGGATCATTTTATGAATTTGAGTTCTAATCTTCATTTAATGATACATTTAAATGGCCTAAAAGTATAGTTTGCTTATATAAGAGTTTTGGAACATGATCTGATGTGATTTCTATTGTTTTATGAATTTAGGGCCAGAAGTCTCTGGCATTGGATACAGCAATAGGGATGTGGCAATTGCTGTTTGAAGGAAAGCAGTGGCCATTGGTTGATCATTGGTGCCAGTTTTTACAGGTAACCTAAGATTTGTTGTATTAGCATTTACTTATTTCTCATTGTCAATAGTTGGGATGAATCAAATGATTATACTTCACATTATTATTTTTTAATTATTTCAGGCACGGCATAATAAAGCTATTTCTCGAGATACATGGTCTCAACTACTGGAATTTTCAAGAGTAAGATCCAAGGCCTCAGTCCCATGCATACTTGCATAAATCTTGTTCGTATCTGCTTTAGTATTTGTCTCATCTCTAAGTTATCATGAAAACACTCTGTCCATTTGTAAACCGATCTCTAAGTTCATTCAAACACTTCCTGCCCAAAAAAAATAGATTTTCTTTTCTATTTTCGATAATAATCTAATGTATAGAATTTGAGAGATTTTCTGCTTCCAAAGATATAATATGGTGACTCTCCATCCGTTTGACCTTTTTTAGTCTCTGTATGGTTTAACCAAATCACTGGTCTGGTCCATATGGCTACTTACAGGTTCAGTCTTTCTTGACACTAAATTCTTGCTCCATTGGTCACTCATCCAGATGAAATGACCAAACTACCCTTTTTCTTTTTTTGTTCTTTTTCTAATGTTCATTGATTTTAAAACATTAAGTAAACATTAACTTTTATAAAAGATATAAAGAACATCTCTCTATCATTCTCACCTCTCTCTACACCACTCTTGGAACTCTCTAACTTCTTCCTCACTGCCATTGCCTCCACCTTCCCTTCTCCCTCCTTTCTCACCAGCTCCATTTACCGCCACCATCACCGCACCCCTTCTCCAACCCTTCTTTCACCATCACCCCCCTCCGCTGACGCTCTCTTTTCTCTGTCTTCTCTTTCCCTCACCCCTGACGCCATCAGTTCTCTTTCTCCTATCCTACTCGTCTCTTCTTTTTTGATTGTGTGTTTGTGTAGTGTGTGCATTTGTTTGGTTTTTTTTTTTTGGGGGGAAGGGGGGGGGGGAAGGGGGAGGGAGGTGTTCTTGCTGATTCAAATTTGTGCGTTGAAATCATTTCCAGATCGAAGTTACAAAATCGTGTCTGTGCTTGTTCAAATCAAAAGTGTGTTGAAATTGTTTCCATAGGGACCAACACTTTAATTTACTCGTATAATTATACCCTTTACTTCAGATAAAAATTAGAAAGATAACCCAATTCGACCTATTTGTAAGTAAATGGGTTTATACAAAATTTTGGTCACAGTAAATCATATTGCAACTTCAGCTTTGTGGATTAATGAGAGTGTATGTATTATATTTGGTCACGGTAACATGAATATGCTTGAGGTTTATGTTTATACAAAATTTTCGACTCCTGTTATCCATCAATCTTGAAGAAGATTTTACTAAATCATTGTTCGTATAAAATTCATGCAGAGTGTAGATCCGACACTATCAAATTATGATGCTGAAGGTGCTTGGCCATATCTAATCGATGAGTTTGTGGAGTACCTAACAGAGAATGGCATAATTCCAACAGCCCGGATGAAGGAATGGCTGTAGAAACCCAAAACAAGAGGTTGTATGATTTGGAGACTTACGTTTGGTCTGATTCTTAATTTGCTCTGACCAAGTAAGTCCCATATTATTTTATCATTCAAGAACCTAAATATGTGTATAAACACGGAAAAATAGGCTGGTTAATGACTTTTTTTTCATATTGGTTTGGTGAAGGTCTTGGTGAATCTTGTAATTTGTTTTGCTTTGAGGTATTTGTTTGGATTGTTTGTTGTACTTTCCTTGTCTAGTATTTCAGTAATCACTTGAGTTTTCATGTGTTAGGCTAGTTTTTGTATCCTTATTCAGGATCAAATATATCTTTATAACAAGGTCTTCCGAATTTGCTCACAATCTGCTCGGAATATCTATCCGTAGCTCAATTCTCATTTTGGATTCGACCGAGACATAGGTGTTTTAATCATTTTGATCTTTGATTCGTTTGATAGTCGGTCATATTGTATTATCAAGCAGAACAGTCATGCTTTAAATGTAAGGGTGCTATTGTTTCACTGGTACAACTAATTAACTATATATTGGTTCTTGCCTGTTTTTTCCTCAAACACTCACATTGTCATTCTGTTGGTAGCCAATGCCAGTTTTTTGTTATCAAAGTTACTTTATAGACCAAGGGGTATCTGGTTTCATAGGTGGTTTAAGTGACAAAATTTTGATGTTAAAGGCATTTATGGTCAGACCAGAATTGGTATACAAAGTTAGGGGCAGAATTCAAGATGATGTAATAAAATTGGATGATTTTCCCTGCTCAGCAGAGTTTGCTTCCTCGGGTATAGATGTTTGGAAATGGACCGGTAGTTCGGATGGAATTTTTTCTGTTGGTAAAATGGTCAGTGTGTTACAAGAAAAACTAGGATTTTTTGTTTGAGAAAAACTAGGATTTTCTCTGCTCAGCAGAGTTACTAGGATTTTCTCTGCTCAGCAAAGTTTGCTTCCAAAGGATTTTTTCGGTCGGTAAAAGTTTTTTCGGTCGTGAAAAACTCTTTTCCTTGGTTCTCAAACAAAAAAAATTCTTTTTGGAAGCTGGGATAACTTGTGTAAGGACCATTTTCTTTCAATGGTAAAGTAACTTCATGTGGGTGGTGGGTTTTGGGTTAGAGTTATAAGGGAGTGTGTATAATTTTTATGATTGGCGCCATTTGTGTTTTTTCTAGATGATATCTGGTGGGCACAAATATTTTCAATACACACGAGCACTTTGTTTCTCTTTAAAATGGTGTCACTTTGTTTAGTAGGTTGGGTTTTTTTCAACGTACAGAGTTGCATGGTTATTAGCCTTGGTTGTTATAAACTGATGCAGGTTGATGTGCATTCTTGATTTCATGAAAATCAACCTTGAGCACAAGTCTATTCTAATTCTTTATTTTTTTGTATTCTGGGTGGTTGATTCGTATTTTAACTTAATTTTATTATTTTGGGTGGTTTGTTCATATTGGTTTGGGTTTTTTAGTTGAGGATGGATAAATCGATACTTTTTAGTTTCAATTCTTTGGTTTGGGTTGGCGATAAAAGGGGGTGCCGGTAGTGAAATGAGTTGGCTCATTTTCCTCGTCTCTTGGCACTTATAAGGTGGACACATATATTTCTAAAAGCACACACAAGCACATTGTTTTATCTTGGATGTCATCTCGTTATAGATTTGGTGGGTTTTTTAAAATGTGGAGTTGCACTGTTGTCTCCCCTAGTTGTTACAAGGTGTTATCCACTGATCTGGTTTTTTTCTTGTTCTGGGTTTGGATAAGTCATTTGGTGCCTCGGAGTCTTTCTCGTATAGAAATGAATGTAACAAAGGGCTTTGTTTTGCCAACTGGCTGTCATGGAACCTCAACAAGTATGCAACTTCGGTTTCCCCATTTTCGACCTTATCGGGTTAATGAAAGAAATTCATTTTGTTGGTGCTCGGTTAGCTGCTCTTTAAATGTCTCAGCTATACTATCATTTTGTATGATCTGAAGGGTTAGATAAAAGAAGGAACAATATAATTTGTTGTGTTCTTCCTGAATGAAGCTACCATAGAAAGAGGAAAATGGGTTGATGTGTTGTTACTTTTGTTGAAGCCAGTCTTTAAGTTTTTCTTTTCTTTTTTTTTTTGTTTTTTAGGCAAAAAAAGGTGCAAGAAGTAGGACTATTGAAAGATTTGGAAGCTTTTACTCATATTAGCTATATTTCTGTTTCGGCATTTTTTAGATTTTAGTTCTGTTCATTGTTCTTGTGTTTCTTGTCATTTGTATATGCTAAGTCTCAATCTCTAATGCTTATGCTTTAATAAAATTCTTTGTTTTTCAAAAAAATAAAATAAATTTTGGTATACAAAAGAAAACCATCTGGAGAGCAAGTGGTGATTATAACCCCATTTCAAAATAAAATTTTGGTAATACATGATTAAACTAGACATTAAAAATGTTGAATACTTGTATCAGCATCAATATATATTATCGTGGATCTGAACATTGCAAGTGTAGATTAAACATGAGCGTTTTTGAAGACGAAGTAGGGGGGCATGAAAAGCATCATTGTTAGAACATCCTCGGACCATTCGAATATCACATAACCACGAGCATCAGCTCGCTCCCTAATCACGTCAATAATTCTCTTGTTATTTCATCATGGTTATGGACCACTTTTTAGAATTCCGCAACGTTAAAAGAAGTAAATAGACAATGCTGGTCAGCTTGTAGGCCACAAGCCCCGGCAGCAACTAAAGATGTGTGTGCCGTGTGGCACCCCAGACGACGCCTTGGTGACACCAACAATCCAAACACACATTTGAAAGAACTCATCTCCAATTCATCACCCCTACTACCAGACAAAGATGTCCAGTATTAAAAGTGCCACTTTTAACAAGGTGTAAATAAAAAAATGACACTGCCAAAAACCAGTTGGGGGCAAATGCCAACCACATATCCTTTTATTTCCTAAGTTTCTATCGGTTCACAACTCACCTAACAAGATTCTATACCACCCTTTTTTTCCATGAGATGGCAATATATTAAAAGTAAAAAACCCAAACACGTTGCTCTTCAGTTGGAAGCTGCCACCAACGCCATATGCTCGATCAAATCCAACACCCGGTTGCTGCACAAAATCACATGCAGCCACAGAGCACAAATCACCAACAGCATAGAAACGACACACACACACAGAGGACGAGAGAGAGAGAGAGAGAGATGTATTATTTGTTATGTTAGTTACCTGTAACCCCACTCGTTGTCATACCAAGACACCAGTTTCACAAATGATTCACTTAGCCCTATTCCTGCTTTTGCATCAAAAATACTTGACCTGCAAAATAGCACATAACAATAAAATATTGATTTTTTATTTGTTATCATTGATCTCAGATATGAAAATACGTAAATCAAAGCTAAATGAACACCATCCATACCTGGAATCGCCAACAAAATCATTGGAGACAACATCTTCGTCAGTGTAACCAAGAATTCCTTGCAGGGGACCCTCAGAGGCATACCTTCAATAAAAATAAAAAGAGTTATGAGGCAACTTGCTAATTAGTCCTAGAGATGGGAAGGACGGGCCAGGCAAAGGTTGGGTAACGAGTCAAAAAGGATTCGAGTTGAAATGGATTTTTCAAGTACAGGTCGGATTGGATTGGCCCTAGACTTTCTTTGTCATTCTTTTTATTAATAGTTGATCTGGTACAAAAACTAAGTTTACAAAATAACAATGTATAGAAAAATATATTAATTCGGAGACTAGCCATTACACTTTGGAAGAGGTTTAACCTGTCTGAACTATTTGACCCATTTACCTTTTAGTAAATATTTTGTCGTTTGACCCATTTACCTTTTAGTAAATATTTTGTCGTTTGACCCATTTACCTTTTAGTAAATATTTTTTGGTTGGACCCGTTCTAGATGAAACATCACCCAACATATCGACCCATTTATAAGTAAATGGGTCAGAATGCCACCTCTACTAGTAATTACAATCAATAATCTAAGATGGCATACTTTACTGCAGCTTTAACATCTTCATAAGAAGCCTTCTTCTCAAGTCGACAAGTTAAATCCACCACGGACACATTTGCTGTAGGGACTCTAAAGGCCATACCTGTGAGTTTTCCATTTAGTTCTGGTAACACCTTTCCTACAGCCTGAATTTTAACATACAAATTAGAATGGACAGGTTGGGTAGAAAAATTGGCTCATTTTAAACAAATGGGTTGATTTGGGTGACCAGTTAATTATCTTCTTCTTTTGAATTTCATACACCAAATGTAATTATAACATTTAAAAGATCATTCTGTGGACAACTTTGTGTACAAACTTATTCTTTACCATAAGAATAAAAAAAGAAATTTTAAGATAAAAACTATAAAGGTTTTATAACTGAATATAAAGTTGTGGTATTTATAACAAAATTTGAAAGGCAGAAAATATGGTTTTATGAACAACTTTATTATGTGTGTAAACTGTAAGTATAACAGTAGCACCCCCACTTCAGCCACATCTTTAACCAAAAGGCCAATATCAATATGTGGCCCAAAACAAACATGAAGAATCTAGATGCTAATATTCTACATGAGGGTTTCTACTTTCTAATATCTGAAGTATAGCAAAAGCAATTTACATCATTTTATCAATATTCATCGACGCAGATGCTATATTTACAATATTTTGTTACTTTTAGGTTTAAACTTAAATACCATACAATGAAATCATATATTATTTCACATGCTTTTCAATAAGAAACAGTAAGAGCATAAACAGTGAGCACATTACCCATTTAACTGGCTGCTACAGTTGTTAACGATGCATGTTTGGGATATAATTTATATAGAGAACGAAATTTTAAAAAATAATAATAATAACTTCACAAATCCAATTTCAAGAGTATTTTATGTAGTATTATATTAACTAAAAATGAATAATGTATGGGGCCTAAAGACATAAACTAGAAAATGTATAAAAGATAATCATGACATACTAGTATGTATGCTAAAGTAATTTGAAAAATCATGGCATGTGTACAAGTATAAAAAGTATCTAGTACAAATGATGATAATTAGTTAATCCCAAACTAGTTTACAAATATAGATGCAATTCATTGTTCAAGTACTGAAAACCAAAATACTTGACTTTTTTATTTGTGTTTCACTGAAAAATTATATTTTGGTCTTACATGGTAATAATGATTTAATAAGATACTTGTACTAAAACAATTAATATCAGTAATGATTAATATATGTTAACTCGTTATAGGGTTTTTCTTTTTCCTTTTTACTTGTACATTTTATTCCACACATGAATCAGTACATCTTACACTCTGATTCTTTGATTCTTTCTAATTAAAAATCATTTTTAAATAATATTTATTATATATTCCTATTTTATTTAGATTTGAACACCCAAGTAACAAACTATTAAACTTTTACATGCATCCATGAAGATTAACAAAACGGTGTGCATTGCAGCCATTGCTCTTTGTATACTTGAGAGATTATAGAAACCAACATACGAAAGAAACATCAAAACTTACGATCTAATTTGATTTGGGCCAAAAATGCTTTAAGTGGCCCCTTTATAACCTGTGAAGCATTTTCATATGGCCCAAAATGACCCAAGCAATTACACAAAAGGGTATATATGGGCTATTTTAGATGTATATGGGTAGGTATTGCCAGGAATATGAAACAAAGAGAAGATTAAATTTCAATGTGGAGAATATCTTTAGTCTTGAAAGGAATCAAGAATACAGAGGTACGAGCCTATATAACAGATCCTGTTCAAGTAAGGTCGTGAGAATATCTTTAAGTCAGTCCTAAACTTATTGCACATTTCAAAATTTTTGTTTAAAAGCTTTCATGAATGTATAATAAAAGATGTCATGCAAGGTTTGAATATCTTGATACCTTGGCAGCACCAGTTGAACTAGGGATGATGTTCTGTGCAGCACCACGACCTCCACGCCAATCCTTCATTGAAGGTCCATCAACGGTTTTTTGCGTAGCTGAACATTGTTGACAAAAAATATAATATAATTAACAAGAAATGTAGTGATTACAAAATATGAGTATTTATATGAAAAAGAATGCACACGGTAGTAAAAACATTCAAATGGAGAAAAATAAAGAGAGACAGACAGACCTGTGGTTGCATGCACAGTTGTCATAAGACCTTCAACAATACCAAACTCCTCATGCACCACCTGTACAAATTATAGAATTTGACATAAAAGAGGCATTTCTTTAATTCTAATATCTTATTCTTGATTGGCTTTTTCCTCGATCATAAAAATATTTACTCTACAGACTTCGAAGATCTTCCCAGTTAAAAAAAAAACAATTTTAATTTGCAATGTTGTACTATTTATTGAATACAGACATACACACACACACACACACTAAATAATCATACCTTTGCCAAAGGAGCCAAGCAGTTAGTGGTGCAGCTAGCATTGGACACAATATCCATGTTTGGCTTATAAGTGGTCTCATTTACTCCTACAACAAACATAGGGGCATCCGCTGATGGAGCTGAGATCACCACTTTCTTCGCACCACCCTGCCATAATGACACCAAGAAAGTCAACCTACCATATGAATCTTACAAGTTTATGAGGATGTTGCAAAATAGGTGGGTTGGATAATGGGTCCAATGCATCCATGCCAAACTAGCAACTTTTTATATGCAACTCGAGTTGTCACCTCGACCACGAACACTTTTTTTCCATGTTTTTTACTTTTGTAATTAAATAATGTATTAAATATTATATTCTTAATATTCAATTTAGGACATTGTAAGCATTTGAATACTTTTTAGACAACATTAGAGCCCCATTTCATTTTTAGCAACTATGTATTTTACCTGTTATCAAACAAATAAAACCTGAATTTGATTGACCTGTTTCATACAAAAGGGTTGAAATTGCCACTTTTACCTTCTTGTGTGCCGAAGCCTTATCAAGTGTTGTAAAAACCCCTGAAGATTCTACGACATAATCGACTCCAAAATCACCCCAAGGAATCGCTGCTGGGTCCCTGAGTACAGATGGTGTTTAGGATCAAGTAAAAGAAAGCTCCTTTTACAAATAACAAAGTATACATACACTTTCTAACAACAAAATAGCATCTTATTACCTCTGGCTAGTTACTTTTATTTGCTTTCCATTTATTTCCAAAGTGGAATCATCAACAACCTTGATGGTTCCTTTAAACAGGCCATGAGTAGAATCATACTTCAACATATAAGCCTGAAAAGGGCACCATCTCCTGGTTATTTTTCAAGTATTTCTGCTAAACATCAAAGAAAAGAGCAGCATGGCATAATTGATGGCTCATGTAACCTATAGTTGACGATCAATATGGGATATAACAAAAGAATAAAATGGCATACTGCTAAGCACACCAGCTCTTATGAAGCGATACTGGAGTCATGGGTCACATCATTACACTACCTAAAACATTAAGGGGACTGAGGTCACAATTATCAGTTTTCTTTGTTTGATAAAAACATATTATGATTCTTTTTTATCATTCTTTATGATCAGAGTATACATTGAAGAAGCATGTGAGGAGAATCGGAGATGCAAGAAAACTGATTATTAAGATAAACAAAATATTACCTAACTGTCCATAAATTTAAGCATTTTGTTATCTGATTCTGATTCTTCAAGTCACAATAATAACTTGGAAACCCACATCCATACACCCCCTAAACGCTATATACGTAGTTCTTTAAATGTATATTCATAAAAAAAACATAATTGAAATAGAAGCTAGGATGTCCCACTGTAAAACAAATTCCATCACTTTGAAAGAAAAGCAATAAAAATTTGTTATCTACTTGCCTATAATAAGTTTGTAACTTTTTAGAACAAGAAATCGATTATGATTTTAATGCCTTCCATAGTTCCTTGAAATAGGTAGTACTGACAGACAATGTGATTCACAATACATGCTTTTGACTTGTGTTTCTCTGTGCTTGAAATACTTAGGAGTCATCAAACAAAACAAGAAATATTTACAACCAAACTCATCCTTACCATATACTTAGCATCAATAAAAGGGTCATTGACCGCAACAACCTCAATATCATGTCTAAATGTTGCTATTCTCAATACCAACCTTCCAATTCTTCCAAAACCTGAAAGGATCAAGTTAATACAATGATGCTCTTCGAATTACACTACACAAAAGATAAACAGACAAACAGGACCACTATATGCCCATTGTCATCTACTAAAGTCATTGTTCAGAAGTAAATTTGGAAAATGTACACAAACACCAATTTAAATATAGTACATAACCCATGGGTATAACATCAAACGACAACCATTATTAAAAAATCTTGAGAAAGCATACCATTGATTCCGATTTTGGTCTTTCCGCTGGTGCCAGACTCTAGAGAAAACCCAAGTAGGTGGAATTTGTTAAACAGAAACATCCAAGCAGTGACTTGAGCATAATATCAAACAGATGGAAGGCATGTTCTTACGTGGAACGCTAGGCGGTGTCTGGGTGGCAGTGGCTTTAATTGGATGGATACCGCATGCATGAGACTTCCTGCGTGATTAGCAAACAAAAGGGAAACTATTAATTAATCATCGGAATACCCAAAATTAAAACACATTAAACAAAACCCAACTGCAAAGACGAAGATCCCCCAGAAACGGCAGCACCAAACAAGGTGGTTGTAAACTTTAAAGACGACACCTGTTAAAAAAAACAAAATTTTGACAAAGAAGAATAATAAGACAAGAAAAGAAAGAAAGAAAGTGAGAAATTGGAAAATTTCAACATAAAGATTGAAGGTGGTGGAAGATGAAGTAATGAAACCTGCAATCTTGTAGGGGGGGAGAGTGAGGGTTGAAGAACAGGTGATGGGTTGGTAGATCTGAGGACAGATGAGAAAGCCATGAATGTGAGTGTCTGTGTTGGTGTTGTTGGAGGGGATGGAGGGAGGTTTATGCGTAAAGATCAAGCCCTAGAGAGGGAGGGAGATTAATTAAAAAATAAAAATGAATAAAAAAGGATGGATGGATGGCTCTTGGCGATGTTAAAGAGAGAATGAAGTGAGGAAGGAAGGGCTCTTGGTTGGTTTGTTGAGGCTGAGGGAGAATTATTATTTTATAGTATTCAAATGGTGAAGGTGGTCTGGTAATGGAAGAGCAGGCGGCTGGCTGGCTGGCGATGGAAGACCTTCTTTCTCACTGTTTTACTATCTATGTATGTATGTATGTATTTATGTATGTATGTATGTATTTATTTATGTATGTATGTATGTATCACAACACACACTCTCACACACATGTCCAAGACGAGTCACGAGTTTGTCAAATATTTACAAAAACATATACACTTAAATCGTTAAAATACTTAAATGATTAAAATAGTTTGTATTGAAGTATTATATGAGTGTACTTAAGATATGTGTTATTTACTACACGGATTATTTCCTCGTTTTTCTTTATGTCTTCATTTCTTTCCGAATATTTATATCACAAGTTTTACATTTCTTTTTGAATAGTAAACATTTTACAAAAGTTCCTCTTTTAGTTAAAAGAAAGTTTTAAACTTGCTTTGTATGTAACCGGTTAAAACAAGATGAACATGGAAGAAACCTTTCTCCTTCGGCTACTTCCTGACGACTAAGCTCTAACAACGATTGTGGACCAAAAGGTTTCAAGATTTTGAAGAGGTTTTAAGCGATGGAGGTTTTATGGTATTAACAAACTCTTATTTGGACTTACAGATGGTGGTTATATACAATAGAGATTTCTGATGTCGTCCGATTTCGTATTTTATATAGTTGTATGATGTCTGAATGCTTATATTATATTAGGCAAAAGTTCAAAAAAATATAAAATATACTTTTATTAAAAATAAGGATAATAGATTATTTTGTGTTTAAGAATATTTTATTTTATTATTAAATTGATTAACATTAAACACATTTGATGCAACTTTTATTATTCAACTTATTAACAAGAATAAATTGTTGTTAAAAATATAATTTTTTTTGTAGCAGCTTTCTTTATCCATAGCTATATTCTTTCGAAACTCTTTATGTATTAGTTAACAATTTTATATTATATAAATTAACCGTTGATTGCTTATCAATCAATAATGGTATTTATATAGGAAAAATGATCTATAATGTTAACATTATCTAACTTAAGTGATGTTACATTTATAAATCAGTTTAATGAGTAAATATAAAAATGACTAAATTACCATTTATTAAAGTGATTTTTGAGTGTAACATCACTTAAGTTAGGTAATGTTAACATTACGAATCATTTTTCTAATTATATGTCGCTAATGTTTAAAATAAATTACACAATTGATCCTTTAAGTATACTCATTATAACACAATGCCCTTTATTTTGAAAAGCTTCATGCAATCCTTTAAGCTTATTTCATTACATCACACATACTTCTAACCTGTCATTTGTGATAAACATTATAATCCTCGTGTGTCTATCACATAAGGGTAAATTTGTACTTTCATCTTACTGCAACTATAGTGATTAATGAAGCAACAAAATATTATCATCAATATAGTAATTAATGAAACAACAGGATTTTCAAAATGTTAAAGAAACCCGAACTAATAATCATTTGCAAAACAAAATCCCAGTTTCTCCCGTTCTCAACATGTAACATCCCAAATTTTCTTTTTATACTAATAATAATTCAAAAACATATATTAAAATATTCAATAAATATTTTTCAATAATATTCACATGCTCTATACAAGCGGCTTACGGTTCGAATTAGATATCTTTGTTTAATAAAAATATCAGAGTTATGAGAGTTTGCGAGAGAATTGTTGTCACGCCAGCGCCTTGTCCTTATCCACATGAGACGGCCCCGAAAACATTCAACAAACACGAGTAAGCACAAAAGCTTAGTGAGCTAACACAATACTTGCATGTTATACCAGATAACATTATTCAGATAACAAGTACATCACATCATCAAATAATATCATACAGACGGATAAGTGTCCAACTACACATAGATTGCCAAAACTATAATAATAAGCACCCAACTACACATAAATGTTACATCGACACATCACAGTACATTATCACACATAAATAGTCATCACAGCATAAAGAGTAAGTTAGTGACAACTCACCTCGTCAGCAGTATAAAACCGCACAGAATATATATAAGAGAAAATATGAAAGTTGGACAATATATGGAACGTACTAACATGGTTCCACTAGGTTAAACATTGAATACAAGTCTATCATACACAGGACCCTAAAGATCCGGTCTTGAAACCTACATCTTAGCTACATTTTTTATTCCACTACTCTGGCTAGAGTTTTCGATTCATGCTACAACACACATGCAGTTTTCCATTCGTACACAAGCCACGAATTACGATTCTACTTTCCGATTACAGATTTGCGATTTAGTCCATACTATAGTTTTCGATTCACATACTTAATTTTGATTCACTTTTCGATTCATAGTCCATGCTGGGGTTTTCAATTATAGATGTATGGTTTGGCTGATTTACGATTTCACTTGAAATCCTGTTTTACAATCCATTTAATTTATGATTGCCATATGCAATTGAGATTTACGATTCAAGGCTACCTTGGTTTTCGATTTAGGATTTCGATCCTAAACATTTTTTTTATTCTAAATTGCGATTTGATCCAAGGTATAGGTTTTTGATTGTATATTAATATACGATTCAGCGATTTGTGATTGAGAAAGCTCTTCGACTCAACTCATTTACGATTCAACCACATCTCTAGTTTTAAATTCGGACTCTTAAGCCAATTACAATTTGGTCTAGGGTGAGGTTTTTTACTATGGTCACCCACAGACTTGCAATTTACGATTACATAGGCATTAGGAGATTTATGATTCATCGCTCAAGAACATTTTCGATTAGACATACCCACAATCGGCACATTCAAATTGGAAACCGATCAAAACTCAAACATTTTCATCCATTTTTGTTTCATTAGGTTCCTATCATCGTTATAATAACCCCCTTATGATTAATTCCATTGTTATCAAATAATAAACACCCTATGATCCATTTTGTTCTCGGTTTCATACGTAAGTTCGAATATAGCTATCCAGCCCCAAAGCTCGATTAAAACTTATTCAATCAACATCAACAAATCCCCAAATTGATTGTTATGTGATGGAGGATCAAACCTAGTCAATTTCCTACTAATTCCAAACAATTTGGTGAAGAAATGGGTTGAATCACGATCCCTTCTTCGTCGACAGCGCACACACACAAACACCCTCTTCACACACTTGCAAATTAGCGGCTATAACCTAGGGTTTTGTGCCCTTTTTGAGTATTTATACCTCTTTAGTAAACATTATGTCCAAACACCCCTTAATACCCTTAAATGACCATTAACATTAAAGTAACCAAATGAAATCTCTTTTATTAATTCACGGTACGAAAATTTATTACAAAAATTATAATTGGGAAACGGGTATTACACAACAACATTGAAATCAAGCACACACTTTGTAGCCATCCACACCCAAAATCAAAAACAAAATGAACATCATCAAATGAAAATTTTGCAAGAATATGAAAAATTGAAAATGATAATGAACCTGATGATGGGGTGTTCACTATTTAAGATAAAACCAAATTAATCAACCGAAAACATGGATTGGACTATTTGATTAAGATATTTTGGATTTTTGGATGTGATTGGATCAAAACCGAATAGTTAATATGGATATGGGATTTGTTTTGATTCACTTGTATACGACACAAATCAATTGCAAGAGCTGTTCACTCACATATGACATAAACAACTCAATCAGTGGCAATAGCGGTTCTTGACTTGAAAATAGGAATGAGCATGCGACCCGATAGACCGAAAAAACCGACGAACCGGACCGAGGTCCGGACTGGGACTGGTCGGTCCAGTCTTCGGTCTTTGTTTTTTATAGATTTCGGGTTTCAGACCGGGTCGGGCCGGACTGTTTTGTTTAATATGGTGTATAAAACAAGCGATAGACCGAAAAAACCGACTAACCGGACCAGGACCGGTCTTCGGTCCTAGTTTTTTAAGATTTCGGGTTTCGATCCGGTCCGGTTTTTGAACCGATCTCACCCCTACTTGAAAAGTGTATAGAATGCACATCATACCAAAATGATCTATCAGATGGCAGATGCCAACCAGATATTATTAATTTCTTATGTTTGTATCAAGTCATGGCAATATTAACTGCCATCGAGTCTGGTTCAAACATCAAATCACGGGGTTCATTTCTACACTAACATTCTCGTGAAAAAAGATTCAAAACCATGTTGATCACAGCCCTTTACTGATAATCTTTCAGTTGGAAGCTGCCACCAAAGCCATATGCTCTATCAGGTCCAACACCCGGTTGCTGCACACAATCAAGTTTAAACACCAGTTCAATAACCCCACAAATGCCAGAATTCCAAAGGGAAAAATGTATGATTTATTATGTTTACCTGTAACCCCACTCATTGTCGTACCACGATACCAGTTTCACAAATGACGCACTTAGACCTATTCCGGCCTTTGCATCAAAGATACTTGACCTAAGATGAGAAACCACATCATTTATATCAGAGCAAGAATCACAAGCAATTGGGTCTTAAGAATTTTTAATGTGATAAAGTCAAAGTCAACATGAACAATAGAATACCTGGAGTCACCAACAAAGTCATTCGAGACAACATCCTCATCAGTGTACCCAAGAATTCCTTGCAGGGGACCCTCAGAGGCATACCTTAAATAAAAATAGATATAAAATACAGAAGTTTATGCTTATTAGTCATAGAGGTGGCAAAATGAAGCAGGTTGGCTTTCTAGTACGGGCCGAGTTTTGTCCATTTCTTATAGATAGCTATAGAGTAGAATATGATAACAAAAGTAAGTTATTGAAGTAATAATCTAATTTTTTAAGATATAATCATTTAGGAGGCTGTAAGGATTAAAATTACCCTTTGGAGGGACTTTCAACTCAACTCGTTGAACTGTTTAGGTAACTGTTTTCATTTGACCATAAGTAAATGGGTCGAGAATGTAACTTTTAATAATGACAATCAACTTAAGAGAGTAATCTAAGATGGCATACTTTATTGCAGCTTTAACATCTTCATAAGAAGCACTCTTCTCAAGTCGACAAGTTAAATCCACAACAGAAACGTTTGCTGTTGGGACTCTAAAGGCCATGCCAGTGAGTTTTCCATTTAGTTCTGGTAACACCTTCCCTACAGCCTAAAATTTTAAACATAAACAATAAATTATTCCATGTGGACGAAATCATTTCACATCATTACGCAAGTCCCAAAAATATTAAAAATTTTCAAAATATCAAGCATGTTCACAAGTAAGAATTTCAAAACTAGGTTTTCACCAATCATAAACTAATATACAATTTAATGTTAAAAGATGAAGACCCCTGTACCTTGGCAGCACCAGTTGAACTAGGGATGATGTTTTGTGCGGCCCCACGACCTCCACGCCAATCCTTCATTGAAGGTCCATCCACAGTTTTCTGGGTAGCTGAACAAACACAATATGATCATGATTTATTAAAAATGTAAGTAGTGAAAAACGGGTGTCTATATGCACAAACTAAAGATGCAAAGAAACCTGTGGTTGCATGCACGGTTGTCATCAAACCCTCAACAATACCAAACTCCTCATGAACCACCTATAGAAGAGTAGCATTTCGACAGGAGTTAGAAAGACAGCAACTGTATTGACTTCAAAGATCTTCCAAACCATTAACAATATAATACAAAAAGAACTGTTTTGATAAGGAAATGTTGCTTAGCTTATCAAAACTCGAGATGAATATTAGAAAATGAGCCGACAGTTGCATAAAAGATTGTACCTTGGCCAAAGGAGCCAAGCAGTTAGTGGTGCAGCTAGCATTGGACACAACATCCATGTTTGGCTTATATGTAGTCTCATTAACTCCTACAACAAACATAGGGGCATCTGCTGATGGAGCCGAGATGACCACCTTCTTCGCGCCACCCTGCACATTGACACCAAAAAAAGGTCAACCTACGAGATTGCATACATTATGTATCTTACAAGTTTAAGAGGATGTGGTAAAACAGTTCGGCAGGGAAATGGGTCCATGCCAAACTGGAAAATTTTTATTTGCATGTCTAATCAGTCGCTGACCGATAAACACTTTTTTTCCATGTTTTTGAATTTTGTAAATATATAATGTACTAAATATGATTAAAACTATATTATTAAAATAATAAGGAATTCTATTTTGAATAAAAATATTTAGGAATTAGGACATTGTAAGCATTTGAAATACACGGTAGAAAAGATCTCAACGTTCAACTCGTTTCATTTTAGTAACTTATTTATGATTTGCCTGTTTGACCCGTTAGCAGAGAAATACAACCTTGGATTTGTTATTGACCTTTTTTCACATATATGGGTTGGAATTGCCACTCTTACCTTGATGTGTGCTGAAGCCTTATCAAGTGTTGTAAAAACCCCAGAAGATTCTACAACATAATCGGCTCCAAAATCACCCCAAGGAATCGCTGCTGGGTCTCTGAGTACATATGATGTTTAGGACCAGTTAAACAAAAGCTCATTTCACAATTAACAAAGCATAAATACTTTTTAACAATAAAAGATCATCATATTACCTTTGGCTAGTTACTTTTATTTGCTTCCCATTTATTTCCAAAGTGGACTCATCAACAACCTTGATGGTTCCTTTAAACAGACCATGAGTAGAATCATACTTCAACATGTAAGCCTGAAAAAAGGCACCATCTCATGGTTATCATTCAGACACATCAACATCAACCTTCATAACCTCAAATGCACATAGTATGTCCAATAAAACTAAAGTATGTTTATCTGTGTCCTAATATAATTAACGACCAGGGTTGGTGAGTGATAAGATAATATCTTGGCTTGAAAGGGACAAATTGTTAGACCAATCAAAAGGAGTCATGCAATTGAACCAACACACATAATCATATTGAAGCTCATCATTCCTTACCATGTACTTGGAATCAATAAAAGGGTCGTTGACAGCAACAACCTCGATGTCATCTCTAGATGTTGCTATTCTCAATACCAACCTTCCAATTCTTCCAAAACCTAAAAGGTTCAAAATGGGATATGCTTATCAGATAAACAAAATCACTAGCCCACTTTTAAATCTGATGAACTAATTGTGTCAAAATAAATTTCAAAATATAAGCTGAAGAACCAATTTGAAATTTCATATATACATGACTATTAAGAGCATTAACAGAACATTTTGGATCATTGTTTACTCAAGCATCAAAGACCTGATAATATACAGAAAACATACCATTGATTCCGACCTTGGTCTTCCCACCAGTACTGGACTCTATGGAAAATCAAAGTAGGTAGAATTTGTCAGAGAAAAAGTGAGAAACAGCAAGCTTGACATAATATCAAACACAGAAGGCATGCTATGAACGCTTAAAAATGTTCTTACTTTGAACAGCAGGGGGTATCTGAGTAGCAGTGGCTTTAATTGGATGGATACTGCTTGCGTGAGAAGTCCTGCGTGATTAAACAAGTAAAGAAATGGAACAATTTATCAGATAACAACCGTATTAGATTTTTTTTTTAAAAAGAAAAAAAGAAATTAAGCTAAGAACATAATGAAACTCAACTGTAAAGACGAAGAGTCCCCAGAAACGGCAGAACTAAAAAAGGTGGATTGAAGCTTAAGCGATGATCGAGTAGCGAAAGAAGGGGCGCAGAGGGATTGACGGGATGCTTCAAGAACAGGTGGCGGGTTAGCCGACCGGAGAAGAGACGAGAAGGCCATGAATGTGGGTTGGTTGGTGGGTGGGCAGATCCTCAACCAAAACCCTAGAGAGAGAAAGAAGGCTTATGGGTTGAGAGAGAGAGAGATTAAAAAGGTGGCCCTTTGTGGAGTATTTAAATGGAGAAGGTTGACGGAGATTGTCAAGGGTGGCAGGTGGCAGGTAGTGTGGTTTCTCTCTGTTGTTACTCTTTACAGCTGTTTATGGAAATACTCGACGTCGAGGAAGAGTTAACGACGGTGGTGACGGTGGTTGCGACGGCGGTGGCGGTAGGAAAGATCTTGATTTTGTCGACTCCCGGATTATAGGGAGTTGCCGGAGTGACGTGGGCTTCGTTCCCGATGTCAAAAATGTCGTTTTGTGGACTGTCACCTAACCCTTGTGAACCTCGCCCATTTTCTTTAATATTAAAAAAAAAAACGTTAGAAGCTACTAATTAAAATAAAGACGGTTAATTGTGTGAATGGTTCCTTAACTATTTAAAATTATCATTTTAGTTGTTTAGTTTAAAAGTGCTATAAATAATTTTTTATGATTTATTTTGTTACATGTTTGATTATTTCTAACGAATTTTGTTTATTATCTCTATTAAGATAACTAGACAAGGATATTTAAGTCTTTTAATTATTTTTTAAATTTTTAATTAAATTTAAATAATATTTAATCCTTTTTATAATAAAAAAAAATTACACGTTCTCTTCCTCATATCTTTGACAAACACACACACACTCTCTTTCACTATCCTCTCTCTTTATCTCTCTCTTCACATGAAAATGGCAACCGTTGACTCCTTCACTTCACTCCGCCACCACCTTTGCACTCCACTACCTGAAACCGAAACCCACTAGACGTGATTCTCCCTCTTACTCTATCGTATTTATATCTCTTATCACTTTCTTCCCACTAAAACCACCACCACCAAACACCACCACCCATCCCTTACCATCATTAATCGGGTCTGAAAACCCTAATCGTCAGCCCCAAAACGAAACCTACTAGAGATAGGGGCGGATTTGTATTACAGATCTACGATTGACGGCAACTCTCAAAACCCTAATTGTGAGTTGCTTAAACTAGGGTAAAACCGTAATTGTTTTTTGCTAAGCATCTTCTGTAGATTCGGCGACGCTTGTGTCATATGTGAATTGAAAACAAACCCATCAAAAACAGAGTCTCTACTCCCACTTCCACCGCTACTCCAACCCTCCATTCTTTCTGACCACCTGAAGTTATCCGAAAACACAAACCTTGTTCACTTTGCTGCTAGTGATGATGGTGGTGGAGAATCAGATCTCTGAGTGACTGAAGAGAGAGTCTTAAATCATGATGTTGATTACTAGTATTTGAAATCAAATCCGGCTGTGAGAAGTTGTGATGAAATTGCATACCCAAGGAATTACAACTATTGTTTACCGTCGTTGAAAAGGCAACCATCGGGAAAAATGACTTAATTGTATAAACAATGGAGTCTGGATTAAAATATGGAGGATGAGAGAAAGAGGAAGAGAAAGACATGTAGAGAGAAAGGAAGAGAGAAAGAGAGAGCAGTAGTGCGGTTTAATTTTATTATTATATAAAGAGTTAATTTCATAAATGGTCCTTTAACTAACCACGAATTGCAAGTTTAGTCATTTTTTTCAAAAAAGTTGCAAATTTCATCCTTAAAGTACCATTTTGTTGCAAGTTTAATCCTTTTTGACGGTTTCCGTTAACTGGGTTCGTTAAATCAAGGGTATTTACGTCTTTTTACTATTTTTCTATTTATTAATTGGTTTTATAATTATTAATTGCTTTTAAATATTTATTTATTTTAAAATACTATCTTTCTCTCATTAGAGATTATCTGCTCTCTCCTCTCTCTCTTTCTAACCACTAAGAAAAGCGCCACCGCCCACCTCCACCATCACCACCCCTACCTCCGCCATCAACGCTGCCGCCTTTGTCGTTGGCATTACCACCACCACCACCAAGAACAAAGGCACACACTATCTCGATCTCTCTCTCTCTAAAATTCCAAACTACAAGAAAATCACCACTACCACCACCCACCTCCACTTTTAGAATCACCACCGCCACATTCTCTGCTTCCATTATCATCGCCACCATGAACACAGACACACACAAAATCAAAACCCACTACCAAAAATCAGAACCCCCAAATCAGAACCCTAAATCGGAACCCCAAAAAATCAGAACCCCCAAAATCAAAACCCACCACCATGAACACAGACACACACAAACGGTTAAAACAACCCACCAGCAAAAATCAAATCCGGCTCGCACGACGAGCTATTAGCTCAGTGGTAGAGCGCGCCCCTGATAATTGCGTCGTTGTGCCTGGGCTGTGAATCACTTTTTAGATCATGGCTTGTAATCCCGGAGCCTTTCCCTTCTTTGAACCTTGTCAATGATCGAACTAAAATTAAAGATATGAACTGAGTGCCATTTGATGAGTAACTGAGAACAAAGGAGAGGGATATGGAACATAGAAAAGGAGAATCAGAGTAAGTAGTAAGAGAAATGGAATGAACGCACCTTGAGCACTGTGAATGAGGATACATTCCCTCCAGTTCTTAGACTCGTCTCGATTAGGCTCATTCTAGCCATTCTCGCACATATGGATCTAGAGCTCTGAACCAAATCGGAAACCTACCCCCAAATCAGAACCCTAGATCACACATGAAGCGAGGGTGGCATCCAATGCTTGGTGAGGCGGTGGTTCAAGAGAGGGATTGAAGCGGTGGCTTTCTCCGATGACGTGGTGCACAAGGGTGCGAGCGCTGAACACTTGGTGGTGCACAAGGGTGCGAGCGGTGAACACTGCGGTGGCTTTCTCCGATGACGGGGAGTGAGGCGGTGGTTACGGAGGAGAGGAGAGGAGACGAGAAGAGAGAGAGAGAAAGGATTGGGGTTGGGTTTTGTGAGGCGGTGGTAGGTTGTTTTTAAAGTATTTAATTATTATTATTATTATTATAAAATTATTATTATTAAGAAAATAAATAAAAAATTAAAGATAAGGGTAGAATAGTCTATTTACAAAAACTAACGGATCTACTTAACGAAAATCGTCAAAAAGGATTAAACTTGCAACAAAATGGTACTTTAAGGATGAAATTTGCAACTTTTTTGAAAAAAGGGTTAAACTTGTAATTCGTGATTAGTTAAAGGACCATTTATGAAATTAACTCTTATATATAATTAACTAACTGAAACTTATCATTTAATAAGAGTAAAATTTTCATTTTACACTGACTTAACAAACATAGACAAATGGAACAAATTGGATCATAAATGATCATCCATATCGCTTTTAAAATTAAAGGACTAAAGTGACACTTAAACTATTAGATAATCAAACCAAATAAAAATTAAATCGTGAGTTTGATTTAAATGCATAAAAGTAAATTTAAAAAATAAATCATAACCATATGAAAGATTCAATATAATAAATCAAACACTATAATTAAAATCATAAAAGCCCATTTATATTTAGGTTGTAAAAAAATATTAGAGTAAATTATATTTTTGGTCCTTATGATTTATAGTTTTTTATGGAATAGGTCCCTAAGACTTAAAAGTTACAAAATACGTATTTTTCAAGTACCAATCAAAACTTATTTAACTTTCGATTCCTTCCAAACTTGAAAAGACAAAAATTTCCTTCCTATTTTATTTATTCATTTTCTTTTAGTTATTAATTGATATTTTAATATTAAATAACATCTAATTTTAAAAAGGTTAAAAACATTGTCTCTCTCTCTCAATTAAGTATATGTCTCTCTTGTCACACACTCACATTTATCTCTTTCTACATACCAAGGTCTCTCTCTCTAATTTGATTGTCAAATCGTCACCACCTCCTTTGTCCTCCGACCACCTATGTTGACACGTCTTTTGCCTTTCGACCACCTACACTGCCGCATCCTTTGCTTTGTGAGCACCTACACCGTTGCCACCTTTGCCCTTTCGCCGCTAAGATCATCGCAACTACTACAATGGCATCCTCATCATCTTCATATGCACCATCACCCTCATCTCCAAAACTGTCACATTCATCGATGGATTAACATTTCTCAACTACACCTCCATCAATGCACACACCTCTAATGATGGATGAACGCACTCAAGCACACAGATGCCGACGCAACATACTCAAAACACCTTTGACGATTATCCCTTTTCTCGTTTAAAAGCATTGTTACCTCCCTCATTTTCTTCTGTCTTAGATCTCGAATTTTTATGCAGATATCGTAAGGGATGGCAATGGTCATCCAATTCGATGATCATCCACCCGATCCGATCTATTGGTGGTGGATATGGTGGACGGAGTTAAATGGGTGAATATTGGATGTGGAGCGGATATGGATGACGATTATCTATCTATGGATGAATCCATTAACCCAAAATTAAATTTTTCTAAGTTAAATTTATATATAATTAAGTTTATAAATCTATACATTTACTATATTTTTAATATAATACTGAATAATATATATATATATGTATGTATATATGTATTCAGAATTATAATATTATATAGTTACAAAGTATGTTTTTTGCTTTGACTGTAGTTATATTATGTAATTTTTTATTTGTATTTTTTAGATAAAAAACTATGTTTTTATGTCAACAAAAATAATAAACTATATGTAAATGTATGATATTTACTTTAAGAAAAAGAGTTATTTTGACATTCAATGGATATCCACTTACCTGTCTAATCCGATGGATATGAATATAGACGGATGAAATAATTTTAAGTGGATGTGGATATAACATAATTTGGTCCATTGTCATTTCTTGATATTGTTTGATCTAAGTTGTTCTTGATGCATAAACCGAAGTGTTTGGTGGGTTAGAAATTTGGTTTCAAATGTGTTTGATTGTATGTTTAGATCTAAAGGTAGTGGAGGGTTGTTAGATATGGTGGTTAGAGGGTAGTATATGATGGTAGTTCTAAAGCTCGAAGAAGGGATGATTATTAAATCTTACCCTAAAATGGCAATGTTGGTTAAAGATGACCGATACGGTGGCGGGCGATGGAGCTATTGCATGTCACGATGGACGTGGTGGCGGTGGTGGAAGTCACTAGCATAGAGGAGTCGAAGAGAGAGTTGGAGAGGAAGGGGGACATGAAGAGAGATGGTGTGCAATTAATATAAATTGTTTTATTTCTTTATTTCTTCTAACGATTAAAATAACATAAAATCAATTTACAAATAATTACAGAAAATTGGATAAAATAATGAGATAAGTGCATTGTGCTCCTTTCAAAGACACGTAGCTTCAAACTGCTATAATGGTGTTACCAAATAGTTTAATAAATAAGCATTGACTAAAAGTCGAGTGCTAAATTGTCATATTCTAAGGTCATCCTTAAAGTATTTATCTCATGTCACCAAGTTCTAACACGAATCTTTACTACAAATGACACGTCGATACATTTGAAAATCAAATGTTAGCTTTAGAGCTAAGTAAAACAATTGGCTAAGAATAAAAAAGCATTCATTAGCAATTCATATAAAATTTTATTGAAACATAACCGGTTCATATCAGTATCATCGTCATCTTATGAACCTGTAAGGACCCAAAAAAATTTATAAAAATAATGAATATACAGTTTTACGAAAGTTTACACGGTTATAAAATTCTTCTCAAAAATTACTTTAATATTCCAAAAATATAGTAAGCGGAAGTCGTGAGCTGTCAACCTTGAACCGGAGTTTTCTCTTTATCAAATCCTGCAAAAAGGGAAAACATAATACTCATAAGCGCGAAGCTTAGTGAGCACACAATCATAAACTAACAATTAGTTACATACACATCTCTTATATATGAAATCATCATTAAAAACTATCTCACGTCTCATAACTTTTGCCACTCAAATTAATAATATGCCATTCAGGCCATCTTGGCTAGTAATTTGCCACCGAGGCTATCATAATCCCACTTAGGCTAGTAATTTGTCACTCGGGCTATTATCATGCCACTTAGGCTAATAATTTGCCACTCAAGCTATTATAATATTACCCATGCTATCATAATGCCCCTCAGGCCTTCATATTTTGTCACTCAGGCCATCAACACATCATCTATCTTTTTCACATAATTACATAGTATACATTATGCACATATTAATGCTAACACACAGTAGTAAACTACACACTACATACAAATAATCATATATGAATATCAAATCTTAATTATAGTACTGCTATCTCATTATTTATAACACTCAGATTACTAAATCGTCACTCACGCTACAGGTTTCCGTGTAGGCATTCGCTTTATCACTAATATCTCACTTGTTTATTATACCAACACCATGATATTAATCAATACGCTTTATATATCACAAACATGCATCTAGTACATTGTTAGGGATCTTGTTAAATATTCTCTTATTCCATTGTCATGAGCAAAGTAATCAGCACATACTCGGCAACTCACCTACAATAAATTATACTCTAGTTAAGATCTCAGACTGCTTAATTAAAACCCTATTGACACCTTACATGGCCTAGTACAAGGCCTATGTTAAACTTCACAGCCTCTCTCTCCATACATCGCTACACATGTCATGCTAGTGTAAATCCCTAACCCTACATGACCCGTGTAGTCCTAAACGACCCGTGTAGCATGATTAATTGACCATACACAGTCGTTAGCTTTGCTACATGGCCCATGCCATGAAAAGGGCTGAACATGACCTGTATACCCAAACATGGCCCGTGTTCCTCTACACGACATACTACGTAGCCGGCACCCATGTACACGGCCTGTGTTGACCACAAACAAGCAAACTATTCGGCGGGAACATTTGCCAAATCGACCAAATATGCTACTGACATTAACTCAAGTGATTCCGGTGCGTGTTTTAACACAGATGCAACTAAAAAGACACTAAAACAGTAACAAACCATCAATACTTGATCATTTAACCTCAAGAACAACACTTGACCCATTTGCATACAATTTACGTCTTTATAAGCACAAAAATTTTGATTCTTATGTAATTTCACAAAAAAAATAAGTAATAAAACGTTATTGAATCATCACCGATATGATTATGCTATTATCTAGAATATCATCAAATCTCAAAAATTATACTCATTAAGAAAAATTACCTCTAAAACTTGAATTTTGCAAAGGATTACTTCAATCAGCTTCAAATCTCTCTATTAATCAACTCTTCTTATTCTTCCCTCCTACTCTTCATCCTTCAAGGCTCCAGCATCACAACAGTACAACACAC
Source organism: Dittrichia graveolens (assembly GCA_038502395.1). Taxonomy (NCBI): domain Eukaryota; kingdom Viridiplantae; phylum Streptophyta; class Magnoliopsida; order Asterales; family Asteraceae; genus Dittrichia; species Dittrichia graveolens. The sequence goes on along the minus strand of JARJIL010000005.1, from coordinate 78,756,846 downwards.
ACTCACACTTCAACTTTGACCAGATTTAACCAGACTAGGGGTGTTCATTTTCGGATATCCGAAATTTTCCAATAGTGCATTTTGCTATCCGAATCCGAAATTTCGGATATGCGGATTTCGGATATCCGAAATTTCGAATTCGAATATCGGATAATCCGAAATATCCGAAATTTAATATTAAGTTTTTTTACAAGGAGTTTTTTTGGGTTAAGGCTCCTTCCGGAAATTTATTACTAAGTTTACATGTCCTAAATATTAATATAATTAGAACTAGAACTACTTTTACAAACTTTATTCAATTCCTTCAAAAACTAATTTAATTTTTTCAAACTTGAACTAGGAGGACATATATAGTTAAAAAAACTTATTGTTTAATACTGTTATCACATAGTGTACTAACTAACTAACTAACTAACTATTAGAACGCAAAATATATATAAGATATAGTAGGTACGATCGAGAACATGAGATATATAGTCTGCATAAAGTAAGTACATACCTCACTTACGTACGAGAGATCAAATCCACTCTCTCAAGTGTACGTTGGATACTTATTAAGGAAGCCTTGTAGAATGATCGATCATTCGGATCCAAATTATATAATTAATATTATCTCAAAGTAAGTAATTACATGAGTCACGAGCAACAAGCTAGCTAGCTAAGCTAAATCACAATGAACTTATGTGTAGCATGTTGGATGACACAAATTAGATCCATCGATGTTGAAATAAGATCAAAAGCCAATTAAGCAAAACAAATTAAAATGGTAACATATAGATTTCAAACACTATATATATATTATAATATATATATATATATTTCCTTTGCAATTGTTGGACGACACACAACGTATGTACGTATTGCTCATCCAACTTCATCTTCACCAATTGTTCAAGGTTCTTGATAAGTAACTAATTAACTACCCTTCACATAATTAGATCATCAATCAAATTATACTATATATACGTAAAATCGAATATCCGATTTGGAGTTTTGGACATCTACGTTTTTTTTCGTATTATATATTTGTAATTAAAAAAAATAAAAAATATATATTTCGGATATCCAAAAACTTGGAAAAATGCTATCCGAATCCGAAAATTCGGATATCCGAATTTCGGGTATCTTAAATTTCGGATATCCGAATTTTTGGATAATTTCGGATCGGATCTTTCGGGTATTCGGATCGGATACGGATATTTTTGAACACCCCTAAACCAGACCCATGTTTATATACTTTCATCTTTCGGTATTTGGCAAAATAGCCTCCTATAGTTCACTTTTCTTATTTTGGCCACACTAATATTTCTAAGTGCAAGTAAAAGTATTTGATAATTTACAAGTGTAACATCATCAGATTGGGCCTAGTCGTTTTCGAATCTGGTACGTCGAAATCTCGAATTTAATATTGACTAAAAGAATTTTATTTAGTTAATTAAGATAAATTAGTAGAAAATAATAAAGAAATACTATTATAAAAATATTGATAAAAATAATAGAATATTGAACGGTTTAAAACGAGGTTTTCAAAAATATTTCCGTTAGTTAAAACGGGAAATCATGCGTTTAGTTGTATATTGAAAAGTGGAACAAAATACCCACTTGGGGATAATATTAATCCACAAGTCGGTCCAGCCTTATACTCTCACGTACACATGCACAATCAAAGACTTAACATTTCTTCTCTTGTTCTTGAACTTCTTAAAGGAGCAACTCTAGAGATCATCAAGCTTCAAGCTTGCTGCAAATCCAAGTGATAATCAAAGTCCAATATGTTCATTAGCTTTATCTACATCATCCTTGTTTGCTGGTAAGCTCCATCCTCCATGTTCTTGAGTTTTGACCATTTAGGTCAAATGGGTCAATTTTCAAATTGACTTATATAATTGAAATCATTGATTCCAATCTGTTCCTACACCATTTCTAAGTGATAAGCAATCATATTCTTGAATTAAAGTGTTGTTTTTAGTTGAATTTTGATAATAAGCTCAAATGGGTCAAAATGGTGATTTTGATCCCAATCCTTGAATTGGATGTTAAAGTAAGTTGTAAGAGTTGTTTCTAGCTTATTTTGAATGACCTTTCATATGTGAACACTGGAAATTGGATTGGGAATCGTTTGGTTGAGTTTTGGAGTTGAAATGGCCAAAAACAGGGGCTGGAAATCGCACTGGTCTGTGCAGACTTGCTTGCGGGCGCAAGGACCACCCTTGGGCTGCAAGGGGTATTGCTTACGGGCACAAGGAACAAGACTTGCGGGCGCAAGCATCTTTCAGTCATTGTGGGCGTAGCAACATTGCTTATGGCCGCAAGGAACCATATTTTAGCAAACAGTTTACTGTTTCGCGATGTTCTGATATTCGGGGTGTTTGTTTAGGTGAGCCTGGCAACTGAGAAGACCCGAAACATTATAATTATCAATTTTAAGCTATCCAGGTAAGTACCGGATAACATAAGAATTTATATATTTATAACATATATTAACAAATGAATCGAAAATGTTGATGAAAGGTAGAATACCTCGTTGAATGTATGAGAAATTATTACCATGATATTATACACACTTGATTAAGTGTAGATTGTAAAGCATGATGATGATAGCCTTAACATGTTGACACGGTATGAAAAGCACTTGATTAAGTGTAAATTGAATAGCATGATGATGTTAGGTATAACTTGTTGATACAATATAATGTGCACTTGATTATGTGTATGTTATGATGATATATATGATTGTGTGCACACAAATGAAGATCCGATTGGATCAGTTATGTGTTTGTGATCGGATCTGGACTTGGGGACTGATTAGTCCATTATCGGGGCTAGCGATGGCATGGGATTGCTTAAGGTCCGTAGACCATTGATAGCATCAGCGGTACCTATATAGGTATTTAGGGCCTTGCAAGCCCAATGCTCCTCGAACGGTTGGGGACCAGCTTCCAGATGTACCCAGAGGAATCGATTGATTACAAAACGTAATGGTAGACCGCTTTACACTCACCCACCGGCGCGGTTGATGTGTCTGGTACCCAGTTTGGTGCATTGAGCCGGGTTAGCTACCCTGCAAGATATGTCGCCTTCTGACTACGCCAACTCATCACGAGATGCTAGGATAGCACTGTTTGAGCATGATTGATGATATGCGATATATTTAGTTGATTATTATGCTATTATGTACTCACTAGCTTTTATAGCTAACAGATACTCTCCCATGAATGCGCTGGTGATCCTTAAGTTGTGTGCTCGGGTGTCTGCGGGTAGTTATTTATTTTTAGGAGGAACACTGTTGTTCAGCACTTTGTTGTATTATGTTTGTACTTATACTCTGATAATGGTCGGCCGGTTAAGTATCAGTAACACCAAATGATGTAATGTGGCTAAATTTTTTATTGTATATAATTTGCCACGTATTTTATTTCGCTGCGTGTTTCAATGAAAATTGAACTAATGTTTTAAAAATAAAAATTTGGTTCTCAAAAGCATGGTGTTACAACAAGTCCGATCTCCAACATTATAAAATCAACAAATGTGTTAAATTGATTAAACATTTTAGTTATTCTCTTAACAAAAGCTTAAATAAATATGATCGATAAATAATTAATAAATAAATAAGTTTAGATTAAAACTCATAAATTTCTGTGCGTTACAGAACCACACATAGCCTAAGAATGTACATATCATTATTATTCATTCATATATGTAACACCGTCAAATCTAGCCATTTAAAAATGTAACATCCTCATATTGGGCCTAATCGTGTCCGAATTTGGTATGTCGAAATCTCGAATTAATTATTTAATAAAAGAATTATATTTATATAATTGATTAATTGGAAAATAGAATAAAATAATAAAGAAATGATAATATAAAAATATTATTAAAAATTAATAAGAATAATAAATTATTAAATGGTTTAAAACGAGGTTTCCAAAAATATCCTCGTTAGTTAAAACGAGTACTTGTGCGTTAAGTTGTATGTTGAAAGGGGGAACAAGATACCCACTTGTGGATAATACTAACCCACAAGTAGGTACCCGTGTGTATACCTACATATACACACCTCCTCAAACACATAGACTTTTCTTCTTCACTCTCTCATATGGTTCTTGACTTTGAAGAAGATAAATTCATTGGAGATTCAAACTTGTTGCTGTAAATTCAAGTGGAGATTCAAGCTACAATCTGTTCTTGATTACTCATCTCCCTAATCATCTTCTTCAAGTAAGTTCTTGCTTCATGTTCTTCATCTTTTCAAGTTTAGTTTCAAATGGGTCAAGTTGAATTTGACCCCAATAATTGAAATTGTTGGTTCCAATCAGTTCCTAATTGGTTTCTAAGTCCATAGCAATCTGAATATGCAATTAAATTGGAGTTTTTGATTGATTTCTAAAATTAAAGTGCAAATGGGTCAAAATGGAGATTTTGGTCCCAAAGTTGGAATTTGATGTTTTGATGCATTAAAGTTATTGTTTTAGCTTAAATCTGAAGTGTATTTTCATATGTGAATTGAAGAAATTGGCTGGAAAATGGTTTTTGGTAAATCTGTTTGGAAACAGAAGGTTCTGCACGAACCTGCTGCTGAAAATGGAAAGTCACGGGCGTGCCTCTCAAGAACAGGCCGTACCCTAGCTAGGTCACGGGGGGTACCTGAGTATCAGGTACGGGGCATGCCTTGCTAAGTCCGGGGCGTGCCTTGGCAAGGTACGGGCGTGCCTTGCCTCTGGCAGATTCTGTTTAACAAGGTTTTAATATCTGGAAACCTGTTTAGTTGGTCCAGGAGCATCGGTATCATAGTTATATTATATTAGCTCGTTAGGTGAGTGTCTGATAACATAACAATTAATATATCTATAACATATATTAACAATGAATTTAGAATTGTATACCATGACTTGTACACACACTTGATTAAGTGTAGGTTGCATGATGATGCTAGAATTAACATGTTGACACAATATAATATGCACTTGATTAGGTGTATATTATGATGATATATGATTATACGCGCGCAATGAAGATCCGATTGTATCAGATATGTGTTTGTGAACGATCCGGACCCTAAGGACAAAGTTGTCCTACATCAAGAACAAAGTTGTTCTACAATAAGGACTAAGCAGTCCTCCTTGGGTATAGCTTTTGGCTGTACACAGAGGAATCGGTTGATTCCAAAACGCAATGGTGGACCGCTTTACGGCTCACCCATCGGAGCGGTTGATGTGTCTAGTACCCCAGTTTGGTGCATTGAGCCGGGTTAGCTCCCCTGCGAGATATGTCACCTTCTAACTACGTCATCTCATCGCGAGATGCTAGGATAGTACTATTTGAGCATGATTGATGATATGTGATATGTTTATATTGATTGCATGCTATCCTGTACTTACTAGCTATTATAACTAACAGATACTACTTCTCACATGTGTAGGTGATCCTCAGTGAGCTTGGGAGCCTGCGGGTAGTTTACTTTCTTAGGAGGAACACTGTATTTTGTTTAACTCTGATATTATGTTTGTATTATAATCAGATAATGGTCGAACGGTTCAGTATCGGTAACACCAAACCTTGTATGTGGCAATTTTTGAATGTATAATATTTGCCACTTGTTTTAATTCCGCTGCGTATTTAAATGAAAATTATAAATTAGTATTTTAAAAAGAAAAATTTGGTTCTCGAAATGACGGTGTTACAAAAAACTTCCGAATTATAAGTTTGCAGTGGAATACTTAAGGAACGAGTTATAAGAGTTCATATGGTAGTATTTACATTAAATGTACCAAGTACAACTTAAACTATCACAACCTTATACTGTCATATAAACCGGCCATTTGAAAACTAAACCAAAAAGGCATGCACGGTGTTCCTTTCATGACCATCGTCCCAAAAGGCAACCTGCCTCGCCAGGCTTCTAGTCATTACCTGCGTAGTGGAAGCATATGAAATTAGCTATGAATAGCTAATGAGCACAGGTTTAACACAAGTATCAATAAAGAATTTTATAACAAATAAATTAGCAACAATGCTATACTAACACACAGTAGTGTCATAATTTGGGTCGGTAGGCACCATATCTTGCAGGGTAGCTAACTCGGCTTAACGGCCCTAACTAGAAAATCTAGCACACCTATCTATGCTAGTAAGTGAGTTAGTAGCAGTCCACTAAGCATCGTTTAATGAACAAGCGGCTCCCACGGCTCAGCGGGTAACTGAATACCCTGTCATCAAGGTATAGTGGTCCTGTAGAACCTACAACCTATATCATCATCATTTATCCTGTTTCGACACGTAGGTCCTTAAGGATCCAGCCCATGTCGGTTGACCTCAACCAATAACTGTAAACAATCAATAAATGTCCAGATAAAAGCATATAACACATACATGATACATGATTGATCGATTAGCATGCAAGCATTTCATAAAAATTTATAAGCATCTACTCGTGTATCATATCCTCTGAGTGAAACATGTGAACATTTTACAACTGTAACGCCCCAATTTTCAAAACATAAATAAAACCATACTTCAAGTTCTTTTAGAAATAAAAGAGTTATTTTACAAACGAGCGGAAGCAACAAAAACTGTTTTGAACCCTCAGGTTCATACAAAAGCATGATAGTCACATATTTACATCAAAAGACGTTTTCTCACTATACAATCGGGCGTTAAGTTTCAAAACACTGTTTTCCTTATATACATAACAACCGTCAAACTGAAGCTTTGCTCTTGCCTTTGATAAAACCTGCAAAACATTTTAGAAATAATATCTGATAAGCTGCTAGAGCTTAGTGAGTAAACTAGACTGCCAATCATATAAACACATGAATATAATCATATTATAAACACTGTCAACAACTGATAATAATCTCTGAGTGATTAACTGAGCCACTACTGCACAATGCAGCATGCTTTCTCATACATATGATTAATTAACTAAGCCACAGTATTGTGTTATTTTTTAGCCACTACTACACAAAGCAGCATGCTTAATAATACTGAGCCTTACTGTACATAGCAGTAAGCTTAACACACATAAATATATACTGTAACATTACTGTATCACTACTGAACCTTACTGAGCATAGCACTCACATCTGAGTGACCTAACATATTAACAACCTGATATAATAACATACATGTTGTAAATATGAATAATAGTCTAGAAGACTCACCTTATAGTCTATGATGTTTTAACAGTCCACAATCAATAATAATCTAGCGAACGCGCCACTGATAAGTCTCTACATGAAATAATACTAAATATACATCAACACATGCATCTGCTGAACTGAACAACTAAACAAAATACTAGGCACGCCCGTGCCTCGCCAGGCACGCCCGTGCCTTTCACGAGGTACTCCCGTGCCCTACACCCAGACAACCCCGTGGTCTCTAGGCACCCTCTGGGCCTTTCTAGAACAGGGCACGCCCGTACCCTAAAGGTCACGCCCGTGCCTCCTTAGGTACGGCCAAAGGTACGGTTGGATCTTGAAGGTCACGCCCGTGCCTTCAACTGGTAGCAGCAGTTTAGCCGACTTACTTGCTGTCTCCGGCCAAAACACCCCAAAAACCCAACTTTAATTCATAAAAAGGCTACTGGGATGTTTTCCTACATCCCAAACAACTTCTAATCCACAAACAACAACAATAACATGCTGAAATCTTTGATTCACCATAGAATCAACTAAAAACCCATTAAACTTCAAAAACATAGTTCAAGATCCTTACCTCCAACTTGTATGATCACTAGCTCCAGTTATTTCACCTTGCTTCCACTGATCTTGATCAGAATCTCTAGAAAATATTGGTGTTTTATGGCATACGTGAGTTGGTTTCTTGCACAAATGAAGACTTTGACCACTCAAAGTCAAAGATGGTTATTTATATAAATATCTATGGACTAATTACATAATTAGTCCCTCAACCTTTCCAAGTTCTGTTTTGACGGTTTTAGCCCCTCTAGTTTATAACCACATACTATGACATATATCCATTTGTAACTCATATACCACTTTGTACATTTCTCGCATTAACTTAATAATAAAATTCTGGGTGTTACAACAACACATAATTTATAGTTCATGTTATAATCTTAAATCTAAATAATCACAATTCAAGTTAGGTATAACATACCTTATCATCTCTTTAATTATTTTTTGCTTATTTTTTTAACCGTTATTGAGTCTTATGGTAAATCGATACTCACCTCGGTCTTGGGTATTGGCAAACAACTCTTAGTAATTTCCCTTAGTCTCTTGATAACCTATAATAACATCACATAAATGTAACACCTTAAAAACAAAGTTTATTTTTTTTTGTCTAGAGGCGAACACATCACCTTCCCTTTACTCAACGTGATGGGTTGAGTGAATTACATACCTGTAAATCGCAACTTATGCTACTCTTCAAACCAACTACAATTGTTCCAAAACGATTTTCGGTAGTTTCTTTGGTCATTTTAATCTCATAAACATATACTAACATCAAAATTTTATACTAGATCTTCAAAAATACTAGTTTTAACCTAAAATCATTTATAACCCATCCAAATGGGTGTTCAACCAAATTTCACCAAAAATTCAATTATCACTATAGATTAAACAAGGTTTTGATTAAATATGTCATCTAGTACATATTGGAGCTAAATAGAATTGTTTCCCCATAAATTAAGCTCATTTGACATCCATTTCCTTCGGGAACAAAAGCATGGAGATAAAAACACTTGTAATGATTTCAACCTCAGTTCCTAGATGCCAAGAGTTTAAGGACACTCCTTGCTTCTCTAAGTGTTTTCTAGGAGATGTAGAGGAAATGGAGGTGTTTTATGAAGGCTTAATAGGGTAGAAAGGGTTTAACCGACCATACGTATGTTTTGATCTCAAAATCGCATATCTCGCTCCGTGTTCGACTTATAATGCTCTATTGAAATAATCGAAATAATTAACTGAGGTATATTTGGAATCATTATTTTAAACAATGTAATCTTTTATAATTATTATTCATTTTTCATCATTCTTGCTCAATGTCCTCATTTAATAAACAATAACATATAATATACCTTTTAACTTGAAATTGTATTTGTTTATTAAGGGTACAACCTTACAAGCATAAAGCACAACTGAGCTCATTTTGGGGTATTACAATATCGTTCATTTATCACATCATTCGTTTGTTCATCATTTTCTTCTTTCACTCTTTTATCATGTTGTTCGTTTATTCGTTTAGATGTGAGGGATAGTCCACTGGTTATCCATGTCTTATGTGATAGCTATCCATGTTCATTGATAACCAAATGAGAGAAATACCTACCACCATCGACCCACTAGGGAGCATATTTGGTTGTTGTGACTATTGACTACCATGTTGTCAAGTACTATGTGACACCGTCATGGTGTATATACCCCCTCCCCATATAGTCAAAGCAACAAAGACCGATTCTAGAATACAACATGTTATCCCTATTAGCCGTCGGAAACCATGATAATTCATTAATTTTAGCCTGTCCCAGGTTTTTATTTCAGTAGGTATGTATGCAAAGCATTTTGTGCAAATAGTTGTCTTTAGCGAGCATACACACAAAATTACTTTATCATTACCTTTATCTTTCTCTTTACTTTTGTTAAATGTTTTATATATTAGTATAAATTTAGTATAGTATAGATAGTGTAATTTTGAAAATTTATTGTATTTATGAGGTGTTTAGAGTTTGCACTTATTATATAGATGATGATTCGTACACAACAAAAATTATTTATACACAACAGGTAATGCATTATTATCTACTTGTACCATGTGTTGTTAAATATGTGTACCTTTTGTGTATAGACAAATTTTAGTATGTACGAATCAACTCTCTTATCATACGAGGTGTGATTATTTGGACCCCTTAAAAATCTAAATTGACCCCATATGAGGTGATATATGTGAGTGTGACACACATTAGAAACTGTAATTTATTGATTTCATATATCTGTTATGTGAGATGAGGAGATCCAGATAGTAAGCCACCCTAATCTACCTCAAGTTTGTCCACGATAGGACTCGAACTCATGACCTTAGGACATAAAGCCTAAACCACTCCAATACCACTAGGCTAGAAGCCTTGGGTTCTCGAATCTGATGTGTTAGAACAATAAAAATAGAGGAGTTCCAGATAGTAGGCCACCCTAACCTATAGGAGGCCTAAAGTTCCTAATTGAAAATGTATTTTAAAAAAAGCCAAAAAGTGCAACCCAAACAACTAGAAGACTACTAATAAAATACGAGAGTAACTATTTTGTAAAAAAAAGTATGTGAAATAGTTACTCATATGGCAAGTTTTTTTAAGTGCTTACATATTTAGTGCAAATTTATGGTGGTATACTTTATGTAACAAATTAACCTAGCTCTTACGTTACTCACGTAAAACAACATGAGATAACCAATTTATTGGTTAATCATCTTATAATGTTCTTTATGTTCGGGTCAAAATATTTTTTGGAAAAGCAAATACCAGAATATCTAACTTACAAACATAGACACGTATCAACAAAGCTCACAAGTCACAAAGTTATAAAAAATTAGGTGTAAATCTCTACACCTTTAAGGAAAGAAAACTAAATAAACATAAACAAAACATCTAATCCAAGACCATACCTCATCCACCATGAGTCAACATCATTGGGTTCGACAACTACACCATCCAATCTATCTTTCTTGGACTCAATCGGCTTGAAATCCATTTGAAACTTTTCAACTGAAATTCGAAAAACACATTAGTAAGGGATTTCTTCAATTGTCTGTATGCGATTTGATTCCGGTGCATCCAAATCATATATGAGAAGTTCCAAATATTTGCTTGCCACACACTTGATTCTTTTGAAATCAATCCCAACAAATAATCCATTGAACTCCGATTAACTAACCACCATCTAAAGGTTGAAGTCTACAACTCTTGAACTTTCTTGCAACTTCATAAAGCATGTTCCAAGGTCTCGACATCCTTATCACAGAGCGGATAGAGAGATGAATGTAAGTCAACCTCCACACAAATACATTTACTTTCCTCGGGACTAAATTGTTCCACCGCGTCTATATACCTAGATTACTAATTCCCAACATAACTTCATCATATAATTGTCTAAGAATTTTAACCGAGAAACAACCATCCACTGATAATCCCCACTTAAATCTAACTTTACTCTCGACGGAACCACATTCATCAACAACTTTGTAACTCCTCTGGCTCTCCCAACTCCCTACCTCTCTGACCCCTTCTCCAATCCCAATTCCAAACCCAAGAACCATCCCTCCAAAATCCTCTAGTCACAATCTTTGCTTGCTTGTTTTGTTCTAAGGAAAACAGTCTATTAAATCTATCTTTTAGCTTGACATTCCTAACCCACCTATCTTACCAAATCTCAATAGAGGACTTATCCCCTTGTTTTTTTTTTACCAAAAGACAACTTAAAATTTACCCCTTCTTTTTTCCAAGATATCCCTAACCTTAAGGGGGTGTTTGGTTGGTGTTATTTGGGGGGATTTCATGGGATTTGGATTTCAAATCCCTCCAAATGTGGTGTTTGTTTTGGCAAAATGGGATGGGATTTCAAATCCTAGGATTTTATAAAATCCCACAGATGAGGGATTTCTAAATCCTTCCACCCCCTTGGTATTTTGAAATCCTTCAGATGAGGTATTCTCTCTGGTGACTCTCAGGCTAATATTCCGGTGAACCATCACCGATTTCGCCGTCACCGTCGTCGCAAGGCCGTCGCCGTCACCCGTTCGCTGTCACCCATTCGCCTTCGCTGTTGTGGTCACCCATACGCCGTCGCGGTCACCCGTTCGTTGTCATCTGTTCGCCATCGCCGTTGTCGTCCTTCCTCTTCGATGGTGGCAACAGGTGTGGTGGTTGGCTGTTGATGGAGTTTAGTGGTGGTGGAAATCTCACCTAAGAAATATGAACCAAACATAAGATGGGATTTTAAATCCCACCAAATGCAAATCCCACCAAATACCAATCCCATTATAAATGCAAATCCTTTCAAAAACAATACTTGAACCAAACACCCCCTAAGAATATTTCCCCAAACGGAATCACGTTGGTTTACTCTTTATTAATAAACCTGTGTAATACACGGGTTTTTAATCTAGCAATGTTAATACATAAACAAATTAGAGTTTTACAATAACTATACTTAATACTTAAAATAATATGGTATACATAACAACTTAAGATAAAAAAATAAAGTAAAATTATACACTATATTGTTTTCACAAAACACACTCATAACTTAAGCCCACTCCAACTCTTTACCTCCACAATCCACATGGACCTAACCATTTACAATCATCAACCGACAAACCCATCGGCTCTTAGTACACTCGGTAGCTAAACAACCCTAGTCGTTTCATCAAACTACACTTAAGCTTGGTATTTGTGTCGCCACCCATCCCGACATCTCCTCTCCGTCATTCCCTTCATTTTTTGAGTTATATATATGAGTCACCATCCCTATATCTCTCTTTGTGTGCAGACTCTACCGTCGATCTCTCCAAGGCCTGGAATTGCAATCGGAGATTAAAAGTTCGATCTCTTAGCAACTCATTCCGTTGGTTTGTTTGACAATCCACTCCTTTCCAATTCCAATTGCTTCCATCATGTTTTGGTCAACATATCTTGCAATGTTTTCAATAACATGCTCTTACTTCGTCTTTCCCTTAGTAAGTCATCAAATTATTTATCATCGAATAAGGAATCCTTCTCCTCGATCGGTCTTAATTTTGAATTTCTACTTTATTAGTTATCGTGTACGCCTTAATTAAGCCATTTCATTAGCAGGATAAATGGCTAATCTGAATCTTGATGTGATTGTTAATTAATTAGGTGTAACATTTCGTATATGAATGAATACCTGTGATGTAAATGATTTAATAGGTGAATAAGTGGGTAACATGTATTTTATACCCATTAACATTAAAATAATCTTAATAAAAATGAGAAAAAAATATTAAATATACTATAAATTAAATCGTTTGTTTTGATTAGACGAGTTATTTAAAAAATCTGAAAATATCTATAAGTTTAAGTTACATGTTATAGGTTTAAGAGTTCTAACTATACGTACTTTCTAATGCTTAAATTAAAATATGTGTTATATGATAAAATATTTAGAATAATTATTTTTATAAAGATCATTTTTATTTAACTTTTAATTTGTATTTAATATCATATAAGTTGAAAATTAATTTTCATTAACTTGACTTTTTTAAACATTATTCATTATAGAAGGTTTAGTTATAAAAATAATATTTAATAATCTAATTAACTTCATATAATGGTTATCTATAGGTTTAAATAAGAGGTAAATTAGTAATTTTAAATTACTTAAAAATTAAGAGATTACAATAATCTAAATGCTTTATAATATAGTATAAATAAATAGATTATAAATTATGAAAATTTTAAAAAAATATACATCACAATCATTTTCTATTAATATTAGATATTAGATAGATTAGATTGCGTTTTTACGCTATAAAGTGTGGTGAAATCTGTGGGTTGGTGTATCCTGTATAACCAAATATTTGTCACGTGCTTGCTTGCACGTCATCCGGCCCAGTCACGTGAGCTATTTATTATTTGTCTCTTTCTTTTATCATAATTATTAGACGATTAATTATATATGCTACAAAATCTATAAACCAGTTTAATATTTTAACATCACGTAATTATTTTTTAACTTAATATGTGAATCGTATAACTCCAAAATTACATCACGCATGGTTTCGATTAAAAGTATTTTCAAAAGAATAATAAGAATTATATAATATTATTCTCTCTCTACAGTCTACACACTCGAACACATATACCCAAAGCTTCTAGCCTAATAGTATTTTAGTAGTTTATGTTTGGTGTTTAATTTTTAATAAATAATTTCTAAAATTTTATAAAATTAATATGAAAAGACATAATTAAAATTAATAAGGCAGAGAAAAATAAATAAGAATTAATGGCATAAGTTGTTTTAGTATTTACTATTGGACCCAATGCTAAAAACAAAAGGGACGGAGAAAACTAATATATGTTTAGGCCATTTCTCTGCCCTGACTGACCTCATTATGCATTCCCAATTTCCAATCAAAAGTCAACATTTGAAACTGAACAATTAGTTAACTATATTGAGCGTAATCTATAAGGCTGATAACAATTCGTAAATAATAATTTGTGTATTATGAACTTGTATTATGTGTTGTTAAATGTTTTTATTTGTTGTGAATGTATAAATTTTGTTATGTACGAATCAGCTCCTGATATATAATTATGCCGGTAAGCTTGGTAAATTCTCCAGATATGAAGGAACATTTTAAAAATTCAATCCAATTTTAAAGATGCTAATTTGGCGCTTGATTGCCGGTTTCAGTTATCTTCTTGTGATGGATTATTGAGGTGGAATCTTGATTTGTCTGGTTCATATACAGTCTCATCCGCTCGCTTTGCTTTTGATAGTATGTGTTTCAAAAACAGTTTGGAGATTGGTTTCAAGTGGATCAGACGTGTTGCTATTAAAGTAGACATCCCAGCATGGAGGATTTTTCAAAGAAGATTACCAACGAGGCTAGTTTTGATGAATCGGGGTTTTCTCTTAAATCAGTGGTCTACCCTATTTGTAACTCCAGTATGGAGAGTGAAGACCATCGGTTTTTGCTGTGTTCTGTGTCCAAATCATTGTTGGCAGATACTAGTCAATGGTAATAGACGGTTTTTCTTCAATCAAAGAGTTAAATGGTGTTTTTGACTGGTTTGACTTTTCTCAAATTAGTAAGAGGGACATTTTTGTTGCGGTAATTTATGTTTACCTTTCACTTGTTTTGGGGCTTCGAAATTAGAAGATCTTTGTGTTGGGGTTTGTTCGGTTTTTTCAAAATATATTTTAGCAACGGAAGCATGAACAACAATTTTAAACCTTTTAAAACTCCCCACCAATGATCCATATGCAAGCCTTAAGAAACAAAACAACCATAGGGTGTTTAGAACTACAACCTTTGTAGCGTGAGTAAACCGTTGATGAAGTGGTTGATCTATGAGAAGCCAAGAGAAGACTTCCTCCAAGGTATCCACAAATCAATGAGTCCAACACCTTTGAGATGCTAGTCTCTCCAACCCTTGAAATTCAAGCAAGCAAGCAACAACCTCTTGTTCTTCTTCTTGAACTTACTATGTATGTATATGAGTATGTATTCTAGCACCACACTTTGCTCACTTGAAGAACACCAATACTACAAAGTAAGGATGTTTTCAAGTATGAAAACACTTAGAACTTTTCTAAGAGCACAAGGAAAGGTGGTAGCATGTAATTGTTAGAACACAAAGGAGACATCCATGCATATAAGAACCAAGAAGCAACAAGACAAGGGGAGGCCCCCTCTAGGCCTTGCTACGGCCGAAACCAAGGGGAGGGGACCCCTCCCTTTGCCTTGCTTCTTTACTTGTTCTCCCATGCTTGTCCTTGTTGAGTTATGTTTCAAGAAACCTCAAAAAGGGGGCCCTTTTGTGACTATTGTGACAATTTCTAGTTTATTCTTATAAATACATAGAATAATACACTAGATGTGTCATACATATTATAAAATACATCTACATGTATTTTATATACATACTTGATTGTTACTAGTAACTCTTTACTTGTAACAAAGATATACATACATTTATATAATTGTTACTAGTAACAATTTACTTGTAACAAATATACATTTATACATATATATATACATATATAAAATCATATGTTTATATTTATGTATTTCATATGCATTATCTTGTATCAATATACAAGAGTGATATTATTATTTTACATAAATAATAATATGCAACAATGCATATATATACACTTATATATATAATGAGTTGGAAACATATTTAAATCATATTCAAATATGTAATTGGTGTCCATTGATTGTAAATGTGTGACCCTATGGGTTTATTTATTATTAGTAATATCGTATTAATTTGTGTCTTGTGCACATAGAACCAACAATCTCCCACTTGCACAAGTTACAACTTAAGCCGATATAGACAATGGTAAGAACGTCTAGCAACATCCCATTGCCCCTAATAATAAATAAAGTGTGTTGATCAACACTTTCACCAACGAAATTAACTCACTAGCTACAAATCGTTGTTATAGGTAAGTCATCAATTATCCCTTTGTTTTAACATCTCATTGAACATGAGACATGGATCGCCATCAATTCTCATATAATGTTCAACTTGTTTTAGGGCCCAGAGATATTATACTCCCAATTAAATGAGAGAAACAAATCCCATCTTGACCACATACGTCTCTTATAAGACTCATATCATACCTAATAATGGCCTTTATAACTACCCGGTTAAAGATAGCGTTTAACCACATTAAAGCATGATACTCCTCATACTCGAGTCCCAATATGTGTCTCAGGTCTAAGGATACAAATATACCACCTTTTTCTCAAGATTTACTTATGACACTGATCCATGAAGCGATCTTAAGAGCGGGTCATGTCCAATGTTTGTTCCCTAACAAACATTAGTGAATTTGGCTGCAAACCCTTTTGCCTACTTTCATCACGAATGAAAGTCAACCAACTTATTCACATTAGTCTTAATTCATAACTATTCCCATAGTTATAACCGACTATGGACATTTTAGAATAAAGAATTATTCATGGATTTAAACATGCTAATAAAGAACACAATATATATTAATGAAGTGATCATATCCCATATATCATTCAGATAAAATAGATATTGTCATAATGTTCCAAAATATCCAAATACTAAATTACAATTCAAATCAAATCCCTTGCTAAGCGAAGACCTATTGCCCTAGTATGAGACTCATGCTTAGTCGAGGCAAGAGGTTTCGTAAAAGGATCTGCAAGATTCTGATCTGTATGAACTTTGCGAATACACACATCTCCTCTATCCACTATATCCCGTATGTAGTGGAAACGCCTGAGGATGTGTTTGGTGCTGTGATGTGATCTAGGTTCTTTTGCCTGGGCAATAGCACCTTCATTATCACAAAATATTTCTATGGGGTCTTGAATGCTTGTTACTACCCCAAGGTCAGCAATGAACTTCTTCATCCATGCAGCTTCTTGTCAAGCCTCAGAAGCAGCAATGTATTCAGATTCTGTAGTGGATTGTGCAACTACACTTTGCTTAGAACTTTTCCAAGCAACCGCGCCTCCATTCATAACGAAGACATAGCCCGATTGTGATCGAGAATCATCTCGATCCGTTTGGAAACTAGCATCTGTGTAACACTTTACACAAAGATCTTCTTCCAAACCCCCATAGATCAAGAACATGTCTTTGGTTCTTCTCAAGTATTTTAAAATGTTCTTGACTGCCATCCATTTGCCATATCTCATAGTCATAATATGCAGCTATGGCAATAAGTATTCTAATAGATTTAATCATGGCTACCGGAGAGAAAGTTTCATCATAGTCAATACCATGAGTTTGAGTGAAACCTTTCGCCACTAGCCTTGCCTTAAATGTGTGTACGTTTCCATCCATGTCTGTCTTCTTCTTGAAGACCCACTTGCTCCCTACATTCTTACTATTGGGAGGAAGATCAACCAAGTCCCATACTTGATTTTCATACATGGATTGCATCTCAGTGTTCATGGCATCAAGCCATTTATCGGATTCCGGATCCGATATAGCATCTTGGTAGTTAGTAGGCTCAGAAGAGTCTACCAAGAAAATCTCATTATTGGAAACGAGAAATCCGTATCTCTCGGGTTCTTGACGAGGTCTACCAGATCTACGAACACTTTGTGTTTCAGTAGGTTCTTGAACAACCAATTGTTCAGGTTCAACAACCGTTTGTTGAGTTCTAGTGCCAACCTGACTTGTATTTTGTGGTTCTTGAATTTCTTCAAGGTCTACATTGCTCCCACTTGCCTCTTTCGAAAGAAACTCCTTTTCTAAGAAAGTGGCATGCCTAGAAACAAACACTTTGTTCTCAGCTGGGTTGTAGAAATAATATCCTAATGAATCTTTAGGATATCCCACAAAATTACATTTGATAGATCTAGGATCGAGTTTGCTTAAAGCTTCTTGTCGTACATGAGCCTCACAACCCCAGACTTTCAAGTAAGATAAGTTTGGAACCTTTCCATACCACATCTCATATGTTGTCTTATCTACCTTCTTGGTTGGAACCATATTCAATATGTGCGCAGCAGTTAATAAAGCATAACTCCAAAAGGACGAGGGTAGAGTACTTCGGCTCATCATAGACCGAACCATATCTAGTAGAGTTCGGTTCCTCCTTTCAGATACACCATTTTGTTGTGGTGTTCTAGGAGGAGTAAGTTGTGAGATAATCCCACAATTACTAAGATGATCCATAAACTCTTGGCTTAAGTACTCACCACCTCGATCGGAACGAAGGGCCTTGATTGTTTTGTTGAGTTGATTTTGTACTTCGTTTTAAAACAGCTTGAACATCTCAAATGTTTCATGTTTATGTTTCATCAAATAAACATAACCAAATCTACTATAATCATCTGTGAATGTAACGAAGTATCTATCACCATCCCTAGACATTGATCTAAAAGGACCGCATACATCCGTATGTATGATTCCTAATAGATCTTTGGCTCTTTCACTTGAACCGGAGAAAGGAGCCTTAGTCATCTTCCCATATAAACATGATTCGCAAACTTCAAATGAGCTAGAATCGTTTGATTTTAAAATTCCATCCTTTTGAAGTTTTGCAATGCGTTTCTTGTTTATATGACCAAGTCGACAATGTCATAGGTATGTTTGACTTAAGTCATGCTTAGGTCGTTTGGTGCTAGTGGTATATATAGAATTATCATCAAGAGATCTTTTAAGATTAACTTCATATATTCCATTAAGAGGCCGAGCCTCAAAATACAAAATATCGTTTTTGAAAGCACGAATGCCATCATCAACGAAACCAAATGTGAATCCAGATTCTCTTAACCGAGCTACTGAAATAATATTCCTAGTTAAACTAGGTACATAACAACAATTGTTTAATATTAAGTACAGGCCATTTGGTAATAATAATTCAAAAGTTCCAAGGGCTTCAACAGCAACATTTGCTCCATTGCCCACGTGGAGATCCAAATCGCCTGGCTTCAGCAGCTTACTTTTTCTCAACCCCTGCACATTGTTACAAATGTGAGTTCCACAACCGGTATCAAATACCCAGGAATTAATGGAAAAAGTATACATTTCAATCATATATATACCTGAAGTGCTAGCCTCGCCAGCCTTCTTCTTTTTCAACTCTGCAAGGTAGGTTGGACAATTGCGCCTCCAATGTCCTACCACCCCGCATTCAAAGCACGGGTCATTCTTGGGAACCTTTCCCGCCGTCTTGGGTGTAGGAGCCTTGGCAACTTGCTTGCCTTTGTCCTTTCCCTTTGCCTTTGCTTTGCCCTTCCCTTTTGAGTTGTTTTTCTTTTTCTTCTTGATTCTCCCTTCTTGAATCATCAAGACTTGAGGTGTTTTGCTTGGAATCTTACTCTCAGCAGTTTTAAGCATCCCATGCAACTCTGAGATAGATTTCTCCCAATTGTTCATGTTATAATTCATGACAAATTGATCATAGGCTTTGGTCAACGAGTTAAGGATCATATCCTGTGCAAACTCGTTGGTTATGGGAGATCCAAGCCTAGCAAGCTGGTCAATGTATCCTTTCATCTTTAGCACATAGTCGCTAACGGATTGACCTTCCTCCATCTTGCATGCATGGAAGGCTCGAGTGACCTCAAAGCGTTCTTGCTTCGCTTGCTTTTGGAACATTTCCTTAAGATGGCTAAGCATCTCATATGCTCCATGCTCCTCAAGGTTCTTTTGAAGATCCGGAGACATGGTAGCAAGCATGAGGCATGAAATTTCGACCGAGTCGTCGGAATGCTTCACCTAAGCATCCCTAACGGCTTTGGCCGCAGTCAATGGAGGTTCCTCAGGGACGGGATCCTCAAGTACGTACAATTTCTTTTCGTGCTTAAGAACGATTCTCAAGTTACGATGCCAGTCTAAGAAATTTGTACCATTGAGTTTTTCTTTCTCTAAGATTGAACGAAGAGATAAGTTGTTAACGGGCGTAGTTGAGTTAGGGGCCATCTACAAAATTTAACAAAGTTCTATTTAGTATTTCGATATTTAATCCTTTAATAATTAATACCCTTTAGAATTATAAAATTCTTTAATTTTTAAAGGCTAGGATCCAAGTTGAACTTAACCTTGAATGTTTGGCTAATGCTCTCTCCATCAAGTTAAAACAACAAGGTAGGTAACGTTTACCAATTACATCTCGTATGTAATTCCATATCTTTATGGGATCCTAGACAACGATTGTCAATTTTGACATGTTTGATCCCATCTATGCCTCGGGCTTCCTTACGTTTGGCTAATGCTCTCTCCGTAATAAGATTCCGATTAAGTCGTCCTATTTCAAGACGGTGAATTTCCGGCCCAAGACGTTCATGGAATTCGCGGAAAAACACCTCGGTTGTTACAAAAACAATCCACGCGTTTGGCTAATGCTCTCTCCACGTGAGTGTCGTTGCAACAAGCGAGTGTCTTAAAATGGGATGGCATAGACTTACGTTTTGAAAAAGGGCTTTTACCGTTTTGTATATTTATTAAATAAAACAAAACGTCGTGTGACTAGTATTGCATGCATACAATAATAAGTCCACGTTTTGATAAAATCATATTTTATATATATATTGGTCTTGAGTATTCTTAAAATCCATATTTTACGAACTCTCAACGCGTTCAATTTTAAACTAGTATTAATATCCTATATTAACGTGTGTAGTTTCGAGCGCGCAAATACGACCAATTTTAGCTTGTAATAAAACCATTTTATTATTAAGCTTGAATGGAGTTTGGTTGAGTTTTAAAATCTCTATTTTATAAAACTCATATATATATATATATAAAGATATATATATTGACATAATGAATTTCAATCTTTACAAAACTCCTTTTATATAAAATTCATTTTACATCTTATGTTATGTCAACTTAAAATACCAAACTCCCATTGTGTGATTTATATTATGTAAAAATATTATCAAGCATGCAAAAAATCCTATTTTCAACCATGCATAATAATATAAACATAAACACACACAAATAACATGTATAAGTGCATAACCAAGCCATTTATCCTAAGTGGTATTTTTGTGAGCCATACAAAAATACCAAGTCATAACTAAGGACCAAATATTCCTCTTGTGATGAACTTGAAGCTCCCACTTGCCAAAACAACTCCTTGTAGTGCAAATGACTCCAAGCCTTCATGGTTGACTTCACCACACTTGAAAACTCCAACTTGGTCATTTCTTCATCTTGTTACATTTTTATAAAAGTAAACTAGTCTAAACTATTCTACTACTCACAAAATACAACAAGATGAAACAAAACTAAAATTATTATTACATACCAAATGAAAAAATAATTTTACAACCAAATCGAATTTTTAACACATCACAAAAGGTCTATGGCTTGTTATGCACAACATACACTCAAACAAACATATATATCAACACTTGATATTTAGGCAACTTTTACAACCAAACATGCATGTGGTTTGGTTGTTTCCCAAAATAAATATATAAACATATATAAGTTGCCAACAAGAAAATCCATAACTTTTCTAACAAAAGAAAAGTTGTCCATTTTCTTAAACAATACATACTCAAAAAGTTTCTTAAAACTATACATAAGTGGCTCTGATACCACTGTTGGGGTTTGTTCGGTTTTTTCAAAATATATTTTAGCAACGGAAGCATGAACAACAATTTTAAACCTTTTAAAACTCCCCACCAATGATCCATATGCAAGCCTTAAGAAACAAAACAACCATAGGGTGTTTAGAACTACAACCTTTGTAGCGTGAGTAAACCGTTGATGAAGTGGTTGATCTATGAGAAGCCAAGAGAAGACTTCCTCCAAGGTATCCACAAATCAATGAGTCCAACACCTTTGAGATGCTAGTCTCTCCAACCCTTGAAATTCAAGCAAGCAAGCAACAACCTCTTGTTCTTCTTCTTGAACTTACTATGTATGTATATGAGTATGTATTCTAGCACCACACTTTGCTCACTTGAAGAACACCAATACTACAAAGTAAGGATGTTTTCAAGTATGAAAACACTTAGAACTTTTCTAAGAGCACAAGGAAAGGTGGTAGCATGTAATTGTTAGAACACAAAGGAGACATCCATGCATATAAGAACCAAGAAGCAACAAGACAAGGGGAGGCCCCCTCTAGGCCTTGCTACGGCCGAAACCAAGGGGAGGGGACCCCTCCCTTTGCCTTGCTTCTTTACTTGTTCTCCCATGCTTGTCCTTGTTGAGTTATGTTTCAAGAAACCTCAAAAAGGGGGCCCTTTTGTGACTATTGTGACAATTTCTAGTTTATTCTTATAAATACATAGAATAATACACTAGATGTGTCATACATATTATAAAATACATCTACATGTATTTTATATACATACTTGATTGTTACTAGTAACTCTTTACTTGTAACAAAGATATACATACATTTATATAATTGTTACTAGTAACAATTTACTTGTAACAAATATACATTTATACATATATATATATACATATATAAAATCATATGTTTATATTTATGTATTTCATATGCATTATCTTGTATCAATATACAAGAGTGATATTATTATGTTACATAAATAATAATATGCAACAATGCATATATACACTTATATATATAATGAGTTGGAAACATATTTAAATCATATTCAAATATGTAATTGGTGTCCATTGATTGTAAATGTGTGACCCTATGGGTTTATTTATTATTAGTAATATCGTATTAATTTGTGTCTTGTGCACATAGAACCAACACTTTGATGCATCTCGGTCTAGTTCTTATTGTTTTCTTTCGGGTAAGTTGCAAGCACTTTCATTTTTTTGGATCAAGCATATGATCATGGCTCATTTTATTAGTTCATGGCTAGATTGGTGTAATAGCCCTATGGGTTAGTTTGTTTTTTGTTCTGGTTGGATATCCTTTTAATGTATTTTCTAACTCCTCGTTACTTTTGTAAGTTTGTTTTTTTTGTTTTGGTTGGATAGCATTTCATTGTATTTTAGAGCAACAACATTAACCAACAAAGTCGGACCATCCAAGTCGGATGCCAAACAAGTCGGACTTCAAGTCGCATGGGGCCAAAGACAGCCAAGTGAAAGTTGGACCACGGAAATGTCGGACCCTCCAAAGGTCAGATCACTTTTGAAGTGGCACCATTCCAAAAGTTTGAACGGGGCAATAGTATTAACCAAGACAAATGAGGCCCAAATGTCGGATAAGTAACAAAGTCGGACCCCCAAATGTCAAATACATTAATGGATGAGGCCCAAATGCCAAATACATCAAAACCCATATCTCAAGTTTCTTCATATTTTTTCATATCTCCATTAGTGGAGTTTCAAGCTTCTAACATAAAACTCAACATTTACATAACAAATACTAACAAGAATCATGGTAGAAACATAAACCAATCTTAATTTTGCAAGATTTCGCCACAAAATTAGAACTTCAAGATTCAAGTTTGGTTTCTCTATTTTCTTTCTTCAAAACTCACATACACATACATACAAATGAAGACTAATCTTCATAGTGAAGTTTTATCAAATATGAGGCGGTCATGCATTTGGATAACACAAACAGATAATGCACTACACTATTTACTAACATGCAGTTAATCAATTAAGCAATCAATCTCAATTAATTAACATGTAACGAGGTATTATTTACAATTCTAGTTCAAAAACGAATTCATCTAAATCATAAACGCATGTTCAAGAGTGATAACATGCATGATTGACTCGACTAGGCTTGGTTAAACCTCTTCCCACACCATCCTCTCTAATAAGAGATAACAAAAGTAGATGTAATCTATAACTTTTCTTTTCTTATGTTACGGTGGTAAATGCTATTTCAAGGGTGATGGGATATTGTTTTATCTTATTTACAAGTCAACTAATTTATTTAAAGGAAGTAGTTTGGAAGTAATTAATAATCAGTTTTAGATAATTTACTTTATAATTTTTTAATATAAATAAAAGACTAATTTTGATAATATTGATTAGATATTCTTAATTATTTATTTTGATAAAATTAAATTTCAATCGTTAACTTAAGTTGGAAATTTAATTTGTTTTTGACTTTTAAAGTCAAAGTTCTTTAATTCGAATCAAAGTTATTATAATAATTTAATATATGTTTTTCTTAAACATTAAAATATCGTATTTTTTCACTTTAATTTATAAATATCATATTTATATTTTATAACATTTTAAAATATCATATTTAATCAACTTAGTTTTATTATTTAAAAATATTTTATAATTATTTTTAACTATTTTTAACTATAACCAATAACTAATTGACCTTATTGCTTATAATTATAATGATAATGATCGATAACTTATACAATAAATACAATCACGTCTCTTCAAATCATGAAACCACATTTTTGCCATCATATCTGCTCCCCTCGTATCGATACTTCCACTGCTTGACGTTGACAATGTCCGTTGTCATTTTTTTAAAATTCTCAATGCTTCGTGCTTTATAATTATTTAATATGTTTTTATTAATGTTTAACATTTATTATTTTTTAAGCAAACTGATGTATCATTTTTTTTTGAACAGCAAACACACGCACCCGCTACTTCTAAATCTACTTCATTGTCCATAACGGGACTTGAACCCACAATCTCTTGGAAGGGGGCAACACTCCATAACACCACATATTGTTGGGCTACAAGCCTTTTAAGCAAACTTATGTATCATATGGACATTTAATTAATAAGAAATAAAATCAATAAAAAACCTAGTCTTAACGTACCATGTAACATAAAGAACAAATCTGGACTTTTAGATTAACTAAATCAAAGTCTAAGATCTCTTGATGGTATTTTTGTAATTTATAAGATCAAATTATATATCTAATGGTAGTATATGAAATCTAGTTTTAAAACCCATTTTTCACCTTCCACGTTTAAAGATCACCATAATTTCATTTTATATTTTTTAACAATTAAATAAAACATTACCGCCCAAAGTTTAAATTTGTCATAACTAATTAAGTTTTAAATTTTAAGCCAAAAAATTATACCAATCTACTAGTTTTTTAATCCTCTTTAAATTATGCAAATCAGATGAAGATAATAACAAAAATGCAACCTAGATAAAGTTCAATACGTATTTTAAGTTGAAGATTTCATCTTATATGTGTTACATCAAACGAAAATGCAACCCAGATGAAAATGATAACGAAAATGCAGGTACATCTTTATCATATATGCTTGCATTTTCGGTTATCATCTTCACCCGAGTTGTATTTTGGTTATCATCTTCATTTGCATTGCATTTTGGTTATCATCTTCATCCACATTCTTTTTAAAATGCTTATTTTAAAATGTAGTAGTGCATTTTTTTATTCATATTGGTTGCATTTTTCGTTATTTTCATCGGTTGCATTTTGGTTATCTTCATCAGTTGCATTTTGGGTATCATCTTCATTTGAGTTGCATTTTGGTTATCACCTTCATCTGGTTATCATCTTCATCCACAATTGCATGTGTTAGATTTTATATTTTCATTTTCGTAATTGCACTTTCAAAATAAAAGATTAGAAATATAGGAAGAGTAGTCTTAATTTAAAAAGGATTAAAAAACTATTAGGTTGATATAATTTTTTAACTTATATTCTTAAAACTTAATTAGTTATGACAAATTAAAAATCTAAGGGGTAATGTGTTTTTAAATGTTCAAGAGCTTTTGGGAAGGTGGTGATGCGCGTGAGTTACTAATGTTAAATTTCGATTCTATTTTACCGTTTTAAATTATTAGTTGGGATTTGTTCTTTAGATTTTATGTTTAAGAATGATTTTATATATAGTAGAATATTCAATATAGTCTATACTTAATTCATAGTCCTAAAAGACTAATTTTAGCCTTTGAATCAATGACATCAATGGTCCAGATTGTATTTTAAAAATTTGAACGGAATGACATTTTTCGTAATTCATATGTGATGCTTTTACAAATCACATGTGATTGTATACTGAATTACCAATGATTGAATATTAAAATTTTAGAGCAAATTACACGAAAATACAACAAACTATGCCAATATTGTCATTGTATGCAACTAATTTTATTTTGTATCTAAAAATACACACAACTTACAAATTTAGTTCATTGTATGCAACTTACCTATTACAATAGGTAACTTATCGGTAACCTAACAAAAAATAAAAGAACTTTGGTACCTAAAAATACAAACAATTTTCAAATTTTGTTCTTGTATACAATCGGCAACCGGTAACCTGGTAATCAGGTCACCGATTACATACAATGAATCAAAATTGTAAGTTGTTTACATTTTTAGGTACAAAATAAAGTTGGTTGCATACAATAACAATGTTAACATAGTTTATTATATTTTCACGTATTTTATTTAAAATTTTAAAACTATATTTTTATATACTTTATTTAATACAACTCTATATATATATATAATCTAAATCTAATTAATTAATCATATATAATCAATAGATACGTATATCCATCTTAAAAAAGTGATTTAACAACACCATCAATGAAAGAAAACGATATTATGGAAGACTTGATCATTTGACTTGGATGAACAACAAAAACCTCAAAAATCCCAATTTTGGTTTACCCCAAAAAAGACGATTCCAAATTAAGCGACGGTAGAGTGAGACTCAGTGTATCAATCTAAAATTCAATCAACAAATCACAATCAGATGTTGCTTCGTCAATTTTCCAGACTTTCCCAAGATGTTCTAAAGGTATAATGAATGATCTACGTCTATTCTTTGATTTACTTGTGTTTTCTTATCGTTTAATTCGAATTACGACAGTTTTAGATCTGTGGTTTTTAGAATCCAGGGGGTTACTGATTCGATCTTGTTAATCCCGCTTGCATTCTCCTATCCTCTTTGTTTATCAAGCTAACTATTTCGATTTTTCATTTTTACGGGAATTTGTTGCAGTGTTGCACAAATTAACTTCTGACAGTATGTTTTTTTGGTCTTGGTGAAGTTAATCAATCTACGGTGTTCTGATTTTTTCTGTTTAGTGGGTGCTAATTTTGATAATACTCATTTTGATGGGTGGAAGTGACTCAAGTGAGCTTGATTCAAATGAGTTGCGGAAGTTGATAGTTTTTAATTTTTTATGTATGTTGTTTTTTAGTATAAAGATCAATAGAATGCAAGCATTTGAAGGCTGCTGCAAATATCTTGTGTGAAACTATGTGTCTATGTGATACTATATTTACACTTGACCTTTCATATTTTATTTGCCCCTAGACTTCATTCTATCATAATCTTGAGGAATTGATCAAGGTATGCGATTAATTAAATTCATTTGTATTGGGGCTCAACTTTAATGTTATATTGAAGTTAAATCACCATCTGTTCAAGTAAAGGAACCCTGAATTGTTTTGCTTTCAAGATGAAAGGTTAAGGATGACGATATGACTAGAGATGGCATGACAAAAGTATGGAGCTCAGTTACTTTAGATTAAGAAACATCAGTAAATTTTTAATTTTTTTGCTTTCAAGAATTATTCAATACAGTTTATGCTTATCTGTAAACTGCATAGTTGGCAACATGGTTATTTATTGCAGACCCGTTCTACTTTCATCTTGTAGGTTCGAGAATGAGTTATCCTCATACGAACTCCACTCAACTTTCATGGTATTCTGAAGTCAAGATTTGTCACCATTAAATTTGACTTCTGAGAGAAGTCTAAATACGTATTTCTACAATGGAACCATCAAAATCAGACAACCATATTCAATACAATCCAGTTCAGTCCGAGAGTATCGATTCAATACCTTCATCTCAAAGCTTCCAAAATGCAAACCCTAGACCTTCTTCAGTTAAACCGGTGTTAAATTATTCCATCCGTACAGGTGAAGAGTTTGCTCTAGAATTCATGCGAGATCGGGTGAACTCTAAGATGCCAGCCGCTGTCCAATATCCTGCAGGCGATCCTAGTCATACACCTGGCTACCTAGAACTAAAGGCCATTTTAGGCATCAGTCATACCGGATCCGAAAGTGGGTCGGACATATCCATGGTCAATATGGTAGAAAGAGGTTCGAATCATCTTGAGAATAATTACCAAACATCATCATTGTTTAACAATACACGTGCAGGTATTCATGGTGCATCCGATAATTCACCAAAGATTAAAGTCCTCTGTAGTTTTGGTGGTAAAATATTACCACGCCCAAGTGATGGAAAGCTTAGATATGTTGGAGGGAATACACGAATTATCCGCATAAGAAAAGATATTTATTGGCAAGAATTACGCCAAAAAGTAATAGAAATATATATTGAAACTTATGCAATTAAATATCAGCTTCCCGGGGAGGATCTTGATGCGTTAGTTTCCGTCTCTTGTGACGAGGATTTACAGAATATGATGGAGGAATGTAATGTGTTAGGCATAGGTGAAGGATCACAAAAGCTTAGATTATTTCTATTCTCTTTAAATGACTTAGATGATGCCAATTTCAATCATGCTAATTCTGGTGGTGATAATGAATTTCAATTTGTGGTTGCTATAAACGGGATGGATGTGGGTTCAAGACAAAACTCAGTTATGCATGGTTTGATGGGATCTTCAGCTAATAATCTAAGTGAGCTTGATGGACAAAATATCGAGAGGAACATCATTGGTAGAGCTTCAACTGACTTTATTGGAAGCAATGCATCACCTTTGACTGACCTCAACAGCTCACTATCAATGCCAGTATCTTCTAATGCTTATGCAACCCATAACCAGATGGTCCAGATGCATCACGGTGAACCCAATCTTAATATGCAACAGCATGTAGTTTCTGAAACTTCTGTTCCATTGAATACAGATGGGCTCATGGTCATGCAAACTCGACAGCCACAAAAGGACGAAAAACTGAAGGGTGATAGTTCTATGAAGCAAGAAATTAAACAAGCTACTATTAGATCCCCGAGAGATGACATGGCAACAGGTGTCCTAGCTGGTGAGGGAAAGCTTCCTCCAAAACCTAAAATGAATGAGGAGAGACACCAGGAACAGATGCATGCAAAAGTTGCTACATCTAATGACAATGATTCATTTGCTACTAGCAGTGCCATGGGTCCTGATAACTCAGGGTCTGATCTTATTGATCTGAGTTACCTTGAGCCTCCTTCACGAGTTTATCATTCTGAGAGAATTCCACGGGGACCGGTGGAGAAGAACAGGTTGACCAAGTCAGATGATTCACTTGGCTCTCAATTGCTTGCTACCCATTTACAATCTGAAGTAGACCCACAGGATTTTGTCTCAGAATCGGCTGGAAGTATGCATACTGAAGATCTACCCTCTCAAATCACCACCCATGCAGGATCAGTCAACAATGAAAAGTCAAAAGAGACGCCACAGGTCAACAACGATCAGGTTTCGGATGTCGGTAATGTACCAGATGCCACCATGTTAAATGAGAAGAAAGTTAAGTTTGAGAAACCAGCAGAAACTGGATCACAGATGATGATGAACCATGGTTATCCTGTACCTAACAATCAGGTGACTACTGGTGGTTCCGCTAGTGGTGATCAATCTTCTACCCCTATTGTTTCCCGGCCACAGCAAGGAGACATTCTTATTGACATCAATGACCGGTTTCCAAATGATTTCCTCTCTGATGTATTTACAAGAGCCATGGCTGATGTTTCACCTGGTATAGGTGTCCTGCCACAAGATGGAGCAGGAATGAGCATGAACATTGCAAATCATGAGCCTAAACATTGGTCTTTTTTCCAAAAATTAGCACAGAATGAATTTCAGCAGAAAGATGTTTCTCTTATTGACCAGGATCATCTTGTGTTTTTATCTGGACTTCCAAATGCTCAAGAAGAAACCCCGGCCGTATATAATGTTTCAAAGTTTCCAGATGACGTGGTTTCCCAAAATACTTTCATTGAAGACGAGGAAAAAGAAATTCCTGGTTCAGAATCCACATCGATGCAAGCACATTACAATCCATCGCATATGAAAAGCAGTGAGGGCATGCAGTTTGATGATTTATCAGATAACTTGAGAATGCCAGACTCAGAGTATGAGGTACTTTTTTTAATCATTGCTACTTTGCTAGTAGATGTAGTAAGATGGCCGGGTTGAGTAATGGGTCAAAGCGTGCCATTCTTAGTATGGGTTGGGTTGAACCTAAAATCTCTTTTGTCACTTTTTGATATTTAAAAAATAATAATTAAATATAAATAGAAGAACAATTTAATTTTTTGGATAAGATGATTTAGGAGGACGTATACATTGAAAGTACACTTCAGGCAACTTTCAACCTGTTTAACCAGTTTCATTTTTAGCTACTAAAAATTCTGTTTCACCCATTAGAGATTGTAAGTAAACCAAATCAACCCATGCACAAGTAAATGGGCGAAAAATGCCACCTTTAATTGCTATCATGGATTGAATTTGATTGCTCAATTTGAACTTCAGGCAACTTTCAACCTGTTTAACCGGTTCCTTTTTAGCTACAAAAAATTCCTTTTGACCCATTAGAGATTGAAAGTAATTTGAATCAATCAGTACATAAGTAAATGGGCCGAAAATGCCACCTTTAATTGCTATCATGGATAAAATTGTTTTTCTGAATTAGGATGAACCTTCATTGATCGATTTGATGCATGTAGGTTGAGACAAGGAATGATGGGCTACCTTCTATTGATCTTTCTTTGGGAGATCTTGATATCAGTTCCTTACAGGTATAACAATATTATCAAGCTTTTAGTATAAAATCCTAGAAGTCTATAACGAGCTTGCAAAAGTCTTAAGTTGTTCAAAGGAAATCAGGTTTTAAAATTAAAAAGTTTATGAACTATTAGTGAAGTTTTATGTGGTTCTTGCTGCAGATCATAAGAAACGAAGATCTTGAAGAATTAAGGGAACTTGGTTCTGGTACTTTTGGTACTGTGTACCATGGTAAATGGAGGGGAACAGATGTTGCAATTAAGCGCATCAAGAAAAGCTGCTTTGCAGGCCGATCATCTGAGCAAGAAAGATTAGTAAGCATCATTTACATCTCGTTCACAACACAACATCATTTAATCTATTTGATTTCTTACATGTTAAACACCCAAACACAACTGATTATCTGATTATTACAACTTAAAACAACAAAAAGCACGTCCGAACTCCATCTTCTAAATGTCATTTTATACAACCATTTATTGAATTCTAATTATTCAAAATGACATAGTGACTTTCAAAACACACATCTGAATACACCCTAACAGAGCAGGTGGATGGCGGTTTTAAAGGAAGTTGGGTATAGCAGCTATGTTTAATCATTTTAGTTTACAAGCCCATTATTTTCATCTTTTTCATTCCTAGTTATACTTTCAGGAAAGTTACCGTGACATCTTTTTTTCCCTATAATCAAATGCTCCAAATTTTCATCTTATAATTATTTATTTTCATCTTATTCTAGACCTTTGAGTTCTGGCGTGAAGCTGTTATTCTTTCAAAGCTTCATCATCCAAATGTAATGGCATTTTATGGTGTAGTACAAGATGGGCCAGATGGGACATTAGCTACTGTCACAGAGTTCATGGTTGATGGCTCGCTAAGGCATGTCTTACTTCGCAAAGATAGGTAATATTTCCATGTGTAACTTATACACACAAACCTTATTCTTCTACAATACTGATACCAAATATTACAATTGCTTCTTTTAATTCTGTCACAAATATATGATTTTAGGCATCTTGATCACCGCAAGAGGCTTATAATCGCAATGGATGCAGCCTTTGGAATGGAGTATTTGCACTCAAAAAACATTGTGCATTTTGATCTGAAATGTGACAATCTTCTTGTGAACATGAAGGATTCTTCACGCCCTATTTGCAAGGTTATCACGTGAAATACTATGCCTTGGTTCTTAGTGGATGCATTATTAGGGGCAATGTCACTGAATAGCATCCACCAAGTTTCACTAATATTCCACCTAGGTCACGTCCTTTGTTTTAAGTATTTACAGAATTAAGAATTTCACAACATTAGAACACCAATTGGGACTTGAGTGACTAATATTCCACCTAGGTCACTTAAGTTTTTTGTTTTGTGTATATGTTTAGTCACTCAAGTCCCAATTGGTGTTCTAATGTTGTGAAATTCTTAATTCTGTAAATTCTTAAAACAAAGGACCATAATACCCTAATAAATTTCATTTTTTGTGATATTCAAGTTTTTATATTGTTGAGTGACATTTTAACTTTATGGTTATGCAGGTGGGTGACTTTGGATTGTCAAAAATCAAGCGGAACACTTTGGTTTCAGGTGGAGTTAGGGGAACCCTGCCATGGATGGCTCCTGAGCTACTGAATGGTGGCAGCAATAAAGTTTCTGAGAAGGTAATAATGTCCCTTTACACCTTCATTAAAAGACACCTAATTCTCGTGTTTTCACCATTGTCTGCTTGTTTCATTTTGCAATGTGACAGGTTGATGTCTTCTCCTTTGGGATCGTGTTATGGGAGATTCTTACTCGTGAGGAGCCTTATGCAAATATGCACTATGGTGCAATCATAGGTGGGCATTGTGTGATTTCTTGTAGTTCCTTTAGCCTTTTGAGCTTTAGTTCTTTATTTGTCTGACTTTAGATAATATCTAAAGGTGGCAATTTCAGCCCATTCACTTATGAATGGGATTTGGGTTGTCTTTTCATCTACAATGGATTAAATATCTTGATCTAAAATGGATCAAACAAAAGAATTTAGTTAAAAGTCAAACATGTCAAAGTCGCCTAAATTTTTTTATTACATACAACCTCGTAACTCATGTTACTCAAAGAGTTAGATTATTGTAACAATATTATTTTCTAATCATACGTACTGCCTAAATTTTGTTGGAAACTGATGGAGGAATGTTGTGTGTCAGCCCAACCTAGTTTTTTTTTTTGGGGTGGGTGGGTGGGGGGGGGGGGCTACACATTCTTGCCACCTCTAAAATCAATGAAGAAGAATTGCATTGCATAAAATGGTACGTTTGTGAAAGTATGTTGCTATTACATGCCATTATCCATTACGAAAACTATATAATTAAAGCACTATCTAATTTCTTGAATAAATTGATTTAGGAAGTTGGGTGCATTAAGAATACATATTGGGCTGACTTTCAACCCATTTGACCCATTTCACCTGTTAGTGAGAAACCATAATTCGTAAAAGTTGTAAATTGTACTATGTATACATTTTTACTTACAGGAGTGAAAAATGCTTAATTGCTGATTTATATTTTCTTCTGCAGGAGGCATTGTAAATAACACACTTAGACCTACAATTCCTAGTGATTGTGATCCTGAATGGAGAAGGCTGATGGAGCAGTGTTGGGCCCCTGATCCTGCAGTCCGGCCATCCTTCACTGAAATAACTAATCAATTACGTGTAATGTCTGCAGCCTACCAAAGTAAAGCCCATCCTCACAAACCATCTTAGATTATCTGTTTCTCTTATATACAAAACATGGTATATTTTATCATGCTTAAATCCAAACTATTATTATTACTATTGTTATTGTATTTGTTTTCAAATTGAAAAAGATATCCGAGTATTTGATAACATACATGACAAGTGGACAAACTTATCTGCAAGGGTAAGAGAAATGTAAAATTATTATACTCAGCTTGTCTGAATCCATAAATTTTTTTATATTTATTACTACTATATAGAAGTAAGTTCTATTTGAGTCTTCTTGTGGATTCATATTTGTAAACACTCTCACTTTCATCTATCCTATAATCTCATACTTTCCGTAGCCTAGCTCTCAAATATGTGCCCTTAGCAATAAATACATTTGTGTGTTAAAATCATCTGAAATGCTATTACTTCTCCTTAACAAAGATGTAGCACCCTACATAATAACTCATGCTAAGACCTTCACATAAACAATAATATTGTAGAACTTTAATGGAAATACAACAAATTTGGTGTAATTACAAGATCCTAACTAATGCTTGTATAGCATAGGGACCGTCCGTTAGATTAAGATTCCCCTGCTGTTATTAGGTAATAAATTAATCTTTAGTACGTAGAAATAAATTAATCTTTAGTACGTAGAAATGTAGAGTAATTTGTGCCTTAAAAAAAAGAAAAGGATGTGCCCGGACTAGGTGGATGGTGGAGAGCTTGGTTGCCAAGCGGAGGCAAGCAGTATCGGTCTCCCTTTCCAACCAAGCAACACATACCCTTTCTGATCATTCCCCACTGTATATCCATCACCACTCCTTAAACTCTTCATCATGGTTGCTTGGCGGTCCTTCATTCCAACGACCACCTGAAACCCCGCCCTCCCTAATTGCCGCCGCCATTGATCCGCCCTCTCATGCCTCTCCACCCTCTCATTACCCTCATACGCCACTATGTTCTTAATCTCCTCTGCAAAGTGGTTTCTCTCTATCTTCATCCTTTCAATACTGTTTCTTCCCATACTAGCCTCCAATGAATCAAATATAGCCGAGTAATAATGTAACGATTCTAGAAATCGCCCCAAAAAGAATGGCCCGTTGTGGTTTGCATCTTGTTCCACCACAGTTAGCAGTGTGGGTCCTAACTTCTTGATTGACTGGAGTATCGTTTTTAATGACCCTCTACTTTCCTTAACATATGTATGCAAGTGGAGTATGCTGTTTACAAACAAAGATTCCCCTTGTTGCAATCTTAAATTTTCTTTTGTCAACATTTCCGGGGTGGCCGGTCCAGAAATCAGGCAGAACCCTAATTCAATCCCGAAAGAATTAGCTTCAGCCACCACACCCTCCATGTTGGATTCCAACTCCACCATGTCTCCCCGATTTCCTAAAATTCCAGTGATCCGGATGAATTTTGGCGAGACTTGTTGACCCATGGTTGAAGCTAGGGCTCTTATTAGGGACGGCCACTGCAATGTGTGTTCCATTCCCAAATCAATAATATGCAAACGTTCCTTCCCATGAGCTGCTTGAAGTATGGCCTCGTTTGCAGCCATGAATCCGAATTCTATGTATGGTGTAGTGTGGTGAAGTAGGTGAAAAGCTTCAATTCTCTCTTCCCTTGTGACCTCCGTGGGAAGGATCACTTCCTCCCAAACAGTAAATTTTGCATTATGCAAAAGGGATAATCTTGATTTCAACCCCATGGCAAAACAATATGATACCCGTTGTAAAGAATCACCCAAAGGGTTGGCTGAGTACCAAATCTGGGAAAGAATTGATTCGGCTAACTGAGTGTCCCTGCAACCCACTGCTTCTGCACATGCTAACAGCAAGTGCACCAATTGAAGCCCATCATCAACACCATTCACCTTCATTTGATCCTCCTCTTGGATCATCATAGGAACATATGTGTTGTCATCAGGCTTCAAGAAAGTATTAGGATCAAGATCAAGCTCAAGATCCACATCATGGTAGAAGGGGTCAATCAGGTGGTTTTCCTCAGGTGAAGATAAGGAGTCTCCACTGGTGTTATCATAGTAATGATCAATGTTAAAGCAGGTATCAACAAATTGGTCTTCCATAGAATCTACAGATATCATAGAAGGATAAACATGCTCATCAAAGTGCTGCAGCATCTCCCATGATGAATGGTCATCTGATAGGTACTGGTGTTGCTCATCACGGGCTGCCTGTGAGAACCTGCGAATTGGTAGGTCTTCATGAATGTTGTTGTTAGAGAACCCGAACCCAAAATGGTTAATCGGGTCCATAAAGATTGTTCTTAATTGCGTATGTTTGTGAAGTAATGGAACTTAAAGCTTGAATTCAAGACTTTTGAGAGATTTAATTAGAGCTTTCGAATTTAATGCAATGAGAGAGAAAATATGGAGAGGGAGGGAAGGAGTTAAGGTTTAAATTGACAGAATCAGCAGGTTGGTATCTTAAATATTGTCAACACCCCCCCCCCCCCCCCCCCCCACCCCCCACCCACCCCACATACATGGTAAGCTACCTAAGGTTAATACTTAGTAACTTTTTGTAGCTAGAAATGGTCAAATCTAGTGTGACCATGCACTAAGAGTTCCTTCTTTATGCGGAAAATGATTGCTTTAATGTTAATTGTCATGTTACATGTGTTTGTTTGTTCTATTGGTAGAAACCCTCGTGTATCTTTTCATTTTAGATTATTTGAGATTTTCATTTTTGCGGGTTTCATTTATTTGTCAAGTAGCACCTGCAACACGAAGAATGATCGATAATGGTTTAACAAAAACCGTATAAATTTTCGAGGAAATGATCCGTGCTAATTATGAGTATTTATGTCATTTTCGTGTTAACTTATTTAAATAATCTTTGAGTGTAAAAATACTTATCATTTCTCTTAAAATTTTTGGGAATCTATATGAGTTTGAGATAATTAGTTTTTTGAAAGAGATGTGTGATTGTAATAAAGTCGTATCATTGGGTGAGTCGGCCAACAAGCAATGAGACATTATTAGGTGGCCTATACTCTCTCTAGGGCAAATAAACAAATAAATTCATAGATATAAATAAATAATATTAATAAACCTTTTCGGCTAGTAAGTTGTTGGTTTTGATACTTTCTTTTTTTAGTTTAATTATCATTACCTTATTAAAAAAATATATTTTTTGATATTTTTTTAATAAACATCTCAAGATAGACTACTGGTAAAGGCCAGTAAGTTGGTGGTTTTGATACTTTCTTTTTTTAAATTTAATTATTGTTATCTTGTTAAAAAAATATATATTTTTTAATAAACATTTCATGATAGACTAGTGGTAAATGATTTGGCTTTCAAAGAGTTACATATGGTTTCTTGATTAACTTTTAAACAGGCTTTACAAATATGAGATTCCCATTTAAAAAGTGTTATTTGTTGTTAAGGGGTGATCTCCCCAATGCAGATTAGCATTGTCCAATACAAATAAGCTTTCTATATTTTTGTGTTTGTACTTTTCCTCATTGTTTTACTGATTAAACAATTACAAATAATTTTAAAAAAGTGAATAAATAAACCCTAATAAGTGTGCTAAACAGCAGCCAATGGTTCTATGCCCACTCCCCCCAGTTGTGCCCTAGTTTCCAGCACCACCAGCTGGCAACACCAACAAAGTGTGTTGGATTAATCGCATATAAATTCTCTTTACCAAAAATAAGGTTATCTATTAAAAGGAAATCATGTGTATTTTCATCCCAGGAACAAGTAAATTCAT
This sequence comes from Dittrichia graveolens, assembly GCA_038502395.1. NCBI lineage: Eukaryota > Viridiplantae > Streptophyta > Magnoliopsida > Asterales > Asteraceae > Dittrichia > Dittrichia graveolens. The sequence continues at coordinate 78,719,562 of JARJIL010000005.1, read as the reverse complement.
CAATAATTCTTCTTATTATTATTATTATTTTGTGATTATTCAATTCCAGTAGAATTAAAGGCAGCAGCTTTCATTAAAAGAGGCTCCAAGAAGAAACATTTGCTAACAAAACTTTTTAATTTTTACAAACTATGTTCGTAATTTGTCGAACCAGTTTGCTATACCGTTTGGCACACAAGTCTTTATCTTGCTAGTTAAATTAACTCGAACATTTCGAGAGCCAATATGTCTTTCTTCTCATTCCTTCGTAGTTTGTTTGGTGACGAAAAAAGGTACAATTTTTTTGAAGCTTAACAATCAACCATTGATCAAGAAAATGATATCCACTAAACATGTCCATAAATTTCAGTTTTATAAAGTGGTTGATGTTTATAGTATTGAATTGTGGAAGTCAGAACTAGCATCAATACAGAAGTCAATACAAAAATGGAAATTTCCACTTACTCTACCCACCTAGTTTGTTGCAGGGTTGCAGCAAACATCCCACAATAGTAAATTGTACATTACACTCATAAATTTGGTACAACCAACCTGACTACAGAATTTGCAACTCATTTCCAGCACTTTAACTTATATATCAACCGAAAAAAAAAATGTTTGAATCATTGATCGGTTTGCAGGCGTAAACCAGAATAAATGGCTTTTCTGAGCAGAGGATGAACACTTTCTGTTAGTACTTCCTCCTCTAACTTGTCCATGTGAATCCATATCTGTTCAAAACAACGAAACTTTCATTACTTGGGCCATGTTCAGAATTTGCTTATTGAAACCGCTTATACATTGTGTTTCGATACAATAAGTTCTTTTGAGAGTTTTCGGGGTTGCTTATCCAAAGTGCTTTATCTTACTTACTGGTGGTGTTTTAAATAAGCAGCTTGAGGTTGCTTGTTCTAAGCCGCTTATTTCAAAAGACAATAAACAAATAGAGTCTAGATAAGCAATCCCAAACACCCGCATAGAAACACAGCTGAAACGCTTTTTAGTATTAAGATCTATTTAAAATATTTAGTTTTTGAATATAGAGTCATTTTTGTGCGAGAGAAGTATCCATAACGGCTCTAAAGTCTAAATCATTTTGACACATTGTACTTGCCCAATTTTATCATTTGCATTTTTGAAAAAAAATGAACAGGAAAAACCCTATATATTTCTTGTCTTATTCAAAAAGATTTCAGGTATTCAAGTATGATGGGTTCTCTAAGAATATAGTCTGAAAAAAATATAAAGCACGTATAATGGTTTTAGTACCACAACCTGACAACCACCACCAAGATGGCCTAGCGGTAAGGCATCCTGATGTCCTCAAAGAGGTCTCAGATTCAAACCTCCCTAGGTAAAACATCTTGGGGGTGGCCAGGGAAGGGTCCGGAAACGGTCACGGGGATACCCCGGTTAGGCTGCGTACATCTGAGTAAAGGACTCGCCCTCCCTGGATAACTTGAATAGGGAAAACCTCTCCGTTTACCGTTTAATGGTTTTAGTACCACCATGAAAAAATTTAAAGTAGGGAATTAAGTGATAAAATTGTGTACAATCCTTTGTTAATCACAAAAAGGTGATCCTAAATTTTAGCAAGTTTGCTAAACAAAACTATGAGATATAAAGAGAATAAAAATGGAACAAACCTCAGAAGCATATTGCCTTGAAAAAGCCTTGACATAACCCAAAGTTGTCAAACACCATTGTTCTTTCTCTCCAACGGTATATCCGGCATTTCTACATGATTATAGTAGTTACACAAAACTATTAACAAGAAATTGACTTGACAGGTTGCAAAACATAAGTGGAAGCGCATACTAGTGATGTACCTCTTGGAACTCCCATTTTCTTTATCCATCTCCATTGCAGATGTGTCTTCTTCATCAACAGCCATTGCCTCTGACGGTCTTTCCAACGTTTTATCTCCAAATGTCTCATAGAGACGTTCCATCAGAACATTGGAGAAGTTTTTGTACAAAGATACGAACACAGCCTAAACATAGTTCATTTGTGATTAATAATAATATACATTAACTGGTAGTCAAAGGTGGCAATGTCAACCATTCAATTAACAATTGGTTAATTTGGGTTAGGTTTTATACGTAAAAGGTGAAACTTTATAATGCCACTAATAAGTAATAATAATAAAAATAAAAATATGGCATACAAGGAAACGAGTCAATGGTTTGAACAAGTCGAAAGTTGTTGAACATGTGGTTATATTCATAAATCTCCTACATCATTATCATAATTAAACTGGAGTATTAGTAAAATAAATTGTCTGCAATCACGTTTCACATAAATTATTTAAAAAGAAGAGTTAGAACATTTTAAACTAGGAGTGTTTCAGATTAATACAACATGCCCTGCCCAAAAATCGCCTGTTTAACATAGCCCACTCATTTTGCCACCTCTGCTTGGATCTAAGATGGCATTTTAAACTCCTTATATCATAAAAAGCATAATGACTAACATCTTCAATTGGTAAACTTGTTGGGACTGTGTTCCACTACAGTCAAAGCATGTAATGAGATAGGTGCTGAAGAATACTAATGTTTGAAGGAGTCAATTAATTACTTGTTATCAAATTGCAGTGTCTTAGCTCATAAAACAATTCTTAACTAACGTCCAAATTACATAAACACAATGGTAATATGTAGTAAGTACCTCATTTTCTTCAAGGGCTCGTGCAAAAAGAGCCTCTTTTGACTCTAAAGACTCGCGAGTAGATACCTCGTCCTCCTTAGTCTTTGCAGCATTTGATTTCAGACGTTTCATCCTAGCAGGATTTTCGCCAACAACAGGCTCACCATCCACAAGCATAAGCTTCATTTCAGCAGCATCCAGCTCAGCTTTAGCCTTGGCTGCATTTTGTTCGGCTGTTACAACACTCCTTTTTAAATGAGATATCTCTTTCCTTAAATCGGAAATACGATTGTAGGTCTTATTAAGTGTGTTTCTGAGAATCTGTTCAACCAATAAACAAACATAATGCTAAGCAACAAAGAAGAGAGTATTTTCTTAAAAACAAAACGATCAATAACGCTATTAGACTACCTCCCACAAACGATCAGTGGTATGAAACAGGTCAACATTTGATGGAGAAAAGACCCATTTCACAATAGCCAAATTAGAGATAAGCCGATAACCCATCATTCTATCAATTGTTATGGCTGTTGTTTGGGCACTATTCTTCCAAAATGAACTGACTTCTGCTATAAGCATAATTTGTGCTTCTTCATTTGGACATACTTTGGCAATAACTTGCCCGTATCTCTCCAACACGGTAATCAAATGAGTGAAGCTTTTTGATCCAATTTCCAAAAGGGTCTGAACAACTACTCTGAGGGCAACATCAACTCCATTGACTGGGATCACACTTTCTACCAGCCACGTATTAACATCACGTGCTGTTTTTCTTCCTTTTACCATACCATTAAGTTCTGTTGAAAGTGCATATTCAGTTTTATCCCCATCTTCTGAAGTGTACATGAAGTCAGGACCACCTTTTGGAGGAAGCAACTCCTCTAAGGCTGGAGTATTTTCAATGCTCTGCACCAAAAAAAGGGTCAAGAAAAAAGATTGAAAACCGTACCCCTATTGAACGGGTCAATTAAGGCCATGTTTAATCACTAAAAGTTCGGAAAATAAAAAAATATAATTTAGAAGAAACCATCTCAAACGGGTTGAAAGTCGCCCAAAGGATATTTTTTAATGTATAAAACCTCCTGAATCATTTTAATTCAAATACATTATTATTATTGAAAATAAATATAACCTTTGTAATCCGATATTACCCATTGATTATCTATGAAAAGGTAGATAGCCTTGTAACAAAAAGGTGTTCCCATGGCCTCAAAAGATTAATGGATACTAGTAAACCAATAAGAGATTTTTATCTTATAGATTTACCTGCTTCACTTTATCCAAGTATGACAAACGAACTTCTCTATCCAGAACCTCCTGGACAAAAACACGTTGTGGGGCCCATTTTGGAAGCTCCAAGACATAAGCCCATTCTTCCCATGGCCAGATGAATTGGAAGTTTGATCTGCAATAATATCATGTAAGTAGAAAAAAATCCAAAAAGGGCAAATAAGGCCATCCTGTAAGCATAAAATCAATGAACTGACACAATTTACAAATCATAAATCAGCCATACGTACGCACGCAAGTGCACACACATAGATAGGTATACACACAGAGATGCTTTAATTATGAAAATAAACTTACAAATGGTGTGAAAACCAAAGGATGAGGCGTGTCCGACACTCCATATCTAATTCGCTTATTCTATCAAAAAGGGCCCGGACAGCCCCAGCTACAACTGCAGGGAAGGCACCTGGAAGGGACTACCAGAATATTGTGGTTAATAATAAAAGTTGAAGAAATTCATCAGAGTAAGAAAAGCATTTCAAGGTTCCAGTAACACCCCAAGATGAAAGAAAACAACTAGAATAATAGCTTTTATACCTTACAAAGGTCTATTATGACAAGCGTGTAATATATGGGCTTGAATGGTGGCTGAGGCAATAAAAGAAGCTGACAAGAAAAAGTTGATTGTTATTCAAGAACAATAAACATCAAAACTTTTCAATAAGAAGTTTTTTACCTGAGAAAAAATTGTCTCGGCCATGAGATATTCATATCGGAAAGGGACTGGTAGGCCAACCATACATGCAGCACATTCCTTTCGACTAGCTTTGCACAAACCAACATATATAAGAATAAGCCAATGCAAAAAATACCTTTTAACAACAACAAAAAATTAAAAAGAAGTTACAAACCATCCGTTTAAATAAAAGAGCACATCCAATAAATATTCTTCCACAACAAAGCGGTCTATTGGTTGTAGATCCTGCACCAAAAGAAAGGTTACAAATAGAATCAACACAGAATAGCAAGGATCAATATTCAGGTCACGAGCCATGAAGAAGTTAACTCACCATAACATAAGTACCAAATACATATATATAGTTCTAGAAACCATTATCTTGTTGAAGTATAAGAATCTAGAATTAGTTTCAAGTACCTCGGTTTTGCTAGCAGAAAATATGTTGAGCCTTCGTATTCTCTGAGGATATTTCAATTCTGCCTCATGCTTTTGTCTACCAAAACTGATTCCAGAAAGTTCACCAGGGGCATTCGGTTGCTCCGGACAACTGATGGGTCCAAAATCATGAGACTTACCAGCTACTAGTTGTGCTTCATATAGAAGATGTGGTCTTGGAACTGAAAGCAGACAATTAACAAATGTTAAAAAGAAAGGTTTGTGGAAAAATGAATGTCAACCATTTGGAAATCATTTGATGCAATTGTAATGGAAAATTGGAAAGCAGCAAAAAAACTCAATTTAAGTTGTAAATACCACTCTCAAGTTTCCAGCTGTTCTTGGAGAGATCTTGGATTCGACTCCACAAGTCTTCCACAAAATCCTAAGCATACAACACAACTAAAGCATGAGTAGAACACCAAAATAGTTACGAAGTAACAACATATACAATGGAAAAACGTCATGTAAGTAAATATAAAAATAAAATACACAGCTTCAATGCTATTTGCACTTTGTTTTAGCAAATATGGAAGAACTAAACAGCTAACAAGAAAAAAAGGATACCTGTTCAACATGAATTTTGTCGATTTTATTGATATCCTCAAACACAGACAGACCAACATCAGAAACATGTCTTCTGATACTTAAATAGGCTTCTATTCCGACCATAACTCTCTCAACTTCTTCCGGAATTTGCTGCAAATATCAAGTATTGTGCCATCATACTCAGTGAGACAGTGACCAAAAGAATTTGCATTTGCTATTAATTAATAATATCCAGAAAAGAGATGCCTTCTTGCAAAATAAGAAGAAAAGTTCAAGTAAAATCTTACATTTAAAAAAGATAAATCAGCCAATATCTATCCATATTCCTAGTTTGAAAATCAACAATCAGACTACTCATTGCACTATATCAATCAGCTGCAGCTGAGTAAATTTAAAAGCTTTAAAAACAAAACAGCCCTTTCTACTGTCCTTACTCACTTACCCAAAGTAGCTGCGTATCATAAAAAAAGTATTCAATCAACCAGGTTTTGCCACAAATGCTGCCCCCTCACATATCGGATACTCATCTCTGCCCTACTTTACTACTTGTAAGGAAAAAAACATGCTAGAACCCACCCTACATACAGGATGTCAAGCTCACAATCCCAGATGTTATTCATTCAAACTTCTTCCAACGTAACCACATGCTTGCTTTTAATTAGTAAATAAGATTGCATATCCAGCAAACCCTACAGCAACAAAACCACATCATCTTATCACTATTTCCCGAAGAGTTGATACCACGAGTCCACGACACAAATTCCCCTTTGCCAATTCCTAACAAGTTTCCTTTTAGAAGCAAACTTATGACCATGGACCTGCTTTTACAGAGGTTGGCGGGAACCAATGGTAAGCAATTGTGTAACTGAAAGAACTCAGGGAATAAAGAAACCAAGATTCCCCCCTTACAATTTAATACAGAAAACTTTACCACCACTAAATGATGCAATCCCACATACACCCAGGTCTGTGGAAGGAAAAGAGGATGTTCAAGAGTGAGTGAGAAAGATGTCCTTAGCTGAAATAACTACTTAGCTTGTGCAGCTTCTAAGATACACTAATCTGGATCTTACTCTCTCACTGTGTGCGTGTGTGTGTGCGCGTTTTGTCATTCAGTCCCAAAGGTTATTCTGTTCCTAACCTTTCAAGCTGATTAATCTTCAAAGCCGCTAGAATCACGCTAAATTATGTAATATGCATCACTTAACAATGAAAGCATAATGCAGAATTCTTTAGAAAGTCCCCGGTCTTCTATACAATCATAAATTAGAAATTACAGTCTACAAAAGCATGTAATAGTGTAAAGTTCAAGATAAAGGATCAATGTGATGGGAAGACAATTAATGTTTGTTAGAATTAATATAGTTAATATGTATTTTATTAGATTACATTCCTGATGGGCCTTATGGGCCTTAGCTGGGCTAGGGTTTCCCTTTCCCTTGTGTATATATATCCTTGTTCCCTTTCCTTTCAAATGTAAGAAACACATCGGTAAACACATTAATATATAAGCTTCTTCCAGCCTTTGTATATCTCCTCTGATTACATGGTATCAGAGTTGAAGGTACAAGTCTGAACAGCTCAATATTCAAGATCTAGATCTGTTGCTTCAATCGGACCTCAAATTGTCTTCGTACGACTCCTCCTCCTACGCAATCGTAGTCAGTGATTTCCGCGACCAAAACCCAACCGACCCGACCACCATCCGCCGCTCCACGCGCCGCCACGCGCCGCCATCTGCCGCTGCCCTCCGCTCCACGCGCCGGTGCGTGAGGACTCCTCCGGCCACCGTTGACGCCGGTATTTTCACCGGTCTGCTCGGTTTTGTCCCCTCGATCTGTTTCTGGTAAGTTTCATCTGTTCTAGTAAGTTTCATCGTTGGGTGCTGTAGAAAGTTTTGAGATCTAGTTTCTGTATCTGATCTGTGGTGTTAGTGTTTACTTGGCTGCTTAAATCTTGGTGTCAAATGGCTAAATCTGATGAGAAATCTGATGAAAAGTATTCTAGTGTTCGTACACTAGATTTTATTCCAACAAATAGTAGAGTTACTGACAACAAACTTAATGGTACCAACTACTTTGAATGGATTAGAACTGTTCGTCTGTATGTTCGTAGCATGGGAATGGCTTCTCATCTGGAATCTGACTCCTAGTCAGGATGATCGTGACCTTTGGTTACAACAAGATGCTTGTTTGTTCTTGCAAATTATTAACTCTATTGAGCCCTCTGTTTCAACTCTTGTTAGTCACTGTGAGTACGTGAAAGAGTTAATAGACTATCTTGACTTTTTGTATTCTGGACAAAGCAACATTTCACGAATTTATACTGTTTGCAAGAATTTTCATCGTGGGGAACAACAAGACCGGTCTCTTACTGCTTATGTTATGGAATTTAAGAAGGTATATGAAGAACTAAACTCTCTTCTCCCATTGAGCACTGATGTAAAAGTTATGCAGGCTCAAAGGGAACAAATAGTTGTTATTAGCTTTCTGTCTGGTCTACGACCAGAATTCGAATCCATCAGATCTCAGTTCTTGAATGAATCGGCAATACCTTCTCTTCAAGAGACATTTGCTCGTGTTCTTAGAAATGAGAGCTTTCGGTCCACCCAACCTTCTGATCATAATACTGCCTTGGTGAGTAGAGGTGGATACCGTGGTGGCTCTCGTGGAGGATCTCGTGGAGGTTATAAGGGAAGTTCTAGAGGCGGTCACAACGATCGAGCATCTGACTCACGTGAGCTTAACTCCGATTATGGTAATGTTGAGTGTTACTACTGCCATGAGATGGGTCATACGAAGTTCAATTGCAAGAAGCGGCTGGCTAGAAATCAGAGGCTCTCATCTGCTTCGTCATCTGCACACGCTGTAGCTACATCAGATAACACAACTGTGAAACCTAATGAGGAGCATGCTCATACACAGGGCTTCGAGAATCCCACTACATCTACTGATATGTTTGCCGAGACAGGTAACTTTGAAAAATGCTTTGTATCATCCTCCTCCTCCAAATGGGTCATTGATTCAGGTGCTTCAGATCATATGACTGGTAACTCTAAACTCCTTTCTAATTTCGATAAACATACCTCGTCATCTCAAGTCATAGTAGCTGATGGTTCTGTTTCCAAAGTAAGTGGTTCTGGCAGAGTAAAATTGTCCCCGTCAGTCTCGTTACCCTCAGTCCTAAACTTACCAAATTTTTCATTTAACTTGCTATCTGTAAGCAAAATCACTCGTACTCTGAACTGTAGTGTCTCATTCTTTCCTGATCATTGTGTATTTCAGGATTTGCAGACGAAGAAAATTATTGGTAAAGGACGGGAATCGGATGGCCTATATATATTTGAACAACGTACACCATATTCCTTGGCGAGTTCCAGTTCATCGTCTCCTTTTGAAGTCCATTATCGACTAGGTCATCCTTCCCTACAGAGTCTCAAGAAGTTGTGTCCTGAATTTTCTCATCTACTGTCTTTACAATATGAGTCATGTCAGTTTGCCAAACATCAGCGTGTTCATTTAAGTCCTAGGGTCAATAAGCGGGCTGCGTCCCCATTTGAATTAGTTCATTCTGATGTTTGGGGTCCATGTCCTGTTACATCTAAGACTGGGTTTCGATATTTTGTTACGTTTGTTGATGATTACTCTCGAACTACTTGGTTGTATTTTATGAAAACTCGTTCAGAAATGTTTGATCATTTGTGTTCCTTTCATTCTGAAATTAAAACTCAGTTCCAGACATCCATTAAAATCTTACGAAGTGACAATGCAAAGGAATATTTGTCCCAATCAATTCAGTCATATCTGCTTCAACATGGTATTCTCCATGAGTCCTCATGTGTTGATACTCCAGCACAAAATGGAGTAGCTGAACGAAAGAATCGTCATCTCCTTGAAGTGGCTCGAGCAATTCTATTTCAAATGTCTGTTCCTAAGCCCTTCTGGGCTGATGCTGTAGCTACAGCCTGTTTCCTCATCAATAGAATGCCCTCTGTTGTCATGAATGGAGAAGCCCCGCTCTCTGTTCTGTTTCCTACAAAGCCATTGTTTCCCATCGAGCCAAAGATCTTCGGTAGTACGTGCTTTGTTCGTGATACGCGTCCAAGTATAACCAAACTTGATCCCAAGTCCTTGAAATGTGTGTTACAGGTGCTTCTCTCCTACACTTAACCGGTATATTGTCTCTCGTGATGTTACCTTCCATGAAAACGTACCATTCTACCCTGTATCCCTCTTGGATTCTCAAAGGGACAAAGTTGATGAGTTGTTACTATATACAATACCTGTTTCTGAGTCTTCTGCTCCATTCCCACCTTCCTCATCCAGTTCTGAGTCTTTTGCCCCATCCGCATCATCTCCAGAAGCAACTAAACCACCCGTTGTTCATGTATATCATAGACGCCAACGATCTCCTTCTGAACCATTACCATCTGAGTCTGCAGATCCGCCTTCTCCTAAGAGTGACACACTTGAAGATTCTGTAACTGAAGATCCTGATCATGATATCCCCATTGCCGTTCGCAAAGGTAAACGTTCCTGTACGTATCCTATTGCTTCTTTTGTTTCCTATGATAAACTCTCCATGTCCTCTCGCTCTTTGGTTTCTACTCTTGAATCTATACCTATTCTAACTACAGTTGGTGAAGCTTTGACTCATCCTGGATGGCGGGATGCTATGGTTGATGAGCTCAATGCTCTTGATCATAATGATACATGGGATTTGGTAAAGTTACCTGCTGGTAAAAGAGCAATTGGTTGTAAGTGGGTATTTACTGTGAAAGTTAATCCTGATGGCTCCGTGGCTTGGTTGAAAGCTCGTTTGGTTGCAAAGGGGTATGCTCAAACTTATGGAGTCGATTACTCTGAAACCTTTTCTCCAGTTGCAAAGTTGTCATCGATCCGGCTTTTTATCTCTCTAGCGGCCAATTATGATTGGCCTCTTCATCAATTGGATGTGAAAAATGCTTTCTTACATAGAGATTTGCTAGAGGAAGTTTACATGGAGCAACCCCCTGGGTTCGTTGCTCAAGGGGAGTATGGGAAGGTTTGTAAACTACGGAAGTCTCTATATGGCCTAAAGCAATCTCCTCGTGCCTGGTTTGGACGATTTAGTTCTATAGTGACTAAGTTCGGCTTACAAAGGAGCTCATATGACCACTCGGTGTTCTTTGCTTCGTCCAACTCTGGATGTATTCTGTTAGTGGTTTATGTTGATGATATTGTGGTCACTGGCAGTGATGAGGATGGAATCAAGAGACTAAAAGACTTTCTTGCGTCTCAATTTCAGACTAAGGACCTTGGTCCACTGAAATATTTCTTGGGAATTGAAGTTTCTCAGACTCACAAAGGAATTTGTCTGTCTCAGCGTAAATATTGTCTAGACATTTTGAATGATTCTGGTATGATCGATACGAAGCCCTGTGAAGCTCCTATGGTCCCGAATGTGAAGCTGAAGGCTGATGACGGGGAACCTCTTGAGAACCCAGAGAAGTATAGACGAATTGTAGGAAGGCTAAATTATCTGACAATCACACGCCCTGATATTGCCTTTCCAGTAAGTGTGGTAAGTCAATTTATGTCATCACCAAAGACCGCACATTGGGATGCTGTCTGTCATATTTTGAAATACCTAAAGGGAGCTCCTGGTTATGGCATCAAATATCAAAACTATGGTCATCACATCGTAGAAGGATTTACTGATGCTGACTATGGTGGAGACCCTACCAGCAGACGATCAACAACAGGCTATTGTGTCTTTGTGGGGGGAATCTGGTGTCCTGGAGAAGCAAGAAACAAAATGTTGTCTCAAGATCAAGTGTTGAATCTGAATATCGTGCGATGGCCCAAACCACCTGTGAATTGATATGGTTACGTAACCTTCTGAGTGAGATTGGATTTAACCAGTCAAAGCCAATGAATCTATGGTGTGACAACGAGGCAGCAATTCACATTGCAAATAATCCGGTATTCCATGAAAGAACTAAACATATTGAAGTAGATTGTCATTTCACTCGGGAAAAGCTAGAGGATGGATCTATTTCAACTTCCCACATCAGAACCGGCAATCAATTAGCAGATGTCTTCACTAAAGCCCTACCCGGAAACCGAATCACTCACATGTGTAACAAGCTGGGCATGATTAATATATATGCTCCAGCTTGAGGGGGAGTGTTAGAATTAATATTGTTAATATGTATTTTATTAGATTACATTCCTGATGGGCCTTATGGGCCTTAGCTGGGCTAAGGTTTCCCTTTCCCTTGTGTATATATATCCTTGTTCCCTTTCCTTTCAAATGTAAGAAACACATCAGTAAACACATTAATATATAAGTTTCTTCCAGCCTTTGTATATCTCCTCTGATTACAATGTTTAAACAGTTGCTTAAACGACCCTAAGTGACCATTTCCTGAACACTAATTTCCCAACCAATTATGTGGTTTGGGCAACCCTAAGGCAAGAGCATCACTTGATCTTCCATTGAGTCATATAATATCCTACCATATCAAGTTTTACATTCTCAAAAGCTTGTTTAACCAAATTTGAAATTTCAGTGCCAATGATTGTATGCTTTCCATTAAACATGGGGTCCATGTGTTTCTTGCACGTAATCACCTTGCTTTAAGAAATTAGTGGAACATTTTGTCCACCAAAGTCAATTTATACCTTTATGTAAGGATAACAAAACACAAACATGAGGAACAACCAATAAAGTTTTCTAAAGTCAAATGACATATACCGAGAAGATTAAAGAAAAATCTTGAAAGAAAAACATTTCAAAGAATGTACCTCGCCAAGTTCAGATCCACCCCAAGGAAGGCAGGAAAGAATACAGATGATGTAGAAATCTGCACGAGCTTGCCATGAAGGGTTTCCTTTCTCATCATCCACTATGGTTGCAGCACAAGATAATAACGTTTCAAAAACCACGACAAGTGAGCTTGGTTGGATGACTTTGCTACACATCTACATGACGTAAACTCACATGTCAGCAAATGAGAGAGATGTAATTATAAGGTGAATTTGCACCAGTTGCTTTACTAATATGCAGATAGAATATACATGTATAAATCAGACTAGAGAGTGCACAAATGTAAACAAGCAAAATTTTTGTTTTTACTTCTATATGTAAGAAACGGAACAAGGCTAGTAAAACTCATTCAAAAATCACAATAAGAAAATACATTAATTTAGTTCTTATACTGTTATCATTTGCCTCTTATCCTGGTTTTAACAATATTCTGTATATTGTTCTGAAGATAAAAACATAGCATACCAGAACAGTTAGAAACCGCAACGATACACGGATCCTGTTGCAATCTCCAGAGTCGATTGCTTCCTGCAAATCAGCAAGAAGAATTATCACTACAAACCCAGAAAAGAAAAGGCACAAAATCTTCAAAAGAGATTCCAAATGACAATATACTGCATAAAAACTTGTAAGCTTAAATTTTAAATGACGGGTAAAAAAATTAACAATGTGTGAAAAGACTAGAAAACAAAAATGCACAAGAAACTGTGAAATGCACAAGGAACTGTGAAATGCACAAATTCAGAAAGATCCATTGCTTACTTACCTGCAAAGACTTTTGAGTACTCTCTAATATTTTCTTGACAAAATCCTCATTTTCCAAATTCAATAGCCCAATCTAAACACCAAAAACGCAAAACAAGACAATAAATCTTACACAAAGACATCAAGAATTTATCTTCAAGAAAGTAAAAAGAAAAAAGACAGTAAGCAGAACGTACCACCGTCCCATACAGAGGAATCTTGTGAGGCAATTGCTCAGAACATTGGAGAAGAAACTGTGAACACAAGGATAATTAAGCAACTCAATAAGTTTCATGCACATGATTTGGTACAAGCACCAAAATAAGAATTAAAAAAAATAGTAAATCACATTCAAGATTTCGTCTTCGGAATGCTCTAGTTCCCGCCGAACAGCACCAAAGCAGGCATCCTGCAATAAAGAACGAAATTAGGGTTACCCTCATTAAGGGGCTTATCGTAAAAGGAGGAAAAGAAAGAGGGAAAAAACGACTAGGGTTTTATGAATTGAAGCGGGAATATAGAGAGAAAACTAACAATGTGGTCTTTGTAATCGATTACTCCACCGTATTCAGGGGACTTCTCGCCGATTCTCAAAATCAGGCTCCTCCAACTACTCATATCGGAAGACCGACAACAGACGATAGCTTCACACGAACGAATACACAGAGCTCAAGAACACTTCTCTTCGGGAAGATATATGTATGAGAGTGTGTGTGAATGATGAGATGAGGGTAGCTGCTCCCAAGGGTTTTTGGTTTTGCAGGCTGATTATGCTTACAAGCCCTACTACAAGTTACTCCTGCATGTACGTCAACTATGCCGGGGGTTCGCGACTTAACTGATTTCAAAGTAGGGTTAAAATTATTTTATGAAATTCGATTATGTATTTTAATTTTAATTTAACGTAACTCTTATATTTTGTTTTTAAATAATTTTAGTACGCTTATCCAGCCGTGCTTGTTTAGGTTTTTTTTAAGTTTGAGCTTCAGCTTGACTCGTTTAGAGCTTGTGATATTGAGTTTGTGCTTGGCTTGTTTAAGATTTATGAAGTTCAGGCTCAGCTCGTTTAAGATAGGCTCGTTTGGGATCAGAAATTATTATATTATATTTCATTAAAATGAAATATATATAAATATTAAAAATTAAACATATAAAATATAAATTATATTATATATTGAGCTCATTTAGACTCGCAAGCCTAAATGAACCCACTCTTTAAAGCTCGAGTTCTGCTCGTTTATTTAATGAGCTTTAATCTAAGTTCGAGCTCGTTAAGACTCGGCTCGTTTCAAGCTTTTAACGAATCCGAATTCGGATAGCTCGCGAGTAGCTCGGCTCATTTACATCCCTAAATTTTAGGTTATATTTGATAATTGTTTTCATCGCGAGTACTTCGGCTCGTTTTCAAGCTTTTCACCCATCAAAACGTTCAATTTAAAAAAATCGAAATTAAAGACTTCTCTTACGTCACATATTGCTTCAATCCCTTAAGGAGGTTAATATAACTAATTCACCAGATTTTCCGAATTTTTAGATTAATATATTAGTTTGTTCAAATTAACACGGGGCATATCTACGTGAAAAAAAGAGGAGGAAAATTTCTTTTGCTAAATCATTAATATTCAAAGAATCATTGTCGATCAGATTGCACCGTTTCTTTATTGTTTTTTATGTAAATAAGTTTTATTTATATTTCATGAAAACGATTCACATATGCTAATGTAATATATTGTTTTTTTATTATAGTCATTAGTTATGGAGAATAAACAATCTACTTCATCTGTTCCAAAGCGACTTTTATTGGGACAACATTCAACAAAAGAAAGAAAGGGTGATTCATTCTACACATGATAACTCTGTTCATAACGGTTCAATAACGATTAAAATGATAGAAGAAGTTCACGGATTTCTTTAAATGATATATCTAACGGTGCGTTTAATTTCAAATTAGAAAGTTGTTCAATATTTACATAAAGTTCAGTAGATTTATATTCATTTTATATGTTTTATGATGATTCAGTCATTATTTTTAAGTCACTAATCGTTTTAACCTTCGGAGGATTTTCAATACCTATAAATCAAAGTTAATGAAATTTTTAAGTAAAATTAAAAATATAAATGACAATAAACTAATGAACTTGAACTTACTGTCATGATCAACCTTGTTTCTCGAACCTGCCGACTATAATTGTTTTTTAATCAGAATTGCTTTAATATATTTTTATTTAAAATCATCGATGGATTAACGCCTCTCTAATGCAAGTCTCCGGCTAAGGAATAGGTAAACGGAAAAAATGACGAATATGATTTGAAATTATATATACTAAGATTATTAACTGAGTTAGTTTTCAATCACTGTTCTTTGAGTTATTGTTCAATTAATAGATAAGAAAACCATACGCAATGGGTTAGATTAAGAAGACGAGCTACAAAGGAAAACCTTCCATATTCATCTTTCAATGTTTATATTTATTTTGTACAATATTTATTCACGTCAATTATATATCACAGTATTTGTGGAGAATACAAGCGATGCTCGCAAGGTTCAAAATTTCAATACCAACTCTTATGGTATTATACAGAAAGGGGATCAACTTTTACAACATTATATAAGAATCAACTACGTCAACTCAGGTTATTTTCTATTTATAGTTTATTTACCTTATTTTTTGATAATTTAATTGGTTTGTATTATAACACTGTGTAAATAAAATCTATATTTTCCTTAAACTGATAATTCACATTCCCCATCATCTCCTTCAAAAGGATCTCCTAATCCAACTGCTTTACAAAGTCCTTCCGAATTAGTTATTGGAACACCTAGTGTTCGTGCATGTGATAGTTCTATAAGAGGTAAAAAAATTGTTTGACCATTTCTTTAATTTATACACATGTTAATTAGATTCATCTATTCTGTAATGTTTACTTATTTCTTACGAGATTTTATATTCTTATCTATGCTTTTTAATTAATTTTACTATACATGGTAGTACTTTTCAAAACTATATAAATTTAAAATTGACTTATATCATCTTTCGTGATAACACACGGGTCGCTTAGCTAGTTACTGTTACAATTAGAAGTACTAAGGCTAAGTATTTATTTGTTATATTTTAAAAATAATTTATTTGCACAAGAGCTATATGATATCACAACCAATGTCATATGACACACAAGGTTTACACCTGTGAGTGCTACAATTTGAGTTGTGTTAGCAACCAAAGTGAAAGAAGATATTATTTTGTAGGGTTTTTACATAATAAAAGGATGGTAAATTAAATGATTTCAATTTATTAGTTATTTATCCACAAATATTAATTATGTATATTTATTTTAGATTATATATATTAAATTAAATAATTTATAAATTAACTATTGAAATTCTTGGTTTTGTTTATATAAATAGCCGGAAATTTAAGGAAATAATTAAATTCATTTTTTAAATAATCTGGATAAATGCTTTTTATCTTAATTATTTAAATAGTAAACTTATTTCTTAAGTTAAAAAGTTTGGGTATATATGAAAATTCATAGTTGTTTCCTAACTCAAATAGGTTTCTTAAACCTATAAATAAAGAGTTTAGGCTAAAGGTTTCAGTTGTTACAAATATATAAAAAGAAACCTGTAAACTCTACCTTCTCTCCCCTATGTCTTGCGTCGACCTCAGTAGGGCAAAAACCAAGTTTCAGTTTTTGCAATTTTTCGACCAAGGTTATATCATCCAAGTGTTCGAGTGGTTGTACTTTCCGGATAGTAGGAGACTTGTTTGAAATATTACGACTGGACTACTTTGAGCAATCCATGTAACTTTTTCTAACATCCTTTTAGGTTATTTGTGTTATTGAGGTATTGTACTGTTATTTGGTCTAATAGAATTTTATTAAAGTTGGCTTTTGCTTCCGCTGAATTTATGTGATTATAAAGTTTTAAACTTTATTGTTGTTTTGATAAATTATACTTACTTGATTATGTTTAATTGGTTAATTTGTCTCCTAAAACCTAACAAGATTGCCCAATATTGCTTTTATTATAGTTATTCGCCCTCCTACAAATAAAAGATGCAGTAAGGTTGCCCGGTATTTTTTTAATCACCTCCTCCCAACCTTTCAACTTCCTCATGTTCGAACCCATGACAAATCAAGATAAATGAGTGGAAGTCTCCTAACGAGCAGTTGACGCTCTTTGCAACTCTTTCCACGTTTTTCTCTCCTATACTCCAATACAAAAAATGCAACTCTACTGAAGTTTCACTTTAAGGCCTGAGGAGTGATGAAACCACTCAAGAAGCTTGATTAAATTCTTTAGGTTTGACACAGACCACTCACCAAAGAAGAGGCATCATCAGCATGATAAAGCAAGGATAGATTAAATCCTTCTTTTGTCGGATGAACACCTTAAAAAGAACCCAACTCACAAGCTTGAATAGTCGAAGCTTGTAGAGCCTCAGTTGCCGGAATGAAGAGCATAGGTGATAACGAGTCCCCTTGACGTAACCTTCGTTCCATCTTATGTTATTTCGTGGTCACTCTTTTTATCAAAACCGACATCGAAGATGACTTCCACAACCTTTGATCCTATTGCACCAATTCTGACAAAACCCATTTGCATTTATATGTCAAAGAGAAATTCCCAATTTACAGTACTGTAAAAAGTGATTTTTTTCTTTTTTTGCCATGTTTAAGATCTCATTGGCAATAAGAACCCCATAATTAATTTGTCTTCCGGCTAAAAACGTTGTCTGATTCGGACTAATTAGTTTTGAAGCACCTTAGCAAGCCGAACAAAGAGCATTTTCACAGGACCTTGTAGAAACATCCATTTACACTAATTGGACGATAGTCGTTAAGCACCAACGGATCTTTCCTTTTGGAATTAGTTTATCAAATGATGGGTTACACCCTTTTGAGAGGCTACCCTCTTACTCGTATTTGTTCACATAACAAAAAATATATCTTTTAGAAAATCCCAGTACTTTTAATAAATTTAAATGAAAAACCATTTCGACTAGTGGATTTGTCTTCTCCACAACTCCAAACTACAGTCTTGAGCTCATCCACCGTAAAGTTTCTTCCAGGTGACGCCTAGTCCACTGTATTCAGCCTTCGAAAATGAGAATATTCGAATTTTGGACGCACTTTTATGGTCTCCCTAATATGCCTCTCAAAGTGATCAAAGATAGATTCCTTAGTTGCCCATGAATCCTCAATCCACATCTCACTTATTAGAATACCTTTGAGGCCTTGCTTCCTTTTATTTTTGTTAACAAATGAATGAAATTTTTTTAGTATTTCCATGCCCCTCGCATGCCCATTTAATTCTGGCCTTTTGTTTATAGGGATTCCTTTCTTCTTGATCAATCATACATAGCTCAATCAACCATTCTTCCATTTAATCGAGCTTACTAGGGTGAGGAATTATATTCTCCATCTAGGGGTGTTTGGTAGAGAGAAAAGAAATGGAGATAATTGGTTTCTCTTGTTTGGGAGAAATGGTTATAGTTTTGGGAGGAGAAATGGTTTCTCCACCCATTTCCATTTCTCTCATTCCTTTGTATTTTCATTTCTCTTCAAATTGTGGAGAAATGGAGAGAAATGACAACTAATGTTTACTTATAATTGTCGATGTCTGGTTGTAATGTGTTTCCGGCATTCTAATCATCATCGTCGACGTCCGGCAAGGCGGCCAACGCCACAACCGCCATCCGACGACTTGAGCCACCATTTCTCTGTTTTATTTCTTTTCTGATACCAAACAAGAAAATCAATTCCAATTCTCCACACATTTCTATTTCTCCCCATTTCCATTTCTCCCATATTTCCATTTCCATTTCTCTCAATTTCTTTTCTCTCTACCAAACACACCAGTGTCATTGGATTAACTTGTTCTTAGCAATCATACATAGCTCAATTAACCATTGTTATTGTATGTATTTTGATTACATAAAAAACCAAAAAAAGTATAAGTTTAGTATATACAATAAAAAGTTTAATACACACAATAACATATTTTTTGAAGTTTAATACACACAATTACATTTTTGGAAGGTAGATACATACATTAACATTTGGGCTATAGTTTAGTATAGGGGTGAGCATGAGTACCGAAAATACCGAACCGTACCGGAACCGGTACCGAGTTAGAGCTTTCGGTCCGGTACTCGGTACTTGAAATAGTGCTAAATCGTTATTCGGGATTCGGTATTCGGGACTAGTACCGAAAAAACTACTTAAAATAGGTACCGGTACCGTAGTATGAATACTCGGTACGGTATTCGATACTATCTTTAAACCAAATTCGGTATTCGGTAAAACCGGTACCGGTCGGTACCGGTTCCGGTACCATGCTCACCCCTAGTTTAGTATATTTTGGAGAGGTAAACCCGTAAATTAACTCAGTTAGTTAGTTTACTCATAGCTTACTTAATAGGTATAAAGTTTAAAAAATAAGTAAAATAATGTTTCTAAATCTAGTAAATAAGTAAGTTAGATTTCTTTGGATAGTATCAGATGCAATTTTTTAGAAAATTTAAGAGAAAAATAAATAATGCTATTAAAAATATTAGTTGAAGTTCAAAATCTGAGTTGAATTTTGGTGTGTCAAATATGGAAACTGAAGATTATATTTTCTTGTACTGTTCATTAGCCCAAACTCCTCTTACAAATATGATAACACAGTGGGGGCTACATGATTCCATTCCTGATATGTTAGAATTATTTAGTGAAGTATTAGGCTATAAAGATTCCAGGCATGAAGTTTTTGATGTTGTGATTTATGTGAGGTGTTGCGGACTTTGAGAAGTGATAAGTGTAGAATAATGAAAATCTCGTAGGTATTTTGTATTACATTGATAATTATTTATAGAGTATAAATGGTACAATAGAAACCATAATATGAAACTCTATTTGGCCATAACCTATCTATACAATAGGGTCGAGCTATCCTATACTAAATCCTTATCTATGTTCTCTAATAACAAGATTTTCTTGGCTTCAAAGGAGAAAGGGATTTCTTTGTTTGGTAAAATTTGGAGTTCACCATTCTTATGGGTGAATGCTAGATGCAAGAAGGGTAAAAAGCTCAATCGGCATAACTAATGCAACAATTATATTCTGAAATCCTAATTGTAATTCTATTTTAAGTAATTTATAGCAACTTGATAGTCTTTTAGTTATAATAAAATTTTATGTGGCTATTTAGAAAAAAAGTAAATACGGATGCATTTTTATTGGAAAAAGAAGATGACAGAAAGGGGAGAAAAAAAATCTTACTGTACAGATTCGCAAAGATGAAAAATGATAAAGAAGAGGACTAAAACACCTCACCTTAAGAATAGAGGTGAGGGTGTTAACCAAATGACGTGTAACATCATTTGATAGAATACCAACAAATCAAACATATTAACAAAGAAGGCGTAAGTTAGAAAACCTAATGGACAGTAAAAACAACACGTGACAATATTTTTGCATTTGACTTTTAATGTTTTATAGGTTGAAAATACATTTGAATGACTTGATCTTTTTAATTTTTTTATTATTTAAGGTTTAATTATTAAGATATTATATAAATATCTAATTAATATTTAATTGTTTGCATATAATTTTAAACGAGGAACAAATTAGTAACTTTCTCAATAGATTATTTGAATTTTACATATTAATAAAATATTTATCAAGATTACCTAATAACAGGACACTTGTAAAATCTTAAAAGAAATCCAATTTCAATCTTTGTTAGATACAAATATTTTGAATAACTATGAAAATCGGAAAATGAAGAAAGAAAATTGATGTACTAGATTTACGTGAATTAGGAATTGACATAAAATCCGATAGTTATCGGTGCAAATAGTTTAATAAGGAATTAGGGTTTGATGAATAATAATTCTAAATGACATAGGATCTGATTAAGAAGACGACTAACCCATTTTCTACTTAAAATCTACGTTTAACTTAAAATTCACGATTTAAGGCTTTAAACGTAAAAAACTCTTCATTTATTAGTTATTTTATAATATAAAAAAAGATAATGAATAAGAAAAAAATTCTAAAACTTACATAATAACATCATAATATTTTTTAAATATTTATTAAAGATGATCACAAAAAAAGTTAAACCGTATATATCAAATTGTGAGAGCATAACACAAGTGAATATGCTAAAATGGGATTCTCTCTTAGAACAAATATTAAATTCTTGATTTATTTATTTATATTTAATTAATTAATTTATTAGTAAGAATCTTGCATTTTATATTTGATTTTTTCAACCCAATTAAAGTAACAAAATTTATTTTTAGCCACATAATATATCGAACAGTCGCAATAAAGCATCGTTCCATTTGATACTCTTCTCTGCGATCTCATCATCTGGGCATCACCGTAAGTCTTGATCTCATCGATCTACATGCGAATTCATTCAATCGTTTGAGTTGGTTTTGTTTCTGATCGTGATACGTGTTGTGATTTCGGTTTTTTGGGGTTTTTTCTTTTTTTAATTTTTGACAGGGACACTGAAATCGAATAATCAAATTTTGTTTGTGAGAAATGGCGACAAAGAAAAGTGTAAGTAGCTTGAAGGAAGGAGATCTTAAAGGAAAGAGGGTGTTCGTTAGGGCTGATCTTAATGTACCGTTGGATGACAGTTTTAAAATCACCGATGATACCCGTATCCGCGCCGCCGTACCGACGATCAAATACTTGATGTCAAATGGCGCCAGAGTCATCCTCTCGTCTCATCTGGTATGTGTTTTGTATGATCTGTTTCTGCAAATTATATGTATTTGAATTTGAATACGCTTTTTCTCTGTAATCTTCATTAGTAAAGTTGGAGTGTTTGGTATCTGATTCCGTTGATTTAATTTTTCATTCAATAGAAATGCTAATTGATTGATATAGTTGATCCAAGGGATGCTTAAAGAGGAAAGATTCAGACTGTGTAGACACAGTAGCTCATAACTTAAATATGTTTGTATATCATGTTTAGATTGTGATTTTGATTTATCCCCATAAATATGAAGGTCTAAATTACTTGTATCATTTTTGTTTTTGATTCTGATTTTGAATTGTAACATATTTAGGTCGAATTCCATTGATAGACGATTGCTGCCCAAAGTTATGTTTCCTATGAAATGAAGATAAGTTTTACTATTAGTAATGGATTTTTATGTTCTTGTGTATATGTGTTTATAGGGACGACCGAAGGGTGTTACACCAAAATACAGCCTGAAGCCACTTGTGGCTAGGCTCTCTGAGCTCCTTGGAGTTGAGGTTTGTTTATGGAATCACTGATATAACTATCCTTGTCTGTTATATTTTCAAAGGTGGTGCTGTTGGTTCATTAACTTATGAATGGGTTGATTTGGGTCAGGTTGGTCAGATCAAAATATTTACCTAAAAGGCGAACGAAGCAAATGGGCAGAATCTTTGAAACTCGATCAAAGTCTTTTTAATGCATACAACCTCCTAAATAGATTTATTCGATGGTTCAGATTATTATTGTAGTAATATTGATTTCTAATTATAATTAGAGCATTAATAATCTTTTAAGAAAATTAAACTTTTGGACAAATATTCTCACTCAGCCCAATCTTGTCCGTCTTTGATGCGTAACCTAACCTGCCTAACTTTCCACCTATAGTTATTCAAACTGTTGGCTTAAGAGTTTTCTTTGTGCCTAAACATGTAACAGGTCAAGATGGCAGACGATTGCGTAGGTCCTGAAGTTGAGAAACTGGTAGCCGGGATCCCAGAGGGGGGTGTTTTGCTTCTTGAAAATGTCAGGTTTTATAAAGAGGAAGAGAAGAATGACCCTGAATTCGCAAAGAAGCTTGCATCGCTTGCAGACTTGTATGTTAATGATGCATTTGGCACTGCACATAGGGCACATGCATCTACCGAGGGTGTTGCAAAGTACTTGAAGTCTGCTGTTGCTGGATACCTGATGCAGAAGGTTCGCCATTCTTAATCCTTTATGCTAACGTGCCTAAGTTTGGCTTTAAATGAAATCAATATATGACTAGTTGTTACTACTTTCTTCTGGTAGACGGCGAGGAAGTTTACGAACGGAAACGGAACGGATATGGATTTATTTGGCAATCTATTTACATTTGTTCTGTTTTCAGGAGCTTGACTACCTGGTTGGAGCTGTGTCTAATCCCAATAAACCATTTGCTGCAATTGTTGGTGGGTCAAAGGTTTCAAGTAAAATTGGTGTGATTGAATCATTGTTAGAGAAGGTTAACATTCTTGTGCTTGGTGGAGGCATGATATTCACTTTCTATAAAGCCCAAGGGTACAAAGTGGGATCATCCCTCGTGGAAGAAGATAAACTTGACCTTGCCACATCACTTCTCGAAAAAGCAAAGACTAAAGGGGTGTCTCTTCTGCTGCCTTCTGATGTTGTAATTGCTGACAAGTTTGCTGCAGATGCCAACAGCAAGGTATTTTCATTTTTCTCTCTCTTTATTTCCCGATATGCTTTTTCCATATCATTCATGCTTCAGTTTGGTAGCTTTCATGACACTATATACATATCCATGCTAAATGCTCTTGAATATTATGGAACGGAAGGCTTCCACCTTGAGTTTCTTAATTAATAAGTTGCTGCCTTTGTTGTTCACTCCTGTTGGTTAGCAGGGGGGATGGACTGGATTGGGTAACAGCGTCAAAATGGACTGGAGTGGGTTGACTCATGAACACATTTTCGTCCAATTTCTAGTTAAAAAAAATAAAAGATAGTAAATGTGTTGATTATGATTGCAAAATAACATTATAACAATGACTTAATCTTTAAAATAAAAACGATTCAATAGTTGCAAGCATTTTATGCACTAAGAATAGCCGCAAGGCGACTTTCAAGCCGTTTCACTTTCCACTTTTCAAGCTATATTTTTTGTTTGACCCGTATTGAGATAAAATACAACCCAAATCGACCGTTTCTTTAGTAAATGGGTCAAAATTCGCCCATCTAGTTAGCAGTGTGCCCACAGCTCATTGTCTGCATTACTTGAGTTGAAGGAGCTTTGAACTGTCAGACACATGCTAAAAGGTGTAATCGTGGTTATTATTTTCAGGTTGTTCCAGCAAATAGTATTCCTGATGGGTGGATGGGGTTGGACATTGGACCAGATTCCATCAAGTCATTCAGTGAGACTTTGGATACTACCAAAACTATCATTTGGAATGGACCTATGGGTGTGTTTGAGTTCGAGAAGTTTGCTGCAGGAACAGAGGTACAAGTGCTGGCCCTCTAAAAATATCTTTGATTAACATTATTCTTTGCATCTAATCTGATGTAAATCTTCGACTGTTGGTCAAATGTCTAAACTGTCCTTAATAATAGAAAATGATGAATCCTGTGAATCAAAATCAATGTCATCACCGTATTGTAGTGATTATTAAGGCACGTAATCAAAGTCAACACTATAAAATTCTGGATGACTGACTTCTGAATGTCGTATTACCAGGCTATCGCCAAGAAATTGGCAGAACTAAGTGGGAAGGGAGTGACAACCATCATTGGAGGGGGTGACTCAGTTGCAGCGGTGGAGAAGGTTGGGCTAGCCGACAAGATGAGCCACATCTCAACAGGCGGTGGTGCTAGCTTGGAGCTTCTTGAGGGAAAGACACTGCCTGGTGTGCTCGCTTTGAATGAGGCTTGAGCCTCTCCTTGATCTTGTTTTTGCCACTTGTTTGTTTCTTACAGCTAAGAGCGAGAAATGTCATAAATAGAACCAAGCTTTTGGTTTTAACGGTTTTAGTTCCGAGACTAGAAGTTAATAAAAGGTCCTGTGAATCTGTGACCGACTGATTATTGATGGTTCTTGGGTTCTTTGATTGGAATGAATAGTTCTTGTATAAATGATAAATGTTTTTTTGCTTTATTTTCAAGTCACTTCCCAGACACTCTTTCTGGTGTCCTGTAATAAACAGTTATAAATTAGCGGTTTTAAATTAGGTTTAATCCTTCAATTTTTTTTAATTTCAGTCTAAGAGGGTGTTTCGGATTGCGTTTAAACATTGATTATTTGATTATTGTGATTTAAAAGCGCAGATAATTAGTTTAAAGTGTTTAGACCACCTGCATCGGTCTCTATACCCGATGGCAGGTTGTGTCGGGTAGACAGGAAACACCATCGCCCCCCTTCAGGTGATGGCGGGTTCCCGAACCCTTCGATTAGCCGAACCCGTTGCGGGTTTCTCTCTTTTTTTCTTCTTCTCTCTTTCTCTCTCTTAATCTCTTATTTAATATATATATATATATATATATATATATATATATATATATATAGGGGAAGGTTCATTTGAGAACCGTTTTAATTGCGAGAACCGCAAGAACCAATCTTAGCCGTTCATTTTGGATAATGGAATTCATGGATGGGCAATCCAATTGAAGGAGGGGGAATTGAACGGCTAGGATTGGGTCTCGCAATAAAAATGGTTCTTAAATGAACTTTTCACTATATATATATATATTATTAATATTTGATGTGAGGTTGAATAGGGTTGGATGTGGGAGTTTGTGGGTTTGATAGGGTTGAAGGTGAAAGATGATGTGGATGCCGATATGGTATGAGGTAACTTGGGTTGGATGATGATGGTCTTAGTGTTGTGTTTTCAGAAATCAATTATTTACATTTTAGAGACTATAAAAC
This sequence comes from Dittrichia graveolens, assembly GCA_038502395.1. Lineage (NCBI taxonomy): Eukaryota > Viridiplantae > Streptophyta > Magnoliopsida > Asterales > Asteraceae > Dittrichia > Dittrichia graveolens. Next base: position 78,693,777 of record JARJIL010000005.1, on the reverse strand, counting down.
GTAGTTTTGAGAATCTTGTTTTGAGTTGTTTTTTCAAACCGATTATTTGATTATTGTGATTTTACCCTTTAAAAATCAATTAATCTACTTTGCTAAGCACTCAAAATATTGATTATTGTGATATGAAGTAGCATAATCAAATCCAAACACTTTTACTCAATAGCATGTTTTCTTACGACTGATTATCTGATTCCGATTATTAAAAACGCACAATCTATTTTCAAATCGTAATCCCAAACACTCCTTAACACAAACTCTTTTTTTTAATCTCATTCGCTCAATCCCCCCTTCTCTCTCTCTCTCTCACACATACACACTCTCTCTCAAACAACCAATCTAGATGCATATATACAAGAACAACGACCTAGTATATTTAGTTATTAACTGAATCATAGTTGACTTCACAATGTTATTGTGAGGCATAGTAACTAGTAATTTTTAAGCTGCGTTGACAGACACTTTAATTCACGTATTAAAAAAAATTAATTTCTATTTGAGCCGAACTGAAAGATGTTATTTTAATTATCATAACTTAATAAGAAATTATAATTATAATTATACTAAGAATGCATAACATGAAAAGATCAAATTATTTATGAAAAGAATCCTAACAAATCAAGTACGTTTTTAAGTTGTGACTCGAGTAACGATCAGGTATTACACTAGTTATAATTTAAACTACACATTATAAATATGTTTTATGTATATTATTAATCAAATATAATAATGCTTAAAATTATTAATTATTAAATATTAAATAAAATAGTGATAATAAGGAAAAGATAGAAGATAGAAAAATGATTCCTAACTCGTTTGACGGGTACAAAGTACCGTGGTAAATAAAGCATAAAGTTCATGACTTAGAGAAATAACAAAATAAATGGTTTCAGAGTTATGGATTTTATGATCCAAGACATCAAAGCTTAATCAAAATTGAAGGTAATCAGCTACGAAGGCAGATTTGATTAGAAATTCTGTTTCACTGCTAATAAATTAACAAACAACGATAGAAAGACAGACGTTAGAATTTCAAGATAGATTTGAGATTTAAAATCCTTGTAACTTCTCAAATAAGTAGGCAAATTTTCCTTTAAATTTGTTTCTTGATTTCCTAGCTTAATTCTTATTAACCGTTTAGGTTTTAACATCTTACTTTTTATTTGTTTTGGTTAATCCGTTATTTGATAATTAATTGATATTTGCATATATTTGCATATTCCTTTGTTTAATAGTTTCAACGGTTTGTTTAATTTGAAGAATTAGTTAATTGATATTTGTATACTCATTACTTAGTTTGTTATTCAGCGCTTTTATTTTATATATATAGTTTGTATTTTATATATTGATGTATGTTTAGAAGTTTTTTTTTTAATTTTGCCCCGAGGCCTAAAAATATTTTAGACAATACTGAATCTATGATTTTTAAAGTTTGAAGGGTTAAATTGTAAGTATCAACAACTAAATTTACCATTTTACCATGTGATGTGTTAAATTCAATGTTTTAAAACTCGGGTTGACCCGTGACCCGGTGAGAATATCAGGTTAATGTACACCGAGTTTTGGGTCATTTCTGGCCCGCATGGACCCATCCAGGTTTAGGGTTGAACTGGTTGACCCGGCCCGGTTTGACCCATTTTTATTTTTTCATTTTAATATTTTTTTTAAACATAAAAGTTGAGCGATTTAGTCACCTCGACAATCGACACTTTGAAACCCTAACTCGATAGAAACCCTAAAAATGAGTTGTGAACCCTCTCGATAGTCTACGAAGACTCTTGTCCTCTTTCATCTCCGACTGGCGTGAGACGACACTTTGTCTCCGATATGCAACTATCATTCGAGTAGAAACCTCCATTGAGTTCACGTAACCCTCTCAATAGAATTTTCATTTTATGCTTGATAAATTATTTACTTTCTTAACAGATTAGTAATTGTTTTCAAGTTTATATACATATATATATATACACACACACATATGAATATATATATTTTAAAAAATTTAAAATTCTGAAAACCGGGTTGACTTCATCGATGAGGAGACCAGGTCAACAAAAAAACCCGGGTTTTAAAACATTGGTTAAACTTCAGTTTTATATCGGGACCTCAAAGAACCTTATATCGAAGATCAGACTTATTAACAGTAACAGGCATGAAGTTTGAATGCATCTACCAACAAAGATCTAAATCTTACATGTTCTTCGCTTGTTTGATGCAATTCAAGCCCTAATATGGTCAGAATCTGCTTCCCTAACCCATCCTACCAGCATCCACAGATTCAAAATAACCTTAACCTTAACAGGTTAACCCATACTTGATTCATAGTTCAACAGAAAAACAAGGTTTTTTTCTTTGCCTAGTGTTTAACACATAGGCTCATCATGTTTAACCGAAAGAGAATCTTTGAAGTTGCATAAAATTTGAAAACACCCACCAAATTGGAACACTCAACGGTCCATCTTGTTATCACCAAATTGAAACACCCGTTAACGTCAAGAACCTGAAGTTGAGACGGGAGTATCCTCTTGTGCTCCCCATTCTGTCCAAGATCCATCGTAAACTGGAACGTCTGTCTTCCCGAGTCGGTGAAGTCCCTACAAAATAAAATCTTTTACTTTAACAAATGATCCTTGTAAAGGTTTTTAAGAGTTTTTTTCACCAAAATACCAATGTACTTTCAGATTTACCCCGTCTTAGTCGTAATACTTTTTTTGTACAGTGCATCAGCAAAACAAGGTTTCCTATTCTGTTTGGGTCATTACATTGAATTCTTGTAAAATATTGTCTTGTTTGGGTCGTTAAAATATTCTAAAATGACCTAGACAGGACACAAAACTATCTTTTAGTGGCTCGAATGTAACAAAAAGGACGAGACAAAAGTGAAAGTATGCTGGTGGTTTATTTTTTGAGGCTAAAAGGAAAAGAGAACATTACCAATGCAAGAATGCATGCAGTAACTCCGGTCCCGCATGAAGTCATAACAGGACTGTCCAATGAGATTCCTGAAGAACAAGTTTGCAGTAACCAGTATATGATCCATATTAAATGTTGGAGTAATTATGTTGCAGCATAAACCATAAAGATGCTTCTTTTATTTAAAGAACAATTTTTAGGCTATTATAAATTCTGGAACCCTAAAAAGAAGAAGGTTGGTGTGTTACCCTCCTGTTCAAACTTTTTCTTGAGCTGCTCTGCTGATAGCAGTGTCTGTGAGCTGTCTAACATCTGTAAGAATCAAGAAATAAGTGGTACATATAAAAATAACAAGTTTTAAGGTTACTGGTTGATTTATTGATTTGGCATCAAGATGAGAGTTCAGGTATAAGCATTAAAGAACACAAGCACAAGGGGACCAATAGCAGCTCATCTCATTGGGTACAAATATACAACGTCGTGTGCACGTAAAAGGGTATCAACAAAAACCGCGTAAAAGGGTATCAACAAAAACTGCGGATGCTGGATTTTGGACCATGATATGTATTACCAAAATAAACTTTTTTAAAGGGAAGCACTAAAATAAAACAAAATTTAGATTTCAAAATTTATTTTCTTTTTACACTGTAAAATACAAATTAGAGGTGGGAATTTGGACACATTTACTTAAGAATGGGACGATCGATTTGTCTTGTGTTTTATTTGAAATGCGTCGAATGGGAAAGGCTGCCGAAAATCTAGTTTTAATGAATACAACCATCTAATCATTTATAAAAAGGATTAGTTTATTATTGTAATAATTTTTGTAATCATAACTGACACACTCATTATATTTTTAAGAAAGAGACATAAAAGTATTAGCAGGTCAAGACAACTCGCTCTAGCCCGTTTGGCCGTTTTGACCCTTTAACCAAGCCACGAGGTTCACACACCTCATTATTAAAGGTGTTGGTTTATTTTTGTAATAACATTTTTCTTCTTTTACAGATTACAATCATAGAAGTTCAGATAAGAGTAACCAAAACCAAGAAGAAGAAAAGATCTCTTGATACTGAAAGATAACATGATTGTTCCAAGTTTACATATAAAGAGACTCCTGCATAATTAGCGAAGAAAATGACTGGATTACCTGGGTAAAAGGAATGCACTTACTCCCAGGCACATGACCACTTCTTATTCCTTTTCGAGGCTCAGCTGCAACACCGTCAAACCTGAAAACAAATCAAAACCACCATTGAAATTCATTATATATACATGCACCAAAACGTAAATATATAGGGGTGGCAAATTTGACCATTTACTTATGAATGGGTTGATTCGGGTTATGTTTAATCTCTATTGGGTCAAAAACGCGCAGGATGTAAAAATCAAACAGATCATAGAAAATAAACAGGTTGAAAATCAGTCGAAGTGTATTTTCAACAAGTAAACTTCCTAAATCATTTTATTCAAAAAATTATTACACTCCTGAAACATTATGAATTTTGTAACCACATCCAAAACTCTAAATTAAAAGTTTTAACATATTAGTATATTACACGACCTGCTCATTTTGTCACCTCTAAGTAAGATGTTCACTAGTTTGTAGTTGCATACTACTAATCATTGTGCACATGTGATTGTAAAAAACTTCATTAAATTTTGATTTCTATACCTGGCTTTTGACCGAGCATCTATGTGTTGATGTGATTGGTCTTCCATGTTCTTTTTAACCTGTAACTCACAGCAGACACATAATAAAATGTGCACTAAAAACAAGCACATCAAAAGATATGCATCAATATGCTTTAACTGTTTGTCTTGGTGGATAGTTGAATACCAAATACCACTTCATTTTCCCATAGCTATATTTCTTAGCATAAATGACAAAGAGATTTGATAGTCTTCCTTTTAGTTGTTAATTTCCATTTATGTGGGTTCTTTAACATTTTTCTTCATAGATACATTTAGTTTCTTTAAGGCCACCAAAATTTGCATCACTTGCTCCATTTAGATAAGCACATGTCTATGTAAGTATAAAGCATGCCATCAAAGGGGGTCAGTGTTTGGATGTGCTTTCTTGAAGTGATGATTTTGACTTCAATAATCAAAAAAAGGTAATCAGCCATAATAGACAAAAGGGTTGTATGATATAGTTTTTCTATGTGCTTTTGTTCAGATAGTTGTTTGAGTGACAAATTCTGATGGTTTAGGAAACTGATAAATAAAATGACCAGATAATGCATTCTTGTGAAAGACAATAAGTCTGGTGAGAGGAGTGAAACTGATTATTGACCCTTAGTAATCATATGAAAGCAGGTTTCATTAATCCCAACATTATTAACTCATCATATAATCAACTTCAAAACGAAACCTAACACACCCCGTAAATAAATTAGGCTTATTTAAACTCATTGTAGGGTTATGTCCGTCCTTTTAAGGGCTTCTAAAACTACTTTAGTCCTGTATAGATGGGTTTATTTTGAAATAAAACAAACTTACACACATATGTATGTAAAATCCCATTTAACTTTTCCCGTTTGGTGGAATATCTTATCATACTAACCACACTCAACAACCTTCAAGAAAATCACATAAATATAATCCCACAAACCTGTTCAAGTGTCCATACAAGATGGGGCTGATATTTTGTATGAAATGTAACTGGTCCAACCTGCCAAAGTAAAACAATTTAATGAATTCCTGTATCTTGATTTAGAAAAAATAGATTAAACATGGAAGAAAAGTGGTGACATAAAACATGCTATAGACTTACAGGCTGTCCCTGGTATACTTTCTCTATAGCCTCGCTAGCAGCACTAGCTTTCAATATTGCATCACTTGAAGCACTAGATTCAACATCAAATCCTGAAGCACGCCATCTGGGAAGGCCTCCATCTAATACCCACACTCTATCATGTCCAAAAACTCGAAACATCCTATTCAAGTATTTTCCAAATCAGCTAATGTGTTCTTTTCCCCTTTCTTTTAGGTTACATTGTTAAGGGATAATAAGCAATACATTTAAAGATATATAACTCACCACCAGACACGGGCTGCACTGAAAATGCCTTTACCATCATAAACAACAACTCCATCTTTGTTTTCAATACCAAGTGCAGAAACAGCAGCAGCAAATGCTTCCTCAGATGGCAGCATGTGTGGCAGCTGAATCACAAACATTGTATAAACACCAAATTTTGAAGGTGGAAATGTCATACTTATAAATGAGCCAATATGGGTTATATTGTATCCGAACACTCAAATGGGTTGAAGATGTTGAAAGTCATGTGAAATTGTATTTGAACACTTACAATCTAAATCGTTCTATTAATGAAACAAGTTTCTCATACAGATATTAAAAGTTTTTGTAACTATGCAGTGTTGGCCAGCTAATCCGGCCAAAAGCATTTTGAGATGTACAACAGAAAACCCATTTTGAACCGTTTACACAACCTGTACTAAATGTGGATTATGGACTAGTCCCACAAACGACACCTTGGTGACAAAAACATTACGCTATACTAAATATCAATCAATATCTATGCATGATACATCAAACAGAAACATTAAAAAGGAAGTTAGAGAACAGCATCTCACATTAGTAGCACGATCTGATATCCCATCCACGTCGAAGAAAAGAGCACCAGGAATGTGTGCAACCTGTTAAAAAACCCCTCCAAATTAAATAGAAAAGGAGAAAAATAACAGAAAATAACGTTAATTGGAAACTTTTAAACAAGCTACTTATAATTTTATAATAGGGAACCAAAACATTTTAAAACTCCTCACACATCCATAACCAAGTAACATGTTAAAACTTAGGTTCACAGATCATAAGACACACCTGATACTCTTGAAGTGGATTTCTCTGTTCATCAGGCATGTACCAGGATGCATCCAATACCTGCAAATATATCCACACAACTAATTTGGTAACACTTTATCATACTATCATAGAATACCACCAAAAATAAATCTTTTACTTAATATTGTTGAAAGGAAGGGTATCCCGTATTCTCATGCAAATACGCACTTTAGATGGAATATTGATTATTGCATCATTCAATCCCCTAAACACACCTGATTCAATAAAAATTTGACCTCCCGACTCAAATGCGATTGACTAAAATTGCCAACAACTCAAAGAAAACTTCTAGGAAACTTTGTGTATATAATGATTCTTTTAAGTGAAGTAAATTGCTTAAGAAGTAGCAAAACTTGTTTTTTATGGTGCTCAATACCAAATCATGAATAAACCTGAGAATTATGAAGAACATCTGGATGCTTAAATATTCAAACAGTTTGAAAATTAAGTTGGTTGCATTATCTTTATGGAAGTATTTACATTCATGGAACCCTAAAGTATCAGTTTACATAATGTCAGAATCATATTCTGTTGTGCATGCATAATATTTTATCAGGACAATTAGCATAGAAATGATAAGGGCCTCTATACTCTCAAAATATCCTAATTTAGCACTTAATTCCTATTTTTGTTAAAAAACATAATATCAGCCTAACACCAAACTGAGTCAAACAAATACCTTCATATCAGGCTCACGCAGATTCGCATGGAGCCAATCAACTGAAACAACAGGCTCATTAGTCGACACAGACTGTGTTGAGAAAGAAGCTGTAGATCCAGCCACGGTTGAACTCATATTAGAACGAACTAAGGTAGACCTCCTATATGCAGGGGTAACCCACGAATGAAGGGAGGGTCTCTTCTGAAAATGATAGAGAAGATATGGTTTCATGTTGTGAAAACCGAGAAAACGTAATTAACATCAAGAATATAAATGACACTTCAGAGTTCAGATATCCACTTCTTTATTTATTCCTACCCCGCTTTTAAGCTCCCTTTTCTTCTATCATTTTATTACTGTTTCTTTTTTCATTCTGTTTTTATGGGACTTATAAGGCGAAGTCTTAAACAGTTGGTATCATCAGAAACCAAAAGTAAAACTGCAACTAGTAAATTTGGATAAAATGTCCATGATCGGTGCAAAAGGTATAAAGTTGTACTTAACATTGTTGGGGTGTTTGGATGTGCGTTTTCAAAGTGATTATTGCATAATCAGGTCCAAAACCAAGGTTAGGTAAATTCATGTCTGTCTCAATAATCAGTCTTCTTATAACAACTTCTCTAACCTACTCCAAATATAAACAGAATTACATCATAATTGGTTTTTGCCAAACATACTATTGAACTGATTATTGGTTTGACTGCAGTACCGCCCATTTTTTATATGTATGTCAAAGTTACTGAGGAACCAGCTTGAATAACATAATGCTTAGATTAAGTTACCTATATTTTGCATACAACAAAAGTGTTATCTTTGAAATTTGAATATTGAGCTCAAGAGGACCATTCAATTGTTTTATGAGACAATTAACAAGTTTCGCCGACTAAATTCAGCACATCAGCTAATTCGAGGATATTGTTACGATGGTTGTCTGATGATTCCGAACCACCAATAACAATAAACACGATAACTAACCACAAAATTACGTTAATATAATCAAGACCCACACGGGAAATTGCTAAAAGGATGATACTTACAAGGAAAACGGAAGCTAATTTTCGTGGATTTTGATTGATTGCGAAAGATGAAACGAAACGATGTGCAAAGAGTGTTCTTGAAAGAAAGGCGGATGCCATTTGATCAGAAACCCTGAAAAGATGCTATAAACACCATATATAAACAAGTGGAATGCGAAAACCCTTTGGTAATCGATTGATGAAATCCTTGTAGGAGTTTGCGCTATATCACTAATCTGTCCACTCTACCCAAAGCAGACTTGTTTTCAGTACGATGATGTTGAAGAAAAGGGTTCGTATTCCGTATAGAATTCATCAGGTCCTTTGAGTTTCAGATATATGCAACGCAGCCCCTGTATTTTCATTTTTAGTTGAGGTTTTATATCATCTTATCTTATTTTATCTTGTAACGACAAAAATTCCAACGAGAACTGTTTTTCGTACGAGAATCGCGAGAACCAATCTTAGTCATTCAATTTCCCGTCTTTCAATTGGATTGCCCACCAATGAATTCCTTATATGCACCCTGCAACATTCAATCCCCCCACACTCTTAATCCATGAATTCCATTATCCAAAATGAACGGCCAAGATTGCATCTCGCAGTTCTCGTACGAAAAACAGTTCTCGTTTGAACCCTCCCCATCTTATAATAACCTATTTAAAAGAAAAAGATGATGACATCATCATCCTTTTCAAAAAATAATGTTTTTAAGAATGATGACTCCTAAGAAATTTTATAAATAAGTTATAAGATTGGAGGGAGTTTGATGAAAATTATGAAGGGTTTTATAAAACATGTGAGGGGCTTTTAAGAAAATATGAGTGAGTTTTATAAAAATTGTATATTAATGTAATTAATTATAGGTTGTTTATAAATTATGTTTAGTAACCTGTGATATATTTTGTTTAGAGAAAAAATAATTATATATTTGCGTCCGTCTTATTGTTATCTACGTTTTGTTGTAAATTTTATTATAATATGACACTTTTTTAAAATTAGTATATTCTTAGTATTTTATTGTATATTTAACCATGATTTTTTTTTTAATGGGAGTTTTGATTGGTGGGAAAGATGATGACATCATCATCCTTTTATTTTAATAAGGTTATAAGATAAGATACTCAATTTTTCAAACACAAAATTTTTTGCAACTCCTTGAAAAGATTGCACCATTTCTTTAGTGTAATATGCTAATGTAATATAGTGTTTACATTTCATGAAAATAATTCACATATGTTAATGTAATATATTGTTCCTTTTATTATAGCCATTAGTTATGAAGAATTAACAATCTCCTTCATCTGCTCCAAATCAACCTTCATTGGAAGAACATTCAAAAGAAAGGAAGAAATCAAGGGTGATTAATTCTATACATGACAACTATGTTCATAACAGTTCAATAACGATTGAAAATGATAGAACAAGTTCACGGATTACTTTAAATGATATATCTAACAGTGCATTTAATTTCAAATTAGAAATTAGTTCAAAATTTACATAAAGTCAAGTAGATTTATATTCATTTTATATGCTTTATAATAAGAGTGTGTATATATATATATATATATATACTTTGTAAAGATATACACATATGATTAAGTAAATGATTCCATCGTCATTTTATAATCAGTAATCGTTTTAATTTTCGGATGATTTTCAATACGTATATATTAAAGTTGATGAAATTTTTAGGTAAAATTAATGATATGAGTTACAATAAACTAATGAACTTGAACTTACTGTCATAATCAACATTGTTTCTCGAATCTGCCAACTATAATTGATTGTTAATCGGAATTGCTTTAGTTTATTTCTAATTATTTTTATTATACGTGTTAGTACTCCTTAAAGCTATATAAGTTTAAATTTGACTTATATCATCTCCGTGTTGACACTCGAGTCGCTTAGCTAGTTCTATATTAAAAATAATTATTTATTCTTTTATTTACTAAATTAAGACAAATATTAAATTAATACAAGATAGAGTGTTTAGACATGCACTCTAATTTATGATTTTAAATTAATTTTTATAATTTAATAATGTCAAAATCACTTGGAAAACATAAAAAGTGAACCTCATAACCAATCAAAAATGATAAAAATATATACTAAGTTGTCTAAAATCTTTAGTATAGGGTATATGAATCATTACAAGTGTTTTATATCGTCCTATTAAATACCTCTACTTCTTTCTTGTCTTATCATTCTCATCCACAGAATACGTATATTCGAATTTTGTTCTTAGTATTTTAACATTTGTTTTTCAACTTCTCCAACAAACTTCATTTTTCGGTTTTGTTTGTATATTATTTTTTCTCAACCAACGATTTCTTTTGATTTTGTTCGTAGGTTAGGGTTCGAAATCTGTTCTTCAAGTTTGATTTGTTTTTTGATTTTATAAACGTGCACTTCCAATTTTGTTTGTAGGTTAGGGCTCAAAAATCGATTGTGTTCTTCGATTTCATATCTTCGCAGGTAGGATGGACCTGTTTCTTGTGATGAACCAAACAAAGTTACAAACGAACGAATTAAAAAAGTTAGTCAACTTTGATAAAAACGAGTCGAGGCTTGTTTGATTTCATCTCTATTTCAATTTTGTTCTTCCATTTCATCTCTTACAAGATTATTAATGTTCATCCCCACCTCAACCCAAGTATTTACATAAGAAGAAAGAAGAAAAGATAAACAAGCTCATATGATTATAAAAAGTACTTTTACCCACATCTTAAAGGAAGTGATGAGATTTTACTATCTTCATTCTTCAACAACAAACACCACATCATCATGAACATTCATGGGATAAGTATAGCAATCCATTGTCAAGTTCATGGAACCCTTATCCTTCATGATTTGCATTCACCTTTTTTGACTGTAAGGTCCATACTCGGGATCTTAACTTTGTGTTACATAGATATTCACAATCGAGCATAGTCAAGCACATAACAAACTAAAAAAAATGAGCACATAACTCAAACATAATCAAGCACAAAGCTTAGAGAAAATCAAGCACAAACCTGAGATTCTGGTAACTTATCTTGGCTGTGGAAGCAAAAGCATCTTGCTTGTCGAATGAGAAAAACTATGTCCAGATTGCTTCCTTAGGTTTTTAACTTTCATTAACTTCCTTGTGTCCCAGGAGCTATCCCACAAGCCAGCGGCTGCATAGATGCTAGCCATCACAACATAGTTGACTGAGTTTGCAGGATCCAAATGAAAAAGATGTCTGGCTGCTACTTTTCCTACTGAAACATTCCCATATACACTACATGCACCAAGAATCGCACCCCAAACCGAGGCATTAGGCTTCATATGCATATTGTGTATCAAATGAAATGCTGCTTCTATCTCACCTCCACGTGCTAATAAATCAACCATGCACGAATAATGCTTTTCTTGAGGCGATATATTGTATTTAGTAACCATACTATTAAAGCATTCTCTTCCTTCTTCCATCAAACCACAGTGGCTACAAGAGAATAAGACTGACAAGAATGTAATATCGTTAGGTTCCAACCCTTCATCCACCATCTCTTTGTATAGTGCAATCGCTTTATGCCCATAACCATGTTTTCCATATGCAGCAACTAAGGAAGTCCATGAGATAACATTTTTCACTTTCATTTCATCAAACATATGGTGGGCATCTATAATTTCACCAGATTTTGAGTACATGTCGATAAGAGCATTACTCAAGGGGACATCAAGCCAGGCCAAACATTTTAATGATAGAGCATGTATTTGTCTTCCAAGGCCTAATGAGGCTGTGTTGGCACAGATGTTGATCATTGAGCATAATATTACACTGTCCATGTTCATGTTTTCTTGGTGCAATTTAACGAAAAGATTCACCGCAGCCATGCTATTACTACCTTCATGAGCATATCCGGCTACCAATGCAGTGCAAGATATCGCATCTTTTTCCATCATGCTTTTGTATATTTGATTTGCACTTCTCATGCTTCCACTCTTTGCATATGCATTGGTTAGTGAACTATTCAAACTATCATGTGATCCAAAACCTAATTTCAAAACAAACCCATGTAGCTGTTTGACATTTGAAAGATCTTTACCTCTAGCACAAGCCATTAGAACACTAGGCAAGGTGAAGTTATCAGGAGTCATACCTATCAGAAACTCAGACAATGAGAAAGTGATGAAAAATAAAATAAAATAATAGGCGGTGTTTGGCATTGAGTTTTGAAAGAGATTAAGTGAGACATAATAATCAGAATTAAATAATTAGCCGTAAGAAAAATTAGATGCACTACTGCAGTTTGAAGTTGTAATAATTAGATTACCTGTTGTTGCCTTTTAGGAAAAATCTGATTGTTTACATGTAAAATGACCCATAAATAATTAGATGGGCAGAATAATTTAGTTTTTTCGTCTACTCCTACACTAAGACTATCCAAAACTGATAATTAGAACCCTAAGTAATCAGAACCAGTTTCACTTTATCCATTCACTATCAATAAAATCAGTTTCAGATTGCAATGTCAAACACCCCCCTATAAGAATATTTTTAAAGATGTATAATAATATGTGAGCCTAATCCTTGTTTCTTAAGATACCTTCACTAAGCATTAAACGGAACATTAGAATGGCATCACTGCTAAACCCCCGAACAGCAAATCCACCAATCATCGAATTCCAAGAAACCAGGTCCTTTATCGACATCACACTAAAGATGTAATAAGCATCCTCCATCTTTCCACATCTGGAATGCAATTCAACCAATGCACATTGCACAAATATATAATCAAGAAATCTACACTTGTGAACACAAGCTTGTATCTGCATACCGTAACTTAAAGACATTAAGCTTGTACACGCATTCAAAGCGCTTGCGTATGTGAACTGATTAGCCTTGACACCAGCTTGGTGCATGGCTTCAAACACTTTTAAAGCTTGCTCGGCGTAACCATTCTGGGCATACCCAGATAACAACGCAGTCCAAGAAACTACACTTCTGTCACGCATTTCATCGAACACTTTACGGGCGCTTTTCAAGTCACCAGCTTTCGAGTATAATATCACCAACTTGGTGTTTATATGTAAATTGGAATGAAACCCATTTGCATAAAGGTATTGGTGCACTATACGGCCCTGATTATAGGCTTTGTTATCAATACAAAGTTGTAGCAGTTTTAGATAAGGAGAATGATGAAGCTGAACTGGGTGAGAAAGGGCGAGACTGACAGCACCATGTAGTTTTCCTAGGTGTAAAAGCGATTGAAGGTCAGATATAAAGGTTGCTGGCCGGAGTATTTCATTGATGCGAGTAATTGCTGTACTGCCAATACTGCTCATGGAGCCATTGTTGTATTTTCTAGACAGAGTGACGCTAGTGTTTTCCAGTGGTGTTTACAAACTAAACAAAAAAACAAAAATAAAAAACAAAATACAGAAAAATTGCTCTCGTTGAGAGTCGAACTTATGATCTTCCCGCTCTAAGTAAGTGATGGATCTAGGATATCTTCTTCATTTGGGGCACCTTAAAGATAAGACAACTTAGGTAAAAATCAAACATATTTGGTTAAAACATATGAAGAAAAGAGAACTCAACAAGGCAAAGTTGTACCTTTTTTCCAGAATTGGATTGCATTAGAGACATTGTTTACCACAGCTGAAGAAAAAAATATGAACTTGCCAGATTCACCTGCATGAAATGTAAGTGTACTTCTAGTGAGGTAAAAATCTAACATGTAGCAATATTCGGGATAAATTCCAAGTGGGGATAACTCAAATTGACTTGTTAACTAATTTTTTCTTCTATTTTTATGGATTTGGGATGCAATACAATCCAAATCAAACTTGACGAATTGCAGTTTTTTCCCTTAAACCTTGAAATAGTTTGACATTATAAACCTGGCACATGCCACATAGGGAATAAGGTTTAAAAAAGCGCTGCAGGTGCCCTTAGAACTCAGGATCATGTAAAAATAAAATTAGCAGTGGAGGTCGAATTCTGGAATCTAAATCAATAAATATAAGTGAAAAGTTGTTAGGTGTGAACAAAGTACATGTTGACTCCCTATTGAGAATTAGCTAGCACCTTGGTTTGATATCTAAAACATTGGGTTCATCCGTAATTTTAGAACTTAGAAATAAGATAATATATTAAGACAGTATCGGCTCTTGTTAAGAAAGTACACATACCATTTGATGGACAGAAAGACATCAAAACACATTCCTAACGTTTGACTTGATCAGTATATTATTCTTACATCTCATGACAGCATTTACAGTATCAATAACATTAAGAGTTAATCGCAAATTTTGTTGTCGTGGTTTGCACTGATTTCAGCTTTGGTCTCTAAGGTTATTAGGTACAGGGAGAGTCCCTATTTTTTAAACTTGTTGCATAATTTCAGCTTTGGTCTCTAAGGTTTAATAAGTACAGGGTTGTCTATGTACTTATGAAACCTTATAAACATAAGCTGAAATAAATGGCAAACTACATGGACTAAATTTGTAATTAACTTAAAAGAACTTGTAAATTAACAGTTGCGAGACTTTACATACTTGCTGAAAAGTGCAGTAGGCTGCTGTAGAACAATACTGAACCGACTTGCTGATAAGTGTAGCAGGCTGCTGTATAACAAGACGTGCAAGAAGTACTCTTTATCATAGATGTTATTTCTCTGTCTGTTACTCTGTTCTACTCATTCAGACATAACTCGATAATCAGGCCCCATGTCACTGCAGAATAGAAGAAATTTTCCTTAACTTGATGCAAACTTAAGTTTTTTACATTTCAGAATCATTAAATTTTTTACTAAATGACAAGAATCATCACTGTGCTTTGGTCAAAATCCTAGATACCCTCCCTGAACTAAATTTTCCAAAAACAGAAATCCTTTAAAAGGTTCTTGATTTCTGTATGAGATTAGGATGAAGATTTATGGACTTTAGGGTTAATATTGATTAATGTTAGGGCTTAATTCCAACAATAATCTTGATTTTGACCTATAAATCAACGTACTTAATGTTTGTGTACTTCGAGTGTTCTTGAGTTTTATGAATTTAGTTTTAAGAAGAATTGAAATTCAAGAAGAAAAAAAAAGGTTGATGATAAGAGTATTGTGGTCCACTGGTCCTTTGTCAGTCACGTGCCATGAGTGATTGATTTTGAACGAAAAGAATGCAATTGAGACCATTTAGGGACTTGATTGAAAGAGACAAAATCTAAGATTTTGAACAAAGCACTTGGTCTAAGTTTTAACATTTTGAACCCACCTTACTACCAATAGTCATCACAAGAACACTTGCCATCACTAAAATGGTGATACCTAAAAGGATCTCTCAATATAATTTTCCGCCTTTCAATATTGCTTATCAACTTGAAAACCCCATGACAATCTCCACAAACCCTAAGGTTCTTGAATATCTGCAAGCCTGAACCTTCTGGGGTGTTGATCAATCCGTATGCAAGTGCCAACCTCTCACTATGCTTCCATAAGTGATCCTCCTTCTGTTCTTCATCAATGTCTTGCAATGCAAAACTTATATCAGGAACATAACCAGCTTCTTTAATTGTCTTCTTGAGCTCATCTAGTTTCCCATATATCTTATCACTCTCAGGGTGGGATTTATCCCCAATTGCAAAAGAACTCACCTTTCTTTTCATCTTGATCCAACTGCATGCAGGTTTCTTCTTAACATTACTAGATTCCATTTCCACCCTTAGATCATGAACCGCCTCCCATTTCCCGCTAGTTGCACATACGTTTGAGTATAGAACAAAAGCCGAGTCATCTGAAGGGTTTGATTCTAGAAGATGTTCTGCTGCTCGTTTTCCTAGTTGTGAATTTCCATGGATTCGACATGCTGCCAGCAAGCTCCGCCAGACAAAGTCATTTGGTGGAACTGGCATTTTCTTGATAAAATTTTCTGCCTCCAGAAGCCTCCCTGATCTTCCAAGAAGATCAATTATGCAAACACAGTGTTCTATACCAACAGGGACTCCGAATTTTGTAGTCATTGAAGAATAATATGCAAGACCCTCATCTACTAGACCTCCATGACTACATGCCGATAAAAGAGAAACAAAGGTGACATGATCGGGTTTCAATCCCATGTTCACCATTTCGTGAAAAGCTTCCCTGGCTTCCCGAAAAGATCCTTGTCTAGCAAAAGCTGATATCAGTATATTCCACAATACAAGCGGTCGCTTGTTTGGTTCTGGAAGCAGTTTCAACACATCATTAATCTCGCCACACTTTCCATACATATCCATTATAGCTGTCTTAACATATGGATATGAGTCGAACACGAATTTAATGGCTAGTCCATGGAGTTGCTGACCTTCTTCAAGAGTAGACAAGTTAGCTGCAGCTGCAAGAGCTGCAGAGAAGCTAAATTGGTCCAAATGTATTCCACTTCTAGTCATTTCTGAGAATGTTTTCAAGGCCTCTTCTCCATGACCATGGTGAGCATTAGCAGCAACTATGGCATTCCATGAAACATAATCCTTGTTAACAAATCCATCAAATATATGTTTACTTGAGTTAAGATCGTTACACTTTCCATACATTGTAATTAGGGAATTCTTCACATAATCGTCTGAATCAAAACCAGTAAGAATCACAAACGCGTGTAACGGCATCCCATAGCTGAGCAGGTGCTTTGTTTCAACACAAGAACTAAGCAGATGAACCATGGTTATGTAGTTTGGCTGTTCATTTTCTTTTCTCATTAGCTTGAAAACTTCGATTGCATGGTCTGTTTCTTCACAATCAGCATATCCTCTAATGAGAGTATTCCAAGTAACCAAGTCTCGCTGGCCCATCCTTCCAAAGACCTGTTCAGCTTCCCACATCATCTTGTGCTTCCAATACATTGTGACTAACGCATTTCCAACTATTAAATTGTTTTGAAGGCCTGTTGTGAACACACAGGCATGAAGAAGTTTGGCTTCTGCTGAAAATTCAGGGTCTGAACAAGCAGCTAAGGCACTAGCAAAAGTCACATGATTAACACTTCTTTGTCTCTGAAGCATTTTAACAAACACTTTGATAGCATCCAGGTACTCCCCTTCCTGAACATGGCCAGCCATTAGCGAGTTCCATGAGATTAAATCCTTCTCTGGCATCTCCTCAAACAACCTCACCATTTCTTTATATCTTCCGGTTTCTGAATACATGCTCAAAAGAGTATTGCATAGAGGTAAGTTTAAATCTAAACCAAGCTTGTGCACCAAACCATGAACTGCAGCACCATAAACAAGATTCTCCATGGAAGCACATGCTGATAGTAGTGCGGAAAGTGTAATCGGGTCCAGATTCACATGAACATGACACATCAAGTTAAAGCAATGGAAGGAGTCTTCATATGAATAATTACGCGCATATGCAGAAATCATGGAATTCCATGAAATAGTGTCACGCAAACTCATTCGATTGAAAATATTGCAGGCTTCTTGTACCCTACCAAGATTACCAAACATGGATATAAGAGAGTTGCCCACTGAAAGATCATCTTCATAACCAAACTTTACAACATGTCCTAGAACTTGACCACCCAATAATTCATCTTCTAGTGACCCACAAGAAGTAATCACAGTGGTGAATGTGTTCTGGTTACAATCGACGTCTTTGGATCTCATTTGCTGATATAAGTCTATAACCTCCATGAAATCTCCATTGTCAGAGTAGCCAACCATCAATGAAGTCCAAGATACTACATTCTTTTCTGGCATCTCATCAAAGAGACTATGAGCCCTCAAACGAAATCCGTAAGTATTGTAAAAATTTATAAGAGCAGTTCCTGCATACACATTGTACAATAAACCATTTTTCAAAATTAAACTATGAATTTGAATTCCTTGATATACCATAACCCCAGACCCAGTGCATCCCGTTAACAAACTAGCGATACCAAAGCCACTAATTTCGTATCCTTGAGCACGCATTTGATCAAACAAAAGAAAGGCATCTGAATACAAAGAAGCTCGAACTAGAGCTGATATCATGGTATTCCAAGTAACTTCATTTCTATGAGGCATTTCATCAAACAAGTACCACGCAGCATCGAATTTCCCAAATTTTGAGTACATATTAATCAACGTATTTGTATGGAATATGCTTAAACGGATCAAATTCTTTATACAAAAAGCATGTATCGACTTTCCAACAGCCTCGTTGGTAATCTCTGAGAAACCTTTTTGTAAAAAAACTGAAAAAACCGTATTGATGATTCCTTCAAATTGATGAATTCCATGACCTATAGAATTCAAGCTTGTAAAAGTTCTGAAAGCGGTCCCGAAGTGAAGCTGATTAGCTTTGAGACAAGATCGGTGCATTCCAAGGAACATCATTAAAGCTTTCTAACTAGATGCTGTGGATCCACCCTAACTCCTGCATATACACAGAAACGATGCAGTCCAAGAAACCACGCTTCTATTAAGCAGTTCTTCATCGAACAACTCACCGGCGTTTTTCATGTAAACAGCTTATGGCTGAACATTTCTCCTTTGTATACCGGACCCCCCCCCCCCTTCCGACAGCACCGTAATTATTTGGAAGGCTTAATTACTATTTATAATACTCCCACGGGTTTTTGACAACTTACAATATTGGTCACTGTACTTTAATGTCAGCCAACTTAGTCCCTTGAGTGGGTATCATACTTCCCAAGGCTTTTTATAAGATAGTTGGTTACCATCTAGCACATCCCTACAATGCCTAAAGCCAATGAATAACGCTTAGGAAGAGCGGAATACTCACACCGTCTATTGGGAAAGACTGAAAAATGAAGCACCGCCGCTGGGGAACACCACCCCTACCCCGTCCAATTGCCTTTTTCAAGTCTGGCACCAAGCTTTCCTAGGTGTAAAAGCGATTGAAGTTCGGATATAAAGGTTGCTGGCCAGAGTATTTCAATGATGCGGGTAACTGCTGTACTACCAATATTGCTCATGGAGCCATTGTTGTGTTTTCTAGACAGAGCGAGGCAAGTGTTTTCCTGTGGTGTTTACAAACTAAACAAAAATCAAAAACAAAATACAAAAAAATTGCTCTCGTTGAGAGTCGAATTATGATCTCCCGCTCTAAGTAAGTGATGAATCCAGGATATCTTCTTCATTTGGGGCACACCTTAAAGATGGCAAGACAAGTTAGGCAAAAAGCAAAAAAAATTTGGTTAAAATGGAGCAGGGCAAACTTGTTAGGTAGTTAACTTAATCCCCAACAAAATTGGCTTTCATTTGGGAAGTTTTTTCACTTTCACATAGAGGTCTTTTAACCAGAATTAAAAAACCAACAAGTTTTAGGATATTTTGCATGTTATGGGACGGAGAAGCACTCCAATTCCAAGCTCTAAGACAATTACAAATTCTAGAAACACCAAATTTTCTTTTTGAAGTCTCATACACTAACAAGATGGACTTCCCTATTGGAATATCACTTATAGTTGATCATTCCTCATTCAGAATATCATATTTATGTGTGGTTCATGTGACTTAATCCAACAATTAGAGGATAGTTTTAACTTATACGTGTGGATGATCACAATTCATAAATTAACCCTAAATATTAACAATTAACAAGTAAATATCACAACTCACAGATTAACAATTAACCATAAATATCACAATTCACAAATAAAGTTTAGAAAAACAAGAAACTATAAGTGTAGTTTGACTCATCATTTATATTGGAATATCAATTCCTAGTTTTCCGCTAAGAAATGGAAACAACTCCACAAATTAACACTTACAAATCAAAAATTTAAGGCCCTAAAAGCTAAATTTTGAGAGAGAGAGAGAGAAGGGATATCGACACTTACTGTGGTCTCAGGTGTGTGGTTCAATCGACACTTCGGTCTTCAGCAGTCGCTGGTGTTTCAATCGCCAGTCACACTCGGCTCTCGGCTGAGGCCTGTGGCTCAAATGCTGAATCGATGATGACGAAGGAGAGAACTGAGAAGGGAGTTAGGCGTTATCAATCCACAGAGATGCTGAAATGTAAAAATCATGTATCAATCCAAGTATCAAACGGCTGAACCAGCAACGGCAGAGGGGCTTATGGATCAGCTGTGGGGCTGTGGCTAATGGCTGGTGGTTTTAGTTGGTGTATGTTCGACAACACGCTAACATAATTATTAAGCACCCTCGAGAATAATTTAAAACTCTAAATGAATTTATTTCTGAATGTAATATGTTGTTTGATAAAGGTTTTGAATCAATAATCTGAATGATGCAAACTATCATTTTAACATTAATAGTGATATATTATATTATAGGCTATGATTGTTTAACAATACAACGTGTGAAAGAAGAAGTATTAGGGTAAAATACTTGGTGCTTAATAATTCAGAATGCACTTTAAGGTAAAATGATTCAGCGGCATTATGCCGAATCATTCAGCACAGTCTTTATTCAAAGGCAACAATCAAACACGCTGAATAATAAATGATTCAGCATTCAGCTCTGAATAGTTCCATTAAGCAACAAACAAACAGCCCCTTAGTCCTGGTTTGAATTATTAATTAATGGGCTTCTTCTTAGCCTTATTCGTTAAACACACCCTAAAAGGGCCTTGGTATTATTTAGGGGGTGTTTGTTTTAGCTTATTTTGTGAACTTTTTAGCTTATTAGTTTGTTTTATTAGCTTATGAAAAATATGGTGTTTGGCTTAGCTAATTGGCTTAATTTGAGTAAAAATAAATCCACTTTGATAAATCAAGTGAAAGTAACTTATTTTTTTTATATGAGCTTATCTTTGTACTTTTACATATATATCCTTATATTTCCTCCTTTTCCCAATACATTCTCTTTCTCAAATGTAACCATGTCTTTTTTAGCCATTTTATAATAATAAGCTATGTCAAACACTTTTTCAAAAGTAGCTTAATAGCTTATAAGTCATAAGCTAACCCAAACACTTTTTTTACTAATAAGCTAAAAAACTAAAAAACTTATAAGTTAAAAAGCTAATAAGCTTAAGCTCAAAAAAATAAACTTACCCAAACACCCCTAAGGAGAAGGCGGAATTTCGTTAATATCTTTGTAAATGCTAACGTAAATATTTTTATAAAACTTCTTATCGACTGTCTTCTATTTTTTCTTTCCTCTAGCAGTCTATTCGTTTATAGTGATTGGCCCTTAACTCCATTATAATAAGGAGGAGGCTATATTTGATCTCCTATTTCGTTCACGTAGTGAAGGTAGGATGAAGCCATAAAGGTGAACACTCATGTGATGTGTAAAGAATAAATATTGGTTCTAGGATTTGGAGTTTGCCGTAAATATGATACGTAGGGTATGGGAAGATGAAAGTTTAATTACCTACGTGACTTTTGAAGAGTGACATTTTAGGGATTAGGCTTTTATTAAGTTTTTATATTAGATAATTAGTTTTTAACTTATAATCAATTTAATTTATTATAAATAACGAATTGGACATAGGTGAGAGTTTCAAAGGTTTAAAAGTGTAATACCTGTTTTCATATTGTGTTAATGATATTATTATATTAATGTTATTATCTTTATTGGCCAATAATCAATATACTAAACCTATGGGTGAACTGTGTTTGGGATTAAATAGGTACTAATTAAATAATTGGGTCAAATAACTAAGATATTAACTTGGGACTTGTAATTTTCAATAAAAGATAATTGGGCCATTAGGGGCTTAAGAGGGAGATATTAAAATTAAATTAGTGCTCAACCTCTAAGAAAGCTTCCACCACCATCATCCCTGTTCTCCACCTTCTGAGTGCGTGTGTCCATGCATAGCAGCTGAGAATAAAAGGTCGAGTTTAGGACCGATTTTTTCACAACTTCGAGTGGGTTATTGCTAGAGTATCATGAGGTTAGTAATCTAAAGCTACCCATAATTTATCAATGTTGGTTATGCCTTGAATCACTGTTTTTCTTCAAAATTCATGGCTGTGAGGTCGAAACCCAACCGAGAAAGAAGATGAGTATTAGATCCTCATAAACTTGATACAAATTGAATTAATTGGGAGGGTATGACCTAGGCAAGATTAGAAGTTTATAGTTTCGGAAATTAAAGAATATGATTGAGAATTGATTGAAAACCAAATAATTAGAATCGATGGTCTAATGTCGGCGACAATGTGCTTGAATAAGTTTTATGGAATTGCAAATTTTAGTTTTATGGAGCTGCAAATTGTAGCTTTAATGAATCACAAATTAAGCATAAGTATATTAAATCACAATTTGACATCCTCTGTGAATTGCAATTTGGTTTTGGGTTGGGTTGAATCACAAATTGTACCAATTGCAAATTGGACTTTATGTCAAAATCACAAAATGGACTTGAGACTCGAATCACAAATTGAGCTTGGTGGCTTAATCGCAAATTGGAATTTAAAGTGGAATCGCAAATTAGGTTTAGAAGAGTGAATTGCAAATTGAGTCTAAAACTTAGAATCACAAATCAGTGTTGGCAATTGAATCGCAAAGTGTAGTTAACAACCCAGTCGCAAATTGGGGTCGGGGGTCCAAATCGCAAATTGGGTCGTATGTTAAATCACAAATCATTTGGCCGGGTGGGGATATGAGAATTTATGAGTGATAATTTAATTGTAGGTGATTGTTGGTGTTAAGTGGATTCTAAGTATTCGTTGAGTGTTTGTAGTCAATACTTAGACTACGAATCATGTGAGTTTCACTAACTCTTATCTTATGATGTGTTTGTATATATGTGATGAATGTGTGTACATGTTATGTGCTATTTAATGTGTTGTTTATTTGTGAACTTGATAACCGAGAAAGTTATTTGATGCCTATGGCATTAAAGTTGAGTGGACCAACTTGGTGGATGTTTGTGGACATTGTAGCTGAGTGGGCTTGACCGAGGGGGCCTTATGTGTAGTTATATGATATTGTGTGTTGATCACAAGGTATGGGTGACGTGCTGCTCACTAAGCTTCTAGCTTATCCGTTGTTGTTTTATCTTTTTCAGGACCATCAGACTAAGTGTAACAACCTCAAAATGAGCCTAGTCGTGTTCGAATCTGGTACGTCTAGAATTTTATTTAAATATTGAATAAAAGGGAATATGATATATATAATTGATTAAATGAGAAAAATAGAAGAAAATAATAAAGAAATTATAATACTAAAATATTATGATAAATAGATAAAAAATAATATATTATTAAATGATTTAGAACGAGGTTTCCGAAAATATCCCCGTTAGTTAAAACGGGTACTCGTGCGTTAAGTTGTAAGCTGGAAAGGGGAACAAGATACCCACTTGTGGATATGCATAACCCACAAGTAGGCACCTCTTGACTCACGTGAGCCACCCCTTGCAACAAACACAGACTTTGGTTTCTTGACTTCTTGTGTGTAATTGTGTGTAGCCATTGAAGAAGAAATTCCTTGAAGAGGATCATTCAATCTGATTTCTTGCTACTAATTTCCAAGTTCAATCTGCTGCAAATCACTTTCTTCACCATCTTCATCTTCAAGTAAGCTTCATCACCATGTTCTTCATGTTTTTGACCATTTAGGTCAAATGGGTTAAATTTGCAATTGACCTCTATAATTTGTTCTAGTAATTCCAATCTGTTCCTATACCATTTCTAAGTTATAATCAATCAAATTCTTGAATTAAATCAGTTTTTTTGATGGTGTTCTTGAATTAAAGTGCAAATGGGTCAAAATGGAGATTTTGATCCCAATCTTTGAATTTGGTGTTAAAATGTGAATTGATACTTGTTTCTAGCTTAATTTAAGTGCCAAAGTAGTTTGTGAACACTGGAAATTGTATTGGAATCGATTGGTAGTGTTTTGGGTTTGAAATGGCCAAAAGCAGAGGCTGGAAATCGCACTGGTCTGTGCAGACATGCTTGCGGGCGCAAGGATAACCCTTGCGGCCGCAAGGAGCACGGCTTATGGGCGCAAGGAATAGCCTTGCGGCCACAAGGACCTCCTTGCGGGCGCAAGCAATTCCAAGCCCTTGTGGGCGTAAGCAGACACGCTTGTGGCCGTAAAGGACCCTGTTCCAGCATACAGTTTGTTGTTTCGGGTTGTACTGATATACAGGATGTTTGTTTATGTACTTCAGTTGATCCAGGAGCTTCTGTAAAGTAGCGTTTAGTATTCTAACTCGACAGGTGAGTGCCTGATAACATAACGATTAATATATCTATAACATATGTTAACAATGATTACTGGATTGTATACCACGATTTGTACACGCACTTGTTTAAGTGTAGGTTGCATGATGATGCTAGAATATAACATGTTGACACAGTATAGTATGCACTTGATTAGGTGTATGCTATGATGATAATTGAATATATGCGCGCATTGATGATTGATTGATTGATGATTCGGTTGAATCATACTATCTGTTTGTGATCGGTACGGACTTATTGGGCAAGGTTTGCCCCGGACTAAGTTGTCCTACTTATTGGGCAAGGTTTTCCCCGGACAAGGTTTGTCCTTTTCGGGTATAGCTGCGGCTGTACAACAGAGGAATCGGTTGATTCCAAAACGCAACGGTAGACGCTTAACAGCTCCCCCACCGGCGCGGTTGATGTGTTTGGTACCCCAGTTTGGTGCGTTGAGCCGGGTTAGCTCACCTGCAAGATATGTTACCACCTGACTACGCCAGCTCCTCGCGAGATGCTAGGATAGAACTATCTGAGCATGATTGATGATATGTGATGTATTTATGTTGATCGCATGCTATTTGAGTACTCATTAGCTATTATAGCTAACAGATGCTACACTCCACATGTGCAGGTGATCCTCAGTGAGCTTGGGACCCTTCGGGTAGTTTGATTTCTTAGGAGGAACACTTTGTCTGTAATAACTCTGATATAATGTTTGTTTGTATTTAATAATGGTCGACCGGATAAGTAACAGTAACACCGAACTTGTATGTGGCATCTTTTGTTAGTAATATATTTGCCACGTGTTTTCTATTTCCGCTACGTGATTTTAAATGAAAAAGATAAATTGATATTTTAAAAAGAAAAATCTGGTTCTCAAAACGGCGGTGTTACACTAAGACAAAGGAAAAACACCTGCGTGACAGCAACCTTGTGAAATTTTAATTTTTTTATAATTCATTTAGTTTATAGCTTCCACTATTGAAAATTAATACTCATTTATTTGGGATAACTGTAATCACATTATTATTTATTATTGATCGAGTGAATACTAAATGGTGAATTTAATATTTATGTAAACAATTTTGGAGTGTTACAAGAAGGATATTGACGTAATATTAAATTTTGTAAATATATCTACGTAATTATGGACTTTTACAAGGATATTAACGAAATTCTACCTTTTTATTAGATGTTTTACATCCTATTACAAAAGGAAAATTCTAATTATTCTACTAAATCATCATATTTGATTCTCCTATCAATTACATTGCGATATGTGTAATCACTAATTCTGTTTCTTAATCTTATTTTTTGATTTTGACACATGTCTTAATCTAATGAGTAGAAATATGGGTATAAGGGTTTAATAGGAGGACATAGAACTTCTCATTACTAAATATTTCTACTTATCATTCTACCAACTTAATCAACATGTGTTAAAATCAAATAAGGAGATAAGAAAACATAATTAGTACATTACACATATCAATTATTAAGTTGTTAGGAGAATAAAGTAGAAGGAAGTATATTTTTTCTTGTTTGACTAGAGGCCCAATATACTACATGAACAACGAAAGCTCCTTGTTATAATGTTAGATTATTGGCACCCGTTTCTCACAACCCTCTTAACTCTCTTGTCACATCAGTATCATATCATTTTTCTCTTCCATTACTCTTCCAACACTTAATCCCTCATTTAGAAAAAGCAAAAAAAACTTAAAAAGATGGAGAGAGAAGGAAAAGAGAGAGAGAGAGAGTTAAAGGATGAAAACCTTCAAAGGGTACAAGTGGGTAGGGGAGGGATGGTGTTCCCATGTCATCCCTCGCCTACTTACGGGATGGGTCCAAATAGTCTTATCAAATGACTTGTTTTTTTGTTGATGATTTTGATTTTTTAGTCCGAAAGCACTTTTTTGAACCATTTATGAAAAATAATTGTTGTAACTTTTTTTAATGGCTAAACACACCCCTTAACATAATCTTAAATTTACATTATTTTTGTTCACAGCAGGTTTTGAACCTACAATCTTATAGGATATCTAAACACCAGATACCACTAGACTATAAGCCCTTTGGTAGTTGTTTGTATTTGATATTATGTTTATATCCATCTCTCTCCATTATGTTAATTGTTACTTTTTGACATTTGGGCGTCAAATAAACTATAATTATTGGTTTAATATGTAGAATTGATTTATATCGTGGTAAAAAAATGGTGAACTTTATATATTTCTTTGTGGAATCTTAAAATATCGTATTTATCGAGACTAGTTTTCAAATATCACATATACAAATTTTTAATTTTCAAAACTATCATATTTATTCAAATTACCATTTTTATCATTTTATTAATAATTTTAAATTATCAAATGTAGCCGCAAGTTTAAATATTAAGTAAAACCATGAAAACAATTGCATGACAACATTTATTCTTACATCTAATGACCGTTCATCTTTGGTCTCTAAGGTTTAATAAGTAAAGGCATCTGAATACAAAGAAGCTCGAACTAGAGTTGATATCATGTTATTCAAAGTAACTTCATTTCTATAATGCATTTCATCAAACACGTACCACGCAACTTCGAATCTCCCAAATTTTGAGTACATATTAATTAACGTATTTGTATGGATTATGCTTAAACGGATCAAATTCTTTATACTGAAAGCATGTAACGCTTTCCACCATCCTCGTTGGTAATCTCCAAGAAACCTTTTTGTAAAATAACTGAAAAAAACCGGATTGATGATTCCTTCAAGTTGATAAATCCCATGACCTATTGAATTCAAGATTGTAAAAGCATCGAAAACGGTCCAAAAGTGAAGCTGATTAGCTTTGAGACAAGATCGATGTATACCAAGGAACATCATTAAAGCTTCCTAGGTAGATGTTGCGGATCCATCCCAGATTCCAAGTATACCCAATAACAATGTAGTCCAAGAAACCACGCTTCGATTAAGGAGTTCATCATCAAACAACTCACGGGTGTTTTTCATGTAACCAACTTATGTCTGAACATTTCTCCGGTGTGTATACCGGAACCCCCTTTCTGGGCATCGTAATTATTTGAAGGCTTGATTACTATTTATAATACTCTCATGTGTTTTGACAACTTACATTATTGGTCCATGTACTTTAATGTTAGCCAACTTAGTCCTTGAGTGGGTGTCATACTTCCCAAGGATTTTTATAAGATAGTTGCTTACCATCTAGCACATCCCTACAACACCTAAAGCCAATGAATAACGCTTAGGAAGAACGGATACTCACACCATCTATTGGGAAAGACCAAAAAATGGAGCTTCGGCTGCGGCACTGCTGGGCACCCCCCACTCCATCCAATTGTCTTTTTCGAGTCCTGCCGAGCTACGCGCCCCTTCACGGAAAATTTGAAGTCCGACTGTTGGCCCCTAATTCGACAATTACTTTTTTAATTTTAATACATATTATATATAAACACCTTCACATTTCTTTCTCCTCTCAATTCTCTCTTACACAATTCTTTCACAAGAATATAAATGGATTTTTACTCATCATCATCGTAAAGTGAAGAGTATTCGGATGAAAAGAATGACACGAGTAACACCGAAACTTTATTCATGGTTGTTGACATGACATATTTTATTTTACAACAGATCAGGAGTTCATGAACTAGAACGAAAATTACTAGAGATCACTAAGCTGCACCTGAACGTCTGGTGCATGATTAATTATTAGAAAACCCACTTTATGGTGATGACATTTTCATAAGGAGGATCCGGATAAGCAAAGAACTATTCTTACGAATAGTTAATGATATGGGGCAAGAATATCCATACTTTAAACAGGGATGAGATGCTAGAGGGAAACAAGGATTTTCACTATTACAAAAGTGCACATCGGCTATACGACAACTAGCATACGATGTCACAAGATTTACGGGTTTGTCATGCATTATATGGGACAACTGGCTCCAACAATGACATTAATGTGCTAAATCAATCGCCTTTGTTCAACGACGTGTTAAATGAAGTTGCACCAGAGATGACGTTTGTTGTTAATGGAGTGCAATACATGTTACACCCATATATTTTTTAAAAGTGCAACAAAGAAATTCCAATAAATTAACCTTCCAATATTACTCAAATAAAAGGGCAACAACCGGCTCAAGTATAATATAAAAATATTTTCCTTTTATATTGCACAAAACTCTCTATAATGTCCACATGGAAGCCTTGTCTGCCACAACATATGAAAAGAATGAACGATATAAATAAGTTAGAAAACCAGGTGAGCAATTCCACAAAGCACTCAAATAATAATAATTTACATGTAACTATAATCTCATTATATCACACTGAATGCTACCGTAGCACATTAGCGGTAGTCTTACATCTCCCGGTCTTTAAATGCTATCGTAACGTACTGACGATAGTCTTACATTTGCAACTTTGTCCGCTACTGAAGTAGTCGGTCTGTAACATATTAAACATATAATCACATATCACATACATAACAAGTAATTTAAAGTTGTGATGTTGTATAACTGTAAAGTTGTGCCACCGCAAAGCAATGCAACCGTAATATTGTAAGTTGTACCACTGCAAGCAGTGCAACCGTAATATTGTAAGTTGTATAACTGCATGCAAAGCAGTGTAACATAATATTGTATTATGGAGAACCAATAATGCATATTGTATCTCCATCCATAAATTACTTTCTACCAAGTTGTATCTTCATAATCATACTGTAACTGTAAAGCTGTAGTAAAGAGAACCAATAGCACATATATTGCATCTCCCTCCATAATTTACCTGGTGCCAAGTTATAAGTTATAACCACCATAACCATATAACATATCATATCATAAGCAATAATTGCACGTATAGCATATGGTTCAATCATCACATACATACAGTAAAAGAGAAGTAGCATGCTTACATTATCTTATATGTATATATATGTGTGTGTGTGTGTTTGTATGTATACGTTACATACTCTGTCATTACACTCATAATCATATTGGCACTCTATAATTATTACAATTATAGTCTCAATGAACTCTAATTATTTTCTTACTCTTGATTTATTTAATCATAGTGTATGCATATATATTCCTACATAATTACACCTTCTCTATGTAATAGCCGTGGTTTTCCAGAAATTGAGATTTACAAAAACTTTTCTACTCAATCAGATTTATTGCAACGGAAGACTTTAAAACATCACATTTATTAAAATAGATAAACCGTTTTAACCATACATCTAATTAAAAACCATCATTGCGTCAAAATCACATCATTGTTTAAAACCTTGTTCATTACACAGCCACAAGTGGGTTTCATTAAACATCACAAACATAAACAAACTACCTATCGGCACCCAATCCCACAAGGCCCCACACCTAAGCAACTTGCCGAGCACAAGACACATTTCAAAGAAACAAGTGTCAGCTTACGCTTTGTGAGTCAACTTAGTTATCACCACAAAATCATCATATTAAAACATTCACAAAACATGCTTACGTTTAGGGTAATAAATCCCAACCCGTAACTTGAGTCACCCACATAACATCATAAATCCCTGCATAGTCAAGTATCATCGCAAGCATCAATAAGTACATCATAAAACATCATTTTCATATTTTGTCTCATTATCATCCCATGCATCGCTAATCATCACTAAACATCATGTTGTACATCCTTCTTATTGGGGTCTATCATTATACATCACTATCATTGCCACCCCAAATACCACATGCGTGCCCGGCAACCACTAGGGTTCCAAGGTCCGTCCGCACTAGCACCACATATGTGCCTGGAAACTACTAAGCTCCAAGGTCCACCCATACTGGCACAAGTTCAGTAAGCATGTCCAACAAGTGTTGTACAAAGCAGGGCGCAATTCCCACTTGTACATACACTCCCGTAATCCGTCCGCTATAGCTACTCCGACACAAGTCGTTTAGGTGAAAGTACAACCGGTGCCCCCATCGTTAGACCCTCTTTTCACCTTTGTCGTGTCATTCATTTTCACCTCCACCACTAGTCAAACACCACTACAGTATACCCTCACATAAAGCATAAGTACACCATGTGTTGTCATCATTATCTAGAAACCTGAAAACTAACCATCGTTTTGCTAGCATATTTTAGAAGGCACGTTTTCATACTAGGCATCATCTTTCATCTAGGAGTGTGTCTACCCTCTCCCAAATCATCATATCAATCCATGATGATCGTTAGTTCAAATATCTATATGTATATATGCATGCATCGCAAATATCACGTAAATCAATCACATGTCATCAATAAATAAGTAACATGCACCACAAACAATCGTTAGTCAATCATAAACATTCATATATAGATATATCATCTTAAAAACAGTTAATACTTTCGAAATAGATTTTGTCTTTGTGCTCGGTTCTGTAAAATAACTGAACTCACCTCAAACTGGACAAATAGATCAACTTTTGATGAGCATCACACATGGATTGTCGAATCCCGGTCCTACATGTTCCAAAACACCTTTTGAGATCTCCACAAATGAAGCCGAAGTCGAAACTTAGCCTGAAATGGTGTCATCACACCTTCCGAACCTTGAAAACACGCACCAACCAAGCCCCGACACGAACACACGCTTTCTAGCCTTAGAATCACTCTCAAAATGGGCAGAGTAACGGTACTAATGAGAGCAAATCGTGAGAAATGGTTGAAATGCAAGCATATTTATAGACTGACTTGGAATGCGTAGTGTCACGAGGGTGATGCGTCGTGATCACCTGCCACACGCCATCTCCGACACACGCAAGCTTCACGTGCTTTGCCGCCCGAATGCGTCATGTCGCGATCTCTATTTTGCAAGAATTTTCATTTTTTAAATTCTTTTATTTAATATTCTATTCCATAAATATATACTTCTTAATAAAAGAACTTCATAAATATTGTATTTTATTTATCTAATTAATTTTACAATAATTTTCATAAATTCGGGTCGTTACACTCTACGTTATCCCCTCATATTTAACTCGTTTCATTTCATGTTTCTCTTTATATATATATGGACATAATCAATCGTACTCTCATATTTGTATATATATACATATACATACAATATCACAATACTCCACTCTCAGTCATAAACATGTATCTCTATCTCGTGTCTCTTATATATAGTTATACTTACCTCTCTTAATTTCATGTTTATCTCTATACTCTTTACCAATTAGTTGATGGTAACACTCTTGGTATCAACATATAACAACAATCAAGTAGTAAACCTTACTCTAGTATTTTTTATATACTATATACAATTACATGTCAATAATATCTCTAAGTACTAGGTTGAGGTACTCACTTCAAATCCAAGTTTAGTCGGTGAGCAACTAGATAAACTTCGTTAGGTCACGGTGAACATGTATGTAACATCGTATTTTTAACCCAAAAATTTTCACTTTTAATTACACTGCGGAAGCGTTTATAAACACCAAAGTAATTATCACTAATTACAAACCACTATTTACAAAATATCAGTATTACAAAACACGGCTCGTCACAAATAATCTATCAGAGTCCTAGGTGATTACTCCCCAAGCTAACCACTCTCAGCCGAGCCGCTGACTTACCAAAACCTGTAAAAAGAGTGAGAGGTGGGGGATTAGCACAAAGCTAAGTGAATGGAGTAACACACAACAGATATATCAGCCTGAACCGCATGATATCAACAACCGCAAATAAGCACCCTGGGAAGACCGGCGGTTCTGCAGGAACCTACAACCAATGCCGGCCAAAGCAATAGTCCATTTGCTATCCTCACACAGTATCATCCTCTGGTAGAAACATATGCATCCCAAAATGAACCCAACCCATAAGCCCAGTCGTAAACTGACTTCCTTTCCAACATGTATACATATCACAGAATTCAACAATTAACATTCACAATTAACCAACCAACAGATATACAATCTATCCAACAATAGTTGCAACCAAACCAGTACAACTAATATCACCTGTGAGCAAACATCCACTCACCTCAAGCTTTCAGCTTTTCCACTAAGTGATCTAATTTTACCGAGCCTTGTCTGTCCCCGAGAACACAACAACCAACCATCAGTATTCCACTCATAAATATATATATCAAACATATATATTTATATCCATTTAATAAAACATATACATATAAGACTCACATATGAATGCACATATAACACATAGCATTAAACAATGCAAACAACAGCCAAAGTATCGGATTTCATGAGAAATCCGATACTATCATCGGATTTCACCAAATCCGCAACCACTATCGGAATCCGCTACCTTTTATCGGTTTTGAGGGAATCCGATACATCCATCGGATTTCCACACTTGGTATCTTAACTTGGCACCCACGATCGGATTTCATGCTTAGAATCCACCATCGGATTCAACATTCGGATTTCATCTAAGTTCCGGATTTAAGAGTACCGGATTTCACAAGGTTCGGATTTCTACATCCGGTTTCCAAAGCCTCGGTTTTCATCATTATCACCACAATCCGCCACCTTCATCAGCCCCACAATCCGACAACTTCAAACCTTGTATATTTCATCTTTCCAGATCACACAATTCATATACAAGTTTATAGAAACACATTAAAACATGTTTAAACACACAAGCATGCATCAAAACACCTTTATACCCCAAGAACACCAAATCCGATAACTTCATAAAGCATGAGCATATGATGTTCATATCAAATCTACCCAAAACTGTAGCATGTTAATACTAATCGAAGCACTATAGCACAATAAAAGAAGAATCATTAACCTTAGCTTGAATCACACAATTTCAAGAAATCACAATCCGATTGCTAGTCTTCTTCTTCCTGTTTGCTCTCGGTTGCACACACAATACACACACAAGGATTTCTTCAAAGTGAAGAATCAATTGTGAAACCCACGTATACATGTTAACTTCAATTAGTTAAGCATGAAGTGTCACGTTCATATTAATTGCATGCATACACATACAACCAACCGTATATATATACATATCAACACTCATATAACATTTAATTAAGTAAATGATTAATCAATTAAATCAACACTAATTAATAATCAATTAACATAATAACATAATAATTCACGTGTAACATACCCAAAGCCTACGTTTCTACTAGGCCCAATCTCAGGATGTTACAATGTAATAACAATAGGAATTAATGAATAGCTCTAACTATGCTTGAATCATAATACATGACTAAACAACCCTTATTACGGTCATAACCTATCCACACAACGGCCTTAAGGTCATACGGCCACTATCATGCCTGTCATTGGTTTCCATATATGATAGTAATTCCAACCTCCCGGATATGGCTGTAAGCCTTAACCCTTATGGTTGTAAGCTATAACTCTTACGGCTGTACGTTGTAACCCTTACGACTGTAAGTTGTAACTCTTACGAGTGTAAGCCATCGGACACAGTTCTAGTTCGCAATTTCAGGCTCTGTCTTGGCGGGAAACATTCCAAAACATCCCAAACTCGTTTTTAGATGTTTCAAAACGTTTAGTATGATCATAGGGGACTTTATAACATCAAATAACATCATTTTTATCAATTACAACTTCCAAATTCAAGGTTTAGGTTGAATTACCCACTTTGACCCATTTGAACAATTTTATCAAATTCACCCAATTTCAATACTTTAATCACAAATTTGAACTCAAATCAACATCTAGGAGTTGTAGGAACCGATTAAGAACATCAAAATCCTTTCTTGGTTGTAATTTAGATCTTGATCCATTAACTCCTTAAAACTCCAAAAACAAGAACACACGGAAGAGGGATACTTACAAGGAACAAAAGAAGATGATAAACAAGGAACCAAATTGCTTTAGTCTCCAAAGAATCCTAATTCTAAATTTGGAGAGAGCTTGATAATCTCTTTCATGGTTTCTTCCACAAAATATATCCTTTTTAGTGGGTATCCCGCTCTCCTATCCAACTTACAACTTATCCATAAGCTATCTATAAATCCTAACAAAGATATATTTGAAATCATTAAATAATTTATAACTTTAATTCATTTCCTTCAACTTTTACTCAACATCTTCATTTAATAATTTTATAAAAGCATGTGTTTTATCTTGACAACGGGATATGCCTGGAGTAGGTTGTTTTTGTGAATGAATTTTCGTTTCCAACCGACCATAAATGAATAAGGTTCAAATTTGCACAAGATTCGACAAGAAAAAACGTGGAACGAGTTTATGGTCTCCTCAAATCTCGTTGGGCTATAATAAACAACCCACAAAAAATTAGAATGATGATGTACGCTTGTGTCATGTTACACAATATCTATACTACTATATAAAGTATTTAACATTCTCTCTCCTCTTAAATTTTAAGACTTCTTAAAATTCAATCAATATAAAATCTTGACCCTTCATTTAATCTAAATAAATCTCATCCACTCAATTTTTAACTATTTTATTCTCTCCTAATTTACTTTAACTTTATTCAAAATATATTCTCTCATACTAACACAATTATCCACCCACATCAACATAATTTTTAAAATCTTATTAACTCTTCTCTTTATTTCATCAATATAAATCTTTTTTCTTATTTTATTGTCTTTTAGAATTTATTTCTAAAATTAATAAAATAGTTAAATGTAAATAAAAGAAATTTTGAAAAAAACCCGGACATGTTGCTGTAGAGAACTTTTTCGTGACACTGACTCGCGCGAATAACATATCATTACATTCTTGAAAGCGAAATATTGTAAACCAAAAACTATTTACTGCTGTAGCATTGCGCGGGTATGATGCTAGTAATTTTAAAAGACGAAGGATAATGATAGTCCTTCCCAAGAATCAAATCTTCCACATAGTCAAGAAATGACTCCTCAAGAACTATACATAAATACTTTACAAGAACTAAGACCACCCGTAAAGCCCTTCCCAAAGGCCTTCGGGCTACTTTGGGTTGGTGGGTTCATTCGAGAATACCACTACACCCATTTTGGGTTCCTCCCTATTTTTTCCTTTGCGGTTTCGTGCACCCGATCAACTCGAATTTTTTTTTTGGTTTTATAGAGAGAGTAGGAGAGAGAAAATGTTTGGGTTGATTTGAGATGAGTGCTACTTGGGTTTTGAGTTAATTTGGGTTGGAAAAAAAAAAGAAAGAAAAACCAATATGACATTTGGGTTAATTTGGGTTGGATGTAAGCCATACTCATGACTTAAGTAATTGGAAAACACACAACAACCTTATATCCGATCTCGTGGAACACATTTGGAACACCCACTCACCCAACTTAGACCACAAATTTTAATTTTATGTAGTATTGTAGTTTTTATTAAATAATCAATTAAGTATTTTAATTTTAATTGTTTGTATGTAATTTATTAGTTAAAAATTTAAAAACTTAGTAGGGTGGTGGGATAAAAAATGAGTACTATGGAGGTTTTAGTGGGATAGAAAAATGAAACAAGTAGAGAAAAAAACTGATAAAACGCTAATATGACAAGTGATATAGAGCGGTGGAAGAGTGAGTATTCCCTTTACCCTTAGACCATCCGCATCCAACCCATGTTACCCAACTTACCCCACTGCCACATCAGCATCTATATCATCTTTCACCTTCAACCAAACTTACCCCACAAACCCCCACATTCAACCTTTTTCAACCCCACATCAAATATTAATAAAATATATATATTAAATGTGAGAGGGAAGCATCGGGTTGGAGGACTAGATGGGTTGAGAACCCAATGGAACCCAAAGTGCCATTATGGTGTTCCCGTGATACCCCATTGAACCCAATCTCAGGTTCCTTCACGGATGTGGAGGGTATGTGCAATGTTTAATGCTTGTGAGATTTTACTAACTTTATAATATTGTAAACTAAGCGGAGACACGTATCTAATATTTTAATATAGAAAAGGTCTTACTTTATAATAACACATTAGTACTAAACATTATATATAAACGATATAAAAAGGTTCTATTATTTGTAAAATGATTAAATAATGAAAGTTTTATTGGATATAAGAAACTTACATATTAATATAGTGTTCAAGTTTAACCTGAATCAACCTTCAAATTTTTCTAAGAGTCACTGATTTGTTCTATACTCATATTCAACCTACAAATATAAAAATATCATTATATCCATCACAATTTATAATTGAATAACACAATTATAAACTTATGATTTACAAACAAATACTTTCTAGCTTTTTCAAATTGTTGTTTAAATTTAACATACAATTTATAAACTTATGATGGAAAAATAAATAAAAACTCAATAACAAAAAAATAATCATGATCATATTATGAATTTGTGATACAATGATAATGATTTATAAACATGATTACTCGTTATATTAGTTCATTGTAAAATTACTGATTTTTCACATTTACATGTTTTATTATTCAAGACTAATCATAATTGATAAGCACAAATAAAGAAAGCTTTAGATTAAGCGTCACACGTTGCGTAGAGCATCAACACTTCAAATCTTCATTATTTGTATATACTGGGTCTGAATGTTAACTCGGAAGGCTTAATTACAAATATGTGCACTTCGGCTACTAACATATATAGTGATCGAGCTAATTTTTTCCCTGGGGGATGGGGGGTGAGGAGCACTCTTCAACCCCCCTCTATCTCCGTCCCTGTTTGTAGGATAGTTAGTTATCAACTTACCATCTAATAATATCTGACAACACTTAAGCCAATGAATAATGCCTAACCCTTCAAACGAGATAAAACTTTTTCTTTCAAGTTTGGTATTACTTGACTCGAAACTTTTGAGCTCGACTCGATATTCTTGAACCCGGCTCGACTCGAAGTAGATTTTATGATGATTATGTATATATACATATAAAAGAGAATTAGAAATGGAAAATGAAAAAAAGCTCGCGACTTTCACAAGTCAAAGTGTTTTTTTACTCGAACTCGATTCAATACTCTACTCAATTAGCTCGAGCTCGAGACCGGTTCAGACAAGACTATTTTAAATATTTTTCGAGTCGATTACGAACAACTCGCGAATTGTCAGAGTCGAGAACATACGATTAAGTGATTAACGGAGGTGTTTATGTTATCTCACCGGTATCTCTTTTCGGTCTTTTCTTTCCCTCCAAGCCAAGAAGGCAAGTGCTTCTCTCCTTAAAGTCCCTACTCATCCAAGAAAGGCGTCATTCAATAGCAACCCATTGAACGGTGATCGACGATTTTCTCACATACAGCATCTTGATTTCCTTCGCAGGTATGTAACATTCATATTCCATCTGTATTGATCTATATTCAGGCCCACGATCAAGCATCCTTCAGCAATTTTCAGATCCGAAGTTTCTTTCACATTTCCACCCATCATTTCCCCTTTGTTTTATGCATTCAGTAAACCCTAACACTAATTATCCATGATTACGGTTTTATAGTGTAAAGCAACACATGTTTTAATATAGACATGCTTTTGAATTTAGGGTTTATCATCGATCACAGTGCTTCGAGCACTCAGGTTAAAGATTGTTCGTATTATTTGTTTTTAATAATGCTTTCTTCTCTACAGGATCGTTCAGTGATATACTATAAGACATGGGTGACAGTCAGTACTCGTTTTCTCTTACTACTTTCAGGTATAATCTGCTAAAAGATTGGCTGTTTGTATTTATTTCGTATGGTTTGGGAGCTTTGATTTTGAAATTTGGAAGTGGAGTAGGACCTAGGTGCTCAAATACTGAAAAAAGATTTCCTCGTATTCCAATTTCAAACCATTGAATCGGTGTTCCCACACTTGCCCTTTTATATTTAAGATGACATGTATGGTAAAACATATGTTGGAAATTTATCTGGTATTTTCTGTTATCTACAGTCCATCTGGTAAGCTTGTTCAGATCGAACATGCCCTCACAGCTGTTGGCTCTGGTCAAACTTCACTAGGGATAAAAGGTAACTCCAATTTCTAGCTTATTCTTCTCTTTTTATTGTTAGTATTTATTAGCAAGTTATCTAACATATCGGTCTGAATTGCTGCTGTGACTGTTATTGTTGCCTATTTTGTTTTGTTGTCTACTCTTACATTTTGAATTCGTTATTGCAGCTTCTAATGGGGTTGTAATTGCAACGGAAAAGAAGCTCCCATCCATTCTAGTAGACGAGACATCTGTAAGTACCAACTTTATCTTAAAAGCTTTACGTGTTAATTCTGGCATTCCATAGACAGCTATTCTTTTTGTGGTACTCATTTTATGACTCTCATCTTTGATGCTAGTCACATTTTCTATTTGACATAAAGAACACTGAAGTGGAGTAGTGGGAATAGGAAGAAATATAGTTGTGAAGTAGTGTTTGTGTTTATTGAAGATATAAAGTTGTATGAATTTTCTAGAGGCCAAACATCATGGCAAGGCTAAAAGTGCCTCATCCTTCAACCATTTAAACAGAATGGTTTGGCATCTGAGAACTCGTTTTCTTTTAGTATAAGTTTCACAAGGAGCCTCATAAAAACTATGGAAAAGACGTTTGTAAAGAGGTTGATACATTTTGATCTAATGAAGCACATGGTTGTTGAGGAAATACACTTGATTAGGGTAGTGGTCTTGACCCTGCTAGGGTTCTAATCACAGAGAGGTACCCTTTGATGATTGAAGGGAGCTACTTAGTTTCTTCGGATGTGAAGCTGTATGTTCCATCTATCAGTTCTTATGGATTGACAATTTGTAAATGGCAGAGAGTGAAAATATCTGCTATATTTTGTGCCGAAAAGCCAAGTAGGACTAGGAGAATCAATCACAGAAACTGGCAGTGCATAACATGCTTTCTTGTATCCGGACAATTAGTATTGCAGAAACTGGAAATTTGCTTATTGTGATTTCTATAGGTTCCACATATAGGTGTATATGCTAGATAACATGAAAGGAATGTCAATACTTAAAAAATGTGCAAATTGTTACATTTTCTGCTCCACATCCAGACAAAGATTGATATATCTATATATATATTTTGCTTGAAGTTCTCTCGGACGATAGCTGTATGCTACATCTGTTTTAAGCAAACATGGTATCCTGTTTTGTGGCTTCTGTTCCCTTTTCACTTCTTTATAGATCCTGAAATTTGTTTTTTTTTATCTTAGGTGCAAAAGATTCAGATTTTGACTCCTAATATTGGAGTTGTATATAGGTAAGAGTTCAAACTTCAAATTGAACATTTTCACGTGCATACAAGTTTCAGATGTAGATTTTTATTTGTATTTACAATCTTGAGTGCAGTGGAATGGGTCCTGATTCTCGAGTTCTGGTCAGAAAGAGTCGGAAGCAGGCAGAGCAGTACAATCTACTATACAAGGTACTTGTTACCTTCTTGGCTTCTTGTTATGTCTGCTATTGTTTTTTACAACTTTTTCAGTATTGTTACATTTGAATCTTTCTGTCCAACAAGTTTGGGGAAAAATCTTGTTGTCTTTCTGTCCAACAAGTTTGGGGAAAAATCTTGTTGTCTTTCTGTCCAATTGTATGATATGCTTGCTAACAGGTAAAGAAACACAAACACGACATCGGTGCAATCGTACCCTTGGAGTGATTAATACTTGCGTATTTCTAACCATTAGTCAAACACTACTATTTCCATTTTCTTATTTATTTACTAATAATCGGCAGCAGTTCCTTGCTTACATTTTGTTTGATACCATATTTGCAGGAAACTATCCCCGTTACACAACTTGTAAGGGAAACTGCTGCTGTTATGCAAGAGTTTACTCAGTCAGGGTTCGTTTGTTCTATGTCTCCTCTTTATGCTATAAGCTATTGTAACATTAATTTATTGGATATACTTTGTGTATGATTTTATTTATTTGTATTCTTAATAAGTAGATATTGTGGTGTAATACAGCTTCTAACTTATGTTTCCTCATGTAGTGGCGTAAGGCCTTTTGGTGTTTCGCTTCTTGTTGCTGGTTATGATGACAAAGGTCCCCAGCTATATCAGGTATGCAATTATGCCTCCAACCCCTGCAGCTTCTATAACACCTTCATTCTTGCTTGACCTAAAAATCGTGTGGACAAATTTTATTTCTATGTTTTGTTGAAGCTCAACCGATTAAAAATGTTGAAGTGATCATATGCTGTTACCCTACAGGACTCCTGTTTAGTGCACTCCAATACTTGATTTTATAGTTTTAATACATCATACATATTTCTCATTCCTGTATAAAACCTTAGTGTTAGATGTGTAATTTGCTTCTTCTGTGGTGTAGTCTTTTAAATGCCGTACCTCAATGCACTTTCTGCAGGTGGATCCCTCAGGTTCATATTTCTCCTGGAAAGCTTCTGCCATGGGCAAGAATGTGTCTAATGCAAAGACATTTCTTGAAAAGAGGTATGTCATTTTTTCAGACATTTGCAACTATGGATACGGTTCTTATAAAGTTAAACTGTAATTTGTAATCATTATAGACACCATACTCCTCCAACACACGGGAGATGGAGAAAAAGTATAAAATAATTAAAATGTGATGAGTAACTTGAAGATTTGTGAACTTTCACCTTCATCAAACTTGCACTATCTTTTTCAGCATAATTGTGATATATTGATGGTTAGAGTGGAGTGGTTAATCTATACTTGTTAGTGTACATATACACATGATTAAACTTCCAGACTGCCACGAATAAGGTTTTATATAATTTAAACCACACTAATCTTAATCTTAATTTAAGCTCCATATGTTTATTTGAAAATTAGGGTGTCCTTGTGATGGAAACTATGTAAAGAAATCTACTTTTTATGCAAAATATATCACTTATCGACACTTTGTGCGAGTCATTTTCAGTTAAATGTTTTGTGTTGCTTATAGGTACACTGATGATATGGAGCTTGAAGATGCGATACACACAGCTATTTTGACATTGAAGGAGGGGTAAGCATCTTGCTTCTAAATTTTTTAACGCTCACCTCTGAGGCTCTGATATCAATGAACAAAGCTTGGATCATTAAGCAGGGCATGTAGTTAGTGTGGTTCATGTCAAATATCCCACGTGTTACTATCATTATGAACACAGTTAGCAACTTTGACCCATTTACTTATAAATGGGTCGATGTGGATTATGCTTCATCTTTAATGGGTCAAATGGTTAATATCAAATTTAGCTGAAAAGGGTCAAATGGGTTGAAAGTCACAGAAAGTGTATGATTTGTGCATAGAATCTACTGTTCCTTTTTTAAAAAAAAGGAATATACAAGGAGGGCATCCAAGTAGTTTCATTTATACAAAATCCAGCCATAAACATGCTGGATCACGAAATTAATGTTCAAAATTTTGAAAAAATATAATTTTTTCCAACCTTTTTTTTCCCACTGATCTGACATATGGTTTATGATGGTAATCTTTGTAATCCTTTTACCATGTGTATCAGATTTGAAGGACAAATATCTGGCAAAAACATTGAGATTGGTGTTATTGAGGCTGACAGAACTTTCAGGCAAGTTCATCTGTACTAGATAACTGGACTGTAACTATGAACATCTAGATAAGCAGCTTGTAACAGTTGTGTTTCTTTGTTGTTGCAGGGTCCTAACCGCATCTCAAATTGAAGACTATCTTCAAGAGGTGGAATAGTTATCTGTTTTCTTATCAG
Source organism: Dittrichia graveolens (assembly GCA_038502395.1). Classification (NCBI taxonomy): domain Eukaryota; kingdom Viridiplantae; phylum Streptophyta; class Magnoliopsida; order Asterales; family Asteraceae; genus Dittrichia; species Dittrichia graveolens. The sequence goes on along the minus strand of JARJIL010000005.1, from coordinate 78,651,617 downwards.
GGCTTTTAAATTTCCTTGAATTTAAAAGATTTCGGGGTGTTGAAATCTGATGAACTAAGTTATCTTGAGTTCAACTGGAGTCTATATGTACTTGTTGACAATCTTCCAGGAACAGTCCCTTGCCTTGCATTGTTTTTTATGAAGTTGAAACCTTTGATGAATGATGACGCCTCTTTATATTTGTTGTAGTGTAAAAGTAATCCCAATTTGGAAAGTCTTATTAATCGTCCTAGAATTAAATTATTCAACTTGGACTTCAAATTTTTTTAGTTCGTTGAAGAACAGTATGCAAGTCCTTTGCCTACAAAAACCACGACTGCATGCCAGTAACAAGGTGGTGTTTGGTTTGTTGTTGATAACGACCAAGAGTATAAAACAGTTGTCGAAATGAAACTTAAAACTCCTAAATAAATTAGAGATAAAAATAGGGTTAATTACATCAAAAATTCATTCAACTTGGTATCATTTTATACAATATATATCGATCTTGAAAAGTTGTATTATATGTATCAAACTGAAACCTTGTATTGTGTGCATATTTTTACTTGTAACAGTTAAAATGGTGACATTGCTTGTTTGGTGGAATACAATTTATTCCCTAACAAAGTTGAGGTGTTGTATGTGACTGCACCGATCACCACCACAATTTCACTCCTACCACCCACAGCCACCACCACTTGCCCGCAACCACCACACCATCATAAACCAGTTGAACAATCACCACCACTGCCTCCATCGCCACCACGACTTGTCACAGTCGCCGCCATCATCACCATCGCTGGCTTGCCACTGATCGACGCCTTCATAAAAAAAATACCGTCTTCACCACCCCTATCACCGTCCACTAATCATCACCAAAATCACCATAGATTCAAGTGTGCATTAGTCCACCGACCACCACCACTACACTCTACCACCGTCATAGACTGCTTCTGCCACCACCACCACCACCACCAACAAAAGCCACATCGTTGATTATCGCCACTACCACCACCTCTACCTCATGTCACCACCTGTACCCGACTACCACAACCACCTGTCGCAACCACTGTCGTTGTCGATCACCACTTGCCACCACTAATTTCTTTTAATCATTATCTCAACCAACATCACCGTCACCATCACCGACCCCTAACAGTTGCTGCCACTATCACCAACTACCTCCACAACATACTGTTGCCACCAACTATTGCCACCACCACATTATATATATGTGTATATATATTGACCACCTTTATTAACCAAACAATATCAATCGTAATGATAATATTAAGGAATGCTTATTGCATTCCCTTGCCCTTTTTCATTCATATTCCTTTCTATTTAACCAAGCGTCCCCTAAATGTACGGAACTTTGAATGGTTTATTAGTTTTGTTGTTGTTATTATTATTAGTGTTTTGTTAGCTTTTAATTTACTATTAACTTCATTTTATTTGAACTTCAAATCAAAAACAAGTTTAACAAGTTAATTAAAAAAATTTCCGGTCTTTATTTTATTAATAAACTAGACTAAATACCCGTGTGATATACTGGTTGGTTTGAAAGATAATAAATATTAAACATTAATAAAAACGTATTAAATAATAATAATAAGACGCAAATTAAATGAGAATTTAAAAAAATGACGACGTACGACATCAACACTCTAACTAGCGTCGACGCGAGTGGGAGGGCAGATTTGACGGCAGATACATGGTATCATGATATGAAGAGACGTATTTGTATTTCTTATATAAGCCATAAATCATTATTGTTACAATTAAGGGTAATAAATTTAAACGTTATTGGTTATAATTAAAAAGAAATTTAAAATGATTATAAAGTATTTTAGAATGATAAAACTAAGAATTTGGTTAAATATGATATTTTAAAATATTATATGGGGTAAATATGATATTTGTAAATTAAAGTGGGCAAATACGATTTAATAAGGACATGTATGGACTTATCTCTATTAGTTGACTCTAAAAAGTCAAAATTGATTTTTTGATTTTAAGTGAATTAATGGTTAAGATTAAACACTTTTTTAAACGAATGGTTCAGATCGTCTAATAATTTTTTATTAAATTAGTCTTTTATTTAGATTTTAGAAGAAAAGATTGAAGATCAGAAGATAGAAGATTCTAGTTATTTTTTTAAGCACCCTTCTAAACTCCAATAGATGTTTAACCCATTATTTACGGGTGCAATACACATATTCGAAAAGACGAGGGGCCATACTGGCCAACTTGATAAGAACGTTTATATCGGAGTACCCGTTTACACAATTACACAGTGTGGACGGTGAGTGTGAGACCGACTCATGGGCAGCGATCGGAAGTCGAAGAAGAAGAGATCTCCGGGGCCATCCTCGTCGGAAGGTTTGTGCTTTTTCTTATCGTTACGAATATAGGTATGTATGTTGTCAAATTCGCAACTCAAAATTACACGCAGACTCGTTTTTTGTAGATGAAGGGAAGAACAAAAGGCGTAGAAGTTCAGAAACAAAGAATGATAAGAAAGACAAAGATTCCCATAGGAAGCACAAATCACGTAAATCTTCAAGTACTAAAGGTGCGCTTCGTTACATTATTAATTATACATCCAGTACTAGTTCAATTGTTTCTGTAGACGACTATGAGTAAAGCTCGGTTTAGGTTTTCGTAAAAATCCGAATAGGTTTTGGAAATGTTCTTAAGTATTGTTGTGGGACATATTCTCGATATGATTAGCTAAAGATTGAAGTTACATGAGTGTGATTAGTTGTCTGGATATCTGTTTTGCAATTGCGATGATATCAAACACAATTTATAGCTTTCTAAAATACCGATTCATCTGATTATTGTGTTTTGATAAAACTATAAGATGTTTTGAGGGTGTTGGATTGCTTGTCCAATTTGCTTATATGATTATTTATGTCCAAACTGCTTATTCCAAAAAGCAATAACCATCTGAGCAGTTTCAGTAAGCAATCCTAGACACCCCCTAATTATTATCAATAGTATACATTAGCATTTGTTCTTTTTCTTGCAGTTCTTATTTGAGATGCAAATATATCCTGTCAAGAATCCCTTGAATTTGCACTGTTGTTGGCATAAAAATTAACTAATTGTATCAAGGCAATGGCTTAGCTTAGGGAGCAGGGTTCTTTTACTGATATCCTAGGTAAAAAGAACTTCAACAGGAACCATTCTGATGAGCAATCACCCACTTATACCCTACACACTATGTATCTTTTTTTCTTAGGAAACAAGAAAGCCATGTCATTGACTTATGCTAATGTACTTTCTCATGGTGATTTTATTTGATTTGCTTTATTCTTTTTAAAAACTGAAAAGAAAAATTAAAAACAGTGGAATTACGCCATGAGTGCTTGAACCTCAGGAGTTACCCAAATTTTTTAGGGTTGGCTAATTCATAGAATTAAAAATGAAAAAACCAAAAAAGAGTGGGATTACACCACTTTACAAACTAAGCTACCTATTTTTATCCCTTGGACTTACTTTAAATAATTTGAGTGAGAGTATGGGGGGTCTAGTGCCCCGCTTACCCTAGGTGGATGCACTCTTATCTTCTAACCTATTCTCATTTTAATGTGTCACTGTTGACTGTGATTGTGGATTTGTCAGCAATCTGGTATTGTGAGGGAGAGATGGCTGTTACAAATCATAAGTTGAAACACACCATGTTCTTTCCCTTGATAAATTTAGATATTAATGGGCGTGCCAAGTAGAATAACGATAGAACATGAACTCTTATGAGCGTTATTACTTTTATATAGATTATTTGTGTGTTATGCTTAGGAGTGGAGCCAAGATTTTGATTAGGAAGGTCTCACTTGCACTAATGATTAATATTGTATCTAAACAACACACGGAAAATAGTAAATTTCTATGGGTTACCTTCTTCTAAGCCCCTCAGAACTTAAATTTTAATTTACAAATAAGAATTAGTTTGAAGACTCACACTCTGTTGATTACTATTCACAAAGAGGTTCAAGTTCTATGAAAGTTTGAAGATTTATATGTTGTACATAGGTTCTATACTAATTTCTAGATGTATCTTATTTTGTTAGGTACTAATATTACACCTTAGTTCATATTTGATACAATCAAGCTGTTCAAAAAACTTTGTATGTGTAAATATGATTATAAAGATCAAATTTTAGTGTCAAAAAGTATGTCTTTGCCTTGCTTTACCTGGTATAGATAAAACTAAACATTTAATACTATCCTCTAATATGGAAAGAGCAAAACAACTATGTATTTGATAATAATTAAAATAGGATGAGAAACTCCTTTTCATCATGTTTAGAAAAAGACCAAGGAATTACCTTTCTAGAAAGTGTCCATGAGGCAATAGTACAATAGGTTATTTCCCACATAGAAAACAAATGTAGTGTTATAAATTAAGTAATTAACAATGACAATTACTCGTAATTGATGTAAAACATACAACCAATCAAATATTCACATTTGCAACTTTGAAAGACATACATATATGAAATATAAAAACAAAAAATTTCAACAAAAATAGTTCAAGACATTGGATTCCTAAGAAGGGCATGATGATATATTCAAACTAGTGAAAGCTAGAGAGAGAAGTACATGTGATTTAGGGTTCATCAAAGTCTTGAAAGATGATAGCGGGTAAGTCTTAGCGAAAGACGAGGAAATTAGGGTGAGATGGAGAGAGGAGGAATTAGTTATGCTATGTGGTAGATGGCTTTCTGGAATCTCACCTTTTTCACGATGATTGTTTGTGCATGATGATTAACAAGGAGGAAGTAAACATGGCCCTATGTAAGATGGGAGGGGCAAAGCTGCAAGTCCAGTTCAAATTCCTATTGAGGTGTGGTGATGTTTAGACTTTTGAGGAGCTGGGTATTAGGTGGCTGACGTACCTCTTTTAACATGATTTTTATTTTGGCCAGGATGCATGACAAATGGAGACTTCTTGTGGTGCGGTGGTGATTCCAATATATAAGGACAAGGTGGATGCTCAAAATTGCGACAACTACAAGGTGTATAAAAGTGCTTATCCATACGGTAAAGTTGTGGGAGAGAGTGATAGAAAACAAACTGCGTCAAGAAACGAGTGTGTCATACACCCAATTCGGCTTTATGCCAGTTAGGTCTATAGTTAAAGTTGTTCACAGTTCACCTTATTAGACGCCTTATGGAAGAAAGACAATGAGATCTTACTAAGCTTTCTTAGACCTAGAAAAAGGTCTATGATAATGTTCATATTAGGGTTATAATAGAAGATATGTCAAGGGTGCGTTGACCTATGTCTGAAGCCCGGTAGGTGACACGGAGTTCTTCCCCGTTAATCACATCAGGGCTTTGCGCTTCTGCCCTCGGTCCTTTTCTTTTTGCGGTGATTCTTGATTAGTTGTGTCGAAGGATTCAGGGGAGCATTTCATGATTTTTTTGTTGACTGCATTGTTTTAGTCTTTGAAACGAAAGGTGAGCTATATAGTTGGCTTGATTAGTGGAGGACAATCCTCGAGGACAATGGTCTTCATATTAGTAGTGATAAGACTAAATACCTATTGCTACAAATTGGCAATTAGACCATCTATGTTATACGAGGCTGAGTGTTGGCCATAGAAGAAGGCGTAAGCGGGGAAGATGGATGCGGCGGAATTAAGAAGGAAGGCCATGCTGGTTTCTTCATGTCAAGAGGAGACCACCAACAATTCCAATTGGAGAGGAGAAATTGTCTTAGTTGACGGCACAAGGAGGAGAGGTTGACCATCACTGAGATAGGAGGATAGAGTGGGCTTGTCATGGAAGAGCTACTTTTCTCGGAGGACATGACCTCTTATAGATGTCATGGAGAAGGAATTAGGATAGAGGGGTAGGAAGGTTTCAGGTTTGGGCATAGGCAATGTGTTAGGTAGAGTTTTCTATGGTTTTTTAATATATTGAAGTATTTCAGGTAAAATTAAGAAATAATAATATGTAATACTTTTTAGTGTTCTATTGTTGGAAAGCGGATGTACCTTTCCAATATTCCGATTTGATACCCTTGCACAATAAAAATAAGAATGTCGTAACAAAGAAAAATACTAATAATAATTATAATTAATAAATGAGAGATGATATATCCTCCTATTTCTTCAAATTCTTCCTACTTATCCTCTTACTCACAAGATCAACACAAGTGTCAAAATCAATGGAGGGGGTGACCGGGTGAGAAAGAGAATTAGTGGATTCCCATGTCATCTTGTGTCGAGTAGGGGATGATGTAGGAAGAAATAGTAGGAGGATATTATTTTTCTTATAAATCCATAAATAAAACTGTCTAACTTAATATACTTAAGCTTTTTATATATAGATACATATTTATTGGTATACATCTAATATTATTATCGTATAAGCAATTAACGGTTGGTGCTTATTGTAGAACTTTTTTTTTTCTTTTCATTTTTGCCGGAGGTCTTCTTGGAAGTGGTCTCTCTACATATGGGTAGATGTATGACCGTCTACATTTTACCTCCCTTAAACCTTGCTTAGGCAGATTGGTGTATTGTTGTTCTTTCTGTTGTATATAAAATCAAGTCAAAACCGTAAGAAATTAATGACCTTAAAAAAGGGCATGGAATACATATGTAGACATTAAGAAGGATTGAAGATTATTTAGTACTTTAATGCAAATGAAAATAATGATAAGGGCCAAGCACATTGATACCACGCAAAGACAATGGTCCGATTTGTGACAATCGGTGATTGAGGGAAAAAAAAGGAAAAAGAGTTGATGTTATTAAATCTTAGGAAGATTGAGGGAGCAACTTAAGATATTGGTGCATGTTAGGCCAATTTGAGACTCATAAAATGGACTAATTGTATTGCATGGGGCAAGCACCCTCCAGCTCCCCTACTAGCTCCACCTATGGTTGTGTATAGTCGGAACACATTGAGCTGGTCCTTAGTTTATTGCTTTCAATATTGCATGTCATATATGTTCGAGAAATAGTGTTGGTGTTTGATTTTAGAGGTACTGCTTTGAGACTTGTATATAATCAAGTTTGATGCTGTACTCTTGAGTTCTTTTAGAATAATTGAATGCTGATATTCTTTGCTCACCCCTAAAACAAATATGGGAGCAAACATGTGTGTCGATTGCTTAGTGAAGGCTCAACCTTGGGTGGATGGATAGATTGTAGCAGAAGCACAAAAGACAATATCTGTCGTTTTCTTTATCTTGTTAAAAAGGGAAGATGTTTTGTTAGTGCATAACCTATAAACACGTATGCGCAATGCAGTTAAGAATGCAATAAAATTTAACGACTAATTAGGAAAGGGAAGAGTCATGGAAAGGCAAAAAAAGCAAACATTTCTACATATTGTGATTTGCGGCTGTTCTTATGTCCATCACATGAGCTCTTCATAAGATTTGGTCAACATTGTAGATAAACTTTTTTCAATGGAGAAGCGTTTGTAATGGGAACTCGAGCTTTGGTTGTGCACTTGTGCCACAGAAAATGGTCTTGTGTAATGTTAAGAGCATAAATGTTATTGGTAACTCATGATTAGATGTTGAAGTGTGCCAATACGCAAACCAAATCCATATTATTCTTGGCTTATGTGTCATCCAGTTTGGGAATGTTGATGATCACTGTAAAAATGAATGAAACGTTATGTCCTATCAAGGGACTTTTTACAAATTTCATTTGTGGACAATCTAAACATCCCTAGCAAATGTAATGTTGATCATTCTGTATGTGTCATCTGAAACTTTTAGTGCTAACTTACGTTAGATCAAGAGTCGAATGATGACACTACTATATTGTTCGTCTCCTGTTGCATCATTGGCTTTCTATATTCTATATCAATAAATTACAAGCTGAATATTATTTCTCATTTTTGCTAACCGAATAATATTGATTCAGAAGGGAAGCCAGAGGAGAAGCATAAACACAAACGTAAGCACCACAAACGTGACCGTCGTGAGGTGAATCCTGTTTCTACTGTTGACTACAAAAGTATGTTTGTGACTGTGTAATCTAACATAGCTTTTATAAAGGAATATAAAATAAGTTTCAGAAGCAAGTTTTGGTTATGCCAGTCTACAACTAAATGCTGGTGTGTATACATGGCAAAAAGGGCCGGTTGACAACTGCCTAAACGGGTAGTCCTTGGAACAGGTTAAATGGACAGTATCAGTTGATTTGAAACATGCTTTTTATAAACTTTTATGTGTGTTGAATAGGTTGTAAACATATTATTACACATTTGACCTGTTAAAAATAAAACATGAACCTGGGCATCTTCATTCATAGGTCACTGAGTTTTGGCTGCCATTTTTCAGATATCTAATTTCAAGGAGCTATCAGACACCGATTATTTCTCTAAGAACAACGAGTTTGCCACTTGGCTGAAAGACGAAAGAGACACCTTCTTCTCAGATCTTTCTTCAGAATCTGCACGTAAACTATTTGCAGAATTTGTTAAAGATTGGAATAACAAAACGCTTGATCCCAAATACTATGACGGTATTGTGACAGGGCCACGATCATCCCATAACTGGAAAATCAAACCTGAGATGTAATCAAGGTTAGCTAATCCTTACTTGTGTATTCAAGTTTACTGTTCAGAAACTTCCAAGTTTGTATTGGTAACCAGTTACATTTTGATAATATTAATGGGTAGTGACTAGTGATGATGGTACCAGAAAGAGGGTAAATACATTTGGCCATTTTCTAATTTTATAGAATGTTGTCATTGAGTGCTTTTGTATTTTTTACCTCATCTCCAAGGGTTTCCACTGACTGGTATTACAGTTAACATATAAGTTTCACATTTTATTTTTGTTAAAAACAAATTCTGAATTAAAAATATTATTTTGTTGATTATTTAAATTAAAAATCTGCAGTTAAGATTTTGAAGTATCCAAGAAACTTGAAGATTTTTCAAGTTCAATAAATTTTAGCACAAACATCAAGTTTAGTAACGGCTTTGCATTTACTGAGGCTACCGTGGGGATGCGAAATTATCTTTTTTCTTGAATTTTTCACATGGTTGTAAATACATATTTACTCTTTTTTTAATTATTGAAAAGCGGAAATATATATTTATTCATGGTACCTTTTCTAAAATATATTTCTTTTTTTCCCCTAAAATATATATCTAGCAAGAGAAATGATATATCCTCTTACTAAATCCTCATACCCATTATTCTACTCATATGATCAAGGGTGTGTTCGGCAACGGGCTTATGTGGGATTATAAAGGCTTGAGATTCTAGTTTTCATAATCCCCAACCCTCTAGCATTGTTCGGGTTTAAAATCTTGAGGGGATTATTAAAAATATAATCCCTCGTAAGCCTGCAAAATAAAAGTCTTTTCAAATAACTTATAACTTGGGTTTGAGATTTTCAATTAATCAGCCCTAATCTAAGCTCCAATTTCAGCCTCTTTCGCTAAACACACCCCAAGACAAGTGTGAAAATCAAGTGTAGAAATTAGGAAGGAGAAATAGTGGATTAGAAAAAAGTAAATACAAATCGATGATGCTTATTAGAAAAAAGTCATTTACATAAAAGAAAAACATATGATTATGTTTTTAAAACATAAGATAAGACATCCTTTTAACGTTTACAAATTACAAAAATTTAAAAATTACGTTTCTTGAATTTGTCTGCATTTTTCTTTTAAACTTCTAAAAGAAATAAAAATAAAAATCTTAGTTCGGGTTGTATATTTGATTAAAAAGTTAACATAATATGAGTTTAAAATAAATTTAATAAAAAAAACATTTGAATTAAGAGAGTCCATTTGTTATTTTGCAAATGTGGGTTTAAAATTCAAAGTTTGACTTGATCCCAGTAGCCATTTAATGGTTATAAATATAATTATTAAGATTAAGAAATAAATAATATATAATTAAAAAGTGGGGTGGGATGGGATGATATGATATTAGGAATGACGTTTGCGGATGATCATGCTTAGGAAGGAAGTTAATAACATTAAATGTGAGCATTCAAGTTGTTGCGACAACTTTTGCATTTATGAATCAAAATCAAGTACAAGATATTAGACTTGTACATTTTCATTTCATTTCATTCATTTTCTCTCTCTAAACAATTCTACATCGTGCATCATTACAATATTTTTTTCTACTCTTTTCACTTTTCACCTAAGCCTTTGTTTTTTCTTATAAATTCTATCGGGATTAGTTTCCGAAAATGTATTTAATTTGTCACCTTTTGCTATTGTGTGTACTGAACTTTTAAACTTACCATTTAATGTATTGAAGATTTGAAAGTTACCAATTAGTGTATTTAACCTGATACAACAGGTCACAGTGTGATGTGGCACCGGTTTACATGACGTGGCAAGTGACATGGCCAGTGATATGGATTTTCTTGATTAAAAATTACTAGAAATAATAATAAATAAAATAGTAACAATTTTTATCCAAGAGTCAGCGACATACAGTCGAATTTAAGGGTTTCATCTTCATCGAGGGGATATACATCTGTGACACCATCGATCTTCACCTCTTACACCATCGTCTTTGAAACTTTTTGCAACATCGGAACCAAAAAAAGGTTAGGTTGAAGGCTTCAATTTTTTGATTAATAAGATATACATCTGTTCTAGGTTTCACATTCATCATCTACGATTTCTAAAATTATGATTTGGGATTTATATGCTCATCTGCTTTGGGTTTCATCTACTTTCGGTTTCATTATCATCATCATCATCATCATCTGCAGTTCAAACGAGATCTGCATTCCATATGGTTTGTGTTCATTGAACTTCATCAAGTTAGGGTTCACCGATTCAAGGAAAGGTATTCATCTTCACTTGTTCAAAGGTGTGATTTCAGTTAGGTTTGGGATTTTGGGTTGGGGTTGAACAAATTGGGTTTGCGATTTAGGGTTTCGGTTCTTGAGTTTCAGAACCGAGTGGGTTGTTTAGATATGTGGGTTCGAGTTTATTTCGATTTATCTGTGGTTTGTTTAGATCTGTGGGGTTGATTCGTGTATATGTATGTTTGATTGTTAGTATCTTCATATTTGATTGCAATTTCAGGTTAGAGTCTACTTTAGTTCTTTCATCCGCGATTTTAGGTTAGAGTATATTTTGATTTTTGGGTTATGAGTGGGTTTTGATCGATTGTTAATATACTCGCATTTCGTTTTTCCCATTTTTTATTTACGCGATTAGGTTATGGTCTGGTTGCTTGAATCATTCGTTTGCATAGGTTTGATTTTGTTTGATCTGTTCTTGTTCTTTTGTGTCTATCAAGAAGATGATGAATGTTTTTGAAGATAGAAGATGAATAAGAATATCAATACATGGAATAATATTCTAGAAATTAATTGATGATGTGGATTTAAATTTAAATGAAAATAAAAAGATTTACTGGTTACCTGCTATATAGGTTACATGATACACTAATTGGTAAGTTTTAAAACTTCAATACATTTAATGTTAAGTTTACAAATTTGATACACACAATAGCAAAATGTGACAAATTGAATAAATTTTCATAACTAAACCCAATTCTATCCTCCTTTAATTACTAACTAGATAAAATGCAAATGTTAAAAATATAATAAATATTAAACCAAAATTAAAAGATATTAACTAATTATAAAACGTGAAATAAACGAGAATTTAAAAAGGTTTGATGACACATGGCGTTAGCTGGTATGGTGAAATTCTTGAGGTGACGGCAGAAATATGGTATTGTAATATGAAATGATATGGTTGCATTTTTTGTACAAGTTATCGATCATTATTCTTATAATTAGAATAAATAAGACCAAATCTTTATTGGTTATATTTAGGGTTCTAAAAAAAGCGCAATGGCGGTGCCAAAGCATGAGGCACAACTCTGACGTTAAGAAATAGCCTTTGGAGGTGGGGTTAGGCGTGACGTAAGACAAGGCGGTAGAAGGCACGCCTTTACGCGCCAAATGATGAGCTTTTTAAGGCGTGGCGCGCATAAATTATATATATTTTAAATTTGACTTTTTTATATACATTTTGCGATCGTGTGTATTGAACTTCTATAAATTTGTATTTTGTAATTTGGATATGTTACTTTGCTCCTTAACCTGTGCAACTTTGTGTAATTTGTATATTAATAATAATAAATTGGATATAAATATTTATAAAATATATACAAAATTACCGGCTTAAGTGTCGTCTTAAAAAACGTCATGACTCCTAAAGCTTGAGGCTTGATCTCGCTACTACGCCACAACTTACGTTATTTAGAACCATGGTTATATTTAAATTTTTTAAAAATTTTTAGAAAATATTTTAAATGATAAATCTAAAACTTTGGTTAAATCAATATTTTAAAATATTATAAAGGGATAATAGAAAAATTATATTTCCTTCTACTAAATTTAAATAAACCTTCTAACAAAAGTGAAATTAGTCAATTATAACACAAACGATATTGTTCATTAAACATTCTAAAAGTCTGGACTTCAAATGTACAAAATTTAGCATATATATGACCCAAATGAACACATGGTGTTACTTGTCTTGATCCATAATTCATGCTTAATAAAAAACATAAACAAAAGCGTATCCAAGCAAGTCTTCAATTAAATTAACAGTCATTCCCAATTACTACCCACCTCATAGGCCAAAGCTACCTATTTTTCGCGGACACAAAACAATTTAAACCAAACGGATTAGCATATAGCTAATGAGTGTATCAGAAATCAAGTTAATTTTGAAAACAAATAATATTTCTTAAGTTCAAATGGCAATCCAAAGAATGTTGTGAAACCATAACACACAAGGATGTTGGGGACTATTCCATTGAACAATATGTCTTCCATAGTGGCCAGCCATGGTCAACAAAGTCTATATGCAGGTAAGTCCACATCACCCGCATTGATGGAAAGCACAAAACAAACCACCATTAGACGTTATTTGTAACTTGGATGGATCTCTAAGTCCACTCATGTATCAAGGGTTCAGTTCGCTCATCAACCTTTTGAGCCACATGGTCATAATGGAGCTACACCATTCCGATTACATCGACTACAACTCTTAACTTCAACCCTCACAAGTGCCTCACTGTTTGGTTCGCCCAAAGCCTCTTGAACCACACGCGTGTCTAGTCATGCCAAGAAGCATTTCACTTTACATTTATATACACATAAGTCCGGACCATTCATAGCATAAGCATAAACAAATATATATTCACATGGCAAGTTTTATCAACTTGCATATAACAATTCATCTAACATGTAATAAGTATTCATGGCATACAATGTACATAGAGCATCACATTGCATTTATCATAATAATTATCCCAAGTCAATAAACCTTTGTTATCACATATATTTGTAGGCCAAACCACATCCCCACATAAACTTTGCCAAATTCAATTTATGTGACTTAAACACTTTTACATAAAACATAGTATTCGCATGGTACACTCACTTGTGATGCAAGAGCTATCACCGCTTATTCATAAGCAAGTAACTCCTTCAAAACACCCAAGGAGTAATTAACCCTATAAAGAAGTTTGATCATCTATCTTAGTCTTTATCCAACAGAAAGAATAGCTCAAGTGTTGGTAGTAGTCTTACAAGAGTCTCATAATCAACCTACTAGGCTCATCAATCTACAACCTATATCATAACTACCCTCAACCTACGAACTAAGTACAAGCATAACTATACTTAATAGGAAAACTTATATTAAACAATATTAATTCCATATAATAACAGCATATACAAAAGCATTAGCATGCGTACATGTACAACCCTATTCATAATATTCTTTAAACTTACGTATTACTAAGCTTTACCACCTACGCCCATCTTTACCACATATCATAATTATTTCATTTATATGATCATACATTTTCAATCCTAATCAGTCATGGGCATGCATATCACATATAACCACATTTGTCACCTATTTAATAACTTAAGCAGTTCTTATTCATAAACAATCATGTTATTCATTTTATAGTTAACAAACATACTACGTATAATCGTATCCTTAACATGCGGTTTACATCATGTAAAGCATATCGTGTATCGTATATCATACCTTTATCAAATCATATCATTTTAGTCATTCAAATGAACAATAATCATATGACTTCATGGCAATTAGATTCCAATCCAACTTTAAACCTAAGTAATTTACAATGTTAAACAGACTAACGACCCCTAGAAAATCATGTTTTGTCTTTGTACTTGGTTTCACAAATCTATCGAACTCACCTTAGTCTAGTTAAGCTAAGTCCACCAAGAGTCCAGATACGTCCATTCAAGCATCATAATCACAAACATACGATAACGGGTCGATACAGGTACTAAAACACCAAAATCATATTCTTTCTGGTTGGGGTGAGGATTTGGGATTCAAAGTGAAGAGGCTTGAAGCTTTTTCGGCTGTGACTTCTCCTCATGCCGGTTAATTTGGAAATTAAGGAATGACAAGGCTTTCTCTTTCAAGGAGTTGGATTTGGATATCTAAAACACCAAAATCATATTCTACCCGAGTGGGGTGAGGATTTGGGATTCAAAGTGAAGAGGCTTGAAGCCTTTTCGGCTCTGATCTTCTCCTCATGTTGGTTAATTCGAAAATTAAGGAATGACAAAGCTTTCTTTTTTAGGGAGTTGGATTTGAATATTTTTGGTTCAATTCAAAGGCTATCTTTTTGGCTAAACATAAGGGGTAACATATGTTGAATTAATATGGATCAATTGGTGTAGTAGTCCAATTGAGGAGTTGAAATTTCCTTTCTTTTTTGTGAATTTGTACATTTTTTCTTTTGCCATTAGTAGCTTGCTAATGGCTTCATATAAAATTTTATTGTTGTTCAAGAAATAAAATAAAAATAATAACTCATTAATAGCGGTTCATCTGAACGCAATTCAAGGTTGAGTAATATATAAAATGATCAAAGTAACCCTATTAATGAGTCATTAACGTGGTTCTCAAATGAAGTTCTCCACACACACATACATCACCTTTTACATTAGTTTTTTTAATATAATTTACAAGTTTTTTTATCTACATGTTATTGTGAATTAAAATAAAGGTAATTTTTTTAATTTTTAAAATCGTACTTTGTGTATTCTGTTAGAAGGGTTATATATATATATATATATATATATATATATAGTATTATATACTAATATACTAGACGTAGTTAAAAAATGTTAATATATATTAAATTTATTAGAATGATATATTTCTTTAAATTATAGTTTTTTTTTACTTTTTTATATTATAAGATCCAGGTGTAAAATAATGGTTATATAAAAATACAACAATTAAGTTATTAAATGAGGAAATAAAGTTAGCAAATAGCTAGATTCCAAAGAGAAAAAAGAAAAATAAGAGGAAAATAAAAGCAATAAATCATGGAAACAATGAAGCATGCTCAGACCCCAGCATTGTTAATCTAATTTCCTCTTAATAATCACAAACTTTGTATTTAATCTAAATAACGGGGAGCTTGAATCTGTTAACATGTAACATTCCAATTTTCAAAACACGGGTAATACATAAATAAACTTTATTTGTGATGATGAGAAATGTTTAGAAAAGCTCGTGGAAGCATAAACTGTTTAAACCCTTGGGTTTGTACAAAAAGAGGTAAACGCGTAATTACAAGAAAAGTAATTTCAGTTGCATAAATAGGAGCGTTATAGTTACAAAAATGTTTTATTTAACCAACCGTCAAACCGGGGCCTCACCCTTGGTGTCAGCACAACCTGCAAAAGTAGAAGAGAGTATCTGCTAAGCTAAGAGCTTAGTGAGGAAACTAAACTGTAAATATTATAAGCATACGCATAAACATATAGGAATGTCACAATAGTTCTTATGGATACATTACTGCACCATCTTAGCATCGCCCATAAGGCTAAATGTTGCTTGTAACCTCTATTGTACGAAACAGCATGCTACCCTCACAATGATCCGCAGATCGATAATATACATTGCAATGCATCACACACATCTCAGATATGAATCAGAGTTTAGAAAACTCACCTCAACAATTAGTATCACACAGTAGTATGCTAGAGATAATCAGATTACACGTCAAAGAGTAAGTCCTACAAATATTTACAGTCATGGTATTAAACACATAACTAAATCCAGCACTTAACAAACTGCACAGGGTCGAAGCACGCCCGTACTTCCTAGAGGCACGGTCGTGCCTCCCGGTCCAGGCCCAAAGGCATGGCCTAACTAAACATGGGCGTACCGGGCCGAACATGCCCGTACGTTACCTAGGCACGCTCGGACCTCATGAACAAGGGCGGTCACGGTCTCTTAGGCACGCCTGTGCCTTTCTGGGTTCAGCAACAGTTCACCGACTAGCTGCTGTTCTTGCCGACCAAATCACCAAAATATCCTTTTTAATTCATTTAAACACTACAAGGTTGTTTTCCTACACCCCAAACAACCTCTAACTACAAAATAACAACAATAACATGCTCTAATCTTGATTTACCATTGAGTCAACTTAAAAACTCATAAAACTCAAGAAAATAGCTAACAAGTTCATACCTTTAGCTTGCAAGGTTGCTAAGATCAGTTGTACTACTTGAACCTACTGCTCTTTTGATAAGAAAATTGAAGGTGAAATTAGGGATGGCAACGGTCCGGTTTCGAGCCAGGGATTGGTCCCCCCGTCCCCGTTTAAAAAAACCGTCTCCGTCCCCGCCTAAAAAACCGCTGGGATTTAAACGGGGATCCCCGTCGGGTAACCGTGGAAAACCGCGGGGAAACGGGTATCCCCGTTTAATGTGAACGGGTAATTTTCACCGCGGGGATACCCATATAAAGTTAAATGGTGATTTTTCACCGCGGGGATTTTCGTCACTATTAAGATTTTGTCACGAGTTTTAAAAAACAATTATACTAAAATTATACAACATTAATACATTCTCCACAAATACATACAAAACCATCCAAGATAATAATTAAGTGTTCAAATTTATTCAAACAAACGGTTTTAAAACATTAAGTGCTCATGGACGATTCAAATTATAAATTATATAACTCTTCCAACTTCATATGAATATATAATATATAATTAAAAATAGAATATAAAATATAAAACAGAATAAAAAATATAATATAATTGGGTAATCGGGCCGGGTATCGGGCCGGTTAATTGGTTAATTGGGGCGGGTATCACCGTCCCCGTCCCCGCTTAAATTATTCGGTTTTTCACCATCCCCGTCCCCGCTTAAATTATTCGGTTTTTCACCATCCCCGTCCCCGTCTCCGTTTAGCATCCCCGAAACCGCCCCGTTTAACTCGGTTTTCGGTTTTCCTCGTCGGGTTCGGTTTTTTTTTGCCATCCCTAGGTGAAATAGGGTTGCTCCTTAGCATACGTGAGTTTATATATATATATATATATATATATATATATATATATATATATATACATTTTTGAATAAATGACACAAGTGGTCCCTCAACTTAAAATCTTTCATTTTGACATCTTTTACCCCTCAAATTTCTAAACACCTCCTAACTTCAATTAGGCAATCCTCTAAAACATATCATTCAATTAAATTATAATTATCGAACTTTGGGTATTACACAACAGCCAAGGCAACGAGTCCTTTTTCTCCTCATGAATCACCTCATTCCTTGCCTTCCATATTTGCTAACAAAGCTTATACACAATTGAACTAAAGACTTGCATCTTAAATCCTTTAAAATTTAACCCCAAGATAACAATGCCCCAATTGATTTGGACGAAGTGTGCGAAAATACAATGAGCTTTACTAAAATTGTTATTGTATGCACCCGACTTTATCTTGTATAAAAAATATAACAAACTTATAAATTTGATCTATTGTATGTGATGACGTATGTACCGAAGCTCAGTACCACATCCTTTATTTAACAACCTTAATGGAATGATAAGACACTTATGTGCAAATGCCAAATTAATGTTTTTGTATGTGTTGAAGCACATACCCACCAAAGGACGACAATAGCTCTCACTAGGAACCAAGCCAAAGCACGAGCTCCGGCACCACTACCGTACTAACCCAATAGGAAGATCAGAACACATACGCATGCTAACAATATCTCTAGCCACGAGAACATAAGATACACATTAAAAGTGTCTCCACTTCAATAACCGGTTACTCACTGCTATGGACCCGTTCCTTGTTTGGACCATCGGATAAAGGAGCTGGATAGAAACCAACTCTAGCTCTCTCTATATATAGTAAGCAAGGAGAATTATTTTATTTTCATCTCTTTTCCTCTTTCACTTTCTCTATCTCTTTACATATTCTTAATACTTGCAATAGTGAAATGATGTACATTTACAAATATGTTCATACAATCTTTGTATAATCTAATACAACTTAGATAGTGGAAACTCGTGTACAAATTACAAATCTGAAACAACCATACAATCTAACAAAAAAGCAAGATAAAATAAAACACAAATTCGGTATGGAAATCACTATATAAACAATCACTCTAAAAAAATAAAAATGGAGATCAAAAAATAAGAAGGAAATGGAAACAAAAAAAGCAAAATAAAATAAATGGTTGTAACAAAGAATGAGATGGAAAAGGAAAAAGGTCCCCGGAAAATTGTCAGAAGCTAAAAAGATCGCAAGATACTAGGTTTGGAAGTGTTTACCTACTTATAAATGGGTGACTTGTTGTAATAGGTATTCTTGCATACAATCAATAAAAATTGAAATTTACATTTTCGGGTACAAAATAAACTTAGATGCATATAATGACAATTTTGACATAGTTTGTTGTATTTTCTCGCATTTTACCCCAATTGATTTAGCAAGTGCATAGACATTCCACCAATTCGCAATTTCAAGAATAATCGATTTGGCTAACAAATTTATGTAACTTCATTCAAGGGTAGCTGTAACACTCAAGGTTCGATTTCCCTTAACAAAATGATGAAATAAATAAATAAGTGTTATATGTGTTATAGATGGCCATATGTGATTAGATATGTTTATAAAACTTGTGGGGTTAACACTATTGAAACCAAAGATAAATAAGTGAGGCATAATTCATGTAAATATACCAATAGATGTGGATATATAAGCAAGAACTCTTGTTTTCTTACTGCAAATCACACATACATACATACATACATACATACATACATACATACATACATACGTACGTACGTACGTACGTACGTACGCACATATAGCTGCCATCTTTCCTTTGGATTTTTGATCAAGAAATCAGTAAAGTTAGCATCCTTTTATCATCATCTCAACACCTAAATCATCAAGGCATGTTAGTTTTAGTGATGCAAGTGTTCTAAGTGGGTCAAAGTGATTCAAAGGATGAATCATAGATTAGAATAGGTGATTTATGTTTATGGTTGTTTGTTTTGATGTTATGGACTGTTTGGGGTGTAGGAAAACACTCCTTTGTAGCTTAAAATCGGCTAGAACTGAGAAAGGGTTAAAAATGGCAGGAAAACAGCGTCTATGCAGGCCAGTCTGCAAATTTGGTCGTGTACATGGCCTGTGTAGGAGTACACGGCCCGTGTAGGGGCTTAAGGCTGTGACAGGCCATGTAGGCATACATGGTCCTGTAGCATATGAGGTACACGACCCATGTAGAGGTACACGGCCCGTGTAGCAACGTTTGTCAATCTAATTCGGTCATATAGAGTTTTGATTGTCGGTCGTGTAGTGTATAGGGTACACAGCCCGTGTAGGCCCCATTTCATAACCGAATGTGTTATAATCATATATTGTTATGTTATATGTATAGGATCGTGTTTGGATACATTATCAAATGATATACACTGCTTATTACGTAAATTGGTTATAAAGTGAGTCTTCTAGACTATTATTCATATCTACAACATGTGTGTTATTGCTTCAGAATACTAGTCATGTATTAATCATATGTGTTGATTAGCATACTGCTTTGTGCAGTAGGGCTCCGAATTAGTACAGTACTGTGACTCGTGTTTGCAGCCCTGGGTCTAGAACCAGAGTCTGGCATGTTTCCTGATATACGTGTGCTATCTATATGTGATCTTATACATGTGTTTATATGATTGACAGTCTGACATATTCACTACGATCTCGTAGTTTATTAGATGCTATTTTAAATTGTTTTGCAGGGCGCAACAAGACAAGGACAAAGCTCCTGTTTGACTATTGTTTTGATAAACCTTTTGAAAACTTTTAACGCCTGGTTATGTATATAACAAGTTTTTGCACCAAACTTTGGTTGTACATATGTGTGTATCTTTTGAGCAAACTGGTTTCAAACTTAGAATGCTTCCGCTTTTCATGTAAATTACACATGGGAATATTATAACGGTGTTTTAGATATGATTTTTAATTTTATAATTTGAGGCGTTACAATAGCCAAGTAGAATGGACATGAGCTTGGAACCGAAATTTATCAAGCAAAAACCAAAACATATACATATAATCAAACTAAAAGACACTTTCAATTTTTAAATGGAATTTAGCGATGTTTAAGGTGTCACCCAGAATCTTGGATTCAAGTTCTGTTTTTGATAAAGTGTAGATTTAGAATTTAGAAGTATATTAACAAGTGTGTGAGTTCTGCTGTACAAAAAAAAAAGAATAAAGACTATGCATTATTGATTTTTTTAACAATTAAACACACACGCCCATCTAATTTACACGAGATGTCCACTTTCTGAATTTCCAAACTCAAATACCGCTAGGCCAAAGCGCTTCGATGACTATGCATTATTGGAAACCACACCCTTTTCCTCTAAATTGATTAAAAAGTGACATGTTGAAGTAATATATTATCGGAAAAAACATATTGTGCATCGCTTTATCACGCGGATAGAATACTAGTCTATAATATATATTAAAATAAAATGAGTTATGATATTATCATCCTATTTTTAGATTTTTTTTTCAATCTAATCATCCCTCTTTAATTTATTTTCTAAAATGGCTAACGAACGAGGAGTTACATCTAAAGCATTAAACTAAGAATTTTGAGTTGAGAGCGGATCTTAAGTGGAAATAGGTTATATGTCTTCTTGACCGGGTCTCATGTCATCCAAAAGCATTACTCAACAAAACACTAATTCTTAATTCAACTATTATCATAAATCTATTGACCCTATATTTAAATATTAAATTAACAATTCACTCACCGTGTTTATACATGAAATATTAAACTATTATAATTTAATGAGTAGAGAAATGCATTGGTATATCTAAGTCAATAGAAAACCGATTTAGATGTGATCATATTTGAATTGAATTATATATATATATATATATATATATATATGTGAGTTGAGTCGTGTAGAGATGATTCAACGATGGAGTCGACGTATTCAAGTGTGTTGTGTGTGTATATAATTAATGCTGTATTTACATTTCTTACGCATTGGGTGTTGTATATCTTTTATTGCGATATTATTGTTGCCAATTGATAAATATTAAATTAGTTGTGGTATTTAATGCGAAAATTAAAGTCATTAAATGATATGAGTGTCATCAATGAATTTATATTTCTTACGCATTGGGTGTTGTACATTATTACCTTTTCAATTATTTTACTCTATTTTGTACATTGTTTCAACTTTAATTCTTTTTTACATACGTATCCTTTAATTAGGGAAAAATATCTGTAATGTTAATATCACATAATTTAGATGATATTACACTTATAAATCATATAAATAGTGTAAATATGGAAATGATTAAATTACCTTTTATTAAAGTAATTTGTAAGTGTAACATTACCTAACTTAGATGTTAACATTAAGGATCATTTCCCTTAATTTATACAACTTTTTAGTATTAGCTTTGGTTACTTCTGTTAAACAATCTTATCTGTTCGTTTTGATAAACTCAAATCTCAACCGTTCATTTAAATTAAAAATTGATTTTGACTTTTAAGAGTTAATTAACGTTCTTCGATTTGAATGAAGTTATTCGAGATAATTTCATTTCATATATGTCATATTCTTAAACTTTAAAATATCATATTTATCTATCTTAATTTACAAATATCTTATTTACCTTCTATAATATTCCAAAACATCATATATAAGTATTTGACTAAATGATTAGTTTTATCATTTTAAAATTTTTTATAATCAATTTAAATTTTTTTTAGTTATAATCAATCAATACTTAATATTATTGTTTTTAGTTGTCACAATAATAATCGATACTTGTACAAGAAATACATTTACTTCTTTTTGTATCATAATACGTTTCTACCATCATGTATGTCCTCCCTATCACGTCAATACTTATACAGTTGGTCTGTGTATCTATACCGCCTGTCACTTTTTTTTTACTGTCATTTATTTCGTGTTTTTTAGTTATTTGATACCTTGTTTTTATTAATGTTTAATATTTATCATTTGTTAAGAGTTTAGTTTATTAAAATGTATCTAACTTGTCACGTTTTGCTATTGTGTGTATTGAACTTTATAATTTTCTATTGTATGTATTGAACATTTAATTTGTCGCTATTGTGTGTATTAAACTTTATATTGTATGTACTAAACTTATATATTTTTTCCTTTTTTATGTATCCAAAATACATACAATAACAAAAAATTAAAAGTCTAATACACACAATAGTAAAAAATGACAAGTTAGACACATTTGATAAACTAAACCTTTTTTTTAACCACCCCGTATACTACAACCACATTTAATCTAGTAAGAAATATATTGATCATATATATATAACAAACTAAAATTATAATTTTATTCAACTAAGTCTTATACATGAAAATGGGACCTTCACTTCATTAATTTGTTTTCCTTAAGTTAGAATTATCTTGGGGAGAGTTGGCAAACTTGAGAGGAGCAAAACTTGAAGTTTTTAATGCAGTTATCTACACTTATTGCTGGTAGATTTGGAAGTCGAGGAATGAGGTGGTTTTTTAACAAAAACAAGGAGTCTATTTCCAGGCTATTTGTTCTTATTCAAGGATTAACATTCTTCTGGTTGCAATCAAGGGGAAATCAGAAGAGAAAGTTAGATTGGATATTATGGTGTTACGCTCCTTCAATATTATTTCCTTTATAATTTATTGTCTTATTTTACTTTTTTGTATTTGCTAGCTCCTTGCTAGTTTTTATTTTTAATAAAATTCTGCTGCCGTTCCAAAAAAAAAAAAGAAAGACTAATTTTTTTAATTTGATTTTAATTAACGAAGTTATAGAATAAGCCATTTGAATTGTGCATAATATCTTCAAAGAATTGGAATCGATGAAAAGAAATTAGAATTTGAAAGAATTAAAAAATGAATGAGTTATAATTTGTCGTATTTTTGCTCGTAGGAAATGATCGAACTCGATAGTTAAAGTTACAGTAATTATTATTTATTTATGAATTATTTAAAAGAAAAAAAAATTAGAATTTATGAAATCTGAAGCAATCTTATCCGGTTGTTAAGAAATCTGAATTGCTTCCCAAGGAATTCTTGAAATTTAATTTATTTAATTTGACAACCAAATTAATATCTCATGGACTGATCGAAATATATATGATTTTTATTCTTATAATATTTATGTCAACCAAACATACTAGAACGTATAAGACCATTTGTAATGGACTCTTCAAATGACCATGACAACCTCGTTGAATCCATTTCCACTTCGTATTACTGTAAAATTGTATTATTATAAAATTAATATTATGCGTGTCAAGTAATTATGATAGTGCTGGTGATGTGGAGTTTAGTCATAACGATAACTGTTTAGTTATGGGTTAGTCATTGACTGGAAAAGCGGATGTGACAGCCAATCATTGCATGTCATAATCATGTGTAATCTGAATTTATATTTCAATTCCATAAGATTTCATATAATTTTATAAACCAAACGAGACTCAATTACTATTTCAAATTGTTCAAATCAAAATTCATAAGTAGATACAAAAAACATGCATGTATAACTATAACTACAACCCCATCATTTATCTTTGTGTATAAATTAAGTTTGGGAAAAAAAACGTGACAATATATGGTAATGGCAACCTAGCTACATGCAATGTTTAAATTAAAAGTGAGGTGATTCTTACACAATAAAAATGGTCATGTATAACAATTTTATGCATAATTAACTTATACCATGTACTTAAACTGTTTATATATTGTTGTGTATGGCTAAAAATTGTTGTGTACGAATCAGATCTCTAAATTAAAACATAACCGTAAAGGTGGTTTAATAATCAAGTTTCTAAATTAATTCTAATAAAAAATTTAAAAAAAATTTAATTCTAATAAAAAAAAGTAAAATCCTCACTATATATATCTTGTAAAGATTTTTAATTGATAATTAATCGCAATTGGAGAAGATTCTTTAATGATTGGTAATTACTCTCCTACTTTTTCCTCTTATTTTCATAGGATCAATGCAAATGTCAAAATCAATTAAGGAGATGAAAAAATAGAACAGGTGGATTTCACACGTCATCTTGTGATAGATATAATGATAAAATAAAAAGAAAAAGTAGGAGGATATATTATTTTATTTCTTTAATTTTCCAAAAGTATAAAATTAACTAGTCAAAATAATATTTATTGTATTCTTGTAAGGATGGATGGAGTTATATTGCTCATTAAATTCTTGGTCATGTCTTTATTTAAACTTAATATTTCTAAGATTTTGATACATTGAATTATTTATATCACTTTATATTAATTAATTAATTAATTAATTAATGACTTTGAAGTGGGGAAGGGATAGGCCTTAATTAATTTAGTAGTCATTAATACCATAATTTTCGTTCACACATTTATAATTAATTAAAGCAAATGAAAAACTTGAATTTTCAAAAAATATTTTAAAAATATCATCATCATATTAATAAATAAATAGACAAAATGATAGATCGATCACATCATGTTTAATTGTTTAGGACATATTTATATTTAGGTATCACAACAGTTACTCTATTAATATTTCATTTATTTTTAATATAAAACATTAAGTTTCCATAAATTCTTTCCCACCAGAAAGCAATCTCATTTTTAGGTAGAGATATGATTGTCTATATCTTATCCTATTTTTTATTTCAATGGAAATGAATACTGTTGTTGTGTTGATTCGCATGACATAGAAAGATAGATTAATTCAAGAAAATATATTTATATTTTTATTAAAAATGAATATTTTTATGCTAATAAACATTTAATAAAGCATATTATATATATATACATATATCATTTTGAATAATGGAATTCATGGATGAAGAGCGTGGAGATTGAGTGTGACAGGATGCATGTAAGGAATTCATGGGTGGACAATCCAATTGAAGGAGGAGGAATTGGACGGCTAAGATTGGTTCTCGCAATAAAAATGGTTTTCAAATGAGTCTTCCCCTATATATATGTATGTATATATATGTATGTATATATATATATATATATATATATATATATATATATATATATATATAACATAACAGCTGTCTAATAGAGTAGTTACTTCTTCATGCACATCTCTAGCTAAGCTAGTTCTCTTCCTAAATTCTTCAAATTTAATGACCAGCTCCGCTTCCACCTCCGCCATCGCCGGCCGGCCGCCCCTTCATTTCCATGAAATTATCCTTCATTTAACGCTGCATTTGGATTATATATATAGGAAGACATGTTTGCGTATTTAAAATTTATAAATTAAAGATAATAATTATTTTTCATATTTCTTTAATTCGAATGATAAAGTTCTCAGCTTGTTTGGTCATTTAGATGGTGATTTATTTGCACAAAAAAATAAAATGTTAGGCAAGGAGCTTTGACATGATTATCATCTCCGTCTAACGAACTTGAAATATAAACTACAATTTTAGATGATAATTTATAAACTAAAATCTAATTTACTAGAATTTATCAAAACTAATTTACCCGAATTTTAAATAAATTGCAAGAACCTTATAAAGCAATTCAAACTAGTAATTAAGAGTTAATTTAAGGATCAAACCATAACATGTATATGTCATTTAATCGTGAATTACACGATTTGTTGCGATTCATGTTAGCCTTGAGACCGGTGAATGAGGACCCCGATAGCGGGTTACCTAGAAACTCAAATAATGTTAAGATTAGGGTAGTATATTGTAGCAATAAATAATATTTTATGTATCAATAAAATTAAGTAACTTTAGTACTAATTGTTGAATATGAAAGTAATATATGAAATATCCAAGATCGAGTTTTGTCATGTTATTTTGAATTTTTTCTAATAAAAAATGTAGATATTATCATATTAACACTCAACTTTTATTCTACGTACGATGCATCCCTTAAATCCAAAATTTTAAAAAGTATGTCACATGTTAGCATGTCAACTAAGGATTACAATCACCTAAGTAGGAGTTAACCCCAATAATTGTCTTTTTACAATTATAATATAAATGTGAAATTAGAATTTAGAGGTCGGTTTAAGTGAGCAAAGATAATTTAGTTCTTGGTTGATGGTTATGTATCGATACTTGTTGCTTTTTTAGAGAATGCGGGTCTCTTTGATAAAATAAAACGAGTTAAAACCGAGTGATTTTTAAGTCTAAATGATTTAAAGATGTTTGATAAATTGTTTGAAAGAAAACAGTTGTATGATAGTTTACTTCTATATATGCCCTTGAATGGAAGGAAATGAGCATATATCGACCTTCTCTATGCATGATAAAGTATCACATGAATTGTATAAAAGATCTTTAAATTTGTTATACGTTTATATCAAAAATAGTAAACAAGCAAACAAAAAAATAACATGATAGTAGACAACTAAATAAAATAAACAAACAAACATGAACTACTTAAAATTGTAGCTTCTCAATTTTTTTTTTAAATTAGAGTAAGAATCTTACATAAACTTGTAAACCATAATTACTAAAAATATATATCACCATACTAATCACAAATATTCTTAAATGCAAAATAGCCATTAAACCATATCATTGTTTGAAATACAAATGGTATCAACTCTTTAAAACCTATGGGGCCATTATCGTGGGAAATTTGAACTTAGCTGTTAAGTTTAAACCAAGATTTTTTTTTGTCCTTATCAGTATTATCGGTTCTACTTGAAAGAAGTAAATTAACAATATTAAGCATAAAGATTAGTGAACACATATAACTTTTATCCATACACATTGTCACAAGCATCACATTTTCCAACAATGACCCAAAGGTCGAAACCAACTTTACGCAACCATGATTCGTGCAAACCATAACTTATCGCAAACACTGCTTCGCGCAACCCCAACTCGGAGCAAACATTGCTTCGCGCAAACCATAACTCGGTGCAAACATTGCTTTGCACAAATCACAACTTCGTGTAAACCCTACCTTGCACAAACCACAACTTGGCAAAAACCACAACTTGGCACAAACATTGCTTTGCACAAACCACAACTTCGTGCAAACCCTACTTTGCACTAGCCACAACTTCGTGCAAACCCTACTTTGCACTAGCCACAACTTGTGCTTCGCGCAAACCACAACTTTGTGCAAACACTGCTTTGCGCAAACCACAACTTGGCCCAAACACTACTTTGCGCAAACCTCAACTTCGTTCCAACCCTGTTTTGTGCAAACCACAACTTGGTGCAAACACTACTTTACAACTTCGTGCCAACCTTGCCTTGCTCAAACCACACCTTCGTGCAAACCCTGCTTTGCACAAAACACAATTTGGCGTAAACACTGCTTCGCGTAAACCACAACTTGGCGCAAACACTACTTCTTGCAAACCACAACTTCGTGCCAACCCTGCTTTGTGTAAACCACAACTTGGTGCAAACACTATTTCGCGCAACCACAACTTCGTGCCAACCTTGCTTTGCTCAAACCACAACTTGGTGCAAACACTGCTTTGCTCAAATCACAACTTGGTGCAAACACTACTTCACGCAAAGACAACTCATTGCAAAACTCTAGTTCTCACATGCATAGTCTACTTCACACAAACCCTTCTTCATGCAAAATCTTTGATATACGTTTGAAAAAAAAAGAAATGAGGTAGTGTTCGTTTTACAGGATGCAAAAGCAGTTATGTTTTTTCCACCTCTCCTAATAAAGAGGTGGCCATGAATTCGTTTTGGTGAGACAAGAGAGTTTGTCTTATTTTTAAGGAAAATGATCTTTTTACCGGTAAAACTTTAGTTCGTGCGAAACCTTCTACAAGCAAACTCTATTTCACACAAACTCTCCTTCATGCACAATCTATAATATATGTTTGAAAAAAATAGAAAATAAGGTAGTGTTCATGTTCCAGCCAACATAACCTCTTATGTTTCTCTCCCCCTTTGCTAAAAAAGAAATGGCCATGAAGTCTTGTTGTTGAGACAAGAGAGTGTTTGTTTTTACAAGGGAAATTATCTTTTACCAGCAAATTAAATTTAGTTTGTGCAAAACATTGTTCTTGCAAACCCTACTCCTCACAAGCCCTTTTTTGTGCAAAATCTATAACGTATATTTGAAAAAATAGACAATAAGGTAGTGTTTTCTGGGATGCAAAAACACTTACATTTTTCCCATCTCTCCTAAAAAAGAGGTGGCCATAAGGCCATGAAGTCTTTTTAGTGAGACAGAAGACTGTTTTTTTACAATGAAAATGATCTTTTTACAGGCAAAACGTACTCTAGCTTGCGCAAAACCTTCTTCATGCACATTCTACTTTGCACAAAGCTTTGTTCATGCAAAATCTATAATATATGTTTGAAAAAAGAGACAATAAGGTAATGTTTGTCTTTCAAGATGCAAAACCACATATGTTTTTACCCACCTCTCTTAAAAAAGAACCGGCTATGAAGTCTTTTTAGTAAAACAAGAGACAATTTGTTTTTTTTAATGCGAAACCTCCAAACACGACTAATTAACCCAAAATTGACGAGTTGTATTTGAGAAAATGAAGTTGGTGTTGAAGAAAAATTATAGTGATGATATTAACAAAAAATAAAACCGTTCTTAGAAAATAACATGTTATAACAAGTTATATACATATAATATAGCAATAATTTAAAAGTTTAATACATTAAAAGATATTCAAAAATTAGATATATCATATAAGATTAAACAAATTTAAAAGAAGTTTTCACTTCTAAGTATAAACAAGTCAAACTTGTAATACAATATTACTTGAACTCATGTCAAACTTGTAATACAAATTTAGAAAGCTCAGGAAGACTTTTACCCCAAGTTTGGATTCACCGTTTTTCTACTTCATACTTTCAAGTAGATGAAAATTATCATGTTTGCATTCTTAGGAGCATTGGGTCCTTGTTAGCAAAATTCTGTAATTTGGTTGTTTGTCTTGGTCATTTGTATCCTTTTGTCTCAAAACTTAGATTTTTCATAATAAATTTATATTTTTCTTTAAAAGAAATATTACTTAAACTTAGGCTAGAAATAATTTTTTATTGAAATGGCAAAAAAATTTATTCAAGATTAGCAAGTTGCTAGATAAATGAACTCTAGTCACCTGGGAGAGCTCAGTATAAGAACCAGATCACCGAAACTGAAATCATTTGATTTTTCGAAATCGAATACCGAACTGAAACTTATATCTGGTAAGGGACTGGCTCAGTTTTGAAATTCCAGTCAATAAGCTCACCCTTATTAGGACCGAACACGAAGGTCCTGAAACTGAAATTGTTGAAAACTGAATAGTTATAGACGATACTGATCTGTACCAATTAATTTCGGAAAATTCGCTCACCCCTACTCATTTACACCCTTTGATGAAACTTGCATTTAACTTATTTTATAAGTTTTTAGAAATTTATTTTACAATATTTTATAATTTATTAAGGACCGCGGATAAAATAAAAGAAATATGATTTTAGTTTTTAAAAATAGTAATCTTGTTTCACGTATAGGAAGTTCAATCTAAGGGTGTGTTTGGCGAAACTACTTGGAAAGACTTTTATTTTAGGGGATTATGAGAGATTATGTTTTTAATAATTCCCTCAAGATTTTAACATCCGAACGAGGCTTGAGAGCTGAAGATTATGAAAACTAGAATCTCAACTCTTTATAATCTCCCATAAACCCGTTGCCGAACACATCCTAATTAAAAGGCGAGTATAAAATTATAAAAAGTTAATTATAAAATGAGTTGTGATTGTCATTATTAAAAACTAAAATTTCTTTTTTTTATTTTTATCCACGGTGGTTATCATTCTCGTATATTATATAAGAGTATGTTCGGCAACGGGCTTATGAGGATTATAAAGCCTTGGGATTTTAGTTTTCATAATCCTTAATCATTAATACTCTAGTCTCGTTCAGGTGTTAAAATCTTAAAAAAATTATTAAAAATATAAAATCTCATAAGTCCCCAAAATTAAAACCTTTTCAAATAGCTTATGACTTAAGTTTGAAATTATTAATTAATCAACCTTAGTTCCAGCCACAACCTCCGCTAATGTCGCCAAACACATCGTAATATAAGAAATATGTAGCATGTATTGTGATACTTATATTTAATGGTTAGAGTAGATTTAATATTTAATTAATATATACATACGAAGGAGAAGGTATTCATTAATTGCAAATTTATTAGCAATAATTATTATGGTCTTCTACCCTCCACCCTCCCCTATATAGACACATGTAACGGACTCTATTATTCATTCATTCCCATTTTTCAATCTCCCGATTACCGCCGTCTATCTCTCTCCCTCCGCCCTATCTCCGCCGTCTCTCTCCGACACCTGTTTGTCTAGCGAAATCGGTTGAAGAATCGTGTTTAGTGATGGTCACAGACGTATCTTATCTCTGTACGGTGATGAACCAACAGCCAGGGATAATGAATGACTCTAAATCAACGGCGCTTATTACTCGTGACTTGCTCGGTGGCGGTGGTGGTGGTGGTGGTTCCGACCTCGATTCCTCGAAGGAATTGGACCTCGACTTACATGTTCCTTCTGGCTATGAAAAACGCCTCGATTTAAAGGTAATTTCGTTTTGTTTCATACGAATTCTGCTTTATCTGCTCTAGGTATTCGACTATCTAGCTCTTGTTTTTATCGATTGATCGTCAATCGGTGTTCGATTACTACCTTAATTTCACGAGTTTTATGATAATTCTGCTGTTTTAAATACAGATCGAATTTGATTCTCGTGTGGATGAGATAACTTTGAATAGTTTTCTCGTAATTATTGAAAAAAGTATTATCAGTAATCGCTTCGTATTCGTTAATCTTCGATTTTTGAAATTGTATTAGTTGCTTGTAGTTATTGACTTTAGGTGTATGTATGAACGAATTTGAAGAGCATTTAATGACACACTCGAATTTATTATTATAAAAACGTTCGCAAAGTGTAGTTCGTAATTTAAGGGGGGCAGATTGTTAGGAATTCGGCATTTATGACAGCATTGATGATTCATTGTAATTATCTCTTTGTTGATTTCATTAATGTCAAATATACTTTCATTTACGTAATCGTGTGCTTCTGGATCGATTAAACTGATCAATTTCTTTGTTGAATGATTGATTTCAGTCAGGGAAAGTTTATCTCCAGAGATGCAAATCACCAAACACTTCATCTTCATCATCTGATCATAACCAGAAACACCAAGACAGCGATCAAACAGTGTCAAAGCTTCAGGACCTTAACTTCCCTCCATCATCAAAAAAGCCATTAAATCTCTTCGATGACACAAGTTTAGATCTTAATCTCGTGAATTTATCACCCTCACCGCCTGCTTACCGAAGCGTTTGCACTCTAGACAAGGTGAAATTTGCACTAGAACGAGCAGAGAGAGAAACAATCAAGAAAAGATCGTTTTCAATTCCAATTTCCAAATCATGTTCATCTCAAACTTCGAATTCCTCATCATCCTTCAAAGAAACAATGGTGGTTGAAGATGATGATCAAGATGAAAGATCTTCTCAAGCTTATGCTGCTGGCTGTCCTAGTTGTTTACTGTATGTGCTCATATCTAGAAGCAATCCAAGATGTCCTCGATGCAACATGACCGTACCATCCCCAACGGCGATGAAGAAACCCAGAATCGATCTAAATATCTCGATTTGAGGTAGTCGTTTATGCCGATCATAGTCGTAAATTTGGTTTTTATTGATCGTTACTGAAATCAATATCCCTGTAAATGATATTAGCCAAACTGGGGAGATAGAAAAAATAGTTTTGAGTTAGTGAAACAAAATCCTCTATGTAAACATTATGAAGGATTTCAATTTCTTTTTTTTTTCTTTTGACAATATATCCCTGCTTAAATTTAAAACCATGATGTATTTTATAGCTTAACACACTCCAATTCGCATCGGTCGGTAACAACATCTAACTTATGTGTTATTATACTCACAAAGCACTTAACTTGTTAATTAATAAATTGACGGGAAGTGATCTTCGAGGACAACAGTATATATAAGTTAGGCTGTTAGGTGATGTTAGCGGATTCGAAGATTTATTTAATATTTTATAATTTTAATTTTGATTAAATGGATATTGTTTTCATTTCTAGTAGATGAGATTCATGATGGTGACATTCCATCTCATTTTATTTTCTGTGATTGATTGTTAATGCATATGTTAAGAGTACGTTTTGACAGAATTCAAATAAGAGAGTTTGTGAAATTCATCTTGGAGTTGGTTTCAATTATTTAAAATTACAGGTGATAATTGTTTCTCATTTACTTGGTGAATAGTAGATTTATGTTTTGTTTGTAATCAAGATTTTTAGTTGCTTACTTATTACTTATTAAAACAAAATAGTTATATTGTTTTCATTTTACTTTTATAATTTTTTCTTAATAATCATCTTCATTTATTTCCTAAAATAGCTAATAAATGGAGAGTTTTTATATCGAAAGCCTTAATCCGTGAATTTTGAGTTGGACGCGGATCTTAAGTAAAATTTGGTTACCCATTTTCTGAATTGGATCATATGTTATTCAAAAGTATTCTTCGATGAAACCATAATTCATGATTTAACTATTAACGCAAATCTGTTAGATAATTTTCACCAACTATCGGATTCCATGTAAATTCTAATTTTTAATTTCACTAACATCAATCAACTAAAAAATGCGAGTACATCAATTTTATTTATTTATCTATCTTCCGTCTTTCATAAATATTTCTTGATTTGTTAACGATATTTGAATTTATTATATGTTTAAGGTTTCACACTATAAATATTTAAAATTTACATTAACAATACCCTATGTTTATATATAGGGTATTAAACTAGTACTTTATACATAGGGTATTAAACTAGTACTTTATTCAAATGTGTTGGACGAGTTTTTTTTTTCAATTTTTGAAAATGAAGTTAATTAAAAAAGGCAATGAAATTTGAATGCAAATTGTAAGTTCTACTTTAGTTTTAAGATCATACAATCCCGATAAATCACTACAAAATTCTTCTTGTGGTCGAGAAATCCACGTGAGAAGTACGGCAGATGGCGACAAAAAGAAAGTAACGGCGATGACATGACTCAAGACCGAGAGATGAGTGACAAGAGAGAGATAGTACTATCGATGACGACATTATTTATTTTGAGAAATGAGAATAAGAGAGAACGAAGTCAAGAAGCTAGTAAGGTTTCAAGTTTTCAATGTAGATAACTCATCGTTTGGGTTGTTGTGTTTGTGTCAATTCTTTCATGTCGGGTTGGTGTTGACCCGTTTTTAAGTTTTTTTGAGTTTGTGTCATGTTCGTATCACTTTTCTCCGATCGGGTTGATATATTTCAAAAATTGCCAGCCCTACTTTATACACCAATAAAAATTGAGTTAACTTTTATTTTTCAAATTTGTCTTATTAACAATTTTTTATAATCTACCTCTGGTTAATCTAAAATCTTCCTGCTATTGAAAAACTGGGTAACTAATTTAAATAATCCAACTTCGGTGAGAACCAACAATTTTCTATCATAATTGGTTTGTTTTCATGTTAAAGTTTTTACTACAACAAGTATCATTAAATCAATCTTGACACTTGATTAAAATAAATCAATTACTAATAATGCTAGTGGTAAATAAGGAAACACACCAACGACCACCTTTAATGACTAATTAATGATACATTAATGACTCATAAATGAGTGATATTTTGAAAAAACCAAACAATTAAATAAACTCATTAATACTAATCTCCCGGATGCAATTCTATTGAGTAATATATAAAATGACCAAACTTCTCCATATTATATCTTATTCCTTTATAATACATTTACAATCTAAAAAACTTTTAATTTTAAGTAACTTGAATATACTAAAATACATCTTTTAACCATTTCATTTTATCTCTTAATTTACTTTAACTTTTAAAATACCCCTTTTAACCATTTCATTCTCTCTTTTAATTTATTTTAACTTTTAAAATACCTTTTTTAACCATTTCATTCTTTTTCCTAATTACTTTAACTTTTTATCTATTTAAAATATCTCTCTAACATTAAAACACCCTCTCACACAAACACAATTATCTACCCACATCAACATAATTTTCAAAATCTTATAAACTTCTCCCTCCTTATTTTATAAATATAAATCTTTTTCTTACTTTAATGTCTTTTTAAAATTTATTTTTAAAATTAATAAAATAGTTGATACAAATAAAAAACTGACATTGTACGATACTTTTTCGTGATATTGAATTACGCGAATAACATATTATTACATTTTTAAAAGCAACATGATGTAAAATAGAAATTATTTGCTGTCGCAGCATTGCGCGTGTACTTTGCTAGTATATATACATATATAATAGAGAGAGAGAGAAGTTTTGAGAATTGTTTTAATATGAGAACCACGAGAACCATTTGTAACCGTCATTAATGTTCATTAATATGGGTATTTTTGTAACATCCGAAAACTCGGCCTAGTAGTAGGCGGGCTAATGGTAAATTGAAATGTGTTTGGTTATGCATGTTTAAATATTTGTTACGTGATTAAACGAGTAGTTGATATCGTATGTGTTTATGATTAAATAAGATTGAGTTTGGTACGAAAGTTATAGAAACACTTACCCAAATTGATAAATCCGGATTCGAAATCCGATGGCGTCGCGACGCAACACAAGGGTGTGTCGCGGCGCGACGTGGCCTGTTTCAGAAAGCTTATTTGTTTTGTTTGTGTTTCGTTTGGGATAAGTTGGATTGTTAATTATATGGTTAAATCAAGTTGTTTACATGATTATGAGATATAAATTTGTGTGGAAAGATATATTTATATTCGAGACTGATTCGGTTGTTGCTGTGTTTTCAGGCAAACCACAGACTCAGTAATATTAGACAACTGAGCACGCGTGATACGAGGACTGAGGTGAGTGGAAGTTTACTCACGGGTGGTTTTGTTGGTAACATTATGAATTGATTGGTTGAAGGATTGTTTGAATGCAATGATTGCTTGTTGATTCGAATATGAGATATTTGACGTATAAGTTCGTTATGCGAAAAGAGATTGATTGTCATGCCATGATAGACTGTTAAGTCTGCTATTTGTTAAATGAGAATTACATGTTCATATATGTTTATGTAAAAGATCTATGATTGTGTTTGTGACTAGAAGAGTATTTGGATTGTTTGAGAACCGACTTCGGTGTAATGGGTCGGGAGAGATCAGCTTCTGTGTAAGGCTGGTTAGGGTCAGCTGCTGATGCAAGAGCCGGGCTTGCTTGCGGTTGGTTGAACAGTAGTAGCTCCTCTGTTGCATTTGGCCAGCTTTGGTTATAGATTCGGCAGAACCGCCGGTCCTCGAGATGGAAGAGATTGTTGAATTGACGGATTTCTTGAGGAGTGATGTTCAGAGATTCCGTTGGGAACAGTGATTGTTATGTGCTTGTCTGTAGCTTCCATTCACTTAGCTTTGTGCTAATCCCCCACGATTGATTGCTTTTTGCAGGTTTTTGTGAGTAGCTGTTTAGCTTGTTTGTGGAAAGGGGAATTTGACCAATACTCTGATATTGTATTTGGAGAAGAGACGAGCCACATTTTATAATATTTTGTAACACAAACGGATGTTGTGATTTGTAAAAGTACTTTGTACTTTGTGAATGTTTATGTTAAATGAAATTAGAGAATGCTTCCGCAGCGTTTTAAAAAAAATGGCTTAAGTTTTACGGTGTTACAAGTTGGTATCAGAGCATGGGTTTGGCAATGCAGGCATGGCTAGAGTGTTGCATTCCCAAATCTTGGCTCGTGTTGGGTCAAACTTTCCTTTGGGGGAATTTAGAGTGAATTGGAATTGTGTGTGATAGTTAGTATGTTATGTACTAACAGTTTATCTAATGAGCTTGTGAGATGATGTGATTGTACAGATATGGTTGACAGAGATACCCTTGCTGACACTCTTGTGACCCAAGAAGTGACTGGAATTTCATCGGCGGATGTTTTGAATGTAACAGCTCAGGTTGGTACTTCAGGTTTTGAATCTGGAATGGATCAGAGGGAATATATTTTCAAATTGGAGAATGAAATGTGGGAACTGAGAAATGCTATGGGCAATATGGAACGAGAGAGGATTACCCATAATGAACGAATTCTAGAATCCTATGTTTAGTACAACTCAAGCTACAAATGTGCAAGTTACAGTTCCGTTTCCTCCAATATCACGGGTGGCACAAGAATCGAGTTCTTATCCTTTTACTACCCAAGGAGTTTATCCTTTTGCGTATCCAGGATTTAAACCACCATGCACTATAAGCAATTCTTGGATTGTAAGCCTTCAGAGTACTATGGCAGTATAGACCCCAATATAACTTTGAACTGGTTGCGAGAAATGGTAAAGGCTTTTGAAGCGTGCAATTGTGAGGATGAACTGAGAGTTTGTTTTGCGACTCGTATGCTAAGAGGAGATGCAATGGTTTGGTGGGATTCCCTTACAGGACATTTTTCTAAACAACAGCAAGATAGTGTGACGTGGGATCAGTTTCAGGAGAAACTGTGTGAGCAGTATTGTAATACTTTTGAGATAGTTCATATTAAAAGAGAATTCATGGAGTTACGTATGACTAATGACATGACTGTGGATGAAGTAATTAAGCAATTTAACGAAAGATTGCGTTTTGTGAAGCAATGGGTACCTGATGAGGCATCTAAGATGCAACACTTTGTGGGAGCTTTGCTTCCTGAGTATCGAAGTACTACCAGATGGGCTAGTACACTGTCGCAGGCATTTACCTTGGCCAAGTCGACCGAAGATGATTTGAAGGCTAGAAATAGAACAAATCGAGATGAGATATCTCAGTAGAAATTTCGATTGGAACAGTATTATGTTGAAAAACAAAGAAGGCAGGGTAACCAGACTAAAAGAAATTTGAAACGTAGACCTGCGTTTGACGTACTTAATCAACGAGTATCACGGTGCGGAAAGTGTAAGTCTCACCACATAGGACCATGTACGATTCAGACTATGCGGTGTTTGACTTGTGGGCAGTTTGGCCATGAAATGAAAGAGTGTCGCTTCTCGCGAAAGGTATGTTGGATCTGTTTTAAGGAAGATCATCGGGCGAGAGATTGTAAAGTTAGCAAGGAGTTGGAGTCAGGGTCAGGAGCTGTGGTAGGTGGGGGATCCTTGTCAGCAAGTGGGCAAAAGAGAAAGAACCCTTCCGAGCAAGAGGGTAGAAACTTCAACATGATGACTGATGACATTGTCACTACTGATGATGTAACGGGTACGTTTTGATAACCTTTATATATGTGCGTATGTTTCTAAACGTTAGAGTTAAACGAGAATGTATGATGCTTATGTGCGCTAAGTGTGTTCGATTGTTTCTAAAGAGTATGATTCTTTAGAAAGTTGAGATATTTGAATGTAAAACTGTTTGATACGTATGGTAGTAAGTAAATATGATGGTAAATGATGAAATACATGATATGATGTGAGTTGGGTATGAAGTACCCTAGAATGATGTTTGTAGATGTGTAGAATTGCAGGCTGGGTAATGTGTTGTAAGAGTTGTTTTGCCTTCTGTGTTTATATATGCTTATATGTACATGTATGTGTTTGTACAAAGGAGGAGGAAATTGGATAAGTTAACGAAGTTTAGAAGGTTTTGTGACGATTGAGAGATATTGTTGATAAACGTATAACTGAGATTGCGAGTATGGGTAAAGATAATGATTGAAGATAATCTGTGATATCGATTAATGAACTTGAGGAGATCGATGATTCGTTGAAATACTGCATTTGTCGGATTGATGTAAAAGCTACCATGTATTATAAAATGGAGGAATAGTCTACGTCTTGTGACAACTGAAGATTCTTGAGAGGAATAATTTAATCTATGCCCTTGGAATTGCAGCAGAGGCGTTTTAGTGATAATATGAAGATATTGATTATAAAGAAAGACATGTGAAATTGGTCTGAGTATTAAAAGGAACAGCAGATGTTCATAAATATGAATGAAATCAACATGTGATAGAGATGATAGTTAGGATGAATCAAAGATTGTAATTGAGAAGTTTGATATTATACTGGGAAGACAATTATGTGGGAATGCGAGGGAATTTGTGACGGTAACCTTGAAGATTATGTGAAGCGACGTGTACTTGATTTAATGAATGAAATTGAGATTATTCTTATTAGAAATTAATGACATGAATGATTGAGATTATCAAGTAAAAGAAAGAAGTAGATTGCTACAGATTGGACAAGTATGAAATATGCAAGAATTGTTTGGATAAAGATGTTAATGGTGCCTACCTACAAGGATATATATATATATATATATATATATATATATGGGAAAGAACTAGTTATGATGATAATTGATACTTATGAACTAAAGATATATGTAATTTGAAGAATGACAGAACGAATTTATGAGAAAAGAGAAATGTAATGGCCTAAGCTTATGGAATGAAGATTTGTGAATCATATATGTATGAATTGCCTTTGCTAAGGAGTACCTGTGCTTGGAACTAGAAATTCATTTTTGAACAAGACTCACAGAACTATATAGCCAATGCATTTGGAAGGGCTAAATAATATAATACCATATGAAGTAATTAATGAAAGACACATAGAAAGGAATGAATATGATATATATACTTTCGTGGAGTTATGATTTGAGCGTGTTTGAGTTAAAGCAAAGTATCAAAGATTTACAAACTGATGAGATAATTTGAGATACCAGAGTTTGGTTGATGATAAGTTATGATGGAGTTGATGTCTAATGTACTACATGAAAAGGAATTTAATGTATCACAAGTGATTGTGGACTGAGTAGTAAGAAGTGTTGGTATTATTACCTCAGTGGAACGTGACCTTTTGAGAAGAATTACATTGATGAGATGATTTGAAGATATAAATATCTTATACTTAGAGGTTTGTGATGAGAATTGAAGAAATTGACTAAATTTCTGGAAGAACTTATGACAAGAAATGAGATGCGAAATGAACAGTACGACTAAAATTGTTATGAGATGTTGAGTAGAAAGAGTTGCACAGACATAGGAGAATGAACTTGTGTTTTGTGTTGAATTTTGATGATTTATGGAATGGATAATTAAACCGATTTAGACAAATATGATGTGATTGCTATCTGATAGATGTTAAGATATCAGTGTCGATTTAATATGTAAATATAGTGATAATGGTTGACATATTGGAAATAATAGAGATAAGAGGTGTGTGGATATCCTATATAACAGACAGTAAATAAATGTGGAATTTGTCAAACTGAGATGAACAGATTGACGTGAACAAGTATTCAAGAAATGTTTTGATATTGATTATATGCGTAAGTGTGAAAGAAAATGATTGAAAGGCAGGTTTCTCGAGTTTATGAGTTATATGATTGAGTTGAAGAAGAGCTATTAAATTCTAATGATTATAAGGTGACAAAGGTGAGTAGAAAGGAATTTAGGTGAATAATAGTAAGATGAATATGTGTATACATTACCAGGAACCTGACAACCAGAAAGAGATGAACCGTTTGATATGTTATATGTGCTATAGGATTCCGAGGACGGAATCCTCTGAAGGAGGGAAGATTTGTAACATCCGAAAACTCGGCCTAGTAGTAGGCGGGCTAATGGTAAATTGAAATGTGTTTGGTTATGCATGTTTAAATATTTGTTACGTGATTAAACGAGTAATTGATATCGTATGTGTTTATGATTAAATAAGATTGAGTTTGGTACGAAAGTTATAGAAAATACCTCGAATGTATGTTAAGGTAATTGATTGAGAAAAATTATTTGTTTAAAAGTATTTGCACATAATGATACTTGAATAATTAACTGATGGTTAATTGGCATGTAAAATATGCTAGAAGAAATGAATATGGATATTTATGTATACTATCATGTATGTATGTGTATTTATGAGTTGGTGTGTGAGGTGATGACTATTATTTGAGTAGTGTACACGTGTGTGTATGTGAATATTTAATGAAAATCTGATTTTAGAAGAAATAAAGAAAAGTAAAAGTATGTGTGTGTATGTTTTCTCTAGTTAAAAGAAGAACAAGAAGAATAGGAACTTAAAATCTCCAAAGTGACAAATTGAGAATTGATAAATCAAGATAAAATTTGGGTAAGTGTTTCTTGTTGATCTTGTGTATGATTCATGATTAATTTTGTAAGAAGTTGCATGTACAAAGCTTGAACACTACTGTTGAGTTTTGAAAAAAATTGATGAAATGGGTTTTGATGAATTGTTGTTGTGTATGATTAAAATGATGTTTATGATGTTAAGTACACATGATATATGATATATATGAGTTTAGAATGAAGAACAATGATGTTGGTAATGTTTACAAAAAGAATTGGTGGCTGGAAATCCGAGAAAAATGGAAGATATGATGCTGGGTGAAGCACGTCGCGGCGCTACACTGAAGGTCGCGGCGCCACCTTCATGCAAATCCGAAAGTTGAGTCGGTTTAGTGGAGAAATCCGAGTTTTACAAATCCTAAACCTTAGAATCCGACACTAGAAATCTGAAAGTATGAAATCCGACTCCAAATCCGACAAACCAAATCCGGGAACGAAATTCGATGCTCAAATCCGAGACTTGAAATCCGAATTCGAAATCCGATGGCGTCGCGGCGCGACACAAGGGTGTGTTGCGGCGCGACGGGGCCTGTTTCAGAAAGCTTATTTGTTTTGTTTGTGTTTCGTTTGGGATAAGTTGGATTGTTAATTATATGATTAAATCAAGTTGTTTACATGATTATGAGATATAAATTTGTGTGGAAAGATATATTTATATTCAAGACTGATTCGGTTGTTGCTGTGTTTTCAGGCAAACTACAGACTCAGTGATATTAGACAACTGAGCACGCGTGATACGAGGACTGAGGTGAGTGGAAGTTTACTCATGGGTGGTTTTGTTGGTAACATTTTGAATTGATTGGTTGAAGGATTGTTTGAATGCAATGATTGCTTGTTGATTCGAATATGAGATATTTGACTGATAAGTTCGTTATGCGAAGAGAGATTGATTGTCATGCCATGATAGACTGTTAAGTCTGCTATTTGCTAAATGAGAATTACATGTTCATATATGTTTATGTAAAAGAGCTATGATTGTGTTTGTGACTGGAAGAGTATTTGGATTGTTTGAGAACCGACTTCGGCGTAACGGGTCGGGAGAGATCAGCTGTAAGGGCTGGTTGGGGTCAGCTGCTAATGCAAGAGCTGGGCTTGCTTGCGGTTGGTTGAACAGTAGTAGCTCCTCTGTTGCATTTGTTGCTCAGAGGGGAGTTTACTGTGCCAATCGACAGGGAGCTATCGGTAAACCTTTGCTTTGGCCAGCTTTGGTTGTAGGTTCGGCAAAACCGCCGGTCCTCGGGATGAAAGAGATTGTTGACTTGACGGATTGCTTGAGGATTGATGTTAAGAGATTCTGTTGGAAACAGTGATTGTTATGTGCTTGTCTGTAGCTTCCATTCACTTAGCTTTGTGCTAATCCCCCACGGTTGATTGCTTTTTGCAGGTTTTTGTGAGTAGTTGTTTAGCTTGTTTGTGGAAAGGGGAATTTGACCAATACTCTGATATTGTATTTTGAGAAGAGACGAGCCACGTTTTATAATCTTTTGTAACACAAACGGATGTTGTGATTTGTAAAAGTACTTTGTACTTTGTGAATGTTTATGTTAAATGAAATTAGAGAATGTTTCCGCAGCGTTTTTTAAAAAAATGGCTTACGTTTTACGGTGTTACAATTTTGGTTATTTATACATTTATCCATCCGTGAATTACGTCCGGATGGACTAGTCAATATGTGATAAGACTTCATTTTTTTAAAAATTCTCATATTAATGAGGCAATCTTGAGCATTAATGAATCAATAACATTATCTACAATTGATTTAATTTAAACAATGACCAAGATTAGTTCTTGCAATACAAAAGATTCTAAAATAAACCTTCATATATACACAAGGGAATGTTCATTTGAGAATTATTCTTATTACAAAAACTACGCGAACCAATCTTGACCATTGATTAAATTAAATCAAGGGTCAAAATTCTAATAGCTTATTAACGAGCCCTCGTTAATGCTATTTAATAACTCATAAATGACTAATTAATAAGTGTATTTTGGAAAAATAAAGCTTCATTAAATAATAACTTATTCACCCGGATGCAATTCACGGACGAGTAAATATATAAATAATCAAAACACCTCAATTAATGAGCATTAATGGTTTTAACAAATAGTTCTCGCGGTTCTTGTATTAAGAGTAATTCTTAGATAAACTTCTCTATACACACACACACACACACACACACATATATATATATATATATATATATATATATATGCGGGGGTCAAGGACGGGGTCGGTTCATCCCCGGTCAAATCAGGGTAGGGGATTAGGTTCCCCATCGGGTGTGGTTTATTTGCTATCCTTACTCATAATTATGACACAACATTTACAAAAAAATTAGAGCGAAAGGCATAGTCTTGATTTTATTCCAGTTGTTCTCGAGTGTAAAAGAAGAGTTATTTAGGGGTGAGCACAGTTCGGTTTGCTTCGATTTTAGGGTTTTGGTTAGGTTTTATAGCTTTTCCGTTTTAACTATCACGATTTGAAGCCATACAACAATCATTGTGAAGCTATGAAAATGAACAGTATTGATGCTATATTAAAAACTTTAAGATGCATGCCATCTAATTCAAGCTATATACATTGCAATTGATACAAGCAAAATGTCTGTCAAATGTTTAAATTTTAAAACCAAAGTTGTAACAAATTAAAACTCAAAGCAAATTGATAAATAACATATTAGCAAAACTGAAAGCCAAGATGAACACACAACTCCAAGCAAACTATATACAACTCAAAAAACTAGAACATGAAAATCGAGATAAACAACTAGAAATGGATTTCTATATTAAGTTGGAAATGGATAAAATCGAGAAGAATTGAACTCGTCGACTCGAAATGAAGTGATGTAAGTGAACTCAATCGAGTAGTCCGAAGAGTAAAAGAAGTTTCAACTTCAAAGGAGATCTGAATTAGTGTGGGACATATTTGGTGGAACCTTAATGTAAATGGGGAGCGGTTGTGTAAATGGGAAAATTATAGGATATTGATTTTTTAGACATGTATGTTTACAATATATCCCCTTGGAACGATTCAGTTCGTTTTTTTCGGTTTTTGAAAATTTAAAAACTGAAACCGAACCAAAAAAGTTGGTTTTTGAAAATTTGAAAACCAAAACCGCCGGTTGCTATATTGGTTTGGTTTCGATTTCGGTTTTTTCTGTTCACCCCTAGTTGTTCTTAGGTGTAAAGGAAGAGCTGTTGGTAATGTAACACCCTGGATTTCATTACGAATTTAAACTTTTTAATTTACTAATATAACAACATCATTTATCATTTCGTTTACAAAAGTGCGCGGAAGCTCTAACGGATTTACAAAAGCTTAGTGTTGCTTGTTGTTTTGTTTACACGACCATTAATCACAAGTATACAAAAGAAGTGCAAATGTAATTTATATATATCCAAACATGTCACAATAGGTCGTAACAAGGCTTCCCAAAAGTTTCTACCCGCCGCACCAGCAAAAGCTACTATTTATCTACGGATACAAAACATTTAAACAACAAAGTTGTTAGCATAACGCTAGTGAGTGTACCAAAATAGTTTCACCCAATAAATAAGTCATAATAACATTTTTAAACAACATGGCGTTACTTAATATAGCACAAAAGATGTGGGGGACAAGTCCACTAGTGCTTGTATCTTCCATAGTGGCCAACCATGGTCAACAAGTCCACGTGG
The DNA here is from genome assembly GCA_038502395.1 of Dittrichia graveolens. Taxonomy (NCBI): domain Eukaryota; kingdom Viridiplantae; phylum Streptophyta; class Magnoliopsida; order Asterales; family Asteraceae; genus Dittrichia; species Dittrichia graveolens. The sequence goes on along the minus strand of JARJIL010000005.1, from coordinate 78,607,470 downwards.
GGTGTGTCCACATCTCTCGTCAAGATGGGGGAGCACAAAGTATCCACCATACAACGGTTATCAGGAGTGAATGACCTATTCCCTAAGTCCACTCGTGTTTGCTTAGGTTCGGTGGCTTGTTAGCCTATTGAACCACACAGTCATAATGGGTACTATCACCCCGCTCCATTCTTTGCACTAGTTCCTCAACCACCCGTGTATCTAGGTTCCCAATTGCCGAAGCCACATGAACCAATACACGTCACCCAATGGTTAGGAACCAACGTGGTACAAAGCATTAATTCTCAAACACAGGTCCAGACCACAAAGATACAATCACAAACATAGGCAAGTTAAACATATACGGTTAATAACTTGCAAGAAACATCAATCAGCATTACACGCTTCCAAAACTTGCAAAACATATACATAAGCATATCATATCTTCATTACCTTGGTAATCAACAATAACAAGTCATATTGATGCCATACATGTGTAAAATTCATAATAGAAGAACATTTAGATGACTTATAAGCTTTTAAAACCAATAGTGTATCCGCAGGGTACAACTCACATGTTTGAAGTGATGAGGATCCTATGATTACAAATTCCTAAGGTGAAGAACCACACCTATTTCTCCAATTTTAGACCCATTAGCCTCATAGGGTCATTGTATAAAATTATTGCAACACTTATATCAAATATGTTCAATTTTTAATTGATTTTGTAATTGGTGAGGAGCAACCAACCTATATAAGAGGGAGATCTATTCTTGATGGTCCATTAATGATCAATGAGATAATTGGTTAGGCTAAAAGAGCTAAAAAAAATCTTCTTCTTAAAGATTGATATTGAAAAAACTTTTGATTCGCTGAGTTGGTCCTTTCTGGATGCTATTCTAGATTAGATGAATTTTGGCTCTAAATGGTATCTTTGGGTTAAAGGTTGTCTTAAATCATCCATGGTCTCGGTTCTTATCAATGGTTCTCCATTTAAGGAGTTTCCCAGGCCTCGCGGAGTTAGACTAGGTTATCCTTTAGCATCGTTTCCTTTTATTTTAGTCATGGAGGGATTGAATATTGATAGAAGCCAAACAAGCTGGTCTTATTGATAGTGTTAAATTGTGAAATAATGGTCCTTCGTTCTCTCATTTTTTGTATGCAGATGATGCTCTCTTTGTCTGTAACACCGCAAATTTTATAAAAGGTATTTAAAATGAGTTGTGGAGTAAAAGTTGGGAAAAACGAACAAAAATTATAAATTATTAAATGGTTTAGAATAATGATTCCAAATATATTCTTGTTGGGATTTATATATAGCGTCTGGATGAGTTGTAAGTCGGATAGGAGATGGGGATACCTACTAAAAGAGCCAACCAACTTGAGAGTCGGCAACCCTTCTTTTTGTTTTCCCTTTTCTTCTTGTTTCTTTCTTATTTCTTCTCAAACACACACATCTTTCTTACTTATCGAGAAGAGATCTCGGAGCCTTGATTGGAAATTTAAGGAGAGAGATTACATCTACCATCTAGAAATCAAAAATTGATTAAGGTTAGAGTAAAGTCTTTGTTAATGGGTCAAATGGGTTTTTGAAACCAAACCTTGAATTTAGAAGTTGTATTTCATAAAATGATACTATTTGATGTTATAAAGTCCCCTATGATCATACTAAGTGTTTTGAAATATGTGGAAATGAGTTTTGGTGTTTTGGAATGATTCCCGCAAAGACAAAGTCTAAATTTGCAAACCAGAGTTGTGCTCAAAGGCTTACAGCCACAAAGGTTAGAGCTTACAGCCATAAAAGGGGCTTACATCCATAAGGGTTAGAGCATACAACCATAAGATGACTTACAACCATAAGGGTTGTTTAGTCATGTATTGTGATTTAAGCATAGTTAGAGCTATACATTGATACCTATTGTTATTACACGTCCGTCGGGACCTAACAGAGTGTGCATAGTTGCTCACTGGCTAAGTTTGGACTTGAGGTGAGTACCTCAACCTGGTACTTAGAGATATTAATTACTTGTAATTGTGCGTATTTAGAGTGATATTTATTGCATGATTGTTATTATCTGGTCATATCAAGAGAACTGCTATTAACTAATTGCTAAAGGGTATAGATATAAATACATAATTGTATACGTTAAGAGTACACGTGTGTACTAAGAGAAGTGGTATCATGTGAGATACATATAAGAGAATTAAATATAAGAGTAACTCTATGGGTATAAGTATGTGTATATACAAATATGAGAGAGTAAGATGGACTATGTCTATATGTCTATATTTATATATTTATATTCATTAAAAGAGAAAAGTAAAACAAAATGAATGAAAGATGAAAGAATAATATAGAGAAGGTGTAAATATGTAATAATATATATATGCTTACACCATGATTAAATGAGTCAAGAGTAAGAGGATAATTAGATTATAAACATTTCACGTGTGACTATAATTTTAATATTTATAGTTTGTCAATGTGATGCGAAATGACAGAGTAAGCGATATTTATATAAGAGATGATGTTTAAGCCAATATGGCTATATGTGATATGTGTATACGTGATTGCAGCTTCACAGACCGTCTACTTTGGTAGCAGGTAGAGATATGGATGTAAGACTATTGTCGGTGCGCCGCAATAGCATTCAGAGTGATGTAAGACTATTATAGAGCCACAATAGTATTCACAGTGATGTAAGACTATTGTCGATGCGCCGCAATAGCATTCACAGTGATGTAAGACTATTGTCGATGCGCCGCAATAACATTCACAGTGATGTAAGACTATTGTCGATGCGCCGCAATAGCATTCGCAGTGATGTAAGACTATTGTTGGTGCACCGCAATAGCATTCCGAGTGATGTAAGTTTATCGTCGGTATACCACGATAACATTCAGAGATATGTGGATGTAAGACTACCGTTAGTGCGCTACAGTAACATTTAGTTAATATGATGGGATTACATTTACATATTAATTATTATCATTTGAGTACTTTGTGGAGTTACTCACTTGGTTTAATAGCTTATTCCTATTGTTGTTTATTCTTTTCAGGTTTTGTGGTAGACGAGACTTCCATGTGGTCATATTAGAGAGTTTTTCTGTAACATCAAAGGAAACTGTTTTTATATTATACCTGATCCTTGTTGTCCTTTTTAATAAAGTTTTATTGATATTTCCTTATTGCATGTATAAAAAATGGGCGTTACATTGTGACTACCCAATCTTCTTACTCTTATAAGAATCCTACACTATTTTCACCTTGCATCCGACCTTAAGGTGAATTTATCCAAAACTAAATTGTTATCCATTGGTGTTAGGGATGATGTGCTTACCAGATTTGCATTTAGACTTCATTGAAATATCGGCAAGTTTCTCTTTTCTTATTCAGGTGTGCATGTTTGTTCATCTATGTCTAGATGTGCAGCTTGGCAGCCTATAATTGATAAATTTCAAGCTAAATTATCACCTTGTAAAGCTCCTGCTTTATCGGTTGCTGGAAGAGTGGTGTTGTGTTAATCAGTTTTGGGATCTCTCGGCACCTATTTCTTCTCTCTTTTTAAAGCTCCTAAAGTGGTTCTTTATAGACTTGAGAGCCTTCATTGTAAGTTCTTTTGGGGAGGCTCTAATTTTTCTAAAAAGATAGCATGGGTCGCGTGGAAGGATGTATTGGCTAAAGATTAAGGAATTGGGAGGTTTGGAAATGGGTAGCTTGAAAGCTTTAAATCTTTCTCTTCTTTTCAAATGGTGGTGGAGAATTAAAGTGGAAAAACATTCTTTGTGGGGAAGAGTTATTAAATCATTGCATGGCTTTTGTCGATCATGTGAAGTGGATCCACTATCCACTAGACGTAGAGTAGTATGGAGCGCTATGCTAAGATTGTTGTCGATCTTCAGTCTGTTAATATCAACCTTGATTCCTTATTTGAGAGCATATTGAATAATGAGTCGAATGATTTGATATGGTCTTGAAGCTCAATTCATTTGGTGTTTTTTTTCTGTTTAAGAAAGTTGATTGGGGATTATACCGTAGCAAATCCTCGTGGAGTTCAAACTGTATGTACGGCTTAAGTCCGTTCCCCCGAAAGTGAATATCACAGTTTGACGGTTGTTGCATGAAAGACTTCTAACAAAGACTAATTTGGAAAAAAGAAATATTTCCTCACCTGAATTCTTTTGTGTTTTTTGTGGACTTGCAAAAGAAACAGAAAAACAACTTTTGTGGAATGTCCCTTGGCTTCTCTTTTCTTAAAGGAGATTGCAAAATGGCGAGGAATTAATTTCGTTCTTCCAAACTTGATATTGAGGTTCACATATCGGCTTTAGTGGCAAGAAGTTGGCTGCTTTTAACACAGTAGTTTTCTCATTTTGTTAGATTCTTTGGTCCTATCATAACGATAAGGTTGTTTAATTCTACGGCGTCGTTTGTTTCTCTGTTTTGTCAAGTTTATCTTTATTTTAGCTAAATGTTAAGGGTAATGTAGGAAGGAAGGTGCCTTGGCCAAATTGAAGATGTCTTTCATGAGTTGACATATATTTATAGCCATTTTTTTTCTCGTGTTCTTCTAGCATCTTGCTAGTTATTATGGTTTTTAATAGAATGTTTCGTTATGTTGTTAAAATATATATATATATATATATATATGTATATATCGGCAAAAGATTAAATGAGAACTGATTTTCGTACGAGAATCGTGTGAACCAATCTTAGCCGTTCAATTTCTCTTTCTTCAATTGGATTGCCCACCCATGAATTCCTTACATGCACAACACAACCAAGTTATCATATTTATTAGTTTATATTAAAAAGTTATAATCGTTTAATTAATTGTGCTCGAATTAAAAGTGTACGTTAGTGAAACCCGAATAAGTCGTCAAACGGTGACGCAAGCTTTAATGTAGCTGGAGATTGTTTAACTGAATATTTGACTTTCTGCAACACATGACGAAGATTAGAAACTCAGCTCTTGTAAAGTCAGCACAAAATATCATCATTTTATTATACTAACACGTTTTCACATTTGCGAATGCTAATAAAATCAAGAAATTTATAAAATTACTTTTATTTTTAATTTAAAAAATAATTAAATTTATAAAATCACTTTTTTAGGGCAGTACCGCGAGAAGGTTCCAACTATGTAAAGACAACTCATAAATCAAACGTTTTCCTCGATCCGTTTTCCATTGTTAATACTATTTGATGAATAAAGAACAATTATAAATTATATGAAAAACACGGTTGCAAAAACACATTCTCACGGAGTACACAGAGCAAGGTTTCTTGATTTTTGCAATTCACGGCTTATCCGGACGCAATTTACGGTTAGGTAAATATATAGATGAGCAAAATATCCAATTAATAAGCCATTACTATAGTTATAAACAATTCTCGTATGAAAAACAATTTCGATTAAATTTTTCTATACATTTATATATCACTACAAGAAATCCAGGCAATAGGGGCGACAGCTTTAGGGGCGACATAAGGCATTAGGGGCGACACCCTGTATTGTCGCGCCTAATGCCAGTAAAAAAAGCCCGGTAAAGTTCCCCCCCCTTTTTTTTCGTGGTCGCCCCTATTGCTTCCCGTCGCGCCTAAAGGCGTCGCGCCTAAAGGCGTCGCGCCTAAAGGCGTCATGCCTATTGCTTCAGGGTTAAAACCCTGCCATTTGACCCCAAATTCACTTTTACTCTATCTTCAAGATATATACCTCCGATCGATTTTACCTCTGCCCTCTGCTCCGCCGCGCGCCTCCACTCCGGTCGCCGTCGCCGTCGCCTCGCCTCGCCCTCGCCGGACACCACTCTGGCTGTCGCAGCCCCCCCGACGCCCTTATCCCGCTAATTTCTCCACTCCGGTATGTACATTTGCCAAGTTTAAACTCTAAATTAATGTGTGTGTTTTTCTGTGTTCGAGTGTGTGTGTGTGTGTTTGAGTGTGTGTTTTTCTATGTTTGATTGTGTGTGTGTGTTTGAGTGTGTGTGTTTCTGTGTTCGAGAGTGTGTGTGTGTGTGTTTGAGTGTGTGTGTGTTACAGTGTGTGTGTTCAAGTGTGTGTTTTGGTGTGTGCGTGTTCTAGTGTGTGTGTTTTGAGGTGTGTGTGAATTGTGATTATTTCTTTAGTTAATTGTATTAGTTAGATTACTTAAATGATATTTAACAACCTTGTTTATATATAACCAATTGTTATGTGAACATGATACTTGATGCCTAATTAACTTGATGAATGGAGAAACCATTAGAAATATGTAAAATCATCACGGTTATGATTTTGCTAATTAAGTTGTTTATAGTTAGTTAAGATGTGTAATCATAAAATCAATTTAGATAACAATTTTTGAGGGTGCAATTGAAGCCAAAGATTGAATGTGAAAGACTTTTGTGGGCATTAGTTGGTTATTGAGGATATAATTGCTTGTAGGAATGGATTAAATTAGTGTAATCAATAGTGGGTTTGAATTTAGTTGTTATGATGTTTAAAAAATCAAAGTTGTTGTTAATTTGATTTTTGATGAATTTAGTTGTTATGTTGTTTATAAAAATCAAAGTAGTAGTTAATTTGATTCTTGATTATGTTGTTGTGTTGATGAATTTAGTTGTTATGTTATGTTGATGTTGGTAATACATCAAACATATATATTTTTAATAATTACATTTAAATGTGTAGAGACACACGCACACACTCAAACACATTCTATTAAATATATATATATATATATATAGACACACACACACACAAATACACCCATTTATATGCACTCACTAAACGCGTTGGTTTAAATATATATATAAATTAACGCGTATGGTCTGCGTATATAAATGTGTGTGTGTGTGTATATATATATAGTTGTATATTTATATATCAACGTGTTTATATATTTATTTAAATCATGAACTTAGAATACCCGCCCGAAATTAATTTAGAAATTAGTTTCGGGATGTTCCCGTTTTGGGACTGCTTTTTGAATACTTTATCTATTTTAGGATGTGAATGCGTATTACATCATTGTTTGTTTAAGAAAGATTCGGTTGCCATTTCCTCTTTGCCTCTCGGGTATGTATTTATATATATATATACTTGGGGGCTAAGGGGAAATGCTGCTGGATTTTTCTTAAACAACCAATCGTGTAATATACATTCACATAAGAGGTAAGGTATTCAAAAAGTGGGTTTAGAAGCCAACCCTTGTGAATACTCTATCAGTTGTCCTTTTATTTCTCGTAGAGTAAACACTAAACCTTAATTAATGTTTCAGTTTCACCATGCCTATTGATAAAACCTGGACTACTATTGAAAATCGTAACTCTTCTGAGTTCTGTGAAGGACTTGAGTCTTTTGTCATGAGATCCGAAGCACACGTTGACAGTAGAGGTTTAATTAGATGCCCATGTCGAAAATGTGTAAACAGCATCTTTATAAAAATTTCGTTAATGAAAGCTCATATACAAAGATTCGGTTTCTCTCGACGTTATATTACATGGGTCTATCACGGTGAAAGTAGAACGCCTCTGGTTGTAGATGATGTAGCTCCAAGAACTGAGATGGCTGGTGTTATCGACGGCGTTATGGGAGAGTTGAGGGCAAACGATACCAACCACGATGACGAAGACTCAGATATGGAGGGTAGCGTTGTTGATGATGGATTTCGTGAGATGTTAGAGGAAGTCAATGCAGAATTATATCCCGGTTGTTCTTGGTTTTCTTCCTTGGACTTTTTAGCAAAGTTGATGCATATCAAGGTGAACAACAAATGGACTGATAGTTCATTTGATCAGCTTCTCGAGTTATTGCAATCTGCATTTCCCAAAGAAAACAGGGTTCCCTCTTCATATTATATAGCCAAAAAGAAACTTAAAAAGATTGGTTTGGGTTATGAGTCTATACACGTTTGCAAAAATGACTGCTCTCTCTTTTGGAAGGAACATAAGTCTTTGCAATCTTGTCCTGTTTGTAATAAGAGTCGATGGGTTGATAAAAACACAAAAGGTAAGAAAGTCGCTCATAAGGTGTTACGATACTTTCCTTTGACCCCCAGACTTCGACGTTTGTATTGTTCAAGGCACACGGCAAAAAATATGATTTGGCACAGTACTGGACGATCACAAGAGGGTACCATGCGTCACCCTGTTGATGGATCTTCATGGAAAGAATTTGATATAAAGTACCCTAACTTCTCGAGGGAACCTCGAAAAGTTCGCCTTGGTCTTGTAGCTGATGGTTTTAATCCATTTGGTAACATGAGTTCGGCTCACAGCACGTGGCCAGTTGTACTCACAACAAATAATCTACCACCATGGCTATGTATGAAAGAGTCTTCCTTCATGTTGTCCTTGTTGATTCCTGGCCCTAAATCACCCGGGAAAGACATGGATGTGTTCCTTAGGCCATTGGTGGAAGAGCTTAAGCAGTTATGGCACTCAGGCATGCGTACTAAAGACGCGGAGACAAACAAATTCTTCAATATGAAAGCAGTCTTGTTATGGACAATAAACGATTTTCCTGCTCGTAGTAGTCTATCGGGTTGGAGTGGACAAGGATACAAAGCATGCCCGACTTGTAATGAAGACACTCCTTCATGTCGTGTAACAAATAAGATTGCATATGTTGGTCATCGCCGATTCTTAGATCCTAACGATCCATGGAGAACGAGTTTGGAATTTAACGGGCAACACGAGACAAGAGCTGCTCCGAGACAATTTAGTAATGAAGAAATAAAAGCTCAACTAGATCGTTTACCCACTCTGATACCTGGCAAATATCCTAACTTTGGAGGTGTTAAGAGAAAGCGGGAGGCGTTTGAGTTGAACTGGTCCAAACAGAGCATATTCTATGAACTCGAGTATTGGTCTTCTATGCAACTGAAGCACAACTTAGATGTTATGCATATCGAGAAAAACGTGTGTGACAGTTTGTTGGGTACTCTTTTGATGAATGATAAGTCCAAAGATACATCAAACGCAAGAGTCGACTTGGAAAATCTAAAGATTCGGAAACATTTATGGTTGCAAAAAAGGGGTAATAAGTTCTTTAAACCCCATCCAAAATACTCTTTCACGGAAGTTGATCGAAAACATTTTTGTCAATTTATAAAAAACGTTAAACTACCGGATGGGTTTGGATCTAACATCAGCAAGAAAGTGACAGATAACGATACTAACATTGCTGGGCTGAAATCTCATGATTGTCACATTCTTATGCAACGTTTGATCCCGATTGGTGTTAGAGGATTTTTGTCCAAAGATAAATATACACCAATAGTAGAGCTTTGTACCTTTTTTAAACAACTGTGCTCGAGAACACTATTGGTGGATGATATGACGAAAGCGAAAGCTGCTATTATTACAATCTTGTGCAAATTAGAGATGATCTACCCTCCAGCGTTTTTTGACATTATGGTTCATTTAGTTTTGCATTTACCCGATGAAGCAATTTACGTAGGTCCGGTATATATGAGATGGATGTATCCGTTCGAAAGGTATATGAAAAAACTAAAATACTATGTCAGAAATAAGGCAAGACCGGAAGGCTCTATAGCTGAGGGTTATGTTGCTGAAGAAGCTTTAACATTTTGTTCAATGTACCTTCAAGATGTCCAGACTCAATTCAATCGGCCCGAAAGAAACGAGGATGTTGTCGTAGAAAAAACAAAGATGTGGGTCTTTGAGTCGAAATGTCGACCAACTAGCGCAATGCAAGTCAAACATCTTGATGTAAGGGACAAAAAGAACCTAGAATGGTTTGTGCTTGATAGTTGTGAAGAAGTCAGACAATATATGAAGTAATTGTTCCTATCTCTAACTTTTTATTATCAACTTTTATTTTTCCCTTTACTAATTCTATATCCTTTTGTCATCAATGTAGTGAATTCAAATTAAAACGTCCACAAAGTGATATCAAAACTGAATTTCCTACATGGTTCATCCAAAAGGTAATACAAATTAACAAACATATATGCTTGACTTTAATACCATTTCAAGAATAACACATGTATATGTATTTGCTAGGTCTATGAGATGCAAATTAACAATTCTCCATTATTTCACAAAGAGTTGTCCGCTCTTTCAATGGGTGCCCGAGCAAATGCCTCAACATACACTGCTTGCATAGTCAATGGTGTTCGATTTATGGCACTTAGTCGTGACGCACAACGCACAACACAAAACTCCGGTGTTCTAGTGGAGGGAGAGAACGAAGAGAAATATTATGGCCAGCTAGAAAAGATCATCGAGTTGCATTATCCATATGGTTATTCAACTGTTCTATTTAGGTGTAAGTGGTTCGATACTCGAAGGGGAGTTATATGTGAAAATAATATCACAAGTATCGATACGAGACGAGAATGGGACAAAGACGATCAACTCATATTTGCTACACAAGCTAAACAAGTGTTCTACATCCGAGAACCTACTCGAGGAGACCAAATTAATAACCATCGGTGGGTTGTTGAAAATGTTAACCATCGTAAAATCTGGGATTTGCCAATAAACGAGGCCCGCATTGAAGATGTTGACAATGTCTCTGAAGAAAATGTTGACGTCGTTCTTAGTAGTCATTCATCTAATTGTAGACTTGTAATCGACTTCAGCCAATACTTTGAAAGTTTGCAATCGACAGGTGAAATTGAAGTTAGTCCGCCCACAGGAACTGTCAATGAAGGGTCTGGTGGCGAGAGTGATTATGAGGAGAGCGATGTAGATTATGATACTGAAATGTCTACTAGTGACACTAAGTTGTCTGAGGGCGAGAATGAATAAAACTCTGTATATGTAATTATATTTGACTTTTGTAATATAAAGCTTTATTATGGTTGTTTATATTTTGTAATTAAATTGCATTATATTCTCTATTCTATACCTCTTAACTTAATTTTCAGGCTATATATGGCTTTTCTTGTTGTTCTGCTTTATCTGATGGCCGACGTTATGGGCCGAGGCCATGATGGAGATGGACGTGAGGATCCACCACCTCCCCATGGTCAAGGTCGTGGTCAGCACGAGATGGATGGTAATTAATTTTTATTATAATTTATTCAATTTTTATAATTTGTCATGAATAATAATGATAATTTTCAATTGGTATTGTAGTTGTACAACCGCGTCGAAGGGGTAAGGCTAAAAACCTTGCTCTGTTTGAAAAATGGGAGAAAAACGGGAAGCGGCCTCTCCCTCTCGAGTTTGACGATACCACATCTACTACTGTTGGCGATACACATGACCTTTTCATTCGCGAGGTTGGCGTGTATATCTGGAGAGACATCTCGTTAGATAGAGACTCGTGGAAGAATGTTTCTCCTGCCGAGAAGAATGCCATGTTTCAGCATCTTCGGGTAAATGTATTAAAATAAGTATACTTTGTATTTATTTTTATTGCATCTTACTTGTATAACTTTTTTCTATTTGTAGCCATTTTTTGATCTTCAACGGGTTATAGAGGATCTTACTCAGAGTAGATTAAGAGAGTGTCTTGAATACATGATAAGTGCACGTTACAAAGACCGCAAAACAAAAGCCAAAGAACATTTTGTGAAAACTGGAGGGTATGAGGATGTTAATAGCGCAAGGGCTAACCCACCGGCTAGTATGAGTGAAAACAGTTGGAATAAAACCGTAGACTTTTTCATGCCGGAAAAACATGTGCATCGTTCTACGCAAAACAAAGTAAATCGTGGAAAGCAAATCATCAAAAGGCGGGGAGGGACGAGCTCATATAGCAGCGCATGCTACAAAAAGGCAAGTATTTTTTGCTTAAAATTACATCAAAAATCTAATATTTAATGTAATTTAAATGTTAAACAGAACAAGAGTAGATTAGAAGCCTTTCATGATGCTCACGTGAATAAAGAAGGGCAATTTGACAGCCCACTAGCAGAAGAACAATATGTAAGTGTTTATTGCTTAAAATTAAAAATATACTGAATTAGAAGCATATATATTAATCTATTGTATCATCTTTGTAAAATACAGAATGCTGTCTTGCGTGAGCTTGCTCAACAAACTCAACTTTCAACATCTTCAACCAATCCAATTCCAGTAGATGAAGCAGCTGTTTTTTAGAAGGTTCTAGGTCGTCGTCGAGGTCATATTAAAGGCATCGGGCATAAACCTTCTACAAGGATGACTACTGCCTACTCTGAGGGACAGTCACAGACATCACCACATACACAAGCACAGGTATGTGTTATATTCACTTCTAACAGGTCACAATTGTTATGTATTCATTATATTGACTTGTAACGGGTCATAATTGATATGTATACGTTAGATTCACTTCTAACGGGTCATAATTGACATTTATGAGCTATATTCACTTCTAACGGGTCATAATTGCTGTTTATGAGTTATATTCACTTCTAACGGGTCATAATTGACATATATGAGTTATATTCGCTTCTAATGGGTCATAATTGACATGTATGAGCTATATTAACTTCTAACGGGTCATAATTGACATTTATGAGATATATTCGCTTCTAGCGGGTCATAATTGCTATTTATGAGTTATATTCATTTCTAACGGGTCATAATTGACATGTATGAGTTATATTCGCTTCTAGCGGGTTATAATTGCTATTTATGAGTTATATTCACTTCTAACGGCTCATAATTGACATGTATGAGTTATATAACTCATTTATACCAATTATGACCTGTTATAAGTCAATATAACCCATAGATAGCAATTATGACCCGTTAGAAGTCAACACAACTCATAAATAGCAATTATGACCCGTTAGAAGTCCATATAACACATAGATAGCAATTTTGACCCGTTAGAAGTTAATATAACCCACAAATAGCAATTATGAGCCGTTAGAAGTCATAATTGTTGTTTATGAGTTATATTCACTTCTAACGGGTCATAATTGACATGTATGAGTTATATTCGCTTCTAACGGGTCATTATTGACATGTATGATCTATATTCGCTTCTAACGGGTCATAATTGACATTTATGAGATATATTCGCTTCTAGCGGGTCATAATTGCTATTTATGAGTTATATTCATTTCTAACGGGTCATAATTGACATGTATGAGTTATATTCGCTTCTAGCGGGTTATAATTGCTATTTATGAGTTATATTCACTTCTAACGGGTCATAATTGACATGTATGAGTTATATAACTCATTTATACCAATTATGACCCGTTATAAGTCAATATAACCCATATATAGCAATTATGACCCATTAGAAGTCAACACAACTCATAAATAGAAATTATGACCCGTTAGAAGTCAATATAACACATAGATAGCAATTTTGACCCGTTAGAAGTTAATATAACCCACAAATAGCAATTATGAGCCGTTAGAAGTCATAATTGCTGTTTATGAGTTATATTCACTTCTAACGGGTCATAATTGACATGTATGATTTATATTCGCTTCTAACGGGTCATTATTGACATGTATGATTTATATTCGCTTCTAACGGGTCATAATTGACATGTATGAGTTATATTCGCTTCTAGCGGGTCATAATTGCTATTTGTTGGTTATATTGACTTTTAACGGGTCATAATTGGTATAAATGAGTTATATTGATTTCTAACGGGTCATAATTGGTATAAATAAGTTATATTCCGTTCTAATGGGTCATAATTGCCGTGTATGATAAATTATACTTTGTTTAATATATAATTAATGAATTATATTTATTTTGTAGCCGGAGAATATTGAATCAATTCTTAGCAATCCGGCATTTACCGCAAGAATTGTGGAGATCTTCCGATCGTTGACACCTCGTAGTGATGATGGGTCGGATAATGCTGGAACTGACAATGCGGGGAACGACAATGCGGGAAACGAGACTGCGGGGACCGACGATGAAGTGTAGCTTAGTTATATATATATATATATATATATATATATATATATATATATATAAGTATGTTAGACAATTAAACTTGACTTTGTTTTGTGTAAACCGTACACGAATTTTGGTTTATATGAAGAATGTGGCTTAGTTTATAACATATGCGTGATTTATTATATATTTCTGGAATTATGGATTGTATATATACAGGAAATACCGGTATTTTAGTGTATATATTGAGTTGTGTTGAAAGACCAATAGGGACGACGGTATTAGGGGCGACTTCAAGTAATATAGGCGACACTAATAGGGGCGACACTATTAGGCGCGACAAATTGCGCAACAGCGGCGAGGCAATAGGGGCGACATGTCGCCCCTAATACCAATAGGGGCGACTTTGTGGGGTATTAGGCGCGACAAATGTCGCCCCTAGTACCCTGTTTCCTTGTAGTGTATAGCTAGCTAGCCTGCCTAGCAAGCCAATTAGATCGAGGTGGAAGGAAGATTATGGAGGTTGCTTTTAATTAATTAATTAATTAATCACCCGGCCACACTTAATAATATAATATATATATATATATATATATATATATATATATATATATATATATATATATATTATGTGAAAACTGCATGCATCCGCCTAATTAAACCTTTTGCTTTCAATATATATATATTTCTGGATCGATCGATCGATCCAACCTCCGTGAAACCATTTAATTTATCTACAAACACATAAATATTTCTTCTGCGAACTGTTTTTATATTTATTATATTTACCAAACCACCTTTAAATGATAATCAATGAATGTCGTCTTCCCTTATTTCAGAACTCATTCCTCTTCCCTTTCATTACTATGATCACCTACCCCTATATATTTCGATCTAATTACTTTTTTTTTATTAATCATTTTAAATAAATAACTTAATTATATCTATCTATATATATATATCCAACTTAATTAATTTTATATATAACAAACTTAATAATTCATAAGATGCGAAATTAAACCCATATATGCATGTTGAAAAGCATTTTCTGTATACTTAGACTGTTGAAAATTAAGCATATATATATATAAAACAGACATGCATGTGTGCATGTATATACGTACAAATATGCATGCATGTGTACGTGTATAATATATATATATATATATATATATATATATATATATATATATACACGTACAAATTAATATTACAGAACAAGAGTAGTAGCTACAATTGTGTTCGACATTAATTAAGTGATACCAACCAATTTTGAATAGTGGAGTCAAAGGTGGAATACTGGTTATTTAATTATTTATTTTTTTTATGTTGAAGGAAAGAAAACTTTGTGTATGTATTTATTTACAACTAACTATTTAATTATTTTACAACTACCAATATTTAACAAAATAATTCCAATTTAGCTATGTCCTAGTAAAAATTAAATGATGGAGTCGATCATTTCTTATTACCAAAAGAAGTATCTAATTAATGGGGTAATTAAAAAGAAATATAAAGGAGTTATAGATAATGACATTTGACTTTTATTTAATTATCAAAATAGTTCAATTTAGTAAGTAATTTTAATTAATTTCGAATCAAGATCTTTTAGTGCATAGGGGATGCCATATCCGGCGACCTTCTGACGTGCCACCCACATCTCGTAATGAACAACTTGTATCGAGCGTTAAACATAATAAAGTAGATTTAGAAATAAGATTACTGGATGTTTGTTTGTAGTTAAATAAACCATTTGTATTGATCCGTCCTTTTGGTCACTTCATCCCCCATTCTCTGTGTGTGTCTCTCTCTCAAGTCCCGTCCACTCTTTCTATCTCTATCACGCACATAAACTTATATATCCTTAAATAAAAATGAAGGAATATATATAAAAAAAGATATCAATTCTTAATTTTTAGACCACCCACATCCAACTGGCGGGTGTCAAGCTGGTTGGTGTGTGGCTCCCCAAACACCATAACCTCCTCCATACCTACTGAGTTTAGCGTGTTCCCACTCACGCTAAACTTTTTTTTCTTTCTAATTTGACATTGTGTGTGTATAAATATATATAGTTGAAAGATGGGATGGTTAAGAGATATGTATGTGGGGTTAGAGTGATAGGAATGGTATGAAAGAAAATGAAAGGAAAAAAAAATGTGACGTTAATGTGGTAAGAAGAAGAAGGAGGATAAATGCTTATTGTCTTATTGAAAGATGTGTGTGAGAGAGAGGAAGATGAAGTAATAAGTGATGTATAACTAATATGACAACGAGTCAATAAAACCCCACCCATGTTATAAATTACGTATATGCAAATTATAAAACTTTGTTTCCTTCTTATTATATATAAATCCTTAATTTGCATTTACTCTCGCCGGTACTTATTTCTTTCCGAGATGGCAATTAAGCCAATTAAGACATTATAGAAACCGGTATACGAAGTTAATTATTGCGTGGGTAGGCCAAATTGGACATTTTAAAGTGATTAAAAATAGGGATAGCAAAAAAACCCGATCTCAATGGGGAAACCCGAATTAAAAGGGCGGGGTGGGGCAGACGTTATCGGGGTAGTGACTGGGGATGATTTCTCCCGCCCCGATTATATATTATATTTATACTTTTATGTATTTTATTTATATTTTTATTATTTAATATGTATATATATACAGAGATAATTTGTATTGTATTTTATGGACGGTTTTACAGCCGAAATATTTGTTTTTCAAATGTATTTTCGTGTTTGCATTTTGTATTTTTGTGAATGGATGTACAAATTTCGGGGCAAAAACGGGAAGCAGGGAGGGGATCAGGGTAAGCCGTAGCCCCGATAAGCTCCCCGAGGGGGAACGGGGCGGGGACGAGGTATAATTTCCTTATTGCGTTCGGGGACGGGAATTATGTGCCCCGTCCTGAACCCGCCCCATTGCCATTCCTAATTAAAAATCTTGCTCGATCAGAGATCGAACTTAATAAAAAATTAATAAATAACAGTAAAAGATTATCGTTAATAATTTCTGAACACGTAATTAATTCCACTAGAAATATAATTAAGTTTTTAAACGATTTTTTTGTTGATTAGATTCTGAAATAATATATGCAACCTCTAACCTTTTATTTTATTTCATTTTTTTGAATAGCGAAACAAGGTTAATATTGTAGGAAATTTAGTGAAAAATATGTGTTTTCACTAAATTAAATTGGACACGAATAATAATATGTATGTGTGTTATATATAAGTAAACCTTAGAGGGTCTATGTTCTATTTAACAAGAGTTTCAAGATGATATATTCTATGTCAAACATGGAGTATGTGCGAATTAGATTCATCGATACTCAAAGTTAAGTATGTGAGGTGAAATGTAGGAAAACTAATTGTGAATGATATATATCGATACTTAGGCGCTTGTGTATGCCCGTAGAAGATAAGGCGATTTTGTCTAAGGGAATCGTGTCAACCACGAGTCTTATTTATCTAATTGTTACTTACGTTTAGCAGCTTCGACCGCTGTCAAAATCTGTAGTCGAAGAGTATACTAATGCTGAATAGGACCTTGGATTGGGAAGGACTTCTGTTTTTACCATTTAATTTCAGCAAAAAATTTTACAAGCTTGAATAGATTTTCTTCCACTTTTATATACTAAGCTTTAAAATTCCAGTTTATTTCGTTTCAATTCAAATACTTTTTGCTAATCGAAACAGATCTAAAAAAGAGTTTACTTATATTTTATTTACCTTTTAAAATCTTTCTGTTTTGTGTAAACAAATTGCTAGTTTGGTTCGCAGTGTTCACGTGAAATTTGTTTTTATGATGTTTGGGCACTCTTGAACGTAACGCTTACTTCACCACCGGCGCCAAACACCATGGCTAATCATGCTGAGAGATCATAAAAGCTTTCTGGATTAAATTTCAAGATATTGTAGCATATATAAGATATTCTACCTGACCACCACTCTGAACCTGCCTTGGTTTCTAACCTAATCCACTATCCTAGTTGCTGAAGGAAAGGCCAATCCTCAACCTATATGGCGGTGAAGGCTTAGAAGCACTCGGAATTTCTATGCCACATCTATTTGTTGATCCACTTTACAATGTGTATTGCAAAGTGACTACGGCTAATGAACTACGAGACAATAGAACTGAAGTATAAGACTTAGACGCGTGAACCAACAATTATATATGTTGTTGCTTGATTCTTGGATTTTAAAATGATCGACTCGATCTAAAACTGTTATGGGTCAACTTCAAGATCTTCATGTGATATTGCATGATATACTTGCCAAACGATTGATTCTTAATTAAACCTTCCAAGTTGTAGGCTTGTAGCGATGATCCATTGTGTTGGGTGGACTTCATATATTACCTTAAGCATAAGTGAACGGAAATAATGTCAGTGGAAGAGCTCATTGCGCATCTTCGCATCGAAGAAGAAAATTGATGGCTCTAAAGAAAGGTTAAGGTGTTGTCTCTTAAAGGCCAATGTGGTGGAGTTGGGTCAATCCTCGAAGGGCATATGCAAGGCAAAAGAACCATGGCCTTGAATTTGAAACTTTTAATAAGAAGTTAAAGTGTTATATTAATTGTGGCCAACCAGGTCCCAAAGATAGAGAGTGCAAGTTGTCGAAATGGGATAGTACGTCCTCATCAAGATAATATGGTGAACAATGATGGGGAACCGGTGGCCATATATTATCACAGAACTCTTAGTTATGGTTTCGGAGGTGAACTTAATAGGTTTAAACTCGAAAAAGTGGTGGGTTGATATCATATATATAGCTATGTGTTATGTATGTTATAACAAGAGCGATTATGAAAGTCGTTAAGTATGAGTTTTAAGTTTTAATGTTCATCTCGAACGAGATACGTGTGTTCAAGCCCTTTTCTATTTGTTGTATGCCATTATGGCTCGCCCCTTTAAAGCTACACGTCTGTTATGCGAGTTCACATGAGCCTCGTCCGTTCATAATCCTTTAATAATAATAATAATTATAGAGTAATTACCGAGAAAGTAACATAAATATTAAAATTTTTCATTCATAATCCTTTAATAATAATAATAATAATAATAGAGTAATTACCGAGAAAGTAACATAAATATTAAAATTTTCCAATATATTCACATGTAATTTTTTTTTGGCTAAGTAATGATTTCAAGATTTTACTTATTATAAAAAAAAAAGAAATTTCCACCTTATAACTCTCACTTTGTCAGATACCCGTTTTAATAACAAGTTAATTAACATTTACAATACTTTCTTATAAAAAAGTGAAATCTAATCTTTTTGTAATCAATTAAATTATTCATTTCTTTTTGTGCACAAATAGTTACATATTATCTTAATCGATAAATTTTAACAATTATGTTACACTTGTAGATACTTCACCCCTTTTTTTTTAAAAAAGCAAAAGATTTTATAAAAATTAATAACAAGTACACAAATACAAGTCTCAAAGATTGAAAACCAATTAAGGGAATTAAAATTCAAAATTGTTATGAACCCATGCATGCCTTAACCCAAATACTCTTTTTGCGATCCTCTATATATAAGATGAAATGTTGAAAACTGTTGAAATCAGAATTATATATACTCACATTTATAAAAGTTATAAACAGTAACTTCCTCATAGATTGTTATATAATACGTATTCTAAAATTTAAATAAAATTATTTTTCAGTGCAGTGATAAATTATTGGTAAAAGGATGAAAAGCAACAAGAGGAACTAAGTTCAAATCTTGCTCCCCTACAGTTTTTCCCCCTTTCATTCGACCATTTCAATTTTGTATTATTGGTTTTTATAATTTTGTACTTGATGTAAATATGATTATAATAAATATCGTATTTTCTAAAATCCAATACTAAAAAAATACATTTCGTGATAACTATTATGTTACGTTAATATTTTTATTGAAGTATAAATAAAAATTAGCCTATTACAAATATATGTTTAGACTTATACCAAACATTATACATGAAAACTTATAAACAAAAAATACATTAGATGTAATATAACAAATAGAACCATTTAAATCTGAACTTCCTAAGTGTTTAATTTTTTATGAAACTTATAAATGAAAAATTACGTTAGACATAATATAAAAAATAAAATCTAAATCGATTTGAATATGAATATCTTAAATTTTTAAATATTTCATATTTTATTTTAAATATTTGTGTTCTTATTAGTTTCTATACTTTATTTATATTAAAACCCTGCTGCAACACGCGGGTTAAAAGCAACTAGTTATGACCATTGTCTCGTAGAGTTTCCTTTAGACCATCCTTGAGAATTTCCCTATCCTTGAAGGAGTTTCCCTTCCCTTACAAGCTGTTTTTTTTTTGGGGTGAGTTTTACACTTAGGATATGAGCCTAGTATGGAATGAATTTGTATCAATTGGTATCAGAGTGATTCCCATCTTGCAAGGTTCAAACATTCGGAGTGGCAGCTTGGACATGAAAAGAGGGGTGCTAACCATGACGAACGATGACTCGGAAAATTGGTACGTAAAATACATATTATTAAACTTGAGAGAGTTTGTTAAGAAATTCTAAAGTGATACTTGTTTCCCTTGTGTTTGACACTCGATCTTGTCAAGACTATACTATAATATGATTTGGTTCTCTTGCCTATTTGTTAAAGTTGGTATCTTGGTAATTCCTTTTATAAAATTAAAATTGATACGTAAAATACATATTATTAAACTTGAGAGAGTTTGTTAAGCATTTTTTATGTAATTAATGAATAGTCTATGATTAGATTCATGATTGAGTTAACATATATACAGTTTGATATTTTTGTAAATAATTTTTGGGGTGTTAGTTTATCTAAGTTTTTTTCAATTAATCTTCTCACATTAAATTAATTTTATTATTATTACATGGATATCTAAATTCAATGTTATTATGTGTTTTTAGTTTATTTAATTAAATAATAAATTATACATAAACAATTTCCGTATGTATAAATAAATCTATTCTATGTTAGAATTTTAATTTTATGTGATCTAATTTGAGCATTCTTAGATTGATGTTATTATTATTTAATTTTTAATAAATTTAGTTTACTATTCTAAATATTCAAATATATAATTGATTAATAAAAATATCTTTTAAGCACTTAATATTATGATATCAACAATATTATGATTGTGCCTTTACAATGTCGGGACAAGTTACATCACGAGAAACACATTAGTATTATACTAAAAACTTTTAGACATGTAATATAATTATATATATTCTAAAAAGAGTATGTATAAAAAGTATTAAATATAAAAGTTTTATTTATGTACCCGAGCATTGCACAGATATAGCACAAAATTTTCAAATTTCTCTTTCCTTAAATATCTCAGATTTAACCACTATAAACCCTTAATTTCATTTAATTTTAACTTTTACGGTAAAATTAGCCTTGATTTTGACTTTTTTTCTCACTCGCGATTTCCATTATTTGAATTTGATTATAAGGAGCCACATGAAATATATATAGGGGGTATTTGTATATATTATATACTTATTTAATGAATGTATTTAATTGTATATGTTTATAGTTTTGATGTATAATTATTGGTATATATATAATTAACTATTTATGATCATATTATTTTTATCTACGTTTTAATGTAAATTTTATTGTAATCTCACAAAATTAAAAAATAATATTTTTTAATGTTTTTATTAAATAAAGTTTATTTCATAACCATTGAAAAATGTGAGTTACTATATTTGATTTTGTGTAAATCGGAACATAATGACTCTTAATCTTTTCTAAATAGGTATTTTATTGCTTATTTTTTTTATAAAACTCTAAACCAGTAAACATATTTATGTTTAAGTTTTGTGTCTATGAACCACAAAATCGGAGTTCTTTTTGTATGAGGTAGTTTTTATTTAGGTTATATGAGAATATCTATATACAACCGATAGTGAGGTATAATCTTTTTACGAGGTATGTAACGCACTAGATTTTTTAAAAAATAATATTAGAGTAAAAGCAACCATTCATTTACACAAAATTGATGACGAGGTTTGCACCCGGACTATACGTCATTATTACAACAATTGAAATACAAAACTACTATTTAAGTTTAATGGAAAGATAACATAATTGTCAAAACTGTTTGAAAACACTAATGCAGAAAATGTATTTTGAACCCGAGCTACCTTCATTGTACCGGAGCTTTTCATTGGTCCTGACAACGGCAGTAAACATAAAGCCTAGCAAGCACACTCGCTTACACACCACTCTAGGTATGTACACGTTACCAGATATACAATGATTCATAACAATAACTCCGCATAATACCGAAGCAGTGCATTGACAACAATTTTTCTCTTTGGGATCACAGTTGACTATCCAAGGCACTCTAAGGGTCTTACGTCTTTTTGTTGCCCAGGTTGTGTTTTTACTCTATTTACACTACCATTCACTTCACATCATCAACATATTAGTTACACACTCACATAACCATATCGAGCACATTTCACACTATAATAATGAACAAGTTAGTGTAACTCACCTGATATCAGCATAATAAGCAATCAACAATGTAGCAAGAATATCCGAAAAGTTAAAGTCTACTGGCAATCACTTACAATTAAGGTTCCCCTCACATCAGTTATCTTATAGGGCTCCACACCCTACTTACACTCTTAATTAAGATTCACTAATTATCCTACTCCATGTTATACTTTTCAATTCTCTATATAATCATGGTTTTCGATTCACATGCTTCATACTAGGTTTACGATTCTGACCCTAAAGGGATTTAGGATTCTAGTCCACATAAGGGATTTACGATTTCCTTAAGTGCTCATATAGGTTTTCGATCCAACTGTGACCACCGATTTTCAATTCTAATTGTGATTTGGAGTCTTATGATCCAATACACATTTACAATTTACGATAGTGGTTCACAATCATACAAGTTGATTTATGATTGATCCCCGAGTGTTTGAGATTTATGATTCTCTGGTCGCTAATGTTTTTTTATCTCATGCTCAGTTTACGATTTCCATCTTGGTAAACATGATTTACGATTAGCCCTTGAGTCCAATTTATGATTTGTGAACCGGGGAATCTCACTATGAGACTCATCTCCAAGGATTTACGATACTCGACATTATACTGCTTTACGATTCAAGATTAATATTATTCACTTGTTTTCGATTGTCTAAGTCATTGGTTCATGATTTACTTTTCCCCCATTTCCTAAATTGGTTTTCAATTCAATACATCAAGAACATTTTCGATTGTTTTCGAATATAGTCGATATAACAAGATTTGAACTAGTTCAAAAGTTAACCAAATTATTTAATTCTTGTTGCTATAGCTTCCTAGTACCAAATGGGCAAACCCTACTAATTTAATCTCATTTTCAGCTAATTTTATATAATCAGATCATCTATATTCATTTGTTACTACTAATGTGTCTATTATGAAGTTAATTCATCCGAGGAATATATATGCTTTGGTACATGTAATATAAGTTGAAATAGTTATGCCTTATGTAGATGAAACAATTTAATAAGTGAAAGAATCACCTCCCTTATTTTATGTGACGGGATGCTGAAATGGTAAGAAAACAATATTTGAAAACACCATAACAAATTGTTTTCTCAAATTCAATTACATTGTTTTGATTGAACCAACCCAAGGCTTGGAAAAGTAAATATCCTTTGGAAGAGTGGTTAATGGTTAGACCACACCTAGTGGTTGAATTGAGCTCGTCATGCTCGTCATCCGTAGTCGTCTACTACGGCAAATCTTGTCATCGCCTCCTCATCCTTCGCGATCTCCTTGTCATTCCAATGACGAGTTAACGCCCTCGTTTCCCTTTTTTGTAAATAACCGTTTAACATACAACGGTGGAGATACAATTTCTTGGATATATTATGATCGATCGATGGTTGTTTATAGTAGTTAGCCCAAGGGTTATAGAAAATGAGTACATCAAGGTTCAAGGGTTATATATAGTGCTTTGAAGCTATATCAATATGTGTAAATAATAAAAGTTTTTTACTCTAACTTGAAGTCAAGTAGTTGTATGTTTGTTTAGGTAGCATGAATAAAATTGTATTGCCTTTTAAAAAATCAATGTAAAAACATGATACAGGTATCATTAATATATTATTATACTTTTCTAGAGTAGATTTTTACATAACAAATATATTATTTAATATTTATACTTTTAAACATATAAATAAATAGATAAATATAATTAAAGTATATAAAAATTATAATTCTTATGTATAACTTTTTTTAACAACAATAAAAATTTATGATAATAACCATTAGCAAGTTGCTAATGGCAAGAAGAAGTACATCTATATCAGTTTTGGGTTGGACCGGTTCTAATCATTAACCGTTCAATATTGGTTTTAAAACCAAACTCAAATGGTTTTCAATATTAATATATATTTTTCTGTACTAATCTTTATTTTTCAGTATTATATACAAATTTTAGCAACAATGTATAATTTTCAGCATTTAATTCAATGTCTAATAATATATTTTAGCACTAAATACCATTTTTAACGAAAATATTCAAAATATAAACGTCTTTTGTATCATATAATAATAATAATAATAACGCCAATATGAAAAGGGGTAAATGATAAAGGAAATGAAATGTTATTGACCCTAGTAATTGGACCTTGAAATATTTTTGTGGACTTCATTAACTTCTAAATTTAATAACTATAGAATTAAAAAAGTCAAATTGCACGAAAATACAACAAACTATACCAATATTGTCATTGTATATAACCAACTTTATTTTGTACCTAAAAATACACACGACTTACAAATTTGGTTCAATGTATACAAGTTACCTATGACAATAGGTAACTTAGCGGTAACCTAACAAAAAATAAAAGAACTTTCGTACCTAAAAAGAAAAACAACTTCCAAATTTTGTTCATTGTATACAATCGGCAACCGGGGTAACCTGGTAATCAGGTCACCGATTGCATACAATAAATCAAAATTGTAAGTTATTTGTATATTTAGGTACAAATAAAAGTTGGTTGCATACAATGATTAAAATATATAGTAATGATTAGTTTATTAAAATATATATCTAATAGTAATGATTAGTTTATTGTATTTTCGCGCATTTTGCCCTATTAAAAATATATATCTAATTATTAAATATTAGTGGGTCGGTTTCTTAATGGGGCGGTTTCTGGTTAAAACTGAAACCGAACCGTCGGATTTGAAATTGTTTCGATTTTATCGGTTTGGTTTTGTCTTAACGAATTGATTTTGGTTTTTCGATGTCTATTACAGCTCACACCTAGGTGGGGTTTAACCTCTTCTGGTTGAATAAACTTATATATTGGTTGAATAAACTTATATATTGGGGTTCTCCTCTTGGTTTTAAAAGAACGCGGCTGGAAGTATTTAACACTGTGGTTTTTATGAACCTTGCTAGAGTTGTTTTGTTTAATGAAATTCTTCTTCTACGGTTAAAAAGAAAGAAAAGTGTAGGCCATGGTCCAAACTCTATGAACTTTAATTGTTAGTCACGTACGGAGTTTAAATAATAATAACTTACATTTTTTAATTAATATGTTTTAAATTTTATGTAGCCAGTAGAAGTATTTATTGATTTAGTAGATGGATAAAGAGGGTGTTTGGGATTGTGATTTGAAAATAGATTATGTATTTTATGGATTCTAAATCATAGTACTTAGATGATCAATGTTTAAATGTAATCTCAAACACCCTCATAGTACCTTTTATTTGATAAGAAATTTTTTATTTCCTTCCATTAAATCATTCTACTTTATCTTTCAACCTATAAATTCTGTAAGTATTTTTGCAAAATAATAATAATAATAATAATTTACCGAATACATATATAAATGAGAAACCCTAATTAATATAACTTACGTATATACTCATATTGTCATATATCAAAACATTAATATGTAATGTCTCAAAATTCAAAAGTATTTATGACTAAGTGTTATAAAAGATTAGAGGTGTTTATAAACTAGAGAGACTAAAACTGTCAAATAATAGATAATTGTATGGGCCATTCTGTCAATAGCCCGTAATCGAAGATATATATGGTTTGTTCTTCTTGAAAACTCCAAACACACATACACGGCATACATACATACGTACAAGCAGCTACCCATATTCTTCCTTTGTGGTTTTGATCAACATCATATTTTAGCATCCTACTAGCATTAGCTCAATCCATACATCATCTAGGTATGTTTTGTTGGTTTAGTTTTTATATTCAAATGGGTCAAATGATTGAATCAAGGATCAAAGCATGTTAGTTTTGTTTAATTGATGTTATTATTTATTTGGGATGTAGGAAAACATCCCTATAGTGTTAGAATGGTTCAATATTGAGTTTTGGATGAGTTTAGCCAGAAACAGCAAGACAGTCGGCGAACTGTTGCTGATATGTGAAAGGCACACGCGTGCCTATTACCCTGTGACAAACCCTAGTTCTTGAGGTACCCCCGTGCTTTGGGGTTGAGGCATGGACGTACCTGGCCAAAGCACAAAAGTTTGAGATAAGGTACGGCCGTGTCTGAGAAGGTCACAACCATACCTTTTTGGTAAGGCACGGGCGTGCCCAATACATGGTACGGGTGTGCCCATGCACAATCCAGTTTTCAAAATAGTTTGAATAGTTTATAATGCCTAGTTAAATTCACTAGTGTAAGAAGGTGACTAGATACTTGACATAACATGTTACTTGTTTAACACATTACCCAGTCACAAGGTGAGTATACTATTTCTCTTGAACAGTAAGTATCTATGATATATATATATATATATTTGTTATATGATAACTTTGTGATATAAGATAGCTATGATGCATATACGTTGTACACTAGTGGTGTATAGCTATGCATGTGGTATAGTTATACACCATAACAGTATCAGGGTATATAGCTACGTAGGTGGTGTAGTTGCGTACCAGAATAGTGGCAGGGTGTACAACTACGCAGATGGTGTAGTTGTATACCAGAACAGTGGCATGGTGTATAGCTACACATATGGTTTTTTTGTATACTAGAACAGAGACAGCTACGCAAGTGGTATAGTTGTATACCAGAACAGTGTTTAGGGGATATGGCTATGCTCAGTTGGGGTAGCTATACTCGAGAACAGTGACAGTTTGAACAATTTTGCAGGTGTTACAACTTGGATGTGAGATATCCTGGGAAGACTTTACTCATGTTATATGATTATTTGATTTTAGCTAGTATGCTCACTAAGCGTTAGTTTATATTTCAGTGTTGTATGTTGCAGGTGGCATGGGTTTTAGCAAGGGTAAGTCCCCAACTCTGTGATGGTTCGGATAGCTCCGGATAGTTTGAAAAATAAACTTTGACACGTATTTTAAAATACTCGTTAATATGTGTAATTTTAAACTAGTGTTTTGTAACTATGATAACCTTTTTGGTGTTAATGAAAGCTAAAATACTTTTAAGTCAAAAATTAAAAAGTAGTGTCACATAATATACATATATGATCTCTCATTTTTTTTAAATGTTTAAAGTACACAATTTTATTTGCACTCAGAAGTGATAATACCAAAGTGTTTATAGCCTAACGATATCTAGTGTTTAGGTGTTCATAAAATTATGGGTTCAAGTTTTATTATGCAAAAAAATAATATAGATTTAGAATTAAGTTAGAAAATAGCCGTTGAAAAAAAAAATTAGAAGTGGTAATATTATTACTTTGCCTTAATATATTCTGGGTGGTTTAACCGTTTTAACGCAAAAGAATTGAAGGCTATACGTGTGATTATGAAGATTGGGTAAGTGTTAACATCATTATGATGGCAAACTCATTATTATGTCACATTTAATGCATTTATTTTCTGTGAATGTCTTGAATTTAATTGTGTTTAATGGTGTTGAATTTTTTTGAACTACACGTGCACAGTTTTGAAGGTTTTTTTTCCTAACAACAAAGCTTCTATTAATAGTTACATATATATCCTTATAAACTTTTAAATTACATATATATCTTTTTAAAACTTAAACACTCACATATATATCCAATAACTTATTTTGAATATATTTAAACCATTTAAAAATAAAAAAAATTATCTTTATATTTGATTTATCTTTATGTAAAAACATCTAAAATATAGTATTACAAAACTGCCCCTC
Source organism: Dittrichia graveolens (assembly GCA_038502395.1). Lineage (NCBI taxonomy): Eukaryota > Viridiplantae > Streptophyta > Magnoliopsida > Asterales > Asteraceae > Dittrichia > Dittrichia graveolens. The sequence continues at coordinate 78,579,521 of JARJIL010000005.1, read as the reverse complement.
CCTATTTTAAATATATTTCACACACCTATCTATACTACTATATAAACCATTTAACATTCTCTCTCCTCTTAAATTTTAAGACTTCTTAAAATTCAATCAATATAAAATCTTGACCCTTCATTTAATCTAAATTAATCTCATCCACTCAATTTTTAACTATTTTATTCTCTCCTAATTTACTTTAACTTTTTATTCAAAATATATTCTCTCATACTAACACAATTTTCCACCCACATCAATATTATTTTTTAAAATCTTATTAACTCTTCTCTTTATTTCATCAATATAAATCTTTTTTCTTATTTTATTGTTTTTTAGAATTTATTTTTAAAATAGTTAGATGTAAATAAAAGAAAATTCGAAAAAAAACCGGACATGTTGTAAACTTTTTCGTGACATTAAATCGTGCAAATAACATATCATTACATTCTTGAAAGCGACATATTGTAAATCAAAAACTATTTGCCGCCGCAACATTACGCGGGTATGATACTAGTATGTATATATACAAACATATGTATACGTGTGTGCTAACATAGAAAATTGACACGGAGACACACGAAACCTTTGGAATCGGCAGCAACATACAACGATGCCAACGGCGGGGGTGGTAAGTGTCGATGGTGGTGGTTGGTCGTCGGGAACAACGATGAGTGGCGGTGGTCACCGTGGCGCTGAGGGTCGGTGGTGACAGCGATTGGAGGCGGCGACGGTAGGTAGATGGTGGCAGGACTGATGGCAGTGGTTGGTTTCGGTGGCGGAGGTTGTTTCGCAGCGGTCGACTACACTGGTAAATAGAGGTCAGCGGTGGCGGCGACCGGTGAAGAACGCCGGCGCCAGTTGATTCATGATTTGTTAATACAATATATGATTCATGATTTGTAGCTTCACAAGCAGCTTCAATCTTCTATGAAAATAACTTTAATCTTCTATGAAAATAACTTTAATCTTATGCTACATGTTTTCATGGATATGGCAGTTTGATATGAAATTATGAACGAACATCAAGGGGGACTGGGGAGCAGCTTGATATGAACAAAAGGTGGTTTCAAGTCAAGCGATGTGCAGAAGTATGAAAGGGTATGTCCTTATTAGGTGAAATGGGGAGGGGTAGTTTTGTAATACTGTATTTTAGATATTTTTAGATAAAGATAAATAAAATATAAAAATATTTTTTTATTTTTAAATGGTTTAAATATATTCAAAATAATTTATTGGATATATACGTGAGTTTTTAGGTTTTAGAAGGATATATATGTAATTTAGAAGTTTATAAAGATATATGTGTAATTATTAAAGTTTATAAGGATGTGAAATTCTTCCTATAAAATAACACTAGACTAAATGCCCGTGTGATACACGGGTTAGTTTAAACGATAATAAATATTAAACATTAATAAAATCGTATTAAATAATAATAAAACGCGAATTAAATGAAATTTTAAAAAATGACGACGTACGACATCAACACTCTAACCAGAAGTGGAAACATCGACGCGAGTGGGAGTGCAAACTTGACGGCAGATACGTGGTTTTATGATATGAAGAGATCTGATTGTATTTCTTATATAACTCATCAATCATTATTGTTACAATTAAGGGTAATAAAGTTAAACGTTATTGGTTATAATTAAAAAGGATTTAAAATGATTATAAAACACTTTAGAATGATAAAACTTAGAATTTGGTTAATTATGATTTTTGAAATATTATAGAGGGTAAATATGATATTTGTAAATTAAGGTGGGCAAATAAGATTTTATATGATTTAATAAGGGCATATATGAAATTATCTCTAATAATTTTGACTCTAAAAGTCAAAATTGATTTTTTGATTTTAAGTGAATGAATGGTCAAGATTAAATATTTTTTTAAATGAATGGTTCAGATCATATAATAAATTTTATCAAATTGGTCTTTTATTTATATTAGAAGATAGCTTGTAAGGCGCTAAAAATACAAAGGAAAGAAAAACAAAATACGAACTACATGATTAATAACAAGATGGAAAACAATATTAGTCTACCCAATTGTAACACTTCCCCTTCTTCCTCCTATGTGATAACCAAAAGTATGAAGAGGCTTGAATATGATTAAAAAAGAACGAAATATCTTTCCTTTGATTTTGATTTTCAAAGACCATGTTGTTCCTTTGCTTCTAAATAAACCATAGAAATATGTATATAACACCCAAGAACACCTTTTTCTCTTCCTTTAGCTATAAGCCTGTAATGAATCAGTCTGGTCAAACAAACAATTATGGAATAGAGGAAATCAAATTACCTTCCACACCCCACCACCTACAATATATCAGCTATATGTTTCTTGGCCACCGAGTACTCTAGCTCAAAACAAATGAAACCCATCTTCATACTACAAGAAAAATGACTTTCTGTGACGAAAAAAGTCGTCACTAAAGGCAATTTTTCGTCGCTGTAACCCTTTGTGACGACATGTCATCGGAATAGAGTCGTCACCATACTATCGTGGTTGATACCTTTTTGCCACAACAATTTGAGTTAACTGAAACAACGATTATTTCCACGACATGTCGCAGATAATTGTTGCAGATAATTTTGCCTGAAAAAAATCAAAAAGAAATTCTTAATGTTCGTCGAGAAAGATTTAAAATTTATTTTTTTAAATATATTGCAAGGACTTTGTCGTTGCTAAAGGTTTCCTAACATAAATGTTATTTCTTTGCGGAATGTCGTTGCTAAGGGGTTATTTTACAAAATAAAATTTAAATTGTTTCAATTATTATTTGCAGCTATATAAAACACAAACCTACAAATTATAGTTGAAGATGAAGCATATATATATATATATATATATATATATATATATATATATATAAAATCATCGTACATGTCCTAGTCATTAAAGATAAAACACACATACTTAATTTGTTTGTACTTCACACAAAGTTTTTGACAAAATAAGAAATATGTCATACTACATATCGTTATCCCCGTCTTCAAGATAATAATCTTCCTCGTCTTCATCCACATATTCTCCCTCCTCATTGGCTTCATTCGCGTACATGTGATCCTTAAAGTGTTGAGGGATGATCGGTTGAAAGTCGGAAATAGGAATATTTGTGCGTTTTAAGGCGTCAAATACATATCCCATTTGTGAATTATTAGCCGCAAACATTGAATCCACCTATTTTGTGTATATTTCTTTCTTGGTGTGGTTACGAGCTTGAAGATAATGCGATGGCGGGTAACTTTCCACCACGTCCCTGATTGTGCCCACAACGTTCACACTTGTTGTAATATTTGCTCATCGGTAAGTGGGTTTGAACTCTCCGTTTGGCTTGCCATGAGTTGCTACATTTCTTGTTGTGTAATTGTAAAACAACAAAAATATTTAATGGTTATTTAAATTCTCACCTAACAAAATAAACAAACAAAATATGATATAATGCCAACTGACCCTTACAAATATAATAGTTACTCATATGTTGTTGCATATATCACCCGCAAATATATATAACTAGTTATTCATATATAATAATTTCTCGACTTTCGTAGTTTCTAAAAATTTCTAAAATCCATATTTAATAGTTATCCAACTCCCCCCAACTAATAAAATACTAAACAATATGACATCATGTCAACCCACTTATACAAATATAAAGGAGGATAAAGTACAATATATAACAAACTCCAAGAAATCAATATTGTTGCATATATCACCTGCAAATCTATATATAACTACTATTTGTTAAGTAGATATAATTACTTACATGTTTGCGATCAGCAACTAGGTTGACATACTCGCCATCTCGCCTATGCATGTTATCAAAGTGGTTAACTAAAGTTGGGAATCGACCCGTAACAGTGTCTTGCTCTAAACGAATGTAATGAGTATATTAAGCAGATTAGAAACAACAATTGTAAACGCATGACATGAGAGAGAGAGAGAGAGTGTGTGTGTGTGTGTCTGTGTGTGTGCAAGCTTGGATATTGTTGCTTACTTATATTTACTTGGTTTACCACTAGTCGAAGCTTATTTTTCTCATTTAAATAGAATTCAACATATTTATTCCACTCTTTTAGACATGGTCGGTGGTGGGAATTGTCGTATTTCCTCGGGGTGTTCAAACCCATGTCTATTATCGAACCATCTTTTCTTGGATCTAGATTTTCGATCCTTGTATCTTTCACCGCATATATAATATGTCCACCCCTAGCTTGATTTTATCACGATTCAGGCCTCTCAAGTGGCGCTTCATGTCAAAATTCGTAAACAATTTAAAAGAAACTATTACTATCTATATTTCTATGTGTGTGTGACTATGTGTGTATAACTTTTAAATAAAAGAAACCATTATTTCAAGCCAATGCCAGTTTTATGCTCTTCCGCTACTTTATCCCAAGATTTGTAATATTTGGGGACATAATCCCCTACAATAACCCCTTCATGGTTCCTAAATTCACTCACACTGTCTTTTGATCATGAATGTCAAACTCTATCGATAAAACGGTTTTGAACCATTCTTTTTAAACAACTCTCTCAATCTTTCTCCGGTGATTGGCCCACGAACCTTTGATCCTACAAATTCAAGTGAACAAAATTAAAACTAGTAAAGAAACTAAAAACTAAGGTTGTCAATTCGGGTCGGGTTCGTGTTATCGGGTTCAGGTCGTTTGGGTTCGGGTCAGCTTCGTGTCGACCCAATTTCGACCCATTTATTTTCGTGTCAGGTTCGGGTCGTGTCAGTTTTTTCCGTGTCGGGTTCGTGTCGACTTTCAGGTCAACCCATTTAGGCCAAATGTCATCAACGAGAATTTTTTTGGTTTTCGAATATGGTTTTCGGGTACGATTTTCGAATACGGTTTTCAAGTACGATTTCTGAATACGGTTTTTCATTTCAACTATGATTTTCTTTATCAATATTTCAAATTCCATGTTTGTTTTCCAACGTTCCGCACAAATTTCGAAAACGATTTTCATTTATATTATAACTTCAATAATCAATGTTCATTTCCGTTGTATTCGAACTATAAATTCGGTATTTATTTCAGTTTAATTGAAATTTTGATTTTACTTTTTTATTCACTTATACAAATGAATATAATAAAAACTATGATGTATTACTATTCTATACCAATAAATAATGTCATTGAACAACCAAATAATTTAAGATTATTTATCATTAAATAAAATTATGAATCGATTCAAAATACTAAAGTATTACCTATCAAATAATCAAATGTAAAAATATCAAAATCATATAGTGAAAGTAAGAAATACTAAAATAACGTACTATTGTTTTAACTGTTAATCTTTTATTGTTTATTTTAAGTTTTTAACGTTTAAGGGTTTTGTACTTTTGTTTGGTGGGTTTTATTGTCCTAAAATGTCACTCCTTTTTTGAATTCATAATCTTCTTTTCAAAATTTAAATTTCAAGTATTAAATAAAATTTTAAAATGTTATAGTTTTACCTATAAACGGGTCATTTTCAGGTTGTCGGGTTGACCCTAACTCAACCCATTTATTTTCGTGTCGATTTCGTGTCAACCCGCTTTTGACCCGTTTCGGGTTCGTGTCACTTTTTTCGTGTCGGGTTTCGGATCGACCCAGAAATTGCCAGCCTTACTAAAAACACTAAGTAATTAAATTTGAGTAAACAAAACACGTAATATTTCTTACTTTGACAATTGCTAGGTGGCTACCATGGACCCCGAGGGGGATCACCCCCTGCATCCCCACTATGCCCTCTTGCAACAGTCGCCATTTACTAAAATACTTAAAAAGTAATTAAATACAACATAAATAAATACAAATATATCACAACAACATATATAAAGGTCTTCAAATAATTAAATACAATAGAATTAAATACAACACATTAATGTAAGTGAGTATTTCTTTTTAACAAATAACCGTTCAAATCAATCCGACTCGTCAACAGAACAATAATGTGTTTCACATTGATCATTATCGGACTCCCACATTACCACTGTCATAATCATCAATAAAATCATCATCATTGTGAACGAAAGTAAGAATAACATGAACTTCCATTGCTTAACCAACTCTACTCAAGCTTGTATAAGTCAAATCATCCAAATTAGCAGATAATGCAAAATTAGATGAATTGCTATCGTCTATAACATCTTTGTTCTCTTCCATGATAATGTCTCGGTCCCAAATCTTTTGATGATTCACCTCTTGGACAACCCTGATTGTTTCTAGACGGGTCTTCAAGGTAAAAGAATTGCTCTATCACAATTTCTTTGTACTCCTCCCAGGTCATAGCTTCAATCCGGGTATAACCCTTCTACTTCACCTCCATATCCCACCAATCTTTTGCAGCACCACGCATCTGATTGGTAGCATACCTCACTTTAAATTCAGGTGCACATGAACATGTATGGAAAGCACCCTCTATCTCTGAGATCCATCTGTGGCTTATAACTGGATCTGTAGACCCATGGAACAACGGAGGTTGACATGCCGAGAAATCTCTGAATGTGCAAACTTTAGGTGCATCACGAATAATCACTTGTGGCTGAGGATTGAATCCTTCACCACCTGCAGTGAATCTGGTTGCGAACTCCACCCTGATCATTTCACGGTTCTGATATTTTATTTGCTCAACCATCTAGGTAACGATAAAAGGAATACTCTGTTCTAATGCCTTTCCAATCTCCCTGGCAACTGTCTCTTGTACTATAGGTTCTACAATCCTCTCGTTAAGATCTGGTGCTCCCTCATTCACAATCGGTTGATTCCTAATAGGAATCTGCTCACCAGTAATACTAGTTTCTATCCCTTCTAGTCTATGACTAAGACCACCCTCCTGTTTATTAGCCGCGCGAGAACCTCTTGTGTTTACCATCCTGATAGTATAGATAAAGCATTAAGGTATAAGGTAGTTTTATCACACCACCCTCTATATCAACTTGTTATTCATATACCTGACAACTCGGTATACCTATCTTTATATTCAAAGTATTTCTATACATACTAAGGCATTCTAGTTATACATATAATCACAGGTATACTATCTTATTACAAGTACCCCTCACCCGATTCACAAGATTCTTCATGATTCCATTAAGTTCCAACATGTATCATGTGTTTGTAGTAATATGGGCCCTATATTATTCTAAACACACTACACACGCTCGATATTAACTTTATCACAAAAAGTCTCGATTCACAGGCTTAGGCCAAGTGTCATCAATCTAATGTCACATAATCATGTAAATCATAAAGATTCTACATATAACATATCAATCTCCATATAATGCACAATAAATATCCATTGTTAGTATACTCACTAAGCTGCAAGTACAAGCCTCCAGTTTGACAAAATTTTCAAAACCATGGTTCAAGTCCAGACTGTGTAAAACACATATCCAAATCTCTCAAACCGTGGCTCTGATACCAAGTTGTAACTCCCCAATTTCATAAAACAATATAAAAGTAAAACATTTTTATAAAAGCACGCATACAGTTTGAAAGTCATAAGCGGAAACGTTTTCGTAGTAAAACCGTGCTAATATCAAAAGATACACCTATAAGTACAAACTTAGTGTACTGTCAAAGTTGAATATTTACAAAAAAAGGGGTTAAGTGTTTCACAGTTAAAACTAAAAAGGAGTCAAACAGGAGCTTTGTTCTTGTCCTTGTTGCGTCCTGCAAAACATTTTAAAAAGCTAAGCTACGAGAGCTTAGTGAGTAATCTAAACAAAACATCATATAAACACACGTATACAATCATATGAAGATAATACACGTATGTCTGGAAATCAATGCTAGCCTCTGGTTCTAGACCTAGGGCAGCAACATAGCTCACAAACTGTACCACATCTGAGCCTTACTGCACATAGCAGTACGCTTACATATACACATGAATAACATCACATGTTAGTAATCTGATATGAAATTACACATGCTGTTGATATGAAGTGAAGTCTAGAAGACTCACCTTCTGATTATTATAGTATGCAATGATCCACAGGTGACAATGATTCAGATAATTAGTCAATCAACTCCTATATAAACAATACATAAAGTATCACATAATAGCATTCTGATATGAAACATGGCCTACACGGGCCGTGTATCCCTACACGGGCCATGTATCTCTACACGGGCCGTGTCCCTTATATGCTACACGACCTGAGCTGGTCACATGGCCAGTTTTGTCTAGTCACCCTACACGGGCCGTGTTCCATACACGGGCTGTGTACCTCTCATGCTACACGACCATGTAACCTTAGATGGCCCTATGACCGCCTTTGACACTACACGGCCGTGTACCATTACACGGGCCGTGTTGCCTCTACACGGGCCACCTACACGCCCTATCAAAAACTACACGGGGCTTGTACGCTACAGAACCAGCCGACTGTTCTTACATTCAGTGTCGGTTTTGGCCGTAAATCCGACATAAACTCATAAGAAACATGCTAGGGGTGTTTTCCTACACCCCATACAGTAAGGAAACATATTCTAATCAATTAAAAACACTTCTAACATGATTCACCATTGAATCATGTAACTAAGCTTACAATACTTCAAGAAAAATGGTTAAAGATCTTACCTTAAGTGTTGTAAAGTTGCTATGCACAATAGTTACCACTTGTTCTACTGATCTTGAAGAATCAAAGGCAAAAGAAAAGGAGCTGGAGCATGTATACGTGAATTGTAGGAAACCAAATGCTAACTTTGACTTAAAATGTCAAAGTTGGCTATATATATATATATATATATATATATATATATATATATCAACTAATAGCCCATTTGTCCCCGCACTTAATTAACTTATAAGTTGACGGTTTTAGCCCCTCTAGTTTATAAACACATCTAATCTTATAAAGGAAACTTGTATAAACATATAACACTTTCTATTAAATCATTAATTTAGGAATTTCGAACATTGGGTGTTACATGTCATGACTGTTGTTAAGTACAAAACATTCTACTTTCTTCTGAAGTATATGATCCAACTTTTTATGTACGCATTTACTAATTGGAGTACATACTGATTGGAACCCACGTAACTCACGTGTTGGAATTGGTGCATATTTATTTTTATCTGGACGATTAAATCTTGTTTGTACACCCTTCAGATACATCGAACAAATAATTAAGGCTTGATTTCTATATATGGAGAAGTTCATTTGAGAATGTTTTTATTGCGAATACCATTTGTAATCACTATTAATGCTTATTAGTATAGGTATTTTGGTCTTTTATATATTTTTCTAACCGTGAATTGCATTCGGGTGGGCCGTCATTAAACTGCGATGCTTGATTTTCCCAAAATACCCTCATTAATGCGTCATTAATGAGAAATAATGGGCCGTCATTTTATTAGTCATTGATTTATTTTAATAGATTGATTCTAACAGTATTTGCAATAAGAACGGTTCTCAAATGAACACTCCCATATATATGCAAAAGTTCATTTAAGATGGAGATCTAATATTGTTCATTTGCTGGAGATCTAATATTGTTCCTCCACAGTGCCGATTGTAGCTTCAAAAACCCAAATCTCGACTTTTCTCTATATGCTTCTCTCTTTCAAATTTTGATGGTTTTTATGTTAACAACAAAATGAAACGGAAAGAGGAAGAAGCTGATTGAGCCAACAATGAGAAGAAATGAAGCGAATAAGGTAAGAGATATACAATTCTAGATATTGAGATGTTGCTGGGTTTTTTAATTTCACCAACAAATGATGTTGCTAGAGTTTTTTTTATTAACTTTGAAAATTGTATAGTACTTTTCTTTCTAGTGTGGCATTGGAAATTGCAATTAATCTTACATTTATCAGTTGAGATCCAATATATTAATACATTTATCACTTGAGTTCCAACATATTAACATGGGTACTTAAAAATATAAAGACACCTTATCTTTTTTTGGTTGGTAATTTACTTATAACTAGCATCACACTCGCGCAATGCTGCGACGGTAAATAGTTTTTGGTTTACAATATTTCGCTTTCAAGAATGTAATGATATGTTATTCGTTCGAGTCAATGTCACGAAAAAAGTTCTCTACAGTAATATGTCCGGGTTTTTTTCAAATTTTCTTTTATTTACATTTAACCATTTTATTAATTTTAGAAATAAATTCTAAAAGACAATAAAATAAGAAAAAATATTTATATTGATGAAATAAAGAGAAGAGTTAATAAGATTTTAAAAATTATGTTGATGTGGGTGGATAATTGTGTTAGCATGAGAGAATATATTTTGAATAAAGTTAAAGTAAATTAGAAGAGAATAAAATAGTTAAAAATTGAGTGATGAGATTAATTTAGATTAAATAAAGGGTCAAGATTTTATATTGATTGAATTTTAAGAAGTCTTAAAATTTAAGAGGAGAAAGAGTGTTAAATGCTTTATATAGTAGTATAGATATGTATGTTGTCTATTAGTAGTGTTTACTTTCGGTTAAGCAGCCTAATTATGAACTTAAAACAAGTTCATGGAATAATATATTGACTCATGAAACTGACTATAATGACTAACAAGTCGATATGGGTAAATTTATTTGGTTTTAGGCTCTGATGGTTTCTATTTGGATGTTGATTTGGATAAAGTGTATATATGCATCTATGTGTATATGTGCATACGCATATGTGTATCTATATGCACACGCGCATATGCATATGCATATATGCACCCGTGTAATGTGCACATGTGCATATATTTACACGAGATGCACAGTGCATATATGCATATGTGCTATAACAAAACCCAATAGTATGAGCAGGCGGTGCACATATGCACCTTGCATATGTGACTGAACTGCAGGTGCTAGAAAAAAACCCAGATAAATAAAAAAAATTCTTCAAAAAAAAAATAGTAATATGGATGTCATATTAAAAAGAATAAAATTCTCGTTTTTTTGGTATATTTTTTGTATTTTAAAACTCTTGCTTTTGGAAGATATTTTAGTTTTAAAAAAATGGGCGTAAATGACAAATGTCCAAATTACCCTCGTTAACTACCTTAAACATATGATTTAATTTGAAAAATTTAAGGTTATCCATTAATAACTATTTAATCTGGACCCTTCATTTTTTTATCAATGGTTATAATTGGTTCTCGCGGTTCTCGCAATAAAAACGGTTCTCAAATGAACCTTCCCCTATATATATATAATTATAGTCGACTTATAATTAATAACTATGTATAATATATAAATATAGTTATAAAATCTATATTAGTACTAATATCATATAAATATAAATGTTACATGGTTGGATAAATAAAATCATGTATAAGATCAGGTAATTGGGCGGGTATTGACTAAAACCATAATAGTTTCAAACCGACAAAGATTTTAGAATGGAATCTCATACCCTGTCACATAACCATATACGTGTCCTAAAAGTTTCGGGTTCATTAAGGAATTCTCCCACCCCTTTTGTTGGGAAAAATAGGCTTACAACTATATCCTATTTTGTTGACACAAAAATTTACAACTTGTTTATATAATTGTATGTATTAACATTAACATATTTGCACATATACATATATATATATTCAATCAAATATATTTTCATCTATAATCTACAAAACAAGCTTCATCAAATGGCCAAGCTCCAATCGTCAAGATCCGAGTTCAATTAGAAGCCGATGTCGAAGATTCCTACAAATAAACGTTCAAAGTTTATGAGCTTACAAAATAAATAATTAAATGAGTTTAAGTTTTTATAAAATAATTTTTATAAAAACTTTTATAAAAATTGAGAATTTTTTTATAAAATCACAAGCTTGGTAGTCAAAGCAAATGAATTTCTATTTTGGCAAATACTAAACATAATCTTCTATTGAAATAAGCCAAAACCATATTTAGCAAAAGGAATCTCTCAAAGAGGTAAACTTCCAACATGCTTTGTGCATTTGGTTTCTAAACTACCATTTTTATGATTAAATTCAAACTTAAGAAGTATGACACTAACCCAACTTTTCTTAAGCTTCTTTTCAGTGCATTTTTATGGTAAAAATGGGTTGTGTGTGATTTTGGTAAAAGGCCAACGTCTATATTCACAAGTCTCAAAAAGTTCCAGCAGGCCGACGGTCGATGCCACGGTCGACCGTGGATCGACCGTGGACAGTCTGGACACTCTTTGAGCTTGCACTTTTTTGCTTATTTAAGGCAACTCAAGTCTTGTTTTTTACGAAGCTCTTGCAATCTGAAAAACACAGAACATATACAAAAACTTGTGAGCTCATATTCTTGATACAAATTCAACATCTCAAGATTAAGAATGAAGCAAGAGTAAAAGCCTTCAAAGTTCAAACACTACATTACCTTCTTATATATTTGTAATTGTGTGAGGATCATCTCTAGCCTTAGAATTAGAGAGAAGTGAGGATCATCTCTAGCCTTAGAATTAGAGAGAAGTGAGGATCATCTCTAGCCTTAGAATTAGAGAGAAGTGAGGATCATCTCTAGCCTTAGAATTAGAGAGAAGTTGTAAAAGGTTTATCTCTACCTTCAAAGAGAGAAGTTAGTGGAGCAAATCTTGGTGGGTGAGGCCATGGAGTGGATGTAGAGCAAGGTTGTTAACCCTTGCTTGAACCACTATAAATCATTGTGTCCAAACTACTTCATTGGTGATATCTTTCTTCCTTAAACTCTTTAATTACTTGCAAATATTGTTAAAAACTTCAAAAAGTGGGCATATAACCTATTCACCCCCCCTCTAGGTTCTAACAATTGGTATCAGAGCAAGTTGCTCTAGATAATTTTTGAAAAGTTTTTTAAATCTTCTAAAAATATTTTTCAAAAATTTTTGAGTTGATAAAATGGGACAAAATTAGAGGGGAATTCTATGGTTAGACCTCCACTTCTTGAAGAAGAAGACTTTTGCTATTGGAATCAAAGATTCATGACCTATGTAAAGGCCAAAGATATTGACCTTTGGGAGATTATTGAAGAAGGAGATCATGTTCCAAAAACCTTTTACTCTAAACAAAATGCTTATGTTCCAACCCCTAAAGAAAAATGGGATCAAGAGGATAAGAAAATGATTTCAAAAAATTTTCTAGCAAAACTTTTTCTATACAATGCTTTACCTAGAAAAGAGTTTGAAAGAGTTTTCATGTGTGAAAGTGCAAATGCTATTTGGAAATCTCTTGTCATCACACATCAAGGAAATGCTCAAGTTCTAGATAACAAAATTGAATTACTTGTGCAACAATATGAACAATTTCAAATATTTGATGATATGAAAATTGATGATGCTTTTGCAATGTTTAATACTATTGTTACTAGTCTCAAGGCACTTGGGACTATTTACTCTAACAAAAATATTATAAGAAAGTTTCTTAGGGCTCTTTCACCAAAATGGAGAGCTAAAGTGACGGCTATTGAGGAGTCAAAGGACTTGAACATACTACAAATGGATGAACTAATAGGAAATCTCAAGGTGTATGAAGTAATCATGCAAAAAGATGATGAGATTGCCAAGCTAAAGAAAGAAAAGTGCAAATCCATTGCACTTAAAGCTAAACATGTCAAAGAATCCTCAAGTGATGAAGAAGAGGAAATAAAAGAAGAAAAATGTCTCATGGCTTTTGAGACAAGTGAGGTACATTCCGATTCTAGCTACTATAGTGATAATGATGACCATCAATATGATCAATTATGTGACTTTAGCTCTAAAATACTTGCTAAAAATGAGGAGTTAAAAAATGATAACAAGAGCTTGAAAAAGGAAAATGTCAAGTTAAGAAATAAAAATGATAACTTGAACTTGAAAATAAAAGATCTAGAAAGTAAAATTGCTTCTCATATATCTCCAAGCTTGAAAGATTTGGAAAGTAAGCTAAAGACAAATTTTGACACAACCACCTTGTCAAAATTTGAAAATAGTTCAACCAAGTTAGATGAGATCTTAAAGATTCAAAAATCATCAAAATATAAAGGTGGTCTTGGGTTCTCAAGTAACTCAAACAACATGCCAACTAGTCACTTAACACCTATCAAATTTGTGAAAGAAAAAGAGGAAGAAAAAATCCAGGAGTCTCACGGTCGACCCACGGTATCGACCGTGAATCGACCGTCGTCTCACTGGAATTTTCCAAAAGTTCAAAATTGCAACATTCTTTCTAGTTCTTCCACTTGTATGCCAAAGGTTGCAAATAATGAATTAATGAGAAAGTTTTATACTCCAACTACAAGGCATAGACTTGGATTCAAGAAACCTAAATCAAATACAATTCAAAAATCAAGACATTCTCATAAACCTATTAACTCTACGAACATATGGTATCATAAAGGGTTCAAGATTACACAAAGGTGGATTAGAGTAGGAGTTTTTGATACTAACCATCCTGGACCCATGAAACATTGGGTACCAAAAGCTTGAATGAAAATTACACAAGTGTAGGAGTGCAACAAAAATGAGACTATGTCTCGTTAATGGATTCTTGATAATAGTTGCTCAAAACACATGATCGGTAATAGAGAACTCTTCACTTCATACAAGGAGTATGATGGAGGATATGTGGTGTTTGGAAGTAACCTAAGAAGAAAGGTAGTTGGTAAAGGTAACACTCTTCATGACAATATCAATTCTTGAATGTTGAGCATGTTAATGGTTTAGCTTACTACTTAATAGGTATTGGTCAATTATGTGATAAAGATCTAAATGTTAAATTCTCTAAACATGAAAGCTTGATATGCAAAGATAATAAAGTTTAAGTAAAAGGTGTAAGGAGAAATGGACTCTATACATGAAGACTTGGTGATAATCCTAACACAAGCATGTCTTGCATCTGTAATTGATAGAAGACTAGGACATGCTAACATGAGATTAGTACAAACATTGACTATAAATGAGCTTGTTAGAGTCTTACCAAATGTTAAATTCGATAATCATTTTTGTGATGCATGTAAGATAGAAAAACAAGTGCACTCATCTCGTAAATCTAAAATGCTATAAAAACTATGAGATGTCCTTGGGCCTTCATCAATTCAAAGTTATGGGGGAAACTTCTACACACTAGTTGTTGTAGATGACTTTTCTAGATATACATGGACACTATTTTGAAAACAAAAATTGAAGCTTTTGACAAATTCAAAAATCTTGGCAAGAAAATTCAAAACCAATTGGGTTGAATGTTTATCTCAATTCATACCAACCATGAAAGAGAAGTTGTCAATATAGTGCAACTTGGAGCATTTTGTGATAAACATGGAGTTTCTTATAACTTTTGGGCTCCTCACACTCCCTCATATAATAGGGTTGTTAAAAAGAAAAATAGGTCTTTACAAGCTTTGATTAGACCAATGTTAAGTATAACACCTAAATGCATGAAAATGGTCAAAATATACATTCCAGAAAAACCACGGTCGACTCACGGTCGATACCGTGGATCGACCGTCGGATCACTGTCTAAATTTAAAAACTAAGCAAAAGGCGCGGTCGATATCACGGTCGACCGTGTATCGACCGTCGTAGGCCTGACGGATTTTTGACCCTATTCCGCCTTTTCTCTCTCTTTCCTCTCCACTTCATCTCATCTCATCTTCCCCACAAACCCTAGCCGCCATTTTCAACATTTATATTTCAAAAAGCTTGAAAATCATCAAAAAAAATGCTTTACCTTAC
Source organism: Dittrichia graveolens (assembly GCA_038502395.1). NCBI lineage: Eukaryota > Viridiplantae > Streptophyta > Magnoliopsida > Asterales > Asteraceae > Dittrichia > Dittrichia graveolens. Next base: position 78,563,912 of record JARJIL010000005.1, on the reverse strand, counting down.
GGTTGAAGTTGCGATCAAAGGCTCGGTTGGATTCACGGTTGAAGATTCTTCGTCTCGTGATTTCTTATCTTCACAAGTTTCTTGTTAAAGGTATACTTTTATCTCTTCCTCCTTTTCTTAGAACTCTCTTTGTGCACCAAAGAAGCATGTAATCTCATGGATTTGGGAGATTTCTAAGAAGAAAGTATATTTGGTTTGAAAATGATGTTTTTCTTTATGTAAAAAAAATAAAAAATAATAGATGATATTGGTGTTGGTTAAGTATGATAAGTATATAAATATCATGTCACAAAGGACAAAAAGTCAAATTTCAAACAGCTCACCTACGGTTGATACACGGTCGACCGTATCATCGACTGTCGTGTACATGTAAATTCCAGACTATCCACGGTCGATTCACGGTCGATACCATGCATCGACCGTCAGCCCATTGGAATTTTTTGATTTTCAATTTTAATTTTACGTGAAGGGGGAGCTTATGTGAAGGGGGAGTCTCCTTTTTGTTTAAGACAAAAAAGGGGGAGAAGATAGAAGAATATATAGAAGATAGAAGAATATATAAATATATATGTATATATGCACATGTTAACATGTTAAAGTTATATATACAATTCTTATACAAGTTATAAATTTTTGTCTTCAACAAAAAGGGGGAGATTGTTGGGAAAAATAGGCTTACAAATATATCCTCTTTTGTTGACACAAAAATTTACAACTTGTTTATATAATTATATGTATTAACATTAACATATGTGCACATATACATATATATATTCAATCAAATATATTCTCATCTATAATCTACAAAACAAGCTTCATCAAATGGCCAAGCTCCAATCGTCAAGATCCGAGTTCAAGTAGAAGCCGATGTCGAAGATTCCTACAAATAAACGTTCAAAGTTTATGAGCTTACAAAATAAATAATTAAATGAGTTTAGGTTTTTATAAAATAATTTTTATAAAAACTTTTATAAAAATTGAGAATTTTTTTATAAAATCACAAGCTTGGTAGTCAAAGCGAATGAATTCCTATTTTGGCAAATACTAAACATAATCTTCTATTGAAATAAGCCAAAACCATATTTAGCAAAAGGAATCTCTCAAAGAGGTAAACTTCCAACATGCTTTGTGCATTTGGTTTCTAAACTACCATTTTTATGATTAAATTCAAACTTAAAAAGTATGACACTAACCCAACTTTTCTTAAGCTTTTTTTCAGTGCATTTTTATGGTAAAAATGGGTTGTGTGTGATTTTGGTAAAAGGCCAACGTCTATATTCACAAGTCTCAAAAAGTTCCAGCAGGCCGACGGTCGATGCCACGGTCGACCGTGGATCGACCGTGGACAGTCTGGACACTTTTTGAGCTTGCACTTTTTTGCTTATTTAAGGCAACTCAAGTCTTGTTTTTTACGAAGCTCTTGCAATCTGAAAAACACAGAACATATACAAAAACTTTTGAGCTCATATTCTTGATACAAATTCAACATCTCAAGATTAAGAATGAAGCAAGAGTAAAAGCCTTCAAAGTTCAAACACTACATTACCTTCTTATATATTTGTAATTGTGTGAGGATCATCTCTAGCCTTAGAGTTAGAGAGAAGTGAGGATCATCTCTAGCCTTAGAATTAGAGAGAAGTGAGGATCATCTCTAGCCTTAGAATTAGAGAGAAGTGAGGATCATCTCTAGCCTTAGAATTAGAGAGAAGTTGTAAAAGGTTTATCTCTACCTTCAAAGAGAGAAGTTAGTGGAGCAAATCTTGGTGGGTGAGGTCAAGGAGTAGATGTAGAGCAAAGTTGTTAACCCTTGCTTGAACCACTATAAATCATTGTGTCCAAACTACTTCATTGGTGATATCTTTCTTCCTTAAACTCTTTTAATTAGTTGCAAATATTGTTAAAAACTTCAAAAAGTGGGCATATAACCTATTCACCCCGTCTAGGTTCTAACACCTTTAAATTAATTGCTGATGGTTCTTCAACATTGTTTTAGCATGAAAGCTGGGTCGTTTGGGTATTAAACTAAAACATGCCTTCCCCTGACTTTATTCTTTGGAAGTCAACAAGGATCAAGCATTCAAGCTTTGTAGAGAAATGGTGTTTAAATAATGGATTGTAGGTGGGCAAGTGGCCATGGCGATACGAGCTACATGCACGGGGGTGGTGGTGTTTCGTCGTGTTAACAACGGAATGCTTTAGTTCCGAAAGAAGATAAATGTCTTTAAGTGGAGATTAGCACTCAATGGGCTGCCAACAAATGGAAATTTAATCATGAACAGTATGCAAGTGGATTCCTCAAAGTGTGTTATCTATAACGAATCGGATGAAGAGTAGAAAATAAGATCTCGTTTGTTGTGTAGAATTTGAAAAAATGAAATGGAATTATCAAATTCCGTGTTGTATTATGTTTGCTAAATTTGTTTTTGAATATAATCTTATTCTGTAGAATGTCTATTTTTCCTCAAGTAACAGAAAGTCTATCCCATAGATATGTTGTATGAATTTAAATTAAATTTATTACTTCGAATTCTGTGAAACAAACGAAAAGTAAAGATGATCACATCACGTAGCATATTAGCACTTGATGGTAGGCCAAGGAGAGTTACTCAGAAAAACAAAAGGTTTGCAGAAAAATACTTGTTCTTTCATTTAGCTTCTGAACATACTTTATCACATGAAATCTAAATTTTAATTATTAAGAAGATATTAATTAATCACTTATAAATGTAATAAATGTTTGAAAAGAGCATATACCTAAATAAATATGAAAAATTCATGTCATAGGGTTTGATTTATAGGACTTTATTAGGGTTGTTAATTCAATATACCTAACACATGTTAAATGGTATCACCAATAGTCATGCTTTCTTAATTATAGCCGCTGCTTCAATTTCCACCAACCTTCTAATTCTAGTATATTTATAATAATAATTGGAATTACTTTCATGAAAACATAAAAAGTCACATTTAAAATGTGGAAATTTTGCTACTTTCAATTAGTAAATGTTGGTTTCACTTGTAAAGCCTAAATTAACATTACTAAATCTTTTTTTTTCTTATTTGTATACTAATTACTTTATTAGATTAGGTTAATGTCCGTGTGATATACAAGTTGGTTTAAAAAATAATAAATATTAAATATTAATAAAAAGATATTAAATAGATTACATGTAGACGGCGTCAAGATCCTTACCGATGGTGGAATCTTCGACGCAAGGGGGAGAGCAGACGTAATAGCAGAAACGTGATATCATGATATGAATAGGTGTAATTGTATTTGTTGTACAAGTCATCCATAATTATTGTTACAATTAGGGGCAAAAATGATAAATTTTTATTGGTTATAATTAAAAAGAATTCAAATGCTTTAAAAATATTTTAAATGATAAAACTAAAAATTTGGTTAGATAAAATTCTATAAAAGATATTTATAAATTAGAATGGGCAAATACAATATTTTAAGGTTTAAGATGAACATTTTTTATTTTAATTAAAATTCAAAACTAAATTCAATTTTAACAAAAAGTCAAAATTGAATTTTATTTTTACCAAAATAGATGATCAAAATTATCCAATTAAAATTAAATAAGTAAATGAAGTACTATGATCTTATAATAGATTAGATCCAAATTAATGTTTTATCTTTTACTTATATTAGAATTTAGAAGATTAATACAAACATCAAAGTCAAAAAAGAATATAATATTATTGAATTCACATTTCATGGTTGATTCTTTCTTTAGTGGATAAACTAGAAATGTCGTGTGATACACGTTCGTTTAAAAAAATATTAAATATAAATAAAAAATATTAAAAAATCATAAAACATGAAAGAAATGAGAATTTAAAAAAATGACGACGGACGACGTCAACACAAAGACGAATGATGGAAGCGTGTACACGAGTGGGCATAAGTGATGGCAAAAATACGGTATCATAATACGAAAAGATGTGATTATACTTCTTACTCGATTATTATTCTTATAATTATAAACAATAAGGTCAAATATTTATTGATTATGTTTAAAAGAAAACTAAAAATGATTATAAAATATTTTAAAAAAATAAAACTAAAAATTTGGTTATATATGATATTTTAGAATGTTATAATGTATAAATACGATATTTATAAATTAGGGTAGCAAAATACAATATTTTAATGTTTGAGAAAGACATATATAAAATTATCTATAATAATTTTGATTCAAATTAAATAACTTTGATCGAGTTCTAAAAATCAAAATTAAATTGAATTTTCAATTTAAATTAATGGATGAGAATTAATTAAGGAACTTGATTGATCACTCGTTAAACCATTAATGTTTTAAATATCAATTTTGAGACTCAAATCTTGGGTTATTTTAGTGATTAATATGTGTTTTTTGTGTTTGTTGTAACTTTGGTTCCTAAGTTTTAAAATTTTCATAACAAGTGAAAACATGTATATATATGCAACATATATCGTACATATTTATGCATATCTAGCTATATCTTCTTTTGGCTGGTATGTAATCATAATCTCTTTGATTTTTCTTGGGTGGGTACGTATGTTCTGCTAGCAGTTTGCGTGGTAAGTGCATACATTAATTAACTTTCTTTTGGATAAAAAATAGGAGTAAATAGAAGAGTAGAATACTATTCAATCATGGTATGATTGTTCATCAAGTGTATTGTAACAATCTGGTGTACTTTTTCTAGCGGCCTTGCTGGATTATTATTTCTATAGGTAAAAAAGTTTAAATGAGAACTGCGAAAATCAATCTTAATCGTTCAATTTTCCTCTTTTTAATTGGATTATTCATCCATGAATTTTTTACATGCACCTTGTCACACTTAATCCCCCCACGCTATTCATCTATGAATTCCACTTACCACTTGAATGGCCAAAATTGTTTATCGGTTTTCGAAAAACAGTTCTCGTTTGAACTCTCTCCATATATATATATATATATATATATATATATATATATATATATATATATATATATATATGAAAAAATCATTTGAGAACTAATTTTATTACGAGTATCACGAGAACCAATAAGGACAAATCATTTTACTATTTAACCTTAAATGTTTTTATTTAATTACAAGGACATCTTGGTCCAATAAATATTTAGGCCGCGTTTAGCAGGAGAAAAATTTTCTACATTTCGTTTTTTGTTTTTCTATGAAAATGGTGGAGTTTTTATTTTTTGAAAAAAAAATATAAAACACGTTTAGATGAAGGGGTGGAGTTTTCATTTTTTAGAAAAAAATGAAAAACATGTTTGGTTAAAATATTTTCTTTGAAAAAGTATGAAATTTGGAAAAATAAAATATGAAAAAAGTAAGAGAGTTTTATGAAAAAATGTGCGAGTGAACATGTTTTTTAATTTTTAATTTTCTTAAAAAAAATAAAAAAATTTTCTAGAAGTATGCACAGAGTTAGCAACTCGACTGTTTGCTCTTCACGAGCATGCATCCTTCACTTTACTCTTTTAGATACCCTTATTCAAAATTCTCTATTGGCGACACCCTTCACTTTTTTTACATTGCTTTTTTTTCTTCTTTTTCCATTTTGATAGTAAGAATTTTTTTTATTTATTGTTTTTCTTTTTTTTCTTTTACTTTCTTTTCTATTTATTAATAATAGCTATATACATTTTTTTGGATTTTTTAGTTATATATTAAGTACTTATACCCACATATTCTTTTTGTTAGAATTTTTTGAATTGACAATGAGTTTGACTAAACCAACATTGAGTTGCATGTGTAGTCATGCACACATGCATCTAGGTGTACTTGTGCATATATGCACAAGATGCACACGTACATGGTGCATATATGCATCAAGATGCACCTGTGCTAAAACAAAACCTAGTAATATGAACAAGTTGTGCACATATGGACTATGCGCATGTGACTTTACTGTATATGCTAAAAAATCTACTTTAATATGCACATACTTGATGCTGTTTTGGAAAAACCAACAAAAACGAATTTATTTTTTTTGAAAAAAACGAGTGGTACGTCTACATGTGCATATGTAACACCCTAAATTTTGGTACAAATTTAAACTTTTTATATTTCAACGAAACATCATTATATGAGTATTAGTTTACATCAAAGTGCGGAAGCTTTATCAAATATACAAAAGAGGTGTTACTTGTTGACCCGAATACACGACAATTAATTACTAGTAAACAAAATAAGGATAGTCATGTATTCCAAACATATCATCAGGCAACAAGAGCTCCCAAAGGTATCTACCCGCCTCACCGGCATCATACTATTACTTATCTGCGGATACAAAACATAAACACAAATTTTATTAGCAGAAGCTAGTGAGTGTGCCAAAATCAGTTGAACAAACAAACAAGTCATCATGGTTCATAAAACAGTTATGGCATCAGTAGACAGTTCATACAAGATGTGGGGGACAAGTCCACTTATACTTGTATATTCCATAGGGGCCGACCAAGTCCTCGTGGGGGTGTGTCCACATCTCCCGTCAAGGTGGGGGAAGCACAAAGCAGTCCACCATACAACGGTTCTCTGGAGTGTAAGCCCTGTTCACCAAATCCACTCGTGTTACCCGGGTTCGGTGGCTCGTCAGCCCAGTGAACCCACACGGTCATGATGGCTACTGACATACCCCTCCACGCTCTGCACCGATCCCTCAGCCACCCGTACCTCGCGGTTCCCCAATTGCCGAAGCCACAGGAACCTTTGTGTACGTCTCAATGGCTAGGAACCCTATGGTACAGAGTTCACATCACAACAGTGGTCCGGACCAAAGCACATACCCCGAAGGGTCACATAAGCACATACCCCGAAGGGTCACATAATCAAGCAAGTTATACACACAAGGTCACAACTTGCCATAATCAAGAACCAAGCATAGCATGCTTCAAAACAGGTGTATCACACATTGCATAAATCATTATCATAAACATGATAATATTCATAACAGTTCACATTGATGCCATACATATACATAAACATGGTCCATAAGAAAACAATTGATGACTTGTTTATTAAAAGCGTTTTGGGTATCCGCAGGGCACAACTCACCTGATTGAGGTGATGAGGATCACTTCCACTTCAAAACAAGGCTACAAATCACTTGCACAACGATCCTATGATCATAACACAATGTTAACTTAGTTAAGTTAACCAAACATTGAAGTTACACACAAGCGTAGACTCAAAACACGACTTGAACGCTCATTTCGGGTCTTTCGTACTCCCTTTGGACTCCCTAAAACCATTAGAAACAATCCCCAATCAGTTACAATGTCAAATGGGGTCAAAAACGAGTTTTTTGGACATTGCAGGGGTCCTCGCGCCGCGGAAAAATCTCTGGAAAATGGACCCTTGCCAAGAATGCCTGGCGCGCCGCGACACTAAGGGGGTCGCGCCGTGACGCCCCCGCATACAGTAACTCTGGGCTTATTTCTTTGCTGCAGGTCTGATTTTTACCAAAATTTCAACACCAAAACACATACTTCTAACATAAACCTTAAAAAACAATACCACACTACTTCATAACTACATTATAACCATTTACAACACATTTGATTAACAATTTAATCATCAAATACCCCTTTTTCCTCAGTTTCAAATTCTTTGACCCATTTAACCAACAAACACAATTTCAACTATCTATTTACCACCATAACACATAAAACCATTATCAAACTCAATTTTCAACACATTAGATACATTTGATCATTCAAAACCCTAATTTTGACAATTACCCCCAACTTGACCCATTTAACATGATTTTTCAACATGAAAGGTTAAAGATCATACCAATCAACCATCCAAACTAAAAATCAAGCACCAATTAGGAGTAACACTTACTTGTATTGTAATCCCAACTTGATTTCTTCACTTTCTTTGCCCAAATCCAACAAAGGTTGAAGAATAAGAAAAAATAACACCAAATTCTTGAACCCAAGCCTTTGATCTTCCACTTTTCCTTGATTTCTCCTACTTCTTCTTGAAATCTCAAAACTCTAGAACTGTCTCTCTGCTCTCACGCCTTCTTTCTCTAGATTTTTGAGTTTTGTTTGACCAAATGACTTCAATAATTTACTAATTTCACATTTAATATTGCATATATATATTTTTAATAATTTTACAAAATCACGGGTTTTACAGCATATGCCTATCTGCGCGAGATGCACACGTGCACAGTGCATATATGCACCTGGACGCATCTATGCAGTATGAACAGGCGGTGCATATATGCACCTGTGCTTGAAAAAAATCAAGTGTTATGTACACATGTGCACATATCTCATACCGTGTTAGAAAAAAAACTAGCAAAAACAGAATTTTTTTCTTTGAAAAAGTATAGCAATATGGATGTCATATTAAAGAACATATTTTTTTCGTTAATTTGCTATAATTTTTGTATTTAATACATTTGGGTTCGGTAGATATTTTAGTTTTAATAAAGTGGTGGTAAGTGATCCCCCCTTTATTTAAGCAATTTGCCTAAAATATCCTCCAAAATTATTGGAAAGTGAAAATGAATGTTGTGTCTTAAATTAATTACATGTTTATCACAACTAATATTAACATTTGATTAATTATGATCAATGACTACAAATGGTCGGTACTCGCAATAAATGGGAAAGGGTGGTATGGATATTTTACATTACCCCCTATTTTCTAAAACTAATATATCCATCAAATGAAAAGATGTTAAATTACGAAAATTATACCAAATTAACGAAAAAATTGTACTCTTTAATTTGAGACCGATCTTGCTAAATTTTTCAGAAAAAAATTCGCGTTTGCTAGGTTTTTTTTACACACCCCTCGACATATGCACATGTGCAAATTTTGCACATATTGATACGCGAATATCAGTCTTAAATTTTAACACTAATCTAACCTAATTTGACTGACACACTAACGGGCAAACGCACCCGATCGTATAGCAGTAAACAGGACAAGACCAGGATCGTAGCCTCAGGGGACAGGAATTGAAAGTACTATATAGAAATAAACTAATTAAACTAAATTACTGAAAATTAAATATGGGGTTTTTGAAAACTAACAGCTAACCGCTGTCAAGGTATGAGAGATTTGAAATAAAGCAGTAAATATGAAAACAATTTTTAAGAAACAGAATTCAAATGACAAAGATGTATTTACCAATGAATCACTCCCCCCTAGGTTCAATTTGTATTAAGCACAATTAATATGATAAGTTTCTAAGGGCGTTCGAACCAACAACCATCAGTCCTACTAATCCGATTATGACTTAATCTTTCCAAAACACACTTAACTCTCGTTGTATGGTGAATCAGACTCAAACTTTTATCTATGGTATTATTAAGTAATCTTAACCCTCATTATCTCAGAAAAGTTATCTATCCTATTGCATGCAAACGCCATATCTCAGATCAAGCAAACAATAATCAAGAAGGAAATACACATGCAAGTCATTATCTCAGATCATGCACAAACTGTATCTAACAGATTACTCAATAAAGATTAAGATCAAAAGCTCAAGGATCATGATTAAGCATAAACAAAACATAACATAAAATAATAAGATCTAAAGATTACATCTCAAACGTAGGGTTTGTTCATCATGGTAAATACATTAAAAGGTTTACCCTATAATCATATCAAAGATCAAACGTAAATAGAATAATAAATAATATGCAAACATTGTAAATTGCTTACAAATAATACTACCAATAATGCGTGAACAAATCGTCGATGATGTGGCTCTGCTCTCTGTCGTACGACTGCTGCTTCAAAAATAATTGTCCTCTGCGTGGAAATTAATTGTCGTCAGCTCCTCGAGGTCTGCCACATGACTCAATATATATATATATATCTCTCGAATTCTCCTTTTTATCCATCGTGACCTAGCCGCTTATTAAACAAATTGGGCCTGGGCCTTCATTTGGATTAATTCGTCGGGAGGTGTATGTTGTGGCCTCGTGGGTACTATTTCACCAGGTGTATTGGTGTAACATAATTCAAATTGAGGTGAACAATTAATTTCATGGAATGTGCTGCAAGCCCACGTGGACTATACATTGAATTAATTTCCTTGCCTGACTTTTATCTTTGATTTTTTTTTTGCTTTTGCTTCTCGGCCCCTTTTCAGAATATTGAAAGCCCATTTAAGTTTCAGAAACATAATATTATTGTGGCTCATTTTGTCTAGCTTTCGTAGCTTTTTGAATCACCTCGTTTCGATTTCGTACGAGTGAGATACGCCCAAAACATTGGAGTGGTGTCAAAACTGTCAACTCTTCTCCCTTTGCCTCTTTTCTTCATCTTTTTCTCTATTTCTCCTCTCAAGAGACCTAAGACATATAACACACCAAATTAAGCCACAATTATCACAATTCAATATAATAATGCAATCAAAGTATGAGATATCGTATATAAATAGTATGTATATTTTATACGATATCAAAAACCCCACACTTAAACCTTGCTTGTCCTCAAGCAAACTATCTTTTAAAAAGAACATTGCACCACACAGATCAACAGAAACTCAATAAACAATTTCCATGAACACGTCAAACAGTAAAAAGAATCATCAGAACATCCCTCAACCCGGCAGCTACAAATTACATTCAGATCGATGCGCATGCTTGTGTAAGAACCTCTCTAACTTTTCATTATTCTAAATAATTTCTCACAACACTACTCAACCCTTATAATTCAAATCATACTCATTCTTGCATATATTTTTTTTATAATCCTCCAGAAAACTCCCAACCTCAAGGTTTATTGGTGATTTCAAAGTTTAACTCGACAAATGCGCTGCTTTGTTTTTTTCTCTCTTTTTTTATGCCTTTATTTTTCTCTTTTTCTTTTCATTATTTTAATAGATCAAACGTAACTTTCTAATGGATCCATGTAGCGGACTTTCGGCCAACATATCCAGACCAGTTGGCCTTAGTATGCTAGATTTGAAACTCCCTCGGGTCTACTTCTCCGAATCCAAAAGGCCACATAGCGTTTTCACTATTAATTTAGGCATATAACTCTTGTAAGCAACACATAAGTCTCGTAAAGCTAAGGAATCAATCTCAACCTATTTTTGTCAAGATTCAGCTATCTCATTATGTATTGTGGTATCTCAGGATACCGACACGCTGATTATAATTTTCTGAAGGTTCTATCATCTCTTTTTTTTATCTGCAAGACTTTTTGTACTCTCTAAATTATTCAGGATTGAAAGTGAGCTCAAAATTTTTACGATGATGAAAAGCCACAAACACTGACACATAGAATCTAAACATAATCCCGCCACCAAGTTAAATTCTTTTTCTAAACAACTCAATTAACAATGATTGTCGTGTTAAAAAAATTAAAAATTTCTGGCACAATTGACATTACATAAACTATCTTAGCTTGAAGATAGTGCTTACAGGACAACAAGCAACTGGTTAAGTAATTAACCCCCACCCCACACTTAGAAATTTGCATTGTCCTCAATGCAATCAGATAAGCATAAAGACCGTGGAAGCACATAGGAGTTTAAAGGAACAATACTCCCTGTGGGTTGTCGGCAGCAGATCAACAATTGAAACTCTGGTATCTTCACATCATCACGATTACTCACTGCAATCAAAGAAAATAAAACAAGCACACAAAAAGCGAAGAAAGAACAGAAAAGAAAAAAAACTATTTTTTATGTTTTTGAAGTTTAAGATTTTTCTTTGATTTTTTTTTTGGGGTTTTTTACTTTTTTTTGGATTTTTGGAATTTAAAAGAAAACGGGAACAAACGAAAGGAAACAAAAAAAACAAACCGGGTTGCCTCCCGAAAAGCGCCTCGTTTATTTCCGAGTCCCGAGCTTGACTCGCCCCCAAGTTAAATTACTTAGGGTAGATTAGCATGACCTCCTCGAGGTCGGGTTCCTGTATCTGATTGTAGAATTTTAGGCGATGTCCATTAACTCAAAATGGACCCCTTTCTGATTCAAGATCAAAAAAACCCATTGGCGATGATTTGATGACTGTGTAAGGACCAGTCCATCGTGATCGAAGTTTCGCGGGCGTGAATTTGAGACGAGAATTGAAAAGTAAAACTTTGTCGCCCGGTTTAAACTCTTTGACGATTTTCAAACGCTTGTCATGTAGCATCCTCGATCTCTCCTTGTACATCAATGAGTTATCATAGGCTTGATACCTCAACTCATCCAATTCATTCGGTTGGAGAAATCTATGCTTTCCTCCCTCTTCAGGGTCGAGATTGGCATTTTTCAATGCCCAAAATGCCCGGTGTTCAATCTCGATTGGGAGGTGACAAGCTTTACCGTAGACCATACGGTATGGAGTGGAACCAGTGGGTGTTTTGTAAGCTGTTCGAAATGCCCACAAGGCATCATCAAGCTTTTCGGACCATAATTTTGGGTTAAACCCTATGGTCCGCTCAAGAATGCGTTTCAACCCACGATTTGTATTTTCTACTTGTCCGCTTGTCTGCGGATGATATGGGGTCGAGAAACGGTGCGTGACACCGTATCGTTTCAAGACTTTCTCCAACTGTTGATTACAGAAGTGAGAGCCTCGATCACTGATAAGCGCTTTCGGACACCCAAATCGCGAAAATAAGGATTTCAGAAAATTGACAACTACTCATGCGTCATTTGTAGGCAAGGCTTTTGCCTCTGCCCATTTCGACAGATAATCGACCGCCACGAGTATGTACTTGTTTTTGTGAGATGTAGGGAATGGACCCATGAAGTCTATCCCCCATACATCGAATATCTCACAAACCTGGATGCTCTGTTGAGGCATTTCATCTCTTTTGGAGATGTTCCCATCTCGCTGGCATGAATCACAGGATTTGACCATGGTGAATGTATCCTTGAAAACAGTTGGCCAGTAGAAACCACAATCTAACACCTTTTTTGCGGTGTAGTTCGGGCCGAAGTGTCCGCCGGTTGGACCTTCGTGACACTCGCGCAAAATTTGTTTGGCCTCAGTACTAAACACGCAACGGCGCAGGACATAATCCGCACCTAATCGGAATAGATGGGGTGGGTACCAGTAGAAATATTTCACATCAGTCAGGAATTTTCGCTTCTTCTGATGTGTCAACCCCTTTGGAATGAACCTTGCAGCTAAATAATTGGCAATGTCAGCATACCACGGTTCTTCCTCTTGTTGCGACTCGATCATTTGTAAGAACTCGTTAGGAAACGTGTCATTGATGGTAGATTCATTGAGTTCTTCGAGATTGGGATTCTCGAGTCGGGAAAGATGGTCAGCGGCTAAGTTTTCTGTGCCTTTCTTGTCCCGGATCTCAATATCGAACTCTTGCAGGAGCAGAATCCAACGAATGAGTCTGGGTTTCGCATCTTGTTTGGCGAACAGATATTTTAGCGCAGAATGGTCGGTGTATACTATGGTCTTCGATAGGACTAAGTATGGGCGGAATTTGTCGAATGCAAATACCACCGCCAGGAGCTCTTTCTCAGTCGTGGTGTAGTGCTCCTGCGCATCAGTGAGAGTCCTACTTGCATAGTATATGGGCTGAAAATGGTTGTTCTTTCTTTGGCCCAAAACCGCCCCGAGTGCATAATCACTCGCATCACACATGAGCTCGAATGGAAGTGGTCACTCAGGTGGAACCATGATAGGGGCGTGTGTGAGCTCATGTTTCAGAAGATTGAAGGATTTTAGACATTCTGGTGAGAAAATGAACGGTGTGTCCTTCTCGAGTAGCTGGGTCATCGGCCGGGCGATTTTTGAGAAGTCTTTGATGAAACGCCTATAGAAGCCGGCGTGACCCAAGAAGCTACGAACAGCTTTGACATTCGTGGGTGGAGGGAGTCTTGAGATGACATCGATTTTCGATTTGTCGACCTCCAACCCCACACTTGAGATCTTGTGTCCGAGAACAATGCCTTCTCGGACCATGAAATGACATTTCTCCCGGTTCAACACGAGGTGGGACTCCTCGCATCGAGCTAGGATTCGATCAAGACTAGCAAGACAAGAATCGAAAGAACTGCCAAAGACAGAAAAATCGTCCATGAAGACTTCCATGCAGTCCTCAATCATGTCATGGAAGATTTCCGTCATGCACCGTTGAAAGGTAGCGGGTGCGTTACACAGGCCGAACGGCATCCTCCTGTAGGCGAAAGTCCCAAAAGGGCAGGTGAAGGTAGTCTTCTCCTGATCCTTCGGGTCAATGGGTATCTGGAAATACCCAGAGAAACCGTCAAGGAAACAATAGAACTCGTTCCCTGCCAGTCTCTCTAGCATTTGATCGATGAAAGGCAGCGGGAAATGATCCTTACGGGTAGCATCATTGAGTTTTCTGTAATCTATGCATACCCGCCATCCCGTGACCATACGAGTTGGAACGAGTTCGTTCTGTTCATTGAGTACCATGGTCGTACCTCCCTTCTTAGGGACTACCTGAACGCGGCTCACCCAAGGGCTGTCAGATATGGGATAGATAAGCCCAGCATCCAGTAATTTTATCACCTCTTTCTTAACTACCTCCTTCATATTAGGGTTCAACCTCCTTTGTCTTCGCACACATGGTTTATAGGTGTCCTCCATGAAAATTTTGTGTGTACAATAAGAAGGGTTAATCCCTGGTATGTCAGCAGTTTTCCAGGCGATTGCCCCTTTGTGGGCTTTAAAAACACGGATCAGACCCTCCTTCTCACTCTCAGAAAGGGCTGAAGAAATGATGACAGGGAGAGAAGAATCTTCTTGCAGATAAGCATACTCCAAATGAGAAGGTAGAGGTTTGAGTTCAAGAGTGGGAGGCTCCTCGAGAGAGGTTTTGATCCATATCTTCTCGGTGGGAGAGATTTGCTCGAATGCTCCATCGGTTGTTTGGGCATCTAAGGCGTCAGCATGTAGGATTTCTTCGAGCTCTCGCATCATGGCATCAAGGTTAGTGGCTTTAGTACCATTACCGAACAAGGTTTCCTCAGGGATGTCAGCCATCAGAAAGTTCTCCATTTCAGCATTGAGGCAGTGATCGATAGTATCCACGAAGTAGCAGGAATCATCAGCAGTGTGTGCATGTGACATGGCTTTGTCTATGGAGAAAGTGACCCTATCATCAGCTATGCCTAGATTGAGTTGTTTCTTGGAGACATGGACGATGGCATCAGCAGTATTCAGGAATGGCCTACCTAAGATCAAAGGCACGTGACTATCCTCTTTCATCTCTAAGATGACAAAGTCAACTGGAAAGACAAATTTGTCCACTTTAACAGGGACATTTTCAGCTATGCCTATAGGATATTTAAAACTACGGTCAGCAAGCTGCAAGCACATTCTAGTTTGCTTAAGTTCTCCTAAGTCGAGCTTAGCATACAAAGAAGATGGCATTAGATTGATGCTAGCTCCTAAGTCTGCTAAAGCATTACAAACAGTATCAGAACTTAAAAAGCAAGGGATAGTGAAACTCCCTGGATCTCCTAGTTTAGGAGGCATGGCTGTGGTCTGCAGAATAGCTGAGCACTGCTCCCCAAGTGGCAAAGTAGTCGCCTCCTCCAGTTTCTTCCGATTAGACACCAAATCTTTTAGGAATTTCCCATAATTGGGCATACCTGCAATCACATCAACAAGAGGCACATTAATTCGAATCTGCTTAAGCAAATCAACAAACTTACCATACTGCTCTTTCATGCGCTCCTTTCGGAGACGCCCAGGAAATGGCAGTGTCGGCTGGTACTCCTTCAAAGGAGGTTGCGTGACCTTCTTGTTGTTGTTGGACTCTGCTGCAATGGTCTCCAGTTCCTTTTGCTTTTGCATTGGCGGAGTCTCGATCTCATCAACCGATGAATCATCCTGCACAGTAAGAGGTGAAAAATCATCAGTAGCATCGATATTATTACCAACTGATTTACCAGAGCGAGTCGTGATCGCTTGAACGTGCTCGTTCCGTGGTTTATCAGCATTCGGGTTCTGTTGGGTATTGCTCGGCAGCGACCCACTCTGTCTACTCGCTACAATCTCCGCCAACCTCCCCAAGTTGCGCTCTACATTCTGAATGGAAGCTTGCTGATTTCTCTGAATCTGTTCATTCACACTCTGGTTCTGTTGAACGGTATTCTTCAAGGCTTCCACTGACTGAGTGGTTGTGATCATGAAACTCTTTAGGAGGTCTTCCATACTAGGACTCGACCCTCCTTGCGGTTGAGTCGGTTGAAGATGAGGTTGAGGTCGAGGGGGAAATGCATTAAACCCTGGTGGAGGGTTTTGTCTCTGGAAGTTACCTCGGTTTCCCTGCCAACTCGATCCACCCTCATAGTTACCTCCGGATCTCTGATTAAGGTAGTTGGCATCTTCGGTTTGATTCATTGGGCGATCCTCACAGTCTTTCGTGAGATGAGGACCCCCGCAAGATGCACATCCTACCTGCATAGCGTGAATAGATTCAATCAATTTATCAACCTTACGCTCAAGAGATTTCTGATTGATCGCTAAAGATGTGACAGTATCTTGGTTACCGCCATCTTTTATTGCAGCGATCGTCCTTCGGGCTGATTTTCTCTCAACATTCCAACCCTGCTTATGGATAGCGATATCCTCAAGCAATGTGTAAGCCTCCCTCGGGCTTTTGTACTGAAAGATTCCACCACAAGCCGAGTCAATCTTCTCTCTGATGTCGTCATCCATTCCTCGGTAGAATGTCTGCACTTGATCACTTTTGTTGAGCCCGTGATTTGGACACTCTCGTAGCATCTTCTTGAAACGGGTCCAAGCATCGTTAAAAGATTCTTCAGACTTTTGAGAGAAGTTAAGAATATCGGCTTTCATCCTTTCCTCTTTAGCCGGAGGAAAGAAGTGGTTGATGAAGAGATTTTTCATGGCATTCCAGGTTGTAATTGACCCTGGTGCTAATGACTCAAGCCATTCTTGAGCTTCCCCAATCAGTGTGAACGGGAAAACTCTCAGGCGAACAGCATCAGAGGTAGCACCTCTGATCTTGAACAACTCACAGATGGCGAGGAAAGACTGGATATGGCGGTTCGGGTCATGCTTAACCCTCCCATCAAAGTTTAACTCTCGAGCCATACTAACGAATTTTCCTTTGATCTCGAATCCAGGATCAGTGATTTCAGGAACACGAATAGCAGGCTCTGGTGCTGGCGGTGCAGTCTCTCGGGCGGACCACATCGGTGTATCATCAGCGTTAGCCATTGGTGATGTTGGCTCTTCGTACTCCTCCTCGGAATTGAATGGCTCACGATTTTCCTCCGTGGTTGCAGATTTGAGTGCACGCAGACGACGATGAAATTCTCGCTCGGGTTCTGGAAATGAAATCTTCAAGAATGGCGAGGAACTATGGGTCATACACTAACGCGACCAAAATTGGAAAGAATAGGCAACACCTAAGTACCAGCTCTAAACTAAAGAAAGGAAAGAAC
Organism: Dittrichia graveolens; assembly: GCA_038502395.1. Lineage (NCBI taxonomy): Eukaryota > Viridiplantae > Streptophyta > Magnoliopsida > Asterales > Asteraceae > Dittrichia > Dittrichia graveolens. Next base: position 78,546,529 of record JARJIL010000005.1, on the reverse strand, counting down.
TAAAAAACAAGAAAGGAAAAGAAACTAAACTAAGAAAGCAGTAACTTACTCGAGGTAAACCTCGAATAAGGGTCAAAAACTAGAAATTCCTAAATAGCACAATCGGTCACCATTCCCCGGCAACGGCGCCAAAAACTTGATACGCGAATATCAGTCTTAAATTTTAACACTAATCTAACCAAATTTGACTGACACACTAACGGGCAAGCGCACCCGATCGTATAGCAGTAAACAGGGCAAGACCAGGATCGTAGCCTCAGGGAACAGGAATTGAAAGTACTATATAGAAATAAACTAATTAAACTAAATTACTGAAAATTAAATATGGGGTTTTTGAAAACTAACAGCTAACCGCTGTCAAGGTATGAGAGATTTGAAATAAAGCAGTAAATATGAAAACAATTTTTAAGAAACAGAATTCAAATGACAAAGATGTATTTACCAATGAATCACTCCCCCTAGGTTCAATTTGTATTAAGCACAATTAATATGATAAGTTTCTAAGGGCGTTCGAACCAACAACCATCAGTCCTACTAATCCGATTATGACTTAATCTTTCCAAAACACACTTAACTCTCGTTGTATGGTGAATCAGACTCAAACTTTTATCTATGGTATTATTAAGTAATCTTAACCCTCATTATCTCAGAAAAGTTATCTATCCTATTGCATGCAAACGCCATATCTCAGATCAAGCAAACAATAATCAAGAAGGAAATACACATGCAAGTCATTATCTCAGATCATGCACAAACTGTATCTAACAGATTACTAAATAAAGATTAAGATCAAAAGCTCAAGGATCATGATTAAGCATAAATAAAACATAACATAAAATAATAAGATCTAAAGATTACATCTCAAACCTAGGGTTTGTTCATCATGGTAAATACATTAAAAGGTTTACCCCATAATCATATCAAAAGATCAAACGTAAATAGAAGAATAATAAATATGTAAACATTGTAAATTGCTTACAAATAATACTACCAATAATGCGTGAACAAATCGTCGATGATGTGGCTCTCTGTCGTACGACTGCTGCTTCAAAAATAATTGTCCTCTGCGTGGAAATTAATTGTCGTCAGCTCCTCGAGGTCTGCCGCATGACTCAATATATATATATATATATATATATATATATATATATATCTCGAATTCTCCTTTTTATCCATCGTGACCTAGCCGCTTATTAAACAAATAAGATAAGATTGGGCCTAGGCCTTCATTTGAATTAATTCGTCGGGAGGTGTATGTTGTGGCCTCGTGGGTACTATTTCACCGGGTGTATTGGTGTAACATAATTCAAATTGAGGTGAACAATTAATTTCATGGAATATGCTGCAAGCGCACGTGGACTATACATTGAATTAATTTCCTTGCCTGACTTTTATCTTTGTTTTTTTTTGCTTTTGCTTCTCGGCCCCTTTTCAGAATATTGAAAGCCCATTTAAGTGTCAGAAACATAATATTATTGTGGCTCATTTTGTCTAGCTTTCGTAGCTTTTTGAATCACCTCGTTTCGATTTCGTACGAGTGAGATACGCCCAAAACATTGGAGTGGTATCAAAACTGTCAACTCTTCTCCCTTTGCCTCTTTTCTTCATCTTTTTCTCTATTTCTCCTCTCAAGAGACCTAAGACATATAACACACCAAATTAAGCCACAATTATCACAATTCAATATAATAATGCAATCAAAGTATGAGATATCGTATATAAATAGTATGTATATTTTATACGATATCACATATGTATATCTACATTTGTGCTAAAAAAACTAGGTGAATCTGTGCATTTGCAGATGTGCAAATGTTGACTGTACTAAAAAAAACACAGCAAATACAAAAAAAAAATTCGATAAAATATAGTTAGATTGGTCTCAAATTAAAGAGCATAAATTTTTTAGTTAATTTGGTATAATTTTCGTAATTTAATAACTTTCATTTCATGGATATATTAGTTTAAAAAAAAGTGGGGGTAATGTGAAAATGTCCAAATTGCTCTTAATTAATTAAGAATATGTTTGATTAGTTTAAGGTTATCCATTAACTCTTTAATCTGGACCCTTCATCTTTTTGATCAACGGCTATAATTGGTTCTTGCAGTTCTCGTACGAAAAACAGTTCTCGTTTGAACCGTCCCCTATATATAGAGAGAGGGAGGTTCATGCGAAAAGTATATTTTTTACGAAAAGTGCGAGAAGCGTTATGGTCCATACCATTGATTAATCAATGGCTAGGATTGATTGTGGTACTTTTGTAAATAAATAGAAAACCAAGGAAATTAATTAAATTAACAAAGGGGTAAATATGACATTTAAATTAACAATTACCTATTAATTAGGATTGAATATATCTCACTTCTCTCCCCATTTAATGTTGGTAGCCTGGCAAATCATTTCCCTAAGTCCCCAAATTCACTTACGTCAATCTCCTTCTCCCTAAAAAAACCCTAGATCTCTATATCTTTTCTTTCTCATATGTGTTTCCATGGCTACCTTTTTGCTTACAAAGACAATGAAATCACCATGCTACCCAACAAGTGATGGGGTTTTTATGGTGGATGTAGCATGTGGTGGCATCCCCCACGTCACCGGACAAAATTCTACCCCCGTCGCCCTTCGTCGGAGAAGACTCTACCATGGCTACCAACCACCACCTGCCGGATAAGATTCTACCATGTCTATAACGACCTGCTATTCAACCGCCGACCTCACCTCCTTGCCGATGTATATCTATGAGGCGCCACAACCGCTGCCAGCGGCGAGTAAATCAACCACCGCCGATGATGTAGATCTTTGCCAATGATCTGTGAGGCGCTGCAACCACTGCTCGCCGGCGACAAGTAAATCAAACACCGCCGCCTCTACTCTACTACATCGCACCACCGCCGCTGCCTGTCACCGTCGCTCGTCATCGTTCTCCATCGCCCGTCATCGTTCCCCAGGTTGTGTGCATGTATCGATCTCGCCATCATCATCGTCAGTCTTTATTTTTTTTCTTTTTTCTGTGTTTTGTGTTCTTTTTCTCTAGTTATACAAACTCAAAAGAAGAAAAGTTTAAATCCTACGTTCACTATTGATAGAAAGAAGTTTAAAATTTTAAAATACATATATTTACTAGTGAATGTGAGATATTATTAATCACGTTCAGTGAAGAACATGTTGTATATCTTTAAAATACAAAGTTCAATCTGACTGTAGTTCTTTAAGTTTGATCCGGAAGTTTTTAGGTTTAAATTTTTTCAAGTTTGGATTTCTTTCTGTTTTATATATTAGTTATTGATAATATATTGTTCATACACATATATGTTCATTGCCGAATGTATCTAAATCTTAGACGTTTTTATGTGAGCTTGTGGTGGATACTTAGTAAAAATCAGAAAATAGGTTTTCAATGAAAAAAAGATTTAATTTTAGATGTTATTATTAATTTCTTAATACTTGTGAAAAGTATGCAATTTTAGGTAAAATTGTAAAATTTACCTTGTATAGCATCATTAACATTAACATTGATATAAAAAATCTGTTTTTTTAACATGTTCACCCGTAAACATAGAGTTTAATCATTTGTAGATGAAAATGAAATTTTGTGACATGTTTACTATAAAGGTAAAATTGGCATGATAGAGATATAGTGAACATAGACTTTAATTATTCATAACACATATCCGCTAGTAAAACCACGAATAAGTAAATTGGAGAGTAAAATATAATCATTAAACCAAAATTCTTTAACTCGTTCACTACCGATGGAAAAATCAACATATCTATATATGTGTTCAATCTTGAATATTATAAAATTAATCTTAAAACTCGAATGCTTTTGCCTATGTTTATTATTGAACATAGTATGCTTTTTTTTAAATGGTTAAAACATTTTGTCTTTAATATTCACCGGTGAACATAGCATCGATAATATGGAAACTAGTAAACATTTAGTTGTGTTCAACAATGCACACCGTAAAATTAACAAAATAGTAGAAATTCACTTTTAATTTTTTTTAATTTAAAATTTTAGGAGGGAGAAGAACATGAGAGAGAAATATCAATAGATTGGAAAGAGAAAAAATCTAATTAGAAAGAGGAGAGATAAAATATTTATGCTTACTAATTTACCCTTTTGAATTAAATAAAAATATTAATTATGATTAATGTGAGCCACAAGATCAAAAACCAATCAGTGGCTGAAATCGCTTCTCGCACTTTTCGCAAATAAAACACTTTTCGTATGAACCCTCCCCTGTATATATATATATATATATATATATATATATATATATATATATATTGAAAAGTTCATTTGAGAACCGTTTTTATTGCGAGAACCAATCTTAGCCGTCCAATTCCTCCTTCTACAATTGGATTGTCCACCCATGAATTCCTTACATGCACCTTGTCATACTCAATCCCCACACTCTTCATCCATAAATTCTATTATCCAAAATTAATGGATAAGATTGGTTCTCGTAGTTGTAACTCTAATATTGGTTCTCAATGGAACCTTCCCACACACACACACACACATATATATATATATATACTATTATATAAAGCATTTAAGTCTTTTGTATCTCTTAATTTTAAGTAATTTAAAATTACTAATTTACCCTTAATATTGAACTAAATGGAAACTATTAAATAAAGCAATTATTTGATGAAGTTAATAACAATCATATATACCATTTTAATAACTAAACCTTCTAAAATAAAGATTATTTAAAAAATCAAATCAATACAATTTAACTTAATAATTAAAATATTAATAATTATACTTTTCATATTGAATATTATATCATATAATAAATATTTTAACTTAACTATTAAAAATTACATATAATTAAAAGTATTAAATCTAAATAACATACAACATAAATTTATAAATTAAAATTAATAGATTTTTTAAATGGGTAATATAATTAAAATAGAATAAAGTTGTAATGCCTACATTCTTGTTAGACCTTACCATCGATGTGAAATTTTATTGACCCATTGTAATTTAGAAAAGAAACACACCATCACTGTTTTAAAAATGAATAAATTATTAAAAAAAATATTTGTAACAGCTGAATTGTGAGAGTACAATGCTAATAACCTTTTATTTGTATTTGATCTAAATTAATCAACTTTTTAGTTTTTTTAATTCAAAAGGATAAAATAGCAAACTAAATTTTTTCTCTTTCCAATCTATTTTCTTTCCTATTTTTCTTTCTCCCCAAATTAATAAAAAAATAAATTAAACATATTTACTAGTATTTTGTTAATTATGATGTGTACGAACACACCAATGATATAATAGTTTTCTATTACTTATACTATGTTCACTAAAGAACACGACCAAATTTTCATATGTTTTTCACAATTCATGTAGTTTCTCACTGTTTATAGTGTGATCACCCATGAACATAACTCAAGAGTTAAATACCTATTATAGGTTCACCAGCAAACAAGTGTATCTAAACCTAAAATTTAACAAATGTTCACTAGTGAACAAGACTATGAATCAATGAACCTAAACTCAATGACAAGTGGCTACAAAACAACAATTGATGTTATCCCGTCTAAAATTCAGTATATATACCAAATAATCTTTATGAAATAAATCTTTATTTGGATAAACACAACCACAAAAGAATCAGATAGAAGAATTAAAGAAATAAAGAAACTGAAAATAAAAACAAAAGTAAAAAAGAAATTATAAGAAAAAAAACAAATATTAAATAATCACTCATCTTCTATCTTTAATGTTTATTGAATAACAAAACCAATTCATTTCACTATACTCTCACAGAGTTTGTATACTAGTAGTCTTTAAAAAATCAAAATTACATCCACTAATTATACCAAAACTCACCAACTAACACATCCTTTTTAAATGACAACAACAAAAGAAAATTAAATTTGATCTGATCCACTAGAAGCTTCGATGCGGCAGTGTTTAATTTAGATCGATCTTCTTTCTGTTCATCCTCATATTTGAAGATCGAGTTCATTTGGAAAAACTAAATGGGGTTCTCAAAACACGACGATGTTAGGGTGCAACCTCCTTGAACCGTGTTGAGTTTCTTACGCTTTTAAAGCTAGCGGATAGTGGGTCAATGAGAAGATGTTGGTAGAGGGCAATGACAAGGGGATTCAGTAGTCGGGTGACTTAAAAACGGTACAGAGATGGTAGAAGGCGTTGATATAGGAGATGTCTCGACTTTCTCCTATCGACTACCTTGATGGCGTCTCATATCAAAGTGTATGGCGTCTATGGAGGCAACGACGAGGGTGAAGAAGATGCAGTGAAGCAACATATGACGGATAATAGATGGGAGAAGGAGGCAATGTAAGGTGCGGCTAGGGTTTTATGCAACTGAAAAATAAAAAGATGATGACATGAGACTATCAGAGATTTTTGGAGAGAATAGAGGGATACGAATTTTTAATTAGGGAAAGTTTGAAGATTTTAATTAGGTTTTGGGTTGATTTACATCTATACCCTTTTTAACTCTATTTTAATGTCCATATAATTTAGTTTAATTACATGATTGCCACAATTTATACTAACCATTGATTAGATGATTCTACGGTTAAAAAAGCTTCTCGCACTTCTCGCAAAATAAAGACTTCTCGCATGAACCAATCTATTTATCCGATAAGAACACATGTTAAATGGAGAACAATGAGAACACTTGTAGACCACTCATTTAATTAAATAAATAAGAGATCTAAAATCAACCTACCTTAATTAAACTAAATCACTAAAATTCAACATACCTTAATTAACCAAGATTAATATGAGCCATTAAATAAAGATCATTCAAAGCTATAAACGGTTCTCCAAGTTCTCACATTAGGAGGTGTTCTTATTTGATCCTACCTATATATATATATATATATATATATAGGGTAAGGATCCACATAGTCCTACCCTTAAACATAGAACTCAAAAGCCAATTCTCAGCCACTCATTTAAAAGAGCAAAATAGGAATTGCATAAAAAAATCTCAAGTCTATGCCTCCCCTAAAGGCTTTCCAAAAGTTTCCTCTTTTAATTTTTTATTTACCCCTTAAATCTTTAAATGAACATAACTATTTCAATTTTGAGAATTTGAACAAAAAAATTATACCACTCTACTCATTTTTTAATCCTCTTTCAAACAAGACCACTCTTCCCATATTTCTGAAAATTTTATTTCGAAAATGCAAACTACATGAAAATGATAGCAAATATTATTATTTGAATCATGTGAATTCTTATCATTTTCGGCTGAAAATGTTATCATTTTCAACTGAAAATGTTATCATTTTCAACTGGTGGCTAGAAGTTATCATTTTTTGTAGCTGAAAAATGTTATCATTTTCAATTGGAATTCTTATCTAATTGGAAAATTATCACTAGAATTATCATTTTCAGTGGCTGAAGATCATTTTCGGCTAAAATTATTATTTTTGGGATGGAAGTTAAAAAGAAATGAAGGGGCAAAATTCATGGGGTGGAGGATTCCCATAATACCCTTCCTTCTATAATTAAGTCTTATAATGTTACTTAATTACAAAAAAGCCATTATTAGATCTTGACCATTGATTTAAAAAATCTAATGGTCTAGATTTGGCCTTTGGGTTCTAATTAAACATAGCACCTTTATTGATCCATTATATATATATATATATATACACACACACTATATTATAAAGCATTTAAGTCATTGAAATCTCTTAATTTTAAGTAATTTAAAATGACTAATTTACCCTTTATTTAACCCTATAAGAAAACTATTATATAGAGTTATTTAGATTCTTTAATATCATTTTTATAACTAAACATTCCATAATAAATAATATTTAAAAAAGTCAAGTCAATGCAAATTAATTTTCAACCAATATGATATTAACTACAAATTAAAAATTAAATAAAAGGATCTTCATAACAATAATAGTTTAAATATTTTATCATAAAACACATATGTTAATTTAAGTATTAGAAAATACGTATAACTAAAACTTATAAACCTAATAACATGTAACCTAAATTTATAGACATTTCCAGATTTTTTAAATGACTCGTGTAATCAAAAAAAATTATAATATATTTAATATTCTTTTTTGTTTTTCTATTTATTGTTTTTTAAATTAATAAAAGAGTTATAAAGAAAAGAGAAATAAAAGAAATTAAAACATGAGAAAGAAAATAGATACATTGCGAGCGAAAATTGTTCAATGTTATTATAATGCGTGATATAATAGTCTTATTTATTATAAACGGACATGTTATCAAGTAGGAATTATTTCTAACCGTTACATTGCGCGAGTACTATGCTAGTATATATATAGGGGTAGGGGAGAGTTCAAACGAGAACTGTTTTTCGTACGAGAACTGCAAAAACCAATCTTTGCCATTCATTTAGGATAATGAATTCATAAATGAAGAGCGTGGGGGGATTGAGTGTGGCAGGGTGCATGTAAGGAATTTATGGGTGGGCAATTCAATTGAAGGAGGGAGAATTGGACGGATAAGATTGGTTCTCGTGATTCTCATACGAAAAACAGTTCTCGTTTGAACTTTTGCCTATATATAACAACATTTATGATCCAATTTATGCGACACTCACTCTCATTCAAACATATTATTAATGTTTCTTACATATCCGAAATATTTATTGCATATTGTTATTTAACGATTTTTAAAAAAACAAAGATATTATTATTATAATACGTCTCAATTATATTATTATTTTTTTTATGATAGTTTCCTGCTAGCTTAAACCCCATGAATAAACGTGAAAGATTATTAAAATAAATTTTAAATGTTTATGATGTTAAAAAGTAACATATAATACTAAAACTATTGTAAAATATACATATTGTAAACCCCATGTAAACTTTCATATCAATTAATTTAACGAATCGTTGTACACATCAAATATATTTAATTCTCTCAATGTTTCATCTTTGTGATGATAATGGTAGCTTAATAAATAACACTACGAATGTAATACATAAAGAAGAACTACAGAAAATATATGAAGTTCTTAATTTCAATCTTCGAACATTTGATAAGTATGATGTTTTATTAGTTATTTTTTCTATAGACATAATTATGTTTGTTGAAGTTGTTTTATATAATTTATTTATGTTTTACTTCTAGTTAAATGTTTTAAGTTTTTTTAAAGCTTTCTCGTATGTGAACATATCATTCAACTAGTATATATTAAAAATTAAAGATACCATACAATTATAAAATTAAATACAACCAAAAGAAATATGTAATTTGAACAATAAGATTACCAAACTAAGTTATCTATACTACTATATAAACCATACAACATTCTCTCTCCTAATCAATTTAAGAGTTTTTAATTTTCAATCACTATTTCATCCTAACCATCCATGTTATCTTGATTAATCACCTTCCAAAACAGATTAAAATTTTCTAAAAATTGAAACTAATTTTCACATTCTTCTAAACATAAATTAAAATTTATATATATATATATATATATATATATATATATATATATATATATATTTGTTACACATATTTAATGATATTGATTATAATCACAATCGCATTACGCGGGTATCCGACTAGTTTACACTAAATTTAGAACCAAATCCACTACAATATTTTGTGATTCCCCACAAGGATTTGAGATTATGCCAGCTAACTAACTTGTACTTTGACTTAGATATAGAAATTGCTATGCAAGGATATAAATCCAAATGTTCTAAATCTCAATTACATGACTGATTATGAGGCAGCTCCACCTCTTTAGATCATTAGCATCTATTTTCTCATTTTATATTCTTCTATATATTATTTTGTATTATATTATCTTTTTCTTTTATTTCTGTTTATTTCACAAACCTCTACGTCCATCTCACAAAACCTTTTCTATTTAAAAATAAACAAATAAATAATAAGGTGGAGAAATGAGAAATAGTTATACCACATTTTTTTTAATCCGTTCTCAACGGCTAGCTTTTTTTACAATGTTTCTATAAATACTTCTACTACTTATATCATTTTTTACACCACACTTATTTCTACATACCCTCTCTATTATTTTATCTACTTTTCAAATTTCAGTTATACCACACTTCTTCCAAACCGGTTCATCATTCAACGTCAAGTCAAACAAAGTCGTTCGATATGGATATACCGACGATACCTACAACTAATGGAATTTCAATTCTGACTTTACATTTTAGTAGCTATATCGCAATATTTTGTCACATTATTTATTTCGAACAATATGTAGTTTGATTTCGAAGAACAAGTTAATTATTTTCAACAATATATAATTTTATTTTGTACAAGTGCACAAAAATTATTAATAAGATGAACACATCTTTTCAACAATTATATATGTTCATAACTTGCGACTTTTTACAATTTAATTGTCAAAAATCTTTAACAAAAAACGAACCGGAAACTGAAAGTATCTAAACCGAAACTTAATATACAAAACCGGAAATATCTAAAACGAACCTGAAAAATATCCGAACGAAAACCGGACAGGTCTGAACCAAAGACGGACCAGTCTGGACGAGAACTAATCCGAAAAAAAGACCGGACCGCCTAAAAACCGAATAGTCATACGCGAGGACCGAACCGACCCCGAAAAGGTCTAGAACCGAATATGTGCACCTCTAATGTAAAGACCAGCTCATGGAGTTTTTTGTAAATACTCACATGGAAGATAAAATAATGACTTCACAAGGGAAGATGACCGGTATTTGCTTATCCGCTATGTATTATTGTCATCACTAACCATCATGTCAGAATTATTAACTCATCACTAACGATATATCTTATAACTGCCGTCACCGGACCAAGCACAAATATTTATATCAAATACTACTAGTTAAAAAAAGGAAGGAAAAAAAAACACAACAAGCCACCTTGCTCGTTGCGCTATTCACAAGACACAAGCACACAACAAACAACAAGCGATGGGCATAACGAGCTTGTGAGCAAAAACCCCCAAGCTAAACGTTTTAGTTTTCGTCTTTTCATGAATTTGGGTTTTTTTTTTTATTTTTTTTTTTGCTTAGGAGTGTTTGTTTTTAGTTATAAAGAGCTTATCTTCCTAATTTATTTTTTATAAGTTTGTTTTTTTCGATTAATTTTTCATGGGTTTATTTTTTAACCCCAAAAGTTAGAAAATTGGTGAAACAAACACCCCTATCCCCTTAAACCCCAATTTCTGATTCAAACTGCTTGCAAAATCCCCACCATTATCAGGTACCTCTTCATTCCTCAATTACAGCTGATTTAGGAACTATATCCGTTTCCCGTTTTACCTCTTTGAACTATGACTGAAACCGTCCTGTTGAATCTTTTCAGAAGAACTTGAAATACAAGTGATTATACACCATATTGAATAATATAGTGCCTGAGGATGAAATTGAAGTCTCATATGAGGACTTGGGGTTTGTCAATAAGAACCAAGAGCATGCTAGCTTTGTATCCAAATTGGTCAATTACAAGGTGAGTAAGTCTAGTCTTTACTTCCCAAAATGTTTATTTTTGATGAAATTTTTATATCTTTTCAGTTGTTTTACCATCACTCTGGCTTTATAGTGAGTTATTTGCAACTGCTGTTTGTTTCCTCTTTTGTTCCCCACCCCCCTTAATAAGAGCTAAGTATTTAAACCTTGAAAGTGTTCCAAAACTAATGAAAAGATAAACCATATGAAGTGGCTATTGTACTTTTATTGTTTTTCCCATTTTACACACTTAAGCAAAATGGTTCATCACTCATGTATTATCTGTTATCTTATTAAGTATATCATTTTTGTTCATCATAATAACCAACATAAGTGGCCATTTGGGATGGCAAGAACGAAGTGAAGGACGGTTTGGTGAAGGGAATGTTATGGTATGGTAGTCCTTTGTCTCTCATGCTAGGTTAAGGATCTATTAGTATAAGTTGGTGGTCCCTTGGTGTAGAGAAGAATGCATGCAAAAGGTTGATTGGGCATCAAGTTTAAATGAAGGCCTGTTTTGGTTCAGTTAAATTGTTTGTATAGTTATGGACCAGTTTGTTTTTGTTGGTTCTTGTGTAGTTTATTGTAAGATCTTTCTTGTGCATCTTTGCTTTAAAATAATAATATTACTTCAATTGTTAAAAAAGTGGAAATTGTCTGAAAAGTGATACAAGTATATGTTTAATAAATCTTTAACCTTGAGTAACAGAGAAAAGTGTCATTCTGCAGAACTTTTTAGTATCTACCATTTCTTTAATTTAATGTGTTACAGATAGCATATTGAGAAACTGGACCAAATTTCATTGCCTCTGCTGCTCTCAATTCTCAAATTCTCTTTCTGCACTTGAATTTTTCTTCCCTTCCATACTTCATACCTTACTGACACTTTTGCTGATGTGAAAGAAGATGCCCTGGTGTCTTTGTATTAGAAACATTTAGGGAAGAAATCATTAGCTACAAATAAAAAATATTCAGCATGAAGTTGACCCTGTAGATGCTCTCCCTGTGAAGACCTTAGATGGTCAGTTCTACTAGAACAGGTTACTTGAAACTTCTGGTTCCTCATTTTTTTAAACCTTTTTTCTTTTTCCAATATTGCTTGTTACATTGTTGTTGTGGAGAATCACTATTTTAGAGTTTTCTGATGACATTTTTAATGCAGTGTCAAAGAACTCAGATCAAATCAAGAATTCACACAATGATGATGAAACCATGGGTGAAAACAAAGATGTAGGCAGAGACTGAAGTAGATGAAGTGCAACAAAGCTCTCAAGCTGAAGTTTTGGTAAATTTCACACATTAACTTATTTTCATGTAATTGTTTTCTCTTGTTTCAACCCTTCAAGTAGCTGCTACTACCTTGGAACAAACATCTTAGCTTAAAAAGATTTAAGGTGCATGGCTATCTGTATGTGATGGATTTACTTCATGCTTGACATGTCATATAGGTGGGCAGTTTTGACCCATTTACTTATGAATTGAATCAGGTCATTTATTAAAATCTGTAATGGGCCAAAAAGGTATAAATATTCAACTATAACAGAAACACCTCAGAAGGTCACCTATAGAGTATCTTTAATGCATAGATTATAGAACCACCTAAACAATTTTATAAAAAAAAACCAGTATTATTCAAAAAATATTAAAGTTCAAATCATCTTTGATACTACATATTTATACAAAAAATTAAAAGTATGTACAAGTGTCTGGTCCCTAACCTGGCCCATTCAAACTGTACCATAGTTTGCTTGTTCGACCCAAACCCAGTTTAACGATTACCCAACCCGCCCGACTTTGATATTTTTCTGCCTCCAGGCTATCTGTACTTTTCTTTATCGGCACTTTGATGGCATAATTTGACCCCACATGATCTGTATCCTATTCCTTTGCAACTTGAAAGTTGGAAGTTGATTAAGTAGCTTTGCTTATAGAATTAATGATAAAGGCCCCTATTAACTTACATTTTGATTGTAATTTTTATTTCTAATTATCATTCTTATAACCTTAATGGTTTTCTAGGCTGAGGTTGAAAAGGATCTCCAATCCAATGAGAAGAAGTTTAGGCTTGCTGAAGTCAGAACATCGATGCTCGTGGATCCGAAGGAAATATTAAATCTTAAAAGAGATGCTGCACATTTGTTATCTAATAATCCTTCAATTATTTACTGTTATTTTGAACTTATGTAAACCATGACACTTAATGCATGATGTGTATCATTCTTATTTGGAATCTTTAAGTATATGGAACTTGCTTATGTTCATCTTTAATCTTTATTTAATATATATATATATATATAATATATATATTAAAAGAAAAGGATTATGATGTCATCATTTTATTTTTAGAATTTTTTCAACCATCATCCCCCTTATTCCCTCAAATGGTTTACGAATGAGTTGTTTCTTTAAATGCTATTTTCTTAAGTGATTTAGTTTGTTAACGCTTATGATGTCATTATTTTATTTTTGGAATTTTTTTCCACCAATCATCCACTTTATTTTCTCAAATGGCTTACAAATAAGTTGTTTCCTCAAATGCCATTTTTGTGATTTAGTTTGTTAACACTTAAATATCTTAACAAAAACATTTATTCAAATCATGCAAAACAATGTTCAAATCTAACAACATTTAGAGTATGTGTGATGAATAAACTGTTGGAGTATGCCCACTGACATACGCACGCCAATTGATCACTACCGATGATGCATATGCCTATTGGGTCACACACCGGGGATCAATCTCGACAACAACCAAAGTGGAGGGGCTAAAAGGAATCTATTGCATTTGAGTTCCAAATTGAGGTGGACCAGAGAGAGTTCACGGCGTGAACTCACGGCGTGAACTAGTGTCTGACAATAGACAGTTTTTTGCATGTTGCCTCTCTATTCCACCAATGCATGTGTTTTACCATGATTGCTTCTTGGCCGGCTTTGGGCACCAGAGAGGCTTCTTGAGGTCTTTATAAAGGCCATGCATCAGCTCCATTTGATCTCTTGAACATCCTAACACTTATACACATTAAGATAAACTTGTGAGGTTCTTCCATAAGGGTTCTTTGTGTGTACATGCAAGAGGTTTGCCAAGAGGCATTAAGCTACTAAGTTGTTGTTCCAGAAGTGATTACAAGTCTTTGTAGATCACTTGGAGGCTTGCTAGTACAAGGAGATTGTGCAAACTCGGTGTGGACTATCAATAGAGGAAGGCTTGGTTTAGCTTTCTAGTTCATCCATTAAGTTCGGTTTCTCCAGAGCAAATTCGTGAATGGTATAACTTCCTTTCCTTCGTTTTTCTTGTTGCATTACTTGCATGTAGAGCTTGGTCCATGTGGTGGGTTTTAATGACATCTTGGTTCTTTGAACCACTTGTGTTTTGTTTGATTCTTGTTCTTTTGCTTCCGTTGCGTGCCATGCTAAAACCCAACAGTGGTATCAGAGCCACCTCTACATCAGTTTTGCACTTGGTGGCTTAAAAACCGAAAAATCAAATTTTTGAAATCTGGCATAACTACTTCACGCCGTGAAGTTTATACAGAATTTGCCTTTTTTTTAGTTTTTCAAATTTCAATCTGTTTTGGTTCTTTGGTTTTTGGCCATTGTTGTTTGTTTCTGGATTTTTTCAGTTGTTAGATATCTTGTGATGATTTTGTTGCCTTTTATCTTGGTTTGTATATTTACACGTGGATTATAATTTTGGTATGAAATATATAATTGCATGTACTTATATTATGTATATATGAATATGTTTCACTAACAATGGTTTGGTGTTGCTAATGCATATGTACATGGGATTATTTTTTATGTGCCTTGAGTTATAAAATAATCTTAACCAAGATAAAAATAGTTGCATTGTTTTGTGGCACACCATGCTTGTATGCTTTCTTTTGTTGTATAGATAGCATGTTTTGGTAACCATTTTGCCCTAGACCTTTGGTTGTGATGTTTGGTTGCTTGATTTATTTAATTCTTTCATTTGGTGATATTATATCACATGGTTTGTAATTAATAAATTTGTTTATTTATTTGGTATGTAAATGTATAATTTTGTGCCTTGCATGCCATTTAAATTCCATATATTTGTAAAGTACTAGAAGATAGGTTTTTTTGGCTTGCATGCCATTTCTATCTTTTATATGTATTTGTTATTTGGAGACAGCCATCGGGAGTCATGGCTATGACGTCTTAGCGATCACAAATCCGGGAGGCCCAATGGAGGTGGCGGGTTTAGTGGGAGCACATCCAAAGTCATTGGAAGCTTTTCCCTAGTTGACTTTGTTTTCCCGTTTTGGCTCACGGGAAAACGTATAGGCTTAGCGGCATGGTTACCAATATTTTGTATGCGTGTGATGTGTTTTATTATTTATGCATGGATATTATGTTTATTGCATGCTAGATAACTTTTTATAAAAGTAATAAAAACACAAGAGTTTTAAATATGGTTTACAAACTCGCGCGCGCATAAGATTAACAAAGAGGATATAAAATTGGTTTATATTCAAAAGTGAAAAATTGTTTTTGTCACTAAATTTGTTAATCAAATCAAAATGGTTTTTTAACCAGAAAACAAATCCCGTTTTCTAAATGTAAATCTCACGCCGCCCATAAGATGACACCACCCGAATCTAGTCACGTAAGGAATGATTGTCGAGCTTTAGCCGAGTCAAACCTTACGTGAGCTGTGTGGAAGGTGATGGTGGCAACTCGCAAGATTGGTTATCGAGCTCTAGCCGAGCCAATCGTTGGGCAAGAGTACCACCGTGTATCTTGATGGTTGATTTACAATTTCGAAATAGAACTTTGAATGGTTGTCGAGCTCTAGCCGAGATTATTCAAAATTTTATTTTGAAGTTGGTGTGGAGGGATCAAACATGCCAATACGACACAATGGTTGTCAATTTGGATCCCGCAAGGAACTAAGAGTTGTAATAATGGATTACAATCGGTAAGATGGTTACCAACCTAAATAGCTTTACCACGTGATCCGCGGAAAACCCGTCACGGTGTAATGTGAAATATGGTTCTTAGCCCTTGTTAAGATAATTGTTTTTCTTAAAACTTATGGGATAATTATTTTAACAAGGATTATATCAAACTAACAAAACTCGTACTCTTGTTATTTATAGATGTCAAACCATAGCACCACGTCAAACATTTCACTTCGTATGTTCCTAGAAAGGGAGAGACTCACGGAAGTGAACTTCATTGATTGGCTTAGGCAATTGAGAATTGTCCTTCGCCATGAATCAAAGTTGCACATCCTTGAGGAACCCCTTCCGGAACCACCTGCTACCAACGCGACTTGGGCCGTCCGATACGCATATGAAAAGCGTGTTGAGGATACACACGACGTTGTCTGCCTCATGTTGTCAACTATGAGCTCAGAGCTGCAAAAGCAATTCGAGCACATGAGTGTGTACGACATGGTAAACAAGCTTAAGGACATGTTCCAAAAGCAAGTTAGGCGGGAACACTATGAGTGTGTTAAAAACCTAATTGGTTGTAGGATGCAGGAAGGCGGGAATGTAAGTATCCACGTCCTTAAGATGAAGGCGTACGTGGACCAGATGGAGAGGCTAGGATTTCCCATTGAGAGGGAGCTCGCTGTGGATATCATATTGTGGTCCCTACCCACATCATATGACCAGTTTGTCATGAACTATCATATGCAAGGGATAGATAAATCCTTAAGTGAATTGCATGGCATGTTGAAGACTGCGGAGTCAGACACGGCCAAGCATAATTCCACCTCATCCATTCCCATCTTAGGTTCAAAGGAACAAAAGAGAAAGAAGAAGAAACCGACCCCAAAAAGAAAGGTTGGAGTTTCCAAGCCTATCCTTAACATTGAGTAGTCCAAGGACATAGATAATGTGCCTCAAGAAGAGACTCAAATGGTGGTTTGCTACTTCTGTGGAAGATTTGGAGATTGGGGCCGTCATGCCTGTCCTACGTGCCAAAGAGATATAAAACTTCTAAGGAAAGAGAAAGTTACATTTCCCTCTAAAGGTACATTCATGATTCATTGCTATTTTTCTAAAAGTTAGGATTGTTGACCCGAGCTAGTTGACTCACGTTTGTTACAAATTTATTTTTGTTACAAAGTGTAGGTCCATGATGATAAGAAGAAAAGCATGAAGAAACCGGATCTCATTATGAGGAAACATGGATGCTTGTCCTCTACGAGAAGATTGAGATATTTGATCTCATCTTAATCACCGGTTTATTTGTTACTTTAATTCTGTTGCCCTGCGTGGCAAGTGATGTTTCTTTGTATGTTCGTTTTGAAGACGATGGATATAATTTTGAAAGTTTTGAGATTTAATGTAAAACTTTTTCATATTGTTTGTTCAAAGTTTATTCATGTCAAAGTTTATGTGTTGTTTTGTCCTGAGAGACACCCAACTTTACTTTGATGACGATGAATCTTTTTCTTGAAATAAGAAAGTTGTTATGAAAAATATTGTTAGATTCAAAAATTATCCATGTCACGGCATACACAAGATTTTTGTTGCAAGTAATAAAATATTCATGAATATATGATTCTGGATCCAAAATAGTTTGGAGAAGTTATCTTTGTGAAATAATCAACTTAACCACATAAACAAGAAAAGTATCACCTAGATCCGTGTGGTTAGGATCTCGGGATAGTTTAACCTCGGGTTAGACATTAGATACTAATCTTGTTTATTAGGCTAGGATGATTATGAAACCCTTCATTGTCATGTGTGAGAAGGATAAAAGCTTGTTGGATATTGATCACACTTTTGTGGATAATCCGTTCAAGCATAACACAAAGAATAACTAAAGGGAAACTTCTTCATCACTACCTTCTAGTAGCAATTGCGGAAAGTTTTCCAGTTTGGGTAAATGTCTGAAACCTCGTAGGTGTTCAGGATTAACCAAAACCTTTTACGGAATCTATAGGGCATATAGATCAAGATATTTAGATCTAGCTTAGATGCTAAGACACCTTGTATCTATCATAAATGACCATATAATGAATTGTGGTTTTTCCACATAATTCATTTCCTACTAAGACACATTGGTAAATGGTGTCATGTTGTAGGGAACCGGATATTATTGAATATGATCTGGTTTATGATGAGTCATAAAGGTGTATCCCACTTATTGATACACTCACTTAACATGGCGGACTAAGTCCTCACATCTAGAACCAATCGATGGTCTAATTAGCACTAAATAAGATATGACTAGAAAGAGTTCTTTGCTTGTCTATCTCATAGTTTAAAGTTATCACATCTACATTCAGTGGGAGATGGATGAACTTGAGAGGTGCTAATACATTTAAGAAGTTCTTCTAAGTTTTAGATATTTAATCTTTTGAGAACGTTGTTTTGTTACTCTAAAAGGAGAAAATAACTAAAACATTCCAGTGGAAGAACGTGGAATTTAAATGAAAGACCTAGTGATTGACACTAGCAAATAATCAATCTTGATTGATTAAGAACCAACATTGATATGCTGGTATACCTGACTAAGTATCATTACTTTTATGTCTGATAAGAGTCATATGAAGGCAAAGAGACATGGGTCTCTCATATCAAAGTGACAATGACTTGATGGTGAGTCATGTTGAGGTCACCATTAATTAAAAGACATAGTGAACCCGGATTCACTAAGTTAAAAGAAGTAATTGATCAAGAAATGCAATCCATTCGAATATCCAAGTATTTGACTTGGCTTAATCCCATACCTAGGTGAAAACCAAGAAGGTACAAGTGGGATTAATATGAATGGAGTTGTAGACAGCTTCAAATACCGACTATGTGAAAAAGATTCATGATGGTTTTGAGGAAACTTTTCCTAGTGGTTATGTTGAAGAATATTTGATACCAGCGGCTATTATTTCCTTTTGTGGCAATAAGAGATAGCACACGGATATACAAGGCCGCGTTCCGTCATAGAACAACATTATGAGGAAGTGCTCATAACACTCTCCGAGGGTCTTATGTATCCATAATATCAAAATTAAGTCTACAAGCATAGATAAATCCATTGTGGATTTATGCTAGCATCTAAAAGGTAAGATCTTTGCTTTTATTGAGGAAATCTACTGACGATTTTCTAGAAGCATGGATGAGACTTTTACATACGTCAGGGCTAGTGGGAGCTTTGTTGCATTCCTAAGTATATGTGTCTATTGAAGATAATTTCTCGATATTAAGTTGTCTATGGACCTAATTCAGGAATTATTGCTTCATTAGGACACTTAGGAGATACAAAATAGAATATTTTGAGTTCAAGAAATACCGAGATATGTTCTTGATGTTTGACGACAAGAAAGGGTCTGGAGTAAGTAATTACTCTAGTGCATGTTTCTATAAGGATAACTGTCGATCTTGATCGAAGTTTATGATCCTACCTTGAGGTGTTAACTGTTGGTTCATAAGCATCACCTACCCTATTGTGAGCTTTTGAGACAATGAGGGTGTGATCACTTTAGCAATTTATATTATGATATCTTTGACGGACACTTTGAGATAAGTCTGGTCAGTAGAGATATAAGTGAATAACAAAAGTACATGTGGGTGTTGTGTTACAAACCTACTAGTTAAGCTGTTATTATTGACTAGTGATGTTTATCATACTAGGTCAGCTGGCATTTCTAAATGCATATAACTTGGCTTAAATATTATTTTTGGTTAATGATTGATTAGTATTTATCTATTTGGGGAACATTAAGCAGTATTGTATTTCATACTATATCGATTATTAAATAGAGATTTAATAATACGCCGAGGGAGGGTAATTTCATGAATCCTTACTGTGTTCCATCATAGCATGTTTAACCACTTCCTAGAATGCTTTATCATTCTAAATGTCCACAGTCAGTCATTCTTCATGGGAAGGAAGTTTGAATTAAGACTGAGGGAAGGGGTTGGTCGCGTATCCAATAATGGATTGGATACAAGGGACGCAACACTTCGCCTGTGCTTGAATTCTTTAAGTGATTGGACGACCCACACCTGAAGTTACTTCATGGTTTCTGTCACAAGTAACTCAGGATGATAATATCATTTCATCCTTAGACCGGAGATACATGTGTGTCAAAGCATGTGCCTGCTTTGCTTTGATTGCTTTCAAACGCAGTTCGTAACCGGCTGTTATAAAGGGAGCTTTTGGGTCAAGTATGGTATTTGTGGCGGAACAATGTAGTCAAAAGGATTTGTTCCTCTAGTTTAGAGAGATATCCATGGGCCCCTCGATGATTGAGCGCTGACATTAAAATGCATGGCCGTGCTAACGTTGCATTGATGTTAGATCGATTGCAACTAGATTTTTGGTCACCATCAATCTTGATCGAGAAACATAATCGTGAACGATCTGGAGATGACATTTAACCATGTCTCGTGTTCACACGGATATCGCAAACGAAGGGATAATTTGATCACTTATCTATAGGGCCATTTCATACTTATGTTTGAGATTTGGCATTTGTCCAGGATGACAAAACCTATGCTGACTTGGGGGCAAAGATGCCTTGCTAGAGGCCGCTCTTTGTATGTGGTACTATGGGTACGGTAAGTCATGTGCAAGTGGGAGTCTGTTGGAGTATGCTCACTGACATACGCACGCCAATTGATCACTACCGATGATGCATAGGCCGTTTGGGTCACACACCGGGGATCAATCTCGACAACAACCAAAATGGAGGGGCTAAAAGGAATCAATTGCATTTGAGTTCCAAATTGAGGTGGACCAGAGAGAGTTCACGGCGTGAACTCTATTGAGTTCATGGCGTGAACTAGTGTGACAGTAGACAGCTTTTTGCATGTTGCCTCTCTATTCCACCAATGCATGTGTTTTACCATGATTGCTTCTTGGCCGGCCTTTGGGCACCAGAGAGGCTTCTTAGGGTCTTTATAAAGGCCATGCATCAGCTCCATTTGATCTCTTGAACATCCTAACACTTATACACATTAAGATAAACTTGTGAGGTTCTTCCATAAGGGTTCTTTGTGTGCATGCAAGAGGTTTTCCAAGAGGCATTAAGCTACTAAGTTGTTGTTCCAGAAGTGATTACAAGTCTTTGTAGATCACTTGGAGGCTTGCTAGTACAAGGAGATTGTGCTAACTCGGTGTGGACTAGCGATAGAGGAAGGCTTGGTTTAGCTTTCTAGTTCATCCATTAAGTTCGGTTTCTCCAGAGCAAATTCGTGAATGGTATAACTTCCTTTCCTTTGTTTTTCTTGTTGCATTACTTGCATGTAGAGCTTGGTCCATGTGGTGGGTTTTAATGGCATCTTGGTTCTTTGAACCACTTGTGTTTTGTTTGATTCTTGTTCTTTTGCTTCCGTTGTGTGCCATGCTAAAACCCAACATAAACAACCCTACAAATAAAACGATGAATATTGTTTATAAATAGGTTCTAAAAATGATGATGATATTATGTATGAATTTTTGATTTCTAATAGATTTGCCCCATTTTGAAGAGATTTTATATCTCTATGTATGTTTTACTATATATGTTATTACTCTTTAACACTGTATAGATTTAAAATTTACTTTAACAATCCCCGTGTTTTTACTCGGGGTATTAAGCTAGTTACAATAGTACGAGATCTTGTGGAGGCAACTAGCATCTTGTTGACGCATGTTAAACATTTTACTAATTTCTTAACCTTTGCAATAGTATGTGATGTGTAAATGGCTATTATGTAGACCAACTAATCTAACATGTAAAACATTCTCTGTTTATCGCCTTATAAAGCAGCAAATATTAATGTTTTGTTTGATCAAGTGTTAATAGCCATACCTCCAGAAGCTGATCTCATTGGAAAAAGTATCTGGTTTTAAGTGTGTGGCCATTCACTGTATTTGTACTCTGCTAGAGGCCAACCCACGCTTTAATTTTTCGAGAGCTTGTTGAGAAATGTCATATAAAAATAAGCTCCACAGATGATGTTATAAGGTTTATTATCACAATATAACGAGTAAGTTAGTATAAACTCACCAGAGGTCCTTTGCTCATCATAACCACATTATCTCCAACCCAAATGAAAGCTTGAAAGTATCTAATCAAACATTTTAATTGATACTATCATTAGAGAAAGAACATTAATAGATAAAGCTCTAATTTGCTACAAAAATGTCTCGCTTAAGGCCTTTGAATACCAATCACTTCTACTAATACTTTTCTACCTATTTGGCTCACTAAACACACAAATACACAATCACCTTGTAATTCTGCCCAAAGGTTGGAACTAAGTTGTAAGCTCTTTAATTACCAAATGGGTCAAAAATTCACAACTTTGAGTCTTTGACTCTAACGGATCAACCCCAAAACGGCGTTTTTGGATAAAACTTTCTAAAGACAGATTGTTCCCCTTATCATGAAGAGTTCAACTGCAAAATTTGAGGTCCTAACTCGAAAAGACGACAAAAGTCAACAAAAGTCAAAATTTGCAAATATTTCGACATTTTCACCATTTTAACCCGAATCTGATACAATTGCACTCTTATACTTTCAGTTTAAGAAACATTTCTAGCGTCATTGGATAGAGCAAATGCCAATCATCTATTTAATTCATGCATTTCTTTACTTAACGGGTCATATGACCCGTTTCAAGAAAACTCGTATAAATAAACAATCTACCCATCTTTTGCATTCATAAACATTTCCAACAATATCACCTTACAATAGCCTCTATAACCATACTCAAAATCAATTAGAATAGCTACTAACGCCATATGTTCATTTAATTTATAAAACTTCGAGTTCTAGCAATTCAAGTAGGCAAGTCTAACTTGCAATCCATGTGCCACTACAATTTGTTGCAATTCAACTTTTAAAGGTAATTTGTGATTCAAAATTAATAACCCATTTGTGATTCAACACCATGAATCAACTTGTGATTCATTATTAATTAGCAACTTGTGATTCCATCATCAAAATTAATTTGTGATTTAAGTATCAATGATCAATTTGTGATTAGGAGACAAGACCCAATTAGTGATTCAAAACCACCACTAGTTTGCAATTCATTCAAAACATCTAATTTGTGATTCAACCAAACACTATTTTGTGATTCAAAAACCCAAGAACAGTTGAAGTTCATAAAGCCAATTATCAACTATAAATTTCAATCTTCACTAATACCTTGTTATTTGATCCATTCTTGGTTCTATAGGTTCATACCTCTACCTAGATCAATTCTTATAAATCAATTTCGTTTCCAATAAGAACAAACCCATTATTTTTTTTATAAAGAAAATGGCTCTCGGCCAGGGAGTTCATACGAACATGAAATATATCTCTTAACTAAACTTCAATCAAAACACAAATTTCAGCGTGTAAACGGTTGCTAAGATCTCCTAACCCAAACCTGTCGAATTAATTTAGTTGTTATCAAGTTTTAGTGTCCTAAAGTCCCGATTTCTTTCTCGGGTCGGCCCGACACAGAACTCATCCCAAGCACAATCAACAGACAATAAATTTTTGATGGATTAATGCTAATACAGTTGCAAATCGTAGCTAATGCAATTTAATTGTTTACTTGATCCTTTACTTTGATTTACACAACAAGCAATAATTTCAATCCATTTGTTTCTCGACCGATGCTCACCAACAGAGCCCCAATGACAGCAATTTACCAAGGATTTCATCATGAAATCAGTAGTTTTAGGGTGGAGATTACATACTTGAAAGTTTATCAACGATTCCTCAAGGATTCGTGAAGGTTGCGCTCAGTCTCCTGCTTCTCTCTCGGTCGGATACACTCGAACACACACAGAATACAGCACACGTACAGGTCCAAGGAAACAACTACAGTGAATGTATTCTAGGCCTTGTGCCCCGGTGTGTAATTTTTACAAGCCCAACCCAACTACATCTTTAATCTATTACAAAAGTCCTTTTAATAGGTTAGTCAAGCGTAAGCCCAATAAAATCTTTCATTAAAGCTAATAACTGATATAAGCCCAATACAAACCCAAGTAGCAAGAATCCTTTTATTAAATAATATTCACAATAATATTATTACATTCTTAAATTTTGAAAACAGGTATTACAACTCTCCCCCACTTAGACACAACTTCGTCCTCGAAGTCACCATTCAAACAGTCCGGGGTAGTACTTCCTCATTTCCGTTTCCGGTTCCTACGTCAACTCTAAGCCCTTACGATGCTCCCATTGTACTTTCACCATCACGATTCACTTGTTTCATAGGACTTTAGTTTCACGATCTAGGATGGCGATGGGTCTTTCTATATAACTCAAGTTCTCGTCAACCATGATATTTTCCAAGGGTACCAAGGTAGGCTCGTCCACTAAGCACTTCCTTAGATATGACACGTGAAACATGTTATGAATCCTTGACAACTCCTCTGATAGCTCTAAACGATATGCCACCTTACCTACTCGTGCAATAATCTTGAACGGACCGATGAACCCAGCGTTTAGCTTACCCTGCTTCTCAATATAGATGATCCCTTCCCATGCGATACCTTAAGTAACACGAAGTCTCCCACTCGTAATGCTGGGTCTGAGCATCTCTTGTCTACATAACTCTTTTGTCTACTTTGAGCTGCACGCAATCATTCTTGAATTTACTATATATTCTTTGTCGTTTTATGTACTACTTCGGTACTCCCAAGTATTCTATGCTCGACCTTGCCCCCAACAAATAGACGTTCTACACCGTCTACCGTAAAGTATCTCATATAGAGCCATCCCGATACTTGCGTGAAAGCTGTTGTTGTAGAAAAACTCTACCCATGGAAAGTAAGTATCCCAGCTACCACCAAAGTCTAAAACACAAGCTCTCAATATATTCTCGAGAGTGTGAATCGGTTCTCTCACTTTGACCATCTGTCTGCGGATGATAGGTAGTACTAGAGCGCAACCTCGTTTCCAAGTCGCTGTAAAACTTCTCCCAAAACCTCGAAGTGAATCTCGTATCTCTGTCAGACACCACCAACACCGGCACACCATGCCTAGAGATTACCTCTTTCTCAAACACATTAGCCAACGCTGCCGACAAGAAAGTCTCGCGAATAGGTATGAAGTGTGCACTCTTCATTAGCCTATCTACCACCACCCAAATGGTATCAAATTTCATCAGAGTTCGTGGTAGCTTAGTAATAAAATCCATCATGATGTGCTCACATTTCCATTCCGGAATTTCTAACGGTTGTAGTTTCTCGTGCGGTCTTTGATGTTTAGTCTTAACCCTCAGACATGTTAAGCATCCTTCCACGAATTTCGCGACATCTTGCTTCATCCCGTGCTACCAATAATCTGCTTTTTAAGTCCCAATACATCTTAGTTGCCCCGGGATAGACATAAAATTTCAACTTATGAGCTTCCTCTAGTAACGTCATCCTAACATCGGTTGCCATGGGTACACATATTCATCCTTAACGTGTGAGTAGCTCTCGATTGTATTTAACGAAATTCTTCACCCGGCTCTTAATCCTTCCTCTGTTATGGTTCTTTGTCTTAATTGCCTGTGTCTCTGCTGCCCGAATCAAATTAATTAGTGGAGTGGTAACCTTCATCTTTAGTACCATACACCCCGCCTTACGGCTCAACGCATCGGCCACCACATTGGCCTTACTTAAGTGATATAGAATCTCACAATCATAATTTTTCACCAGATCTAATCACCTCCGCTGCCGCATGTTCAAATTCTTCTGATCCGCAAAGTATTTCAGGCTCTTGTGATCAGTATAGATGGTGCATTGGTAAGTCCAAGGGGCATTAACACAGACTCGTAGTGTCCATACCTTGTTCTGTATGTAGTCTTACTGATGTCTTCTTCTCGCACTCTAAGTTGGTGATACCCCGATCGAAGGTCTATCTTGGAAAACCACGGTGCTCCTTGTAGTTAATCGAACAAATCGTCACTTGGCACTAAGTCGATCCTGAATTCCACTTGTCGTTCCGGTGGTACCCCTAGTAGATTTTTCGGAAACACCTCGGGAGATTCTCTAACCACTGGTACGTCGCTTACATCCAAGGTTTTCTTTTCTTTGGTGTCATCTATCACGAAGGCTAAGAACGCAGAACATCTGTGCTTAAGATATTTCTTCGCTTTCATTACCGTGCGGAAAGTTGCGTCTCTCTTCTTGCGTTCCCGTACAATCACTAGTTCTCCCCCACTTAGGGTTCGAATTCTCACCTCTCGCTGGGTGATTACATTGGTAGCCTTGTGTTGACTCGGCCAAGTATAAGAAATGACAACTCTTCATTTTCATTCTACTAAGTTCTATTCAAAGATACACCCTCTTATTGTTTACAGAACTTTAAACTTACTAACTACTCAAAATTAACTCCAAAAATCTGATAAGCAAATGATTCTCTACAACATATGTGGGCTGTGGCCTTTTGCATGTTATGTGAATCAATGAAATTAGCCTACTAATGTTACGCCTAAGGCTGGTAATTTTTGGGTTGACACGAAACATGACCTGAACCCGGCACGAAAAAAGTGACAAAAACCCGAAACGAGTCAAAAGTGGGTTGGCACGAAATCAACACGAAAATACGGGTTATGGTCAACCTGATAATCCAAAACTGACCCATTTAGGGATAAAATTGTAACATTATAATATTTCCTTTAATACTTAAAATTTGAATTTCGAAAAGAAGATTGTGAATTCAAATAAGGGAGTGACATCTTAGGGCAATAAAACCCGTCAAACAAAAATACAAAGCTCTTAAACGTTAAAAACCTAAAATAAACAATAATAGATTTACAGGTAAAACAATAGTACATCATTTTGGTATTTATTGTTTTGACTATATGATTTTGGTATTTATTGTTTTGACTATATGATTTTGGTACTTTTGACATTTGATTACTTAATAGTTGGTATTTGAGTTTTTTCAATTCGATTCATAATTCTCTTTAACGATGAATATTTTAAATTATTCGGTTATTTAATGAGATCATTTATTGGTACTTGATAGAATATTAGTATATCATATTTTTATTATATTCATTTATATAAGTTGAATAAAAAAGTAAAATAAAAATTCGAACTAAACCAAAACAAATACCGAGTTTAAAGTTCGAATACAATTGAAACGAACATTGAATATTAAAGTTATAATATAAACGAAAGTCATTTTCGAAATTCTTACCGAAAGTTGGAAAACAAAAATGTAATTTGAAAAATTGATAAAGAAAATCGTAGTCGAAATAGAAAACCCTATTCGAAAATCGAAAAATTACTCGTCGATCGCTTTTGACCAAAATGGGTCAATGCCAAGCCGACATGAAAATAAATTGGTCGACACGAAACTGACCCGAACCCGATAACACAAACCCAACCCGAATTGATAGGCTTAGATACCCCAGCAAAAAAATCGCAAGAAATATCATAATATGCAGCTATGGTATGAAAATGTAGAGATTTATGCACCTTCAAAAAAACCTCTACCAAGATATTTGAACCTCCATATCTTAGTACCCAAATTTCGTATATACCTATAAATCACTTTTCAAAAATGAAAAATTGTAAACAGGTAGTTTTCAAGTATTTTCATGAACCAAAACAACTATTTAGAAAAATTATAAATTACTCAAACATATAAATCATGAATAAAATTTCACACTTGTTTAAGCGTCGCTAGGTACGGCAACAACTCTTGCCATTTGTTGTCAGGTTTATTTTACAAAATAGTAACCAAGTTTGAAAACTGGGAGCAACCCCCCAGGTTCCAGACCCAGGAGTCAACTTTCCCGTATGAGCATTCGGTACATGTATCAGTCCGTGGAAGAGTGAAAGGGTCATCACTATTGAGGATCTCCCCCCTAATCTTAGATAGGTCGTCTGGGGGTTCGCCGCGGTTCATTGTTGTGCTTACACACTAGGCTACCCTTTTCCGAAAGCTCCGCGGGACCACCTACCACTAGTCTTCGGCCGGAGGCCACCAAGGTTACTTATGGGAAATTTCACAATGTGAAATAAAGGAGTGAGTGACTTTGGTGAAACAATTTTCAAACTTGATTACTATTCTATAAATTTTCATGATTCAGATCAGAAGAAAATGGATTGTCAGCTGGTTCATTTGGGGATCATCCCCTTCTTGCTCCATGCTTGAGTGGACTTGGGAAATTTTCTCATTTGATCAATATGGATTTTATGGACAATCTAATGAAGTATCTTAGAAAGCTTGCTCGAGGAAGTAGTCATGCCAAAAATCCATCTGGCAAATTTTCTAGCAATTTGACTGTAATGGAACACTTGAGGACTGGAGGTACTGCATAGTCGCTTTTAAAGTGATGAGGAACAACCTTGATGTCTTGAATGTTGATTTACAGGACTTCTTCATTCAACTTTACAATCTCATACTATTTGAATGTTGATTTTCAAGCAATATGGATTTTATGTTATTAATTTGAAGATCATGGTATGTGATGATAGACAACATGACATGCAAAGGGCTGCTGCATATTCATTAAGTGTCTGGCTTTGTTCTCTTTGTGCTTTGGAGCTGCATAATCCATATACAGTAAACCCATCAAAGCTTGAAATGTTATCATTTGAAACTTGATCAATTTATAATCTAAATATATTGTGGTATGCAGCGTTGGTTACCCTGAAGCATCTCCTTTGAAGAATGTCTAATGATGCTGGTGGTGGCTCACTTTCTGGTTCTGTTGTGGTAAGTCTTTGATTTTACAGAGGTAGTACCTTTTTTACATGGTCTCTTAGGTTAATGTTGTCATGGAGTTGCTAAAGGATTTGGCCTATCCCAACTCCCAATGGTGTTGGGAAATGTCGACACATGTGGCTATTTTGACTTGTTTACTTCATAGATAGGTCGAGTTGGGTTATGTTTCCTCTCTAGCGGGTCAAAGGAGTAACCTTTTTTTTAGTACTTAAAAGAAAACAGATCAAAAAGTCCCCTAAATGCATTTTTAGGTGTGTAAAATCTTCTAATTAGGTTAGAGTATTCTTTTCAATAAGATATGTCTTGTACTAAAATTTGACACTAGTTAATTTATTAAAGAATAAAAGTTCAAAAGAATTAGACAAAAGTGTTTCGGGTAAATCCAGTTCATACCAGGTATGACGGACTACATCATACCTCCCTTATACCCTGCTTAGGTGGGATTGGGTATGGTGGTGGTGGTTGTTAATATAAGTAACATATTTATATCATAAACTGTGTATTGACTCGGATATTGCATTTATCCTAGGGTAAATGAAGTGATATGTATAAGTATGAAATGTTGTTGCTAGTTAGAATAAAAACATTATAACATGCAAATAGTAATAGTAGCATAAAAATATGGCTAGGGTTCATTTAGGCATAAGGTCCTTACATCTGCTCCTTGTCCAGAGTCTAACCCAGGCTTTATCAAGTCCCTATTTGACCAGTAATTTATGCTTGAAATTGAGAGTTGAGACCATTGAGGATACACCAGTTCACTAACCAACCCTCTTGAGTCCTTTTGAGCTGTTTGTTGGGCCTTATATATACCGCTCTGTAGTTGTTTAACAAGAACATAATATCACTCTAGAGGTGCAAATTGAGTCTTGTTGGTTAACGGATCAAAGTGGGTCGGGTTAATTAATCCGGATACTTTTGTCCTATCGTTTTATTTTATTATCTGTTACATATAATTTGTATGTGAAATAGGATTACAAGAAATATATTACTAAAATAATAACAATAATATAATTTTGACCGGTTAGAGATTAAACATGATTTGAATCAACCCATTAATTATAAGTAAAAGGATTCAAACATGCTGCCTCTAACTAAGCAAACATCTCTCTGCAGCAAGCTTTCATGGACATGTCACTCGACAAGGAGTTGCTCGCTCTAAACACTGCACACAAGCAATCTAGCAAGAGAAAAGGGGGTAGTCAGCCACCACCGTTGGCGGCAGCTGGTGGAGTCGATAAGGTGGCGGTGGATATGAAGCTCTCTGACAGTTTCTTGCTCGTTAACGACATGGAAGAGAACAAGAGGTTAAGACAGGAACTGGATAGAACAAAATCTGCACTACAACTTTATAATTTGTTGCTCGTTAACATGTGATTTGTTCCCAGTTTTGTCAAAAATTTTGAGGTTTATTTTGAATGCTATGAATTTTGTAAGATGAAGTTTGTTTTCTGAAAACATACGCATTTATTAAAGTATCATTTTTCATATAATTTTTACTTTTAAAAACTTGTAAATGTCACATTAATTAAACTGCATTATTTTACAAATTAAGAAAAATGTAGCGTAAGTAGTAAGGTATGCTTGTAAAAATGAAATTTTTTCGAGTAATATTAAATGATCATTATTATGACGTGTTGAATACTTGTAGTAAGATGGTGATGTGTAGGGTTGAACAGGAAAAATGAAAAATCATAGTACAAATGTATTAATTGAAAAAACAATACTGACCAGAGAGTTTTTTTTTTTTTTTTTTTTTTTTTTGAAAAGCAGTGAAAATATAACCAACCACCAAAACAGTTCATACAAGCATCAAAAGATTTGTAGTTCATCGATATTAAGTATTGTGCAAAAGTGTTGTTCACCAAGAGATTAAAGGTTCAAGTCTTATGACGGATGGAAAAAACGTGAGATATCCATAATCACATAACCTTCAAACATTTAATGTGTATTATAAGGGTTATTGTTTCAGTTTTGGCCAATACATGCTCTAAATCCTTAGGAGAACCATCACAAACCTCACATAATTAGGGTTATTGTTTCGGTTTTGGCCAATACCAAACTAAACCACTCTTCACATACCCCTAGTGACATGTCTGAAGAATTTGTCAAGACGTGATAATAGAGTTTCCATTTTATTTTTTCTGTTGTATCGTCTTTTGTAGTTTGATTTATTAGTCGTATACAAACATTATAGTTGTTAAAATTTTATATTTGGTCATACGCTATTACAAGCTTAAGACTTTAATTAATAAGTAAAAAAGTTTTAAAGAGAAAGGGGTTTAGTTGAATTAGTGTACCTTTAAACATATGGATAGAAATAATCGATAATGATTTATAAGTATATAAATGTCGTAAATGTTATGTATGACAAAACATCGTTATGTACAAATCATCTCTCTTTTTAATATTCTGATTCGAGCAAGAGGCCAAAGGGGGAGGTGATAACATCTTGCCACTTTCATATTGAATTCGGGCTTTCATTAGCTCTTTCAAGATGAGATTGACTTTTTCAACTTTTGCACACAAAGGGGCGTAGCAAATAAAACAAATAGACATTTAAATAAATAACCATCTAAATCAAACTTTTCAAAACTAAGATTATCGACGTAATTTTAAAAAAGTAAAACAATTTCAAGTAAATCAAAACGACCAAATAAATAATCATTTGTATATAATACTGGACAAATTGTACAAAAATATAATGAACTTTGCACTAGTTACTATTGTATACAATCAATTTTTTTTATTAAAAACAATACAATCAACTTTCATGATTCTTTCATTATATGCAACTCCAACTTTTTTCTATGTCTGTTTTAGCTACATTGTATACATTAAACTTTGTTATAATGTCCACTATACACAACAACTTGCATACACACTACAACAAATATGAATTTTCCTCACGCATTGTAGAATTTTAAAAAAATACATTTAAAAGTGCGTAAAATAGTTTAAACAAAATATAGATAAAAGCAACAAAAAAACTCACACTTTTAAATGTATAATATTAATTTTAAAAAGTTTACACTTTTGAATGTGTAAAAATAGTAACTAATAGAAATTGTTAAAAATGTGAACTTTTATAACATAAAAATGTTTTCAACATCTTCACACTTAAAAATGTGAAAGCTTTAATTATTTTTTCACACTAATAAGTGTGTTACTTTAACTATATTTATCATATTTTTACATATGAACTTTAAAAAAAACTGTCACGTCATATTTTTTTTCACACTTGTTTATAATTATCTACATTTTAACGTGTGAAAATATTACTAAAAAAGTGTAAAAAATCAACATATTTGTTATAGTGACAGTAGAATGATTATAAAAATTGACTGTATCATTTTCAAAATAAAAAGTTTATTGTGTTGTATACAATAGTAACTAAGATAAAACTCATTATATTTTCGTAAAAGCTTCCATGTAATATTAGTTTGATTGACATATATAGTTATGAGAAAACATAATCATATTGATAGAGTTTAGTATCAAACTAACACCACTAAATTAGTTTTAGTTATATAAACTTTTATAAGAGTTTAAAATATATAAATAAATAAAAATAGTTAACTTTACGTCTAACTAACAAACTTCAATCTATTGCTAATTAGTTATCCACATGATTCATGATAGTTTGACACCAAATTCTAAAACTATGACATGATATCAATATCATCCAATAATTAATTAAATATTTATTAAAAAAATATACATTTTTGAAAGCCATCGAATTCTAAATCTAACCAATTTATTGCAGGATGGCATGATAAATTATATTATCACAAATAGAAAACTCATGCATATGTTAAATATGATATGTTCACACCAGTAAATATATTAAATAATCATAAGCAAAAGTTTTAGTAGGAGTAAAACACTAATTGAATGAAAATACTAATTAAATTACTTTACCTAATATCCACCAAGTAATTCATATGTATTTGGTGGCTATTAGTTTTTTATATTTTCCATATTTAATTACATAATTAAATACCTTTGAATATGTGATGCTTATTAATTATAAATTAATTAGATAGATGACCAACAGAGTATAAATTGTGTATCTTAATTAATTAGTCAACCTCATTTTTCCTTCCATTCACATTATTCTCTATTAAATACATACATAAATAAACAACTTTATTTATTGTTGTGATGAATGAATTAAAAATTAGAGAATGATAATCACACTCTTTAGGGATGTAGATAAGAATAAAAAATAAATTTTTAATTTTTAAAAATATCAATCATAATTCATGTTTTTATGATCAACTATTCATAGTTTTCATACTTATCTTTCAACTTTTTATACGTAAAACAAGGTTACCATATTTATAAAATAAAATCACAATTAATTTATTCTTATTTAGAGTTCTAAGGGTAGTGGTTATCGCTCTACTTAGAAGATAAGTCTTTGTGTGTATATAAGAAAATATCTAAAATCATTTATTAAACTAGAAACAACTCTAAATTAATTAATAAAATCCATATAATATTACTAGAAACACATGCTAAAAAACCTTGATTGAACATAAATTATTATTTATGAAAGAGAATTATATTAGTTTCCTATTTTCTTGTCGTTACCAAGTTTATTTTTGTTTTAATTGGGAATGAGTTATACTTAGAAAATCATATTATAATTATAATCTACACAATTGGTAATTTAAATTTAATCAATATTGGTTATGGGTAGGGAATGCAGAAAAAATTAAAACCTACAAGAAAAACCGAAAAGCGAATAAATGGGGTTGGTTCGGTGATATAAAATTATAAATAGGGATAAAGAGCAGGACGGGGAAAGCCCAGTTATTTTTAACGGGGACGAGTTTGATGATATCTGCACCGATACAGTACCCGAGAATTATTTAATATTAATTATCTATAAATAGCTAATTTAATTTTAAATAGAATGTGTATATATATATATATTCTATTACTAATCGATTGCGTTTTATTTTGATTTTTTGGTTTTGATATTTTGGATACATTTAGATTCTTTAGACTTTAATTTCGTTTCGAATATGTTTGTATTCGAGAATGCTGTATAATTTAATATAATCGTTTTTAGAATTCGTGGCAAAATCTTAATGATGACGGGAATCCCCGTAGTTAAAAATCACCATTTTACGTTAACAAGTATACCCGCAGTGAAAACTGTCCATTTACATTAGACGGAGATACCCGTTTCACAGGGGTACAACCCGGTTACCCAATGTGGATCCTCGTTTAAACCCACGCGGCTTTTTAAGCAGGGACATAAATGTTTTCTTAAACGGAAACGAGGGCACCAATCCCCGCGACAAACACCTCAAACCCACCCTATTATCATTCTTATTTATTAGCAAGTTTTAGATAAGCTCATCTAATAAATTTTAGAGTTATTATGAATATTTATTACGATTTAGTAAAATTCATAAGTTTATCATATTCAAATATTAATACTTTTTATTTTATAGATCTTATTATAATTTAGTACTTAATTGCTATATTTTCTGTTACATCTTTCTTTTAGGAATTTAAACATAAGTTACGAAAACCACCCATAAACTTAAATAATCACACTGGACGTCCTTGTTTTTTATTGTTCGTTACAGTATTGGCCCATCAAATGTAAACTGTTTTTTTTTTTTTTTTTTTTTGTCCATTAATTCCTGTCCTAGGTGATGATATTTTTGTTTTTTTAATGAAAATTATACTTTTATAAAATTTTATTTTATTTTTCTACCCATTAAATGATGATATATGGAATCCAATTATTCTCTTGCATCATCCACTTTCTTAATTTTGATAGATGTCTTGATTTTATAAGTAGATGGATTAGTATAAATACAAAATAAGAGGATATATTTTATATTACACATTATCAACTAAATTATGTATTTAGTATTATTATTTTATTTATATTTTAATTTAATTATTGATTAATAGAAATTCTTTCATAATTCAAAAAAAATTATAAATAGTAAAATATTGGAACAAAATAAATTATCAACAACATTGTTATTAAAAGGGTTAAATTTGTTAATTAGCAGTAAAGAACTAAAGATTCTTCAAGTTTTTATTATGTCATGTAATTTAATTTAGTTCATATGGTCAGTAAAGTTACAAAAAAACATGTTATTATGCTTCTTTTGTTAATTTTAATCTGATATAGCAATTTACCTTTTCTTTCTATGAAATAAAGACTATGAACTCAAAATTATTTATGAATATTTATTAAAAAATAATGATATAATTACGTAATATGGTCAAAAATTGAGCAAAGAGGTGGTCTTTCTTACTGCCCCTATTTTCGAAATACTTGCAGTAAGTTTTGGGACACTTAGAACTCAAAATTCTCTTGGTAAAAATTTATGATTCTAAAACTTATGGAAAATTAATCCAGTTTACCGATAAACTAATCTAAAAAATGAGAAAACAGTAAAATGGTGTCGAATGTTTCGGTTAAGAAATGAACAATGATTTGGACACAACAAATATTAGCCATCTATACCAATTATGACATTTTTGTCTTACAAAGTTTTAAAGTATTCTTCTTATCCACGTTTTTAAAGGCATTATTGTCCAAATACATATATTTTATTGTGTATGACAAATCTATTTTCCAGACAAATCATCTCCCTTAAAAAATAGACATAATGACACCCTTTTGTGAGTTTATTAACCATATGTGTAAAAAATTGACATGTCATAATAAAACATTTGAAAGATATTACTTTTATTTAAAAGTTTTAGCCCTTATCATTATTTTATTTAAAGTTTAAGTTTTGAGTTTAAACTTATACAAACCTAAAATGACTTTTTCTTTTTCGATTTTTTCATTATTAGTATTTTTCCCTTTTTTTATTTGTTTCTTGATTACGAAAACGTAAAAAATAAAATAAAAGTGATGTTATTATTTTTCTATTTATACTCTTATTATTTATTAAAAACATGTGACCATTTTTAAAGCTCTTTTTCGTTTTATTACTTTTTTTCATTCCTACTTATTATGCATTTTAATATTTATATTAAATGGAAGAATATTGAAAATGAAAACTAGTGTTTAGAGCTATGGATAAGAGAATAAAACGTATAATTTTAATATTTAAAAAATAATTATTATAACTCATGTTTCATAATCAATTTTTCCTATTTGTAAAAAACCATATTAATAACATTTTAATTCGGATTTAACTTTTTATACATAAGATACGATTGTTATTTATAAAAAATTAGGACACATTTTTTTACGCATATCCACAACTCTTAAAGATATGATTATTAATTTTCTAATATTATTCATCAAATATCATTAATTTTATAAATCTTTATGACGTGCGGGCGATATAATAGTAGTTAATTAACATAATGCAATATTGAAAAATTATATTATATCTAATAAGTGGCCAGGATTCACATACAAATTCCACCGCCACTCCTAGCAGACCTTTTTCAATTGATTTGTTGTACATCTTGTAGCCTAGTTTTACAACTAGTAAAAACTAATAACTTTTTGAATAAAAAAGAAAACACTAGCAAAAACATAAAAATTAATAAAAGTGCTTTCATTTATTAATTTAAATTATCATAAAAACAATAAAATTTTATTTATATTAACAAATGGATGCATAGTTTATCTAGTAGATGTATCAAATTTTTGTAATTGTTCGATTAGTTTTTCAAGAGGTCGAATGTGTTTTCCGTGTTCTCCTTTAATCATGCGTTTAATGCATAAATATCCTTTCTCCTTCAATTAATCTAACAAATTTTCACTCAAAAGTTATTCCACCATTTTGATTTAGTAATCAAAATTACAGAAATCGTATCGAATTACTGTTATGTATTTTGATCTTGATTTTTAATAGTTTAAAACAATATTAATGTCTGTCACAATCACCACTACACGAATCATTATTTGGACTGATTTAAATTGTTAAACAGACCGGTTTTTATTTTGAGTTTGGGCAAACTTTATTAAAATGTATTAAACTTAATTCAAATATTTATTGTATGTATTAAACTGTAAAAAGTGTTATTTTATATCCTAAACTTTTAAAACTTCCTATTACACGTATTTGACTTGTTATAATAGGATAAGTGACGATATGACACTAGTTTTGCTAACGTGAATGGTGGGTTGTCATATGACGTCGATTTTCTGGTTTATAAAAGTCATAATCAATAAATTTTATTAAATATTTATCTACTAGTCTTCGTCTTCATCTTATGCTTCCACCCATGAAAGTGAAGTTAGCATATGAACAACATTGGTAAGCAAATTTGAACAGCATGAATAGTCTTCGTCTTCATCTTCAATCTTGGTCTTCATCTTATGCCTCCACCCATGAAAGTGAAGTTCATGGTCAAATTTGGAAACCCACATGCTAAGATTGAACAAAAAAGATTACAAAAAAATGTATGCACATAATTGAGGTCTAGATCGCAAAAAAAATGAAAGATCGCAATTTGAGATCCATCAACTTAGTTCCTCTGCATATTCGAACAAAAAAAACCGATTAGGGTTCCTCTGTATGTATGTATGTATGTGTGTATGTATGTATGTGAGTGAATAGTGAACCTCAAACTTCTGAACAGAAAACAACCACGAACTCTAAAACTTCGACCAGTCGGAAAAATACCACTAAACGAGCGGAAAACTCGAATGAACAACTTGAACCTCAAAGAAAAAACGAACATGGCCGAAAAACTACAACACCTTGAACGGCAAACTCGAACGACCACCTTAACCAAAAACTTAAACACCTAGACCGGAAAACTCAAACACCTTGACCGGAAAACTCGACCGACCACATTGAATAACCACATTAACTAGAAACACAAACGACCAGAGAACCTTGACCGGAATTTTTTGACAGGATACTTGAACACCTTGACCGAAAACTCGAACGACCACCTTGACCAAAAAACTCAAATGACCACCTTGATTGGAAAACTCAAACAACCATCTTGGACTTACACTGGAAAACCTCAAACGGAAACTCAAACACTATGATCGGAAGACCTCAAATGGCAAGAGAAACATGATCGGAAACTCTTGAGTGGATATGAACCGCGAACACCTTGGCTAGAAAACTTGAACAAGTGGAAAACCTTGACCCCAAACACCTTGAAAACTCGAACAAGACCGAAAACCTACACCCACGGCCAGAGAAAGTAGCAACAATGGTTTTTTGAAATTAGGGTTTAGTAAGAGAGAAAGAGAGATAGAGAATCTAGAGAGAAGCTGCTTTTGTATTCTTTGATAAGGTTCGGAATCAATGCTTGGCTTATCTGCAGATCTCATACACTATTATATGACTATACAAACACACACAAAAAATTATACGTCTATATCAAATGTGTTGTAGTATGAGAAATAGTATTTCAAGTTTAGTTGTATGAAAAAATAAATTTACGTAGGTGTTTGCAATGGATCGTTTAAAAATATGTGTTTTATGACTTGTATCAATATACTTGGCTTGCATCGGGTTTGCGGCGGACACTATTAATATATTATTTTTAAAAAATTAAATTAGTTTTACGTTGGATTTGTGAGCTAGGGTCATTTAATTATATACTTGTTAATTTCTTTTTATATTTTTGCGTCCGATTTTTCTATCGCAAACTCTTTTGTCGCTATTCTAACATTAGCTCTGATCACACGATTGTGATGCTTTTATGCCTTGGAGTCTATCGCAAGTCCGTAGAAAAGTCATCGCAACATTGCTATTTTTTGTGAAGATTTTATTTTACCTCAAATTTTCGTCGCAATACCTTGTTTGTGTTGTAGTGGTTGTTCGTAAATAGGTTTCATTTAGGGATTTGAACACCATAGTCGATTAGGGTTTTCAAGAGAAGAGATGAATATTTGGGGTCGATTCCACCTTAGCACCCCTGATTCGAAATAAAAATGTTTGATGAAAGATGAATGAAGATGATAAATAACTAATAATTTAGTATAAAATAGTGAGTTTATTTTTTCAAAATGTATTAAACTATACCCAAAATGTTAATGTGTGTATCCACCTTTAAAAAATGTTATTGTGTGTATTGAACTTGTAATTTGTTGTTATTGTATGTATTTTGATTACATAAAAAAACAAAAAAAGTATAAGTTTAGTACACACAATAGTAAGTTTAATACACACAATAACACATTTTTTTGAAAGTTTGAAATACATAATAACATTTTTGAAAAGTAGATACATACATTAACATTTGGGGTATAGCTTAATACATTTTGAAGAAGTAAACCCTAAAATAGTTCTTTGATTAATTAATCAATAATTTGAAATAAAAAGGCTTTGTAAAGGCTTTACTGAATACATATGATAGATTTTTTTTAGTTGAATACTTGAATACATACAATAAGCTTTTTATAGACTGAAAGCGAAAATAAGAGAAAGTATACAATGTTTGTACAAGCAAGACTTCATTTGTATGTTTATTCAATCCAATTTAAATAAATATTTGTAGCTATCTATTCCAGATCTAAGGGTATGTTTGATATGGAGATTTTTGAAGCTTATTGGAGCTGGTAGCGTTTTGTTTTGAAAGAAAAAACTACAAGTCATGTTCGGATGAAAAAACTGGAAGCTTTTTTTTAAACAAAAAAACTCTAAAACAAAAAGCTTCTTGAAGTAGCTTTTAAAACTAACTTGGAGCTTTTTATATACCAAATTACCTAAATACCCTCTTTAATTGTTTTATAATTCCTCCAATTTTTATAATTTATCTTATTTTGTCATTTTACACTATTAAGTTCCAGCTATCAGCTAATTTGTCAAACACATGCATATATAACTAAAACAAACAACTTCCAACTCCAGCTACCAACTTTCAGTTTCTAGTTACCAGCTATTTCCGCCAAACACATCATACACTCACTTTCATTGAAGAAGAAAGAAAGTTTGAACTTTCCTAATTAAGAAGGCTAAAAGCAAACTCCTCGTAATTGCACAAATGAATAGCGTTTCATTTCACTTGGGCAACTTCAAGAGAAGCCGATGAAAAAGCCCACCTTGGATACGAAGGAAATGTATGAAGATGGTATTGTTAGAATCAAGGTACGTATTCTAAACCGAAAGCCCAAAAATAATGTCATCTCGACGTCTTCGAAGCTTCATTTACCGTATATATTGCAATGTTATTGAGATTTCAATATATTTAGAGATTGCAATGTTAATTTGAATTTTGGTTGGGTTGATTGATATTTGAATATATTTTTATATCATTCCTTAAAACTTATTCTATGGATCCATATATAAAGTTATAAACTAGACATGCATGCTCTGTTCATTAATATACGCATTCATTTTTTTAGATATATTTTCCAACATGTACTACTAACATCGATTTTCTAAAACCGGATTTTTTCATATAATAATAATCAAGTTTGAAAATTGTTTCACCAAAGTTACTCATGGGTTATTTCATAATATAAAATAAAGATAAGAGTGACCTTGACGGAACAGTTTTCAAACTTGATTACTATTTTATAAAATTTATCTTCCGAAAAAGTCAATGAAAGTTTAATGTTTGCATGATGCAAATATAAAAACAATTATTATGATAACATTCTACCATAAACGACCATGTATTAGGTTTTTTTAAGTCCTGTAAATCATAATAAACAAAAGGTATATATTTATGAATAGGATTATAAGTATAAATCACGGCTAAAAAAATATAAGATAATATTTTAGACCTTATATTTTTTGAAAAACATAATTGATATTACACATGTAATTTTTAATGAGTGCTGCAACTAAGTAGATTTATAAATCAAAAATATGTAATAAAAAATATGAAAAGTCACTATTTCCATTATTTGAATTGGAATTTGATTACGCTGGATTATATAAAGATATATTGCGAGGTTTGTATGAATTATATATTTCTATAGCTTTTCTTTTATAAGTTTTGATGTATAGTGCTTGATATAAATATAATTATATATTTATAATCATTTTATTTTTATCTACGGCGGTTTAAATAAATTTTATCATAATCTAACACAAAATTAAAAGGATTTAGTTCACTAAAATGAATTATAATCCCTCTTTATGAGGTAGTTTATGTTTATAAATCTTTAACTTAGTTATCATTTTCGTTGACTAAATCATACAACGTTAAACTCTCTTGATTTGTTTTTTGATGTCAAAGATTTCATAATAAAATATTGACTAAACATGATGGTTTTAATGAGCTAATGAAGTGATTTATGTATTCGTTAGGATTTATAAATTTGGTTTTATGTAATAACAATCACAAATTATGGTTACATTAAATTAATCATTAAGATTTTCAAATAAGCCGTAATTGCCACATTAATTTCCATTTGATCGTATCACCTAAATAATCTATATATTTCATTCAACCCATTTGACATATGATAAATTATTATAACAAAAAGTTGGTCACGTGTCCGAATGTTGTTAATGCAGTAAAGTCTAATTATTCAGAATATATTTAATTTGATGCTTTTGTCAAGCTTAACATATTGTAATAGAACTGTATTTTAGTCAGGTTATCGAAATTTTATACTTCAATTTGATTTATTCATTTATTAAACGTTTATCTATTTATTATATTGTGTTATGCTCAATTACACAGTAGATATATAAGGTTTTATAAAACTTTCTCGTACGTGCATGGATTATTTTAAAATTCAGATGCTTATTTATAAATTTTATTTTATTAGCCTTTCTTTTGTTCCTTTTGGTGCGCGAAGCTGTAATTGATTCGGCTTTTTTTGTAGGTAACGGTGGAATCCATGTCACCGGATTTTGCAATGAATGTTACGTCACCTTATAATAATAATTCACTAATATTTAATTACTTGATGGATACTAAATAATATTTGATTATTTTTTACCAACAAATCGCACACTCTTTAAACTTATTTTTAAATTTAAATATTTAACTTTTTTTAAATAATATATACATGTCACTTCGTATAGGTAAAATACAAGTATTAATAGTAAGGTCAAGTAGAGTTGTAAACGATGTAAATGTTCGTCGAACCATTCAGCTGGGTGTTCACTTATTTAATAAATAAACAAAAATGAACAAAAAATTTAGTTCTTTTAATTATATAAATGAACAAGAGTAATGATACCTCGTTCGTTCATTTATATTCGTGAACCTTTGTTTATATATATGAATACATATTTGTATACATATATATGTACATAATGTTTATATATATGTAATTAGGTTTGTATATATATATATATATATATATATATATATTGTTCATTTATGTTTGTTTAAATTTAATTAAACGATTACTAATAGAGAAAATCCGTTTGTGTTTGTTTAAATTAGTTTGACTAAAATTAAATGAACGAATACGAATAAACACTATTTGCATTCATTCAGTTTGTTTTATGGCTTGATTAAAAATGATACTAGGGGTAAGCACGGTTGGGTTTGGGCATAAAACCGAAACAAACCGAAAATTTTGGTTTTTGAAAAGCCAAATCCAAAACCGTTTGGTTTTTGAGTGGTTCGGTTTTTGGTTTTTGGTTGGTTTTTACATCTTTTACGTTTTAACCATCGAGATTTGAAGTCATAGAACCATCATTGCGGTGAATTTATGAAATTAAACAATATTGAAGTTATACTAACAACATTAAGATGCATGCCACCTAATTCAAGTTATATAAACTGCAATAGATACAAGCAAAACTTCTATCAGATGTTTAAACTTAAAAGTCAAAGCTGAAACAAATCAGAACTCAAAGCAAATCGATAAATAACAGAGTAGCAAAACTGAAAATTGAGATGAACAACTAACTCCAGATAAACTACACACAACTTAGAAAACTAGAACCTGGAAATCGTGATAAACAACTAGAAATCGATTTCTATATTAAGCTAGAAATGGATAAAATAGAGAAGAAGTGAACTCGTTGACTCAAAATGAAGCAATGCAGGTGAACTCAATCGAGTAGTCCGACGACCAAACATAGCTGCAACTGCAAAGGAGGAATTAGTGTGAGGCCTCTTTAGTGAAACCCTAATGTAAATGGGGGGCTGCCGTGTAAATAGAAAAGTCATAGAGTATTTGATTTTTTAGACATGTATATTTACAATATTGTCTTTAAAACAGTTCGGTTCGATTTTTTCAGTTTTTGAAAATTTTAAAACCGAAACCAAACCGAAAAGTCCGTTTTTAAAATTTTGAAAACCAAAACCGTCGGTTACTATATTGATTTGGTTTTTCGGTTTTTTGTTTTGGTTTCGATTTTTTTCTGCTCACCTTAAGTAATACTCTATTTACATACTTTATAACCTTTTCTTATTATAATCAACGTTTTCTTTTCTCAGCTTTACACTAAAAAAGTTGTGTAATCTACTTAACGGCCGAAAGAAACCAACTAAAATAGAACAACATGACGTGTATTCAAAAATTTTAATATATAAAGTTAAATTATATTTTTTTGGAATAAAGGGGTGTTTAATAAATAAATAATAAATAAATAAAATACTAACTTCCAGATGTACTCAGCATTCACGGATTGATTTACAAATTTCAATAGAGTTAGAGGACTCCAGCTCCACCGTTTCCATGATTCCTTCCGTACTACCACTTTATTATTATTTTATTTTATTTTATTTAAATCTACTTAGTTTCATGTTCATAATTCTACTTCTTAAATAAATAAATCATCAAACAAATTCCTTTTAGATTATGAATTCAGTTTCGACCGTTATTAACTATAAATTAATTTAGGTATTTTTCAATAATTATATTTTAATTTACTTTCTTATTTATTAATTTTAGTTACCTTATATACTAGTTTTTTTTGGTATCTTATAATTAAAAAAATATGTGTGAGGATTTAATGAGTGAATATCTGCTATAGATTCTATATTTATAACTGCTAAGCTAGTTTG
Source organism: Dittrichia graveolens (assembly GCA_038502395.1). Classification (NCBI taxonomy): domain Eukaryota; kingdom Viridiplantae; phylum Streptophyta; class Magnoliopsida; order Asterales; family Asteraceae; genus Dittrichia; species Dittrichia graveolens. The sequence continues at coordinate 78,502,511 of JARJIL010000005.1, read as the reverse complement.
AATTTGTATATAAGAGTATATTTAATACTTAAATTTACAAAAAAAAAAAAACTATAATAAGTGGAAGTAGATAAGTAAAAAAGGTATGTTGAAATTAAATATTATAAATGCTAAAAATAAATAAATACCTTTACTTGTTATCTTTTTAATAATTTTCTTTAAACATATATGTGACTTTATTAAAGTTGAGAAAAAAATGATAACTGTAGAATTTAATATTTTTTAATTTTTACGGAAGATCTTATGGTGAAAAGAATAAAAAAAAATAATAATAATAATAATGTTCAATCGCACCGAGCAATACGGAATTCACATATGTTGAGCCACGGAAACAAGAGAAACTGGTCGGAGGGGCACCTTTCTCGATGACATGACGGTCTTCGGTTACTTGCCGCTGCCTGCTACTCTCAAGTCAAGTACCAACGACGATATGAGACTTTATGTATTAAAAATTGCAGATATGTTCCACCAGATTTGAATATTTGTTCTCGAATATGCGACATAATCATAACGAATTGAAGAAATATATTTACAAAATTTTGAACAGAGTATTGTGAAAATTAGCATTGTTATTATCGCCGGATTCAAAGAACTAATGAATCAGTTTCGTTTGATCGTCGTTAACGGAGATCGGAGAAAACTCGCGATCAGAAAACAGAATTCAAATCCGTAAGAAATTAGTGAGAAAAACGATTTCATCATTTCACTAACATGATTTCCTCGACAACAACAGAAGGAAGTTGTGTATATACAGGCCAAGCTAAAAAAACCGATTTGAATCTGATTCGAAAGTATTTTAAATCAGCATCAAACGATCTGACCTAATCAACATCGCTACGAATATTCATCTGTAGTTGAGTTACAGGAATTCATCGGAGAGAAGGTCTTGAAGGATGTGAGACGCTTCTCTGCCTGCTCGTAAAGCTTCAAGGACACGCTCGAAGACGAAGACATGACAAGGGATACGAAGAACGCCTTTCTGTTCGTAACCGTATTCCTGAGCCGATTTGTTGAGCAAATTGATGAAAATCGGGTGGTTTAGTAGTTCTGCACTGACGACGAAGCGTTCCATCTCTTCTCCGACGTAGACAGGGAGGTGTCCCTCCGGTACGGCGGAGGAGCGGCGAGACTTGACCGTCGTTCGGAAGGATTGGCTCATGCGAGCGGTTGAGGGAGCTTCAGCTCGGAGTAGAGAGTAGGGAGATGAGTCGGCGACGCGAGAGAGGCGGCGAATGAGCTTCTTCATGGTTTGTTGATTCTGGTGTGTGTGTGTGTATCACTTGATGAGGCGAAGGGGCCAAGTGTGTGTGTGAATGAAAAATTGAGAAGTCGTGGGGGAGAGAGAAGTTTTGGGCAGAGGCGAGTATAAATATACAGGTGGAAGGGAGGTTTCGCGTACAGGTAGAGGTACCTGCCAGGTACAATTGTCGCTTTTCTCTCTCTCTCTTGTTGGTTTGTATTATTTTTATATCGAAATTATCCACCGTAAATATTTTAAGTAGCTAGTAGCATCTAACCATGTATTAAATACATAAGTACTTAATACTAAGGAGGTTTGTCCTGTTGGTAAGAGAGTTTTCTTAGTGAATGAGAGGTTTTAGGTTCGAGTCTCTCTGGAGGGTTTCTTCCTAGGAGTAGCTGAGGGTCACTCCATCGTTGGTAAAAGCAGCCCTACCGAATTAATTAGGGGGTGTAGTTAGAGTGGTTCGAGACCGGAGCCCGGATTAGATCAACCGGATCCTTTGCCACTACCGCTGAGACGAAGCTGTTCAAAAGATATCTAACTTATGTATTGATGTTATTATAATATTTTTAATAGTGTTTAGATATGTATCCTAGTTTATAATTTTAAATATTAATTTTTATAATTTAATTATGTTAAAATCACATGAAAACATAAAAAATGAACCTTATAACTAATCAAAAGTGATAAAAGTATAAACTAAAATGTCTAAGATCTTTAGCATATGATATATAAATCATTATCTTTTTAAATAAAAGATGTTTATGTCATTTGATATATTGATTGTTCAATGATTTTATTAGGTTTTTAGTAAAGCAGCACTCAAGTTAAGTGTTGTTAGCTGTATTATGATAATTTCATAAAATGTTTTTGAAATTTAGACATCATACTAATAGTTTATACAATTCACAGCTCGAAACAAACATTTAAAAATGGCAATGCTAAAAGTTTAACCTCTTTTTGAAGATTGGATTGACAAGCAATATGACGATCATTTGAGCAAACCTATAGTTTTTTTCAATGAGATGAAATAAGATAGAATTTAAAAATCTAAATTCGGAATATAGAAACAGAGTATAAATATCTAATTGTTCGTTATATTTATAAACAAATAACTTGTTTGATACAGACTCAATTGTAACACCCAGAATTTTATTTATAAGTTAAAATGAGAAAGTGTATAAAATAATATACGAGTTATAAATGGATATACGTGATAAGATGTGGTTTTTAACTAGAGGGGTTAAAACCGTCAAAACAGAACTTGGAAAGGTTGGGGGACTAGTTATGTAATTAGCCCAAAGTTGTATTATATATAGCCATCTTTGACTAAATTTAGTCAAAGACTTTCATTTCCCCATTTGACACTCACGTACATCTTTGAGCAGCATGTTTCTCTCCATGTTTTGATCAAGAGCAGCAGATTTCAAGTCTTATAGAACCCTCCTAACTACGTTGCAAGCAGAAAGGTATGGTTTATGATTTTAGTTATCAAGTTAAGTCGGTTTTAGTTGATTCTATGGTGAATCAAAGATTTAAGCATGTTATTGTGATTATTACTTGTTTAGAAGTAGTTTGGGATGTAGGAAAACATCCCAGTAGCATTAGAATGTATTAAAATTGAGTTTTGGAAGTGTTTTGGCCGGAGGCAGCATGTTCAGTCGGTGAACTGCTGTTGCCAGTTGAAGGGCATGGGCGTGCCCCTCATGATCCAACCGTGCCTCAGGGCGTACCTGCAAGGCACGGGCGTGACCCAAAAGGGTACGGGCATGCCCTGTTCTAGAAAGGCCCAGATTGTGCCTTGAGACCACGGGAGTACTTAGCTATAGGCACGAGGGTACTTGGGTCTAGAACCAGAGGCTAGCATTGTTTGCCAGACATACGTGTATTATCTTCATATGATTTTATACGTTGGTTTATATGATGTTTAGTCCGGTTTACTCACTAAGCTCTCGTAGCTTATCAGATACTATTTTTAAAATGTTTTGCAGATTTTAACAAAGACAAGAGCAAAGCTTCGGTTTGACTAGCGTTTGATAAACTCTTTGAAATTAACGCCTGGTTTGTAAATATCAAGTTTTTGGTATCGAACTTATGTTAGTATTTTAGTGCGTATCTATTGATACAACAGTTTTTCAATCAAGTATTGCTTTCGCTTTTATGTTAAACCTTAAGATGCGAACACTTATAGGTGTTTGATCTTAATATTTTAAATTTGGTTTTTGGGGCGTTACAACTCGGTATCAGAGCCACAGTTTGAGGGATCTAGATGTGTACAAGACACATTCTGGACTCAAACCATGGTTATGCGGATTTTGAAAATTGTCAAACTGGAGACTTGCAGCTTGGTGAGTATACTAGCCATTATACTGCTTATGTACTATGTGAGCATTATATGCGAGTACAGGATATGATTAAGACAGACATGTTATATATATTTACAACTGTTAAGAGTTGCTTTTATTGTGCATTCAAGATGAATTTAGTATTATATGAATATATGAGAACATGATGTATAAACTTTGGCCTAAGCCTGTGAATTGGGAATTTTTGTGATAAAGTTAAGATCAAATGTGTGTAATGTGGTTAGAGTAATATAAGGGCCCATATTATTACAAACACATGATACATGTTGGAACTTAATGGAATCATGAGGAATCTTGTGAATCGGGTGAGGGGTACTTGTAAAAGTAGTACACCTGAGAATATATGTAGAATGCCTTAGTATGTATAGAAATACTTTGGATCTGATGATAGGTGTACTGATATGTGGATATACAAGTAACTGTTTGTTATATAGGATAGTGTGATAAAGCCACCTTTTTGCTTTAAATGCTTTATCTATACTACCAGGATGATATATAAGAGGTTCAAGAGTAGTGTATAATCCTAAGGGTGATTTTAGTCACAGACACGAAAGGATAAATATCAGTATTACAAGTGAACGCATTCTTATAAGAATATAGCATGATAGGGTGAGTGAGCCCCAGATATAAATTGTTAAATATCAGAACCTACATCTGAAGAATTCAGTGCAGAAAACTTAGTAAAGTGGTGAGACAGAGTTTATGCCATACATTGTTGTATGAGTTGTAGAACAGATAAAAGAACAAAGAAATGATCAGATAAGAGTCAGTATCAAGATTAATTGTAAAAGGAGTGATAATAAAGCAAATTTGCAGATGTCATGTATATAAAGTTATTATGAGAACTAAGGAAAGTAAGCTAACACAAAGTGGAAAGAAGTATGTATTGGTATGATCTACGATATTATTCAAAGACGGTAAATGAGTAGAGTGTTTGCGAAATAAAGGCAAGTATAATGGTGCGAGATGTGATCGATATTATGACTAACCAAGAATTGTTTTGTTACAATGTAATGGATCCTAATGCGAATTCTAGAACAGAAAAAGAAGTAAGAAATGAAGGAAACCCTGACATGGTTACCATATGAGAGGTTGAAGACTATATTTCCCTTTATGGGGAAAGGCATGGAGCCATACCTACCAAACACCTTAGGGTTGTCGTCACGGATGAGTTTGAAAAATGTATTAAGACAGTTATGCCGTCCATTATGACTGAAATGAAGAATGAGATACGAAGTGTAGTCCGAGAAGAATTTCATATATTGAAGGATGACATGATTAACGAGATAAAAGAAGATAAAATGGAGATAAAAGCCAAGGGATCCCATAGAAGAACAGGATGCGAGACTTGTGGTAAGAACCATATGGGTCTGTAACGCCCCAATTTTCAAAAACATAATAAAACCATACCTCAAGTTCTTTTAGAAATAAAGGAGTTATTTAACAAATAAGCGGAAGCTACAAGACTGTTTTGAACCCTCGGGTTCATATAAAAGCCTGAAAATTACAAATTTACATCAAAGGATGCTTTCTCACTAAACAACTGGGCGTTAAGTTTCAAAACACTGTTTTACTTAAATACATGACAACCGTCAAACTGAAGCTTTGCCCCTTGGCTTTGATAAAACCTGCAAAACATTTTAGAAAATAATATCTGATAAGCTGCGAGAGCTTAGTGAGTAAACTAGACTGCCAATCATATAAACACATGAATATAATCATATTATAAACACTATCAACAACTGATAATAATCTCTGAGTAATTAACTGAGCCACTACTGCCCAAGGCAGTATGCTTACTGATTCACATGATTAATTAACTGAGCCCCAGTACTATGCTATTTCTGAGCCACTACTGCACAAAGCAGCATGCTTATTAATACTGAGCCTTACTGTACATGGCAGTAAGCTTAACACACATAAACATATATACAGTAATATTACTGTAACACTACTAAACCTTACTAAACATAGCACCCAAATCTGAGTGATCTAACATATCAATAACCTGATATAATAACATACATGCCGTAAATATGACTAGTAGTCTAGAAGACTCACTTTATAATAGTTAGGATAAGCAAAGATCTCCAACTGATACTGATTCTGATACAAGGTCAATCACCTTCCTATATATACCATACAACAAAGTATCACTTTAAAGCAATCTGATCTGAAACGTAGCCTACAGGGGCCGTGTACCCCTACACGGGCCGTGTACCCCTACACGGGTCGTGTCCCTTAAACACTACACGTCGTGAGCTGGCTTACATAGCCAGTGTTGACCAGTCACTCTACACGGGTCGTGTTATGTACACGGGCCGTGTACCCCTCCTGTTACACGACCATGTCTTGGCTACATGGCCGGTGTTGACAATTCACCTACACGGGCCGTGTACTCCCACACGGTCCGTGTACCTCATACTCTACATGACCATGTATACCAACATGGCCCTATGACCGCCTTTTACTCTATACGGGCCGTGTACCTCTACACGGGCCGTGTACCATACAGGCCCAGCGACTGTTTGCTGTAACTCCGGCCAAACCACCCACAAAACTCACTTATAATTCATAAAAACGCTTTTGGGATGTTGTCCTACATCCCAAATGACTTATAAACTGAACATATCAACAAAAACAAGCTTACTCCATGATTCACCATTGAATCACTTGAAAACCCCATAAAACTTGAAGAACATGATCAAGAATTCTTACCTCAAGCTTGTATAGTTGCTATAATCTGTTGTAGGCACTTGTTCTACTGTCCTTGATCAAGAAACCGAAGTAACAATTCTAGCCTTGAGAGCATCCGTAGGTTTTGTTCTTGTAAAAATGAAGTCTTTGACTTCAATTAGTCAAAGATGGCAATATATATATATATATATATATACATATAACTATGGACTAATTGCACAATTAGTCCCTCAACCTTTCCAAGTTCTGTTTTGACGGTTTTAGCCCCTCTAGTTCATAACCACATACTATCACGTATATCCATTAGTAACTCGTATACCACTTTGTACATTTCTCACGTTAACTTAATAATAGAATTTCCGGGTGTTACAGGGTCAGTGTAAATATAAAATTAAAGGTTGTTATACGTGTGGAGAAGTAGGACACTATTATAAGGATTGTTTATCCTTGGCAAAGTTTTGTTATGACTGTGCTCAGTACGGGCATGAGTCCTCAGAATGTCCTAACTAGCTGGAATTCGTCAGTAGAGATATAAAATAAATAAGTGGATACGATGTAAGGTTTCTTTTCAAAATATATGTAAATTATGTAGAAACGGTATGTACTCTTCTTAAATAATAAATTGTTAAAAGAGGCAGAATCAAAGAAGATTTTATATTATTGGTTAAAGTACGGGTGAGAAATATTTTGTACCTATGAATATGAGTGAGTTCCAAATAGTAGTTGGAATGGACTGGTTAAATTATAACCAGGTTATGATATCATGTGAACAGAAGTGATACGAGTTCATATCCCAAGTGGGGAAGAACTAATTATATGTGCTAAAATTAAAACAGGTGGGTTATATTGGTGTACAGTTTCAAAAGCTGGGGAGTGTCTTCAGTATGGATACATTATTTACCTCAACCTGTGTTATAAATATTACCTTATAAGAGGATCAGATGAACTAGAAAGATATGAAAGTAATATGTGAATATCTTATTATGTAATGCAAGAAATTGCCAAAGTTACTGCCAGACAGACAGAGTATGCTTAGAATTTGTGTGGTGTTGAAAGCTTCACTGATTACCAGAACTACGTACAGACTTGCTCCTTCAGAGATACAGGAATTATTGAAACGATTTCAAGAATTATTACATGTGGGGGTTTATAAAACCCAGTAGCTTTTCATGATGAGTATTTATGTTATGTGTATTAAATCATTGTGAGCTCAATAAAGTGATCATGAATATATGTCCAATGTTCATAATATATGAATTATTTGATCAGTTATAATGGGGAAAAGTGGTTGTCAAAGTTGACTCAAGATCGGATTTTCTTCAGCCTCAGATCAGAAGGGATGGTATTTCTTAAACTGTGTTCAGAAATGTTTATATATTTTTGTTAGAACCTAGAGGGGGGTGAATAGGTTATATGCCCACTTTTTGAAATTTTTAACAATATTTGCAAGTAATTAAAGAGTTTAAGGAAGAAAGATATCACCAATGAAGTAGTTTGGACACAATGATTTATAGTGGTTCAAGCAAGGGTTAACAACCTTGCTCTACATCCACTCCTTGGCCTCACCCACCAAGAGTTGCTCCACTAACTTCTCTCTTTGAAGGTAGAGATAAACCTTTTACAACTTCTCTCTTTAGCTTACAAGAATTACACTTCACTCTTGCAAACAAGGCTAAGATAAACCACACTTCACTCTAATTTGAAAGGCTAGAGTTGATCCTCACTTATTTCTAATTCTAAGGCTAGAGATGATCCTCACTTCTCTCTAATTCTAAGGCTAGAGATGATCCTCACTTCTCTCTAATTCTAAGGCTAAAGATGATCCTCACACTATTACAAATATATAAGAAAGTAATGTAGTGTTTGAACTTTGAATGCTTTCACTCTTGCTTCATTCTTGATCTTGAAAGATTGAATATTTATCAAAGAATATGAGCTCACAAAATTTTGAATGTATTCTGTGTTTTTCAGATTGCAAGAGCTTGGTAAAAAACAAGACTTGAATTGCCTTAAATAAGGAAAAATGTGCAAGCTCAAAAAGTGTCCAGACTGTCCACGGTCGATCCACGGTCGACCGTGGCATCGACCGTCGGCCTGTTGGAACTTTTTGAGACTTGTGAATATAGACGTTGTCCTTTTACCAAAATCACACACAACCCATTTTTACCATAAAAATTCACTGAAAAGAAGCTTAAGAAAAGTTGGGTTAGTGTCATACTTCTTAAGTTTGAATTTAATCATAAAAATGGTAGTTTAGAAACCAAATGCACAAAGCATGTTGGAAGTTTACCTCTTTGAGAGATTCCTTTTGCTAAATATGGTTTTGGCTTATTTCAATAGAAGATTATGTTTAGTATTTGCCAAAATAGGAATTCATTTGCTTTGACTACCAAACTCATTTAATTATTTATTTTGTAAGCTCATAAACTTTGAACGTTTATTTGTAGGAATCTTCGACATCGGCTTCTACTTGAATTCGGATCTTGATGATTGGAGCTTGGACATTTGATAAAGCTTGTTTTGTAGATTATAGATAAGAATATATTTGATTGAATATATATATATATATATATATATATATGTATATGTGCACATATGTTAATGTTAATACATACAATTATATAAACAAGTTGTATATTTTTGTGTCAACAAAAGAGGATATATTTATAAGCCTATTTTTCCTAACAATCTCCCTCTTTTTGTTGAAGACAAAAATTTATAACTTGTATAAGAATTGTATATATAATTTTAACATGTTAATATGTGCATATATACATATATATATATATCTATATATTCTTCTATCTTCTATATAATCTTCTATCTTCTCCCCCCTTTTTTGTCTTAACAAAAAGGAGACTCCCCCTTGACATAAGCTCCCCCTTGAACGTAGAGCTCTACTTCTTGAGATGTTTGATCTATAATATATGGAAATACTACCAAGAACTTGCAAAAGAGATGTGAGTATAAACAATATTCTAAATATGCATTTATTACAAGCCAAGGTTCAAGTAACATAATTCATGGCATAATAATCATAGCAAATAGTAGCAAATATCATATCAACAAACAATCACCATAACTACTTCCCCTTGAATCACCACAATTTATCTTGTCATGACACTAGATTTGTAAAAGACCTTTGTTTTGTAAAAGCATGACAAGAGGTAATATACTTCAACATAATTGAGAGTGTGTTCAAGAATATAGCAAACTCCTTGACAATATGTTTATAATGTGTATGTGTTCTAAAGTGGAGAATGATTTGAAACTTTTATTAATCATGTGATAGCTAATGTTAGTTAAGATATATTAAGCATGAATAGATTAAGTTTGGGCATTAAAAGTCAAAAAATAAAAATTGAAAATCTCAAAAATTTCCAGTGGGCTGACGGTCGATGCACGATATCGACCGTGGTGCGTCTGGAACATTCTGTGAATACGACGGACGATACCACGGTCGACCGTGTATCAACCGTAGGTGAGCTGTTTGAAATTTTGGCTTTTTGTCCTTTTTGACATGATATGTATACATAACCAAATCTTATCTAAACAACTCTATTCATACACAAAGTTTATCATTTATTTCATATAATAGAACCAACACTTTCTAACACCACAAATCACTTTCTAATCAACAAACTCAACATGATTTCTTTTTGAAAGATTTCACAAATCCTATGGTTCACATGATTCTTTAGTGCAAAAAGAGATCCTACCTTTTTGGAGGAAGAATTCGGGAAGATGAGAAATCATGAAACAAAAGTCGTCAACCGTGGATCGATCGTGAATCCAACCGAGCCTTAGACCGCAACTTTAACCGTAAGGTAAAGTATTTTTTTCTTGTGATAATTTTTAAGCTTTTAGAAAGATAAATGTTGAAAATGGCGGCTAGGGTTTTGTGGGGGAAGATGAGATGAGATGAAGTGGAGAGGAAAGAGAGAGAAAAGGCATAATAGGGTCAAAAATCCGTCAGGTCCACGACGGTCGATCCACGGTCGACCGTGCCTTTTTGCTTAGTTTATGAATTTAGACAGTGATCCGACGGTCGATCCACGGTATCAACCGTCAGTCGACCGTGGTATTTCTGGAATGTATATTTTGACCATTTTCATGCATTTAGGTGTTATTTTCAAGGAACATGTTCCATCATTCCTAAACCAAGTCGTAACATTTCAATTTTTAGCGGTTTAGCGAATATGTTGACAATATTTTCACATGAAGCAACCTTTTCTAAATTTATATTTCCTTTTTGCATATTGTCACGTAGGAAATGATGCCTAATTTGAATGTACCATCTTCATATTGTTTTATTTGAAGTCCAAGAAAGTAATTCAACTCATCCATCATTCTCATTTCAATTTCATTATGTATAAGATTTGAAAGCTCATCACATAAATCTTGACATGTTGACCCAAATATGATATCATCCACATAAATTTGCACAAGCAAGATGCCATTTTTCTTTTTCTTTGTGAATAATGTATTATCAACTTGACCTATATTATATTCATTTTTCAACAAGAATGATTTTAATTTATCATACCATGCTCTAGGTGCTTATTTAAGGTCATACAATGCTTTTCTAAGATTATATACATATGATGGGGTCTTCAAAAATCAAAACCGGGAGGTTGACATACATAAACTTCCTCATTTATAAAGTCATTTAGAAAAGCACTTTTGACATCCATTTGATATAATTTAAAATTTTGAGCACAACCATAAGCAAGTAGACTCCAAATGGATTCAAATCTAGTAACCGGAGCAAAGGATTCATCAAAGTCTATCACTTCTTGTTGATTATATCATCGGGCTACTAGTCTAGCTTTGTTTCTAAATACTCATTTAGTTCCAATTATTGTGCGACCACTAGGTAAAGGTACTAAGTCCCAAACTTGGCTTCTAGTGAATTGATTAAACTCTTCTTGCATTGCCATTGCCCAATTTTTATCCTTAATTGCCTCTTTAATATTGTTGGGTTCTATGTGTGACACAAAGGCAAAGAAGGTATTAAGGTTTTGGGCTTGGGATCTAGTGAGTCTTTGATTTAGGTTTCCTATAACTTGAGTTATTGGATCGTTTTCTACCTTTGATGATTTCATATGGTGTTTTACTTAACATTGGTCTAATCAAAGCTTGTAAAGACCTATTTTTCCTTTCAACAACCTCATTAGATTGGGGAGTGTAAGGAGCCGAAAAGTTATGAGAAACACCATGTTTATCACAAAATGCTTCAAATTACGCTTTATTGACAATTTCTCTTTCATGGTTGGTATGAATTGGGATAATCATTCAACCCAATTGGTTTTGAATTTTTTTTTTTTGCCAAGATTTTTGAGTTTGTCAAAAGCTTCAATTTTTGTTTTCAAAAATAATGTCCATGTATATCTAGAAAAGTCATCTACAACAACTAGTGTGTAAAAGTTTCCCCCATAACTTTGAATTGATGAAGGCCCAAAGACATCTCTTAGTTTTTATAGAATTTTAGATTTATGAGATAAGTGCACTTGTTTTTCTATCTTACATGCATCACAAAAATGATTATCGAATTTAAAATTTGGTAAGACTTTAACAAGCTCATTTATAGTCAATGTTTGTACTAATCTCATGTTAGCATGTCCTAGTCTTCTATCGATTGTAGATGCAAGACAAACTTGTGTGTTAGGATTATCACCAAGTCTACATGTATAGAGACCATTTCTCCAAACATCTTTTACTAAAACTTTATCATCTTTGCATATCAAGCTTTCATGTTTAGAGAATTTAACATTTAGATCTTTATCACATAGTTGACCAATACTTATTAAGTTGTAAGTCAAACCATTAATATGCTCAACATTCAAGAACTTGATATTGTCATGAAGAGTGTTACCTTTACCAACTACCTTTCTTCTTAGGTTGCTTCCAAACACCACATGTCCTCCATCATACTCCTTGTATGAAGTGAAGAGTTCTCTATTACCGATCATGTGTTTTGAGCAACCACTATCAAGAATCCATTAATGAGACATAATCTCATTTTTGTTGCACCCCTACACTTGTGTAATTTTCATTCAAGCTTTTGGTACCCAATGTTTCATGGGTCCAGGATGGTTAGTATCAAAAACTCCTACTCTAATCCACCTTTGTGTAATCTTGAACCCTTTATGATACCATGTGTTCATAGACTTAATAGGTTTATGAGAATGTCTTGATTTTTGAGTTGTATTTGATTTAGGTTTCTTGAATCCAAGTCCATGCCTTGTAGTTGGAGTATAAAACTTTCTTATTAATTCATTACTTGCAACCTTTGGCATACAAGTGGAAGAACTAGAAACAATGTTGCAATTTTGAACTTTCGGAAAATTCCAGTGAGCTGATGGTCGATGCACGGTCGATACCGTGGGTCGACCGTGAGGCTCCTGGATTTTTTCTTCCCCTTTTTCTTTCACAAATTTAATAGGTCTTTAGCTTACTTTTCAAACCTTTCAAGCTTGGAGATATATGAGAAGCAATTTTACTTTCTAGATCTTTTATTTTCAAGTTCAAGTCATCATTTTCATTTCTTAACTTGACATTTTCCTTTTTCAAGCTCTTGTTCTCATTTTTTAACTCCTCATTTTTAGCAAGTATTTTAGAGCTAAAATCACATAATTGATCATATTGATTGTCATCATTACCACTATAGTAGCTAGAATCGGAATGTACCTCACTTGTCTCAAAAGCCATGAGACATTTTTCTTCTTTTCTTTCCTCTTCTTCATCACTTGGGGATTCTTTGACATGTTTAGCTTTGAGTGCAATGCATTTGCTCTTTTCTTTCTTTGGCTTGGCACTTTCATCATCTTTTTGCATGATTACTTCATACACCTTGAGATTTCCTATTAGCTCATCCATTTGTAATATGTTCAAGTCCTTTGACTCCTCAATAGCCGTCACCTTTGCTCTCCATTTTGGTGAAAGAGCCCTAAGAAACTTTCTTACAATCTTTTTGTTAGTGTAAGTAGTCCCAAGTGCCTTGAGACTAGTAACAATAGTATTAAACCTTGTAAAAGCATCATCAATTTTCATATCATCTAGTATTTGAAACTATTCATATTGTTGCACAAGTAATTTAATTTTGTTATCTAGAACTTGGGCATTTCCTTGATGTGTGATGACAAGAGATTTCCAAATAGCATTTGCACTTTCACACATGAAAACTCTTTCAAACTCTTTTCTAGGTAAAGCATTGTATAGAAAAAGTTTTGCTTGAAAATTTCTTGAAATCATTTTCTTATCCTCTTGATTCCATTTTTCTTTAGGAGTTGGAACATAAGCATTTTGCTTAGAATCAAAGTTTTTTGAAACATGATCTCCTTCTTCAATAATCTCTCAAAGGTCAATATCTTTGGCTTTTACATAAGTCATGAATCTTTGCTTCCAATAGCAAAAGTCTTCTTCTTCAAGAAGTGGAGGTCTAACCATATAATTCCCCTCTATATAATTTTGTCCCATTTTATCAACTCAAAAATTTTTGAAAAATATTTTTAGAAGATTTAAACAACTTTTCAAAAATTATCTAGAGCAACTTGCTCTGATACCAATTGTTAGAACCTAGAGGGGGGGTGAATAGGTTATATGCCCACTTTTTGAAATTTTTAACAATATTTGCAAGTAATTAAAGAGTTTAAGGAAGAAAGATATCACCAATGAAGTAGTTTGGACACAATGATTTATAGTGGTTCAAGCAAGGGTTAACAACCTTGCTCTACATCCACTCCTTGGCCTCACCCACCAAGAGTTGCTCCACTAACTTCTCTCTTTGAAGGTAGAGATAAACCTTTTACAACTTCTCTCTTTAGCTTACAAGAATTACACTTCACTCTTGCAAACAAGGCTAAGATAAACCACACTTCACTCTAATTTGAAAGGCTAGAGTTGATCCTCACTTCTCTCTAATTCTAAGGCTAGAGATGATCCTCACTTCTCTCTAATTCTAAGGCTAAAGATGATCCTCACACTATTACAAATATATAAGAAAGTAATGTAGTGTTTGAACTTTGAATGCTTTCACTCTTGCTTCATTCTTGATCTTGAAAGATTGAATATTTATCAAAGATTATGAGCTCACAAAATTTTGAATGTATTCTGTGTTTTTCAGATTGCAAGAGCTTGGTAAAAAACAAGACTTGAGTTGCCTTAAATAAGGAAAAAGGTGCAAGCTCAAAAAGTGTCCAGACTGTCCACGGTCGATCCACGGTCGACCGTGGCATCGAACGTCGGCCTGCTGGAACTTTTTGAGACTTGTGAATATAGACGTTGGCCTTTTACCAAAATCACACACAACCAATTTTTACCATAAAAATACGCTGAAAAGAAGCTTAAGAAAAGTTGGGTTAGTGTCATACTTCTTAAGTTTGAATTTAATCATAAAAATGGTAGTTTAGAAACCAAATGCACAAAGCATGTTGGAAGTTTACCTCTTTGACAGATTCCTTTTGCTAAATATGGTTTTGGCTTATTTCAATAGAAGATTATGTTTAGTATTTGCCAAAATAGGAATTCATTTGCTTTGATTACCAAGCTTGTGATTTTATAAATTTTTCTCAATTTTTATAAAAGTTTTTATAAAAATTATTTTATAAAAACTTAAACTCATTTAATTATTTATTTTGTAAGCTCATAAACTTTGAACGTTTATTTGTTGGAATCTTCGACATCGGCTTCTACTTGAACTTGGATCTTGACGATTGGAGCTTGGACATTTGATAAAGCTTGTTTTGTAGATTATAGATAAGAATATATTTGATTGAATATATATATATATATATGTATATGTGCACATATGTTAATGTTAATACATACAATTATATAAACAAGTTGTATATTTTTGTGTCAACAAAAGAGGATATATTTATAAGCCTATTTTTCCAAACAATTTTGTAGTGGTTATGATACTTTTTGGCCTTGCTAACGCACCAGCAGTGATTATATAGTAAATAAATAGGGTGTATAGACCAATGTTAAGTAAGTCAGTAATTATGTTCTTCAACGATATACGTATTTATTTCAGAGGCTTATCAGATCATGAGAATCATGTTTGAAAAGTTTTAGTGACACAGAGCCGAAAATAGTTATATGTTAAGTTTTCAATGTGAATTTAAGATGTAAGGGATGAAATTCTTTAGACAATTTATTAGTAGGAATGGGATCGAGATGAATTCTGAGAAGTAGAGAAGATGATGAATTGGGAGCCGCCAAAGAACCCGACAGTAATCAACAGTTGTGTGGGATTAATTGCATAAATTAGGTGAAGCAAAAGTTTGCACTACCTGAATTGATTGAAGAGATGATAGCATTGTGTGATGACTGGTACAGTGGTTTGGATGGATGCAGAGGGGCAGAATTATTATTTGCACTTCTAGACAGTTTAATCGTATGAGAATGAATATACAGACTCGCACCTGATAGTAGTATATGTGGCATGTTATCTATGTGATATGTGAGGACTATACCTCAATAGTGGGTAAACATGTGGATGTAAGACTATTGTTGGTGCGCCACAATAGCATTCATAGGTGGTGTAAGGCCACCGCTAGTACGCTACGATAGCATTTAGTATGATATGATGGGATTATGTGTTTATATGTGAAGTGTTGTTTACATGAAATTGTAAAAGTTAGAAATAATTGTTGAATGAGAAAAGACCTTTAAAGGCGACAGAAACACTGGTCAGAATCAGTGAAGGATTGTGAGTAGAATATTATATTATTCAGGGTAAGGCTAATGATATAGCCAACAGTTTGAACAGGAAATCAGAAATAATACTTGTATGAATTAAGTATCTAAATGACAGTTACGACACACTTACTCAGAGGTGATAAGAACAGTTCAGTGAAAAGTGATCAAAGGTGAAAAGTATCTTAAAGAATGAATAAAAGGGGACAAGTAGTTAATCCGTTTAAAAGCAGTCATGACAAATTAATTGAATATGATCGTATATGAGTATCAGGTTACGGGGATGTATATAAGACACATCTATATGGAGTTCATAAGTTTATAATGGTGGTGTAGCCAGAAGTTAATAATGGTATGAATAACTAAAGGATAGATTAATGATAGCTGGAGGTGAAACTAGATATGGTTAGACAAGTGGAGAAATATCATCAAAGGTGTATAACTTGTTTCCACTAGAGAAACTTATTAATCAGAACAGTTAACAGATGTGTATGTGAAACAGATTGTGTTATGTCATAGCATAGCAGTGTTTATGGATTCAGACAATGATACCAGATCCACTTCTAGAATTCAGAATAGATTTTATATAAAGTTAATGATTAAGCTTCATCTCGGTACAGTCAGAATGAAAGAAATATACAGATGATGGAAAGCATGTTTTATGATTGTGTTATTAATTCAGAAGAAAACTGGGGTACATATTCGCTTGACAGAGTTTCGTATTACAACAAATTCAAGTTCAGCACCGGGATGCCAACGTATGAAATTGTATGATATTACTGCCAAACTCCAGAGTATTCAGTGAAGTGGGTCAGAAAGTGTGGGGTAGTACAGAGATGATACAACGAAAGACAGAACAGATTCAGAAGATATGTAATAGATTGTTTGACGCTCAGAATAAACAGAAGGGTTATACAGATAAGCAGAGATTACCACATAAGTTTTAGTGGGGGAGTATGTATCATTGGTAGTAGCACTGTGGAAAGATGTGATCAGATTCAGAAAGCAGAGAAAACTAAGCCCGAAATTTAGTCAGTAATTCAGAATTATTGTATATGTGAGGAAAGGCTGTTTATAGATTAGAGTTATCAGAAAATTAACATATATTCACAACATCTTTCGTGTGTTATATCTTGGAAGGTATTTAGCAGTTGAATACTGTAATAAATAGAGTAAAGGGGTCAAGGACCGGAAAAAGCATATAAAAGGATTAGAGTACATATAGAAGCCTGAGCAGATTATGATGAGTAATTATTCAGAACTCTTCGGAAGTTGATTTCGGGGACGAAATCATTTCAAGTGTGGAAGAGTTGTAACACCCAGAATTTTATTTATAAGTTAAAATGAGAAAGTGTATAAAGTAATATACGAGTTATAAATGGATATACGTGATAAGATGTGGTTTTTAACTAGAGGGGTTAAAACCGTCAAAACAGAACTTGGAAAGGTTGGGGGACTAGTTATGTAATTAGCCCAAAGTTGTATTACATATAGCCATCTTTGACTAAATTTAGTCAAAGACTTTCATTTCCCCATTTGACACTCACGTACATCTTTGAGCAGCATGTTTCTCTCTATGTTTTGATCAAGAGCAGCAGATTTCAAGTCTTATAGAACCCTCCTAACTACCTTGCAAGCAGAAAGGTATGGTTTATGATTTTAGTTATCAAGTTAAGTCGGTTTTAGTTGATTCTATGGTGAATCAAAGATTTAAGCATGTTATTGTGATTATTACTTGTTTAGAAGTAGTTTGGGATGTAGGAAAACATCCCAGTAGCATTAGAATGTATTAAAATTGAGTTTTGGAAGTGTTTTAGCCGGAGGCAGCATGTTCAGTCGGTGAACTGCTGCTACCAGTTGAAGGGCACGGGCATGCCCCTCATGATCCAACCGTGCCTTAGGGCGTACCTGCAAGGCACGGGCGTGACCCAAAAGGGTACGGGCGTGCCCTGTTTTAGAAAGGCCCAGATTATGCCTTGAGACCACGGGAGTACTTAGCTATAGGCACGGGGATACTTGGGTAGAAGGCAGGGGCGTGCCTAGTGTTTTGTTCAGTTATTAAGTTCAGCAGAATTTATGATTAATATATTTATTTGGTATTATTTCATGTAGAGACTTTACATTGGCGTGTTCACTAGATTACTATCGATTGTGGACTGTTATATAACATTACCGACTATAAGGTGAGTGTTCTAGACTTCACTTCATATATGCAGCATGTATGCTATTATATCAGATTACTGACATGTCATGTTATTCATATGTGTGTATAAGCTTGCTGCTTTGTGCAGTAAGTCTCAAAGGTGGGGTGCTTACTGCTAAGTCCAGTAAGGCTCAATTTTGGTACAATACTGTGACCTATGTTGCTGCCCTAGGTCTAGAACGAGAGGCTAGCATTGTTTGCCAGACATACGTGTATTATCTTCATATGATTTTATACGTGGGTTTATATGATTTTATACGTGTATTATCTTCATATGATTTTATACGTGGCTTATCAGATACTATTTTTAAAATGTTTTGCAGGTTTTAACAAAGACAAGGGCAAAGCTTCGGTTTGACTAGCGTTTGATAAACTCTTTGAAATTAACGACTGGTTTGTAAATATCAAGTTTTTGGTACCGAACTTATGTTAGTATGTTTGTGCATATCTATTGATACATCAGTTTTTCAATCAAGTATTGCTTCCGCTTTTATGTTAAACCTTGAGATACGAACACTTATAGGTGTTTGATCTTAATATTTTAAATTTGGTTTTTGGGACGTTACATCAATAGGAAGTACATACTTCATAAATAACTCAAGAACAGACTTGAGTTATTGTAAAAACGACTAAGAACTTACTTAGATGATTTGATCATCTCAACAGAGAGATGAGCCATTTATACATACATACATACATATATATATATATATGAAAGTGATCCTAACCATCTAAACAAATTCACGTGTAACGATTCTATCGAGTATATGAGAAACTAACTCGTACTTACCTTCGACCAATATGAGAGTTTAACCTACTTGCATCACATGATCTAACATGTTTATAGTGACAACAGTGATATCATTATAGGGGCTAGTTGATCTTTAGAAGATATACTTCTGAAATCATTATGCTTCTACGGGTTCAGATAGCGAACTTGAAGGTCTTTAGTAAATCCTCTCCAGGAAGGCTGATTTTCAATACTTATTTAGCAGTTCTTAACTCTTTTTTGAAGGACTTCATGTTTGATAGTGTAAACAAATTCAAGACCTACACCTACTATCCTACTTTAATCATGCCTAAAAAACTATTATATTTCACGTCAATAAGGTTTTGACAAGTAGGATCTTAACATTATAAGATCCTCTTATTAGGATAGCAATTTTAACAGCCCTAACTGATTCAGTTAAAACTCGGTATACCAACTTAATACTCCTTTTGTGTCTAGAGGTCTTGTTTTTATACAAATTTCGTACATTTGATTCTAAATTTTAACTTTGGTCCAACACTATTGGTAGTAAACTCATAGTCTTTATATCTATAGCTTGTTGCAACTTTGACCCTTGATTCTGTTAATATTGACAAAAGTCTATTAAATTTTATCCTTTAAACATTTTATACATTTAATTCCTTATAATTGTTATGAATTTCTTTTAATTTACTTTTAATCTTTGATTATTTCTTTAAATATGTTCATCTTAACTTGTATGAATGTTCTTGAGTGTTTTCAAATGTTCTTGATTGTTATTGTGTATTCATTCAAATTAAACAAATAAAAACCTACACACATAGACATTCAAACATAAAAGATCTCTAAAAAATTATTAAAAAAATCGACCAAACACATATACACATTAAAACACAACATTGGTGACTAATACCATGAAGACTCGAATTGGTAACCAGAACTAACACACAATCAAATATATACATACACTCATAAATCCCACTCACAAAAATACAACTTGTAACATCCGTCTCATATTGGTTGGAGAGAGTTATGAAATATGCCTTATCAAGTGTTTTGGGTGGATCAAGTGTTTCATACCAGAAACAAACCGTGAGCCAGTGTAGGGCAAAAAGAACAATATCATGCCAGGTTCTGGACCGATGTGCATGCCAATGACGTTGTGTCTAAAAGGGGGAGGATTTGTAACATATGTCTCACATCAGTTGAAGAGGGGAACGAAACATGACTTATAAGGATGTGAATAAATCTCCTAACATAAGGCATTTTGGATGAAATGTTTCATACCAGAAATAAAACCGTGAGCCACCGACCTTCATAAAGAGAGAGGTAGATTTGAGGGTGTTGATTTTGTGGAGGAGAGAGATAGACTAGGATATTGAGATAACGATGAGAACAAATTTTATAGTTTTTTTTTAATAATTGTAGAAAGTACTTTTAGCATAAGTATTTATGCTACATTTACATTTAAGTGTGATGGCTTTTTGTGGTTGAAATATCGTTAACTTTTCTAGAAGTAGGTTTTATTTTATTAAACAAAAGTAAAATGCATGTCTCAAATTATGAATAGTTAATTTAAAAGTTCGCTAATGGTCTTTTACAGTTTACTATTACTATTATTTTGCACGTATTCCTGAAACAATTTATTTATCTAAAGATAGATGTATTATTGTATATATCTTACTTCTTTCTTACCCGGTAGATTAGGTATAATTGTTATTGTTGTGTTATTACCGTCGTTTTGGAACGTCATAAACAATAATATCTAATGAAGGCTCAAACATGCATCTTTCAATTGTAAATATAGTAATAACAGTAATGATTATATGTATTTGATATTTGATAGTATATAGTGTGCTTTTTCTCTATGTTAGACCCTCTTTTAACGGTATTCTCGTACCTTGCTTAGAAGGAACCGAGTACGATTGTTGTTGATGCTTGAAAAAAACCGTTTGCATTTAAAAAGCCGAAGGAAAAAATAGCTAAAACTATATATTTTAATAAAAGGGCAAAATGCATGAAAATACAATAAACTTTGTCTTAGTTACTATTGTATACAACCAATTTTAAAATTTTAAAACTAATACAATTAACTTTCATAATCTTCTCATTGTATGCAAACAACTTTCTTATGTGTGTTATTTAGTTACCATTGTATACAATAAACTTTGTCATAACTTCCATAGTATACAACAAGTTGCATACAATACGAGGATTATGAAAGTTGGTTGTATTATTTTTAAGAAAATAATGTTGATTGTATATAATGGTAACCAAGGCCGGTCTAACCATTTTATAGGCCCTGGGTGAAAACTTAAAAAAGGGCCCTTAAACTAATTTTTTTTCCACGTAGAGTATAATTCATATAGAGTCTAAATAAAGATTATGAAAATAGAAAAACTTACTATTACATGACTTGAACGTAGTTGTTAATTTTGATTCTCGACTCTCATCCAATGATGGGTTTAACTCTAAAAACTTGCTTCGCTGAAAACACACACATATATATATATATATATATATATATTATGATCAATATAGAACCTAGTATTAATCATAAAACCTAAAGAACAAATCTGGACTATTGGATTATCTAAATTAATGGTTTAGATTTAAAGGTGGCAATTTTGTAAATTATATGAAAATTATATAAGGTAACTGCATAATTGAGGGCAAATATGAAAATCTTCTTTATGGCTTCACCTCCCAAAAATGCAAAATAATAACCAAAATGCAAATCATAATTAGAAAACATTTCAATCTTGGTCTTGAATTAAAGAGGATAAAAAACTGAATCTAATGGTATATTTTTTTTGCTAAAATTCTTAAACATGAATATATTATTATGATCATTTGGATGTTTGGTAGGATTTTTTTTAAATGGAAGTTTAGAGATTTAATGAGGGAGAGGGGCTTGGGTATTAATTTGTAATTCTTTTTCTAGTTTTTCCCTTATTCTTAATACCACGTATGTATATATATACGGGAAGGTTCATTTGAGAACCGTTTTTATTGCGAGAACCGCGAGAACCAATCTTAGTCGTTCATTTTAGATAATGAAATTCATGGATGAAGAGCGTTGGGGATTGAGTGTGGCAAGGTGCATGTAAGGAATTAATGGATGGGCAATCCAATTGAAGGAGAGGAAATTGGACGGCTAAGATTAGTTCTTGCAATAAAAACGGTTCTCAAATAAACTTTTCACTATATATATAAATATATATATAGGCGAAGGTTCATTTGAGAACCGTTTTTATTGCGAGAACCAATCTTAGTCGTTCATTTTGGATAATGGAATTCATAGATGAAGAGCATGGGGGATTGGATGTGGAAGAGTGCATGTAAGGAATTCATGGGTGGGCAATCCAATTGAAGGAGGGGGAATTGGACGGCTAAGATTGGTTCTCACAATCTTTATACGAAAAACAGTTCTCGTTTGAACCCTCCCCTATATATATAAAATACAGACTAAGTGTAAAAAATGGGCCCTTAAAATTGGGGGGTCATGCACGGCTGTTCTTGTGGCCCATGTCCAGGGCCGGCCCTGATGATAACTAAGACAAAGTTCATTACATTTTAATTCAATTTACCCTTAATAAAAATAGGGTAAAGGATAAATACTCCTAGCAACATTTAAGTCGAATGTTATCACACTCACATATATCTTTAACAAACAAATACTAAAATAATAAAATTACCCTTTATTAAAAAGGTATATAAGAGTGTCAATACCTAACTTAAGTGCAGCAATAGCACACATTCATTTCCCATAGATATATCACATTGATAATTTCTAAATTGATATATTAAAACGTACAAAATGATTAGAACTTATTAAACGTACAAAGAAAAGATATATAATACGTACACGATATATACCAATTTGTCATGCATAATAAAATATTTGTTTGGACCATAATACCATTAAACACATATATAAAAAAAATTAACAACGAGTTTGCAAGACATAAAAGTCATAGTTGTTACATACGTATGAGTTATGACAAACCTGTATAATATACTGTTAATCTCTCCAAAAATAAGTTCATATATTGATTATTGGATCAAATACCGGAAATTCCCAAAAATATTGATATTGGACCGACCAACATTAGTTAAAGAATTATCTAAGATGAGCGATCGATGCGTTAAAACCGTATTCAATGACTCCTTGTAACAACTAATCTAAGTGTTATTATTATTTTTTTCAGAATCTTGACTGAAATGATTTTGTATATATTAATAATTAAATATATTCTCACAGTTTATTCCTTATTCCTGAGTATCATTTAGAAAACAAAAAAAATTAAGACGCAAACGAAAAAAATAAAAAATAAATAAAAAAATATGTATTTAAACAAGAAAATTAAGGACAAATATTTTGTATATATCATACATGTTATTATCATTTTTCTTCTTTTCCTTTTTCTAACGTCAAATTGTTTCATTTCTTTTTGACGCTCTCACTTTTCTATGTACATAACATTTTTGTGTTATATACTCATATATAATAAAACGTGTATGTTTTGATTATAACACTCTTAAACATATGATTGGAAAAAATATTTAGTGGGTTAGTAGAGATAAAAAAATCGTGATTGTTGTATGTAGCAAAAAGTATTATGTATAAATCATCTCTCTTTCTGTTTAAACTCAGAAATAAAGCTTTACGATATAAAGAAACAGAAATTTCAAAGTATGAGCTGATGAGAATCCTTGACGGATCTGAGAATTCTTTCCCGTATTAGACATGTCCAAACATATCAAATAACACGGCAGAAACAGTATTACATTTATGCATAAAAATTGATTCTCTTATGAACTTTTGGATCTATATTGTACTAAAATTTGCTTAAGTGAAGAATTAGGAATTAAGTTGGTCTATTTTGAAGAAATGTGAGTACTAATTACTAGTTACATGTATAAAAAGTCTGTTACTTGAATGTATGTCTTAGTTGTTACACAGTTTTCACATTAGTAGTTTTAAAAAACAAACGGTTTTCTTTATACAGAATTCAGACTTAGGTTCACATCTTTTTTAATAATGTAAAAAGAGACATCAAATAGTTTACTTTTCTTAAACAAGCAACATTTTAGTATTTGAATTTGATTTATAAATTTTAAAAAAATTTGAATACCCTTTCAAATAACATAGGGTAATTAAATTATTATAAAATGTCAACTTAACTTTTTATTTGTATATAACTAATAAAAAGACCACATATGTGACTAAAATAGGGTTTTTATTCCACCTAAATCATTCTGTAACCTCTTTATAAATTTATGTACACATTTAATGGTTATGAGTTAAATTTTAGATTTCAACAATCTAATAAATTAAGAATACTTTAAATAAATTATAATTAAGAAGATATATTGTTATTAAAGGTTTCATGAGCTAAAGTAGTCCAAAGACTTCAACATACGATTCACATTTTGAAATGTTTTGAGTCTTGAAGATGGATATGGGCATGCATGCATACTTGATGGCATAAAGATTCCTGAACCAAACATAGAAAACCGAACCCTATCGATAACCAATTAAGTAGAGAAGTGATTTGTACACAATAATATTTTGTTATACATAATAAAAAGAGTTTGATTGTACAATTATATCCTTAAACATGTAGATAAAAATAATTAATATTAGGATTAATGTCATAATTGTAGTGTATGACAAAACATTGTTGTGTACAGATCACCCCCCATTTAAGTAATGCATCTAAACATTAACTTATAGGCTGATATTATTTAGATCTTTTTTTTTTCATATACTAGACATGTCATAGAAATCGATTACAGTTTTTAATACATGTCATACACTTAAATACATCATTTCACACGGGTCAAATTAGACTACCAAAAGGTCCAAATTGATGCTACTATTTGGACATTTTTCTCACATATTAAACATGTCATATCAATCGATTATATACAGTTTTCAATACACATCACATTTGTCAAATTAAATTTTTAAAAAGTCCAAATAAAATCACGCAAATCAAATAGTCTCATTCTAATTTATATATGTTATTCAATCATTATTGTTATACTTAGTAGAAACTTTCAACACACAAAAAAAGTAATCCCTTTCACATTTAACAATAACCATAATATTATTTTCTCTTAATTAATTTAATAATCATACGACACTTAAGTTTGCAAAAACTTCAAAATACAAAAAATTTATATACAAACGCTGTTTGCTTTACAAAACTTTGGTAACGTTATTTCAATTCACTCCACACACACACACACATATATATATATATATATATATATATATATATATATATATATATATATATATATATTCGAAACTAGCTTCTCTACGTATTCGTTATTTGCATGGTTCCGTCTTCGGCTTATTGTCCACCATGAATGTATCTTTTGACTAGGGGTATCTTTGAGAGGTGCCGGAGGTGTAATCACGTATAGCCCACGTTTTAAAGGGGCCCAATTTTTTATATTCGTATCTTATATTGATGTAATGTTATGGTTTTTTAAAGCTCACTTAATAAATGGAATACCAGGAAGCCGTACTCAAATATGATAGACAATCAGATTCTGAACTTTGTATGGGGTTCAAGCTATTGACACGGTTAAACTATTAACTCTAACGTTGTGTTATAATATTTAAAAGAAGTCTATTGTTTTTCTAATGCAAATATTTCATATAAAGTGTTGTTAACTCTTCCAATAATGATGACATCCGCGGAAAAAAGTTTCTCAAAACTTGAAGTGTTGACAGTGATAGATATTAAGAGACTAATAGTGATATCTTGAGAGTAAACATATTCAATATTGTTTAGAGCCTACATATATTATAGACTCTGCATGTCTACAAATAAAATGTGATCTTAGTTACAGAAAAATAATTAAGTGCTCAATTAAAGGATAATATTGATTATAATTAAAGATTTAATCAAAATTTTTTTAAAGATTGTTAGAAGGTTGATCAATGCATGCATAATCAGAACTTCTTAATATTTACGATCTCGCGTACGATCACATATTCAAATTCATTTACCGGTTGGTCGGCTGGCTTAAAATTCATGCTTGTACATATTCTCTAATCTACAAGAAGTTTTACGTGTTTATCATAGTTCTTGGTTCAAATCATATAATAAACAAAAGATATAGATTAATTATGTTCGAAGTTGCGTCTACAAGAAGTTTTACTACACACTCAAATTTGGTCTCACATGTAATAATGTAAACAAGTAAAGTTTTACTTCATTTTGTTTTTTGTTTGAAAGGCAGAAAACATATTCTCTAATCTACTCCTAATTAATCTACATCTTTTATTTATTACATTATTTGAACCTACAATCATGATAAACACGTAATCCATCTCATACCGCTATATAAGTCAGTTGGTAAACTTGACTTCATTTGTTAAATAAAAGGGCAAACTGTTTCAAAATACAATGAACTTTTGCTAAGCTATCATTGTGTACAACCAACTTTAAAATTTTAAAAAAAATACAACCAACCATCTTATATCTCCCATTGTATGCAAATTACCTTTACAAAACGGTAACCAGCCGGTTATTTCTATTTTTTTTTATTCTGATTTTTTTAATTCAAATGTATGATATTTCTTTGAAGATCTGTGCAAGCCCTTCTCTTCATCTCCCCTTTTCTTCATCTCCTTTGATTCAAACAAACCTCCAAACATAGTCTCGATTAACACTATGTTGCCAACCAACGACCACCATCGGCGTCTCCTCTTCAAAGCACTATACTGTCTTCGCCTTCAAAACCACCACCACAGAAGTCGCCTTCACAATCTCCCACCGTCTTCGTGATTTTCTTGCGTCACCTACCACCTTCGTCGTCCTTAGGGTTTCAAGCGCAAACACCCACCATCATCTGGCTAAGGCATCTCGATTGTTCGTGGTTCAGTTGTGTCGCCTTCAAACAACTATCGTTGCCATCGCCTTGTGATTAGGGTTTCTTGTGTCCCTTTTCGAGCAATCGCCGCTGTCGTCTCCTTTCGAACAACCACCACTGTTGTCCCCTTTTGAACAGCCGCCGTCGCTTTTAACCACCATCACTTTGGTTCACAGGTCTCTCTCTCTCTCTCTCTCTCTCTCCATTCAAATTTGAAGGTGTCATTGTGGTAAAGATTAAACTTTTGTTATTTGTATGTTGGGGCTTGAATGTTCTAGTTTTGATTTTCGATTTAAACATATGATTTGGTTCTTGGTTTAGGCTCTTTGGATCTAAAGAATACTATCTAAAAATGTTCGTGGATATGAATGTTCTTGGACTAAATAAGATCTTGAGTTCATCATTGATTTGATATGTATTATGGCTTGTTATTTGGGTTTTTTGTTTGAATGTATGATTTATTTACAAATCAAAGGTTTGAATGTTCTTGGATTTTAATGGACATAAAAATTAAAATCTTCTTGATGATGAATGATCGATCTTGAGTTTGAATCTTTTTGGATTTGAAGAACTTGATGGTGAACATAAAAATAAAAAAATTAAAAATTAAGTAAAAATTTTTAAAATGACCTGTAACATGCCAAACAGGTTACAACTTGTATATAATGGGAGCTAAAAGAGGGTTGGTTGTATTTTTTTAAAAAATTTTAAAGTTGATTGTATACAATGGTAACTTAGCCAAAGTTCGTTGTATTTTGAAGCAGTTTGTCCTAAATAAAATACAATCTTGTATTTAGCTCCTTTTACTTTGTAAAAAATATATTATTTCATCACTTTTTTAAAGCAATAAGATATATTTCTAATATAAAAAAAAGACTATTTTGAACCAAATTTATTATATGATTCTAGCTCTTTATTTAACAAAATAATTTTAATTATATAATCTTGACTATCCATTTTGATAATAATTAAATTCAATTTTGACTTTTTTAAGTCAAAATTGGATTTAATTTTGACTTTAATCTAAATCCAAATGTTTTAAAGATAATTTCATATCTATCTTTTTTAAACATTAAAATATCATATTTGCCAATATAATGTTTCTAATATTATAAAAATAATCACCTTCAAAATGTGAACAATTATAGTACTTTAAAAGAATGTTACAATTAACTAGCAAGAATTAATGTATAAACTATATTATTATATATCAACTATAGAAGAATGTTTAATATAGTCCATATTTAATTTATAGTCCTAAGGGACTAATTTTCGTCTTTAGATCAATGGCATCAATGGTCCAGATTGCATTTTAAAATTTTGCACGGAGTGACATTTTTGTAATTCACATGTGATGCTTTTACAAATAACATATAATTGTATACTGAATCACCTGTGATTAAATATTAAAATTTTAGGACTATATTTTTTACATTGACTTTATTGAGCAAAAACTCTATCAACTATATAGTATAATACTTTTTTTAAAAACCAAGAATATACCATTATCATTACCTCAAAACCAATGGTACAATACACCTTCTCTTAGCATTATTTTGCAATGTACAAATGCAGGAAAGCTTAGCAACTATGGAGGCTACAAAAACAAGCAGGAAAAACTGGTCTTCAAATAATAGAAATAAAGCAAACCAAAGCTCCTACTAATTGTATGCAAAGTTAAAACATGAACCAAACCATAAATCGATTTTCAGGGCTACTCCAAGTTACCGAACATGTTTCTTATGCGCATGCTAGGTTGATGAGCCATGACGACTACGATAGGCAACCTGCCTTCAATTCGAGCGATGCTTAATCCAATTAAAGATGCGGATCTGGAAGATCGACGAACCATAGATCTTGAAGCTTTCGCTTATCATGTTTGAATACTATTTCGTTTCAACTCCTCCAAATTAGGTAAGTTAAAGAACACAATACAAAGTCGAACCATTTAGTAAAATACTAGTGGACTTTTTTCTACGAAAAGCAAAAGTATTTTATTAATACCAAATATATTAAAGATTGAGTGTGCAGTTAAACTTAGAGTATCCGCAGTGGTAAATACCTATAACTGTCATAACTAGTTGACATATCAGCATGACCCACATAAAATTATTAATCAAGTTCATTACCACCACAACGATGCTATCAATAACATACAAATAACAAATGTATCGCGATAAAAATAACGACAAGTTGCTCGTTATAGGCGTTAACAATCGCCCATTACGGGTGCTTGTATATAACCCGAGATACATGTAATGTAGATGAATATAGCAATCAAAATTACAAGTTACAACCCCATAAGCCCCAAAATACTAGTTGACCTATCCAATTAACTATAATGATTATTTGCTCCATGTCCATTATATTTATCAAAACAAAAAATTAGAAAGTATATTCTATTATTCTTATACCATATTTTGGATTCTCCCCAAATCTCTCATGCATGCGTGTATATATAATTTTTTATCAAAACAACAAGAACCTTAACAATCCATACATAAGATTATAACACCATATATATACACACACACACACATATATATATATATATATATAGTAAGGATCCACATAGTCCCACCCTTAAACATAAAACTCAAAGTCCAATTCTCAGCCACTCATTCAAAATGGCAAAATAGTAATTGTAAAAGAAGATCCATACTCACGCGCCTCTTATAATACTTTCCCAACATTTTCTTTCTTAATTTTTTATATACCCCTTAAATTTTTAAATGGTCATAACTATTCTAATTTTGAGAATTTGAGTGAAAACATTATAACAATCTACTCATTTTTTAATCCTCTTTTAAACAAGACCACTCTTGTCATATTTCTGAAAATTTTATTTCGAAAATGCAAACCATATGAAAAAGATTATATATATATATATATAGAGAGAGAGAGAGAGAGAGGGTTCAAATGAGAACTGTGAGAACCAATCTTGGTCGTTCATTTTGGATAATGGAATTCATGGATGAAGAGCGTGGGGGATTGAGTGTGGCAGAATGCATGTATAGAATTCATGGGTGAGCAATCCAATTGAAGGAGGGGGAATTGAACGGCTAATATTGATTCTCGCGGTTCCCATACGAAAAACAGTTCTCGTTTGAACTTTTGCTATATATATATATATATATATGATATTAGGGTTTAGTATCTAAAAGTGTATCGAAGTTGTCACTTTTTGCTATTGTGTATACCCAACTTTCAAAACTACTATTTAGTGTATCCAACTTTCTAAAACTATCATTTAGTGTATTCAGTTACCTATTCAACAGGTAATGCTGATGTGGCACAGGTTTTGCTGACGTGGCATCTGATTTGGACGTTGACGTGTATAATCCTTGTTTAAAATTAATTAAAAATAAAATAAATATAATAATAATAACAGTAAACAATAAAAAAAAGTGGCAGGTTAATAAAATAAATATAATAGTAAAAACAATAAAACAAAATGCCATATTAACCGATGACTTCTTCAACATGCGATTTTTCAACGTGTTCTTCAAAATCGGATCTTCAACTACGACTCTTCAACGGCGTCTCTTTAACGGTGGCTCTTCACCGGCGTCTCTTCAACGGCGGCTCTTCACTGGCGTCTCTTCAACGACGGTTTTTCAACAGCGAGTTTTAGATTTCTCGAGTTCTTCACGAACCTGTGATTTAGGGTTTATCGATTTCTTCAACGGCGGTCTTGTTTAGGGTTCATCAACGACGACTTTACGTTTCTTCCATGGATGAATCTGCTTCTTAGATTATGAAGGCTTCAATAATGTTCAGGTAAGTTTAGGGTTTTCATCTAATTTGGTTCCGATTCTGTTTTTGCTTTGGTTTCATCAAACACCATGGATTCGGGGCTTGATTCAGATCTAGTTCAGGGTTTTGATTTTAGGTTTTCATCGATTTTAGATTTGTAAATCCGAGTTCATCTTTTAGGGTTCCATGTTTGTCCCCAAATCTGAGTTCTTAGTGTTTCTAATTTGTCTAATCAGATTTAATATTTTGTTCAAGCTATGGTAGTTCTTGAATATTTAGAATGAAGATGTTTAAGATGATGAAGTTGTTCAATTCATGTTCATCAATCTTGTGTGTTTGTTGGTTTGATTCCAGATTCATCTTAAATAAATTTTAATATTTGGTTTCCGAATCTTGTTTGTGTTTCGATTGCTTGAATCCATTCAAACCCAGATCTGAGTTTTTGTTCAACTTTCGTTACCGATCTGAGTTCTTGTTCAACTTTCGTTACCCAGATTTGAAGGAAGAACACTAAGATGAAGATTTTCTTGAATATTATGAGGTGGAAAAAATTAATGAGGTAGCAAATGAGGTGTCAAATGTGTAATTAAAAAAAATAAAAATAAAAGAAATTACCGGTTACCTGTTTAGTAGGTAACCGGGTATATCAAATGGTAGCTATAGATAGTTTAGTACATTGAATGGTATATCAAATGGTAGCTATAGGTAGTTTTGAAAGTTGGGTAAAAAAGGAGAGAGCTTGTGTAGTTAACTAGGAAGTTGCCTTCTTGTAATTGTATGTAACTAGGATTTTATAGCCCTCGCGTTGCGCCGGGTTTTATAAATCTAAAATTCTATTATCACAATAATCATAGGATTAGGTGATCTACATGATAATATATTAATAATTATATAAAAACACATCCAAAAATAATCAAACGCTTGATAAAAAATAATCAAAGGATTAGGGTTCTAATACGCTGCAAGAATAATAAAACGAAAAAGAGTAAAAAGAGATCTCGAATCTCAAAAATAAAAGATTGACTTTTTCATCTTCAAAAAAACTTATATTTACCTGTCAGGTTTTTTTTATAAGAAAAACCACTTTAAGTATTATAATACACTAAGACCATATTAACTTAATAATAATAGTAAATAATTAATATAAAGTTTGTGGAAAAAGTAAAACATAACTAAGCTTTAATGAATTAAACCTTTAAATTTTTTTTGAATCGTTTTACCTTAAATAAATGTACATATTACTAATGCACAAAATTCATGTGATCTTTTGCTTGATTAAGAAAACATAATATTAGTAAGTTAGTGCAAAGTTTTTTTTAAAAGTATATTTGTAAGTGACATTTTCTTTTTGAAAACTTATTTGCTAGTCTTTAAAATTTAAATTATAACACATCTTTAAGAATATTTTCTTACCAAAAAAGACATAAGTTGCAACGTTAAAAATTCCGGTTGTTTTAAATAACGTGTTTACAGCTTGACCTGATGATCAAACTATAATATGATACACATCTACATAAAATCCATTCTAAAAATAAAGTTTAATCGTTAAATCAAAATAAACTTTTACTTTAATGCTTAATCAATTCAAGAATAAAGGTTAACGGTTAAACCATAATAAACATAAGCTTTAAAGTTAAAATATTAGAAAAAGTTTAAGAATTTAATCAAAATAGAGTTTAAAAAATATTTTTAACCTTAATCAAAACTCTAAATTAAATAAATATTTAAAAAAATTACATAAAATTAAAAAAAAACGTATATATGAATTTAGATTAAGCAAAAGAAAATTAAAAAAAGGTAGACACGATTTATAAAAAAATAGAAGTTAAAAAAGGGGTTAAAAGGAGTACAAAGATTAAAAAGAAGTTAAAAAAGGGTTAAAATTTTGAAATCCATGTTTTTAAAAAATTAGAAGTTAAAAAAGGCCAGAAGGGTTAAAAAGAATACAAAGATTAAAAAGAAGTAAAAAAAGGGTTAAAATTTGAAATTCAAGTTTTTAAAAAATTAAAAGTTAAAAAAGACGAAAAGGATTTAAAAGATTTAAAAGAAGTAAAAAAAGGGTTAAAAATTTGAAATCCAAGTTTTTAAAAAATTAGAAGTTAAAAAAGAACAAAAGTATTTAAAAGAATACAAAGGTTTAAGTAATAAGAATTTCTAAAAAAACTTGGTTAAAAACCTAAAAGAAAAAAAAGGTTTAAAAGTACATGTGGAAGGTTTGAGCATGAATCACCTCTCCCAACATCCCATCCACTTACCAACTCCGCCAGTTTACAAATGCTTTGTATGCATGTTTTCTTATATATAAAGAGAACCGGTTTTTAAGTAGGAAAAAGACAAGTTTTTCCTGCAAATTGTAAGGTATATATAATATCCTGAACCAATAAACATTCTGTAAATAACTAGTGTACTTTAATATTTTAGTTAGAAGGTAAAGATTATGACTAACTAGAAAAGTCAAAAATGTACATCCATCTATATAAATATTTCTTATTTCATCTATTTAAAGATTACTTATTTCAAGTATTTTCTTAACACATGGTAATAAAAGAGTATTAAAAAATCAATAAACATTCTGTAACTATTTCGCCAGCAGCCATTAATTGGGCCAATGAAACTTGACCCTGGGAAATCAAACACACACACATGCATGCGCGCGCACACACATATATATGGAAGGGATACAGTAAGAGTAAGATATAGGTAAGAGGCATTTTAATCCATTGGATTTGATGATGTGGCATGACACGTTCAAGTGAGAACAGTGCAATAAGTTGACTCACACGTAGGCTTTAAAGGGTAAAATTGGCAATGACAATATACATCAATTTTAAATGCTTATAACGACGAGCAAGATTTCATGAACAATTAATTCAAAAACCAGGTGTAATTTGTTTACAAATATGATGAACCCAGAACATTCATCTTGATTAAAAATGATGAACCCAGAAAATAATTATCAGATAGTACTAAAAAACGGATGAATTAACAAGAATCCAAATTCACAATATTAATCAAACAAGATAGTACTTAAAAACAAACCATATTCATCAAACAAAAACTTGAATTAACAGACAGTACTAAAAAACGGGTGATGTGTAACCACCAATTCACCAATTCAACTAACATAATATTCATCAATAAAAAAATGATGAATTAATAGATCAGATTTAGTTTGAATGGATTAACATACCAGCTTCATCAACAGAGTAGTTTAAAACAATGATGAATTAACCATCTTTAATGCACAATGACTATAACATAATGAAGAATAACTATAAACTAAACTTGATACACATCAACAAAATAACCCAGAACAAAACCAGAATGATTTTTTATTGTTTCATTTTCCAAAAAATTAGATTCTGCTCCTAAAATGAGAGCTTTTTAATGTTGATTAACATAAGAAACTAATAAACAAGACTCATATATAAGAAATCCTCAATTTCAAACCTGATGCATAAGAACTTGCTAAACAAATAAATCTTGGATTTAGATGAAAAGTCAATAAATCTTGGTTAAAATTGATGAGACGGTTACTTGAAATAATTGAGATTCAGGGGCACTATAATTCAAAAATATATCTTTGAAATTCTGATGAACACAAATAACAGATAAGCATAAACTTTCAGTAACCGAGTTCTCCATCTTGATTTCCACCTCCAACACACCAAAGTAATTGATGAAAACCCACATGAATGTGTTCGGAACTACGGCGAGTAAGCAATTAAATTAAAGAAATTGATGAAAACCCAGTTGAATGTGTTCGGAACTACAGCGAGTAGGCAGTGAAATCGAATAGATTGGTGAAAACCTAGGTGAAACCAATGAACACTGACCTTGACCTAGGGCGAGTAGTCGATGGCTTCTTTCATGAAGGCTAATCGTCAGCGACTAAGCCATAGCCACAGAACCTGGATAAATCAATGATTTACAGGGCATAATCGAGTGGTGGGACGACCAATAGCCGACTGTGCTTGCGGGGGTCAGTGGTCAATCGATGGCGGACTACGACTTTGGATAGGCAGTGATCCACTTGATCGCCGACCAAGACTTATGGCGGCACCGATCGAAGTGAGCGTTGCACGGTGGTAGTTTGCAACAGTGGGCGGTGATAAGGTGATTTAGGGCTTGAATCGTGAATCTAAGATCTATAATTTGGGGTGAGGCAATCGCCTTTTTTTGTGGTAGGCATGTGAAGGAGAGAACAAATTAATAGGAGAGATGAATATTACATAGTACCTAAAATACCCTTTTGGTAGTAATGCCACATGTCAATATTTCTTTGCCTCTTACAACTCTTACATAAAAACAACTCTGATTTGATCTCACTCATATATATATATATATATATATATATATATTACTCTTTTATAATACATTTACAATCTTAAAAAACTTTTAATTTTAAGTAACTTGAATGTACTAAAATACCTCTTCTTAATCATTTCATTCTCTCTTCTAATTTACTTTAACTTTTAAAATACTCATTTCTAACCATTTCATTCTCTCTCCTAATTTACTTTAACTTTTTATCTATTTAAAATATCTCTTTAACACTAAAACACCCTCTAACAAAAACATACTTATCTACCCACATCAACATAATTTTCAAAATCTTATTAACTTCTCTCTCCTTATTAGATAAATATAAATATTTTTCTTATGTTAATGTCTTTTAGAATTTATTTTTAAAATTAATAAAATAGTTAATGCAAATAAAAAATAAAAAACTGACATTGTACGATACTTTTCCGTGACATTGAATTGCACGAATAACATATTATTACATTGTTAAAAGCAACATGAAGTAAAATTGAAAGTATTTACCGTCGCAACATTGCGCGGGTACCTTGCTAGTATATATATACATATAGGCAAAAGTTCAAACGAGAACTGTTTTTCGTACGAGAACCGCGAGAACCAATCTTAGCCGTCAAATTCCCTCTCCTTCAATTGGATTGCCCACCTATGAATTCCTTACATACACCCTGCCACACTCAACCCTCCACGCTCTTCATCCATGAATTCCATTATCCAAAATAAACGGCCAAGATTGGTTCTCGCAGTTCACGTACGAAAAACAGTTCTCATTTGAACCATCCCCTATATATATATATATATTCATCCTATAAAACACTTAATCTCATAATCAACCATTTTTCTACACCATATTCACTATAATAAAACATATCCCTGCAAACATCCTCTCTTCATTATTCTCTCGTCTTCTAAATATTTTAAACACCTTATTCACTGCAAACAGACGAGGCAAGGACACGTTGAAATGTTCATGAGTCAATAACCGTCACTACAACAAATAATTTTTTCTCACGCTTAAAAAAAAACGTGTAATTTTTTTAAAAAAAAATGCACGCTTAAAAGTACGTAAAATAGTTTAAACAAAATGTTACTAAAAGAAACAAAAAAAGTCACATTTTTAAATGTATAATATTGATTTTAAAAGGTTCACACTTTTAAATGTGTAAAAATAGTGCTTAATAGAAATTGAGAAAAATCTACGCTTAAAAGCATGAACTTTATAACATAGAGATTTTTTCAACATTTTCATACGCACTTAAAAATATGAAAACTTTAATTATTTGTTCATACTAATAAATGTGATACTTTAACTATATTTATCACATTTTTACATACGAACTTAAAAAAAAATTTGTCACATCATATTTTTTCAAACTTATTTATAATTCTTTATATTTTAAAGTGTGAAAATATTACTAAAAAAGTATGGAAAATCAACATGTTGTAGTGTGTCGAGGATATAAGAAACTTCATTTCACAAGAAGTAGGAGAAAAACGAGAGCATCAAGAGAAGCTATACTTTATGGTTTATTGTTTATTTAGTTTTTTTTATCTAATTGTTTTCTTAATGTATAGAGATGGCAAAACAACTCGAACTTGACGGGGAAAATCGAACTTGACAAGTTTCGGGGTCGTGTCCGGGATGATATTTTCGGGTTAGGGTCGGGTTCGGGGATTTTTTTGGGATTTTTCAGGTTCGTGGCCGGGGCACACTATCCCCGCCCCGATATATGTTTATATGTATTTTTTATATTTATATTCATATATGTTTATATATTTATGTATATAATAATGTGTATAAATATACAAAGAGAACGGTTGTATATCTATTTATAGAGAAGTTTCTAAAGTGATTAAGTTTTTTCTTAAATTTTGAATTTTGATCCTTTGATTTCTTTTAAGTTTTACATTTATTAAGTTTCTTGTTCAAGTTAATGATGATATTTATGTTCTTATTAATAAAATGATTATTTCATGTTCTTATTAAGTTTTTATGTAGCTTCATACTTCACTAACATAATTTTATGGTACACCTAATTAACATAACTTTGAATATGCTTGACATTTTTTTACATTTGGAGAGTGTAAAAATGTTTCAATAACATATAGACATATAGTTCATGTTCATATTTAGTCGCGGCGGGTTTTTTCACCGGGTTTCAGGCTCGGGTCGGGACAGGTTTGGCAGACGCCTAACGGGGTGCCCCAAAACAATCTCCGACGTGGAACGGGACGGGGATGAGTTTTCATTTCAGGTTTAGGGACGGGGAGACCAAAACCCGTCCCGTTATCATTCCTATTAATGTAATGTAATCTAGTAAACTTTTTATATAATTTTAAGGAGTTAATTAATTAAATATTCTAATTATATTATTGTTTGTACAGTGATAGTCCTCAATTCGCCGTACAACAGTTAGATAAGAAGCTTGATCGAAAATCTTCAAATAAGAGATGAGTTCCTGGTATTTTCCTATCTGCAAAACAGAACACGACTCAGGGTACCACAGGGGGAGTCCATGTGGTAACCCCTCCGACGCTCAAGTCAGTGTTTGGAGGATTCATTTTTAATGAGCAAAGTAGTAGAGAGGGAATTTTAGGGTTAGGGTTTCTCCGAGCAACTTACCTTGGTACGATGATCATTTACCTTTATATAGTGTTCTAGTGGTCCCAAGTTTGTTACAGAAATCACATCATTTCTTCCCATGATCCAATGATCGGTTGACACGTCACGATGATCTTAACGATATTATTCGTGGTCCCAACGTTAGTATTTTATCACGAAATAAGACATTCTCTAACCAATCATGTATGTCAGTTCGTAAAGTGGTATAAATGAGATGATCAAATGGCCCAAGTCCAAATGACCTTTCTAAGTCTAAGTGGTACTCAAGTATACCAAAAAGTCAAAGTGACCTTCCCAGGTCCAAGTGGTACTCACGTATACCAACAAGTCAAAGTGACCTTCCCAGGTTCAAGTGGTACTCACGTATACCAACAAGTCCCCCAGTCTAGTTTTATTTTTTTTTATTTTTTTTAAAAAATAAACTAGACTTTCAAGTACCAGTTTACTCGATGTATGCAACTTCATTAATAGGTTTTTTACCCAATCTTTTTTACCTCCTTCCCACTTAATATACCTAGCCGCCTCCTCCATCGCTTTTTAACAGACCATTGCTATAGTTTTACCAAATACCCTTTCAAAGCAATCGGTGATTTTGCTAGTCGAGATAATCAGGAATTTTTTGAAGATGAAGATCTTACTCGTGCGATGTGAGCAAGAGAAGTGACCATCTCGCCGGAATCTATATATATATATTTTCTTCTCCTTTCCAAGTTCTTCAAGTTTCTTTTGGGGAGTGGTTTTCTTGCACAGCCAAAAGAGGCTAAATCTATCCTTCCAACTAAAGGTTTAAGTTTTTTAATCTCCTTATTCCTCATGGTAGACTCAACATTTTGCAAGTTACTTCCTGCCTCATTTGAAAAGTTTGTTAATGATTTCCGCCTGGGGGAATTTAATCCCATTAGGCCTATGGATGAAGATACTGCTGGGCATGCTCCAAATGGTAAAATAGCTATATATATTGCTTCTTTCAATGCACCCAACTTGCTTAGAATACCCCTGACCGGGTTCTACCGTGCGGTGTTAAAATTTTATGGGATTCAAATAACTGCAATGTCTCCTGTGTGTAACGTCCCAATTTTTTTTTTCATAAATGTAGAAAATATAAATGCATTCAACAAAGGTCCTACAAGGTCCCGCACCTGGAACTGCCCGTAGTTAAATATATTTAAGTAATATTACAGACATTGTTCCAACCAAATGTTTAAGTAATTAAAACAGCGGAAACGGTTAAATAAAGGATGAGCCATCTTCACATAGCCGGAGCCTCCCCACGATCCGGTCCTGAAAGGAATAAGTTTAACAACAGTAAGCATAAAGCTTAGCGAGCACTCTAACTTACACACCACACTAGGCATGTACATGTCACATCATAACACAAATCCATGATCACATATCATAACACATACTACCGACGCAGTGCACTGACGACGATTTCACACTTTGGGTCACAGTTGACTATCCAAGCCGTACCAAGGATTTCACACTATGTCTGATTCTGCCCGAGTTACGTTTTCACCACAATATAACGTAAACCTTCACTTCACATATTTCACATCAGTTAAACATCACATAAGATATAACATATGCATTTCACACTAATATCATGTATAAGTTAGGGTAACTCACCTGATCTGCAGCACAGACAAACGCAACAGATTTCACAAGCTGTAAGTCAACAATAACAGTCGCAAGGACCTACAATACAGATATCTCTACTGATTAGCTTTGGGCATACTACAGGCCCTAAGTCGGACCACACTAGGCCGGACCAAATAACTAAAAGTCGCATGGCACCCTACCCCTAACTGAAAGTCGCATGGATCCTCACTGAAAGTCGCATGGACTTGTGAAAGTCGCATGGGCATACACTCTGGCCATCCAAAAGTCGCATGAAGCCTTGCTCCAGCTGAAAGTCGCATGAACTGTAAGTCGCATGGACCTCCTCACCCAACTGAAAGTCGCATGGACTATCTGAAAGTCGCATGGACACACCTACTCTCTATCCGAAAGTCGCATGGCACAACCCTCTATCCGAAAGTCGCATGGACTCATGCCAAAAGTCGCATGGAACAATCAGCTAAGCTGAAAGTCGCATGGAACACTCCCAAAGGTCGCATGAACTAGCTGAAGGTCGCATGAGGCCTTCTGAAAGTCACATGGACTAGCTGAAGGTCGCATGGGGCCTTCTGAAAGTCGCATGGACTTCATCTTCCCTGTCAGTTCATCTTTTGAAAAACCCAGAACCTTGAAACTCCATTTTCAAAATCACAACCTTCTCAAAACTCAACCAATTCACTATATTTTAGTTTCAAAACATTTCTCCCCTCATTTAGGCACTTCCTTCCAAATTTAAACACAACACAACAAGTATTCAAGTTTCTAACTCAGATTCTTTACTATGTTCTTCATAAACCCAAAACCCCATAAAACCCAGATCTTACCTAGCTTAATAACCATTCAAACAAGGTAAAATTTGTATCTACAA
This sequence comes from Dittrichia graveolens, assembly GCA_038502395.1. NCBI lineage: Eukaryota > Viridiplantae > Streptophyta > Magnoliopsida > Asterales > Asteraceae > Dittrichia > Dittrichia graveolens. The sequence goes on along the minus strand of JARJIL010000005.1, from coordinate 78,462,472 downwards.
CATCATGGAGGTATAGGAAACATTAACTGATGATTCCTTTGCTAAAACCTTGAGTTTGCAGATGATCCTTGACTCCTTCTTCTTGCTTCTTCTCGTGGGATTGCACACACACACAGACAACACACTCTATTTCTTCCAATGCAACAGTGTATGCCTTGGAGGCTGCACCCTAATTCCTCTTTTATACTTATTCTAACAAGGCCTTGGGCCCAATATTAGCAATTTCCCTAAGCCCATAAGGCTTACTCTTTCATACTACCCATTTCACTTTTCTAATTACTTAATCCAACAACATGCTAGCCCAAAACTTGTTTATAATAGACTAAATAGTCCACCAATTCAAACATGACTTAAATTCCATAAATAATCAGCAACTCCAAAATATATAAAACTCGCATCATCCAAACAAAATATTCGTTATTTATAATATGGAAACAGGATATTACAACTCTCCCCCACTTAGTTACGATTTCGTCCTCGAAATCTCTACTTGAACAATCCGGGGTAGTTTTGCTTCATCTCGTCCTCTGGTTCCCAAGTCCACTCAGATCCTTTACGGTGCTCCTACTAGACCTTGACCGTTGCTATCTGTTTGTTGCGTAGCTGTTTAACTTTTCGTTCCAAAATAGCTACTGGTTTCTCCACATAATTCAGTCTCTCGTCCACTGTTATGTCCTACAATGGCACAAACGTGGACTCGTCCGCTAAACACTTTCGAAGATGAGACATATGGAACGTGTTGTGAATCCTAGACAATTCGTCTGGTAGCTCTAACCGATAGGCTACCTTCCCAACCCTGGCAATCACTTTGAAAGGCCCTATGTATCTCGGGTTCAGTTTTCCTCGCTTCCGAAAGCGGATCACGCCCTTCCACGGAGATACTTTTAACAACACAAAATCTCCGACTTGAAATTCTAGCGGCAACCGTCTCTTATCAGCATAACTTTTGTGTCGGCTCTGCGCGGCCTTTAGCCTTTCTCGCACTTGCTGGACGTATTCTGACGTCCTCTGCACAATTTCTGTGTTTCCGAGCTCCCGCTGACCCACTTCTCCCCAACAGATGGGGGTTCTACACCTCCTTCCGTACAACATCTCGTACGGAGGCATGCCGATACTCGCGTGATAGCTGTTGTTATAGGAGAATTCCGCCAACGGTAAGTAAGAATCCCAACTTCCCCCGAAGTCAATCACGCACGCTCGTAGCATATCCTCTAAGGTTTGTATCGTTCTCTCGCTTTGGCCATCAGTCTACGGGTGATAAGCAGTGCTAAGGTTCACCCGAGTCCCCAAATCCTCGTGAAACTTCTGCCAAAACCTCGAAGTAAAGCGTACATCCCTATCCGATACTATGGTCACCGGCACTCCATGCCGCGATATTACCTCCTTGACATACACGTCCGCCATTTTCTCTGCTGAAAAGGCTTCCTTGATCGGGAGGCTGACATCTTCACAATTAGGGAGTCATGGAAAAACTGGAAAACTAAATTTTTGTATGTGGATGATTCCATCATTCCCGAGGGTGATGAGTCCTTGCTATCTTGGGAAACAAAAGAAAACATCTTAAAAAAGAATATCTGCCCTGAAAGAGAGGAGTATGATGCTTCTTTGTATGAACTCATATCCAAGGAAATAAGAATGGATTTGAGAAATGGGCTACACGAATCTGTGTTGGTTTATTGTGGAATTAGCCAACTTTGGCTAAACAAGGAGCTTATCCCGGTGCCCTTCCTTGGGGAAAAGGGTGAGTCCTTACTTGTTATACGTGTTAGTTGGACTCTATCCATCGTGCCCTCCTTTTTATTATATATATATATAGGGTAGAGATCAAGTAAAAAGAAAATTAAAGTAAAACGAGTAAAACGGATGATTATTTGATCATTTTTCGGTATATATATCAACTGATAATCGTTAGTTCATCATCTTTATTGATTAAAACTAGTTCTTTATCAATTTCTTTTTGATGAATCCAACATATTCATCACTTTTTAGATGAAAGCATTTTGTTCATCAACAAATTATTCCAAAATTTTGTTTTTAAAATCTGTATTTGAAATCAAAAAGAAATTGATGAAGAACTAGTTTTAATCAATAAAGATGATGAACTAACGATTATCAGTTGATATATATACCGAAAAATGATCAAATAATCATCCTTTTTACACTTTTTACTTTAATTTTCTGTTTATTTGATCTCATCCCTATATATATATATATATATATATATATATATATATATATATATTACACTTTGGATTTTCATTTTGCAGAAATGGGATGGGCTGATTTTTGCTGCGATTCCTCCAACCCAGGTATATCTTTTCAGGAGAAACCTAGACCTTCCTCTCCATCCGGGGTGATGGTTTCCACCGAGCCACTTTCTGTTGACTCAGAATTGGGTCATGAAGTTGAGGATGGGATTCTGGAAAATAACCTTACGGATGGGTTGCTTCAAACTCCTAGTAACTTCTTGGAGCCCATTCCTACCATTGGCTTAGAGAAAATTGGATCAAAGAGTGCTTCAAGTTTGAAGAGGAAACGGTTACCTGATCGTTCCACTCGCAAGAAGGAGAAGACCACTATAGTTGATGATTCCACGGATAATGCAAGTGTCACTGTGGTTGCTATGGATACTACCGCTACCTTACAGACAGAAGTATTTCTCCCATCTTCTTAGCTTTTCAACATGCAACTTAGTTGTCCTTGACCTCTTTGTATTATATTTTTAATGAGTTTGTGGGTTCTCTGCAGGTTGATCAGGAAGGTTTATCTTCTCAGCATGTTTTTCCTCAAGTTGAAAGTATACCCATCCTTTCGGGTGGTCAGGGTGAAAGAATAAGAGATGGTACGAATGACAATGCGAGTGAATCATTAAATTCCCTCTTTGAGAAATTCCATGCTTTGAAGCTTGTTGAAGTTGGTTGTCCTGTTGGTAGGCCAGAGGTGGTTGACAATGGTTCTGCCCCTTTTGTACCTGACTGGCATATTACTCGTGATGTTCCTTTGAATCTGAAGAAGAACGCAGGACTTCGTTTTTTCCGTGATTCCCCCTGGAGAGAAGAATATGATACGCAAGCTTAGCAATAAAGGTATTGCAAAATTTCTGATGAGTCATTCTCTTGGGGTTATGTTTGTTACTTCCGAGATTGTGCACCGATTGTGTCTTTACGAAAAAGGGGTCGAAGAGGTGACAGGTATTGTGACCAAAATCGCTTCGGTACTGAGAAACAGTAGTATTGAGAACATGGAGAAAATGAAAATTGCTTACGAAGAAGAGATACAAAAATTAAAAGATCATCTTCATAAATGTGCTAGGGCTGACAGGCAGAAAACTAGCGATATGGGGTCGTTGAGGGAACAAGTTAAGAAACTAAGCGAGGAAAAAAAGAAATGGAAGAGTGACGAAGAATTCCTAAGCAAACTTTTGTTGGCCGAAAAAGAAAGGTTCAAAAAACAGGAAGATGAGCTGCTGAGTGCCAAGAGAGAGGTTCATGTTTTGCAAGGTGATCTTAAGAACAAGGAAGAAGATGTCGCGACAGGGAGAGAAAAACTATCAAAGCTTTCTGATGAACGTTATGCCCTTCTTAATGAAAATCTTGCTCTAAAGGCGGATGTTCAAAGGTGGCTTTCCGAGAAAAAACAGAGTATCTCCCGGTTGATCCCCCATGTGGTGGGCCTCTTGACCAAGAGCAAGGAATTCATGATTCCTTTTAAGAGCGTAATTACAGCTAGTAGGGACCAAGGTTTTCAAAGAGCTCTTGCCAAGTTCCATTCTGAGGGTCTTTTTGGCGACGTTCCTTTGGAGTCTGTTCCCGACTTCGATTCTTCTCCGGATGCTAGATGTGAAGAAGCTTTTTTTGCCTTGGATAATCTCACTTTTCCTTTTGTGGATAAGATTGCTTCTTCCTCCCAACTTGACGTGGAGCAGTTGCTTTTACTTGAGCCGGACAATGGTTCTGACTAATGATAGTGCTTAGTTTTTTCCTTTTTCCTTCTTCTTTTGTAGCTAACGGAAGTCGTATGGTATTTTAGGATGGTGTATGTGCGTTGCCTTTTAAGAAAATGATATCATCTGACTTGACCATATTGTCGAATTTTGCTTTCACCGGTTATTCTTGATTTTTCTTTGCTTTAACATAGCGAATAACGGTAGTAGTTACCGAATTTTCTTTGCCCCAGTGTGGCAAGTAATATTAGTTCTCATCAAATTGACTTTGCCTGAGTGTGGCAAGTGACAATGGTTCTCAATAAATTGACTTTGCCTGAGTGCGGCAAGTGATAATGGTTCTCAATAAATTGACTTTGCCTGAGTGCGGCAAGTGACAATGGTTCTCAATAAATTGACTTTGCCTGAGTGTGGCAAGTGACAATGGTTCTCAATAAATTGACTTTGCCTGAGTGTGGCAAGTGACAATGGTTCTCAATAGAACAACTTTGCCTGAGTGTGGCAAGTAACAATGGTTCTCATCAAATTGACTTTGCCTGCAAGTAAGGTTGAGGGATCGCGACTCTCCTCGTCGCAGCCTTAAGTGTGGTCTGCGATAAATTAATGGCCTAAAGTGGGGCCAAAATATGTCAATTATCATGATTCGGCCCTGAGTGTAGCCTGCGATAAATTAATGGCCTAAAGTGGGGCCAAAATATGTGAATTATCATGATTCGGCCCTTAGTGTGGCCTGCGATAAATTGCTAAATGGCCTAAAGTGGGGCCAAAATATGTCAATTATCATGATTCGGCCCTGAGTGTGGCCTGCGATAAATTGCTGAATGGCCTAAAGTGGGGCCAAAATATGTCAATTATCATGATTCGGCCCTGAGTGTGGCCTGCGATAAATTGCTGAATGGCCTAAAGTGGGGCCAAAATATGTCAATTATCATGATTCAGGTGGTTCAATAAGTGGTTCATCTCATTAACTTAATTAAATATGGTCTTACGAGACCTTACAAAGCAAGAAATGGTAAAGTGTAGTTTTACCTATTATAGGTAGCATCGCTTAAGGTTTGCAGCGTGCCAAGTCCTTTCTATTTCTCTTCCTTCCAGTGTCATTAGTTTGTAAGAGCCATTTTGGTTTGCCTCTGTCACCTGGTATGGGCCTTCCCAGGTTGGGCCTAGCTTACCTTGATCTTCAGCTCTACTTGCTTCATTTTTCCTGAAAACATACTGACCTGGCCGAAAGATCCTTTCATTGACTTTCCGGTTGTAGTATTGCTCTATTCTTTGTTTGTAGTGGGCTTGCCGGAGCGAGGCAATCTCTCTTCTTTCTTCTATTAGGTCCAAGTTGAGTCTGAGTTCTGCTTCATTATTACTCTCCTCATGATTGGCGTATCGGTAAGATGGTACGCTGACTTCTGCCGGTAACAACGCTTCAGTCCCGTATGTGAGACTAAATGGGGTTTCTCCCGTGCTCCTTTTAGGGGTTGTCCTGTGTGCCCGTAGAACATTTGGTAATTCGTCCACCAATCCTGATCGATGTTTTCCTAATCACTTCTTGATTCCCAGGACTATATCTTTGTTTGTAGCTTCCACCTGGCCATTTGCCTGTGGATGAGCCACCGAAGTAAATGACTGTTTGATGTTTAATCCTTCACACCATTCTTTAAAGGGATTTTCTGCAAACTGCTTTCCATTATCGCTTACTATCGATTGTGGAATTCCAAAACGGCAAACTATAAAGTCCCAAACAAAGTTTACCATATGTTTCCCTGAGATGGTAGCTAAAGGCTTAGCTTCCACCCATTTAGTGAAATAGTCTACAGCTACTACAAGAAACTTTACTCTTCCTGGGGCCTCGGGGAATGGACCGAGTATGTCTATTCCCCATTTGGAGAATGGCCATGCGGATGTCACTAAAATCAGATTGTGCTTTGGTAGATGAGTAACCGGGGTATGGATCTGACAAGCTTCACATTTTCGGATCTCCTTTTCTGCGTCTTGGTACATGGTAGGCCAATAATAGCCTAAATTCATAATTTTCGCCACTATAGTTCTTGCCCCTGAGTGGATACTGCACGCTCCTTGATGTACTTCTTGTACAATGTTTAATGCTTGTATCGGTCCTTAATTCTCCTTGCCTCCTTGGGATCAGAAGGGACTATGCCCGTTTTGAGGTAACAGATTATAGGAGTCATCCAATTATCTCCTACCTCTCTCACCACTACACTAACTTCTCCTCCCATTTCGTTGATTGTCCGGTCTTTTAACACATCCACCAATACTTCTTTGGTGAGATGGGGAAACTGAAGTAAAGCCAGCTTGCTTAGGACGTCTGCCTTCTTATTTTGGTTTCTCCTTATATGCTCTATAGTGAACTCCTTGAAGCCTTTTTTGAGATCGTTTACTTTTTCCAAGTACTTTTTCATGTTGACGTCTTTGGCTTCAAATATTCCTCTAACTTGATTAACGACTAATTGAGAGTCCATACACACTTCCAACATGTCTACATTCAAATTCTGAGCGATTCTCAGCCTAGCTACCAATGCCTCATACTCAGCCTCATTGTTGGATGTTTGGAAGTCAAAACGCAGAGCATAAGTATACTCATGCCCCTCTGGGTCCACCAGTATGAGTCCGGCCCCCGACCCCTCTGCACTACTAGCTCCATCTGTATAAAGTCTCCACTTACTTAGACTGGAATGGATGGGGATAGTAATTGGCATAGTTTGAGATGCTACTGACTCTGCCAAATAATCAGCCAATACTTGTCCTTTAAGGGACTGTCGTGGTCGGAAGCTTATATCATGTTCCCCCAACTCGATGGCCCACTTTGCTAGTGTCCCCGAGTTCTCCGACTTGGAAAGGATTTGTCGAACTGGAAGATCTGTCAATACCACGGCAGGATGAGCTTGAAAATACCTTTTCAATCGTCGCACTGTACAGATCAGAGCTAACACCACCTTTTCAATTGCTGGGTAGTTGACCTCTGCTCCCTGTAGCAATTTACTTACGAAATACACGAGAATCTGAGCTTTACCCCTTTCTGCCAGTAGCACTGAACTTACAGCCTCTTGTGAAGCTGCTAAATACATAGTAAGGGTTTCTCCAGGGATCGGTGTTGTTAGGGTAGGAAGTAATTCTAGAACCCTTTTCATTTCCTGGAAGGCTTTTTCTGCCTCTTCACTCCATTTGAAATCCTTCTGGTTGATGCAAGCTTTGAGAGTTTTAAAGAATGGAAGTTGCCGCTCAGCCGCCTTAGATAGAAATCGTCCAAGGGCTGCCAGTCTACCATTCAGGCTTTGAACTTCCTTCAGAGTAGCTGGTGATTTCATGTCTATGATAGCCTGAACTTTCGCTGGGTTAGCTTTGATTCCTCCCGGTGTCACGACATGACCCAAAAAATGACCTTCCGTCAGGCCAAACAAACATTTTTTGGGATTCAACTTCATGTTAATCCTCCTCAAGGTTGCGAAAGTTTCTTCTATATCCCTCAACATTTCTCCTTCTGTATGGATTTTGATCACCATGTCATCTACATATACTTCTAGATTTCTTCCGATTTGCTTGTGAAAGGCTTTATCAACAAATCTTTGATAAGTTGCCCCAGCATTCTTTAAACCGAACGACAACTTTTGATAGCAGTATGTTCCATGATCTGTATAAAAGGCTGTTTTTTCTTCATCCTCTCTTGCCATTTGTATTTGGTGATATCCTTTGTAAGCATCCAAGAAACATTTTTATTTGAAATTGGTTAGTGACTCTATTTTCCAATCTATGGCAGGTAGCGGGTAACAATCTTTAGGACAAGCCTTATTCAAGTTGGTATAGTCTATACACATCCTCCATCCTCCCCCTGCTTTCTTTACCATGACTGGGTTGGCTACCCAAGTAGGATATTTGACTTCCCTCAATATTCTTGCGTGCACCAATTGTTTGACTTCTTCTTTGGCAGCTTTGCTTCTCTCGGGCGCCATTGATCTCTTTTTTTGTTGAACTGGGGTTTTGCTAGGATGGATATTGAGCCTATGCTGTGTATCAAAACTTTCCATCTTTCCCTTCTCATCATCTATACGGATAACTCTTGGTTCCCCTGTCATATCATCCGGAGTCCACGCGAAAATTTCTACATTCTTTCGAAGCATGTTTACCAATTTTTCTTTGAATCCACGTTCTAGCCCTGCTCCTATCATTACCAGTTGATCAGGGAATTTTGAATTGATCACCACAAGCTCTCCTTGTTCACTTTTATGGTTCTTTTCTCCTTCTAATTTCTCCTCCTCAATCTCCCCCTGCAACTCATTCACCTGGTTGCAACGCTTCATCAATCTCCTTTCGGACCTCAGAGTAGCCATGCCATTTGGAGTTGGGAATTTCATCATCCCATGTATGGTTGACGCTACTGCTCCAAATACCTTCAAAGATGGTCTTCCTAAGAGAGTATTATAGGAAGACTCAGCTCGTATTATCACAAAATCGAGTATTTCCGTCCTCATCATCGGATACTCTCCCAGGGTAACTCGTATACTCACTTGGCCAAGTGGCCAGGCTATCTCCCCTGACAACCCATAAGTAGGGAATTTTTCTTCAACCATTTGGCCCTGTAGCGATAAAGGAAGTTGGCGGAATCAATGTTCATACATAATGTCGGATGCACTCCCCCCATCCATGAAACATCTTCCGATTCGGAATCCTGCCACCTTTATACTTACCACCATGGCATCTTCTGTTGGAACGATAGCTTGTATTGGAGGGAAGCAGAATGGATCTTTCATCCAGTATTCCATGACTTCTACTCTCCTCATTCGCCAATGAATCGGGTTCTTATCATGAGTATCTCTGGTTCTGGTCCAAGCTTCCCCTTGTTTTTAGTATTCTCCGTGATACTCACAATACTTATTGTTGTCTCTTTGTCTGTTTGAATCTTGAACTGGTGGTGGGAAAGCAACAGCGATAGGTTCGGTATTCAAAATTTCTTTTGGGGATTTTGAAAGGCTATTCAAAATTCCATAAGTGGAATCTTTCTTCTGGTAAGGTGGGCCCTGTTGGTAAGGTTGGTAAGGTTGGCGCCTTGGTGCATTGCTTCGGCCTTCTCGCCTGAACCGTCCATCACCTTCACGCCTAGATCCTCTTCCACTTTGACCCCCCTGTCCCATTTTCATCATCCTTCTTGTAGCTATCTTGGAACGTGCCGTGGCCCAGAGCCGTCTCCTTTCCACGGATGTACGAGTAAATCTCATCTAACAAGGTTTGGTAGGTTTTAGGGAAAACTTTTCCCAGTTGAGCAGTTAAAACTTTGTTCTTCAGCCCATGAATTAGCCCGAAAATTCGCTGTGATTCTGGGAGGGCCGGAATTTCTTGAGTTTCATTGGTATATCTTTCTATATAAGCTTTCAGTCCCTCATTCCGCCCTTGATATATGTTGTGAGCTTCTAAATGAGTCTTGGTGTACCTTTTTTGCTGGATGAAGTGATAGTGAAACTGCATTTCGAGCTGGTCAAAACTGTGAATACTACCCACTGGGAGGTGGTCATACCAAGAGTGAGCTACACCGACCAATGTCATAGCAAACATATGGCAGTGGACAGGCATTGACCATTTTTTGATCTTCCCAGCTCCTTTAAAAATCCGAAGGTGATCTTCAGGATCCCCCATTCCCCCATAAAGTTTCACGTTGGAGGGTAGGTCGAGTCCATCGGGCATAAGACAATTTTCAATATGAGGTGCTAAGGGTGAGTAGTTTTTGGTGATCACGGGTGTGGCGGTTTGGGGTGTAGGAAATTGCATCCATGAATTTAAGTCAACATTGGCATGACTTGAACTTCCAACTCCACGTGTCTGTAGTTGGGAAATTGGTAAGCCCACAGGATAGGTCGGACTCGGAATCGTACCTTGTCCAATATTTTGGGTCATACATGGAGCGTTATTCGGGTTATGAAATCGAGCCAAGACGGATCCGACTCCAGGAGTCTGAGGATACTGCATCAATAGGTTTTGGCTAGCTGGGATATAGGCTTGAGATTGGGGTTACGTTAGCACCACGAGCACTCACTGACTCACTTTGATTTTGTGTTTGAGAAGTAGTGACAGTAGCGGAGTTTGTGATCACAATTTGGATTGGCACATTAGATGCAATTTGAGTGACATTTGGGCTCAGAAATCCCAGATCTAGGTGCGTTCTTACAGCCTCCAAATTCAGTTGTTTCATTCTATTTCTAACCAGTGGTTCTAGGAGATGAAAATTTTGATTCACAAAATCTGGAGTTATCAGCATTTGAGGGTAAGGAGGATTAGAAGGCAGTATTTCTGAAAAGGTTTCAACATTCACCATTGTATTTCCAGGAGTAAATCTTGGAGGATGGGATGGAGTAATATCCATAGACTGAGACATTGGACTAGACATTCCCAGGGAAGAAAATACAAAACAAAAATTTCCAAAACAACAAGATAGGCGAGAGCCTCCGTGTGAGCAGAAGATGTACCCGTTTTAGAGATGGAAAACAATCAGGAAACAAGAGGACTAGAGGGTCCCACTGGGCGTGCAATTTGTTTGTACAGTGATAGTCCTCAATTCGCCGTACAACAGTTAGATAAGAAGCTTGATCGAAAATCTTCAAATAAGAGATGAGTTCCTCGTATTTTCCTATCTGCAAAACAGAACACGACTCAGGGTACCACAGGGGGAGTCCCTGTGGTATACCCTCCGACGCTCAAGTCAGTGTTTGGAGGATTCATTTTTAATGAGCAAAGTAGTAGAGAGGGAATTTTAGGGTTAGGGTTTCTCCGAGCAACTTACTTTGGGACGATGATCATTTACCTTTATATAGTGTTCTAGTGGTCCCAAGTTTGTTACAGAAATCACATCATTTCTTCCCCTGATCCAATGATCGGTTGACACGTCACGATGATCTTAACGATATTATTCGTGGTCCCAACGTTAGTATTTTATCACGAAATAAGACATTCTCTAACCAATCATGTATGTCAGTTCGTAAAGTGGTATAAATGAGATGATCAAATGGCCCAAGTCCAAATGACCTTTCTAAGTCCAAGTGGTACTCAAGTATACCAACAAGTCAAAGTGACCTTCCCAGGTCCAAGTGGTACTCACGTATACCAACAATTATAATTATTTATATTAAAGAATGTTAATAAGATAGCACGATAGATGATAACCACTACAGTATATTTATTAGGATAAAAAATTGAAAGGGTTAATAGAAAAAGGTAATATGACCATTAAAGTAATGGGATGAAAAGATACCCACCCCAAAGGAGGACCAGCTTAGTTTGTTACTTTGGTACGGACGATGAGTCAACTTAGCATATGATGTGGAAAATTCTAAGATGTTTAATATTGTGGTATGTGTAAAATTTAGATTGTCACCTGTGATTTTTATATTATTATAACTTAATTTACATCCTTAAAAAGATTTATAAATATAATAATTCATAGTCAAATACCCGTTTTTCGTTTGTAAAATACCTTCTTTTGGGTTTCAAACACGCATTAGGCTTTTCATAGTCTAGATTTGGCTAAAAACAAATTTGATTCACTTTTCAGGGTTGTTGATTTTATTCGGTTATCTATTTAACAACCAAAAACACAATTAATCCAACCCGAATAACTGAAAACCTTCTAAAACACCTTATATTTAATTAATTTTATTTTTGTTTATGATATCACTATTAATCAAAAATCCTAAGTCCATTCCTCCTCACTCCTTTCCCCCTCATAAACAAAAATAAAAAATGATACAAAATATTAGGAAGGGATATAATTTCTACCTTAATATACATGTGGTTTGAATATTACTACACATCAAAATTTTATTGATATTATTAGTTGAAGGGTAAAAATGATTAAAGAAAATAAGTTGGAGCTCCAAATGATCAATTAATTATTCTCCAAATCAACCAAATATAAAGAACAACAATCCTTCCCGTAATTCAAAACCCTAAGGTAGCGTTTGGTTCACGGATTGTTTTTTGAAGGAATTGGAATAGGAAGGAATTGGAATTTGAAGGATTTGGATTTGGAATCTAAGGGGGTGTTTGTTTTAGCTTATTTACAACTTATTTTTCGGGCTTATTTTTTATAAGCTAGTTTTTTCTGGCTTATTTTCTGACTTTTGAGCTTATTATGAGTTACAAGAAGAAAATAAGGTGGACTCATAAAAAATAAGCCTAAAAAAACGAGCTTATGAAAAATAAGCCCGGAAAATAAGCCCTAAATAAGCAAAAACAAACACCCCCTAAATCCTACCACCACCATCCATAACCACCGCCACCATCGAAGGTCACCTGTTACAGGTCGCCGATTATTGAGCTTCGATCGCCACAGTCGTCGCCACCGTAGAAGATTGAGTCGCCCGATGGTCAAAGCTTCGATCGCCACATATCGTAACCCTAGACGGGGTCGTCGCCGGTTGCCTGATGGTCAAAGCCCTAATCGCCACCATCGAAGGTTGCCTGTTGCAGGTCGTAGGTCGCGAGCTTAGATCGCCACAGGTCGTAGCTTCGATCTCTACTAGTTGTCGCCACCGTAAAAGATTGAGTCGCCCGATGGTCAAATCTTCGATTGCCACAGGTCGTAACCCTAGATGGAGGTCGTCATCGGTCACCGGTCGCGAGTCGCCGGTCACTTGTTGCTGGTCGTGAGTCGCCGGTCGTCGGTCACGGATTGTTTGTTTCAGGTCGTAGGGAGCGAGCATGTAAGAAGGAATTTGAATTCCTTAGCTAAATGGAAGGAATTTGAATTCTTTTGGTTAAGGGAATGTTTTCCATACTAAAGATTCCAATTCCATAGATAAATGGTGAACCAAACATGGGAATCTCTAGAATTGGATTTCAATTCCTACAAATTCCCAACAATTCCACCCAACTAAACACCCCCTAAGAAAAGCCGAGTCAATTTGGTTCTTTAGACAACGGGTTATTCTCATCCTCCCCTCCTCCAATCTTTTTTACACATCAACGTTATATTTAAAGTTGTCTCAAGTACTTTCAGGACTCGGTATAAAACTAAAAACAAGCGTCCTAAAATTACTAAACATATAAAATAACTAAAATAAACGCCTTGTAATAAACTAAATACTTAGTATACAATTACCGATTAATCAATTAATTAAGCAAACCACTAACTAGTATACAAACTGATATGCAAATACCAATTAGATAACAGATAATCAATTAACCAAAAACAAAGCACTAAAATCTAAATAGTTAATAAGAACTAAACTAGGAATCAATGAACAAATATTGAAAGTAAGTTTACACATGTTTGGGAAGTTGTAAGGATTAATTCAAGTCTTAAACATGCCCTGGATTTCTAATTTTTATTTTTTGATTGTTGTTCGTTAATTCATCAATAGTGAAGTAAAATCTTTGATCAAGCTTGCATTTACAACTAACAGCCTTCGATTGGAATTGTAGATTTTGTTTCTTCTTTCCAAATGAATTTATGTGATTTTGTCCAAAATTGCCAAACAATCTTGTATGGTTTCTTTGCAAAGTCACAAACCTTTTTTGAAAAATAAATGATTTCTTGAATTTTTTTCCTCCAACCAAATGATTTTAGCAATTGAATATTTAAATTATGTTTTGCCTCTTTGTTTCCATTATTGAGTCTTCATCTCCCCGGTTTTTACGCTCCATTGAATGTAATTACCCGTTTTTAATCCTTGTGAATTGTTTATGCATAAGGTGACTCATTTTTTTGCTTCATCCTCCCAAAATTTAGTTGTAGGCTAAACAAAATGGGCTTACAAATATATATAATATAAAACATACGAGAGCAAGAGAACAATATAGGTCGGCCATGTTTCACGCCTCATAAGACAGCCTGACCAAATCACTCTCATATCAATCTTTCTTCACTTCTCGCTAACTATGAACTACCTCTCTTCTTTCTATCTATTTACCTTTATTCCTTTTCTAATTAAATACTACTAGAGCAAGAGAATAACGTAAGACAAAGATTAGTGATTTAGAGAGAAAAAGTATAAGAATGGTATGAGTGAGCCATTTTAATCACGCCCATCAAATCGTTACGTTAGCTTTTTCTTTCTCTCACGACTTAATAATCAGAGTAACAAATGTGTTTACGGGTCGGGATACCATAGGAGACCCGCCTCTATACGGATAACGTATACAGTAAAACCACATATCTATGAAACTGAATAATTAAATCTACAGGAATAAAATAAGAAACAAAAAAAGAAAATTGGAGTTGAAAGTGGGTCAAGTGGGGGTAGAAAAGTCATAGTGTTGAAAAATGGAGTACGGGTTTGGACAATTTGTACGGATGTATACGGGGGAATTGAAGGAAGGAAGAAAGAAAGAGAATTGTCAAAGAAAGAGGCGATTGTCAGTTGTCGGTATCACTTTTGACGGATTCGATATTGTGCATGTGACCAGGCAGGGAGATAGAAACAAATAGACAAACAATGCGCCTTCCATTCGGGAGCGTGATTGACGGTTTTACGGTGACATAACCATCACATTCATCTCCTCCGCTCGATCACTGCTTCACCCCTTCCCGTACGGAACGGATACATGATCACTTCATGTCATCGTTATATATATATATATATATATATATATATATATATATATATAACTCTTTCAATTCTTCTACTTAATTGACAAGTCAATTGCTATTTCTTTTCAGAGAGATAGTATATCATTCTACTAATATTCTTTCTTACAAGATTAATATAAGTGTCAATATTAATAAATTTCATATGTTATCTTATGATTAGTAGGAGAATAAAGTAAGAAGATATATATCATTTTACTTTTTTTATTTCATCTTCCTTCTAATTACTACATGATATGTATAATTTATTAATTTTTTTCTTAACTTTTCTATTGGTTTTGACAGTTGTGTTGATATATATATTGTGAGTAAGAGGATATGTAGGAGAAAATAGTAAAAGAATATATCACCTCTCATACTTATACTAGATTAGACAATTGTTTGATACACGATTTGGTTTAAAAACATGATAAATTTAAACATTAATAATAAAATATTAAATAATTATAAAACATGAACGAATGTAATTAAAAAAATTGCAACGGATTATGTCAACACTCTGATCAACAGTGGATGGTCGCCATGAAGTTGATGGCAAATGTGACGACAAAAACGTGGTTAAATATACGAAGAGATATTATACAAGCCATCGATCATGAGTGTTAAGGCAATAAGGTTAGTTTATAATTAAATATAATTAAAAAGAATATAAAATGATAAGAGCATATATGAAATTTCTCTAATAATTTTGATTTAAGTTTGATAAAAAAAATTCAAATACAAAATTCCAATTTTGACTAAATAGATAGTCAAAATTAAATAATTAAATTTATTTTATCAAATAAATGATCAAAATTGTTCAATAAATTTTAGTCTTTTATTTACATAAGAAAATAGACAACATAATATTTAAAGACTTGATTTATATAAAACAATAATTATTTTTGTTAAAGTGTAGCAAAGTATTCAAGGACGCTAATTAAAAAAAATCATGGATGTTGCATGGATAAGCTACATTCAAGGAGGACGCAATCATGATGGATTATGTTATGCTGAATTTTACTTTAATTTTCTTATTATTAAATATGAAGGATTAAAGTTTTGACAAGAATTTCTACCACATTCCGTACGTTTATCAGAAAATATCTTTAAATTTTTTAACCAATAATTAAAATATACGTCTTTAAGGGCATGGTATATATAGAGAGAGGGGAGGGTTTTAAACGAGAACTGTTTTTCGTACGGGAATTGCGAGAACCAATTTTGGCTGTTCATTTTGGATAAGGAATTCATGGATGAAGAGCGTAGAGAGATTGAGTGTGTCAGGGTGCATGTAAGAAATTCATGGGTAGACAATCCAATTGAAGGAGGGGGAATTGAATGGCTAAGATTGGTTCTCGCGGTTCTCGTACGAAAAATAGTTCTCGTTTGAACTTTTGCCTATATATATATATATACTAGCATCATACCCGCGCAATGCTGCGGCGGCAAATAGTTTTTGGTTTACAATATGTCGCTTTCAAGAATGTAATTATATGTTATTCGCGCGATTCAATGTCACGAAAAAGTTTTCTACAGCAACATGTCCGTTTTTTTCAAATTTATTTTATTTTCATCTAACTATTTTAATAATTTTAAAAATAAATTAAAAAAGACAGTAAAATAAGAAAAAAGATTTATATTGATGAAATAAAAAGAAGAGTTAATGAGACTTTAAAAATTATGTTGAAGTTGGTGGATAATTATGTTAGTATGAGAAAATATATTTTGAATAAAAAGTTAAATTAAATTAGGAGAGAATAAAATAGTTAAATATTGAGTGTGTGAGATTAATTTAGATTAAATGAAGGGTCAAGATTTTATATTGATTGGATTTTAAGAAGTCTTAAAATTTAAGAGTAGAGAGAATGTTAAATTCTTTATATAGTAGTAGTAGTAGTAGTAGTATATATATATATATATATATATATATATATATATATATATATATATATATATATATATATATATATATATATATATATAGGGAAAGGTACAAACGAGAACTGTTTTTCGTACGAGAACTAATCTTGGCCGTTCAATTTGAATAATGGAATTACATGCACCCTGTCACACTCAATCCCCTCCCCTCACGTTTTTCATACATGAATTCCATTATAAAAAATGAATGACCAAAAATATTGATTCTCGCAGTTTTCGTTTTAACCTTCCCCTATATATATTAGATTATATTATATTATATAAAAACAAATTTGAAGCAAGGAACAAAATTGAAAGTGTAACGGGGTCACGAGTCGTTGTTCCCTTAATTTCTACAATTCTAAGGAGAAAAAGACAACAAGTAACGACTTAAGGGTGCTGTGGGTCTTATATATGTTGCACTAATCCATGGTGAATGGTTTTTTTTTTTTTTTTTTTTTTTTGTCTATTTCCTTCGAGTAAATAATAATATATTAACTTTTTTTAAATATTACTTCATGTTGTAGATAAAAGGTGTATGTTTCTGCTTATTGACTTATACATATGTTCATGTATGTTATGTTTAGTTAAAAAGAAATATGATATGTGTAGCTAAAAGCAGATATGATAAGTGTTTCTATAATCACAAACACTTAAATGAGTAAATGATGAAAAACTAATATAAGTATTTATAAGTGTAGATACATCTAAAAATATATAAAATAAATGATATTAAAAGCATATATCTCATCTCCTTAATTTAAATAATTAAATGAGTACCAATTTTTTATAAATAATTTCATAAACTACTAAAATTGTTCCAACGTTTATAATATATTTATATACCAAGGTATGTATTAATGTGCAATTTGCTCGAGGTAATCAGGAGATTGTACATAGAGTGTTTAGTAGGGTTAAGGTTATTTTATAATCTATTTAAAACGATATAGGTCATTTATTTTATAGGGAGAATTTCGTTTATATCCTTATAAACTTCATTAATTACATATATATCCTTATAAACTTTAAAATTACATATATATCCTTACAAAACCTATAAATTTACAAATATACCCAAAAACTTAATTTAATAATTATTAATCTTTTTAAAAACTAAAAATCATTATCTTAAATCTATTAAAAAAACTAATAAATATATATTACAAAAGTACCCCATCAAACAAAACACTCATCACTCAATCAAAAAGCTAATTACAGGGCATTGAACAGATCCTTCATCCTTAATCAAAAATCATTCTCCAACCTTCCGCCGTCTATATTCCCGACCCTCCCTGTCATCGGACACTGCTTTCGCCACCGAACAATGCTTCAACAAGAACGACATCATTTTCGCCAACCGCCCTCGCTTGCTCGCCGGAAAGATTCTCGACTACAACTACACCAGCCTTGGTTGGTCACCATACGGTGACCACTAGCGAAACCTTCGCCGGATCTCCGTCGTTGATATCTTTTCCACTCACCGACTCCAAGAATTCAGTGACGTACACGCTAACGAAGGGAGACTCCTTATACGTAGACTTTTCTCTGAATGTTCTTCGCCGGTGAATTTGAGGTCGGTATTCAAGAATCGGATCCCGAACTCCGATGAACTTATTAAGAGCTTTACAACGATAAGATAATATCTCAGACCTACTTTTTTTACTCTTTCGGTTTATAAACTCATTAAGGAATGAAGGCTCTATTCAATGATCTGTTCAATGGTGAAGTCAGTCGAGTGCCTCTACACGATGTGAAGTTAGTCGTGGTGAAGTCGCTAGATGGGTGAAGGATTGAATGGTGAAGTCGGTCGATGGTGAAGTAAGGAATGAAGGATTTGTTCAATGCTTTGTAATGAGTTTTTTGATTGAGAGACGAGTGTTTATATTTATTAGTTTTTTAATATAAACAAATCAATTTAAGATAATGATTTTTAGTTTTTAAAAAGATTAATAATTATTAAATTAAGTTTTTGGGTATATATGTAAATTTGTAGGTTTTGTAAGGACATATATGTAGTTTTAAAGTTTACAAGGATATATACGTAATTAATGAAGTTTGTAAGGATATAAACGAAATTCTTCCTATTTTATATTATCTAAATTGGTAACTTACTTTATTGTTAATTGTTAAAGTAAATAAGGATTTGAATTTTAAGATAAGGGTCTTGGCTCTATTTTGAGTTCTCCGCTGGATCATTATCAAACCTTGGTACCAGATCGAAATTCCTTCCCGATGTTAAAAGTGGAGTCTAATCGGCCTTTTATTGTCCGTCGTTGAGATGTTGGCTGCATTCCGGTTAGGTCACCAAGGTTTGGTGATAATCCAACATTGGAACTCCGGTTAGCGCCAACACCTTGATATAGAAAATTCATGTTCTTTCTTACTTTACCAGACTACCACAAAGTAGGTTATCTGTTTTGGTAACAAAAAAGTAAATTACATACATCGACTCTTTTAGAAAAGTGAGATGTTATTCAGTAACCATAACCCTTTTTAGTATATATCCTTAAATACATTGAAACTTACCTTGGAATTATTTTAAGAAGCATGTGATCGAACAAAAAGTTAAAGTAGTTCCATAAGAGGTTCATGATATCTTCTTATAGATCGATCTGGCAACGATGTTCTTGAACTGGTTACAAGTTTTAGAATCTATAAATTGTGTTCTTAAAATTGTTACAGTGCATATGGTGGGTTCGTAGGAAGTACCTCAAGTCCTCAACCATGGTTGAAACATATGGTCCCCTTTAACAACTTCCATCACATCACTAGTCAACCCATAAGTATCAGAGCCAGGTCCACGCGTACTTCATTTAACCCATACGTATCTGTATGTTAGACGCAAAGAATGTTACACGTGAGAAGGCGTCGCTAAGTATTGTCCGACATAGTACGGGTGTTTGACTTGGTAATGTGCTTAATAAGGTTCATGTGTTACTTTACTCATTGCCGATTAGTTTTTAGTAGGAAAACTTATAATAAGTAAAGATAAAAAAGTCAATATATTAGCAGATTCTCCAATGTTCATGTCGTAATAACAAACATGCTGCACATAACTCAAACACATATGCTAAAGATATAAAAGTCTCAATTATTTATGTTGTTTGCAGCAGTAAGCCAAGAAACTAGCAGCCCATGGCTAAACAGAATTACCAAACACAACAAATATAGCCCACATAGAACTCTAAAACAGCAAATCCAGAAACAAGGCCCAAGCTGTCCTAAAATCAGCTCATGACCAAATGACCAGCAACCCAAACAATCCCCAGACATAAAACATTAATCCCCACTAAAGATCAACTTTAAACACCATCTCTTGACAATATAATCATGAAAGTTGGTTGGTTTAATTCATTATTAACTATTTTTAATCAATATTACGGTGAACTAAATATTTATAATAATCAACTTTAATTCAGAGGTTGATAATGACACTATTAATTAAACACAAAAGAGCCCTGTTAAACGATCAATCAACAAATCGAGACATGCAACCCCACTAAAAGGACGTACACAGATTTTTGTTAAGTATAAACAATAAGGAAAACTGTATTAGATGATGACATATAGAATATAATAATTGTCTTTCGTAATTTTTACCTTAGATTTTGTTACTGGATCTTGTGAGTAGGAAAATGAGTAGAAATAAAAAGAAAAATGAAACAAAACCTCTCAAACAGTAAATATGATAATCAAATTTCAAAGGTGATTATGTAAACGTAAGACAACTTGTAATGGACTCGTCATGAGCCACCATGATGAGCTCATTTTCGTGTTGTCCGCTCATTATTCGACTTGGGGTTGTGCGTTAAAGGCTCGTTGTTGAGAGGCTCGTGTTGTCCATAGCTCTTCTCTCCTTTTCTTTTTTAAAAATTTTCAACCAAACATATTAATTTAAATTAATATCATATGGACCCAGTAATAATAGTGACAGTGATATGGATGCTAGTTATGTATGTCATGACTAAAATATTTAGTTATGATTTTCTCATAAGCTAGTTGATTTGACAGTCAGGGGGTGTTTGTTTTAGCTTATTTGTCAGGCTTATTTTTCATAAGCTCGTTTTTTCTGGCTTATTTTTTTATGAGTCCGACTTATTTTCTTCTTGTAACTCATAATAAGCTCATAAGCCAGAAAAAACTAGCTTATAAAAAATAAGCCCGGAAAATAAGCCGTAAATAAGCTAAAACAAACACCCCCTTAGTCATGTATACCGTTACCGCAAGTGGTTTAAGTAACATAAATATTTTAAAATATTAAATTAATATCGCACAAATACCAAATGAAATGAGATGTCACTTATTTTTTTTTATTTCACATTATTTGGCGAATTTCTTTAGGATGTTAGTTGATAGAACTTCCCCTTTATATTTTTAATTATTTTCAGACAATAATTTACAAGGCACATAAAATAAATATTATTATATATACTCATATTAAATAAATATTAATTTAACCACTTCTACCTTATAGAAAAGGCAGTCATGTCATGATCCTAACCTACTTCAGAATTGTTTGTTGTAAAGTCTCAGTTTCAATATAAAATCAAAAAGTATAAATTAACCAACCTGGTGACATTAAGTAATTTATCTGTAGCTAGTTCTCAAAACTTAGTTTAGGTATTTTATTGTCAACAATTAACAACTTTTATCAATATACGGTTAAAGTCAAAACATGACTTTTTTAAACCACCGGACATGTCAAATCTATATTCTTATGGTATTGGACTATTTTTCCTATGTTATATGAAGTCTATCTCATCGTCCCTTACAACATATTTTGACTTTACTCTAATTTTATATAAGAGTTAATTTCATACTTTAACTATTTTTTCTATGTTCTATATTCTCCGGGTTTTCTCAAAAATTTTCATAACCCGTCTTTTTAACCTGTAATTCGATAAATGAAGATAATTAAGTATCTTTTACTTATTTACGAACAATAACATGCAAAAATAAAACAGATATCGCTTAAAATATATATCTAAATGTGGGGATATCAGTTTCCCTAAGGAACGTGAAGTAATGAGGCGAGTTCCATATGCTTCAATAGTGGGCTTGATCATGTATGTCATGTTGTGTACCAGGCATGATGTATCGTATGCCTTGAGCATGGTGAGTAGATATCAAGCCAACCCTAGCAAAGCTCATTGGACGGCGGTGAAAAGCATTCTCAAGTATCTTCGGAGGACTAAGGAGATGTTCTTGGTGTATGGAAGTGAGGAAGTGCTTAGAGTAAAGAGTTACTCTGATGCTAGTTTCCAAGCCGATAGGGATGTCTGTCTCCTGGAGAAGCTCCAAGCAAGACACTGTGGCCGATTCCACTACTAAGTCAGAGTATATTGCGGCCAGTGGTGCTGCTAAGGAAGCTGTCAGGATAAGGAAGTTCCTTCTGGATGAGAAGTTCCAAGCAAGACACTAGAAGTGTCATTTGTATTTTATTGGACCATTTGATGGTCCAATCAAAATTCAAGCTATGGCCGGCCATGGGGAGTCCAAAAGGCATGCACATGTCTATAAAAAGTCCCTCACAACCTCCTTGATACACTCTTGGACAATTTGTGCATTTTCTCTCTTTAAAACAATTGTGCTCTAGTAACATTGAGAGGTTTTGAGGCTGTGCAAAAGTGTGGTCGTGAGAGTGTGGGTGTTTCCAAGCAACTACAAGGTTTTGTGAGCTTGCAAGGTCTTGCTAGTACAAGGGGTTTGAAGTGAAAATTGGTGTGGACTTTCAAAGGTTGTGAATCCACTTGTTTCACGTTCAAACCATCCCACCATTTGTTACAGCCGATTTCTAGAGCTTTAGAAGGTATAACTTTCTATTTTATTGTCTTTTTATTTGTTGCATGTTGAACTTGTAGAGAACCACCACCATTGGAACATATTTTGGCTTTGTTTTGTCTTGTATGTATGATTTTCAGATTTTCTATGCTTTCGTTGCGTGCTTGGTCTTTAGTATGCTCCAACAATTTCTAGATCAAGTGCCGAAGTTGAACTACTATGGATAAAACAAAATTTAAAAGATCTCGGATTTGATCAAACCGAACCTATGAAACTCCACTGTGATAACCAAGCAGCGGTGAAAATCTCAAACAACCTTGTACAACGTGATATGACAAAACATTTGGAAGCAGATTGTCACTTTATCATGGACCACCTTGAAAACAGTACAATTGAACTTCTGTTTGTTGCCTTGAAAGATCAACTTGCAAATATGCTTACCAAAGCAACATGCAAACAAGCGTTTCAGAGCTCTCTTAGCAAGCTGGAAATGTTCAACATACATTCACCATCTTAAGGGGGAGTGTTGGAGATAGCTTAATTCACGGGCTGGGTTTCCTATCCCATTGTTTGTTATTTATGTTGTATTTATCTTTTCATTAGTTAGAGGATCGGTAGTTAATAGTTTCCTTATCTCTTGCTGTAACCTTGGTGTATATATGTTGGTTTACACAGTTGAATGAAAGATATAGAATAATTCTTTCTCACTATTGGTATATCTGATTTACAGATAGAAGCTGAGGATATCACGATTTTTTTTTGTTAAACAAGCATCCTCCTATTCAAATTATATCTCTTAATCTTTCTGTCATAAAAACATTACTTCTTTCGTTCCTACTTTTCAAATACAACTATGTCACACAAAACAATAGTAAAAAGTGTAGTTAACCATGGTGGCCTCGTCTTTATCCTTACCTTTTTACAAAATCATCTAATCTAATTAATATTAAATAAAAAACAACAAAGTTAGCTTCTAAATCTTTATTTTTATCTTTTTTTTTTAAAATCATCGTAAGAACAATAATGCAAAATAGAACCCAAAAAATCATAAAAATATAAACACGGATTAAGGTCTGTCCCTACTTATGAATAGACATGCATTCAATGCTTCATAACTTACACATGAAATGCACAACCATGCACATGAATATGCACACTTGGTGAATATAAACACGTACACCCGAGCACACTCCATGTTTTAAACACACTACCATTTGTCTGAAAATGTACAATCATGCACATGAATATAGCTTTCAAAGTTCAAAATTAAGCATGTTTGAGACATCAAGAGGCTCTGATACCATTTTATTGGTGTTTATGGACACTAAACCATTATTTATGTATGCAATAGAATCTTTAGAGCTACAAAAACACCAAGAAATGATCTAAGAGGCTACAAACGTGCTTAATTGTAGAGAGCGATGTAGGCAGGAACCTTGTAGCACATGTACACCACCACAGGTGCCCAAATCCAGTGCTAGCTACAATCTAGCAAACCTTTAAACTCACTTTATATTGATAAGTGATTTCTTAATCTAAAACATCTCTCTCACACACACACTCTCTCTCAAACACCATGAGACCAAGCACACAAGAACTACAAAGAGTGTTATGGTGTTGTGGAGGTGTTATTAGGCTCTAACATTTGTAGTGTACGTGCATCAAGTTGTATTGGACCTTGTTCTTCGGATGAGGCTTATGTTATGAAGTCAAACAAACGATGATTGGGGATCCCTTTATGCTCATTTCTCACCCACTGTGTCTAGTAATGTAGGAAATTGTTGTGCACAATTAGCTACAGTGTAATAGTAAATTAGTCGAGTTGAGTTCGAGCTTGGCTCAATTATTTTAAGCTAAGCTCGAGCTCGGCTCATAGCTCGATGATCCTTTATGATGTAGGCTCCGGCTCGGCTCGACTCGAAAAGCTCAAATATTTGTCCAAAAACAATTTTTAAATAACTAAATTTATTCTAAATCTATGAAAAACTATATTAAATAACAAAAATAATCTTACTAGTATATAAACATGATAACAACACATAAACATAAAGTCTAAACCACTATATTTCATCAACATTAACATTTTTAACTATATATAAATTATATAAAGCTCGATAAGAACACGAGCCGAACCCTTATAAGCTCAAGTTCGGTTCGTTATATATTTTGAGCATATTTTTAGGCACAGATTCAAGCTCGAACTTGATAAAAGCTTGACTCGAACGGGACTAACTTGATAAAAACTAGACTCATTTATAGAACTATGTGTAACGGACAATTTCTTTTGGACATTCTCCACATCACTAGTTCTTGACTTGTTGTACAAATTGCCTCTTGGTTAAATGGCTAGTTGTTTCTTTATTTTTAATATGACAAGATTAGATGAATACTTTTATATATGTTAATGTTTATAGAAAACCTAGTGTACTCATCGGCTTTTAGAAGCTAATTAACCCATATATGTTTTTATAAAATTTGTACCCACATGTAATCGATAATTCTTGACGACCTTATTTGTGAGAGGCATTGGTCGACCTATATATATGGACTTTGTTGACCAAGAAGTTATGGAATAAATTTGTCATATTTGTTAATGGTCTAATTAATTATAATTAATAGTAACATTAGGTACGTTGCTTATATGGGTCATGCCGTCATGTATTGTGTGAGAAGGAATTTTTCAAGATGTTCATTGTGATGTGATACAGTCGAGTGTGATTGCCATTGTACATCGTGTTCAACTTTCATTATTTTTTATGTCTATAATATTTAATATTAATTTAACCTTTAACATATATTAATTAAAAGAAAATTATTATGATAACATCATTTTATTTTTAACTTTTTTCATTAATTATCCTCTTTTATTTACTCAAACGGATCACGAACGAGTTGTTTATTCAAATATCATTTTTAGAAGATTTAGTTTGTTAATACTTCAATATCCTATCAAAAACATTTATTCAAATATCCCTATGTAGTCCCCGATTTTTAGTATGTATGAATTGCTGAATTCTAATATCTCTAT
Organism: Dittrichia graveolens; assembly: GCA_038502395.1. Classification (NCBI taxonomy): domain Eukaryota; kingdom Viridiplantae; phylum Streptophyta; class Magnoliopsida; order Asterales; family Asteraceae; genus Dittrichia; species Dittrichia graveolens. The sequence goes on along the minus strand of JARJIL010000005.1, from coordinate 78,437,236 downwards.
GCAGTCCCAGATCTGTAGTATAAATGAGGTAAATACCATTATGAACAAGGTTTTAAGAATGTGAGGTGTGGCATGACCACATAGTCAAACCTTACGTCTTGAAAACCATGGCGAAACCATAACGCTTTTATATGACGTGACTTGAGACGATAATTTTGTATATATATTTTTTATTATGATTTATATACAATTATACAAAAGAAAAAAACACATAATTATAGATTTATAATATAATTCATCATTATTTTTTTTTGTTTCTCGATATCTAACTTTTTTTATAACTGAATAACTATATATTCAGTCAATTTAGTCAAGTAACTTTAATATGCTTAGAAACGCAACTTATAACATCTAAAGACATACGTAGTAGACCTTAGCATACGTTAATCATATCCTTAAGCTCATAACAAGTGTGATTACGTAATGATACAGCCACCACTAATAATAATAATATAATAATATATAATAATAATAATAGATAATATTACTCGAAGGATGGATGTCAAATAGATGTGGCTAGCTTCCCCTATTCAAAGAAGAGCATATATATGACCAATTATTTGTAAGTTCAACTTTTGTCATACAAACTTTACGACTTCAGACAATATCAACTTGTTGATCCATGGCTTTAGATTTAGCCAAGGAGCCGCCGATCGAAGCCACCAAGTTGGAACACTTTAATCCACTTGTTCAAATATCTTTAGAACTTATAATTTATTGATATTAAAATGTTTTTTTTTAATTAATAGATCCACTATAACCTTTAAGTTTATAACTAGTTTTCTTTATTACGGTTTAAATTAAAAATACCAAATAAAAAATTTGCTCCAAAATTTGTGTTTTTTTAAAGAATAATTCTATATTTTCTACTAAATCCTCGTTTATTCTATATACTAAATGATTGATTTGTGAAACTAACTGTTTTTTTTCTTAATCTCCACTTTCTAACAACAATAAACTTTATTTACATTTTGGCACACATTACATATTACATCTCAAATTTTCTCACACTACCATTTTACTCTTTTTACTTGCAATAACCCAAAATTATTGAAACATAGGATGACCACACAATTGTTATCATGTTACTATTTTCCATCCTATTGCATGTATGACATTTACTCTTCAGTAGGGGTGCAATCGAGCCCGATCAAGTTAATATGATGCTAAACTTGAACTCGATTCGATTAGAAAACTTGAAAATTGAAAACTCGAATCGAGCTTAATCGAGTTTGTATTTTTTAAGATTGAACTCGATGAGCTAACCAACACTATCGAGCTTGACTCGGCCCAATTGATACAATTAGTATATTAAATAATAATACTAATTACTTTAGTGTTACTCGACTTAATATGTTTTGAACTCACTAGACTCGAGTAGAATTAATGATAGTTTAAGTAAACTTACATACAAAAAAGGGTTGGAATGTAAAATAGCATAAGCTTAATAAAACTCGCGAGCTTTACGAGCCGAGTATTTTATTACTTAGGCTCGACTCAATAGCCTACTTAAGTAGCTCAACTGGACTTAATTAAACCGAGTCAATTTCGAATAGCTCGAGTTATCTCAACTCGATTAAACCATTACTCACCATATTACAAAGACCACCAGAAATTGACCTCGTCGAGGATGCATGTAAGTAAAAGATTGTTTGAAATGCTTGAATATATAATTAAGATCCATTTTTTATATACTAATAAAATCATAAAAATAATAGGAGTAATTAAGAAAGGGAAGGATGAGGAAATGGAGATATGTCAACCCTCAAAAGCTAGCGCTAGCAGACAGAATTTGAAGAAGAAAAGTCTGCTAACAGTGTGGAGTATACACAGTTACAACCACACACACACATATATATATATATATATATATATATATTATTGCACTTAAGATCTAGAATTATTCAGAGCAGTTAATCATTAAAAGTTTAAAAAAATTGTTAAAAATGGGAACATTAACGGTGGGTGGCGGTGGTTACGGAGGCAAGTTAACGATTTGTGCGGTGGCATCATGGTTGTGGTGGTGGTCGTTGATGATCACGACCGCCGTAGCTCAAGCTCAAAACACCACCGATCCAGCTGAAGGTCTCTCTCTCTCTCTCTCTCTCAACTGTGTCTTTTGCATCTTCATTTGCACGACAACCTGTCTACTAATTAAGGCTGCAATGAATCAATCTTTTTTGAAGTTCGTTTTGATGTAAGGCTCCAAACGAAAAATAAAACTTAATAACGTTTGATGATTCGAGCTTGTAATGATCCGGCTAGCTACAACATCACCTGAATTTTGATCGAGTTAGTATTTTCGTCTGGCCGCGCGAGCTCAAATCTGCGCAGACTCGTGACAAAGCTTAGCCTAAATTTATCGAGCTCGAGTTCGTCTTGACTCGTTTAACAACTGTATTATTGACCTTAATTATGTTTTTTATGACAGTTTGTAAAAAATCAACTTACTAAATTTTCATTTAAAGATTACTGCAAATATTTGTGTCTAGCTGATAAAATTGATGGATAAAACAAGTTGGGTTTAAAAAACTTTTTTTAAGTACGTACTTTTAAAAAGACATAATCATCTACTTTTTAATAAAAAAAATATACTAAAAATACAAATTCAGATCACTAATTACACGATCTGTTTTTATATAACTAAATTTGATATACTAATCTATACTATTATATTATATAAAGTATTTAAACTTTTTTTTCCTTAAAACTCTTAAATTTTAAGTCACTTAAGATTACTATTCTACCCTTATCTACCAAAAAATATTTCATAAAATAAACTTAATAACATTCCTTTTTCATAAATTCCAGAATATTCTTTTTCCATAAATTCCATAGCAAAACTTACGAAACTAAATATTCCATAAACTTAATAATATTCCATAAATTCCAGAAAGGAAAAATATATAATATTCGATTTTCACCTACTAAATAAAAATTACAAAATTACATCTAAATTTCATTCCCTTTTCATCTGCTAAATAAAAATTACAAAATTACGTCTTGTGTGTCCTCTTGATTAATACCTACCAAAACAACTTCTTACAAATCATTTTTATTCATCGTCGCCGCATTACGCGGGTACCTCGCTAGTGAATAAAAAATAAATTCATCTATATATTTTACTTTCTAAATTAATTCTATTTTTTTTTTAATTTTCCAAATTAATTCTTAACTGTATATGAATTTTCTTTCCAAATTAAATGATCAAACCTACAAAACAAGACCATTTCGACATTGAAATTTCGTGAATTATGATATTAATACCAAATACGAAACTGTCTAGTGTCGATTCGATCGGTATCACCGTTACTGGATTGGACTAACTATTTTAGTCGAACTTTTCACCAAACAACATAACTGATTAACAGGTTAAGGCCACTGAATAACATTTTAGTTTTAAAAAATCGATATATGTAGTGTACTTTTTTATTATTCAAATAGGTAATCTACTTTGTGTTCACGTGTTAAAATTAAGGAACTAAACTTTCCGATTACTCTCACAATTTGATCAATATTAAAACTTGGCATACTGACCGGTATTCTTTCCTGGTGGTGATTATGAAGTCTGATAGTTGACAAATTTAAAAAACAAGGTTTTCTTTAAATCCGGCAATGAAGGACGACAAGAGGCTAATCAGATTCCACCATCACCTTTTGTTAGCTCTAATTGGAGGTTATATCGCTGGATTACCAGCAAACCTTGGTGACCTGGCCGAAATTTCTTCTTGATGGTGATTATGGAGTCTGGTCTACCTTTTGTTGGTCATCGTTGACGAAATAAAGAAAATAGCAATAACGCAACCGCTAACATAATGATAGCCGACATGAGATCGACCGGTTAGACTTTGTCATCATCACCAAGAAGAAATCCCGTTTAGGGCACTAAAGTTTAGTAGTGATTCAATAACAGAAACTTTGACTAGAGCCAAAACTCTCATAAAAAATTTTAAATCCTTAATTACTTGAACGTTTATCATAACATATTTGATTAATAAAAAAATTAATCTTAAAAAATTAATATTAAAATTAGATAAATTCGTCACCTATATCATGATAAAAAAGATCATATATTCATCATTTGTTAATTGTTAATTTCGCGGGTAATTTGGCATTTGGGTGGCAAGGACCTTGAAGTCATAATCCTCTTGCTCTTCATTCCCGCCCGCCTGAAGGGGCGAATGCCGGTAGTAGCATGGTGGTTTATGGGTTGACAATCAATATTTTGCTGCTCCGGCGGGTGGGTAGCTCCGTGCGAAAAATATGAGATCTCATACAAGGTAGTAACTTAAGGTCTGAAAAATTAAAATGAAAACTACGATCAACGCCTTGCTCTTTATCTCGCTGATGTTAATTTCGACTCGGTGAATTTAAAGAATTGGATAAATAACATGATTATGGTATTGATCTTGAATGAAACTGGTGTTGTAGCGCGAGTTATAAACGAAATGTTCAGCCAATGGGGGATACTAGAAAGTACAGTAACACAGATGAGATGGAACCTAAGCGGAGAAATATGCAGTGGCGCTGCCGTTGATGCTACTGACTTCGATTCCGACGCTTACAATCCCGCAATCAAATGTGATTGTACCAATTCTACTTGCCACATCACCCGACTGTGAGTCCTTCACTTGGTTCTTTCCTCCAGATACACACACATTAAATATATCTGATTGTAATCTATTTATGTTTTGACAATCATTCCTTCACTACAAATCATCAGAAAAGTTTATGCATTAGATGCTGTGGGCACGATCCCAGAAGGACTTTGGACTTTGACTTACCTAACTAATCTGTAAGTATGCTGCTGTATCTTTACCATTGTATTATGCTATGAAATTTTCTTGAGATATGTTTTTTTTTGTTTTCAATTTTTGCAACTTCTTTTGTTGATAAGTACCTAAATAGCCCACACTCACATAGCTCCTTAACGAAAGATATTTTAGCCATTTCAATATTTACTCGGGTATGCAAAGTGTGCCAACTTCTTCTTTCCCTATAATAATAAGGGGCAAATAGAAATCTAACAGTACAGTGGGTCATTGTGTGATAGTTTCGCAGTCTTTTGTAATTATCTTGAAAACATGTTAATGAGAATAAACTCTTCTTTTCCCAAATTCAATCTATTCTCTCAAACTCTTGATGTGTAATTGTGTTAGCCTTAAAGCTCTAAGAGCTATTCCCATCTTTAGCTCTTCAAGTTTAGGGTAGGAGGTCGCCAGTAGTGAGAACTTGGTCTTGTGATTCTCTGAATCGTATCATTGGTATCAGAGCTATGCGCTCCTTGGTTACTAGATCAATGGCTAAGCCGCTAAGGTTTATTAATCCAGCTGCCTGTTGTTACACATTCTTTTGAGGAGACGAATTCGAGCAGATTATCAAAACTTAAGGTTTATTAAATACTCTCTTCACGTTTTCTTCTAGTTTTGGTAATGCCTGTCAACTTTGTAGTTCATCCAAATTATATTTTACCTCTTTCATTTCAACTTTATGTAGTAACTAGTAAGCATATTTTGGATCTATTATATTGCATCTTTCACTTCCACTTTATCCTTTAATGGTCTCAAAGGTATCAGGTGTGAATGTGTGATGGTCAATCTGTTATTTCTTTTATCTGTTGATCATCATAGTCGCTACATGTGGTATTTTTCTTAATCTAAAAAATCACATGCTTATGATGTTTTCAAATGATTTGTTACTATGTTTGGATGCTAGTTTCAAACAAAACTTATGTATTTGTGATACAACCCACTCACCCAAATTAGAATGTGGGTATTTAATTAGGTTTTATCTATTTAATTAGGAGTGGTATTTGAATTTAATTAGTACTTAATCTTATTTTCTAAATTATAGATATAGCCAGATAGGGGTCGGTTAAATAGGGGGGATCAGCGAAATTAAGGGGGAGTATTTAGTTGATTTTCTTTTCTTTTGTGTGGAGAGACCTGCCTCTCGAAAGTAGGGCCGGATTGTTCTTATTTACGCATCCCACAACGGGTGTTTGAGTTATCAATTAGATTATCAGTTTGATTCATATCAATACTGTTCATAGGATTTTTTTTGATATCTCGGTTGATTTAACAATTGATTAGGTTGATTATTACCAAGATGAAGATCGCGAATTTAGAGATAGATCTTGCTTAGTTCAAGGCAGCTACGGTGAAACGCATTGACAAGTTAGAAAAATCGATGGAGGCCATGAGAGAAGAAGCAAAGTAGCGGATATGAAGAAGATTCTATTAAAGCAGGTTGACCAAATTGACCCAAAACAGCCATCGCCAAAAACGACCCGCCCACAACCACTGGCCAACGGTGCAATCCCACAACCCCTCTAGGCTATGACAACGGGTTTGTGTTTCAAGGAGAGGGTAGTGAAACCCGAGGCTCAAAGAAGGTGGTTACTAGTCAAGGTACGTTTTGGTTAAACCAGGACCCGTTTTAATACGGGTTAGTCGTGATTTCTGTTGTGGGGCATGGCTCCGGGGGTGGCTTGGGACCAACCCGAGAGTGGGTTTGGGTGCTAGGGTCCGATTACAAGTTGCACAAAATGAAGATGTATTTGTTCAACGGGGAAGAAGGGTCTGGTTGGGTCTACCATGTGAAATGTTTTTTTACATATAGGGTTTGTAATGACTAGGGAATAGTTACGGGCGAGGGGCGACTGTATTATATATAGAGGGGTAGGCTTTAGCATGGTACATGTGGCGTGATAGACGGGATCCATTCCAACACTAGGAAATGTTGAAAAATTGTCTTTTAGACCGGTTTCAGCCGTCTGAGAAAGGCGATTAGTATGAACAATTTTTGGTAGTCCAGCAAGAGGGTACGAAATGAAATTATGTGGGTCAATTTGAAACTTTAGTGGCTCTGTTTGAGGGTGTTCCTGAACGAGTTATAGAGGGAACATCTATTAACGGGTTAAAACCAGACTTACAGACCTCTATACGATTGTCATAACCCGATGGGCTAACTCAATCCAAATTGGCTATTATGATCGATGAAAATTGTCCATGCAGTGTGAGAGAGGGAGGAAAACTGGAGTACCGCCTAGCCTAACCGTGGGGAGGCCTTGTGATGGACCAAAACACATTAAAAATTGATCCTGGTTTGACCAAAACATATTAAAACTGATCCTGGTCTGCACCATGGAGTTCAAACGGGACTAATCAACAACCCAAACAGATGCCGGTAGCAGAATTGGACGAGAAGAGGGCTAAAGGACTTTGTTTTAGGCGTGATGGAAAGTTTGCACCCGAATATCATTTCCCGGAAAAGATGCTACAAATTTGGTGATTAAGGAGGGAGAGAGTTATAATTTGGAATACCCTCACCACATGCCAAGTAGTTACAAGTCCTCCACCTCGAGGACAAGGATTTTCGGGGCCGGGGTAGTGATACGACTCACATTAAGAGTAAGGGTATTTGATTAGGTTTTATCTATTTAATTAGGTGGGGAATTTAAATATAATTAGTACTTATCTTATTTCCTAATTTATAGAGATAGGGGTCGGTTTAGGGGGGGTAGACTAAGGAGGAGGATTTAGTCGACTGTTTCTTTTCTTTTGTGTGGAGAGACCCGCCTGTTGAAAGCAGGGTTGAATTGTTCTTATTTACGCATCCGACTATGGTTGTTTGAGTTATTAAGTGGATTAGCAGTTTGATTCATATCAGTTTAATTTGATTGGAGGGGAGAGTCTCATAACTTGTCTAAATCTATTTACCTACCTTGGATACTCCATCGAACTACTCATCCTCACAAGCAATGAATAAAATGCTTTTGTTAGATGTAGTAGTCTTCGTGATGTTGAAACTGGTCTCGCTTTACTCGCTCATGCCAAAGTCTTATGTTGACTTTGCCACTTTTCTTTTGAAACTTTTTTATCTCAAAAATTAAATGCCTTCTGGTGTCTCTCATTACAAATCCTTTAAATATGTTTGTCATCATTCTCCAGACCTCTCCTTTTCGAGTGTTTGGTTGCCAATGGTTTCGTTATCTTAGCCTATACAATCCTCATAAGATGGGTTTTTGATCTGCTTCTTGTATCCCTATCAGCTACAGTCTTTTCCATCATGGGTATTGTTGTCTTGGCCGTAAAACAAATTGTATCTACATTGCTTTTCATATTTGCTTGTATGAGTATATATTCTTTCTTCTCTCTCGAATCTTACTATACGCCTACACTAACATATTGTGTAGCTTACCAAAGTGTTCACACACTACGCCAAGCATAACATGTGATCAACATACTTATCCACACCCTATGCTTGCCCTTATTTTGCCTAATTTTACCACATCACCTAACTTAATGTGTAACTCTATATTAGATGCACACGCTACACCTTCCCTGCTCATGTGTCTCTTCTTCCTTTTGATCTCATTTCTGATTCAACTTTCAATTTGACTCCTTCAATTTTCCCTCCACCTCGGACTCATCCTCCAACTTATGACCTCGTCATAAACCTAAGTTTCCCTTTGCTCCTTTTGTGTCTCATATACATAGCTCATATTCTTTGACATTGCTAACAGGCACCAAGAATGGGCATTTTGCCATGGCCGACCTCGTCATAAACCTAAGTTTCCCTTTGCTCCTTTCGTGTCTCATATACATAGCTCATATTCTTTGACATTGCTAACAGGCACCAAGAATGGGCATTTTGCCATGGCCGATGAAATATCGACTATTATAAAATATGGCACATGGTCCTTAGCTATTCGTGATTGAAATACTAACATGGTTGATTGTAAGCGGGTTTACTATGAAAACAGTGCTACTATTGGTTATAAAGCAAGGCTTGTTGCCAAGGGGTTTAACTAGCAACAAGTCATTGATTTTCATGAGAGTTAACATGTGGTTAAGTCCACTACCATTGACACAGTCATGTCTCTCCATATGACTTGTGATGATTAGTCTCTCCAACAGCTTGATGTTCAAAATGTATTTCCTAAATGATTCGTTTAATTAGACAGTTTATATGGTGCAACCTTTAGGCTTTGTTAACCCACAGTTTCCAGACATGTCTTTCTTCTTCAGAAGTCAGTTTATGGTCTTCAATAGTACCTCGAGCATGAATTCATTATTCTTTAGCTTCTTTTCTTAACATTGACTTTGTTGGGTACTTGGGTCTAACACTAGTGTTCCCTCGTTATTCATACAAACAGGGGATACTCTCTTGTATATGCTTGTTTATGTGGATGCTATGATCCTAATCAGGAGCGACTCTAAGGCCGTCAATGCAAATGTCTCACGTCTAGGCAATATCGCCATTAAAGATTTAGGCACTGTTAGTTATTTTCTTGGCATTAAAATTATTTCCCATGGCTAGAATATTGCTCTCTCTCAACAGTAGTATGTACTTCAGCTTCTTTAACATTTAGTTTCTCATACTAAAAAACGCTGCCTTTTCTTGTATCCCCTTCTACAGTTCTCTCCATCTGTTCATGAACCCTTTTTTGATTATGTCAAGTATCATGACACTGTTGGCTGTCTACTTGATGTGACTCTCTCATTCGAATATCGCTTTTCTGCTCAACAAGGTTTGTCACATGTATGCTCCAATCGAGAATCATTAGTCTACTGTCAAGCAAGTTCTACGATATCTACGTGACATTACAAATCACAGTCTTGTACTTTGTTATGACACCAGCTCCACATTGCAAGTCTATACGAATGCTTATTGTTTTTTTTTGGGGGGTGGGGGGTCACCATCTTAGTAGCGGAACGTGCGAAGAGAAATCCATCTTACATGCTACGCCTCAGTTGATCAATGCAAATTTGTTGGAATCTTTTTTGGATGCAAACTGGTCTCTTTGTACAAGTGATCGAAGGTTCGTAGGTGATTTGCAATTTTTCTTAGATCAAACGTAATCTCCTGCTCTACAGACAGAAGACCGAGTCTCATTTTTTTTCTGGATCAGAGTAGAAAGCTCTAGCTGACAACATGCCAGAAATGACTTGACTTCAAGCACTTTTACAAGAGCTTGGCATTCACTAATCTTCATCTCTAGTTCTTTGGTGTGACATTTTTGGAGCTACCTATCCTACTGAAAATCCTATTTTTCATGCTTGAACAAAGCATGTTGAAGGTGATCACTTTCACTTCGTCCATGAAAAGGTAGCACGAGAAAATCTTGGAGTTCGGATATCTCTATAAAACCCATAATGGTTTAAAGATATCTCTATAAAACCATTGGTCACACATCACACCTCATTTCACAATTCTAGGTCCTTGGCTTGAGGGGGTATAATATAATAATAACTATTCTTATTATCTTGTTATTATTACCTTATTAGTTTTTTTTCAAAAAGCAATGAAATTTTATAACCAAGTCTCAAAGCTTGAGACTAGAAAACATGACATTATTACCTTATTTAATTAGTTTCATAATTGTATTAGTTTGTTTCTCATTAAGTTTATCTAACCTTATATAAAGGAGCTTGTAAAATCACAGTCATTAAAAATCAATAATGACAGCAGTTTTTTGGTTCCGAATCCTGTCGGGTTTATTACTAGTTAATAAGACTATGATTGAGTTAGTTGTTTTACCATCACAAGTGTACTGTTGCAAATCAACCATTCTATCTTTAGCAAGTGCGAGCAAAAACATGCCAGAATGAGCGAATTTAGACAGTTTACTCTTTTGCATGACACAAGTTCAGTACAATAGTTCGAATTACTCACAATGACAAATTATATTTTGTTAAACTTTCTTCTTATTAGAAAATACTATGTTTAGTTGTAACAAATACAAATGACATCCCTGGAATAACCAAACTCAAAAAACGAAGAACTTATATTCATTATTGTCGGTAACTATTGAAAGTTCAAACCTATAACCATCTGTCTATGTGTGTCTGATATGTGTGTGTGTTTTTGTATAGACACAGATATACATTATTTATGAGTATCTATGTGTGTATTCCTTTTACTAATCAAGTATTTGCTACAGAAATTTGGCCCAGAACTACCTGACAGGCCCCTTGTCACCTTCCATTGGAAATTTAACTCGGATGCAGTGGCTGTAAGACCATTCTTTTTTATAGCCTAAACTCGTTGATCATTTTCAACCTCTACATCTTTAAGAATAAGTCTGAGATTTATGACGATTTTGAATTTTCTCTAGGACTTTTGGCATCAATGCATTATCTGGGGAGGTTCCAGGGGAGCTTGGGCTGCTTACTGACCTCAGATCGTTGTATATTTTTTTCCTTCATTGTCTATCTACCTGTTATCTAGCAGAAATTTCCTCTCCTGACTCTTTGTTGATTAAAATAAATATAAACTTTTTATGTTGCAGGTCATTTGGCACAAACAGTTTCAATGGTTCCCTGCCGTCTGAACTTGGAAATTTGCGAACATTACAACAGCTGTAAGAACATGATCATGGTGTTTTGAATATTTCTCTATGAAATTTGATTGTTCTAGATAAATTGTGTTCGGGCAGTGGATTCAAACTGACTTGTTGAAAACTAACTTAGGGGACACAATTTATTTTTGTTTAGTAATCGTCATGTTTGTACCCTCCTGAATATCTCTTTCCTCGTTCTCATATCATCTTCATGTATGTTCATTTTGTCAGTTACATGAATAGTGCTGGGCTTGGTGGTGAAATACCTTCTACATTTGCTAATTTACAGAGCCTGGAGACCGTGTAAGAGCCTTCACACTTTTAATGACGTTTTAAAGTGGCTCTTCATCTATCTCGCTAATTGTGATGGTTCCATTTCGCAAAGGCCTGTTTTTACATTGTTATCATTACGAGTAAAATTGATGGTCCATTCCTTTGTTTTTGTCTTCTATTGAAGGGCATTTTAGATATATGACGTATAGTCAAACAATGTGTTTATTGTTCTACGCTAGTTTTTGATTATTGACATCATGCTTTATGGAAACTAATTCTTGGCATCTCAGATGGGCTTCAGATAATGAGTTCACAGGGAGACTACCTGAATTTATAGGAAATTGGACACGGTTACGATCATTGTAAGTTAATCTCCATGGCATATTCAAGGTGTATGAGATGAAAGTGCAAGACAATTTACATGCTTGATGTTCCTATGTAGGAGGTTCGAGGGGAACTCTTTTGAAGGTTCAATACCACCTTCCTTTTCTAGACTGACCTCTTTGCAGGAGTTGTAAGTCTTTGTTTATCTGTTAGCATTCATTATTATACTTTACTAGTTGTTTGATTGTAACTTAAAGCCTCTAAAATCTAACTGCTTTTGTTCTATAATGTAACAGGAGGATAACCGGTCTATCTAATGGAACTCTCGATTTTATTGCTGATTTGAAGTCCCTGAGTGTTTTGTGCGTGAATATTTCAATCTTATTAAGTTTATCCATGCTATCATCCTGAAGACAATATCTAACGAGATAATTCTCTTGCAGAATTTTGAGAAATAACAGAATTTCTGGCTCTATCCCAACCAACATTGGAGAATATCAAAATTTGACTCGGCTGTGAGTAATCTGCAATGAGACTGAAGTATCTATAGATATAAAGTATTCCAAAAAAAGAAAAAAAATGAAACCTCTCAGGATGTTAATTCCTAATGCTATTGCAAATCTTATTATTTGGGCTCATCTCATCTACTAACGTAGGTGCCTTCTTTTCAGGGATTTGAGCTTCAACAGTTTGACTGGGCAGATTCCAAGAGACTTGTTCAACTTAAGTCAAATCTCTTTCTTGTAATACACATCTTCTCATATTATAAATAATATTTTGCATGCAGTTTAATTCTTGATTTTTGGCATCTAATGACACCAAAAAAGCTAAATTTATATGATATCATTCTCAGGTTTCTCGGAAACAATAGTTTAAATGGTACCCTTCCTGATGCGAAGAGCACAACTCTTCTTAACATGTAAGTGAAATGTATGGCCATATTTAGGTTATCATTTTTGCAAATTGATTACTGGTGGGTTAACTAGGTAAATCTTTTTCTTCCTAATTTCTATACAATAATCTTCATGCCAGTGACGTGTCATACAACGAACTATCTGGGACACTTCCTTCTTGGGTCAACGAGCCAAACTTACAACTGTAAGTGCATGATGTTGTATATTACGTTTAAAGTTATGGTCTATAAGAAGTACTTGTGCTATCTTTGAAATTTGTTTTCTATGCAAAATGAGAATCATACATTAATTTTTAGCATAGCTTTTGGTGCTATATTGTATTTCTAATGTGTGCAATGTGCAGTAACTTAGTTGTGAACAACTTCACTTTAGGAGATTCAGAAAACAGGTAATTTTTGTTTTTTAAATAACTAGCTTAATATTTCTTTAAATCATTGTCAACTGCTTATGCCGATACTCATTGAAACGCCATGCCTTCTTGCACCAGTGGTTTGCCTTCACAATTGAATTGTCTCCAAAGGAATTTCCCTTGTGGTCGTGGAGCGCCAAGATGTATGCAAGAAGAAATTTATATTCCCTGTTATGAATGATTATATCATGAATTTAATTTGCGGAATACCACTTTCCCTGTTGAATTTTGCAGATAGTAACTTTGGAATAAATTGCGGTGGTCCTCAAATTACATCATCTAGTCAAATAGTTCACGAGCAGGATAATGAAGGTCTTGGATCAGCAACATACAAAGTGACTTCTGAAAGAAGGTGGGGTGTCAGCAATGTTGGACAAAGGGAGAACCCACAATATACTGCCTCCACTTCACGTCAGTTCACAAACACCTTAGATTCAGAATTGTTTCAGACCGCGCGTATGTCCGCAGGATCATTAAGATATTATGGTTTAGGGCTGGAAAATGGTAACTACACGGTAACACTCCAATTCGCAGAACTAGTAATAGAAGATGGTCCCACTTGGAGGAGTACTGGAAGGCGTGTATTTGACATTTATCTGCAGGTCTGTGTTAAATAGACGTAGGGGAAGTACTTCTTATCACACATGTAGCATTCATTATTGAAAAATTAGTTAAAAGAGAAACCGTCAAACAGAGTTGCAAGTCATCTAGCATGTTATCTTAATGCGTATAACCTCTTGAACTGTTTTACTTTTTAATCATAGTTATTGGCTATTAGTAATATTGGTTAAAAGATGTATGTGGGTCAACACAACCTGGCCCTTTGACCTGTTCCAACACAACTGATCCAAGTTGCCACCTAAGTATGAAGTATAGTAATTGTTTGCTTAATATCTATCATTAGCTTCTCGAACTTTGCTTCTTCCAGGGGAACCTGGTGTTTCCAGATTTTGATATAAAGAGGGAAGCAGGTGGGTCCTCCTTTAGTCCTGTTTCAAGGCTAGCAACGGTTCAGGTTTCAGATAACTATCTTGAGATACATTTATTCTGGTCTGGAAAAGGGACTTGCTGTGTACCTAATCAAGGGACTTTTGGACCTCTTGTTTCTGCAATCAGTGCCACCCCAAGTAAAATTTCTTTCTCGAAGTTAGTTGCTTAAGTTTGAATTCTTGATATTTGACAACTGATACTCTTTGATGATTTTTGTAGACTTTATCCCCACTGTGAGCAACACTCCACCTTCTACGAAGGAGAACAGGACTGGTTTGATTGTAGGGATTGTTATTCCTGTTGCTGTTGTAAGCGTTCTGTCACTAATAGCTCTATATATTTTTCGCCAGCGAAGGAAAAGGCAGGATACCTTTGACAATTATGAAGGTAGTTTTTCTAGATCTTTCTTTATGATATAGAAAGAAAAATGTTTTCCCTAGTTCTATTTTCATCTTATTGCCGGAAGCACGTTCATTTTTATTCTTGTATGGTTACATAATCAGCATCACATGTGTAATATAGTGAAGACAATCTAAAGGTACCTACTCAAAGAGTTTAACGAAAGTTTTTTCCCTTCCATTAACATGCAAGTTTCTGGTACTGGCATGAAATCAAATTTTGTAATCTTAACACGAACTGCCTAAGATAAGCGTTCGGCAGTAAACTTAAATACAAGATATTTAGCATTTGCATGCTAATGACTTAAAGATCTGATCAATAGGAATCGGATCGCTAATGATCTGATCTCACCCATGATCCAGCTGAATGGATTGTAATCGCATGACCCAACTAATCTAAATAGATGGATCATGAACCAAATTGACCACCTAATCTTCGTTCTTGTTGGAACTCCCATTGACCCATTCCCACCTACAATGCTGCTTCCTCCCTCTTTCTTGTATTGTGATGATCATGCTTTTCCCAGAACCTTACATGAGCTTGAGCACAATCTGATGTCATGGTTCTGAATCCCAACTAAACCGTCTGGTTCCCCTTTTATTAATATGGCAGAAAAACATGTCTTGTGTATCTATAATTCCAAATTTCTCAGGAATCCATCTGTTAACATACTCACATGCTTTTTCTCTGATATGCAGAGTTCCTTGGAATTGATGCCAGACCAAATACATTTAGTTATGAAGAACTTAGAGCTGCAACAGATGATTTTAGTCCTGCAAATAAGCTTGGTGAGGGAGGTTTTGGACCTGTTTACAAGGTAGCTTATACTTTTGATGATGAATCTTTTTTAAATACTTAAAGGCAAACTTGACCTTGATTAGTTAGCTGCTGATAAGTTCTCCCCTCATATGGAAAACAGGGAACCCTTGAAGATGCTAGAGTTATAGCTGTTAAGCAACTCTCCATAGCCTCACACCAGGGCAAAAGTCAATTTATGGCTGAAATCGCAACAATATCTGCTGTCCAACACCGCAACCTTGTCAAATTGTATGGATGCTGCATTGACGGAGTGAAACGACTTCTTGTTTACGAGTATCATGAGAACAAGAGCCTTGATCAGGCATTATTCGGTGAGTTGTGGCCTATTGCTAAAGGTTCTAATTTCGACCTGTTATTTATTAATGGGTTAATTTGCGATGTTTTTTTTTATCTCGAAAGGGCCAAATCTAAAAAATTTAGCTGACAGAGAAATGGGTCAAATTGGTTGAAAATAGCCCAAAGTTTGTTCTTAATGCATACAACCTCCTAAATGGTTTTATTAAAAAATTTAGATTATTATTACATTACTATTGTTTTAGTAATCTTAATTGTTAGATCCATTATTTCTACTAAAAACTATTAAATGGTAAAAGGTGCTAGCGGGCCAAACCGGTTCGATCTGTACATAACGGCCTGTTTAAATATCAATGTGTCCAACTCGCCTAAGCTGACCATGTGGCCACCTGTACTTATTACATTTCTAAGTACATCTTTAGACATGAATTGTAGAGTATAATACTATAATGTTATATTTGGGGTCTGTGTTGCAGGAGAGAACAACTTATCTCTTAATTGGTCCACCCGATTTGAAATATGCCTGGGAATAGCACGTGGTCTTGCATATTTGCACGAGGAATCTCGCATACGGGTTGTCCACCGAGATGTTAAAGCTAGCAATGTTCTACTCGATTTTGAACTAAACCCCAAGATATCAGATTTTGGCTTGGCAAAACTTTATGATGACAAGAAAACACACATGAGTACTCGTGTTGCGGGCACAGTGTAAGATTGATATGTAGTTGTCTTTTGGTGGTGAATACTTGATGTAAGAGGTGGCATTTTCAGCCCAATTACTTGTAAATGGGACGTGGGTTGCGTTTATATCTTAAACAGATCCAATAAAAGAAGCTAAACCCAAAAGTGGTCAAACAGGCCAAAAGTCTCCAAAGTGTACTTTGAGTCCATACAACCTCGTGAACTGCTTTATTCAAAAAATTAAACCATTGTTGTAATAATGAAAATTTTGAGATCATATTTAACGCATTAATTGGTCAAAGGAAAAAAAAGAAGACAAAAAGTGTTTGTTGGTCAATCAACCTAACTTGACCCGGTTCAAGTAAAGTTACTACCCAACCCACTATATCCACCCATTTTGTCATCTGTACTTGATGTTCTTAACTTTTACTGATTTGAGTAACAATAACTTGATAATGTGTATTAATGGGTTCGCTATATATGTAGTGGGTATCTTGCACCAGAGTATGCAATGCGTGGACACCTTACAGAAAAGGCTGATGTGTTTGGGTTTGGAGTTGTAGCTCTAGAGATTGTTAGTGGAAGACCTAATTCTGATTCAAGTTTGGAAGATGAGAAGATATATCTTCTTGAATGGGTATGCTTCATCTTCTTCTTCATTATTCCCTCTAAATTGTCTTCTAAAAGGAGGATAATATATGTGATACCACCCAAGTATTTTAATTTTTATATCAAGGCCCGCCATATGTCTTTTATTTCTTACCTTCTGGCAAACAACTTGTCAGCTAATGAACAATCCACCCAACTAGTTCATGTGCAAGAGCTACAAGCTTGAGGAAGACATGAGCTACTTGGGGAGAGTTGTTCATCATTCGACATGCTTTTGACTATATTGAATCAGATAATGTAACTTTTTCTAAACATATATCGTACATTGATTAGTATGAAGTTCAAAAAGGCACACAACTATGTTGGTGGGTCAACCGTCAACCCTACTTATTTTGACCCGCATGTGAAAATGGCTCATTTTGACAAGAACCTGTTTCTACCTATTAGCCAATCCTTCTATTTCATTGATTACGTACTAAACGCAAAACTCCATCTATTTGATTCCTTTGGTATGATCTTAGGCGTGGAACCTACACGAAGCTAATAACGAACTTGAGTTGGTGGACGAAGTATTATCTGAATTTGATGAGAATGAAGTAAGAAGAGTGATGAAAGTCGCCCTTTTGTGCACTCAAACCTCACCACTACAACGACCATCAATGTCACGAGTGGTGGCAATGCTTTCAGGAGACGTAGAAGCATCTGGTGTTATTACACGCCCCGAGTACTTGACTGCTTTTAACTTTAACGATTCTACAACATTTGAAAGCGGAATACCAACTTCAGGTACCGATTCTGTGCCAAGTACAAGTCATTCCATTGTTTCACCGGCACCTGATCTTGTTTCCAGACCAATGCTTCATGATCTCATTGGAGAAGGTAGATGATGGAGACAACAGACTGGCTATTTTTTCTTTGTCCCGAGACTTTTATCATTTTTGGTTAAGTAAATAACTAAAGATAGTGATTGAGATACTTATATTCTAGTAGTCACTTTATTTAGACTTCAATTTGTTTCCATAGAACTGAATATGGCTAAACGAAGATATGATTGGTATGCTTGTGACAGTAAATATTCTGCAGATGAATTTTTTTTATTAATTGTGGTATGTTAAACGAAAAAGTCTAGCAATATGCTTTGTAAAATTTTTTTGTCAAGATAACAGCAAGTATATGAATACAGCAGAAACCACTTCAAGAGCTTCGAAAGATAAAACACGTAGAATGATTAGAAGAACCCGTTTTTCTTGATGTATTTGAGGCCTTCATCGAATCTCCTATGTAGCAACAGGATCTTAACCACAAAAGGCAACCAAGAGAAGATTGCGCCGGTGACTGGGGATTGATTAACGAGAGAAAAGAAATGACAGCAAATAACATATCCTTTCCTTTATGCAGATTAAGACGCGTTAAGATAAAACTTATTTCATTAAAGTTTCAATACAAGATTAATAATTCAACATTCCCCCTCAATCTTGACATTGAAACAAGTCTATTAACCCTAGTTTTTATTTTTTGCCAAAAAGAGTATGCTGTTTAATTCCTAAACCTTTGGTATATATGTTAACAGTTTGGTTTTCTGATTCAGTTTTTATATTTAATCACACATGTGCTGATTTTTTCTCTTAGAAAATGAATATCTATTTCTAGATGTTTTGTTGATCTTTCATGAAATACTAGGTTGGCTGCCATTTCAATTGCAGATTTATTGCCACAAAATAGACAGAAGTATGAATTTTAAGATTACACATGAGTTTTAGGATCCACGTTACCTTGGAAGTGGCGGTAAACATTGCCCAGTATTCGGATTCAAGTGATGATCTGGATGCAATACTTTGTCTTTTGCTTTTCCAAGAGATTAAAGATTTACCAAGAAAGATAAAAAAATAACTGATTTACGTATGGATTTGCATGTACCCCGGTCTACGTCTATAAAGGCTTTCAGATCTAGGAATTGATCCCTATCAATAGATATACCCTTACATGGGGCTGCTTTCAAGTATTTTAAAACCCGTAATGCTAGTTTTAAGTGTGATAGTAAAGGAGTATGCATATATTGACTAAGACAATGAACCGAGTAAGAAAAGTTAGGTCTTGTTAAAGACAAGGGAAATTAACTTGCCAACTAATTTTGATAATCGGTCATAGTTTATAGAAGTTTTTCTGTAGGGGATTAAAAGACGGACTTAGAGATAGATAGGAACAACAATTTTTTTTTGATCAATTGGAGAGTTCAAAGGTTTAGAAGCAAGTAAACTAATAATGTAAAAGATCAACGCAATACTTTCTTTGTGAACAACCCAGATGCAATTTCAAGAATCATAATGCCTAAAAAATATTTTAGTTTTCCCAAATTTTTTATCATAAAGTTAGAACTTAGATAAGCTTTGAATTTATTAATTTTAGACAAATTATTTCTTGTTATCACAACATCATCATAGGAAGAAACAATGTGTCACAAGACTTAACAAATAAGGAGTAATCATTCAAGCTTATAGAGATATTTGTTAATTTACTCTTAGAGAAAAAGCCAGGGGAGGAACCATGTAAACTTCTTCTGTTAGGTCACCATATAAGTTAAGTAAACACCTAACAGCTCTATTTTCACAACAGGTGAGAAGGTTTCTTTCTATCCCCCCTCCCTTTGACTATAACCCTTAGCCACGAGTCTGGATTTATATCTTTCAATTTTACCATTAGCTTTATACTTTATTTTGTAAACCCATTTACTACCTATGAGGTTTCTTTCAGAAGCAATATAAGTTAAGATCCAAATGTTGTTTCTATTAAGGGTTTCCATTTCATTGTTCATTGCTTCAATCCAGTTTTTGTTTTTTCATGCTTCCTGATAGGAACTAGGTTCAACACTTTTATTATGGTTGGAATAAAAAGATTAGTTTTTAGAATTAAGCAAATAGTAATTAATAACCTTTTCAACACCATATTTTCCTTCCCATTCATAATATAATCATCATATCTTTTAGGATGATTACTAGTTCTATTAGATTTTCTAGGACCATCCAACTTATTTTGATCAACATATGAATTTTGAGTATTCTCATTTAATTCAAAGTTGCTCTCACGAAGGTTATTTTTCCACACTTTGTGTTTCCGATGATTCATTGGTGCTAGAGTTAATCCCAGAACTAGTTGAGATTAAATTTTCTCCATCGAAAGTTTCATGCCCACATGATTCATTGTCGTCGCAAGTGAAATGTTTGAAATTTTTTCTCCCTTCATCATTGGGGCTAAAGGGTTTAGAAGTAGTAGAGTTAAGTAAGTCAAACAAATTTAAATGCTTTAAACCAGTATTTGAGTTGAGTTTTTTTTTTTTTTTTTGAATATTTGACTTTGTTTTAAACGAAAATGTATCCCCATAGAATTTTACATCTCTAAAAAAATAGTAGTTTTGTTATCAAGGGGGTGAAATTTATATGCCTTTTCAAGAGTGGAATATCCTATGAGGACACATATTTTAGATCTGCTTGAAAATTTATATAGATTATTTAAAATAGTTGCAAAGCACAAACAGCCAAAATCCCTTAAATGGGAGAGTGAGGATACAAGTTCAAAAGGTGTTTTTTCAGACAGAACAAAATTTATCTAGATTATTTAAAATAGTTGCAAAGCACAAACAACCAAAATCCCTTAAATGAGAGATTGAGGGATACAAGTTCAAAAGGTGTTTTTTCAGGCCGAACAAAGGAAGGCAATCTGCTAATCAAATAAGCAACCGTTAGAACACACAGACCACATATTAAGAGGTAATCCTACCTGAAACATAGAGACTAAGCAACATTAAGAGGTGTCTATGTTTCCTTTCAACAATCTCATTTTGTTGGGAGTGTAGGAGCATGAAGTTTGACGAATTATTCCTGTCATGCTAGAAAATCCATCATTTTTTTATTTACAAATACAGTTTCATTGTCGCTCATTATTTTGATGGTTTTAACAAATTGAGTTATTAGTAAATGGGCAAAATTAACAAAATTTTCATAGACATCATCTTTAGATATATATATATATATATATATATATATATATATATATCTTCGTTTGCCTCGCTTCAAAATTCACAATTTCCCTCTTTCTCTCTCGCAAAATAACCATACCCTAGAAACCATCTTCCACATTCCACTATTCATCGTCTTCTTCACCAAATGGTAACCTACACATCTTCTCAAATTGTTCTAGGAGGAGAGAATGTTACTACCGGAACCGAAATGAACATCACTTCGAAAAACTGCATGGTATGTCTTTCCATTTCTCAAGAAAACCAGGGCTATGAACCTATGGTTGACTTCATAAAAGCACACCCTCTTTACACCTATTTACCGTTGACCCCACTTCATCTTTCCTTACTTAATTGGTGAGTTCTAGAACTCTACCATGTATAATCCCAATAATGACACCATCTTTGGAACCATCTTTAGCGGAACACATCCAATAGATATAACAGTATATTCATTTAGAGCATCACTCCAAATTCCAAACCTCGCTCCATATACTCAATTTCCTTCCGGGACACAAATCAATTCTGTTCTACAGGTTGTTGGCTACAACAAACCTATCGCTCATGGCCAAATTAAGCTATCTGCTTTAAGCCCATCCATGGAGATAACTATCCCATGTGATCATTCGGTTCTTTAGACGCAAATCTGGTAGCTTCAACCTTCTCAATCATAGAGAACTTTTGATTCTTTATGCTCTAGTAAATGGGGATAACATTGATATTGCTTATGTAACACCCGAAGTTTGAAATTTTTGTGATTTAATAAAATAAACAAGTAATATGTTTTAGAAGTTGCTTAATTAAGATTGGGAGGTGTTTAGAAACTTGAAGGGTTAAAGTTGTCAAAACAAAAGATAAAAGGTTGAGGGGCCATTTGTGTAATTAATCCAAAGTTATGTATATATATATGACTAGAATTGACTTTGAGTTAGTTAAACCACACAATTTCACATACAAACTCACGTATTCAAGAGCTGGTTCATTTCTATTTTTCAAGTTTGATTAGGTACAGTAGATACAAATATCATAAACTGAGCCTAGCAACCATACACGCTTGAGGTAAGAACTTCTAGCCATTTTATTTGAGTTTAATGGGTTTTTAAGATGACTTAAGGATTTAGTCATGATATGGCATGTTACTGTTGTTATTTGTTAGTTAGAAGTTGTTTGGGCTGTAGCAAAACACCCCAGTGGCATTAGAATGAATTAAAATTGAGTTATGTTGAGTTTAGGCCGAAAGAAGCTAGTAAGTTGGCGAAACTGCTACTGTATGTTGATGGCCACAGGCGTGACCCTCAAGATCCAACCGTGCCCTAGGGCGTACCTAAGGAAGCAAGGGCGTACCTGAGGAAGCACGGGCGTGACCGAGTCTAGATAGGCCCAGAGTGTGCCTCTTTTTCACGGGGTACTTGTGAATAAGGTACGGGCATGCCTTGTACTTTGTGTAGTTTTTCAGATTCAAATTCAAGTATGAGTTTAATACTTTAATTGTACATTATGTGTAGGACGTTATTGTGGGCATAAATACTCCAAGATATTTGTGGCATAGCACTATGTTTATAACTTGATTGCTGAGGTGAGTTTTCTAAAATCTGATTTATATCTATGATACGTGTGTTACATTGCAATGTGTATTAATGATTAGAGGATCATGGTGAGGGTAGCATGCTGCTTCGTGCAGTAGTAGTTATCATAGCGTTTTAGTCTTCTTGACGGATGCTAAGATGGTGCAGTACTGTATCTATAAGAATTATTGTGGCATTCGTATATGTATATGTGCATGCTTATATGATTTACAGTTTAGCATTTTCACTAAGCTCTTGTAGCTTAGCAGATACTACTTGCTGTTGTTTTTGCAGGTTGTGTTAGCACTAAGGCAAGGCCCTAGTTTGATTGTTGGCTGCTTAAAAATGTATTTTGTAACGATAACACTCCTATTTATGCAACGGAATTATTTTTACTATCAATGCGCGCGCATCTCTTTTATATAAACCTGAGGGTTTAAATAAAATGTTTTATTTGCTTCCGCCGTAGCAACTGGAAATTGTTTTTGGTTTTAATTACGTTGATATTACTTTTTGTACGAACCTCAGGGTTCAAATATGTTTCATTTGTTTCCGCCAGCTTTCCAAATTCTGTTTTAGTCAAATGGCTTTTGCTTAAAGCTTGCATTCGAATTTCGAAAATTGGGACGTTACAGCTTAAGTGGTGTTTGCTGACCTCATTCATAAGATCGCCCAAGGTGCTAACAAGAAGTCTACTAGAAATCAAGTTCCCTAGTATGATTATTAGAGAATTTATGGGTGATGAAAATTATGATCAACTGAGTGAGACCCTTGATTCCATTCCTGTGCCAACTATGAGTGAAAAGATCTTTCAACATACTACCGAAGAAAGGGGTCCTCCTATCACTACACAAATGCAAAATGTCATAGATGTTGCTGATAATGGAGATGATGGTGATGATGCCGCTGATAGTGATAATCGAAATGGTGGCGATAACAATGATGATGGTAATGGTAATGATAATGATAACATTTGTTGTGATGATGCTTGAAACATTGGTGATAAAGGTGAAAAAAGTGATGATGGTGATAAGGCTGGTGATGATGATGATTTTGATGCTAAATCAGATGTTCTTGAAAGGCTCATTCTTGAATTTGAGTCAAGATTTATCTCTTACTCGAGAGGTGATTCAAGTATGGCTTCTGATTCGCAAACATCCAAAGAGGATACACAATATGTCGACACAACATTTGTGAGCCCATCCTCATCCCATGTTCAAACATAAATTCCACAATGAAGATCTAGTGAACTCTTAACAGTTCCTAGTTCTATGCCTTTGAAAACATTTCAAAGAAGGTCTAAAAGGACAGTGCATTCTACACTAATCTAAAAGGATGTGACATCCACACCTCAAACCTCAATCCCACTTACTACCTGTTATGTTGAGGGGGAGCATGTGGAGATTGCTTTTGAACCTATGATCTAAGTGGATATGTTAAATACTTTAAAACATTAATTTAAAACTATAAAAAGATGACCGGACAATGTTTTTGGGAATTTGGTTTTACATTGATAGAATGGATATGTTAAATACTTTTAAACATTCAACCAAGCTTAACAATTTAAGATACATTATTTTATAAATATAAAAGTAATATAAATTGAGAAGAATTTAGTAATCATTAAAGACAACACAACTATTTGAATTCTTATTCCCACTACTAAAGGAAACACGACCTAGTAAGACATTTATGTTCTCTTCTAATTTGTTAAAAACCCATTAAACAATTTTTAATATTTTTGCTATACATGACTATTTGAACTTTAGTAGAATCAACACTTTTTAACATGTTCCAATATTCATAAACTTCGCAACACTTTTGAAGTAAGTGTTGCCTTTTAAGTTAAGCAAATCCAACACTTTGTTAAAAATGTTGCATTTTTTTCCAATAATTGCAACACTTTCAAATAAGTCTTGCGATTGAACCTTTTCAAATGTAACCTTTTTAAAAAATGTTGCAATTTTATACAAATCTTGAACCACTTTAAAAAAAGTGTTGCATTAGATATTCAAATGCAACACTTATTTTCAAAGTGTTGCTTTATAACCAATGTTATGTATAATGCAACAATTTTTAGAAGTGCTGCTTCTAAACTGTTGCAAAAGCCTCACTTTGTTATAGTGATGTAGTCTCACAACATGCTATATCTGTAAAAATGAGAAACCTACAATTTGATTCACCCTCCTAACTAGGTGAAATCATTGAAAAACAGAACTTAACCCAAGATCATATTGTGTCTACACCTACATTGAGTCTGCCTAGTCCCTCTACATCCTCACAATAGGAGGTAGTTGTACCAAGGGATACCCATGTAATACCCGAAATTTTATAAAATTATAAAATATAGGTAAATGCAGGTTTTAGTAAGAATGGGTAAAATTAGGTGTTTTGGTGGTATTTAATTGCTACTAGTGCGCTTATGTTTCATAAATGAAAATTGGTATTATAGATGATATAATCTAAGAGTTATATGTAAATGGAATGAAACACTAAGGGTCAAAAGTGACAAATTGGGAACTCGAGGGGCTGAAAGTGGAAAATTGGGTATAAATACCCCAATTTGACTCAAGTGAGTCATTTAGTAGCCAAGAAGTCTGGAGAAGTCTCGAGAGAAAGAGGAGCAAGGGAGGGTTTCATGCATATGGAAGAAATCAAGGAGTTATCTTGAAGATTATGGTGTCTTTAGTTGAAAGTGTTTGTTTTAACACCTAGTTAACCATCAAAGCTTGGAGTGCTTGGGCAAGAAAGTGCAAGAACGAATTGGTCCATGATCAAGTAAGTTTTGACTATTATCTATGTTTGATTTTAGCTTTGTATGGTGTATTTGGTGATGAATTGATGAAATATGTGATTAAAGTAAGCTAATGGGTCAAAAACCTTGAATTAGGGTTTGATTTCCCAAGTTATGATGAATTGAAGTCATTTGATGTTATTGAGCTGGTTTTGTAGTATCTTGGACCTCATTTTATGTTTATATGAGTTTTGTTTGAAGAGGTTGTGATTTGGGTCGAATTTACAGCAAAGAAAACAGCATAATTTTACGGTATACGCTAGCTCGCGGCGCGAGCTAGGGTGGTCACGGCGCGAGGTCGCTTTTCTGCGCAAGTTGTTTTTCCAGCAAAATTTTCGCGGCACGAGCATAGGTGTTTTGCGGCACGAGCTTCCCTAGAGCATCTAAAAGTGTTGTTTTTGACTCCTTTGACCTTGTATATGTTTAGGGTTTGATTCCTATGGTTATAGGAGGTTTATTTGGAGTCTTTTAAGACCCGAAAGGGTGTCTAAGTCTAGAATTGAGTCTAGAAACCTTGTTTTTGGTTAACTTATGTTAGTTAACCTTGTGTTTTATGATCATAGGCTTGTAATCAAGTGTTGAAGCTATGTTTTGGATGGGGTTGTGATCCTCATCACACCCTCAGGTGAGTACACCCTGCGGATACCCAACTTTTACTTAAAAGTTTCAAGTCATCATGTTATGTTTTGTTTGTTTGGCAATTGTGGATGAAACTTGATGAATCAAAGTTTGTGGAACTAATGAATTGTTTCATGATGCGGGTTATATGATTTGAAAATGTTTATGAGGCTTTTGGAACTTAAAGAATATGGAAACCATGCATTGCTTTATAATATGGTTTATATGAATTACAAATGCTTTATGAAACTCTTGGGCTTCAAAGAATGTGGAAATTGAGAATTCACTTTAAAATGTGTTTTAAATGGTGGTTTTCAAAATAAGACCATTGCTCCATATTGGAGATGGTCTATGTTTGAATTGTGATTTAATTAATGGTTTTGAAACATGATACTCCATGATGGAGTGGACTTTGGTTTTGAAGTAACAAACATGGTTTTGAGAAATAAAAGATATGTTTTCACCAATGATCTTTTTAGGCATTGAGATGCCAAATATGATTTGATTGTTGAGCATTTATGCTCAAGTGATATGAACCGTGATACTTCCTCGATTTATGATAAACTTGATGCTTGGCCTTTATGGCATGTGATTATTTGGCCTTATTGGCATGTGGTTATTTGGCCTTATTGGCATGTGATTATATGACCCTTCGGGGTATGTGTGCTTATGTGACCCTTCGGGGTATATGTGTTTTGGCCGGACCACTGTGTGATATGAACTTTGTACCATAGGGTTCCTAGTCATTGAGACGTACACAGAGGTTCATGTGGCTTCGGCAATTGAGGAACCACGAGGTACGGGTGGCGGAGGGATCGGTGCAGAGAGTGGAGGGGTATGTCAGTAGCCATCATGACCGTGTGGGTTCACTAGGCTGATGAGCCACCGAACGCGGGGCAACACAAGTGGATTTGGTGAACAGGGCATGCACTCCAGATAACCGTTGTATGGTGGACTGCTTTGTGCATCCCCCACCTTGACGGGGTGATGTGGTTATCCCCCATGTGGGCACGTGTTGACCGTGGCTAGCTACCACGTGGATACATTGTGGCCCAATAAACAGACCCGCATCCTTATGTGCTATTGTGTGTGCTTTTTAAAAGTATATGAATTGCCAAACATGTGTTTTCAAAAAGAGAAAAAGGATGACTTGGTTTTGATAAAACAAATGTTTTTGGTTGTACTCACTAGCTATGTTTATAGCTAACAGTGTGTTTAAAATGTTTTGTATCCGCAGGTTGTATAGAAGCCTTGGTGAGGCGGGTAGATGCCTTGGGCAATATTATTGGATTGTTTGCATTTTCGGTAATCTTGGATTTCCTATGCTTTTGTTAATGGTCGTGAGATTGACTGTGGTGACACCTAAAAGGTTTTGGGTTATATCCAACGATCAAGTTACTGTTAAATTGTATTGTATTTTGTTGAAATACTCAAAGAGAATTACATTGCTTCCGCAATACGTTTTAAATATGTGTATAAAGTCTGTTTTAAATCGAGTTTTGAAAAATTTAAATTTGGTCTGAAAATCAGGGTGTTACACCCATATGAGTGCATCCTACACTCAAAGCACAATTATTGCACCTACTATTGATTCATTCTTACACATCTTTCACAGTCTACCAATGTTGGTAATTGAACCAATTACCAATACAGGTTTCCACTTCTGTTCCCCATGATCTTGAGGTTACAAACCAAACTTCAAGTGAGGGACCAACTACCATTCTCTTGATTGTTTCCGTACCTATTACATCTTTTATACCTACCCAACCATCTCAACCAAATTCCTCTAGCCAAATTCTTCAAACCCTTTTAAACATTAACAAAAAATTAGATACCTTATCTACCAACTTCGAAACCTTTCAAACTTAAACAGAAGCTCAATTGTCTACTCTAACCAAAGACATTGAGTCACTTAAAGCTACTCAATCTCAAACCCAAACCAACTATCAAACCAACCTTACTACAATCTTTGATAGACTTGAACAAATCCTTTCCAAAGCTCAATACTTAAACCAAATCACATCCCAACCTCCCTTACCTAAGTCTACTATAGATTCCCTAAAGAAAATCATTTCTAACATTCTATGAGACCTAATATCCTCCATAAATACCTAACTCCAAGCCTTAATACAAAAGGACCATGACCACTTTATTTAACTTTGTGATGAATTTCTCAAAGTGAGAAGCAAAGTGATGTGCGTATAACGAACCAGTTTTAAATTTATAAAATCTGATTTATTATTTAGTATAACTATTACATGAATAGGCAAGAGAACCTAACCGTTTATAGTTTAGTAAAATAAGTACGGGTGTCGTACACTTGGGAAACGGGTATGATTTGATTAAATTCTACCAATTAAATATTAAACTAATAAAAAACACTAAAACAAAACAAAATGCAAATAAAGCGTTAAGGGGGAATTTTGGAACTTTAGCACTCATAATTCAACTAATACCAAACTTAACCACTAACCTACTAGGAAACACCAAAAACAATTCAAAGAAAGCAAAAAGCAAACAACTTTATGAGATTTAAACTATGGAATGAAGGATTCCCTCCTTATATTTGATTTCACTTTTCAAGTTAAATTATTTCAATTTAAATTAGTGCAATGGATAATGAATATCATATACCGATTTCTAATATGATTAGACTCTTGGTCACATTATCTAACCCTATAATTATGCAATTAACTAACCTTATGGTCAAGAAATCAATTTAAAGCATAATTAGTCCAATTTAGTTCGAATCAAGAAAGACTTAATCTTTTAATGATTGTTTTTATCATGCAATCATTCAATTAACACATAAAGTTCATTATATGTAATTGCACACACATTAAATTTTCTCTATTTGGTTGTTTAACCCTAGGATTGATCAATCACTAGTTAAAATTACTTATTGGTCCTCTAAATTATGAAAACTTAGTTTGTAAACACCAAACAAAAACCCTAAAACACATGTGGATCTTTGATTAAACAATACAAGATGAATATATGATATTAAACATCCAAATTCATTGAAATCAAACAACTTTAACAAAGTTCATCTCCTCCAGGGAGGAAAACAGAAAATCTAGCCAAGCATAAGCATACTAACATTCTAGAAATCATAAATAAATATGAACATAAGAGATAGAATGATAAACCGGTATATTGTATTATGCAAGCCTTGAATTTTCACTCCAATTGCCTTGATCTTCAAAGTTTAAGCTCCAAACTGCCTTAAGACGCCTCTGGGATGTTCTTGGAGGTTTAATGAAGGTAGAAGTCGGGTAGAAGAGTCCCCGACTAATGTGGTAGTTGATTTAAATAGATATGTAAAAGAGGTCGGACACGGGGCGATCCTTTCACAGACTCGTCGCGATCATTGAAGTTATCACGATCAGGTCTTATCCAATTGAATTCAAACCGGTGCGTTATCTCTTTGGTCGTGTCACGATCTTCATTTTTCCATAACTATTCTATCTTTTTTCTTCATTTTCTCATTTACCCTTTCTTGATTTTGTAACAGCCGTGGTTTTCAAATTTTGAGATTTACAAAAAACTTTTCTTACTAAATCAAATTCATCACAATGGAAGACTTTTGAGACCACATTTATTAAAACCTGTAAAAAATGTTTTAAACTTACATCAATATAAACTGTTACGCCAAAATCATGTCTTTGTTTTAAAACCAACGATTTACACAACTACAAATCGGTTTCACGATCATCACAAATATAAATAAACTACCCATAAGCACCCAAGGTCACAAAGCCATGCATATCTAAGCAACCTGCACGAGCATAAGACACATTTCAAATAAACAAGTGTCAGCTTACGCCTCGTGAGTCAACCTAGTTATCACCACAAACTCGTCACATTAAAACATTTGTAAAACATGTTTAGGTTTAGGTTAATGAATCCCAACCCGTAACTTGACCCACCCGCATATCATCATTAATCACTGTACGATCAAGTATCATTACTAAACATCTGTATAGTATTTCATTATTTTCATTAATATCATTTACTCTCTCACTTTACTTCATTAACATTATTATACATCGATAAAGTCTTTATCATTTAAACATTTCAATCATTGTTATCATCATTATTACGCGTCACAATCATCGTTGACATCATTTCATCCTTAGCATCGTTAGACATCACAATCATCCTTAATCATCATTATCATCAATCTTAATTGGGGCCTATCATCACACATCATTATCACTGATACCCGAAACACCATCTACGTGCCAGGCAATTGTTAGGTTTCAAAGTCCGTCCGTAATGACACCATGTGTGTGCCTAGAAACTGCTAAGTCCCGAGGTCCGTCTGCACGTGCAAAGGTTCGCTAAGCGTTCTTGGCGAATTATGTACCGAATAAGACGCGACTCTTACCCGTATCATAAGTGATCGGTACATTTTATATTACATTTTATCATGCTTTATTTGCTTAATAAATGTAGCGATATATTATTAAATATACTACTTTGATAAGTTTTGTTATTTTATAGATCGGAGAGTAAAAGGAGCTAATTTGGTACAATTATTTAATGAACCGGCCAAATTGATTAAAGCATAAGATCAATCAAAAAGATGTTTTTAGTCATCACACTACTACAAAAAACACATTCAGCCCCCCCTTCGGACCCAGTTTTTTAAAAAAACACCAAAAACCGGGCTTAAAGCTTCCACGCGTGTCTTTATAAGATTCAGACCCGGTTTATTTTAAAAAACCGGGTCTAAAAGTATTGAAAACATTCAGGCTCGGTTATTTGATAGAAAACCGGGTCTAAATGTTCAATATGCCTCCTAATTTAAATACTGAAAACATTCGGACCCGGTTTGTTATAAGGAAACCGGGTCTGAAAATTCAAATTAATTCAGACTCTTTTTTATTAGAAAACCGGGCCTGAAAACTATCATTTAATGCTGCAACGGATAATTCAACTACCTCATACATTTAGACCCGGTTTTTTCAAACAAACCAGGTCTGAGTGTCATATTTATGGCTGAATTTCAATCTTCTTCTCCACTTTTTCTTTCTCCTCCGTTACTTTTCTTCACCTCCATTACTCTCATCACCTCCATTAATACACTCAAAAAATTCTTATATTTCTTCAAAGAATTCAACTTTTATTTATTAAATAATTTCCACACTTTGATAAAATGTCAATTTAATCAAAGGTATTATAATTTTTATATATTTCATAATTTTTTTTATTTTTTAGTTTATTTCACATTCTTATGTAATTTTTGTTGTTTGTTGTGTTAATATATATTTTAGATATCTATGTGCATTTACTAGTTGGACAACGTTGCTTCAAATATCAAGGCTTGAATCTCCGGACTTTCAGGCTCCTCCTCTTCAGGACCCCTACAAAACCGGGTCTGAAGGCCTTAAAAAACCGGGCTTGAATGTATTTTTTGTAGTAGTGTCAATAACTGAAGTGGGAAAGAGAAAGATTAAAGAAATAAACGAGATAGTAAATATTGTATATATTTATATAGTATTTATATATCTTAATTAATGGATAATATTTATTATACATGCGATAATATTTATATTGTATATATTTATATAGTATATTATACTCACGGCAGAAAATATTTAAGCGGGAGATATGCATACATGAAACTAATTTAATTCCTCGGAGGTGGCTTATGACGTCGCACATATCAGGAAGGCAACAATTCGTTCCAGTTTACACCGGAGGCACCAGCGATGCAAAGAATAATAGCAAAATCACACGCAAGATTAGTTTTCTAGTAAGTTTTGCTATATTTTTCTTCTTTATGCCAGGCTAGATTTATTTTAATTCTTTTTCTTGATGTATATAAATTAGTAGTATTATGTGAACCATTAATTTAGGGGCCGGAGTTTTATATGTATACGATGATTTGGTTTTAATGATTGTTATTTGTCTTCCATATATACATTCTAGTTTATTTTATAAGGTTAAGTGTAAGACAACTTTGTAGTGGTTGGACTAATCGTGTTTAACTAATCTTCGTGATGCTATAGACGGTGGGAGCTGACTCACACAATTTGTGCCCAAATTTAGTCTTTTAGAATAATATTAACGGTTTTGTCTATGAAACCTAACAACCCTAAATGAAGTAAAATAATCTTATTTGGTAATTATAAAGAAAAGATTGAAAATGAAACCGATAGTGGTAGTGGTTGCGTTCGTGAAGTATTGTTTTCGTTCAAAGTTAGTTACTTTTGTTTCTAGGTTTAGATTTTAAATTAAATTAGTTTAGTAGTATCTTCGATTTTAAATCAGTTGCTTTAAAATTAATTTCATCTTTGAATATTAAATTAGTTAGTTAAAAAGTTTCATTTTTTTAAAAATAGTTTATATTTTCTTTAAAATCTAGTTATTTTGATAATAAAGTTCCGATTTTTATTTTAAATCAATTAAAAACTAGTTTGTTAATCATAGCTAATAGGTGTATTTAAGTTCGACTCTTACTTCCCTAGCTAATAGGTGTATTTAAGATATTTATTTTGTTGATAGTCAACGACCTGTTAATAAGTCTCATGTCTGTCTACGTTCGATACTCTAACTAAATGCCGTTTAGGTGAAAGTACAAACGGTGCCCCATTGCTAGCCCCTCCTTCCACCATTTGGTGTAATGTGTGTTGACCATCGCCGGTTAAACAGCACTCCAGTGTACGAGTACATCATGTGTTGCTGAGGTTGTCTAGAAAACCCGGCCATTCATAATACGACTCCATCACGTATTATCATCAAATATTTAACACACATATCATAAACAATAATTAAGTCGATCGTATTTATCATTAAAGCCCCTCTTAAAAACGTTATGTCTTTTTAAAACGATTTTGTCTTTGTGCTTGGTTTTTAGAAAATAACTGAACTCACATCGGTCCAAATAAGTCGTTCCACTCAAATCTCGATTTGACGAGCTTCACTCTCGGATCTCCAAATCCCGATATCAAATGTCCCAAATATTCCTACAAAGGCTACTTGATGTGTGTATAACGTACTAGTTTTAAATTTATAAAATCCGAATTATTTAGTACGACTACAACACAATAGGCAGAAGAACTTAATCGTAAATCATAGTATAGAAAATAAGTATGGGTGTCGAACTCGAGGGAAACGGGTATGATTTGGATTATAACTCTACTAATTAAAATATTAAACTAATAAAAAGGGGAATTTTGTGTCCTAACTTGACTAAAGGAGACCAAGTTTCAAACTTTAATTCTAGAAATCAAAGAAACAATGATTTAAAGACTAGGTAAGCAATAAAACAGTTAACTTTTAGATTAAAACTATCAAGAATGTGAAAGATGGTGGCGACGGTAAAAGATAGTGGTGGTGGCGACGGCGGGTAGTGGGGGTGGTAACAAGCAGAGGCGGTGGTGGCAGCGACAGGTGGTGACCGGTAAATTGATGATAGTTGGTGGTTGTTAAAATTAAATTGTGGTTTAATATTAAATGAATCGACCCAAACAGATCTTGGAACGACCCATATAGTGATCCAATTAAATGAGTCGACCTATTGGATCTCTTATTGGGGCGATTGATCCAATTTTTAGACTCATTGGATCCTATAAATGAGGTAGATCGAATCGGATCAATGCAAGATCTGCGGGCCTACTTGAAAGCACTTCACAGGGACTTACCTCTTTAAATTACTAAAAAACACAGCATGCCTCGTTACAGATCAATAACATGCTTTGGTCAATTCAGCCGGACCTGTGAATAAACCCGATAGCAAAACCAAAGACAATCCATATAATGAACTATCTAGAGACCTTCCTTCTTGGGTTAATGAGCCAAACCTACGACTGTAAGTTGATTATGTTAAATATTAAATTTAAATTCTGATTTTTTTAAAAATCAATAGTTGGTCACCATTATGTATGCCAAAACATGAAAATGTTAAGAGTTCATAAAGCTTATCGTCATGAATTTGATTCCATGTTGGTTTGTATAGATAGTGACTTAGGAATCAATTGTGGTGGTACTGAGAGAATCTCATCCTCAATTGTGGTGGTCCTGAAAGAATCTCACTCTCAAGTATTTTAAGCTAAGCTCGAACTCGATAAAAGCTCGACTTGAATGTGTTAGAGCTCGAGCCGACCTAAAATTTTTACTATATTATAAAGAATTTAGGCATTTTACTTAATCTCTTAATTTTTAAGTATTTTGAAATTACTAAATTACCCCTCATATAAAGTAAATGGAAACTATTAAATTACGTCGATAAACCTTCAGCAGCAATATTAAACAATAAGGGAGATAACAGGCGACTGGATGCGAAGGTGGGAAGGTGGGGCTAAGCCATACCTCGATAAAGGTATTGACAAATCGAACCTGGATTCAAGAGATTGATAAAACAGTCGACTGGATGCGAAGGTGGGGCTAAGCCATACCACGATAAAGCTGTAACTAGAGCTGGTCCAATGCAATCGGGTGCAGCAGATGGTATAGAGTGCAGAAGCTTGTAAGACATGGATGTACTACGAAGACTCTGTAAAAGTAATATGGTGAAGAGGGAATTTAGAAGTGGAGATATGTGTAGTGATATATCCTGCAACCTTGGGGAACAAATCTATGTGATGGAGATCTCTAAAAGATAAGGAGTTATTGGTCCTATTGCTTTAGTGTTGTCTTATTGAACTTAAATGAAATACATTAGTAGTACATTATGCATAATTAGTGATACTATGACACTTGTGTTAGGTTGAGATGTAACTTGAGACATTAAAGTGTGTGAATCAAACGACTTTTGTTGATGTTTAAAAAAAAACCTAAGGAAATTCGGATGGGTAAGGGGGTCAGACAGGGAGATCCTCTAGCTCCCTTCTTGTTTATCATCGTAGCCAAAGCACTTAATATCGCAATGAAGGAGGCTTGTAGGCTTGGAGTCTATCATGGTCTATGTCTTTCTAACAATGGACGGTCAACCTCTCACATGTAATATGCGGATGATGTTATCTTTTTGGGAGATTGGTCCTATATGAATCTTTGTAACTGATTTGTTTTCTTTGATGCTATTATCTCTCTTTGGGTCTAAGGATAAACATAGACAAATTCTCCTTGATGGGGATTGGCGTTAAGGTAGAAGAAATTGAATATATGGCGAGCTTGGTGCATTGTAGGCCTGGCTCATTCCCGTTTAAATATCTTGGTGTACCGATTGGTGTATCTATGAATAGGTGCGAATTCTAGGAGCCAACTGTGAAAAATTTAGAAACAAACTATCTTCTTGGAAAGCTCAGTCTCTTTCCTATGGGGGTAGGCTGACTTTGGTGA
Source organism: Dittrichia graveolens (assembly GCA_038502395.1). Lineage (NCBI taxonomy): Eukaryota > Viridiplantae > Streptophyta > Magnoliopsida > Asterales > Asteraceae > Dittrichia > Dittrichia graveolens. Next base: position 78,401,900 of record JARJIL010000005.1, on the reverse strand, counting down.
AGTCCGTCTTGGGAAGCCTTGAAACATACTTCTTTTCACTATATAAAGCTCCATCTAAGGTGTTATGTAAGCCGGAAAGTTTATGGCTTAATTTTTTTTGGGGCTGCAAGAATGGTGAAAATAAAATTGCATGGACTACATGGGACTTGGTGCTCTCGGAAAAAAGGAAAGGAGGTCTTGGAGTCGGTAGTCTTAAAGCGTGAACTTGGCTTTATGAGCAAAGTGGTTGTGGATGTTAAAAAAAGAAGAAGGTTTCCTGTGGAAACGAGTGGTGCAATCTTTACATGGGATACATGGCGAGATGGATAAAGTCAATGTCAATCCTAAAGGTTCATTAACGGGTGTTTGGAGGAATATCCTTAAAATACATAACACATTTGATAAAGTTAACATTCCTCTTGCTAGTTGGTTCAAAAATTGCATTGATCAAGATGAGCATTCTATTTCTTGGAGATGGGCTTTGGAGCCTTCCGGATGTTTTACGGTTTCCTCTCTACGAAAGGCGTTTGATAGCTTCAATTTGCTGACCTCATATAATGTACCATTTGATTGGAGCAATAGGGTGTCGGCGAAGATTAATGTTTTGGCATGAAGGATATTTCATTATAGACTACCAACTAGAATAAACCTACAAAAAAGAGGTGCGTTGCTCATCTCCACCTTATGCTCACTGTGTAATTTGGTGGATGAAGTGGAAGATTACATTTTTAAAATTGCAGTGTGGCCGCAAATGTTTTGGGGGAGTTAAGAAGCTGGTGGGCTTTGGATTTTGATGCAGCCCAGCCCGACTTGCATCCCTTCTGTTGGCCTGTCGCTACGAATTTTAAAGGGGGAAAAAGAAAGGCTTTGTTGGGTGTAATTTACACATTTTTTCCGGTAATATGGAAAAGTAGAAATGATATGGTTTTCACGCCTAAGGCCTAAGGCAAGGAGGAGATGATTTTTGCTCAAATCCAGGCCCTTTCATTCTTTTGGGTCAAACAAAGAGCGGGAGATACTAATTTTAAATACAAGTGGAGTGATTGGTGTAATTTTTCGTTTAGTTGTTTCGTCTAGTTTTACCTTTTATGTACTTTATTCTAGCATCTTGCTAGTTGATTAATGAAATTTGTTGGCTGTTCAAAAAAATTTTGGCCTCATCTCCGGAGACCTTCCTTCTTTGGTTAATGACCAAACCCACAACTGTAAGTTGATAATGTTAAATATTACCTTTAAATTCTGATTTTAAAAAAATCAATAGTTGGTCGATCACAAGCATCGGGATTTGGTTTCTGTTAGAACATGACAAACATACATGATTGAATTGTCTCCAAAGGAATTTAAATCTTCAAAAACGTTAGGATCACGATTTAATGTGTAAGATGAACTCAAATAATGCTTGGGGAATCGAGGCAACTGGAAATTTGCTTAGTAGTTAAGGAATCATGAGATCAGATTTATAGATTTTTTTACAGCACCTTAATCGCAAAAGTTCTTACTAATCGCAAATTGAAGCCTTGAACCGTTAACTGGAATTGCAAATTGGAAATGGGATAGGTGTCTTAAGTTCATGAATCGCTAATTGGGTTGATTCTTCTGGGAATTGGGAAGATTAGAATCACAAATCGATAACATCATTGTATTTCAATTCTAAAACAATCGCAAATTGAGGAAGGTGACAAATCGTGAATTTGCAGACTCGATAAGATCGCAAGTTGTGTTTGGGGAAGAATCACAAATTGGTGTTAAGCTCCACGATCGCAAATTAGTGCTAATCTATGCAAATTAGTGCTAATCTATGCAATCACAAATAGGGTTGATCTGCCCTATCACAAATTGGCACTCATCTGCATAATAGCAAATCATGAGTTAACCATAAATTGCAAATTGTTTGGGTAAGGGAATCGCAAATTATAAGGGAAGAACGCCAACCACTAAGTAAGTAATAAGTGAATTGTAAATTTAGTGAAGTAGTAGGTCGCAAAATGAATTTATCGAATCGCAAAGTTTTATTATAATAGGATCGCAAATTGAATTATCAATGAGGAATCACAAATTGATATCTTGGGAATATTGTATGTAGGTGTTGGTCAGTAAACACATAATTTTCGATTTAACACAACTTTCCAAATGGTAGTAAGGTGAGTACTCTATTTATATTCTAACTCAGTCAATTATGGACATACTTGTGTGAGTAAGTATATGCTTACCATTGATCTTGTATGCCTGTATGATGAGACCGATACTTCGGTATCGGGTACGTAAGACCGTTTGTTATGACAACGGGTACGATGAGACCGTTTGAACATTGACAGGTATGATGAGACCGACTACTCCGGTAGTAGATATGTCTTAACAGTGTTATATGTATGATATGTGAATGCAATTTATGTTGAACTGGTTTAGTATGTAAGTATTGTACTCGCTAAGCCTTGCGCTTACTATTATTATTTAATTCAATATTTAAGAGATGATCACAACGAGGCTCCAACATAGTAGAAATGGCTCGTCAATAGGAAACTTCAGTGGGATATTTTTATAAATACTGTTTCCTTTAAGTCCAACTAGAACTAGAGACATGATGTGAAAAAGAATGGAACTTTAACCACGACGAAATGTACTTGAATATTTTTTGAAGTATTTATGTTACGTTAATAGTTGGTTATTGAATTGTTATATTCAAAAAAAGAAATTATGGGTGCTACACAAGATCGGCTCGAGCTCGACTCGAAAAACTCGAATATTTATTCAAAAACAAATTTTAAATAACTAAATTTATTCTAAATATATGAAAAACTATACTAAATAAGAAAAATAATCTTACTAGTATATAAACATGATAACAACACATAAAAGTCAAAACGACTTTACATAAGTCTAAACCACTATATTCTTCGACATTAACATGTTTAACTATAATTTTATATAATATTTATAAATTATACAAATTCCGAAAAGCTTGATAATTAAGAACTCGAACCGAACCCTTATAAGCTCGAGCTTAGCTTGTTATATATTTCAAGCCTATTTTTAAGCTCGGATTCAAGCTCAAACTCGATAAAAACTCGATTTGAATGTGTTAGAGCTCGAGCCGAGCTCGAATAATTCGATAAAAACTTGACTTGTTTGCAGCCCTATATGTAACACACAATTTCATACCGGCATTCTCCTCATCACTAGTTCTTGACTTGTTGTACAAATTGCATATTTTTTGAATGACTAGTTATTTCCTTATTTTTAACATAACAAGATTAGATGACATTGTGATGTGATACTGCGTCGAGTGTGATTGTCACCGTATGTGGTGTACGTAAATCATGTTTAACTTTCATTATTATTTTATTATGTGTATAATATTTAATTTTTAATTATTAATCTTTAGATGAAAATGATTATGACGTTTTTTTTTCAGTAAAGATCAACTTTAAACACCATCTCTTGACAATATAACCATGAAAGTTGGTTGGTTTAATTCACTATTAACTCTTTTTAAACCAATATTACGGTGAATTAAATGTTGATAATAATCAACTTTCAAAGGTTGATAATGACACGATTAAACACAAAAGAGCCCTGTTAAACACTCAATTAACAAATTGAGACATGCAACCCCACTAAAAGGACAAAGATTTCTTAATTTTTACCTAGATTTTGTCACTTATTTTGATCTTGTGAGTAGGAGAATGAGTAGAAATAAAAGATAAAATAATATGAAACCTCTCAAACAATAAATATGATAATCAAATTTCAAAGGTGATTATTTAAACGTAAGATCACTTGTAATTGACTCGTCATGAGCCACCATGACAAGCTCGTTTTTGTGTCATCCGCTCGTCATTCGACTAGGGATTGTTCATTAAAGTCTCATTGTTGAGAGGCTTGTCGCCACTGTCACGAATTCCGTAGCTTTTCTCTCTTTTTCTTTTTAAATTTTTTTTCAACCAACCATATTAATCTAAATTAATATTATGTGGGTCTAGTAATGATAATGATGATGATATGGAGGTTAGTCATACATGTCATAACTAAAGATGTTTAGTCAGAGTTGATGTGACAGTTAGTCATGCATATCATAACTACAAGTGGTTTAAGTAACATAAATATTAAAAAATATTAAATTAATGTCCCAAAAATATCAAATCAAATGACATATCACTCACACATCACTTTTATTTTAGTTTTATTTACAGTGAAAATTTTCACATAATAGTAACTAACTATAAAAAAACATTATATTAAGATCATCCACTCATTTATTTTATATTATCGACGAATTTCATTCAGGATGCTACTTGATAGAACTTCCCTATATATTTTTATTTTTTTAAACAATAATTTTCGAGACAAATAAATTAATCAATATTATATTGTATACTCACATTAAATAAATATTGTAACTTCTTCTACCTTATAGAAGAGGCTGTCGGCTGTCGTGTCATTGTCCAAACCTATTTTATAATTGTTTTTTGTAAAGTTTCTGTTTTTATATAATAATAAAAAAAATACCTGGTGACATTAATTAATTTATCTCTAGCTAAACTTAGTTTAGTTATTTTATTGTCAACAATTAACAACTTTTATCAAAATTCGGTTAAAGTCAAAACATAACTTTTTTAAACCACCGGATCGACATGTCAAATCTTTATTCTTATGGTATTGGCCGGGCTATTTTTTCTATGTTATATGACGTCTATCTTATCAACCCTTACAGCATATATATTTGACTTTAACCTAATTTTATATGGAGTAATTTTATAAATGGTACCTTAACTAATTACGAGTTGTAGTTTTAATCATTTTTTTGGAAAGTTGTAAACCAATCTTTTAAGGCTTTAACTATTATTTTGTTGCATTAATAATTCTTTGTAACGATTTCCGTTAAATAAATAAGTTAACCTTATCAAAATGATATTTTTAGCCGTAGAGTTAAATCTACAAGGACGAAAACACCCTTGTAATTTTAAAATATTTTAAAAAGCGTAAAAGAAATCTTATATACCACCATCGTACACCACTAGACGACTGGCACTGTCATCGTACACCGCCATCGGCCTTACATGCCACCATCGAAAACCACCATCGGCCTTACATACCACCATCATGCACCACTTGGGGTGTGGATCTAAGATCTGTTCGCGGCTCTCATCACCGTCATCATCATTGCATCTCCATCACTACGATAAAGCCACCATCGTGCACCACCATTTATCCGTGCGTGAGTGAGTTTAGATTTAGGGTTTTTAAGGGGTTCACTTTTGAGTGTTTTTTTAACAGTTTAGGTTTTCGATTTTGAGTGGTGGGTTTTCAATTTGGATTCTTGAAGGTTTAGTTCTGCGATTTTTATCATTTATATCTTTTATTTTTATTTTGGTTTCTTAATTAGATTTGCTATTTTTATTGTGTTCAAGAAGCTGATGAAGATCTGAAATCGATTCATACTAAAATCATGATTCTTGGTGTGTGTTAGATTTTTGGTGAGGTTTACATCAGAAATGGATTTGTTTGAGATTTCAGGTGAGACAAAAAGAGGATCGAGAGAAAGATAGGCTTGGTGGCAAAGAGAGGATCAAGAGGTTTGAGTGTTTTTGGTTGTAGGTGTGAGTTCTTGATGGTGGTGGTGGTGGTAGAATTTGTGGTTGTTGTATACGGTCTTGTTGGTGCTTTTCCCATTTATGACTTCTAGTTGTAGTAGTGGGTGGTGGGTGGGGTGTTGTTTGGGTTATTTGTTTAGGTTTTGGGTAGTTCGGGTCGTGTTATTCAGGTATTTTTGTTTAGAAAATATAACCGATAACCGAACTGAATAATAATTCGGGTTTCGGGTAATTCGGTTATCTTAATAAATACCCGAATTTTATGTGAGACATTTTTTGTGCATCATTTTTCAGGGTTTAGGGTAATTCGGGTTTCGGGTAATTCGGTAATCTTAATAAATACCTGAATTTTATGTGGGGCATTTTTTAGGCATAATTTATCTGGGTTGTAAAAAACTAAAAAAGATTAATAGCAGTGTAGCGGGTTTCATTCTATAAGAAACAATTATCTATTTACCAACATAAACAATGTGATATAATTAGGAATAGCATATTAAATTTTTAAAAAATTAATATTCGGGTATACCCGAATTAGACATACCCAAACCGATAACCGATCCAAATAAATTTCGGATAAACCGAGCTAATCAAATAAGAAACCCAAACTAACTGAACTACCCGAATAAGATATCCAAATAACCCGAATTTAATTCGGGTCGGTCGGGTTTCAGATATTCAGATTTTTTAACTGTAGAAACGCGATACATCACTACAAGAAGTTTCATCTAAGGTATCGATTATAAAAATGGGTTTAAATGACGGAAATGCCCTCGGCGGCTCAGTCGAATAATTCATCGGCACATATTTTTCCATTGTTGTAAGATAATATGGCTTACAACTTAGAAGCTTTGGTCAATTAATTTGAACTTTCAGAATTTGCCTATATATAAACCTTTGACTTTTAGTTTTTAGTTTATTTTTTAGTCAAAATAATTTTTGAAAAGGCGATTTAGTCAAAATAGAAGTGTGAAAGCATGATGGGCCTGCGGGGAATGGTGTCATCCTCGTATTCAGCCCACGCCACCTAGAATCATCGGGAGGGTGGGTAATTGGGTATTCGTTAAATACTTAAATGTATTCCAAATCCCTCACGTTACACTTAGAAAAAAAATAATAAATAATTGTCATTTTATTTAAAATTAATTACATTTTGTTTTATATTTGGAATCATGTTTGTCACTAGATTAAATATCTGTATAATATACGGATGGGTTTAAGAAATAATAGATAGTAAATATTAATAAAAAATATCAAATAATTAAAAACGCGAAAGATATAAGAGTTTAAAAAATAGTAATAGACGGCGTTAATACCCAGATAAGCGGTGAAAGCGTCGACGCGAGGTGGAGGGCAAACGTGATATCAGAAGCGTGGTATTATGATACGAGACGTGATTGTATTTCTTATACAAGTTATCGATCATTATTGTTACAATTAGAAGCAATAAGATTAAGTATTAATTAGTTATAGTTTAAAAAGAATTTAAATTGATTATAATATATTTTAAAATAATAAAACTAAGAATTAATTTAAATGTGATATTTATAAATTTGAATGGGCGAATCGATAGTTGAGATTTAATTTTACTAAAACGAACGAATAAAATTGTCTAATAAAAATAATACAAGTTAATCTTTTATTAATATTTAAAAATAAAGATTTGAGATTATGATAAAAGTTGAGGATATCACGATTTTTTGTTAAACAAGCATCCTTCTATTCAAATTATTATCTCTCAATCCATCACTTACACCTATTGAATTTAAACACGTAAACCCGAGCACCCTACATGCTTCAAACACATTGCCATTTGTCTGTAACGTAGGATTGTGAATATAAACAACGATGACAATGCTATGTATGAATTGCTGATTTTTAATAGATTTAATCTTTTTAACAATATTTTATATCTTTATGTATGTTTTACAATTATTTTACTATATATGTTGGTACACTTTAACAGAATAAACATTTAAAATTTACTTTAAGCATTATTGTGTTTATATACAGAGTGTTAAGTCTCAAACCTTAGAAGCCACGGCGAAACTATGACGTTTTTATATGATGTGACTTAATGTGATAATTTAATTTGTATATAAACTATTATGATAATATATTTATAACATAATTCATCATTACTCTTTTTTGTTTTTCCATGTATCCAACTAATTTTATAACTAAATAACTATATATCCGGTCAATTAATTTAGCCAATCACCCTTAATACGCCTAAAATCCGCAACTTATAACTGGTAAAGACATAACTAACCTTGGCGTATGTTAATGATCATATTCTTAAGCTCAAACCTTAAACCTTTTCGTAGTGACATGATCAAGCCTTGATCAAGCCTTAAAGCTTAATATAAATTTTAGACACTTAATTAAAAGTTCACTAATATTACGATAGGTAAAAGTTCAAGCGAGAACGGTTTTTCGTACGAGAACCGCGAGAACCAATCTTAGCCGTCCAATTCCCCCTCCTTCAATTGGATTGCCCACCCATGAATTCTTTACATGCACCCTGCCACACTCAATCCCCCACGCTCTTCATCCATGAATTCCATTATCCACAATGAACGGCCAAGATTGGTTCTAGCAAACAGTTCTCGTTTGAACTCTACCCTATTACGATATAACAAGATATGGTTACCTAATGACAAAGCCACCTCCGATAATAGATAATAATATTACTCGAAGGATGGATGTCAAATAGATGTGGCTTCGTATTCAATGGAGAGCATATGGCCAATTATTTGTAAGTTCAACTTTTATCATACAAACTTTACGACTTAAGACAATATTTGATATTTTGATATCAACTTGTTGATCCATGGCTTTAGATTTAACCAAAGAGCCGCCGATCGAAGCCACCAAGTTGGAACACTTTAATCCACTTGTTCAAATTTTTTTTAAACTAATTTATTGATATTAAAATATTTTTTTTAATTATTAGATCCACTATAACCGTTAAGTTTATAACTAGTTTTCTTTGTTAAACTTTTTAAGTTTAAAATATTAAATAAAAAAATTGCTCTAAGATTTATGTATTTTTTTAATTAAAGAATAATTATATATTTCCTACTAAATCCTCGTATGTAATTTTTATATCTCATCATTCTATATACTAAACGATGACATACAAAATCTAACGAATTTCTTTCTTGATCTCCATTTTTTTAACAACAATAAACTTCACTTATATTTTGGCACAACGGCACATATTGCATCTCAAGTTTTTTTATCACACTACCATTAATTTACTCTCTTTACTTGCCCAAATTTACATTTTTTTATAATGTTATTGTTTTCTATCCTATTCCATATATAAGATTTACTCTTTAGTTAGAGTGTAATTGAGTTGAGTCGATATAATGTCAATCTAAATTCAACTTACTAGAAAACTTGAAACTCGAATCAAGCTCGATCGAGTTTTTATTTTCAAGCTTGAACTCGATGAGCTAACCAACACTATTGAGCTTGACTCGATTTGATTGATAGAATTAGTGTATTAAATATTAATATTAATTACTTTAGTATTACTTGACCCGATATTTTGAGTCCGGCTCTACTCGAGTAAAATTAAAGATAGTTTAAGTAAATTTACATATAGAAAATGGGTGGAATGGAAAATATATGGCATAAGCTTGATAAGGCTCGCGAGCTTTACAAGCTGAGTATTTTATTACTCAAGCTTGACTTAAACCGAGTCGATTTTGAGCATTTTCCAAGTTGATTTTGAGTAGCTCGAGTTGTCTCAGCTTGATTACACCCTTACTTACAAGATTACAAAGACGACCTGAAATTGACATTTGTCTTAACCACATAGAGGATATTTATACTATATTATAAAGCATTTAGGCATTTTGCTTAATCTTTTGAAATTATTAAATTACCCCTCATATAAACTAAATAGAAACTATTATATAAAGTAACTATTAAATAGAGTTAATAAGCATCTTATATTCTATTTTAATAACTAAACAGTCCATATTTAAAAAATTCAAATAAATTAACTTAATTATCAAAAAAATACTTTCATAACCAAATTTTTTATATTAAATATTATATCATGTAGTAAATATTTTAACATAATTATCAAAAAAATATGTACAAGTATAACTCATAAATCTGAATAATCTATAATAAGAATTTACAAACATATATTTTAAAATTTTTTAAATAGCTCATCTAATTAATAGTTTTAAATTAGTTTACTATTTTCTTAATCTCTTAATTTTAAATAGTTTCAAATTACTAATTTACACTTAGCATTTTTACGCAATTTAACTTATTTTATAAGTAAAGACTTTTTTTCTTATTTAATTGTTCTCAAAGTTTATTTAAAAATAATAAAAAAGTTGATTAAGAACGGAAAAATAAAAAAATAAAGAAAATAGACATGTTACCAATGTAAAATTATTCGTTGTCACCGTATTACGTAAATTCCCAAAACGAACAAGTTATCGAGTAGAAACTATTTGATTCCGCCGCATTGCACGGGTATCATGCTAGTGTGTATGTATATATATATATATATATATATATATATATATATATATATATATATATATATATATATATATATATGGGAGGGCTTATGCGAGAATTTCTCATTTTACGAGAAGCATTCTAGTTCATTGATTAATTGGTTTTTGATCTAATGATCCATAATTAATCACAGTTATTATTTTTTAAATCCAAAAGGGCATGATGTTAAACTTATTTTTTATCTTTTCAATTTATTTCTCTCTCCTATTCTTTTCTTCTAAACATAACACATTAAAAATAATTTACTAGTAATTTTAGTTTTACGGTGTTCAACATTAAACACAATAAAAGATTAACGAGTCTTCATACTTTGTTCATAAGTGAACAAAGTCAAGAACACATTACATTACCGAGACCAATAAAAACCAGAAATAACAAACCGTTCATCACTAATAAACGTGCAATTGTTTGGCAAATAATGTGTTCGCTAATAAACTATATGACATTTAGGTTGTACCGTTGTAGTCCAGTGGTACGCAATTAAGTGCTTTGGTGTGGAGCAATGAAGATGAACCAGGACATCAATTGTAGATTTACAGGGGCGTGTGATGGTCAAATGATATGGTGGGGGTGATGGTAGTGGGCCGGTGGTCGTTGGCTGGTGGTAAGTCGGTGCTGGTGGGTTGTGATGATGTCTGTAGTCTTCACTCAGGGATATAAACCAGCGGTTGTCTCCGTTGACCGATCTACTAAAAATCATGATGCGGCTAACTTGATGACAACAATGATGGGGAGTCGAGTGGAAGGTTCATTTGAGAACCGTTTTTATTGCGAGAATCGCAAGAACCAATCTTAGTCGTTCATTTTGAATAATGGAATTCATGGATGAAGAGCGTAGGGGGATTGAGTGTGGCAAGGTGCATGTAAGGAATTCATGGGTGCGCAATCCAATTGAAGGAGGGGGAATTGAACGGCTAAGATTTATTCTCGCGATTCTCGCAATAAAAACGGTTCTCAAATGAACTTTTCAATATATATGTGTATATATATATATAGGGGAAGGTTCATTTGAGAACCGTTTTTATTGCGAGAATCGCGAGAACCAGTCTTAGCCGTTCATTTTGGATAATAGAATTCATAGATGAAGAGCGTGGGGGGATTGAGTATGGCAGGGTGCATGTAAGGAATTCATGGGTGGGCAATCCAATTGAAGGAGGGGGAATTGGACGGTTAAGATTGCTTCTCGCGGTTCTTGCAATAAAAACGGTTCTCAAATGAACCGTTCACTATATATATATATATAGGGAGGGTTCAAACGAGAATTGTTTTTCGTACGAGAACTGCGAGAACCAATCTTGACCGTTCATTTTGGATAATGAAATTCATGGATGAAAAACGTGGGGGGGGGGTTGAGTGTGGCATGGTGCATGTAAGGAATTCATGGGTGGACAATCCAATAGAAGGAGGGGGAATTGGATGGCTAAGATTGGTTCTCGCAGTTCTCGTTTGAACTTTTACTATATATATAGGCAAAAGTTCATTTGAGAACCGTTTTTATTGCGAGAATCGCGAGAACCAATATTAGCCGTCTAATTCCCCCTCCTTTAATTGGATTACCCACCTATGAATTCCTCACATACATCCTGCCACACCCAATCCCCCCACGCTCTTTATCCATGAATTCCATTATCGAAAATGAACGGCTAAGATTGGGTCTCACGGTTCTTGCAATAAAAACGGTTCTCAAATGAACCTTCCCCTATATATATCTTAGCAAACAAATCCCAAACACCCTATAATTAAAAGATTGTTTAAAATGCTTGAATATGTATAATTAAGAATTTAAGATCCATTTTTATACACTAATCAAATCCTAAAAATAATAATTAAGGGAAGGATGAGGAAGCCGAGATTGTCAACCCTCAAAAGCGCTAGCAGACAGAAGAAGAAAAGTCTGCTATCAGTGGTGGTGTACACACAGAGATATATATATATACACACAGATATAATTGCAATTAAGATCTTGTTCAGAGCAGTTAATTAAACATTAAAAAAATTGTTAAAAACGGGAACATCAACGGTGGGTGGCGGTGGTTGCGGAGGCAAGTTAACGATGTCGGTTTGTACGGTGGCATCATGGTTGTGGTGGTGGTCGTTGATGATCACGGCCGCCGTAGCTCAAGTTCAAAACACCACCGATCCAGCTGAAGGTCTCTCTCTCTCTCTCTCTCTCTCTATATATATATATATATATATATATATATATATATCTACTGTTAAATTAATTGTACTTTTCTTCTTCCGTCCATTAATCCGGTTTTTTCATGGCTAGCTGCTACCGATTTTCTGCATCTTCAATTCGTTTGCACTGCTAATTAAATGTCTACTAACTAATTAAGGCTGAAATGAATCAAACTTTTCTAATGTTATATATCGAGCTCAATTGCGATTTCTAAATTTCATATGATAAAAAGATCGAACTTGATCAAAAACGTTTGACGATTCGAGCTTGTAATGATTTGAGCGGAAAATCACCTGAAATTTTTATCGAGTTTGTATCTTCGATCGTCTAGCCGAGCTCGAAGTTGCATCATGCAGGCTCATGACAAATTAAGCTCAGGCTAAATTTACCGAGCTCGAGTTCATATCAACTTGTTAAAAGTAGTATTCTTAATTGACTTTAATTTTTTTACAGGATGTTAAATTTTTTGATGATATATAATTCGAAAAAGATTTGCTTAAAAATCACGTTACTCGTCAGATTTCATTGAACGACCAATTACACGATATGGTTTTATATAACTCGATCATATCGATACACTATGAATGAAAAGTAATTCGATGAGTTATCCAAATATTCTGAATATAATACCCATAACAGAATCACCTGATTCAAATAATTTTGGTTCTGTAGATTTAGTCGTTTATAGTTTTTTAAGGTTAAGATCATTGAATAACGTTCTACTTTTTTAAAGGAGACGGTTTAGATAATTTATTTTTTTATTACTCATCTATGTTATCTACTTTGTGGTGATCTATTAAAGTAAAGAGTTGTCGGAGTTCTTACAGTTGGATCATCACCAAAACTTTATGATGGTAGACTCTAATCGACCAGCTGTAGATCGTCATTGCCGTGATGACTACATGTTGTTGTTTTCTTTGTATTCAGCAACCACGACCAAGACGAGAACGATCAAACTTCAGCGTTATCTTCAGAATGGAATTCTGATTAGGTTGTTAAAGTTTAATAGTGATCTAACAGTGAAAACTTCAACAAACCTATTTAGTTCATAAAAAAAATAAAGAAAATGATCCTTACATAACAACTTTATCAATCGTTAACTTGTACCATATACATTAACAAATTTATGCTATTTGGCAACGCCGACCCTTGTTTTAACATCCCTCCCGGACCTTGAAGCCATATTCCTCCGGCTGTTTAGTTCCCGCCTGAAGGGGCAAATGCCGGTAGTAGCATGGTGGTTTATGCGATGACGATCAAAATTTTGCTGCACAGAGGGCAGGGATTGCCGTGCAAAAAAATATGAAATTACACCCAAGGTAAATCGTAAATGCTGGTTGAATCGTGATATTTTGGCCATTAGGTTAGAGGTTAGGGTAGAAACCTTAGGTCTGTTAAGTGAAAAGAAGATCACGATCAAGGGCTCGCTTTTTATGTCACTGGTGTATAAATTTTCGATTTGGTGAATGTTAAAATGATATTGATCTTGAATGAAACTGGTGTTTCAGTGCGAGTTATAAACGAAATGTTCAGCCAATGGGGGATACCAGAAAGTACAGTAACGCAGATGAGATGGAACCTAAGTGGAGAAATATGCAGCGGCGCTGCCATTGATGCTACTGACTTCGATAACAATGCTTACAATCCCGCAATCAAATGTGATTGTACCAATTCTACTTGCCACATCACCCGACTGTGAGTCCTTCCCTTGGTTCTTTCCTCCCTCTTGATATATATACATATTCATTATATCTGATTGTAGTCTATACATGTTTTGACTATATATCATTCCTTCACCACGAATCATCAGAAAAGTTTATGCATTGGATGCTGTGGGCACGATCCCAGAAGGACTTTGGACTTTGACTTACCTTACCAATCTGTATGTATGCTGCTGTATCTTTTGTTTTTTTAGTTTTCTTTATATGCAACATCTTGTGTTGATAAGCACCTAAATAATAATAAGAGGCAAATAGAAATGCCTGTTTCAAACAAAACTCAAAGGTGTTTATTTCGATTGGAGGGGTAAGCTTCATAACTTATTCAATTTTCTTTTTTACCTCATTTGGGATAGTCCATTGAGCTACTAATTCTCATAAGCATGAATATAACTGTTTTGTTAGATGTAGTAATCTTCACGTCGTTGAATGTAGACGGTTTTCTCTTTTGCACGAGACAAGTTCAGTACAATAGTTAGAACTCTCATGATGACATATTATATTTCTTTGTCTTTCTGGTTATTAGCAAATACAATGGTTAGGTGTAACGAATACAAATAACATCATTGGAATAACCATACTCTAAAAAATGAGACACTTATCTTGGGGGAAGTTATTGACTATTTTCAGTAACTATTGAAAATTAAAACCTATAACTAACTGTATGTCTGATATGTGTGTGTTTTTGTCTAAACACAGATATACATTAATTACTTTTTAAGAATATCTATGCTTGTATTCCTTTTAATATTCAAGTATTTGCTACAGCAATCTGGGCCAGAACTACTTGACAGGCTCCTTGTCACCTTCCATTGGCAATTTAACTCGGATGCAGTGGCTGTAAGCCAACCCTTTCTGATACACTAAATCTGTTTTCAACCACTACCTCTTTAAGAGTAAATCTGAGATTTATGATGATGATTTTGAATTTTTTCCAGGACTTTTGGCATCAATGCGTTATCAGGGGAGATTCCACGGGAGCTTGGTTTGCTTACTGACCTTAGATCGCTGTATATTTTTTCTACTTTGTCCTCTTCCTGTTATAAAGCAGAAATTTCCTCTCTATATTCTTAATTTGTTGATTTAAAAAAGCTATTTTTTTTTATGGTGTAGGTCATTTGGCACAAACAATTTCAATGGTTCCCTGCCATCTGAACTTGGAAATTTGCGAAGATTGCAACAGCTGTAAGGACATTCATGATTATGATCTTTTGAATATTACTCTAGGAAAATTAAGATTTTTACCTAAATTTCTCTTGTTGCCCAAGAAGTGGATTCAAACTAACTTGTTGCAAACTAACCTGTGCGATACTATTTTTTGTTGTTTAGTAATCTTCATGTTTTTACCCTCCTGAACATCTTTTTGCTAGTTCTCATATCATCTCCGTGTTTGTTCATTTTGTCAGCTACCTAGATAGTGCTGGACTTGGTGGTGAAATACCATCTACATTTGCTAATTTACAGAACCTGGAGACAGTGTAAGAACACTAGCTTTTAATGACTTTCAAAGTGGCATTTCATCTATCCCCCTAATCGTGACAGTTTGTTTTTGCAAATGCCTAGTATGTCATTGTTATCATAACAAGTAAATTGATGGTCCACTCCTGTGTATTGTCTTCTATTGAAGAGAATTTTAGATATTTAAATTTGACATATAGTCAAACAATATGTTTATGGAAGTTAACTAATCTTTGGCTTCTCAGATGGGCTTCAGATAATGAATTCACTGGGAGAATACCGGACTTTATAGGGAATTGGACACGGTTACAATCATTGTAAGTTAATTTCTGTGGCATTTCAAATTGTATGAAATGAAACTGTGTGATAATTTACATGCTTGATGTTTCTATATAGGCGGTTCGAGGGGAACTCGTTTGAAGGTTCAATACCACCTTCCTTTTCTAGACTGACCTCTTTGCAGGATTTGTACGTCCTTGTTTATCTTCTAGAATTTATTATTATACTTTGGTAGTCGTTTGATCTTGTAATTTAAATCCTCTAAAATCTAACTGTTGTGGCTATATAATGTAACAGGAGGATAAGCGGTCTGTCTAATGGAACTCTCGATTTTATCTCTGATTTGAAGTCCCTGAGTGTTTTGTGAGTGAATATTTCAATCCTTTTTAAGTCTATCTATGCTATCATCTTGAAGACAAAATATAACAAGATAATTCTCTTGCAGAAGTTTGAGAAATAACAGAATTTCTGGCTCTATTCCAGCCGACATTGGAGAATATCGAAATTTGACTCGACTGTGAGTAAACTGCACCGAGACTGAAGTATCTATAGATATAAACTATACCAAACAAAAAAAGAAAAAAACCATTCTGGATGTTATTTTCTATTGCTATTGCCAGTCTTATTATTTGGTCTCATCTCATCTGCTAATGTAGGTGCCTTCTTTTCAGGGATTTGAGTTTTAACAGTTTGACTGGGCCGATTCCAAGAGATTTGTTCAACTTGAGTCAAATCTCTTTCTTGTAAGACACATCTTCTCGTAGTAAAAACAATATTTTGCGTGCAGTTTAGTTCTTGATTTTTGACATCTATATGACACCAGAAAAGCTAAAGTTATATGAGATCGTTCTCAGGTTTCTCGGAAACAATAGTTTAAATGGAACCCTTCCTGATGCAAAGAGTACATCTCTCCTTAATATGTAAGTGAAATGTGTAACCACATTTAGTTTATTATATTTGCAAATTGATTATTGGTAGGTTAATTAGGTAAAAAGAATTCTTCCTAATTTCTATACGACATTCTTCATGTTAGTGATGTGTCATACAACGAACTATCTGGGACACTTCCTTCTTGGGTCAATCAGCCAAACTTACAACTGTAAGTGCATGATGTTGAATATTACATTTAAAGTTACAGTATGTGCCTTGTTTTTATGTAGTACTTATGACCATCATTGAAATTTGTTTTCTATTGAAAAAAGACAATCATACATTAGTTTTTAGCATAGGCACATAGCTTTTGGTGCTAATGTTGTATTTCCAATATGTGCAATGTGCAGTAACTTAGTTGTAAACAACTTCACTTTAGGAGATTCAGGAAACAGGTAATTTTGTTTAAGAAAAAGTTATGCGTAATGTTCCATATATCATTGTTAACTGCTTATGCTGATCCTCGTTGAAATGCAATTTCTTCTGTCTCCAGTGGCTTGCCTGCACGATTGAATTGTCTCCAAAGGAATTTCCCTTGTAATCGTGGGGTGCCAAGATGTAAGCAAGAACATGAAATTTTTAATTCATGTTATGAACAATTATTATCATGAATTTAATTTGCAGAATACCACTTTCCCTGTTGAATTTTGCAGATAGTAACTTTGGAATAAATTGCGGTGGTCCTCAAATTACGTCCTCTAGTCAAATAGTTCACGAACAGGACAATGAAAGTCTTGGACCAGCAACATACAATGTGACTTCTGAAAGAAGGTGGGGTGTCAGCAATGTTGGACAAAGGGACAACCAACAATATACAGCCTCCACTTCACGTCAGTTCACAAACACCTTAGATTCTGAATTGTTCCAGACGGCGCGTATGTCCGCTGGATCATTAAGATATTATGGTTTAGGGCTGGAAAACGGTAACTACACAGTGACACTGCAGTTTGCAGAATTAGTGATACAAGATGGTTCCACTTGGAGGAGTACTGGAAGGCGTGTGTTTGACATTTATCTGCAGGTCTGTGTTGGTTAGACATTGGGGTAGTACTTCTTATCATCTATGTAGCATTCATAATTGAAAATTTGGCTAAAAGAGAAACTTTAAATGGGGATTGAAAGTCATCCAGCGTGTCTTAACGCGTATAGCTCTTAAATTGTTTTATATCATAATTAAAGCATTAACTATTAGTAAAGTTGGACAAACGATGGTCAACACAAACTGGCTCTTTGACCTGTTCCAACACAAATGACGCATCCATGTTGCCACCTATGAAGTATAGTGATTGTTTGCTTAATTCCTATCATTAGTTTCTCAAACTTTGTCTCTTCCAGGGAAACCTGGTGTTTCCAGATTTTGATATAAAGAGGGAAGCTGGTGGGAACTCCTTTAGTCCTGTTTCAAGGCAAGCAACGGTTCAGGTTTCAGATAACTATCTTGAGATACATTTATTCTGGTCTGGAAAAGGGACTTGCTGTGTTCCTGATCAAGGGACTTTTGGACCTCTTATTTCTGCAATCAGTGCCACCCCAGGTAAAATTTCTTTCTCGAAATTAGTTCCTTAAGTTTGAGTTCTTGATATATGATGACTGATACAATTTTCTAATTTTTGTAGACTTTACCCCCACTGTGAGCAACACTGCACCTTCTACAAAGAGGAACAGGACTGGTTTGATTGTAGGGATTGTGGTTCCTATTGCAGTTGTAAGCTTTCTGTCAATAGTAGCTCTATATATTTTTCGCCAGCGACGGAAAAAGCAGGATTCCTATGACAATTACGAAGGTAGTTTTTCTGGATCTTTCTTTATGATATAGAATTTCTTTTTTCGGTTTTTTTCTCCTTGCTCCATTTTCATCTTATTGCCAGAAGTACGTTTATTTTTATTCTTGTATGGTTACAAATCAGCACCTCATGTGTAGTATACTGAAGACATCTAAAGGTACCTACTCAAAGAGTTCAATGGAAGTTATTAGTCCTTTCATTAACATGCAAGTTTTAGGTACTGGCATGAGTTTAAAATTTCTTATCTTGAAATGAAGTGACTAAGATAAGCATTGGCGGTGAATTTAAATGCAAGTTATTTCACATTGACCCCAACGCTTAAAGATAATGATCAACAGGAACAGGATCGGCTAATAATCTGATTAGACCTGTGATCGAACTAAATGGACTGCGATCGCATGAACCAACTAATCTGAATATATGGATATTGACCCTTTTTTTTGCGTTCTCGTTGAAACTCCCATGCCCACCTACTTTGCCACTCCCTTTTTCTTGTATTGTGATGATCATGCTTGTTCCTAGAACCTCACACGAGCTTGAACACAATCAGATGACATGGTTCTGAATCCCCACTAAGCCGCTCTGGTTGCCATTTAACCACTTTATTGATATGGCGGCAAAACATGTCTTTTGTATCTCTGATTCCATATCCCTCAGGAATCCATCTCTTAACATACTCATGCTTTTTCTCTGATATGCAGAGTTCCTGGGAATTGATGCCAGGCCAAATACCTTTGGTTATGATGACCTGAGAGCTGCAACAAATGATTTTAGTCCTGCAAATAAGCTTGGTGAGGGAGGTTTTGGACCTGTTTACAAGGTAGCCTATACTTTTTGATCAAGAATCCATTTTTAAATATTTATAGTCGAAGTTAACCTTGATTAGTTAACTGCTGATAAGTTCTCTCCTTCATCAATTTTTTATGGCAACAGGGAACGCTTGAAGATGGGAGAGTAATAGCTGTTAAACAACTCTCCATAGCCTCCCACCAAGGCAAGAGTCAGTTTATGGCTGAAATTGCCACAATATCTGCTGTTCAACACCGCAACCTTGTCAAATTGTATGGATGCTGCATCGACGGAGAGAAACGACTTCTTGTTTACGAGTATCTTGAGAACAAGAGTCTTGATCAAGCATTATTTGGTGAGCAGTAGCTTAAATAATTTTTTTTAGCTAATAGCGAAATGGGTTGAAAATAGCCAAAAGTCTATTTTTAATGCATACAACCTTCTAAATCATTTTCTTCAAAGACTTAGATTTTTATTGTAACGCCATTGTTTTTGTATTCTTAATTAATAGATCAATTATACCTAATGAAAAAGAATATTGAATGACAAAAGGTGCTAGCGGGTCAATCAGACTCGTTTGTACTTTGTACTTAAAAATGGCCCGTTTCAACCTAAACGTGACCCAACTGATCTGAGTTGTCCATGTGTCCACCTGCTACTTATTACATTACTAAATACATGTTTAGACATAAATTTTAGAGTATAATATTATAATGTTACATCTGGGGTCTGTGATGCAGGAGAGACTAGCTTGTCTCTTGATTGGTCCACCCGGTTTGAAATATGCCTGGGAATAGCTCGTGGTCTTGCATATTTGCATGAGGAATCTCGCATACGTGTTGTACACCGAGATGTTAAAGCTAGCAATGTTCTACTCGATTCTGAATTAAACCCCAAGATATCAGATTTTGGTTTGGCAAAACTCTATGATGACAAGAAAACACACATGAGTACTCGTGTTGCGGGCACAATGTAAGATTGATGACAAGTTATTGTGGTATTTGATTAATAATAAGTTGACAGTGTGTATTTACTTACTGATTCACTATGTAGTGGGTACCTTGCGCCAGAGTATGCAATGCGTGGACACCTTACAGAAAAGGCTGATGTGTTTGGCTTTGGAGTTGTGGCTCTAGAGATCATCAGTGGAAGGCCCAATTCTGATCCAAGTTTGGAAGATGAGAAAATATATCTTCTTGAATGGGTATGTTTCACCTTCTTTTTCATAAATCTGTCCAAATTGTTTTTAAGTTAAAAAATTTATATTATTATATTTGAGATAATGTATGTGATGCAAACCAAGTTTTCAACTTTTTAATATTAACACCCGCATATATTAGAACCACTTTATAGGCCACCCAAGTATGTATTTTGTTTCATTTAGCCAACTAGTGCATGTGCAAGAGCTATATGCTTATGATCTTACAAGCAAGCTTGAGGAACACATGAGCTACTTTGCCAGAGTTCATCATCCAACAATGTTTTTGACTAAACCGAATCTCGGTGGCCTATAAATAGGTTCAGTATATGGGTGGCCTTGCTATAAGAAATTAAATGAATTGGTTGGACTCCATGTACAATCTTACATTAATCCCTGTTTTATATATCAATAATATAACTTTTTCTAAACATATATAGTACATTAGTTATTATGAAATTATATAAAAAACACAAAACTATGTTGGTGGGTTGAGCCTACTTGTAAGTTTCACAGTTTCACCTGCATGTGATATTGGCTCATTCTGACAAGGACCAGTTTCTACTATTGCCCAACCCGTTTATTTCATTAAAATTTGATTCCTTTGTTACAATCTTAGGCGTGGAACTTACATGAAGCTAATAACGAAGTTGAGTTGGTGGATGAAGTATTATTTAAATTTGACGAAAATGAAGTAAAAAGAGTGATGAAAGTCGCCCTTTTGTGCACCCAAACCTCACCACTGCAACGACCATCAATGTCAAGAGTGGTGGCAATGCTTTCAGGAGACATAGAAGTATCTGGTGTTATTAAACGGCCCGAGTACTTGACTGCCTTTAAGTTTGACGATGCCACAACATTTAAAAGTGCTATTCCAAATTCAGGTACCGACTCTATGCCAAGTACAAGTCATTCCATTGTTTCACCAACGACACCTAATCATGCTTCCAGACCAATGCTTCATGATCTAATTGGAGAAGGTAGATGATAGAGACAACAGACTGGCTTTTCTTTCTTTGTCGATAATCTTCCTTAGACTTGTATCATTTTTGGTTAAGTAAATAATTAGAGATAGTGACTGATATACTTGTGACAGTAAAGTATGCTATAAATGATTTTTATTTTTTATTTTTTAAATTGTGGTATGTTAAAATAAAAAGGTGCTTTGTTTAACCAAATGAGTTACTAGTAAATGGTGGTCAAGCACACTTTCACTTCAACTTTAGAACTGCAATCCTACCTTTTTTTCTATGGTACTTCTTAAGCTTTATTACAACCGGTTTACAACCGGTCTAGAAAGATAGGGCGCCTAATTTGTTGGTTTTTTGAGACCGATTTTCTAAAACCGGTCTTAAAGATGGGTTATAGACCGGTTTCTTACCGGTCTAGAAAGTTGCTAATGTCAAGGCGCCAAAGATCTAATACTGAAAAAGCGGTCTTAAAGATGACCTTTTAAAGCCGGTTGTATAAAAAAGGTCTTGAATCTTGGGTCTAAAAGCTTTACCCTGTAGTAGTGCGTGATAACTGTTTAGGAAAAATTTAAAACTCACTACAAACTTTGAAGTTGACTCAACTTAGAAAAGTCATCAAAGACTGTCAAATATTATTTTGCATGATTTTTGTTCGGCCCAAATGTATTTGACACCCTCTTATTGAAAGTGGAACCAAAAGTGTGACAACCCAGTGTCTAATAGTGTTAGAAATCATAGATTGAACTTAAGAAGTTTATGATGTAATTAAAGCTTAGGGTATGTTGTGTAATTAGATTAAAGATTGTAGTCCAAACATAATTAATATTTTATGAATTCCAATTCCTTAATTAGTCGAATTTTAATCTCTTTAAGAACTTTTCATGAACCAAACGGACCCTTAGACTTGAAGATTGGAAGTTGAGACTTAAGATGCTTGAATATGTACCTCATATATAGTCAAATGAAGAACTCCTTAAGAGACCAAGTTTAGAATAGCTTAGAAATGGCCGGATAAAACTCAAAGTCACCTCACACATGCAGCGGCCAGCTTATATATTAAGTAGTTAGTAAAAACTAATAAGTCTATCATCGAAATTATATAAGAATTATATGTTGACCAAACACGTAACGTTCTACACATGGCATGGTATGAGTACCACTGTTACGTGTCATCAAACATAGATATGATGATGATGGCTACAGTACGTATGTATAATCATGGTGAAGCAACCATATATTAGATGGACGTTAAGTGTCTTTGTTGGAGTATGATTTTAGTATCATTAGTTATTTTATGTAATTGGGGTTTATTAATTCAAAAGCAAGGAATTACATGTCAAGTTATATTATAAGTTAAGAGATACGGAGTGCACGTTTATATAAATTGATATGAATCTATACCATATAAACACCGGTCCCTTTAAAGGTTGTAGGAGCAGTAAGACCAAGGGGGTTAAACATCGTCTTAATTTGCTTGGCATATTTCCCTTAACTAAGTTACCTAACTTATTTGCCAAAACAATCAACGAAATTAGTTAACTTAATTAACCATCAAAGTGATCAAGGGCCACCTTTTTATCAAGAGATATATGTTGCCTTTTCATCAACAGTTCACACGTTTTCAGTGTGTGTATATATAGGTAAAAGTTCAAACGAGAACTGTTTTTCGTACGAGAACCAATCTTAGCCGTCCTATTCCCCCTCCTTCAATTGGATTGCCCACCTATGAATTCCTTATATGCACCCTGTCACACTCAATCCCCCCATGCTCTTTATCCACGAATTCCATTATCCAAAATGAACGGCTAAGATTGGTTCTCGCGGTTTTCGCAATAAAAACGGTTCTCAAATGAACCTTCATATATATATATATATATATATATATATATAGGATTAGGATCAAAAGAGATATGAGTTTAGGAAAGATGGGAGAGATGCAACCTGATCGTGGCATCTGTCCTGATTATCAAGAGGGTGATTTAGGTATGTGATATTTTCTCTCTCCTGTTATGAAATCATTCACTCCTTTTTGAAAATTAGAACCCACCATACACAAATTATCTCTACGCCTCTCCATATTCACCGACCGACGCCTCTCACAGTCTCACAAGCTTTGTCGGTTCCGGCCACCACCACTTTACGATTCCGGTGACCACAATCGTTGTCGGCAAAGGGATTTTAGTCTATGCGGAGTATCATGGGCATGTTTCAGATTTGCCTTCGTCGACTATAGGCTTTGTCAGTCCCTAGAACCACCACTAAATGGTAGAGTCCATTGGTGAAATCATAGCCGGTCCCGCCCAAACTAACTTCATTGCCTTCGTCCGTCTCCGGCCGCTTCATCAAAGGTTCGTCGATCTAGGATTTTGGGTACCAACGATTTAATATTTTAATTTAGCATTTGCTTTGAGACACCGACAACCTGGGGCTTTGCTATCCATGTCCATCGTCGAAGGTTTTGTTGATGGAGCTGTTCTTAACGAAATAAGACTGTGACAGTGCTTCACTTTGTTTGAAGTTGTGCATCCATTACCTACTTGAAGATGTGCATCAATTACCTACTTGAAGTTGTGCATCAAGTAGAGTTATTTATAAGCTTTTACATATTTTTTTGTTCATCAATTATGTATCCATCTTGTTAGTGATTTTTTTTGAGAATTTAAGCATGTTACATGTGCATCTTGTATGAATCTTCTTCAAACTAATAATAAAAGTTCTTTACTTGAAATTGTGCATCAATTTTTCTTGGTCATAATTTCATCTTGTGTGTCAAGATCAGTTTTAATCTGTGCATCATTTATTTAGTGAAATTTTGAATTTGACGTTCTTTGCTCAAGAATGATTAGCTGCTATTTTTTAGCGTCATATTACAGTATTACAAATATCTATTGTTTATTTAGTGTATTCTTGAACTTTCGAAATTGCCCGTGATTCCATTTGTTGACCGATGTTGATTTTTATCAAATTTGACTGGCTGGTTTGACTCCATCTCAAATCCTACGCTCCAGATTCCATCTCTCACATCTCCCCTTGACTCCCCTCTTACTATAACCTAACGCTATATATATATATATATATATATATAGGGGAGGGTTAATGCGAAAAATATTTTATTTGCGAAAAGTGCGAGAAGCAATCCTGACTTCTTATTTGTATTTGATCTAATGGCTTAGATTAATCTTCTTTTTTATTTTTTTTAATTCAAAAGAGTACAATAGTAAACAAAATTTTTTCTCTCACCAATCTATTTCTCTCTCTTATTTTTCTCCCTCCTTCAATTTTTAAACAAAAGAAATTAAAAAATAATTTAATAACAAATTAATAAATTTATGGTGTGCAATGATGATTAACATCTAAAACAATTTTCGAGTTTTAAATTATAAAATATAATGGTGTTTCAGTAAAAAAATTTCAATTTAATTCTTTTTTTTGTTTTGATTTTTTTTTTACTTATTTTAAGGTCTTATTTTGGTTAGAAAATAGAAGATATTCATTCATAGACTTTAATAACCCATAATCAAATTTAAAATTAATAAACATTCAATAATAAACAAAACCCTATACACTGGCTAATAAAACAATCAAATCAACTCATTAACATTCAATAATAAAACAACTATGTTCAATAGTAAACAAAAAGTTATACATAGCAAAAAGAACTTGTTCAATGATAAACAACTACAAAAAAAAATTATAAACAACTTATAAACTTGTTCAATGATAAACATGTATAAAAAAAATTTATAAACAACTTATACAATCGTTCAAAGAACAAAAAGCCATTAAAAGAGTATTTACTTATAAAAAAACATATTATAACTGAAATAAAAGGATATACATTTAAACAAAAAAATAAAACCATTTGAAGGGAGGCGGTGGTTCAACAAGGGCGGTGGTTCGCCGGCGTGTTCAACATCAACGGTGAAGGAGGCGGCGTGTTCAACATCAACGGTGAAGGAGGCGACATGGTGAAGGCGGTGGTAGACGATGTGTTCAACGGTAGTTGCGTGGATCTAGGGTTTTTGGGCGGCGGCAAGTTTTGGTGAAGCGATGGCGGTGGTGAACATCTAGGGTTTTTGTTGTGGCGGTGCTTGAGGCAGGCTGTCGGTGAAGCGATGGCGGTGGTGAAGTTGCATGTTCCTCGTTTGTGACTGCTGCCGGTGATGCGCGGCCGGAGACATCGGTGATGGTGTTGGTTTGTCGGCGCAGATCTGCAGCAAAACCGCAACAAACGCGCGGTGAGTTGGCGGTGATGGTCCGGTCGATGGTGTTAGTCGCGGTGAGGTGACGGTGGTGGTGGCACCATGGAATTCTCCGGCAGCGGCGGCGGCGGTGGGAACTTCCGACTAGGGTTTTTTTTTCTTTAGTAAGGAGAGAGTGACGTGAGAGAATATTACAACATTTAATAAATAGGGAAGCATTTAATAAATAGGGAAGAGAGAGGGAGATTACTCCTAATTAATTGGTATTTGTTATTTTAAATGTCATATATACCCTTTTGTTAATTTAATTAATTTCCTTAAATTTCTATTTATTTACAAAAGTGCCACAATCAATCTTAGCCATTGATTGATCAATCGTATGGACCATAATGCTTCTCGCACTTTTCGCAAATAAGGCCCTTTTCGCATGAACCTTTCTCTCTCTCTCTCTCTCTCTCTATATATATATATATATATATATAGAAGAGTTATTGTAGAAATGATAAATTATGTGAGAATGAGAAACTAAATTTGGACCATTGATTTAATAAATTAATGTCTGAGATTATATTAGAGTGAGATTATATATAGGGGATTGTTCCATTGAAAACCAATATTAGAGTGACAACCGCGAGAATCAATATTAGCCATTCATTTTGGATAATGAAAATCATGGATGAAGAGTGTGGGAGGATTGAGTGTGGCAAGATGCATGTAAGGAATTCATGGGTGGGCAGTCCAATTGAAGGAGAAGGAATTGGACGGTTAAGATTGGTTCTCGCAATAAAAACGGTTCTCAAATAAACTTTTAAATATATATATGGGAGGGTTCAAACGAGAACTGTTTTTCGTACGAGAACCAATCTTGGCCGTTCATTTTGAATAATGGAATTCATGGATGAAAAGCGTGGGGGGATTGAGTGTGACAGAGTACATGTAAGGAATCCATGGGTGAGCAATCCAATTGAAGGAGGGGGAATTGGACGGCTAAGATTGGTTCGCGTATGAAAAACAGTTCTCGTTTGAAATTTTGCATATATATATATATATATATATATATAGAGAGAGAGAGAGAAGTATGATCAAATGAGAACATCTTCTAATGTGAGAACTTGGAGAACAGTTTATAGCCCTTGGATGATCTTTATTTAATGGTTGAGATTAATCTTGGTTATTTAATGTATGTTGAATTTTAATGATTTGATTTAATTAAGGTAGGTTGATTTTAGATCTCTCATTTATTTAATTAAATGATTGTCATAAAAGTGTTCTCACCGTTCTCTATTTAACATGTGTTCTCACCGGATCCCTCCTCTCTCTCTCTCTCTCTCTCTATATATATATATATATATATATATATATATATAGGCAAAAGTTCAAATGAGAACTGTTTTTCGTACGAGAACCGCGAGAACCAATCTTAGCCGTCCAATTCCCCCTTCAATTGGATTGCCCACCCATAAATTCCTTACAAGCACTCTGCCACACTCAATCTCCCCACGTTCTTCATCCATGAATTCCATTATCCAAAATGAACGACCAAAATTGATTCTCGCAGTTTTCGTTTGAACTCTTCCATATATATATATATATAATATATATATATATATATATATATATATATATATATATATATATGTTTCGGTCCGATAGAAACAATACACGACAATTCTCTGGGTTTTAATTTTCTTAATTCCGTGCAAAATATTTTGAGTGCTTTTTTGACAATTTATCTATAGATTTCTAATAGTATATAAAATTACTAGATTAAATATCCATGTGATACACGGATTGATTTAAACAACAATAAATATTAGATATTAATGAAAAGATATTATATAATTATAAAACACTAATGAATTGAGAATTAAAAAAACGACAAATGGCGTCATCAATCAGAACAGAAGTGGAAACGTCGATGCGAAGGAGAGTGCAAACGTGATGGCAGAAACATAGTATCATGATACGAAGAGAAGTGATTATATTTCTTATATAAGTTATCGATCATTGTTATTATAACTAGGGGCAATAAGGTTAGTGGTTATAATTAAAAAATAATTTAAAATGATTATATAATATTTTAGAATGATAAAACTAAGAATTTGGTTAAATATGATATTTAAAATATTATAAAGAATAAATATGATATTTAGAAATTAAGGTGTGCAAATACAATAAGTACATATATTAAATTATCTTGAATAATTTTGATTTAATTTAAAGTGAAAGTTGAACCCAATTTTGACCAAGAAAAGTTAAAATAAGATTTTAATTTTGATTAAAATAGATGATTAAAATTTAATAATTAAATTTTTTATTCAAATCCAATAAATTAAATTATCTAATAGATTTTATTGAAGTTAATCTTTCATTTATATTAGAAGATTCTACAACAATGTTATTGAATAAGGTCTCGAAATTCACATGTTGCAGCATGAAATACAAAATAAAGATAAATAATTTATAGTGTATTGTTTCAGACATATTATTAACATTATTAATTTCTTACAATCAAAGAAATTCATAAATCTTTTTTAATTACTTTTGATATTATAATTTTGTTATTTAGATAAACATGACAGATTTTCAGATTACAAAAATATCATGAACATAATAAATAGATATGTAAACTCAAATAACTATACCAAATTATAAAATTCTTTCACATTTAGCATACAACAATTACTTTTTTTTTCTACACTAAAAATGTAAAACTAAAGAACTGATTAGGAAATAATTATTTCAACCCCAAAATTAAATCAATTTATTGAAATATATAAGATTTGATGTTAACAAAATATCTTTTATTATAGACTAGAAATTATCTTAACATGTGTTGTTAAGATAAAACTTGTAACCTTATTAAGTCTTATAGATTGGCAATCAGCTGATCATACTAAACCTCAGTTGATAATTTTAGAAGCTCAACTAACGGAGTACTTAAGTTCTGATCAGCTAAGCAGTGTTTATCGCTTAACTGAGCAAGCTTAGCTAAATAATCACTTACCTTAGCTGAGCACACATATCTAAACAATTCTTTGTTTAACTTTGTGTTCTTATCTTATCACTTAAGTGTTGTGTTATCTTCTATATTTCTATGTATTATTACTTAATTAGTTAAAAGGATGAACATGTGTTATTCATTACAGCCTTAGATAATTAGATCTTGTATTTATAAAAGCACCAACACTTTTAGCTTTGCAAAGTAAAGCTAAAAGGATAGAATTTGAATCTAATGAAAATGATTAAAGTTACTAAAGAAAGAAGATAAGATCTTCTTCACCTGACATCTACACTCTTAGTATGTAAAACTTACCTCTAACTGACATCAAGTGACTACTACAAACCATATTACTATGTAAGTGATGTTGCCTATGAACCTCAATCCCAACTAATTAAGAGTTTAAGACTCTTAAGACTTAAGGCGTCAAACAGACCCTGGAACAGGGCTGTCCTACTGTTGAAACAACATTTTGTGATCCTAAACAGACTAGAGATGGTGCACAAATAAATGTAAGATTTTATTATTAATGTAGTATGGAATTACTCAATTAGTCAATTACATGATGAGTATGAAACCTTCAAACTAGCTAAGAGGAAAAACAATAGAAGAAAACTTGATAGTACACTAAAAGAAGTTGTCCAAGCTGATAAATACGTGTCTGCAATGAAATAGGAGATCAAAATTTCAAACCTATTGACAAATGAAATCAGTAATCAAAGCTATAGAGCAGGAAAGAAAATTAGTTGAAACCTTCAAACTAGTTAAGACGAAAACCAATAGAAGCACACCTGATAACACACAAAAAGAAGTTGATCGAGCTGAGAAGTACGTATCTGCTGTGAAATTAATCAAGGAGGAGATCAAAATCAAACCTATTGAGAAATGAAATCAAAATCAAAGTTATTGAGCACGAAAACCAAATTAGTTGAAACCTTCAAACTAGTTAGAGGAAAACCAATAAAAGCAAACTTGATAACACACGAAAAGAAGTTAATCAAGTTGAGAATCTGCATCTGCTGTGAAATTAACCGGGGAGGAGATAAAAATCAAACCTATTGAGCAGAAACAAAATCAAAATCAAAGCTATTGAGCAGGGAAGTTAGAACCCGGTGCAAATAGAGCAGTGAGTAGTAGAAAGATGACGAAGCTAGACTGCGATGGTTGTATGAGTTGCGTTGATAGTGAAAGAATAGAAAAGAAAATTAAGGAGGGAAAGGGAAAGAAAAGAAATAATAATAGTTTTAATTTTTTGCATTCTCAAGTTTGAAAGAAAATAAAAGACCACAAAGAGTATTGTTTTTATTTTGTGTTCTCGAGTCGGATATAAAGGAAAAAAATGAGTTGTGTTATAATAATACCCTTATTTTCTAAAATTATTAGTTGTTAGTAGGAGTAACTTAGTCATTAATGAAAAATCATAAAACTTTCCTTTTCTTTCTATCCAAATCTTCCCATTTTTAGGAGGAAAGTTTAGAAAAGAATGTTCATGAAATTTTTCATCCAAACTCCTTCTCTTCTATACTTAAAAACATTCTGAAACACAAAATTTTTTTAATTCTTTCTTCCTTTCTTCCAAATCACTTCTTTTATGTTCAAAATAGAAGTCTGAAATACGGCGTAGAGGTGACCGTGAGCGGTTTTAGTTTGGGGGCGAATCTCTTTTAGGGAAAATCTCTTTTGGGGGCTGCTTTTCTTTTAATTAAAATTTTTTTATGCGTTTAAAATGTTTTTCTACGTTTAATAGATTTCCATCACCAAAAGCTTGTGTCAGCGTGAATGTCATTAGTTTGTAGTGATTAATTATTATGAAATTATCAAAAAAAAAAAAAAAAAACAGAAAACTATGTTGGTGGGTTGACCCTACTTATAACTTACTTTCACCCACATGTGAAATTGGCTCATTCTCACAAGGACCAGTTTCTACTATTGCCCAACCCGTTTATTTCATTAAAATTTGATTCCTTTGTTACGATCTTAGGCGTGGAACTTACATGAAGCTAATAACGAACTTGAGTTGGCGGATGAAGTATTATATGAATTTGACGAAAATGAAGTAAAAAGAGTGATGAAAGTTGCCCTTTTGTGCACCCAAACCTCACCACTACAACGACCATCAATGTCAAGAGTGGTGGCAATGCTTTCAAGAGACATAGAAGTATCTGATGTTATTACACGGCCCGAGTACTTAACTGCTTTTAATTTTGACGATGCCTCAACATTTAAAAGTGTTATTCCAAGTTTAGGTACCGACTTTATGCCAAGTACAAGTCATTCTATTGTTTCACCAACGACACCGGATAATGCTTCTAGACCAATGCTTCATGATCTAATTGGAGAAGGTAGATGAAGGAGACAATAGACTGGCTTTTCTTTCTTTGTCAATAATCTTCTGAGACTTGTATCGTTTTTTGTTAAGTAAATAATTAGAGATAGAGATTGAGATGCCTGTATTTCTGATAGTAGTATAGTCTCTTGATCTAGACTTTAATTTGTTTACATGGAATATGGTTAAACGAAGATGTGATTGATATACTTGTGACAGTAAAGTATTCTATAGATGGTTTTTTTAATTGTGGTAGGTTAAAATAAAAAAGGTGCTTTGTTTCACCAAATGAAAGTGGAGCCAAAAGCGTGACAAACAAGTGTCTAATAGTACTTTTAGAAATCTTAAGTTGAACTTTAGAAGTTTATGATGTAATTAAAGCTTAAGGTGTGTTATTTAATTAGATTAAAGATTGTAGTCCAAATTGTAAATTATGAGTCGGTTATATCCAAACTGTTGTGTGGGTTGACCAACCATTGTGATAGTCAAAGGTCCAAGCCTTTGTTTTCCTCTATTATCTCATCTGATTCATAAGTTTACACATCAAGTTTGTTATGCAATTTCTTTGCTAATGTTTTTTTTCCTGATTATTCTCCAACAAATAGTATTTTGCATGGTTTTTCTACTTTCTAAATACACATCTCTCTTGTAGTGACCTTAAAAGATTGTCCATAACACTTTATGCTTTATGCAATGTTAAGTTTGTCTTCTTTTGTTTCTCTTAGGAACCTTTCTTATTTCTTATTCATATATTAAAGATCAAGTTGAAGTAAATCAAACTTTAAACATACCTTGGTCAATAAAAGTCCATTTATCAAATCTTCATTGAAAAGTCCTATGATGAGGGATTAGCTTACTAATCCTATGAGCTCACTCACACTATTGTAAGACTTCTATGAGTTGACTCACATTGGATTACAAATTCTATCTCTTAGGTGTTGTTTGATCCGCTAGAAATGACTAGAGTTGCCCAGAATTAGAATTGGGAATTTCTTACCAAAAATGTTTGGTTCACAAGTTCATGGAATTGGAATCTATGAATTACCTCTCCGTTAGGATTTAACTATTCCAACCAAAATGTAATGGAATGTAACTCATTCATGTGTTTTTTATTAAAAATAAAAATTTCACATAATATTAACAAAGTTTGAAAAATGTTCCACCAAGGTCACATATGAGAAATTTCACAATGTGAAATAAAGTGGTGCGTGACATTGGTGGAACAATTTTTAAACTTGGTTACTATTCTGTGATTTTTCCACCGAGAAAAATTGCATAAAGATTATGCCATTTGGTGGTGTTTAGATCATTGAACCGACGGATAACGGATTGTTTTGAATTTGTGTGTGCACACAAATAATAACGGATGGATTGTTTTGTATTTTGTATTTTGTGGGTGGTGATTTGTGGCGGATAGTGGTGACGGTGATGGGCGGTGGTAATGACAAGGGTGATTGGTGGTGGTGGTGGTGATGGCATTGGGTGACGGGGGAGACGGTAATTATGTTGGCATTGGGTGGTGGGCATAAATATTAAATAAAGACCATATACATAAGAGTTAATTTCATAAATGGTCACTTAGGCTTTAAGCGATTGTAAGTTTAATCATATTTTTCAAAAATTTGCATTTTTTATCCTTTAACAACCATTTTATTGCATGAACAATTTTAACGTTTTCCGTTAAATAAGTCTATTAACTTATATAAATTGACCTTTTTACCTTTATTCTCTTTTTTATTTTTTATTAAAAATTATTATTATTATTATTATTAGAGTTAATTACAAAATTGACCTTTTCAGTATACCACTTATTTCACTTTTAGTCCTTTAAGCCAAAATCTTGCAATATTAGTTCTTTAAATGAGTTTTATGCACACAATTGGTCCTTTAACCATTAACTTTAACGGTGTTGCTGTCAAACTTTTTAAATACCCATTTTACCCCTGTAATACCCTGTTTCTGTATAATAAATAAATGAATATTTTATTGGATGATGCGAGTTATATATATTTTGGGGGTTGCTAATTATTTATGGAATTTGAGTGTTATTGGATGTGGTGGGTTAGTTAGCTTGTAATCGAGAATTGGGCTATTTAATCTATTAAGTAAACAAGTGTTGGACTAATTGTTATTGGAAGGTAAAGATATAAGCATGAAAGAATGAGCCTGGCAGGCTTAGGGATTTTGCAACTTTGGGGCCCAAAAGCCTTGTTAAGAAACAAGTATAAATTTGGGATTAGGGTGCAGCCTCCAATGGGAGAATACACTGTTCATTTCTAGAGAGAGAAAGTGGGAGCTTTTTCTTGAGTTCGAGAAGCAAGAACAAGGAGGGCTGGAACCTTGATTTTTCTAGCAGAATCCGTGAGGAATTGGATGAAGAACTAGCAGGTAATGTTTCTAAACTCTATGTGATTGTATAGAAGCTGTAAGATATGGTTTTTGATCTGTGTATGGGGTTTAGTTGTCTGGGTTTTCGGGTTTTTGGGTTTATGAAGAACAATGGTAAAGAATCGGAGCTAGGAACTTAGACACTTGTTGTGTTGTGTTTAAATCTTGAAGGAAGTGCCTAAATGAGTGGAGAAATGTTTTGAAACAAAAATAAAGTGTTTTGGTTAAGTTTTAAGAAGGTTATGATTTTGAAAATGGAGTTTTAAGTTCTGGGTTTTTTCAAAGTGGTGAACTGACAAGGAAGGAATAAGTCGTGCGACCTTCCATATAGGTCCATGCGACTTTCGGATGGTATGGTTGGGTGTTCATGCGACTTTTGCATGCTAGAGTTACTTCCATGCGACTTAAGTGTTTACTCATGCGACTGTCGGATTCTATGAGTAGTCATGCGACTGTCGGATGGCATAGGTATATCCATGCGACAGTCGGATTTGCAAGGGTACCGGATTTCATATAAGTGTCGGATTGTATAACATCGGATTTCGTAGTGTATCGGATTGGCATAAGAGTGTCGGATTTCATGAGTTTGTACCATGCGACTTTCGCTTAGTTCATGCGACTTACAGTGTTGGGTTTTGAACCATCCGACTTTCTAGAGTTGATCCGACTTTCGAATGGGGTCCGACTGTGGGATGAAGTGATCCGACTTTTGAGTTTGGGTCATCCGACTTTCGGATGGTGGGTGTGGTCCGACTTTTAGTTGTTAGGTCCGACCTAGTGTGGTCCGACTTAGGGTCTGTAGTGTACCCAAAGCTAATCAGTGAAGATATATGTGTTGTAGGTCCTTGCAACTGGAATTGTTAACTTACAGCTTGTGAAACCTATTGCTTTTATCTGTGCTGCAATCAGGTGAGTTACCCTAACTTATACATGATATTAGTGTGAAATGTATATGTTATATTTTATGTGATGTTTAGCTGATGTGATTTATGTGAAGTGAAGGGTTACGTTATATTGTGGTGAAAACGTAACTCGGGCACAGTCAGACATAGTGTGAAATCCTTGGTACGGCTTGGATAGTCAACTGTGACCCAAAGTGTGAAATCGTCGTCAGTGCACTGCGTCGGTAGTATGTGTTATGATATGTGATCATGGATTTGTGTTATGATGTGACATGTACATGCCTAGTGTGGTGTGTAAGTTAGAGTGCTCGCTAAGCTTTATGCTTACTGTTGTTGAACTTATTCTTTTCAGGACCTGATCGTGGGGAGGCTCCAGCAATGTGAAGATGGCTCATCATTTAATTAATCGTTTTCGCTGTTTTAACTACGTAGACACTTTGTTGGAACAATGTCTGTAATATTACCGAAATACATTTTGCTACGGGTAGTTCCGGGTGCGGGACCTCGTAGGACCTTTTGTTGAATGCATATATATTTCTAAAATCATTTGTTTTAAAAAAATGGGACGTTACAACCCCTTTACTCTCTATCCCTTTCCTTCATATTTAATTAAAGCCTCTGTTTCCTCTTTATCCCTAAATTGCCCACTGCCGCCGCCACTGGACCATCGCAGGATCGTCACCGTCACCGGACCATCATCATCACCGTGACCCTCACCACCATTCTCTCCTCACTAGCACAGACGTTGTTGTTGACTCGGTGGTCAAAGACGAAAAACCTTTCGATCACCGCCTTCAATTCCTTCATAAATACTTTCGTATTTCAGTTTCTTTTTCTCAAATCTTCAAAAGTTTAAGTTTTTTTCTTTAAATTTGCAACATTTTCTTGAATCAATGGTAGTTTTGGTTTGCTTATCAGAAGTCCTCCCGGGGACGGTGATGGTGGTAGTGATGGACTAATTCAAATGGACCCCAAACATATAATGGACTAATTCAAATGGGGATGCAACCCTCTTATTAATTCCTGAACC
This sequence comes from Dittrichia graveolens, assembly GCA_038502395.1. NCBI lineage: Eukaryota > Viridiplantae > Streptophyta > Magnoliopsida > Asterales > Asteraceae > Dittrichia > Dittrichia graveolens. Next base: position 78,366,624 of record JARJIL010000005.1, on the reverse strand, counting down.
TAAATGAACGCATTGATGTTTGGCATACTTACATGACTCATATTGTAAAAACGATAAATAAGAAAACTTAGGACACAACTTCTTCAGATTCTATATGGAGGGATGACTTAATCGACAATGAACTTCAAATGGAGATGATGAGCTAAAGCAAACCAAGGAACATGGTGCTTGATGTTCAAATATATATAGGACATCAGACTCCCGTCCTCTACCAATAATCTTCTTCGTCGACAGATCCTGAAAGACACAATAATTAGGAAAAAATGTGACACTTTAAACCACGAGTAATTTTGCTAATGGAAAAAAAGTTAAATGAAAAGTTAGGTAAGTTCAAGAGTGAAGATAATGAAACAGATGGGGTGAGCTCAATAGTTCCAGAACCAAGGACAGCGGGATTAGATCCATCAGCAATTGTGACATGAGACGTAGATGTATGCTTATTAAAACTAGAGAATAAGGTATGATTAGTAGTTATATGACCTGAAGCTCCTGAATCAATAACCCATTTCGAAGTAGAATACAATAAACCTTTGCTAGAGTTACCATAAAGTTTTGTTAAGTTTTTAATAAAACTAAAACGCATAATCAAGTAGAGAGGGTAAAATCGAAAACAATACAGAACTTAAGAGATTACTTAGTTTTTTTTTAACAAAACGTCAAGGTTTAAATCATGTGAAAAAAACTTTGAGGTTTAAATCATAACAAATCAAAATTGTATGGTAAAATCGTTTAGAAAAAAAACTTTGATAGTTAAACCAAAATTGAATGAAAACTTTGATGATTAAACCATTATTGACCATTAAAAAATTAAAGTTTGTATTTAACTTCTCTTTTATAAACATTTTAATGTTTGAGTACCTGGTACTAACAAGAAAAAAAGTAATACAAAAAAGTAACATTTATATATATAAAACTAAATATAAAAAAGATATTTATTAAATTGTTTCGTCGAAAATAAGAAAACCAAAAAGTAGAATAAAAAAATAAAGTCATCAGACATGTTTATTGAAACCAAAAGGTTAAAAAAGGAAAAGAAATAAATCCTAACAAAATATATATGTGCTATCTGTAGGGGTTAAAAAAATTGAAAAACCGAACTCATCATAATGATCCGATATTGAGAAAACTAATACACCAACAATCCGTGATCCAAAAACCAAAAATAAAGGTACTCGTAGAGAGTCGCAGGTTGGGCTCGGTTCTCTAAGTTTACCACCCGCAGATACCCACTCCACATTGTATATATGTAGTTTATTAAGAAAAATATATTTATTAATATTTCATAATAAAAATCATAAGAAAATCTTCATCACATGCCATGTTTTTTTCACCTCCGCTGATGATTTTGTTATCTCTTTTCTTTTAAAACCTTGATTGAGCCATTGCGCTAAATAAGGCGATACTCATAGCTTATCGATGAGTAGCGACTCTAATCCTCCATACTCTTAATTTCATTTTCTAGTATTTTTTAGTGTTAATTGTTTTAGTTTGTCACAATATTTTCTAGTTTCTTTTGCGTAAATCAAAACATAAAGCAAAATACCGGTAACTATGAACGAACCCGGGTACCCGCTCCTCTTTGGTTAAGTTTGGTGTGGGTACCTGCCCCGCACGGTTCAGTTTCAGTTAGTTAAACTTTGTACACATCCCGTACATGCAGTTCTCAAATTTCTCACTACCTGCCGCACAAAAACTTTAAGAGCGTGGGTGTACCCTTCTTTGGGCATCTCATGCTTCAAGCTACCTCAACGTCACCCGCTCCATGCTTTAAGCATACTTAAACCTCCGTACTACTCACGCTTTGTACGCTTCAAAGTTTTTTTTATTTAAAAAAATATCATCTCTTTTTTCTACTCGTTCATCTCTCATCCTCTCTCTCTTTAGCATTCAAATATCGAATACATATGCTTTTTGTCGATATCGAAGGCAAGGGTGGTGTGCCCCTCGGAACCGAGCCTCTAACAAAGCATACCGATTGTACACCCTTCGCTCTAAGTGCAATTGTGAAAGCTTAATGGATTTTCTTTTCTCTTCATTGGCTAAAAAAACTAAGGGTCGAATTGACGACCCACTCAATTTTCAGCATAAAAAATATAACATATAGCAAGAAATTACTATGTATAACTTCCCGTTAAATATCATATACTATGGAGTTAATTATGGTCATTTAAGATATAATCTAATCACACTTTGAGTCTTTTATTTGAAAATCTTGTAAATTCGGCCCTTAATGTTTAAAATTGAACATGGATGATCCTTTATCCGTTAACTTTAATGGTGTTAGTATTAATTTTTTAAAATGCCCATTTTATCCTTTCTAATATTACATGAAAGATGTTTTAGAAAAATTAATAAAATTTAAAATCTTTTCTCTCTATCTATAATCTCTTCAGCTAACTTTTCTCTCCCTCCCACTCTCAAGAACCCCCACCCCCACCATATTTCCCGGCCACCTGAAACCACCACCACCACCGCCAGAGTCTGAAACCCACTTGTCGACCGTTCTTTCTCTCATCTCTATTTTCTCTGATGTTTCTTTGTAAAAATCTTGATTTTTTTAAACAATATGCATTCTTACTTTTGCACCGTAAGACACCAACATTCTCCTAATTTTGATTAGGGTGACCAATTAAAACAAGGAAGCCCACCTGAAACTCAAAACTGAAGTATCAATTGTATGTGAAGATACTTGATTTCTTAACAAACAAAAAGGAAGAAACCCACCAGGAACCGGTCGATGATGGCAATCCGGGGAAAAAATGAAGAAACCCACCATCTCAATCCACTATCTAAAATCAAAACCCATGACCCTAAATTGACTTTAAAATTCACAGATCTAGGAACAGGGAATAAGAAATCGAGGAGAGAGGGAGTGGTCAGTGGTGGTGGTTGTTATAACCATGGAATTGGCGGTGAACAACTAACGGGGAAATTAGCAGCGTTTAGGTGCAGAGAAAGAGATGATGATGATGATGATGATGGCGAGGTATAGAGAGGAGAGATGCTGGTGGTGGTATTCCCTCACACCTCCAGCATCCGCCGGTGCCAAAAAACCTAATGTCAATGTTATCGATGGTGGGGTGGTCGGAGGATACCTATGTATTCATATGAAGCTTTTAAGGTTTCATATATATATATATATATATATATATATAGAGAGAGAGAGAGAGAGAGAGAATCTTGGTAGGGAGGTCGATGGCTGGGATGGTGTCGCTAGTGGAAGGGTGAAGGGGTGTTCTTGGGTTTTGGATGAAGGGTTAGAAAAGTGAAAAACATTTAATACATGATTTATTGAGTATATTAAAATATAATATTTAATACTATACTAATTTTTAACTAATTTAAAATTAGAGAAAATGTATAAGGATTTATTGTGAAAAGGGGTAAGATAATCACTTTAAAAAGATTAACATTTGTTAACAGACAAAGTTTTGTTCATGTTCAACTTTTGAAAATGAAGGATCAACTCTACAAGATTTTTAAATAAATGATTAAAAGTGTGATTTAGACATATCTTAAGACTATTCATGTAATTAATTGTATATTATAATTTTCTCCGGTTTATATTTCTTATTATTACCCGGCCGGAAGATTTCCAACAGCTTTGATTGGATCAATACTAAACTTTTAACTTTTTCCTATACATATTTGAAAAGGGATGGTATACGTACTTGTCTTTTCTAAATCTGTTTATACAATTATAGTCCGTCAACTTTGATAATGATTTCAAATTTATAAAATATATTATTTTATACACGTTAATCTACTAACATTATGTCATAAGTTAATCAATTAGGTTTAATTAATGCATAAAAAGTCAAAGTTGTCATATAACGATAATTTACATATATAAAAATTAAGGTATCAAACAGTTTGTAGCCTGACGGTATTTGATATTGTACAGTGGTGATCCCCCCAAGATGTAACTTTAAATCATGTTATTAATTAATGGAGTAGATTTAGAAAAAAGTTTAATAGGTATATGTGTTTGTTGTTCAAAAAAATATATATAAATTGATTAAGGCGTATATACAAAATAAATTAGGTGGTATCTATCGTGATAAAAACTAGACGATCTTGTCATGGCCCAAAACTCAATGTCCCACGTAGTCTTAATATATATAAATAAATAAAAATGTCACCAAACATATATACATTTGACTGAACCTTGATAAAATAATAATTTAAATTTCATTTAGTGAAGGCAACAAATGGTTGGTGTTATTGTTCGATTTATAATATTAGTTATTTGACGAATTGAGTAAAATATATTATTTAAACATTTGGTCTTTTAATAATTTTTATATCTTACTACTTTATAATACATTTACAACTTTAAAACCTCTTAATTTTAAGTAACTTGAATGTACTAAAATACCCCTTCTTAACCATTTCATTCTCTCTTCTAATTTACTTTAACTTTTAAAATATCTATTTTAAAATATTTCATTATCTCTCCTAGTTTATTAACTTTTTATCTATTTAAAAGCAACATATTATTACATTTTTAAAAGCAACATGATGTAAAATATAAATTATTTGTCGTCACAGCATTGCGCAGATACCTTGATAGTATATATATATATATATATATATATATAGGTAAAAGTTCAAACAAGAACTGTTTTTCGTACGAGAACCAATGTTAGCCGCTCAATTCCTCCTCCTTCAATTGGATTGTCCGTCCATGAATCCATTACAATCTTACATGCACTCTGTCATACTCAATCCCCCACGCTCTTCATCCATGAATTCCATAATCCAAAATGAACGACTAGTTCTCGCAGTTCTTGTACGAAAAACAGTTCACATTTATATATATATATATATATATATATATATATATATATATATATATATATATATATATATTTCACTTTCACTTATCCGAATCTATATTTAATTCATAGACCGAGTCCAGCATGACAGGTTCCTAGTCCCTGGCTTCAAATTCAGTCGGATATATAATATTACTCAACAAGTACTGGTTGGAAAACTAGCTACGACCTTAATTGGCTTCAAATTATCGGTCAAAATATATGGAAAGCACGACGATGGATGCCGGTGGCTGCAGAGCCAATTTAACTATTTATGAGGCGGCATCGAGGTGGTGGTTGTGGTGGTGGTTGATGATCACTGCGGCACTAGTTCAAGCTCAAAACACCACCGATCCAGCCGAAGGTCTCTCTCTCTCTCTCTCTCTATATATATATATATATATATATATATATCTTTCTGCTGTTTATATATATGTTATATACACATACATGCTATTCGATCGTTATGTTTGCTCTGATTTCCCTCCCAAAATTGACTAGTTAATATTTATCTGCGCTTGTTTAGTCAGACTTCAATTCGTTTCTAGTTAATTTGCAGCTTCATTAATTTAATTGCACTACAAAATGTTAATGACTTTGCTCCTGCAAAGTTCAACTATTATTCGAATTTTTTGAACCTTGCAATCCGTCAAGCTCAATCTCCAGTTTAGATGTAAAAGATATATATATATGTTATATTTATATAAGGAAAAGTTCAAACGAGAACTGTTTTTCATACAAGAAGTGTGAGAACTAATTTTAACGCCATTAATGACTCATTAATAGGAGTATTTTGGTAATGCATATATTTACCCTACCGTGAATTGCGTCCGGATGAACCGTCATTAATTTGTGGGGCTTGATTTTCCTAAAATAACCCTCATTAATGCTTTAATGCATCATTAATGAAGCATTAATGAGCCGTCAAAAAATCTTAGCTATTGGTTAAGTTTAATCAAAGGCTAAGATTGATTCTCGCAGTTCTCGTACGAAAAATTAGTCTCTTGAACTCTCCCCTATACATATACATATACATATACATGAGAAATGTTCAATACAATCCTAATTTAACGGTTTGTGAGATAATTAATTCGTTTTGTCTAACGATTAACGGTTTGTGAGATAATTAATTTTAAATAAATTAGAGAAGAGAGAAAGTGATGACCAATAGGCAAAAAGTCAGAACTGCCCTTACTCATACCCTTACGTACAAATATATCAATTTTGATTATTATCTAAGATTAAATCTGAACCATTGAATCTTGAAATCTAATGGCTAAAAATTGTCCCTCGGAACTATGATTTAAATTAAGACTATATTGAACAAAACCCACATATACATATACATATATATATATATATATATATATATATATATATATGGGAGGGTTCATTTGAGAACCATTATTATGGTGAGAACCTTGAGAACCAATCTTAGCCGTTCAATTGGTACGTGGAATTCATGGATGAAGAGTGTGGGAGGATTAAGTGTGGTAAAGTGCATGTAAGAAATTCATGGGTAAGCAATCCAATTGAAGAAGGGGGAATTGGATGGCTAAGATTGGTTCCGGCGGTTCTCGCAATAAAAACGGTTCGCAAATGAACTTTACACTATATATATAGACTGACATGTGATAGAGAAAAGGCAAGTTGTAAGACCACTAGTAATGGGAGGTCATGACGAGCTAAACATGCCTCCAACAGCTCGTAATTTTGCTCATATATTTGTTGCTCGTCGTTTCCTTCCTCGTCATTCGTATATATGAAAATGGGTGATGATGTGAAGACTAGTCATGTATGTCATGATTATGGCTGTTTAGTTATGACTATGTTATAGGCTGAAAAGTTGATGTGACAATCAATCATGATAGTTGTAACGCTCTGAACTTTTTTTTGTTAAACATCAATAACTCAATATCAACAACTCAGAAATTCAACCATCAAAATTTATAATTACATTCATCCAAAATTCAAAGTGCATAATGTTCAAAATAACGGAAGCTAAAGATTAAATGTTTCATCATTAAAATCAGTTTAAGTTTTAAGAAACATTGATATTTTGCTGTCACACTGGAGTTTTCCCTTTGCCCTTACCCAAGGAACCTGAAAAGAAATGAACAACGACTAGTAAGTATAAAGCTTAGTGAGCAACACAACACTTATACCTTATGACTGTCAAGCCCACTCGGTCACGATGACCACAAACATAAAAAATAATGATCCACTCGACCTTGATGCTCAACAGCATAGATAACTCCCTCGGTTATCGGTTTACAAATCGGTCAACTCATTAAATATCAAGAAATCACAAAACTAAACACATAACACTTGCTACACAATGCATCACAAGGAATGAGGTAGTGAAAACTCACTTGATTCATAGTCTAAGTATTCAACCACTACCCACATAACGAGTATCAGGAAATTAGACAACTACCAGCAATTACCTACAAATTACGGTTTCGCCATGTTAATTCCAAGTACGATACTCGATCTACAAATTACAATTCTAGCATTTGCGATTCAACAATCGCAATTCACCTAGATGTGCTCTAATTTGCAATTCAGTTCATAAGTGAGATTTGTGATTCTAGTTTGCGATCCTGAGGTTTTCGATCCATTGATTTACAATTCCAACTTTATCCCAATTTACGATTATGATTCTGTTCCATTTTACGATTGACATCAAGTAATAACTTACTATCCATGTTTTTTTATTCTCAATTTACGATCTCAAGTTACCGATTCACAAAATACGATTTGCAACTGAGCCGATTTGCGATTTGGGGTTGGCTCCAAACTAATTTACGATTAGCAAATTGTGATACGAGGGAATCTCACTAGGAGACTCAACCCCCTACGATTTTCGATTGACCTAATACACACTTTTTGTTTGGTGATCCTTTCTAGTTCGACGATTCACTACTGGTATGTGGTTTTCGATTCACTAGCCTAAACCAGATTTATGATTCATCCGTTAAGAACATTTTCGATTGGTAACACACAGTCAACCTTCCAAATCGGATTTTGATGAAAACTCCATCATTTCGTTTGATTCTTAGTTATTCCTAGCGCTTTCTACGTAAATCCCTATCATTTAATTGCATTATCATAGCGTTTATATTGATTAATCTCTCGTTTTCTCCTCGATTTTGCTCTTTTCGTCGAACACACAGAAATGGTATCCTAACCCTCTAAATCCTAACCAATACTCATGAAATCGATATCTAGATGATCGTGAGAGTTGTAGGAATCATCCCTGTAGGCTTCTGATTGATTTCACTTGATTTGATTAGGTTTCGATTCCTTAATGCTTTCTTTTTCTTTCGACAATGAAACCGTAAACACACACACACACTCAAATATCAGTAAAATATGTTGGAAGTGATAAACCTAGGGTTTTGTTCTCTAAAGGTGCTTAAATACGCTTCCTTAACTTTCATGTTGACATAAACGTTCCCTCCTTATAATATAGAAATCATGACACTAGTTAACATTAGATGAATCATTAAACCCATGATATAAATGTTCATAGTCTAATAATAAAAATTACAAACTTGGAATCGGGTACTACAACAGTCATGCATGTCATGACTACGAGTAGTCTAACAAAACTTATTAAATAAAGTATTGTAGTTATATGTGCATTAAAATGTACAATATTTTCATACTACTTTAAACACGTAGGATTTATTTTTAATTTATCATTATTGTATTATTATATTTCACCTATCTCGATGAATTATCAGCTCGCTCGAATGAGTATGCTGATGGGAAAGGTTCCTTATCTCACATGATATTCTTTTCCCTTTTTTCTATTATTAAAAGAGGGATAGTGAGATAAAAAGATGTCTGACTGTAGAAGTTTTATTGGAATAGAAAGATGAAAGATATAGAAAGAGAAAGATGATATAACATTAATGTAACAAGTGAGATGATGCCATGGTGAGATGACAAAACCCTTCAATTGTTAATTAAGCTTGAATCAAAGTTAAAGAACAATTTCTGTTAAAATCCACTACTTCACAGACACCTGATGAAGCCCTAGATCGAAGTTGAAAGCAAACTCGGAAACAACCACACCCTCGACATTGAAGTTGAGATCGATAACTAGATCCATAAACAAACAAACAATAAACTCGGAATTTATATTACCATAATATAAAATATTTAATACTCTTTTAATTTTTAGATTTTTTTTAAATGACATTATCAAAAGGGTTTAGTTTTCGAAAGTATATCGAAGTTGTCACATTTTGTTATTATGTATACTTAACTTTAAAAACTTCAATTTAATATACCCAACTTTCTAAAGTTGCCCTTTGATGAGAGTCAACAACATGTCATCTTTATTTTCAATATTAAAAAAAGAAAAAAAGATAAAGAGATTTGGGAAACACAAAGCTTAAACATGAACTTGAAGATGAGCAAATCTAAACACAAGTTTGTCTAATCGTGATTTCAGTTTCGATTTTGGGGCTTTGAAGGAGCTACGAAAAGACACAATCGCAGTTTCCGTTTTGATTTTGGGTTCGGATTTATGATCGCTTAATGCTAGGTTTTTGTTTTTTATTTTCGATTCCACAGATCTGTAATTGTTCATATCAATCTGCTTTCCATTTAGGGGTTGTTCATCAGCTTGATTTTCGATCTAGGAGTTTTGATTTTGGGGGTTATTCTTCGATTATTCTTTCATTTATGGCTATTCATTGGCTGGAGTTTCGATTTAGGGGTTGTTCTTTGATTACGGGCTATTCATCGGCTGAAGTTTTGATTTGGGAGTTCAATTTAGGGTTTGTTCTTCTATTGTTCTTTGATTTACGGGTTGTTCATCTATTGGATTCAACCCACGACTTGAGTTCTTTGTTTGTTTACAGGTATGGCAAACTTCATGATATCAAGAGGGAAATAAAACACATACACTCGAAGGGAGAGAAATGGAAGTTCCATATCAATGCCATGAACATGAATACGGTTGTTCATACCCATTAAATTCTCAAATTTGTTAAGGGTTTTCATTGAAGGTTGATTTTGATTGCTCATCTTCATGTTCATGCTCATCTTCCTCATTTTTAATATTAAAAACAAATCAAAATTCTTATAATTATCTGAATTACAAGTTTCCTGATACGTCAAATGGTAGTTTTAGAAAGTTGGGTATATTAAATAGTAGTTTTTAAAGTTAGGTATACACAATAGCAAAATGTGACAACTTTGATACACTTTCAGAAACTAAACCCTAATCAATGACATGAAATTTACAAGATAAAATGTATCGACTACAAACTAATTTTCACCACGTCTCGGTTTTTATAGTTTTGAATCGTTTAGAGGGTGGAAGTTTTTATTATAATAATTTTAGTATATTTTATATTTATATCGATTATTTATTCTAAATTCTTTTATATATTGCATTGAATATTTAATAATTAATATCACTTAACCAATAAGTTTTTCGTGTATCGTCCTTGAAATAAATTAGCATTTTTAAAAGACAGTCTTAACATTTAAGATTCCTTTGAATTCAAAATATATAGTTAGGTAATGCATCTATCATCTATCGTGCTTAATAAAATAACTAGTTAAATGACTCAGAGAATCTTTAAAATATTTATATTTATCATATAATAAAATATATAAATCAATTAACAAAGAAAATCATATCTATTAAAATAATAACTAATAAAACAACATATTTATTGAATTTTAAGAGTAATTAACCTTGATTATTTGACTAATTAAAAATCAAAGTTTTTTTTATCTCATTAACTTTGCGTTAACGGTTCTTCTTATTCTCAAATATAAGTCAATTCCTGAAACCTGATTCACAAGTGTTTGCATTTACGCTAAATACCAAGAAATAAGCAAGCAAAAAATCTATTTTTAACCACATAACTGTGAGCTATTCTTCAATCTTCAACCTTCATATTGCAAACAAAATCATGGCATAAATTGCCCTAATGTATTAGTTGTGTTTAACACAATTAACAGATATAAAATATACCTCCGATTAATATATATAAAAATACCTTCGATCGGCGTTGTTTGTAGAGAAAGAGCTGGGAGAAGAAAACGAAAATTTGATACCGAATAAGCAAAGAGGATTCGTGTGTCTTTTTCTTCAAAAATCGTTAATGACGATAACGGAGAAGTTAAAATTAGAGCTTAATTTTGTATCAAAGGTCAAAATTCGAGAAAATTAAAGGTTTATAGAATTGTGTTCAATAAAGTCCATTTAAAAAACATAGTCCTAAAATTTTAATTTTCAATCACATGTGATTTGCAAAAGCATCACATGAGAATTACGAAAAATTATGAAAATGTCACTCTGTCCAAATTTTTAAAATTTAATCTGAACCATTAATGTCATTGATTCAAACGTTAAAACTAGTCTCTTAGGACTATGAGTTAATTATGTACTATATTGAACATTCTTCAAAGTTTATATTAGTTAAATTAGAAATATTTAAGAAATTTAAAAATTTGATGTTTCAATTAAAAGTATGATTTTACATTTGTACTTCTTTAGGTTGTGTTTGGTAGAGAGAAAAGAAATAGGGAGAATTGGTTTCTCTTGTTTGGGAGAAATGATTATAGTTTTGAGAGGAGAAATGGTTTCTCCACCTATTTCCATTTCTCTCATTCCTTTGTATTTTCATTTCTCTTCAAATTGTAGAGAAATGGAGAGAAATGACAACCAATGTCTACTTATCATTGTTGATGTCTGGTTGCGATGTGTTTCCGGCATTCTAATCATCATCGTCGACGTCCGGCAAGGCGGCCAACGCCGCAACCGCCGTCCGGCAACTTGAGTCACCATTTTTCTGTTTCATTTCTTTTTTGATACCAAACAAGGAAATCAATTTCAATTCTCTACACATTTCTATTTCTCCCTATTTCCATTTCTCCCCTATTTCCATTTCCATTTCTATCATTTCTTTTTAGCCTGCTAGAAATAAGTAATAACCGCAAACGGAAATCCCGGTGAGAAGAGAAGATGAAAAGGCAAAGTGTCTTTTCAAGATAAACTAAACCTAAGGTGTTAAATATGACAATTTTTGAAACAAATTTGAGGGGGCAAATGACGGTAGTAGGCTGGTAGCACTGCACAGTGGTTCATTCATTTCATTAGGTTGACAGCGTAAATTTTATGAATTTTTTTAGATTTCTTGCGAGGTAAATCGTAAATGCTAGTGAATCTCGATTTTATAAGGTAAATCATTAATAACATTAGCTTTCACAATGAAAATTTGAAGGCGATTATTAGTCACATGATTATGATGTTAATCTTGAATGAAATTGGTGTTGCAGTACGAGTTATTAATGAAATGTTCAGGCAATGGGGGATACCAGAAAGTTCAGCAACACAGATGGGATGGAACGTAAGCGGAGAACCGTGCAGCGGCACTGCCATATTCCTTATCGACTTTGAATCTCCGGCTTTCAATCCCGGCCTCAAATGCGATTGCAATTTCCCCAATTCAACCTGCCACATTACCCAAATGTGAGTGCTTCTTTTGCTTCCCAAAAATTTCCCTAATTCTACCATAACATTTGCCAAAATAAAAAAAATTCTTCTTTGAAAATTCAAGTAAAATGAAGGGGGCGTTTGGTTACTTTATTGGGCTCATAACCATAGCTTACTTTTATTGATTTACGAGCTTATTATGACATGAAATAAAAATATAAGCCGAATAAATAGAGCTTACAAAAAATAAGTGGAGCTTGCAAGCGTGTAATTTGTTAAAACAAACACCCCAAAAGAAATATTTTTTAACTATTACCATTATGTTGTAGTCGCCATCTTGCATGCCTTAAAGGTGGAAGTAGTCTCGGGGAGGGTGACTTGGTCGGGGAGGGGTTGCGGAAACACCACTTCTTATAGTGTGAGGTTGCAGCGGTTGAGAATGGAGGATTTATATTTATTTAGTATGGTATTTTGATTAAGAGAACGTGAGAGAAGGATCTAGGATGGACACCTGAAAATAAATAATTTTTAACTATTATCATTCTTCTACCATTATGTTGTGGTTGACATCTGGCACGCCTAAAAGCGTGAGAGCGGTCTCGGGGAGGGTGACTTGGTCGGGGAGGGGTTGCGGAAACACCACTTCCTATAGTGTGAGGTCGCGGATCAAGAGTCCGGGGTTGTGGAGCCGAAGAGAGAGAAAGGGAAATTGCGCCAGGGGTTGAGAATGGAGGATTTATATTTATTTAATATGTTATTTTGTTTAAGATAACCAGGAGGGAGGGTAGAAAGATGACCCTTAGATGGAGAGGAGGACTGATGTGACACTCATATACTAGAAAGATGGGGAGTGGAGGGAGAGACCACTCTCTCCACTCTAACCATGAGAGTCTTGTTCAGTAACAAGCTAACATAATCTTTTGGCTACTTCAATTTTTACTTTTACATATTCTGTTTGTCTATTAATAATCATTGGTTCACCACAAAATCATCAGAAAAGTTGTTGCAATGGACGCCATGGGCCCGATCCCAGAAGGACTCTGGAATTTGACTTACCTTGTAAATCTGTATGTATGCGACAATTTCTTAACTTAACTGATGTTTTATGCTTTTACTTTCTTGAGTTATGCTTTTACTTTCTTGAGTTATGCTTTTTTATGTTCTTTTTTCTTTATTTGCATCTTGTTTTATACCTTTTAAGTTTTAACTACTATTCTCTTAATTAGTCATATCAGATATATAAATATAATGTCTTGACATCGCTTAGAGAGCTTTCTAGGTGAATAAACAAGAACTTCATCTGAATGATGCAACTTTATTACCAATTTAGTATGTAACTAAATCTACAAATTCATTGATGAAACTAGCATTTTGAATATTGACATGCTTGTCATATTGATGGATGAAATTTGCTTGCTAATTAACAAAAATAAGATTGAATAGTTGTTTTACTTTTTGCATTTTAGCAAACCCAATGGCTGTAACAAACATAGATAACATGGTTGGAAAAAATACACTAAGGTTGCAGAACTTGTCTTGGGAGGGTTATTGATTATATTCGGTAACTATTGAAAGTTAAAACCTACAACCAGCATCTGCGTGTCTAATTTATGTGTGTGTGTGTGTGTGTGTGTTTCTTGGCTACAAACACATATTTGGAATATCCATGTCTGTGTTCTGCTTAATAATCAAGTATTTGCTACAGTAATTTGAACCGGAACTACTTGACTGGCTCCTTGTCACCTTCCATTGGCAAGTTAACAAGGATGCAATGGCTGTAAGATGTTTCTTTTTTATAATGTAAACTCGGTGATCATTTTCAGCCTCTACAATTTTTTAAATTAATCTGTTATTTATGATGATGATTCTGAATTTTCTCCAGGACTTTCGGCGGCAATGCATTATCAGGGGAGGTTCCACGGGAGCTAGGGCTTCTTACTGACCTTAGATCACTGTATATCTTTTTATATTTTGTTTTTCTTCCTGTTTATAAAGTAGTAAATAGTAATTTCCTCTTTTTGATTCTTTGTTCATTGAATTATATAATTATATATGGTGCAGGGCATTTGACACAAACAATTTCAATGGTTCCCTGCCACCTGAACTTGGAAATTTGCGAAGATTACAACAGCTGTAGGAACATTCATGATTTTCGATCTTATATATATATCTGACTTCTCTAATTAAATTGCTTAGTTCTAGATAAGTTTGTCTTCCTATTGTGAAAGTGGATTCAAACTAATTAACTTTTCGATTAAAGCTCTTCTACATTCAAGCTAACTTCTAAGGCTTTCAACTTTTGTTGTTTAGTAATCTTCATGATTTTTGCCGTATTGATTCTTCTTTTTTTCATGGATTTACCTTTATTGTGCGGATTTGTACACCATACCACTAACCAAATCTAACAATCTTCATATATATATATATTCATTTGTCAGTTACATTGATAGTTCAGGAGTTGGCGGTGAAATACCTTCTACATACGCTAACTTGCAGAACCTGGTCACAGTGTAAGAGCCTTTCTATTTAATGATATTTTAAAGTAGTATTTCATCCCACGAAAACTGCAACGCTTTTCTTTTTTAATACGTTGCCGTGTGGGAATTTGAGGAGATGTTCATGTTACAAGGTGTGTAAGGTGTTCCTCCCTCTTTGAGGTTGAAGGTTCAAGTCTCACTTGAGACAAAGGTTCTCCATAACTATTGTTACAAGTAAGTTGATGGGCATTTTAAGATAATCACAACTAGTGAAACTATCATTTACCCTATGCTAGGCACCAAGTCAAAAATTTTAATGTTCATTAGACGGAAGGAGCACTATATGTTTATTGTTCTACGTTAGTTTATCGATATATGCATCATTTATTACATATGCTAACTCTTGTGTTCTCAGAAGGGCTTCTGATAATGAATTAACAGGGAGAGTACCCGACTTCATAGGGAATTGGACACAATTGCAATCGTTGTAAGTTAACTTCTATGGTATATTCATGGTCATGAGATGAAACCTTATAATGTTTATGTGATATTCCTATATAGGAGGTTCGAGGGGAACTCTTTTGAAGGTTCGATACCACCTTCCTTTTCTCAACTAACATCTTTGCAGGACTTGTAAGTCCTTTGTTTCTCTTTTTTCATTTTTTAGAATTGTTTATTATATTTCTAAAGTTGCTCGATTTTGATGTTGTATTTTAAATCCGTGAAAACATAGTTGCTCTTGTTCTATAATATTACAGGAGGATAAGTGGTTTATCTAATGGAACCCTGGATTTTATCAAGGACTTGAAGTCCCTAACTTATCTGTGAGAAAATATTTTGATCTTCCTCAAATCCATCTTCTTAGTTCCTTTATAACCCTGACTATAAATTTTAATGAGATACATGTATTGCAGAAGTTTGAGGAATAACAGCATTTCTGGCTCTATTCCAGCTGAAATTGGTGAATATCAAAATTTGACACGACTGTGAGTAATTTGTTTGAGACCGTAGTATCCGAATATATAGATTTGATCCCATAACATGAACATAAATTTATCCAAGAAAAGCTTTCTGATGTTATTTTCTACTCCTATTTGGCCTCATCTCCAGGGATTTGAGTTTCAACAATTTAAGTGGGCAGATTCCAAGAGAATTGTTCAACTTGAGTCAAATCTCTTTCTTGTAATACTCATTCTCCTATGATAATATTATTTATTATGCAATTATGACAATAAGTCTTAATGATGGAACGGAATAATTCTTGATTTTGACATCAATATAATGTCATAGAACTAATTAAAGATGTAATCTTTCTCAGATTTCTTGGAAATAATAGTTTGACTGGTACCCTTCCTGATGTAAAAAGCACAACTCTCCTCAATATGTAAGTGATGTGCATGGCCACATTTAGAGGGTTTCATATTTATAAAATTGATTATAGGTTGGTTGAGTAAGTGATTTTTTTGCTTGCAGTGATTTGTCATATAATGAACTATCTGGAGACCTTCCTTCTTGGGTCAATGAGCCAAACCTACAACTGTAAGTTGATTATGTTAAATATTACCTTTAAATTCTGATTTTTTTTAAATCAATAGTTGGTCACAAGCATTGGGATTTGGTTTCTATTAGAACATGACAAGCATACTTACTTTTAGTATATATTTCTGAGTTAATATCATGTTCTAATGTATACAATGTGCAGTAATTTAGTTGTGAACAACTTCACTTTAGAAGGTTCAGGGAACAGGTAATTCTTGTGTTTTCTTAAAAAATAATTATGCTTAATATTTCCATAAATCAGTGGTAACTAATTGAAATGCAATGCATTGTGTCCCCAGTGGTTTGCCTTCAGGATTGAATTGTCTCCAAAGGAATTTCACCTGTAATCGTGGGTCACCAAGATGTATGCCAAAACATGAAAATGTTATAATTTGTAACGATTATCATCATGAATTTGATTCCATGTTGGTTTGTACAGATAGTAACTTTGGAATCAATTGTGGTGGTCCTGAAAGGATCTCATCCTCAAGTGAAGTAGTTTATGAGCAGGATAATGAAGGTCTTGGACCAGCAACATATTATGTGACTTCAGAAAGGAGGTGGGGTGTCAGCAATGCTGGACAGAGAGAGAACCCGCAATATACCGCCTCCAGTCCACGTCTCTTTACAAACACTTTAGATCCACAACTGTTCCAGACAGCAAGAATCTCTGCTGGATCATTAAGATATTATGGTTTAGGACTGGAAAACGGTAACTACACCGTGACACTCCGTTTTGCAGAACTTGTGATTGAAGATGGTCTCACTTGGAGGAGTCATGGAAGGCGTGTCTTTGACATTTATTTGCAGGTCTCTGTTGATTAAAAACGTATATATTTGCTTACTTTATACACACACACACACTAGTTTCTGAACTTTTTGCTTCTTCCAGGGAAAGCTGGTGTTTCCTGATTTTGATATAAAAAGGGCAGCAGGGGGGGCTTCATTTAGTCCTGTTTCAAGGCAAGCAACAGTTGAGGTTTCAGACAACTTCCTTGAGATTCATCTACTTTGGTCTGGAAAAGGGTCTTGTTGTGTACCTGATCTTGGGACTCATGGACCTCTTATCTCAGCAATCAGTGCCACCCCAAGTTAATTTCTTTCTTGAAATTGGTTGCTTAACTTTGAGATATTGATACTTGACAGCTCATACTCTTTACATATTTTTGTGCAGACTTCATCCCTACTGTGAGCAACAGTCCACCTTCTACAAAGAAGAATAGGACTGGTTTGATTGTTGGGATTTTGGTTCCTATTGCAGTTGTGAGCTTTCTGTCACTTTTAGCCATGTATACTTTTCATCGACGGAAAAGACAGGATACCTCTGACAATTTTGAAGGTAGTTTTTATGGATATTTCTTAATGTTATAGATAAAGAATGCCTTTCATTGCTCCATTGTTCAGTTTTAAACATGACATTTCTAGTACAGACCAGTCAGATTGACCCGTAAACACTTCTTGCCCCTTTTCTATAACAAAATCATTAATCATTATTACATTCACAATGATTACAAAAATGAACTTAATAAACTAATAATCTAAATCTTCGAATAAAAACATTATAGGAGGTCGTATGCAATGATTTTATTAAAAAGGACTCTCTGGCGACTTTTTACCATGAGACCCGTTCCTCTTTAGCTATCTTTAATCTTTATCTTTAATCTTTAATATATATTAAAAGGAAAGGGTTATGATGTCATCATTCCACTTTTAGAATTTTTCTCAATAATCATCCTCATTTATTTCCTAAAATGGCTAACAAATGAAGAGTTATGACGTCAAAAGCCTGAACGGCTGAACCCGTAAATTTTGGTGCGGATCTTAAGTAGAAACAAGTTACCCATCTTCTGAATTGGATCTCATGTCACTCTAAAGTATTCTTCAACGAAACTCTAATTCCTAACTCAACTATTATCGCAAATTTGTTGGGTAATTTTTACCAACAACTATCGGATTCCATGTAAATTCCTAATTTTCAATTCCACTAACAACCGTCGGCTCAAATTTGTGAGTATATCAATTTTCTTTCTTCATCTTCCGATTTTCATAAATGTTTCTTGATTTGTTATCGATATTTGGATTTACTATATGTTTAAGGTTTCACATCATAAATGTTTAAAATTTACATTAACAATCCCCCATATTTATACACAGTGTATTAAACTAGTTTTTTTTTTATTTGACTGTTTTAAGATAAATACAGTCCAAATCAAATCAGATATAAGTAAAAATTTTGAATGTGCCACCTCTAGCCTCTAGGGGCAGCAAAACAGGTCTTATGTATATGTGAATCCATAGCCATTAGGCAACAAGCATAAAACTTGGCATCCATCCGTTAACGTCCTCACAAGCTGTTTTCTGATTTGCAGAGTTCATGGGAATTGAAGCCAGACCAAATACCTTTTCTTATGGAGAACTGAGAGATGCAACAGACGATTTTAGTCCTGCAAATAAGCTCGGTGAGGGAGGTTTTGGACCTGTTTACAAGGTAGCTTATACTTTTAATCAAGAATCCAGTTATGGTTCTTAAAGTCAGATTGAACCACGGTTGGTTAATACTCCGAAAAGTTCTCCCCTTAAGATTTCTTTGATGGTAAACAGGGAGCACTTAGTGATGGGAGAGTAGTAGCTGTTAAACAACTCTCTGTAGCTTCCCGCCATGGCAAAAGTCAGTTTATGGCTGAAATTGCAACAATATCCGCTGTCCAACACCGCGACCTTGTGAAATTGCATGGATGCTGCATTGAAGGAGAGAAACGACTTATTGTTTATGAATATCTTGAGAACAAGAGTCTTGATCAAGCATTATTTGGTTAGAATATGATATCACTTTCATAAATACAGGTTTAATCATGAATTTTAAAGTTCAATACTATAATGTCACATCTGTGATGCAGGAAACAACAGCTTGTCTCTTAGTTGGTCCACTCGTTTTGAGATATGCCTGGGGATAGCACGTGGTCTTGCATATCTGCATGAGGAATCTCGCATACGCATTGTACACCGAGATGTTAAAGCTAGCAATGTGCTACTTGATTCTTATCTGAACCCCAAGATCTCGGATTTCGGTTTGGCAAAACTTTATCATGACCAGAAAACACACATGAGTACTCGTGTTGCTGGCACAATGTAAGATTGATAAGTTATTGTGGTATTTGATTAATAATAAGTATATTTACTGATTCACTATGTAGTGGCTATCTTGCACCAGAGTATGCAATGCGCGGACACCTTACAGAAAAAGCTGATGTGTTTGGGTTTGGAGTTGTAGCGCTTGAGATTATCAGTGGAAGGCCTAATTCTGATTCAAGTTTGGAAGATGAGAAGATATATCTTCTTGAATGGGTATGCTTCGCTTTTTTTTTTTTTTTTCTGAATCTTTACCAAATTCTGCACATATGAATTATAAAATCAGCCTAATCTTAGAAAGCCTAAGTATTAAAATTAATCTGGCCCTACAATAGAAGTTTTTAGTAATCATGCTTAATAGATAAGTGGAAAATACCAGGAATATTAACTAAATTAGTTTTAAAAAATAGTTATCATAATAATAATAATAATCTAATAGAAAAACCCTTTTTATATACTTCCTTTTTCGTTTTTTTCCTTTGGTTCCTTTTATTTTATTTGTTTCCTGATAATTTATTCTTCTATTTTTTACTTTTATTTCTTTTGTCTTATTTTTTATTTTGTTTCATTTTTTTAAAAAAATTATTTATTTATTTACTAAAAAAATTTCTCTCTTTTGCTATTGGAGGTCTTTCAAAATGCAATCTCTTTACCTACAGGTAGAGGTATGATTGTCTACATCTTACCTCCTGTCCTCCCCCATACCCCGCTTAGGCAGGATTGAGTATTGTTGTTGTTGTGAGCCTAATCTTAGAAAGCAATGGTTTGTATAAGGAAAAAAAAGAAGGGGAAATTGCATAAATATACAATGAACTTTGTCTTAGTTAACATTGTATACAACCTTCTTTTTCTTTAAGAATTACAATCAACTTTCGTAATTATTTCATTGTATGCAAATAACTCTTTTTTGTGTTTGGGTTTTCGTTACCATTAATTGTATACAATGAATTTTGCTATAGTTCTCTTTGTATACAACAACTTGCATACAATGGGAGAATTATAAAAGTTGATTGTATTATTTTTTAAATAAAAAGTTCATTATATTCAATAGTAACTAAGACAAAGTTAATTGTATTTTCATGTAATTTACCCCAAAAAAAAAGGCTTGCTTAATAAACTAAGAACAGTAAGCAAAAAAGGATTGACATAATAAACTAGGAACTAAATAAGAAATGGAATCTGTCTTGATAGCAATTAGTCTAACTTCCTCTTAGTAGTATTGCAACTCTTTAGCCAACCGCTTGAATCTTTAACTGTTGTTGGTCAAGCCTAAAGCCTACCTGCTTAACCCTTGAGCCAACATTGTTCAATATCGAACCAAAATGCCCTTTATATGCATCATTCATATGTCCCTCAAACTGTAGACCAGAATTTTATGTTGGACCTTGGTAATGAAACGAGACGAGATGTCTGGATACTGTTTGTCCAAACGTGGGGTTTGTTCAAAGGTGTTCCTTCAATAAGTTCCATTGCTCTAGATTCGGTAATTCCAACAATTTTATAAGAAAATGGATCTAAAAGAATTATGTTATTGGGTCGGAAATTGCCTAAAATGTATTCAAATGCTCACAACACCTTTAATAATGATATTTTTTTAAGTTTTTAACCATATAGCTTTTGGGAATCATATTTAATGCTTTTTATTATTTATAAATTTCAACAAAAAAAAGGGCAATGATATGTATTTGCTGGTCAACCCAACCTGTTTTGACCAGCCTTAAATTTAGGATTTTCTTACACTTGCTTCTCAATTTGTGTAATAACAGGCATGGAACCTGCACGAAGCTAACAATGAACTTGAATTAGTTGATGAAAAGTTATCTGAATTTGACGAGGATGAAGCAGAACTTATGACGAGAGTTGCCCTTTTATGCACACAAACCTCACCAATGCAACGACCATCAATGTCGCGAGTGGTGGCAATGCTTTCAGGAGACAAAGAAGCTGCATCTGGAGTTATTACACGGCCTGGGTACTTAACTGCTTTTAATTTTAAAGATTCTACAACCTTTAAAAGTACTCTTCCAACTTCAGGTACCGATTATGTGCCAAGTGCAAGTCACTCCATTGTTTCACCACCGTCACCTAGTAATGCTTCCAGACCAATGCTTACTGATATCTTTGGAGAAGGTAGATGATGGTGATTCCAAGTGCAAGTCACACCTAGTTGTCATTTTTTCTTTGAGAATTATCTCCATGTCTTGTACTACTTTCAGTCTTTCATTCAAGCAGATACTCAGACATACTGATTTAGATACATATATTTATATTAATACCCGTGTAACGTGGTGGCGGTGTATAGTGTGTGTTAGACATGTCCGGTTTCAAGAATATAAGAGTATGGTATTTTGCTTTGTCAACAAATAGTTTCTCTTCGTCAACATATCCGTTTTTTTTTCTCATTTTTTGATTTTATTTATATCTCTTTAATCTCATCAATTCTTTTATTGATTCTTAAAATAGTTTTTAAAAGACATTAAAGTAAGGAAAAGATATCTAATGATTAAATAATTAGAGAGAATAATAATCTACTCTTTGAAATTGTGTTGATGTAAGTGACTTAATCAAAATTATATTAATTAAATTGTTAGTGTCATGTTTAATGACTTCTTAATAAACAACAATAACAATAAATTAGTTGAGTGATAGTCAATTAAGGAGATGATTAATTGAGCTATTATTGTCCGTGTTTGTATTATTTGTATAAAAACAAATGCTACTTAAATTGATTACTCTTAATTGTTTAAGAGATAGAATGATAAATGTCCTAAAATGGAATATAGATAGTCCTGAAATTTAGAGTATAATTTGTTTATTTTGAAGATGTTATAATGTCATTGATACTTGAGTGTGTGAGGGTAAAATATTTTCTAAGTAGAGTTAATTACTTATTTGGTGGTTTACCCAAAATCAAAGATTTGGTTATTGTACTTTAAAAATTATAATATTTATTCTTATGATATACCTTTTGTTTCAGTCCTTGATATATTGAAAGGACAAAAATACCCTCATCTATATTTTTTATACGAGTTAATTGTCAATATGGTCCTTTAACTTTGTCATTTCTTCCGATTTAGTCCTTTAACTTCAAAAGTGATCAAGATGAGCCTTAAACATCCATTTTGTCACCCAAATGGTCCAATCTAACGTTGGACGTCACTTTGCAACGTTAAGTTGCCCCACGTGAGTCGCACACGAGGTCTTTTTAGTCATTTTACCTCACCTTCTCTCCTTTAATCAAAGTAGTTAGGCTCGTGAGTATCTTGTCGTCCTCCCCAAAATCAACAGGTTACATTAACAGTCCCAAAATCAAAGCATTCAGATTGATTGAAGATCATGACTCACATTCGCAGGCATTATGAATACGATTTTGACTTGGAGAAATCATATGGTATGTGATTCTGGTTTTGTTTGCATTGTTTGACCTAGTTTGACTTACGAAGAACCAATCTTAAACTTGAAGTTTAATTTTGTAGGTGGTCTTCCTGTTATGTTCTCTATTGAACTTCATCATGGTGGTTTCTTCAATAATTTTCCAGGGAGAAGGTATTTGAAAGGTAAACTTAACTACATTGACAATGTAGATATAGATAGATTTTCTGTGCATGAGTTAGATGCCATTTTAGAGGAGTTAGGATACGATTACAATGTGAAAAGATATTACAATTTCCTAACTCCCGGAGGGGATTTAGACTTTGGGTTACAAGCTTTAGGTAATGACAGAGATGTTTTAAACATGGCCAAGTTTGTATGTGATCATAAGTTGATGATAGTGTACACTGAAATTGGGAAAACTAAGTTGCACACATATTTCACATCACCATCTAAGGTAATCATCAAAGAAATTGAGTTCACTGAGCCTTTAGTCCAACCTGGAAGGAGGTTACTGTTAGAATGGAAAAATAATGAAGAAGAATCATCTCAGAATAGGGAAGTCATTGGTGAAACCCATTATGAGACCAATTTCAATTCTGCTCCAAGCTTTGAAACCCATCATGAGAGCCCAATCCCAACAGTTGAAAGCATAGATGAAACCTCAATTTCAGATGTTAGTGCCCCCATTCCTACAGATGAAACCCATGTTGAAACCACAATTCCATTAGTTGAAACCCCCATTCCAACAGTTGAAAGCACAAGTCCATTTGTTGAACCCCATGTTGATACCAGTTTCCCAACTCAACAAAGTATGTCTTTAGATTTTGATGACGTATTTAACTTTGATCCTTTCATAGATAATACTTTTAGTGTTCAACATGACAATCAATCTGAGCATGTAGAGGGTAACATTCACACTAATGACTTGTTGTATGCACATGAGAACAATGATGCAAATAGTGATGAAAACAGTGATGAGTTTAGTGATGAAAACAGTGAGGATGTAGATTACATAGTAGATAAGGACAATATGGATGATGATATTGAGGTTGACATGTCTGATTTCCACTTACATACTGATTTAGATGTTGAGAATGACAAAATAGTTGATTCAACAATTAATGATGATGATGATATTGATGTAGGAGATAATGCAGAGTTTGAAAGTGGTAGTGATGAAGATGAAGGACTCATGCCATATAAATAGATGTACATTTATTATAGTATAAATTGAACCACCAAACCCACTACCAAAACTGATATCTTTCATTAATTAAAGCATTAAAATTAAATTACAACCACCCAAAAGTCCCAAAACAGCCCATTGAAGTCTAATGCTACTTACATACTGACTTCAACTACCAAAAATCCAATTAAAGTCAACATTTTGACCACTGTCTACGTTAAACATAGGAAATTGCAGTGACAACAAAGAACATTAACCAACTAAGTAACAAAAAAAACTTTAACTTCCAACACAGTGCTTCCTTTTCCCTTAATTTTAATTCAAGATCATTCTTTGATCGTAGCAAACCAGGAATGATCATAGTTGATCTTTCACACATTACAGGGTCCAACCAACCATGAAATCTACACCTTGAACCCTAAAATAAAAAAAAATAACTAAATTTCCCTTATTTTAGTCTAATAACCTCGAATTAGGTCAACAACAGTGAGGATATTTTACCTGATCAGGACATGAATAAAACCTCCTACCAGGATTTTGGGATGTCCATGATGTACGAATCACTTCTAACTTACCACAAGAACAAAACATCATTCTCGATTTTCAAAATCGCAAGAAAATCACGGCTGCGTAAGGTTTTCGATGTAAGAACAAGGCTGTGTAAATGAGAGTGACAGAGATAGAGCGAGAGAGAGAGAGAAGGGACGTATATTTAAGCGGTAAAGGAGAGAAGGTGAGGTAAAATGACTAAAAAGACCTCCTGTGCGACTCACGTGGGGCAACTTAACGTTGCAAAGTGACGTCCAACGTTAGATTGGACCATTTGGGTGACATTTGGTCACTTTTGAAGTTAAAGAACCAAATCGGAAGAAATAGCAAAGTTAAAGGACCATATTGACAATTAACTCTTTTTATACTTTTATTTTAATATTTATTTATTAAAAAATGTTAATTGTTATATAAATATTGTTTATTGAATAATTAAATAATTAAACAAATGCTAGCTATTACCATAGTATAGTCAATCGGCCCTTAATCCACCACCTCCACCATTCACCAAAGTCGTTAACCACTACCAACCACCGTCACACCATTCCCAGCCACACCCTCACAAATTCCGTCCACCACCCTCATCATCTACATCAAC
The DNA here is from genome assembly GCA_038502395.1 of Dittrichia graveolens. Lineage (NCBI taxonomy): Eukaryota > Viridiplantae > Streptophyta > Magnoliopsida > Asterales > Asteraceae > Dittrichia > Dittrichia graveolens. The sequence goes on along the minus strand of JARJIL010000005.1, from coordinate 78,341,486 downwards.
AATCAAACAACCAACACCACCATCTCCCTCATATCTCTTTCTCTATCTCACCACCACCTAAATCCGGGAACAAGAAAAACGAAATAAAAATCAAACACTTTAAATAGACTTATTCAAATTTTAACCCTAACACCACTACTAAAAGTACTGGGTGCTAGGCAGTGAAGAAACCAAGGGGATCGGTCAGATGACACAACTGAACTTGGATCCATGTTCCCCTTGTTTAGTCGAGCTTGTTGAGACTGACCACCACCCTTGAAAACGTCGATGGCCGAAGATCAAATTTGCAATAGCGGTTGAATATCAAAATGCTCTTTTTGAATCAAATCAACACTAATGGTTTTATAAATCAGCAAGTTTGCACCCATACACATGTTCCTTACATCAAGGGGAGTCCAATGGTGCCAACCACCCCTAATGTTGTCGGAATACGTCGAATTTAACACCTACGACAGAGGATTTGGCACAAATGGTGGTAGTGTAGAATATAGCATCTCCAGCTTACAGCGATGCGGGCAACGACGATGGTGATGGTCTTTTCTGGTGGGGCAACGATGATGGTGGTGAGATAGAGTGAGAGGAGGGCTGGTAGTTGTTGGTATAAGAACTTTAAAAAGAGAATTGCACAGAAGATAAGTACACAAAAGTGACTACTGTTTTTTTAATATTTATTGCTCTACAAATACTAAACCCATACACATCTTAAAATAGAAGAGGACAAAACAGAAATCAGCAAATAGTACTCCTAAAGACTAGGACAACTCAAACAAATAGCTAAAGACTTTAGTCATCAACTGACACACGAAATACTAGTTGATCACATGCAGGAGAGAAGCATGGGAAGATTTGACTCATTCTTTAATACCCCCTCTTGAGTCAAACTCCATAACACCAAGTAAGTACCGAAAATATACAAACTTCTCTCTTGTCAAAGCTTTTGTCATTATGTCTGCTAACTGATCGTTTGTACTGCAATACTCCAAACTTACCTTATCTTGACTTATCATTTCTCTGATGAAGTGATACTTAAGCTCAATGTGTTTTGATCGGCTGTGCATAACAGGATTTCTAGACAACTGAATGGCTGATCTACTATCACAATAAAGTGTAGTAGCCTTGCACTGCTTCAAACCAAGATCTTCAAGAATTCGTTGTAACCAAATAGCTTGACAAGTTGGGCATGTAGCAAAAATGTACTCAGCTTCGGTGCTTGACAATGCAACCGTGCTTTGCTTCTTAGAACTCCATGTAATAGCTCCATTTCCTAGAGTAAAGACATTAGCAGATACACTCTTTCGATCATCAATGCTATTGGCCCAGTCACTATCAGTGTATCCAATTAGCTCTAGGTTCTTTGTCTTTGTAAACCATATTCCAAAGGTTGCTGTCCCAGCAACGTACCTCAACACCCTTCTAGCTGCTCCTAGATGAGCTTTAGATGGAGACTGCATAAATCTTGACAGTACACTGACACAATATACCAAATCAAGTCGTGTGTGAGTCAAGTAGATAAGACCCCCTATTAGGCTTCGAAAAACTATTTCATTAGCCTTGTCTTCACCATCTTCAAGTTGTAGTTTGTCACAAGAACTCATAGGAACATCTTCAATTTTGCAATCCTTCATACCAAACTTAACCAACAGACTATGAGCATATTTTTGTTGACAGATAAAGACTCCATCCTTAGCCTGCTTTACTTCAATTCCCAGAAAGAATTTCAACAGTCCCATATCAGTCATCTCAAAAACATTCTTCATTCCATACTTGAATTCTGTGATGAGATTAGTACTAGAACTAGTACAAATAATATCATCTACATAGATACATACATAAATGATATCATCAGTGGTCTGCTTCACATATAGATTTGGTTCATTTAAGCTCCTGTTGTACCCGTTACTTGTAAAGTAACCATCAATCCTTGCATACCAGGCTCGAGGGGCCTGCTTCAATCCATACAAGGCTTTCTTCAGTTTGTAAACTTTATGATGCTCTCATGCAACTTTAAAACCCTCTGGTTGTTCAACATATATTTCTTCTGTAAGTTCTCCATTAAGAAAAGCTGACTTCACATCCAACTGATGTAGAGACCAGCCCCTCAGAGCATCAGCAACAATGACCATTTGAATAGTTTCAAAACAAGCTACAGGTGCAAATGTCTCTTCGAAATCAATCCCCTTTTGCTGTGAATACCCCTTGGCAACTAATCTTGCTTTGAAACGTATCACTTCACCATTTGAACCAAGTTTAGTTTTGTATAACCACTTTAACCCAACAATATTCTTACCTGGTGGCAAACATACTAACTCCCATGTATCATTCTTCTCTATTGCTTTGAGTTCCTCAACCATAGCAACTTGCCATTCACGTTTGGTAGCAGCCTCAGAATAAGACATAGGATCTGAGACAGTAAGAGCAAAATGACATTTCGTGAGTTGGGTTTCTTCATCTGATAGCCCTTCTCCGCTCTGATACTCGTTCAGCCAAGAAGGAGGTTTTGAGATTCTTTTTGATGTACCAGTTTCAGGTTGAATAGATGTAGTTGATGTATTGGGTTCTGTACTAGATAAAGGAGAAGATGGGTTAGAGGAAGTAGGGGTAGAGTGAGTAGGAAGGGTGGATAAAGATGTTTCATTGGTAGGTAAGTGTAGACCGGTAGTGGGAGTAATATGAGAGTGACTCGATCTTTGAGAGCTACTTGACAAGTCATTGTCAAGTACATCACTTTCATAGGTTACTAAAGGAAAGGGGTCAATATAGGTAGTATTTTGACCATTTGAACTTTTGTCTACCCAACACTACTTTTCATTCTCTTTAAAAATAACATCTCTTCTCACATGGAATTTTTTGTTTTCTGGGTGATATAATCGATACCCTTTACTTTGAGTAGAGTATCCAATGCAAACCATTTTTCAGACTCATTGTCTAGCTTCCTTCTTCCTTGAGCTAGCACTAACCCATAGGCAATACACCTAAATATTCTCAGATGAGAAATGTGTGGTTTACTACTTGTCCAAACTTCAGTGGGAGTCTTTACTTCAACTGCAGTAGTAGGTGATAAATTAATAAGATAAACAGCAGTAGCAACTGCCTCTGCCCACAAGAAATTTGGTAGGTCTCTTTCCTTCAACATGCTTCTCACCATACCCATAACAGTTCTATTTTTCCTCTCCACAACACCATTGTGTTGAGGTGTATAGGGCACTGTCAGCTCTCTCTTAATACCTTGTTGTTCACAAAAGGAGTTAAATTCATTTGAGCAAAACTCTCCACCCCTGTCAGTACGAAGAATCTTTATTGCACAATCATTCTGTTTTTCAACTAGATTTTTGAAAACTTTGAACTTCTCCAATGCTTCAGATTTATTAGTTAAGAAATAAACCCAGCACATACGAGAAAAGTCATCAATAAGCAATAGATAGTACAAACTTTTGCCAAGACTTGGAGTTTGCATGGGACCACATAGGTCTGCATGCACAAACTCCAGCTTTTGTGTGGCTCTCCATGACTGATATGGAAATGGACATCTAGTTTGTTTCCCCATTATACACCCTTCACATATATTAGTTCCTTTAATATCAGGTATGCCATGTACCATGTGTTTATCATGTAGTAGTTTTAAGCTACTATAGTTAAGATGACCATACCTAAGATGCCATAGTAGGGAAGAGGTGTGAAGATTTGAAGTGCAAGCCTTTGCTTTTGGAGCATCTAGAAGGAACATATTGTTGGTAGATAGAGGAATCTTCATAATATCAACGCCATTACTTCTGATTGTACACATATCATCTTCAAAGTGCAGGGAGTACCCTTTTCACATGAGTTGTCCAACACTTAAGAGATTGTATTCGAGCCTTGGGGCATAGTACACATCATCCAGAAGCTTGACAGTATTTGAGGCAGTATTAATCTTGACCACGCCTTTGCCTTCAACAGCCAGTTTCTTTTTATCTCCCATCCTTCAAGTTTAAAAGACTCATCTAATTCAGTAAATGTTGTCTTTGAACCTGTCATATGGTTTGAACAACCAGAATCAACAAACCATAAACTATTAGAGCCTTTGGAATTATGAGTATTTTCCATTAACATAAAAGGATCTTCATTATGACAAATATATGCCATGAATAAATGTTGTTCTTCACTCCCTTGGTCCTGCTCATTAGCTTCAGCAGCTATATTCACTTGTGGATCATCTTTGTACCAACAATCCTTCTGTTGTTACAGATGTAACATTGTAGTCCTCTACCACGTCCCCTACCTCGACCTCTGAAGGAACCATGTCCTCTTCCTCTAAAATTGTTTGATCTTTCTACCATGGTTGCTTGTGGAGTGCGATTGTTATCGTGAAACACCTGTAGGGCCTGCTCATCCAGTTGCTCAGACTTCTCACCAAATCTACTATTCATTCTTTCTTCCTGAGATTGCAGAGAGCCCATTAATTTCACAAGAGAAAGTTTTGAGAGATCAAAGGCTATCTCAATGGAGGACACAACATAGTCAAACTTGGGTGTAAGAATACGCAGTATCTTCTCAACAATGATTTGATCAGCAACATCTTCCCTATAAGATCGTTTTTGATTCACAATGGCCATCACACGTGAGAAATAATCACCTACAGGTTCATCTGCATGCATGGTAAGGTTCTCAAATTCTCTTCGCAGTCCTTGAAGCTTTACTGCCTTAATTTGGTTGTCACCTTGATATTCCATCTTCAAGATTTCCTAACTTTCTTTGGCTGTTTCCGCAGAGGCAATACGAGAGAATAATTGATCATGCATAGCCTGTTGAATAAGGGCTGTGGCATAAGCATCTCTCCTTCTAGCAGTCTTTAGTTTACTTGGATCAGTTTCAACTTCATTGACACCTTTCTCCACAAGTTCCCACGGATCTCTTGACTTCAAGATAGTTTTTATTCTGATGCTCCAGTGCTCATAACCATCTCCTTTGAACACTGGGATTGGGGTAGGGCCGTAGGTAGGGTACTATTTTGATCTGCCATTTGCTTGGAAGGGAGAGAAACACAATTGTGGATCGTACTATGCTCTGATACCATAAATGTTGGTATAAGAACTTTAAAAAGAGAATTGCACAGAAGATAAGTACACAAAAGTGACTACTGTTTTTTAATATTTATTGCTCTACAAATACTAAACCCATACACATCTTTAAATAGAAGAGGACAAAACAGAAATCAGCAAATAGTACTCCTAAAGACTAGGACAACTCAAACAAATAGCTAAAGACTTTATTCATCAACTGACACACGAAATACTAGTTGATCACATGCAGGAGAGAAGCATGGGAAGATTTGACTCATTCTTTAATAGTAGTGAGAGATAGGAAGTGAGGTATATGCCTGTTCTCGAGTTTAAAGTAGGGGGAAGAAATGGAACATTCCCCTTCAAACCCCTCAATTTCCTTTCCTTCCTCAGGTGAAACTCAAAAACATCTTTTTTAAAGTTTTCCTTTCAAATCATTTCTTTTTCTTCCTTAAAAAAACTCCAGAATGGCGCATAAGAGGGAGAGAGTAGATTTTATTTAATTTAGATTTAATTACATTTTGTGTCCTTATAGTTTGATGCTTTTTGTCGTTTTACTCATAAACTTTTAATTTTTACAAATTTAGTTTCAAATGATTAAACCTCTTACGAATTTGGTCACCGGTAAAATAGTAAAAACCACCGAACCAGAGTCACCAAAAGTGTAATCAACTCTTTAATTTAATAATTAATAATTTATTCGTTATTTATTCTTTTAAAATATTGAAATAATAAGTAACTTTTTGAATAAAAGAATAAAAATAGAGATGAGGACAATTTTGTATTTTTAAGTATGTCAAGAATTAACATTAAAACAAAACTTATACCAAAGAGACTAATGTTGTAATTTTTTAAACACAAGGACCAAGTCTATGATTTTAAATAAACCACAAAGACCAAATATGTAATTAACTCTTCTAAATAAAGCTTTTTATTATGGTATGTTAAATGAAAAACTTTGAAGATAGGCTTTGTTTTTTTTATATGAACATTCCTCATCATCTTATAGTTCTTACTTTCAAATAATTTATGTGATAACAAGACAAGATCCTTAGGAATAATGGACCAGTGATAGAAATTTTAGTTACTTTCTGGTTTTTTTAAAATATATTTAACTTTACACGTTTTATCATTAATTTGAAATAATAGTTCTAAACTTTATTTAATAATAGAAACTTACAAAACCATCATCGGAGACTAATAACTATCCAAACCACAACTTTGTGAAATTGTATGGATGTTGCATTGACAGAGAGAAACGACTTCTTATTTACGAGCATCTTGAGGACAAAGAGCCTTAATCAAGCATTATTTGGTGAGATGACGATTTCAACTCATTTACTTGCGAAAGTGTTGATTTCTAGGTGTTTTCTCTTCTCAAACGGGTCAAATAGAAAAAAAAGTTCGAAAAGCTAATAGGAAGCGGGTCAAAAGGGTGAAACTGACCGACATATTGTGTGGTAACTTTGCTTTGTCAAATAAAGTTCCCTGTCAATTTTACCTGTAGTTAGAAATTTTGCTTAGCCAAACACCATAGTTTTAAACACTATTTAGCATAACATACACACAAAAGATTACGAGTGAAATTAACATTACGAGTAAAAAGTTGACTTGTACTCTTTGCCCTTCCGTGCTAGAGAGAGTGGGTCCACCCTTCCTTACAAAACTACTATGTTTAATAAATAACATCAAAACTAATGCATTTTATATAAAGTTACCAACTACCATGCTTTTGGTCAAAAACTTGATCTTTAAGCTCTTGTGATACATGATGTTTTTTTGGGTAATCCACACTGCCAACATAAACAGCTTACATCTTGTAACTCCTAATTTTACAATCATCAAATCAAAATCAATATTAAACTGCAAAAAACAACATCTGAAATCAAAGTATTCCATTATTAGTATGTCTGAAATTGATCCATTGTATACATATTTTGCATTTCAGCAAAGACTTAACTCATGCCAAATCAGAAACCAACAGTTTCTGTCAACACCACTATCCAAAATCAAACAAGTTTAAACCAAATTATCACTACAAGATCAAATCAAAAACAATTTAACACCCATATCACAGTTTTCAGATCAATTGCAGAGAATAACCCTAGTAAGAGCAAGAACAAAACAAGAAACAGTAAAAAAGAACAGAGTCACAAAGTCTCTTGCTGACCATTTCTTCACAGCTTTTGCTTCAACCCTCAAACTTTTCGCCCTTCGAAGCGCATCCACTTCCTTCAACAAATCAAATTCCAATCCTTTCTTCTTCAATTCCTCTACACACTTCCCCAACAATTTCCCATCTTCTTTCTCCCTTTCTAGCAATTTCTCAAGATGCGATTCCGTATCTGTCTTGTAACGAACGGCCCAGATTAACCCAAGAGAACTGAGGAGCGAACAGAGTGATGGGATCCATGATCTGTTACAAGATCCACCAAACGTTGAAGATGAAGATGTGCTGCTGAAGAGCAAGATTAGGGAAATTGAATGGAACAGGAAGAAGAAACAGTAGAGATGAGTTAACTCCTTTCTAACAGAATCGATTTGGGTTTCTTTGAGAGCGATTCGATTGAGAATTAGTTCTTCTTCTTTTAGCCATTGCTTTAACAGAAGCTTGTGGGTGGGTGTCATGGCGATTTCGTGAAGTGGGTGTAGAGATTTCGATGATGATTCCATGATTGCAGAGACGTTGCTCTCATCCGCCATTAAATCTGTTGAGAGAGAAAGAGAGATTTGGTAAGTGATTAATGGTGGAATTGAACAGGAGCGTTGCTTTGGGTATTTGAATTTTTCTCCCAACGGTCATATCTTGAAAAGTTTTAGTGTTTACCCTTCAACAATGAGAACATTGTCGATGTGGTCCTTATAAATATGATAAGTACACAACTTAAGCCCCTTTACTTTTGTTTTTTATAAGCTTCGTGTTTTGGAAATAATATCAGGTGAATCGTGAAGTCAACGCGGCCCACCATGTAGATCACAGATTCACAAGTGGTTCTGTTGGTTATATAATTGCTTTAGAACTACTTTCAAAAATAAATAAAACTAAAAAAGTTTTTATATTTTAAAATAATTAAATGAGTAAATAATAAAATAAGTAAAATACGCCATATTTAAAATATTTGTAAATATAGAATAATTTAAGATAGATGTTGCTATAAGGAATATATCTTGTCCTCTAAAACTAATTAATTGTAAACACCGTTAATAAAAAAATTCTACTATAAATTTGAATACTATTTTTATATAAAATATATTGTTTTTTATAATAATTTCAAAATATGTTTCATCCCATCCTCAACTGTCTGTTTATGTTTTGTTCACATCTTGTAATAACTTGTCACCTTTTGATATTGTATGTATTGAACTTTTAAAGTTACATTTTAATGTATTGAAGTTACAAGAATTACCACTTAATGTACTTCTACCTGGTATAGCAGGTTATGTGATGATGTGGCACAGATTACGCTGACATGGAGCTTACGTGGATCTGACGTGGCGAGTGACAAGTGTTACCTTTTATAAAAATAAAGAAAATATAATAATAATAATAATAATAATAATAATACAAAACCAAACCCAAATCGTCGATCTTCAACCTACCATCTTCGGTTTTGTTTCATCAAATCTTCAACCATATTTCTTCAAAGATTTCATCAATGATAGTGAATTTCAGATTTGTTCATCCAGATCCTCGACCATCTTCGATCTTCAACATACGATTTCATCAAAACCAAACCCAAACCAGATCTTATAGATTTGTTCTTCAAACCAGATCTTCGACGAGTTCATCAAATATTCATCGAACGACGATTAAGGGTTCATCATGGGCGATTTCGTACATTGCACAATCTAGGGTTCATCAAAGATTCATCGAACGACGATTTAGGGTTCATCTGCAATTTAGGGTTTTTATCGAATGAACATTTTGTTTAGGGTTCCGATTTTGCTGGTTGCAGGTTCGATTTCCTTCTTTTGTTGGTTGCATGTTTGATTGTTCATATCGAACGACGATTTCGTTTAGGGTTCCGATTCTGCTTCATCGACCTCTGTTTTTTTTAATCTACTTCATCGATTTCTTAGTCCATTTGCAGATTTCCCATAGAAACGAGGTCTGTGGATTTAGTTCAAAAGGTTTCATCGATTTCTTAGTCCAAATCTGCTTCATCTTCATCTTCAAAGGTATGAAATTTATTGTAAAAATTCTTAGACGTGAATTATATATTTATGAAATTTAAGGATATACAAATAATAGAAATATATTCTTTGAATATATTAAGAATATTTTTACTCCTAAGATACGCGTATATATATTAGTATTATACGTATAATAATACTGTCAATATATATTTATATACTTTGTATTCAAGGAGTTTGAGGATAGATATTTAAATAGAGTTATTAAATTACGTCGTAGAAAGAAATTAAATTAAAAGATTAAGGTTGAAGGTTTAATAAAATTCAAACCTAACTAAAAGTACTGAAAGTGTAAATTAAGGGGGTCTAAGTGTAACTTGCAAATTTAATTTGAATTCAAAGTTGAATTCAGGTGAGGAGTTGCTTGTACAAATAGTTTTCCCTTTTTGCAGCTTAACTTTTGCAGGCTTTGTGTTATATATATATATATATATATATATATATATATATATAGAGAGAGAGAGAGAGAGAGAGAATAGATAGAAAGAGTTACAAAAAAAATAGAGAAAACACAGTGAGGAAATAGTGAGGTACTTTGGGCAGAGTCTCGTTTGTACTCGTATAGAAGTAATGATTTTGCGAGCATAGCTTCGATCGAGATTTTGCGAGAATTAATCCGAGAGGTATATTTCTTTAATCTTACGCTTCAATTTCGACTATGAAGATGTTTAGGCCACATGCATGTCGAGTTTATGCGTTTTTATGGAGTTTCTAAGCACGTGAAGCGATAATCTTTGGTCGGGAATTGTTATTTTGCATGTCTAAGTATTCTATGCTAGTTTAGACTTCTCTAGAATCTTTGGATCGTGTTTTTAACGTAGTAACCTTCAATAGGTTATTTGTGGCGTTTGAGTTCGCGTTCTTGACGATCCGTGAGCATTATTTGTCTTTTCAAGCTCGTGTGTTTCGTTATCTGGACTAAGGTGAGTTCAATATTTCTCAAAACCGAGTACTAGACAAAAATGATAAATTTTCAAAAGTAATGATTTACTATAAATGTAACACCCAAGGTTCAAAAATCCTTTTATTATATTTTAATAGGAGGTGTTATATGTTTATAGAAGTTACCCTTATGATATTAGATGTGTTTTAAAACTAGAGGGGCTAAAACCGTCAAGTTATAAGTTGGATAAGTACAAGGACTTATAATGTCAATAGTTGATACTTAAATATATATATATATATATATATATATATATATATATATATCACCAACTTTGACTCTTAAGTCAAAGTTTACATTGTTTTCTTCTGCAACCCACGACTTCAAGAGCTAGCATCAGTATCTCTCACTTTTCTTTGAAGAACACAGCAGGATTAAGTGCCTATAGCCAAGATCTAGCAAGTATACAACTTGAGGTAAGCTTACAAGCTTTGTTTCGATGTTTTGTAAGATTAAACACATGATTTCAATGGTGGAATCATGTTAGAGTTGCTTTGTATGGTTTAGATTAAGTATGTCAGTTGTAGGAGGTGTAGGAAAACACCTCTAGTCGTTTTATGAAGAAAATATTGGAATTCTTGATGAAATCCGACTGTTCTTGGAAAGAACAGTTTGCTGAACTGATATGTACACGGCCCGTGTAGCGGTACACGGCCGTGTAGTAGTTATGACGGTCACAGGGCCATGTAAGGATACATGGTCGTGTAGCATAAGTGGTACATGGCCCGTGTAGCGGTACAGTAAAGGCGGTCATAGGGCCATGTAAGGTTACATGGTCGTGTAGTGTAAAAGGTACACAGCCCGTGTAAAGGTACACGGCCCGTGTAGAGTGACTAGACCACACTGGCCATGTTGCCAGCTTAGGTCGTGTAGTATAAAAGGGACACGGCCCGTGTAGGCCCTATTTCATATCAGAATGCCTTATGTGATTTATGCATTGCTTATATAGGAGGTGAATTACATAGTACCTGTATTAGTGATCTATGAAACATTTCATATTACAGTTATAAGGTGAGTCTTCTAGACTTCACTTCATATCAGCAGCATGTGTAGTTTCATATTAGATTGTTAACATGCTATGTTATACATGTGAATATGTAAGCGTACTGCTATGTGCAGTATGGCTCGGATGCGGTACAGTACTGTGACCTATGATGCTGCCCTGGGTCTAGAACCAGAGGCTAGCTTTGATTGCCAGACATGCGTGTATTATCTTCATGTGATTGTATACGTGAGCTCATATGATGTTATGTTTAGATTACTCACTAAGCTCTCGTAGCTTATCAGATACTGTTTTTAAAATCTTTTGCAGGTTGCAGCAAAGGCAAAGGCAAAGCTCCTGTTTGACTGCTTTTCAGTTTTTGAACGATAAACACTTAACGCCTTTTTTGTGTAAATATTTAACCTTGACAGTACACTAAGTCTGTACTTGTGGGTTTATCTTTTGATTTTAGCATGGTTTTGTTATGAAAACGTTTCCGCTTTTGTAACTCAAATGACTTGAGTACTTTTATGAAATTATCCTTCTTTTATATCGTTTATTGAAATTGGGGCGTTACAATAAAATAGTAATATGTGTTTATATATTACCTATGCATGAAATATGTGATATATATATATATATATATATGATTGTTACGGGTTATGAAATCGTATGATGATTATGCTATGTTATGAAGTTACGAGTTTTAACATAATATTGATTTACGAGACCTTGGGATGGGGGTAGTCCAATCCTTATTAATGATGCCTAGTAGGTTGAACCTTCTAGGAAAAGTGCTAGCCATTTGTGGGTTACCGGACGTTCATGACAAGTCCGGGACAACGTGATGATGTATTTATACTCATTGGAATGATATTTGGTACTAGAGGTTGTACCTTATTAAATATCATGCGGGTGTGAGGAGGTGTAAGAGGTAAAACACCGTTATTACTTCACCTTAACGGCATTGTGGAATACGTTGTATACCACGTCGCCAGAGTAACGATAGCGGGAGACGTTGCAGTCTAAGAATTATTGGAAGTCGCGCTCTAATGATTCCTAGACGGGTAATAACGTAACTCGTGAACCTATATCTTGGGTTAAGATAATATCCCTAGACCATTAATGATGATTGTGATGATGACGATAATTATGATTTAAAGAATTACGATAACGGAGTATATGAAATAACTGTTTGAGGTACTATGATTAGTTGACCGTTATGTGTTAAATGTCAAATGATGGGTTGGTCAACTATATGAATGGGCGGGAATGGATTATTATTTATTCTGATATTACCGCTTAAAGTATGTTATGTTTTAATTGAATCTTTTCTTAACTCTATGGACTCACGAGGCTTTAAGCTGACACTTGTTTCTTGAAATGTGTGTTGTACTCGTGCAGATTGCTTAGAGTTTGCTTGTGAGACAGGGACTTTTGGGTAGTGTACTGTCTTAGATGATACCATTTTGTTTTATCGCATCAAACAATTTATGTCTTTATGATTAATGTTTATGAACGTGATGTCGTGATTTTCAAACTGATGTAATCTCTTATCGTTTTGGTAAGATGTAGTTTATGGCTAAAGATTTCCGTTGCATGTTTTCTGATAAAATGGCAAGATTTTTGTAAATGGTAAATTTTGAGAAATCGCGGTCGTCACACAATAGCAAAAGGTGACAAGTTGAATAAATTTGGAGGAACTAAACCCAATTAAAAATAGTGTAATTAATAATATAATTTATTATTTGAAAGTAACAACGAGGTAATAAGAAGTAACTAATCTACTTTGATTTAATTATGCTTTTAATTGGTGGACTTACAAAAAAGATTTAAAAAAATGATACAAGTATGATATATGTAAGCCGAGATGTTAAAGTGGTATTAAGAGAGACCTTGCATAATTATTTAAAAGATTATATAATCATAGTTAAGTAACTGCAAAGGATTCATAAATATCATACAAACATAGAAAATCATGTTTGGCATGCATAATAATCTTAACATTATGAATCATATACCACTACTAAAAACTGGATCACCAAACGGAAGAATATATAGGATATTCATAAAAACGGCTGTCTTTTAAGAATTTCTTACGAAAAAAATGTAGGCAATTTCATAGTGAGAAATTGTTTTCAATGAACCTCAAAATTTTCCTACGGAATGTTTCGTAGAAATCTATTGGTAATACATCTTAAAATAGATTAAAAAAGTATAAAACTAACTTTTAGCAACGAAAATTTTTATTGGAAATTATAGCAACGGATTTCCAACAGGTTTTAATGGTAGCTTTTGCTACTAATTTTTAACAGATTTTTCCAACGTATTCTATTGGAAATGTTTTTGGTTCGAAGTTTCTAGAAAATCTATAGGAAATGTTTTTCGTAATCCTTTATTTATCTGTTGGAAACCTCTTGGAAAGTTCAAACATTTTTTTCGTTTTTAAAATTTTTATATTTGCTTGTAATACTAATAGTACACGATATCTAAAATAGCTTAAATAGGATACCAAGGACCAAAATATACCAATTTCCTCGTACTCTACCAAGGCGGGATAAGTATTGTTGTTAATGACCAAAATATACCAAGCTAATCTAAGTATTCAGAAGTATTAGCATACAAGATATTCGGAATATCTAAATTCAAAAGTGTATGTTAATCACTAGACATCACTTGCCATAAGGTGGAGATCAATATAGCTGTCGTGTGATTTCGTTAAATTCCTTCATTCGCTCTTCAATTTCCTTTCTTATCTGCTGGAAACTTCAGATTTTCCTACATATTTCCAATGGAACAATTCATGACTTAGAAAACTATTTAATTATTTCAGAAATCTTTTAGAAACATATACAACTTCCTACGAATTTTCAATGAAACATTTCAATATTTCTAAAACTACCTTACTTTTTATAAAATTATTTGTTCCGTAGTAAATCAGTTGGAAAAGTAACTTAATTTTCTATAGATTTCCAACTGGACTTTATAATTTTATATACATAAATTTCTTTATTATTGTTCTAAATGTACCTTGAAAATCCGTTGGAAACATTTTTAATTTCCAACATATTTCCAAGAAACATTTTAAAACTATTTTAATGAATAAGAAAATAGTTGTTTGCCAATGGATATCCTTTGGAATTTTCTATTGTTGGAAATCAATAGGAAATTCGTAGAAAATTGTAATGAGTTTCCTACAAATTTCTTATAGATTCGTATTGGTAGCTAAATCGTTGGAAATCTATTAAAAACTTGTTGCTAACTACCGTTGTAAAATTCCGTTACAAATTGATTGAAAAACAGATTTTTCAACAAAATTTGTTCCGTATGAAATTCTGTTAGTGATACTCATTTTCTAGTAGTGTACAAACTAAGATGTGAGTAATCCAACGTACTTTCATGTCTTGTATGATAAGCTAAATGTCTAAAACAAGAAAAGCTAGGAGTCAAAACTAGGTTTTCCAACTTAAGAAGAAATAGTTTAGGCTTTGGTTTCAATAAGAAAGTCATTCAGGATGTTGAGATGACCTACATAGTTAAATATTGGTAGCATTAAGGCACTATCTAATTCAAGCCTGAACATCTAGACATTCATCATTTAGGGTAGTTGTTTGTTCATGACGATTCTTGAGCACAACACTTTGATTATAGATGAAATATGAATTCAAAATTAAATTACATAGGTGTCAAATTCAGGCCCATTTTTAGGGGGTGCACGATGCGCGGCCTCTATTTTTTGGGGAGGAAAGCCAATTTATCATCGCCATCATTATTATTATTCAAATGAACAATTTATTTTGTTCACCCAAATCATACTTATTCATCTTTCATAGAAGATGAATCACGTAAACAAATTATTTCACATTGTTTCTCAAATCAAATCTACAAGTTGAACTAGTCAAACAAGGCATACATACTCAATTCATACACTAATAAAACCCATTCAAGATGAACAAAAACCCACACCAAGATTAACAAAATCGAACAAGCCACACATACTTAATCGAAGTCACGCATGTATGAAAAAAATCATAAAATAATCCATATCTCTCTCAATAGCCCATTTAAAAACAAAACTTATCCAACATAAAAAAACAGATTGAGATTTGTGGTTGGGTTGAACAAAATCAAATTTTGCCTCTTGATAACCCATTAAAAAAACCTAGATGAATAGATGAAGCACGTTAGACTAAAATGAACACTATTGACAGTCTTCCTCGCCGTCACTATCACCGGGCACCTTTGTCACCTTCTCGCTAGACACCATCATCACTCTCTCAAGTTGAAGTTCTGATATATACCATTCAATGGTCACCCTTTCTCTCACCTCTGAAGTTCAAATTCACACCCCCGAGAATCAAAGTTCACATATACACCCTAACTAAAAACTCATCTACAAATACAATCAAAATTGGATCAAGAAACAAACCACATAAAAACACAATAAAAATAAGGGCAAAGATAGGAAAGGGGGAGATGGAAGGAGAACGGCGGTCAATACGGCGGTGATGGTGGCAGAGCGGTCTCAAAGTTGGCAGTTGGGATGATGAGACTCGATTGTTCCATCAATTTTTATGATTTGTCAATTTTGAATGATTTTTGCCATTAGTTTTACCATTTTAAATGATCATTTGCAAGCGATTTTGAAAGATTATCAATTCCTTACACACACACACTCATCTCTTTGTACTTTGCATTATCTTCTTAAAATTGTTTTGACAATAGCGTTAAAATAGTTTGATAGTCTAATAATTAAGCCTGGAATTTGGGCTACAATCATTTCCTCATGGCAAAGTTAGAAAATTTGAATTTGTATTTTCATTCATCTTTTTCTAAAACTATTGCTAATGGTTCCACTGTGTCTTTTTGGAAAGATACTGATACTGCTCTAGGTGGTAGGATCTTATGGACATATTCCCACGATTATTTGCGTTAGAAAGTGATCTCAGGTCTTTTCTGGATGGGAGTTGGAGGGGTTCATAGGCCTAGAGAAATTCTTTAAAGGGTAGATCTAAGATGAATTTCAAATTTTACTTGGGTTTTTGTCTCAACCAAAATATCAAATCTCTGGTTCAGATAAATGGCGATGGACATGGGATCCCAAAGGTATATTCACTATTGGTAAGATGTCAAAATTGATCAAAAAAAAAGTTTCGTCCCCGTACCCTATTGCGGTCTCAAAAGTACTATGGAATTGTCTAGTTCCATCTAAAGTTAATATATTTTTCTGGCGGGTTTGCAATGATGGTATCCCTACAAGATTGGCTCTTGCTAAAATGGGTGTATTGATTGGTTGCTCAAATAGTGTTTTGTGATAACCATGTTGAATCCATTAGATCATTGCTTCTGCTAATGTAGTAAGGTGGAGATTATTTGACGTAAAATTTGGAGTTGGTAGAATATATTTTTTGTGATAACCATGTTGAATCCATTAGATCATTGCTTCTTCTGATGTAGTAAGGTAGAGATTATTTGACGTAAAATTTGGAGTTGGTAGAATATATTTTCCCGCAAATTCCTTCTCTTGCAGTTTTTACATCAGGGCAATGTATTCCTTCTTCTATTGTGTTACCTACTAAGGTCTTTAAAGCTTTATGTATCATGTGCATGTGGGCGGTTTGACTTTGGAGAAGTCGTATTATTCATGCCGTGGGAACGAAACAAGACAAGATAAAGACGGAGGACATATTTCCAAGTATACAGTGTTTTTCTGGTTAATAGTTGCTGCCAGATTAAAGATGGTGAAGCTCAATGTACAAGTCTAGATTCGTTCCCCAAAGGAGGATGTAGCTGGTCATTGCTGATTAAGTAAAGTATCTTGGGTTAAATCTATGATTTTGTAACTTAGTTTTGATTTGTATTGATACCATTTACTTTGATATCTTGAATTGTATTTTCGTCTTTGTTTTGTTCTGTAATTAGATGGGTACTCTTGATTCTAGCATTTTGCTAGTATCTTTCACATAAAATTTATGTTATATGACTAAGGTGATGACAATAACAAAACTCTTTTTGCAATACATATTCATTTTGTTAAAAAAAGGTAATGATAATACAACTTTTTTAAAAATTTCGTATATACAATACAACTTTCTAAAAGGCGGATACATTTTAATTTCAATATAATTAACAAAAAAATAATAATTAATGAATATTACGTTTCAATGATTCATTGTTGGGTAGAACTGTAGAAGGAAGGATGAGAAAACAAGAGGAAATATAATTTTCAAAAGTATATTTTGAACCTGTAACAACGAAGAGGAAGCAAATTTGCCAAATTACAAGAGAGTCTAGGGTTTGATGACGCTTGATGTTCAGAAATTTCCCAATTATAAAGTTCGTAGATCAACAAACTTGCCGCTATTAACCTCATCTCTCAGCCAAATCTCATTCATACCCACGTTACCCCCCAATTCTTCCTTCATCTGTCCCTCTAATTTATTGCTTCTGTCTTCATCTATCCTGTAATCTTATCTACCACGTCTCCAATTCCCCATCAATTCAATTCAGTAGGGATTTTATGTTCTTTGATTTTGATTGGTGTCCGGTTTTGGCAATCTTGATGTTGTTAAGGTCTCCTTGTGTTGATTAGATGATATTTTACAATCGATACAGATACCAGGGGATTGAAAAACTGGTTGAGAGAACCAAGAAGCAATGAACAAGATAGAAAGAGCGCATCAGATGTATAGAGATGGTAAGTATGAAGAAGCCCTTGAATTTTATACAGAAGCCCTCTCTATCGCAAAAACCAATCCCCAGAAGATCGCCCTCCATAGCAATCGAGCTGCTTGTTTTCTTAAACTCCATCACTTTAAGAAGGTAATTTTATGCTTTTTAAGTCTGAATTTTTTTTACTTTCAGAAGCTAGTTTATCATTTCCCTGTGTTAATTTGAATATCAATATAGTATTTTTCAAATTTGATAGAACTTTAGGATCAGCATTGATTTGAATGTTCACGCACTTGTCAATCATATGTGGGAGTTGTGGGGCCTGGATAAGTTTATCAAATTCCTTGTAAAACTACCTTCTTTAATATCCCTCTAAAGGTGGAAGCATTTCTCCCTTTTAGAATTTAGAAAGTTAGTTGTTGAAGGTTTTTAATTTGGTGCTAATGATTCCTTCATCCAATGTTATTTTAGGTATTTGAGAAGTAGTCAAACTCTTTTAGCATTTTGCAATATATGGTTTAAATGGAGAGTAACAGTGTTAAGCAATATGATTCATTCAACAATGGTATCTCAGCTTTTATAGAGGACGTGTAATCGTATAATGATCTGCTTTAATACAACGTTCGTACTCCAAATGATCAATTTGAATCATTTATATCCACATGCCCGTATTCAATTTTGGTTGAAGAAATTGGTGGCTCTGGTTCCTAATGAAGGACTAAAAGTTAGTAGCATAGTGATAACCGGGATTGATTCTAATCACCTATCTGATGCATCCCTCAAACTGGGAAAAAAGGAGGAATTCCAACATTACTGGATCTAAACTTGAAAATAAGTTGTATCAAGTTAGAATCACACATTTGCATATACTTTAAGGTGTAAATAGATTACATGTGTTGGCATATAAGCTATTAACATGTAATAAGTAGATCACTAGCTTTATGCTAATTTCATACACTTTCTTTTACTATAATCATGTCTTCGGAGATGCTTTATGCAACACAATTTGTATGGACAAGCTCATACAAACACATTCTTGTTCGGATCCTACAAGCATGTGTCACCCATGTTTGGGTAGTTCCGAGTTAAATATAGGTTTTTATGAGTCAATATAAATAGTGTGCCATAGATGTGGCAATGTGGACCCATTTACTTTTAAATGGGTCGATTTGGGCTGTGTTTATATCTCAAATGGGGCAAAGGGTTCAGACTAGAAATTTCAGCTGAAAGGGTAATGGGTTGAAATTCTTCCATTGTCTATTTTTAATGCATACAACCTTTTAAATTGTTCTTATTCGAAGATTTTAAGTATTTTTGTGGGAATATTGTGTTTTTGTGATCATGGTTAAGCATTAATTACATATTAAAAATTTTAAAATAGAAGAGAGTGTTTGCTGGGCATCTCACCTCCTCTAGTTTACCAAGTTAAGTTTAGGTTGTTTACCAATAGAACTATTGTCATCCTTGTGATTTCTTTAATTAGTAAATAAGCAGAGGTCATTTTCGATAAAGGTTCCTATGAAACAGAATCTGGAGCAAATGGAATTTCTGGTGTTTGTCATAAATTGATAAATAGCTATACGTTTTTATGTTATTATGTAAATGGAGGTTTAAGTGAACAACCATGCATGTTATGTTGTCTAAAATATTCATCAATAATCGATGAATCATCATACACTTTTAGTTGCGTTATTGATGATCAATCATACAATTTTATTGGCATCAATAATTCTTGAACATTGTATATTTTTTAATTAAAGCATCTAGTAATACATTGTACTTTTGCCAGATTACCTTCTTTGCATTGAATGGCATTTAGGTCCTCAAGTTATTGATTAAACTACAACTTGCAATAATTAGCCAATTAAATATTTGAACGAATCCATTTAAAGGATAAGTATGTAAAAAGATCTGCAATCGTCAGTTTTTGCCAACATGGCTGCCACCTTGTCAGAAAATAAGCTGCTGCAATAGTGTGATGTGGCGTGAGAGATGGTAAAGATCATATGCCACACACTATTCTTCACTTTTGTTTCAAAAGCTATTCTTGTGTGGATTATAGAGATGCAGGGAAAACACGCAATTGCAGTTCAGTTACTTAAAATAATCAATTGTCACAGATAATAATATGTTTTTGTGATTTGACAGTTAGTTAGAGTTTGGCTGACATTTTGATTATCATGTTAGGCAGCAGATGAATGTACTGCAGTGCTGGAGCTCGATTACGAGCATACAGGAGCCTTGATGTTACGGGCTCAAACTCTGGTCACCCTCAAAGAGTACCACTCGGCACTATTTGATGTTAATCGTCTCATTGAATTGAATCCTTCATCAGAAGTGTATCAAAATCTTGAAGCCCGTCTAAAGACACAACTGGTAGTCCCTCCATACAAATATACAATTTGCAAACACTATTTCTTTTAATTAACGTGACTAAAATTCACAACAGTCAGCTTCTAGTGTTTGGATGTGGATAAAGTGATTGTGATTGCTATATACTTACAGTTGATGGAAAATTAATTGTCATGTTTTAAAGTTGTACTTTAATGACTGGGGTATGTATAGGGGAGGTCACCCAACCATTCAACTTTTGCTTGTTTTTAGCCAAATTTGGTAATACCCAAAAGTGAATATTTAATGCTTCTTTTGGTCATTTTATATATTACTTGCTTAAATAATTAAGAGTTTTCAAATTCGGAGACACGGATTATTAGCTAATTACAACTTCAGACTGTAGAAACACATCCAAACACCCTCTCATGTAGCTTTTTTTATAAAAGTTTAGTATCTAAACTTGATTATCAAATTCCATATAATTAGTTTCAAAACGCATAACAGACACTTCCTTATAGATTCTTTGCATTATTTATGTCTTTTTCCTTGGTTATGATTAAAAAATTGTTAATAACTTTTTGTCAAGGAAAGTCTCTCGCTCCAATACCCGAGGCTGAAATTGAGCTAGAAGAAGAAGATGAGGATGAGGATGATGATGATGCTGATGATGAGCAAGATGATGAAGAAAATAATAAAGATGAGCAATCTGCTTCATTAGGATTACCAGGAAACCATGTCCATGACACGAGTGGACCTGCATCCACGAATGATGTCAGCAAACCTGAAAGCGTTAAAATTACTATCACTACCCCTCAAACTCAAAGCCCGAGGGAGGAGATCCCCAAGCCGAAAGGGCATTCGCGTCTTGATTATTCTAGATGGGACAAAGTTGAAGATGATAGCAGTGATGATGATGAAGACGACGATGAAGATTCTCAACCTCAGTATCGTTTTCGTGTAAAAAATATTGGTGTAAGGTCAGTAAAGTAGATAAACGGATGAAATGAGCAAAGTATATTCCTATTACACCCTCAGCCTCGGCCCTCCATGCAGAAATGAGAAGAAAACGATATTCCAGACTATACCTTGTACAGTTTTTTAGTAGATGGCCATTTCAACTAATTTACCTTGGTTAGTTTTGGTTAGATTTATGTTTTTACTGGGTTAAGCTTAAAAACTCGGCTAAAAACGACATGGAGGGAAAGTCGTCCGAGGTGTAATTCATATATGTTCTATATATATGAAGTTGATTTATTCAAAGAAATTAGATCACAGTGTGTAACACCCAGAATTTTATTATTAAGTTTATGCAAGAAATGTACAAAGCATTACACGCGTTATAAATGGATATACGTAATAAGATGTGGTTTTAAACTAGAGGGGCTAAAACCGTCAATTTATAAGTTGATTAAGTGCAGGGGTCAGTTATGCAAATAGTTGAAACCTATATATATATATATATATATATATATATATATATATATATAATGCCAACTTTGACCATAGAAGTCAAAGTTTACACAAATTATCTCTGCAACTCACGATTTCAACATCAGAGCTTCAGCTATTTCATTGTTCTTTGAGCAAATAGTAGAGCAAGAGTTTAGAACAGGATTCTAGCAATCATACGAGCATAAGGTAATGTTTCTAACTACTATTAATTGAATTAAGTGGGGTTTAGTTGATTCTATGGTGAATCAAGGATTTAAGCATGTTATTGTGATTATTACTTGTTTAAAAGTTGTTTGGGGTGTAGGAAAACACCCCAGTAGCATTAGAATGTATTAAAATTGAATTTTGGAGGTGTTTTGGCCGGAGACAACATGTACAGTCGGTGAACTGCTGCTGCCAGTTGAAGGGCACGAGCGTGCCCCTCATGATCCAACCGTGCCTCGGGGCGTACCTGTAAGGCACGGGCGTGACCCAAAAGGGTACGGGCGTACCCTGTTCTAGAAAGGCCTAGATTGTGCCTTGAGACCACAGGAGTACTTGGGTATAGGCACGGGGGTACCTGGGTAGGAGGCACGGGCGTGCCTGGCAAGGCATGCGCGTGCCTAGTGTTTTGTTCAGCAGAATTTATGATTGATATATTTGTCTAGTATTATTTCATGTAGAGACTTTACATTGGCGTGTTCACTAGATTACAATCAATTGTGGACTGTTATATAACATTACAGACTATAAGGTGAGTCTTCTAGACTTCACTTCATATGTGCAACATGTATGCTATTATATCAGATCATTAACATGTCATGTTATTCATATGTGTGTATAAGCTTGCTGCTTTGTGCAGTAAGTCTCAGAGGTGGGGTGCTTACTGCTAAGTCCAGTAAGGCTCAATTATGGTATAGTACTGTGACCTATGTTGCTGCCCTGGGTCTAGAACCAGAGGCTAGCATTGTTTGCCAGACATACGTGTATTATCTACATATGATTTTATACGTGGGTTTATATGATGTTTAGTCTGGTTTACTCACTAAGCTCTCGTAGCTTATCAGATACTATTTTTAAAATGTTTTGCAGGTTTTAACAAAGACAAGGGCAAAGCTTCGGTTTGATTAGCATTTGATAAACTCTTTGAAATTAACGCCTGGTTTGTAAATATCAAGTTTTTGGTACCAAACTTATGTCAGTATTTATGTGAGTATATATTGATACGTCAGGTTTTCAAACTAGTATTGCTTCCGTTTTTATGATAAACCTTGAGATGCGAACACTTATAGGTGTTTGATCTTAATATTTTAAATTTGGTTTTTGGGGCGTTACAACTTGGTATCAGAGCCACGGTTTGAGGGATCTGGATATGTACAAGACACATTCTGGACTTAAACCATGGTTCTGCGGATTTTGAAAATTGTCAAACTGGAGGCTTGCAGCTTGGTGAGTATACTAACAGTTATACTGAATATGTATTATGTGAGTATTGTATGCGAGTACAGGATATGCTTAAGACAGATATGTTATATGTGTATACAACTGTTAAGAGTTGCTTTTATATGTGTATTCAAGATGAATTTAGTGCTATATGAATATATGAGAATATGTATAAACTTTGGCCTAAGCTTGTGAATCGGGACTTTTTGTGATTAAGTTAAAGATCAAACGTGTGTAATGTGTTTAGAGTAATATAAGGGCCCATATTATTACAAACACATGATACATGTTGGAACTTAATAGAATCATGAGGAATCTTGTGAATCGGGTGAGGGGTACTTGTAAAGGTAGTACACCTGAGAATATATGTAGAATGCCTTAGTATGTATAGAAATACTTTGGATCAGATGCTAGGTGTACTGATATGTGGATATACAAGTAACTGTTTGTTATATATATATATATATATATATATAGGATAGTGTGATAAAGCCACCTTTTGCTTAAATGCTTTATCTATACTACCAGAATGATATATATAAGAGGTTCAGGAGTAGTGTATAACCCTAAGTGTGATTTTAGTCACAAACTCGAAGGGATAAATATCAGTGTTACAAGTGAGTGTATCCTTATAAGAATGTAGCATGATAGGGTGTTTGAGCCCCAGATATAAATTGTTAAATATCAGAACTTACA
Source organism: Dittrichia graveolens (assembly GCA_038502395.1). Lineage (NCBI taxonomy): Eukaryota > Viridiplantae > Streptophyta > Magnoliopsida > Asterales > Asteraceae > Dittrichia > Dittrichia graveolens. The sequence goes on along the minus strand of JARJIL010000005.1, from coordinate 78,317,752 downwards.
TCTGAAGAATTTAATGCAGAAAGCTTAGTAAAGTGGTGAGGCAGAGTTTATGCCATATATTGTTGTATGAGTTGTAGAACAGATAAAAGAACAAAGAAATGATCAGATAAGAGTCAGTATCAAGATTAATTGTAAAAGGAGTGATAATAAAGCAAAGTTACAGATGTTATGTACATAAAGTTATTATGAGAACTAAGGAAAGTAAACTAACACAAAGTGGAAAGAGGTATGTATTGGTATGATCTACGATATTATTCAAAGACGGTAAATGAGTAGAGTGTTTGCGAAGTAAAGGCAAGTATAATGGTGCGAGATGCGATTGATATTATGACTAACCAAGAATTGTTTTGTTACAGTATAATGGATCCTAATGCGAATTCTAGAACAGAAAATGAAGTAAGAAATGAAGGAAACCCTGACATGGTTACCATAGGAGAGGTTGAAGACTATATTTCCCTTTACGGGGAAAGGCGTGGAGCCATACCTACCAAACACCTTAGGGGTGTCATCTCGGATAAGTTTGAAAAATGTATTAAGACAGTTATGCCGTCCATTATGACTGAAATGAAGAATGAGATACAAAGTGTAGTCCGAGAAGAATTCCATATATTGAAGGATGAAATGATTAATGAGATAAAAGAAGATAAAATGGAGATAAAAGCCGAGGGATCCCATAGAAGAACAGGATGCGAGACTTGTGGTAAAAACCATACGGGCCAGTGTAAGTATAAAATTAAAGGTTGTTATACGTGTGGAGAAATAGGACATAATTATAAGGATTGTTTATCCTTGGGAAAGTTTTGTTATGACTGTGCTCAGTAAGGGCATGAGTCCTCAGAATGTCCTAACTAGCTGGAATTCGTCAGTAGAGATATTAAATAAATAAGTGGAAACGATGTAAGGTTTCTTTTATGATGTATGTAAATTATGTAGAACCGGTATGTATTTCTCTTAGATATTAAATGTTAAAGGAGGCAGAATCAAAGAAGATTTTATGTTAATTGTTGAAGTATGGGTAATGAATATTCTGTACTTATGTATACGAATGAGTTCCAAATAGTAATTGGAATGGACTGGTTACATTGTAACCAGGTTATGATATTATGTGAACAGAAGTGATACGAGTTCATATCCCAAGTGGGGAAGAACTAATTATATATACTAAAATTGAACAGGTAGGTTATATGGGTGTACAGTTTCGAAAGCTGGGAAGTGTCTTCAGTATGGGTACATTATTTTTCTCAACCTATGTTATAAATGTTAACTCATTAGAGGACCAAATGAACTAGAAAGATATGAAAGTAGTATGTGAGTATCTTGATAGGTAATTCAAGAAATAGCCAAGGTTACTACCAGACAGACAGAGTATGTTTAGAATTTGTGTGGTGTTGAAAGCTTCACTGATTACGAGAACTACGTACAGACTTGCTCCTTCAGAGATACAGGAATTATTGAAAAGATTTCAAGAATTATTACATGTGGGGGTTTATAAGACCCGGTAGCATTTCATGATGTGTACTTATGTTATGTGTATTAATTATTGTGGGCTCAATAAAGTGATCATGAATATATGTCCGGTGTTCAGAATATGAGAATTACTTGATTAGTTGTCGGATTTTCTTCAGCCTGAGATCAGAAGGGATGGTATTCCTTAAATTGTGTTCAGAAACGTATAGATGTTTTGAAGTAGTTATGATACCTGTTAGCCTTGCTAACGCACCAGCAGTGATTATGTATTAAATGAATAGGGTGTATAAGTCAATGTCAAGTAAGTCAATAATTGTGTTCTTCAACGATATATGTATTTATTTAAGAAGTTTATCAGATCATGAGAATCATGTTTGAAAAAGTTTTAGTGACACAGAACAGAAAATAGTTATATGTTAAGTTTTCAATATGAATTTAAGATGTAAGGAATGAAATTCATTAGATAATTTATTAGTAGGAATGGGATCGAGATGACATCTGAGAAGTAGAGAAGGTGATGAATTGGGAGTCACCAAAGAACCCGACAATAATCAACAGTTATATGGGATTATTTGCAGAAATTATGTGAAGCAACAGTTTGCACTACCTGAATTGATTGAAGAGACGATAGCATTGTGTGATGACTGGTACAGTGGTTTGGATGAATGCAGAGGGGCAGAATTATTATTTGCACTTCTAGACAGTTTAATCATATGAGAATGAATATACAGACTCACACCTGATAGTAGCATATGTAGCATGTTATTTATATGATACGTGAGGATTATACCTCGATAGTGGGTGGATATGTAGATGTGAGACTATTGTCGGTGCGCCGCAATAGCATTCATAGGTGATGTAAGACTATCGTCAGTGCGCTGCCATAGCATTTAGAGACGAGTAGATGTAAGACTACTGTTAATACGCTACAGTAGCATTCAGTATGATTTGATGAGATTATGTGTTTATATGTGAAGTGTTGTTTACACTAAATTATAACAGTTGGAAATAATTGTTGAATGAGAAATACCTGTAAAGGTGACAGAAACAGTGGTTAGAATCGGTGGAGGATGATGAGCATAATATTATGTTATTCAGAGTAAGACTAATGGTATAGCCGACAGTTTGAACAGGAAATCAGAAATAGTACTTATGTGAATTAATTATCTAAATGACAGTGACGATATTCTTATTCAGAGATGTTGAGAACAGTTCAGTGAAAAGTGATCAAAGGTGAAAAGTATCTTAAAGAATGGATAAAAGGGGACAAGTAATTAATCCGCTTAAAAACAGTAGTGTTATATTAATTGAATATGATCGTATATGAGTATCAGGTTATGGGGATGTGTATAAGACACATCTATATGAAGTTCATAAGTTTATAATGGTAGTGTAGCCAGAAGTTAATAAGGGTATGAAAACCTAAAGGATAGATTATTGATAGCTGGAGGTGAAACTACATATGGTCAAACAAGTGGAGAAATAGATGTGTATGTGAAACAGATTGTGTTATGTCATAGCATATCAGTGTTTATTGATTCAGACAATGACACCAGATCCAATTCTAGAATTCAGAACATATTTCATATAAAGTTAAGGATTAAGCTTCATCTTAGTACAGTCAGAATGAAAGAAATATACAGATGATGGAAAACAGATACATGTTCACTACCGGGATGCCAATGTATGAAATTGTATGATATTACTGCCAAACTTCAATGTATTCAGTGACGTGGGTCAGAAAGCGTAGGGTAGTACATAAATGATACAATGAAAGACAGAACAGATTCATAAGATATGTAATAGATTGTTTGACGCTCAGAATAGAAAAAGGGTTATACATATAGCCACATCAGTCTTAATGGGGGAATATGTATCGTTGGCAGTAGCTTTGTGGGAAAACGTGATCAGTAATTCAGAAATTATTGTACATGAAGGGAATGGCAGTTTATAGATCAGAGTTATTAGAAGGGTTGTTATAAATTTAGAGCACCTTTCGTGTGTTATATCTCAGAAGATGTTTAGCAGTTAAATCTATAATGAACAGAGTAGATGGGTCAAGGACAGGTAAAAGTGTAGAAAGGGGTCAGAATATGTATGAGGGCCTGATTAGAAAATGATGATATTATTCAGAACTCTTCGGCAGTTGATTTCGAGGACGAAATCATTTCAAGTGGGGAAGAGTTGTAACACCCAGAATTTTATTATTAAGTTTATGCAAGAAATGTACAAAGCATTACACGCGTTATAAATGGATATACGTAATAAGATGTGGTTTTAAACTAGAGGGGCTAAAACCGTCAATTTATAAGTTGATTAAGTGCAGGGGCCAGTTATGCAAATAGTTGAAACCTATATATATATATATATAATGCCAACTTTGACCATAGAAGTCAAAGTTTACACAAATTATCTCTGCAACTCACGATTTCAAGATCAGAGCTTCAGCTATTTCATTATTCTTTGAGCAAATAGTAGAGCAAGAGTTTAGAACAGGATTCTAGCAATAATACAAGCATAAGGTAAGAGTTTCTAACTACTATTAATTGAATTAAGTGGGGTTTAGTTGATTCTATGGTGAATCAAGGATTTAAGCATGTTATTGTGATTATTACTTGTTTAAAAGTTGTTTGGGGTGTAGGAAAACACCCCAGTAGCATTAGAATGTATTAAAATTGTTTGGAGGTGTTTTGGCCGGAGACAGCATGTACAGTCGGTGAACTCCTGTTGCCAGTTGAAGGGCACGAGCGTGCCCCTCATGATCCAACCGTGCCTCAGGGCGTACCTGTAAGGCACGGGCGTGACCCAAAAGGGTACGGGCGTACCCTGTTCTAGAAAGGCCCAAATTGTGCCTTGACACCACGGGAGTACTTGGGTATAGGCACGGGGGTACCTGGGTAGGAGGCACGGGCGTGCCTAGTGTTTTGTTCAACAGAATTTATGATTGATATATTTGTCTGGTATTATTTCATGTAGAGACTTTACATTGGCGTGTTCACTAGATTGCAATCGATTGTGGACTGTTATATAACATTACAGACTATAAGGTGAGTCTTCTAGACTTCACTTCATATGTGTAGCATGTATGCTATTATATCATATTATTAACATGTCATGTTATTCATATGTGTGTATAAGCTTGCTGCTTTGTGTAGTAAGTCTCAGAGGTGGGGTGCTTACTGCTAAGTCCAGTAAGGCTCAATTATGGTACAGTACTGTGACCTATGTTGCTGCCCTGGGTCTAGAACCAGAGGCTAGCATTGTTTGCCAGACATACGTGTATTATCTAGATATGATTTTATACGTGGGTTTATACGATGTTTAGTTCGGTTTACTCACTAAGCTCTCGTATACTATTTTTAAAATGTTTTGCAGGTTTTAACAAAGACAAGGGCAAAGCTTCGGTTTGACTAGCATTTGATAAACTTTTTGAAATTAACGCCTGGTTTGTAAATATCAAGTTTTTGGTACCAAACTTATGTCAGTATTTATGTGAGTATATATTGATACGTCAGGTTTTCAAACTAGTATTGCTTCCGCTTTTATGATAAACCTTGAGATGCGAACACTTATAGGTGTTTGATTTTAATATTTTAAATTTGGTTTTTGGGGCGTTACACAGTGTGATGTACTGGTTTTGTGATTTTATTTAATACTTAAAAAAATTATATTTTCTGAAATTTATTTATATATGTGTGGATAGAACTTGTATCCTGAATTAGTTTTTGCTTGCTGAATCTGAGTATGAAACTGAATTTGTGTGTTTCAAAACTGAGATTATTTGTTTATTAAATCAAGAATAAGGATTTGAGTTTGAGTGATGATAAAGAACAATGTGGATGAAGCATGCATGCAAGGCAAAACAAAACAAAACAAATTTGATAGATATATATATATATATAGAGAAAGCCAATTATCCAGACTAAATGTTCCCTGCTTACAACTATTTATCAGTGTGTTTTGATTACTTTTAGCATAACATAGTCATAAGACAAGTTGGTTGTGATATTATGTTTGATTTTTGCATTTTTATTAAATTTGTAGTTATTAATTAACTTTATTCATTAAATAAATAATTAAATATTTATTGATTAGATGTTCATCTTGTCCATCATCATCACCTCCGGTCATCGCCCTCCTCCATCTCTGGCCACCAACTTTCACCAAGAAACTAAACCTAAAATTTCAAAATAAAATAGAAAAGTGCAATGGAAGTGAAGAATAATAAACTAACAGGAACCAAAAGTGTAATTGATCTGGTTAGGAAATACCAAACCTGTAAAAATACAATCACAGGAACCATATTCGTAATTTGGAGTAAACCATATGGACTAAAATTGTAATTTACTCTTAAATTCATATCTCACAAATTCAAAATTACCAACTCTAACTAAATAAGATTTAACTCAACAACGTAGATTGTTATTCTGACATTGAAATGAGCTAAACAGTTTCCCCACTTGATATTTTTTAGTCTTAAAAGCAAAACCATAAAGTATTTTTTTAGATTAAAAAAATTAAAATAAGAAGGATACACAATTAATTTAGGGGCTTAGATAAGAGCATCTAGAGTGTTTCCCCTTCTTCATTTCATACCATACCATTGCGTCAATTGTGTATTGAGAAATGAGGCTGCTGGAGCCATCACTAGCCCCATCTCCCCATCACATACCGTCTTTTATCTCCACATATGACGTGCATAAGAGCATCTAGAGTGGTCCCCCGTCTTCCTATCACGCCACATTCTATACGCCATCACCCATTATTAAGTTATGAATGTAACCACTTCACACAACAACATACCATTTTTATATCCACTCTTGATGCTCTAATTATATACGCACGATACCCCGTATCCTAAAATGTGTGTAACTATTGTTTTATAGAAACTCTTTTTTTCAAAAAGAGATGCTTTATATTCTTTTATAAAATCTTCCTACTAATCATCTTACTTACTAGATTATGATAAATGTCAAAATTAATAAAGGATGTGAGAAAAAAGAATTAATAAAATATACATGTCATTTTAATAAGTAGAAACATATACTAAAATGAACTAGAAACTTTTTTAAAGAGGAAATACTTTAAGAATTAAAATATATAAAAAAAGTGACTTGACAAGAGAGCTACTAACTCATAAAAACCTTATGCATTAAATAAATTTAAATTTAAATCACACCCACAAAATTTGGGGGGAAAATAAAATTTAAAAAGCTAAAGTCCAATAATATATTCCAGATTCAATATCATAATGATATATTACAAGAATAGCCCCTATATTATTTCAACATGTAATATTTTGTAAATGGTATAGTGTATCTTCCAACCCATGAGTCTTGAAATGTTCAAAAATGAGGTATAAGCATGTAACATGTGATATTAGAATAAAAAGTGACTTTCTCTTCTCTTTTAACAATAGTCATATGCACACATGACATGTGTTATTAAAAAGAAAGCAAATCTAATTTACATTATAACAAACATTTTTTAATAAAAACAATATTAATTAGTGGAATGATTATTTATAGGCAAAATATTTAGAAGAAAAGGGCACGTCTGTAAATCAAATTTACATTTTAATAAAAAATTTAATTATCCAATAAAATAAACATTAAAGAGAAATGATGCCATTAAGAACATATGATATAGATGATGTTACATTTAAAAGCTCATTAAATCGTATCTATTTCAATGTTTTCACTAATTATCATTTAATAAGTGTGTGTAATACGATCTATGACATATGATGTATTGATATTAATAACGTATATTATTTTCTTAAACACTAATATTAATACTTACGGATTTTAAAAGGGTAAACTGTATCAAAATACAAAGAACGTTATCTAAGTTACCATTATATAGTGTATACAATCAATTTTATTTTTTAAAAGCAATACAAGAAATTTTGTAAAGTTGACCTTTTATAGCAGGTCACACTCTTTTTGCAACAGGTTTATTTCTTTTCATCATCAATGTATTTATATATTTTAAATAAATATAAAATCAAATTTATGGGGAGGAGAAGAACAGGGTTTATCGAAATTAATGCTTATTTCATCTTCAATCATTCATAAATGCTTCCTCTTCATCCTCACTTGTTCCCGGGACTCCCGATTTTCAGATTCAGGAACATGAATAGGATAAAAGCCTACTTCAATTAGGGTCCGATTTCTAAATCCGAAGCTACTTTGATGAAGCCTATTTCGATTTTGACCTCCGATTTCCATATCCGAAACTTTTGACCTTCATTTCCAAATCTAAAGTTACTTTGTTGTTGTTTCTTGTCTTCGATTAAATAAAATTTTGTGCGATGAAGCAGGTTTGGTTCAAGAAATAAACCATCGCTGCTTCATCTACTTATGCCACTGCCGCTTCTAACAAGTTCATGGGTATATGGGTTTGTTGTATATATGCTCTTGTCCAGTTTTGAATTTCTACAAGTCCTTGTTCGTAGAGATCAATCTTGTTCATATTCTTTTCTATTTGATGAACAAGGGTGATTTTGTGTTTTGTTTTTTTGAATCAAGGGCAAATGGAATACTTGTTTTGGTTTTGTGCTTCGTTTTTTTAATTTAAGTTCATGGAATTTGGGTTGGAACAGAAGATTTTTTGTTCGTATGTTATCAAATTATCTGCAGATGAAGATCTCATTGGGTAAATCTTTAGGGCTTGAATCTATTGATTTTATAAGATTTGTGTAAATAATCATTTTCGCTTAAAGATTGGTGTTATTGATTTATGGCTTGAAGATTTTATGTTTTGTTCTTGGACTACATTGATTTCATTACTAAACCACATTTGATGTTATTGATTTTTGGTTTGCATAGTGATGAACTAGATGAAGAATGATAAACAAACAATATGAGGATGAGAAGTTGAAAAATAATTAAAATTATTTAAAAAATTAAATGTTATCTGCTACCTGCTAATCAAGTAAGCTATTTCTACATAATGTAACAAATTAGAAAGTTTGTTATATTTTTCTTAAAAATTTAAAGTTAGCTTTATACAGTTATAGCTAAACCAAATTTTATTGGATTTTTATACCGTTTGTCCTTTTTAATAACTAACTTTTCAACATATTATCGATTTTACGCTTTTAGCAACTATTGACTAGGTTGCATATCAGATCATTTTCACATTGTTACTAAGAAAATTGGAAAACAAATAGTAAAAGAATGTAATATTTTAAATAATAAAAGAATGTAATATTTTAAAGTAGATTGAGAAATTCAGAAAGAAAAAAAAAAACAAAACAAAAGTGGACTTTGTTTTGTGTGGTTCACGAAAAGAGAAAAGTCATTGGACTAAAAGTGTACGATGAGAAGTAGCAGGACTATTCTTGTAAAAATTATATTATATTCTCCATAGTTTTGTCTGAAAGCAGTAGTTGGGTGCCGGTTGTCTTCATACCTAATTAATCGAGCAACAGGATTCCCAGGCTGCTGCCAGAATTACACAAAGATTAAGCTGGATTCAGTTCATCGATAGAGAAGATCGGTTAATATAGTTAGGGTTTTTTGATCGAAGAGGCTGATGTCGGAGCACAGCACTGCAAGTACGGCAAGCGGGCCGGATTTTAACCTACCCGATGAGATTCTATCGGTGATTCCCACGGATCCCTACGACCAGTTAGATCTTGCTCGAAAGATCACTTCAATGGCGCTTGCTTCACGTGTTTCGAAACTGGAGTCGGAGGCAGGGAAGTTGAGGCATAAATTGAACGAGAAAGATCGTGTTATAATGGAACTCGAAGATAAAGTCTCCGAACTTCAGCAAACATGTCATAACGTTCAGTTGCGGTTGCAGATTACGCTCGAAGATAATGTACTTCGGTTTTTAAATTAATGTTTCTGTTGATTGTTCTTGCTTTTTGAGTAATTTTAGCTTGGAGAGGTTGTGCTTAACCTTTATTTATTTGATTAATTGAAGATGAAACTTACGGAGGAGAGAGATTCGTTGGCTATGACTACTAAGAAATTAGGGCGCGATTTAGCTAAGGTTTGAATTTTGCTTTCTCTCCTTTTTTGTTTCTAATTTCATGTAATTTCTTATCTGTTCGTCTTTTTTTTTTTTTTTTTTTAATCTGCTTAGTTTCCTGACTAATTAGGTATTAAAAAACTGTTTGAGTGTTGAGTATATGTTTTTAGCCCTAGAGTTTCAGACATATACCACTGGTCTAGCTTTGTGATGCTATAGTTTGTTACCATCACATTTTCTGCATCAGAAGCTTTGAAGACACACATGTATCTGTTGCTGCTAAGGCTATTTCCTCCTGCTTGCTGATTTGACAATTGACATTATTGCTCATCATATGGGTGCCTGACGTAACATTGCATTATTTTTTATGTATGATTTCAGCTCTTTTGTAGACCATTAGATTAGCTCTTACATTAGATTTCTCATTAACAATATTTACTTGTTCATACAAGGCCTTGCATAGTTGCATTTGTACTTTAACTAGGTAAGTTGATTCACCCTTGATGGTCAATGTTGCAATCTGTGAAATGACAGTATTTCCCCCTTTTCAAAATCCGGATCAGATATAGTGATTCCTAAAAGGTTTAAATTGGATAAACACAAATGTTAAAAATTTGTCATCTACCCGTTTAAGTAGTTTGGGTTTGTCATTTTGGCAGTGGCCAGTTCTCCTTATGTAAAGAACAACAGTTAGTTGCCTATGGGGCATCTGTCAGATGCTACTATCAATTCCAATTCATTGTTGTCCTCTCTCAATCAAGTTTGTTTTCTTTATATGATGAAACATACTGAATGCCTAATCAGAAGTTGGAACTGTTGGTGTATAGGTGACATCAACATTGACAATAATGGTTTATAATTTTACTTTGTATCATTTTTCTCTCACTCAAGTTCAGTTTCCAACATTAATCAGCTGTTGCAACTTTCTATACCCTGTGTATGTGCACCTGTGCTGTTTTCTCACGTGCATGGCTTCTTCTATATCGTGCTAAAAGCTGTCAGCATAAGAACATTCCATAGACGGTAAACCAACGCAGTAATCATTGATGAAGGAATTTACAATGTTTTGACACATTCTTTAAAACCTTCTTTTTGTTTTTATTTCTGAAGCCTACTAATCTGCTGCTTGCTTTTCATTCAAATATGGGAATGAGATCATTGTATTCTCAATTTACACATTGTGTTAATTTTCTATGTTTGACAGCTGGAGACGTTCAAGCGACAATTAATGCAGTCATTGAATGACAATGATTCAACTGTAAGATTGTTGTACCATTACTTGTCTTAGGTGTTTCATGGGGTTTGCTCATGCTGACACTAAACTCTGATTTCTAACAAACAATTATAACCTTTTAATAATTTGTATCGTCAGCACGCAGCAACTGTAGATATAGGCACTTATGACCAATCTGCTCTCAGAGCTTATCCAGTTAAAGGTAAATCCTGGGTTCGATTCCTTGTTTATCTTCTTGGATAAGTGATATTTCTTCTTGTTGGTACCCCTTTGGTTTTCTAATTTATTGTTCCAAGTGTCTTCTCTAGTGGTCGTCACTTGCAAATTGGGCATATCGGGTGGGTTGGGTAATGGGTCAAACTGGGTGTGGGTTGAAACATGTTTTTAGTACAAACTGAAAGCCTGAAAGAGGTCATGTACTCATGTCTGGTTGACCCATATGTTCTTTGTCTATTTTTATAAGTTAATATGTTCAATATGATTACAAAACCTATGTTATTACAATAAATAGTGTAATCTTTAAAATGAAACAAATCAGGATTCAGGAGGCTGTAAATATTGAAAATGCACTTCTGGTGACATTCATAGCTTCATCCCTTTTGACCACTTTCCATTTTGTCTATTAATCATAACACAAATTGACCCATTCGTAAGTAAACAGGTCGAAACTACCACCTCTAGTCTTCTGCCTTTTATGTGGTTGTAATTTTCTTTACTGATTTTACTCATACCCTGCAGAAGAAGAGACAAATGGCTATAGAAGGCACCATTCTTATGGTGGTTCTATAGAAGGTGGAAACATACGTGATGACGGTACTAAAAAGGATTATTTTTTTCTTGACTGAGTATCGGGTTACCGGTTATGTTGTGTTGCATCCTCTAAATCTCTTGTACAACAATTATGATATATTTGTGTGTAATTACAGCCTCGAAGCTTGCTGGTCAAAGGTTTTCACTGACACCGTACATCAGCACACGTGTAACTCCAACTGGAACTCCAAAAACAGTCTCTGCGAGTGTGTCTCCTAGAAGGTATTCTGCTTCTGGTACTACATCCCCAACGAAAATTCAATATGAAGGGCGTTCTACAATGTCATCATGGTACTCTTCAAGCCAGCAATCTTCAGCTGGAAACTCTCCTCCTCGTGGTCCCCCAATACCAGGTCTTAAGGCTTTTCACCTTAGCCAAATCTAATAACTCTCATAAATGTGAAATGCTTGTTTTGTGTGTTCTTTTTTTATCCTTTTTTTTTATAAATTTTGCTATTGGGTTTATCTATCTCACACCACTCCTTTTTTAAGGCCGTGCTGCTAAGATTGATGGAAAAGAGGTCTTTCGTCAAGCAAGGTGAATCATTTGTACTATAAGATCCGAGTTCACTTTCTGAATTTGAAATGATCTAATTTATTGTTGTTTACTTGTTTACGGAACTTCCACATTATTTGAGATTTTTGCTAAGAGGCGACTAAAAAGTGCTATATGTCTATCCCTCAGGAGTCGGCTATCTTATGAACAATTCAGTGCTTTTTTAGCAAATATAAAAGAGTTAAATGCTCAAAAGCAATCTCGTGAGGTAAGCAGCAGTTGCCATGTCAGTTGACCTCCTTTCTAGAATGTTCTCTTTATCTTGCTTCTTCGTCTTTTCAGGATACATTGAGGAAGGCCGAAGAAATATTCGGCATTGATAACAAGGATCTTTATCTATCATTTCAAGCTTTGCTAAATCGCAACAAACAATGATGAATACCATTGGTGGAGATGTATTTTGTTAATAACCGTGAGTATCCGGCTTTTCTGTGCTATTTTAGCCCAAATATTAGAGGGGGTATATTGGGTTGGTCGGGGGTTTGGTAATGGTCAAACCGCGTCCTGGAAATATTTCGTATCCAATTTTTCAAGATAATAGAATTTGTGTGTTGAATTGGATTACAAAAGTAATCTAAGTCTTCAAATAAAGCGATCTAATAGTTTTAAAACTAAAAATACACTTTGGGTGACTTTCAGCCCACTTGACCCGTTTCCTTTTTACCTAAATGTTTGGTTTATCTGTTGGGCCTGGTAGAGATAGAAGATGACCTGAATCAAACCATTCATAAGTAAAAGGTTGACATGTGCCACCTCTACTAAATATTTTTATTGCCATGTCTTCCCAAAGAATTTCAGAATTTAACTTTTCTTCTTTCCATGCTTATATGATTTCAGGTTTACATTCAGTTGAACTGAAGATGTAAGGCCTAAGGATTAGATAATGCATTCTGAAGCTAAAGGTCTGTGTAGGACTCTAGGTTTAGTTTTTTCCGATTTTATCGCGCATGAAATGTAAATTACTGAATTTCTTAATCTGCAATGTGACCAATAATAAATTTTAGATGATTTTATATCACTTTGCATCAACTGAACATCAGACAAATGGCTTCTGTTAGTTGGTTATTGCAATGCATAAGGTTAAAGAAAGCATTTTGTATAAAGTTACTGTTTAATTCTTTCCTTCTCTTCTATTTGGATAAGTTTCATGTAGTCATATGCATGTGTTCACTTTTGATGTTTTACCACAAAAAGTGAGGGCTGAGAAAGAGATGCCCATTTATCCCTCATCACTCGTATATTGTGTGCCCCATATGTTTGTGAAGAATTTTCTCTTAAGATCTGGTAAGATATTCTCTGAGTTTCAATCTTTGAATTGATCGTGTTGTTTGAAACTTTGAATGGGAATATTTTGATTGTGTAAACGACAAATGCAATGTTTTCCAAAACGAGTTAGTTTTTAGAGACTTAACTTTTTTGCGTGGTAATTTTCTTTTTGTCTATTTCCTCTTCTGCATTCTCCTCTCCTTGAATCTTCACTCATTATTACTATTAGTATGATAAGAATATCCCCAGAATTAACTCTAGGGGATTGGGAATTAATGGAGTTATTAGGGAGATTTTTTAGAATCTAAGTCTGAATAAAGGTGTTATATTCTCAAAATATGATTAGTTTACTCTCAGAATAAGTAATTCTGATTGTTAGTGTCTTGGTAAACAATATATATATTTTTAGATGAAACAATTTGTAAGCTATACCACATTTACGTCTTAAAGACCCATTTGACTTGTTTCCCTTTTAGCTGACAGGAACAAGTCAAAATCTGAATTGAGTCATTGTCCAAATGCAAGTAAATGAGTCATTAAAGGGCCTCTGGCCTAACGGTAACAAGGTGTCCCTCACTCTTAAAGGTTGAGGGTTCAAGTCGTGTTAAGGACATCATGTGTAGATTAGATGAGTGTGTGTGTTTGCCGTTAAAAAAAGGTACAACACCGGGTGAGTTTAAATTACACATAAATGTGTTTTTGGAAAAGAATCACATTAAAGTTTATTTACAAGGCTGTGATTAAGTTATTATATGTATATATGTGTGTGTGTGTGTGCGCGTGCGTGTGTAGATGAAGAAGCGTTTAGAAGCCGACCTGATTGAACAGATATATATGTAAATATATGTGCTGCATAAAGAAAGGAGAATCATAATAAAGAAAGGGATAGTGTTGTACTATGTTGTTGAAAGCAGGAATATTGATATGTGTGTTAATCCCTAGAATTATTATTTTCTTATAGATAAATATGTTATTTTCTGTTTGTCTTTTTGTGTATATGTTTTAATTTGTTACCTTTAGCTGCATATGTATGAACAATATCTGGCAGGGGTGGATTTGATGCTCATTCCAAAGTTCACTTTCTCAAGGCAAGATGCATCTTAAAGCCAGCTACTTGTTGGAACCCTTCACCAAGTAAGCTGCAGCCAAACACTCAAAATTCATCTCATTTTTCTTACTTTGATTTGATTTGGATTATGGCATCTCTATCTGCAGCCCACTAAACTATTGTTTTCTTAGACATGACTGTTTGGTTCTATGAGATCTTGAACCAAATGACTTGTTTTTTTGACCATCTTTAGAGACTCTGTCCAACCCTCATTTGTGTTTGAGGCAGGCAGTGGGGTCATCATTTTATTGTTTTTAGCAATTTAATGCAATATATATTTTACAAAGTGTATTAGTGTACGTGCAGTAATAACGGTCATGTTAGCATCACTAACCTATCAATAACATATAAATACGATCTTAACGGGCATTTTACATGTTTGATCTGTTTTCTTCTTAGCTATCCATCTTTTATTTCACGCAATAGACCTGTTGAAGATCATACGCACCTTAAATCTACTTACTCATAAGTAAATTGATCGAAATTTCTAATTTAAGGATTACATGGACTTCTAAGTTTTGATGTCATTATCCATATTTCTGTATAAGTTTTTGTTTTTGCTCGAGCGTTTAGAAAATGGACCAAAACGTTGTCTCGTTAGAGACATTTGGGATAGAGAACATATGGCCTTGGTTCATATTCTTGCAAATAACAAGCATTCGTCATGGCTATATGATTGCTTGGTAATTGTAATGAACTCGAGATGAATGCATGTGCAAATTATGAAGTGATTCGAGCCCGATGGTGATGGGATAGTGAAAAGGCAGGGACCCGATACCCCCCATATATGCATCTCTTTCTTTCTTTCTTTCCACTCTAATGACCAATGTTCTTTTGCATGCTTTGTAAAGTAGCAAGGCATCACTTATGTAACAAGAGTTATTCATTTTCACTTCATGTTTTGTTCTCTATTGGATGTTTAAAAAAGGCTTATAACTAAAGTCTGGAGAAGAATGTTGGAAAGTTTTCCAAAATTTATTTGTAAGGTAGAGATGTGATTATTAATTTAAAAGGATGAATTCCAGCCATCTTTTTAATTAAAAAAAAATAGAGACAAATAACTTCACCCACATCACTTCACCCATGTGTTTAAGGGACCCTATATAAACCATTTTCAGACAACAAAAACACTTTACAAATGATGACTCCTATGAGAATTGAAAATTTTAGAGCTCTCTTAACTCTTTAAATTTTTTTTTTGTTTTGGATTCCAAAAATATTGAACTTGCCCTGTTGTCAAAAGTTGGGTTATAACCATATGGGGTGAATGCTAAATGGGTCCTACATATAATTTCGTGTCGTCATTTTCTTTCTATATTTGATTTTTGATAGGTTAAGAGGTATTATAAATGAGTTTCATAGTTTGATATGGTAAGCAGTGATTACTACGGAGTTAAGTGATAAAAAACAGCTGATATAACAATACGATGGATGTGATAGTTAGGGGCTGTTTGTTAAAACATAATGATTAAGCACTGAATGACTAGGTGGTCTGAATAATTCAAATGCTCTGAATGTGACATGCTGTTTAAAAAAGGTTCTGAATAAACAGTCTGAATGATGAAATTTTTTATTTTAACCTTAATAATGATATATTATATTATAAGATATTATTGTTTAACAAGACAACGTGCAACAGAAAGAGTATTGTGGTAAAAATATACTTGGTGCTTAATAATTCAGAATGCACTTTAGCAGTATTATGCTAAATCATTCAGCACAATTTTTATTCAGAGGTAGCAATCAAACACGCTGAATGCTAAATGATTCAATATTTAATTCAGCGCTAAATGGTTCTATTAAACAGCAAACAAACAGCCACTTACTTACGTCGTAAAAAGAGCGTAGAAAGAAAGGAAGAAGTAATAAGGTAAGGTAAGTGGGTGGGGGTGGATAGGGCACGTGCTAGATTCTAGGTCTAGTAGTAGGTCAGATATCCTTTCAAACATAAGGTGGTGTGAGTGGGGGAGTGCGTGTGGCTCATGCTCACTAGTCGCTGCGTTTCCAAACTAGTCTTCACTCTTTATTTCTTGGAATCCTATTCATTAATTTCTTCTTCAATATATGTTGCAAATCCAATCGGATCTTCTATCTTCTCCCAAAACTTTTAATTTCAATTTTATATATCATATTATTAGATTAAATTAAAATTAAATTTATTTAACTATACATAATTTACTATTATATCTAAACTAAATTATGGTTTTCAATTTAAATATTGTATTTTAAAATGGTTTAACTTCCAATTTTTTAGTGAACATTTTAACCCTAAGATTTAATATATCTAGTGGATATTTTAACCCCAAAATTACATTTTATGAGTGCTTTAATTTCAAAGTTTGATTTAATCAACACTTGTTCACTATCGAACGTTGCTTTGCGAAAGTTTCGATAGTCAGGGTTTGACTTAACTGACCATACACACAACGAGAACTCATTTTGTTGATTATCAGAGATTTCACTCATTTTGTTGATTATCAGAGATTTCAAATCACACATACATACATACATAGACAACTAGATCATTGGTTTGTAAGTGTTTTTTTATCATTGAAGGTTTCATCTAACTGAACATACACACAAACCATAACTTCAAAAACATTTATTGATCGTTAGAGATTCTGAGCACACGCACACAGTGAGGAGTTTTCATCAAGGTTGTTGCAGATTTTAAGTAGATTTTTGAAGGAGGTTAAATGATTAAAACACATAGTTGCAACAAATTTGAGAATTAAAACAATGATTAAAACAACCAAGTGTTAAATCATTTTTAAGAGTGGCTAAAATACTAAGGTGTAACAAGTTCAAAGGGTTAAAACGTTTACTAAAAGTTTGAAAGTTAAAAAATCATTTTGGAATGTAACTTACATTTTGATAAAAAAAAATTTGGACTCTTTTCAAGTATAATTAACTTTTTTTTTGTTTAAAATATAACTGTATCAAACTTAATTTTTTTTTCTTATTGTATGTCAATAAATTATTCTACAAATTAATTATTAAACTTTAATACATCATATTATATTTTTTTAAAGTACGATGCATATATTAGTAAAATATGTATAGATGGATAAGTTTGATGTAAATTGTCTAATATATATTATTATGTGTTCTCAATATTGAAAAATTTAAATAGATTTTACTTTTTAGGTTTTAATTTTATATAACTTGTAATACCACAATTAATTTTGTCTTGACTTTAAAAACGTGCAATACAAACCTTGTTTTAATAACGTAGAATCTTTTAAAATAATATATAAAAAATTGAAAACATTAAGTATCTAACATGTTTAATTCATAATATTTTAAACCATTTGAAAATGTATTGAAACCTAGGGTGGTAAAGCCGGCTAACTAAAATAATACATACACGTTTAGCAAAAAAAAAATATTAACAAGCACATTCATCAGGAGCTTCATCAAACCTGCACTAATAAAGTAATAAGATATCTCTAAAAAGGGATAGATAAAATTGCTATCTTCTTAATCAAGATTTCCATATCGGCGATTATGAACCTTCAACCAAAAATAAAAAACTTGTGTGCGTAAAGATCAAAGCCGACCCCTTTTTACCAAGAAATTATGCACTTCTGAGCTATTTTGTTCGTAAAATTAGCACATAATAGACAGGTTTAAAAGTTGGAAACTTCACAGGGGTCCTAGAATTTAGTGTAGTTCTTGAGTGTACGGGGTGTGTGATAGTTGTGTAGTAGGAGTGTAAAGCAAACGCGTTGTTGTGGTGGATGTAATGGAGCTTGAGGACCCCAAACTCAAATAGTAAAAAAAAAATAAATAAATAAAAATTAATTCAATATATTGTTAGATTGCAATAGGGAAAGGTGATCGCTAGAGTTTTGACTCACATAAATTTATTCTCTAAAAAAAAATTGTACAAAAATGCTTGGCATGGGTCCACTAGCTACTACATCTTTGATCTTCCTTCAAAGCCGCGGGATGGCTTTCCATGGATGCCTTCTCTATATATAAATGCTTCACCCCATGCATCGATCACTCTCAATTATTTAGTTATTAGTGTGCCACTGGCCGGAAAACCACACCCACACCCTTAAAAATAATCAATGGCCTTTATCTCTAAGCAGGTTCACAGCTTCTCCTCCTCCTCCGGCGGCGATATTCAAACTCCGGCGACCTCCCCACAAATTCCATTGTGGTATGATGATGACATGATTACTACTACTACTACTTCATCTGGTAAATATTTCTTCGACAATTACAATTATGGTATGATCACTACGTTAATGCCACCGGAGTATGACATCACTATACCATCATGGAATAAGAGTAGTAGTACATTAATTATCCCGGCGGAGAGATTTGGGGTTCTTCAAGAAATGGTGGTTCCCACTTCACCCACCGGCCAATTCACTAGCAATGTTAATATTCTCGCCGGAGGAGCTCATCATGACTATCAGAAAGTTGAACAGGATCATGAGTATTTTTGTAACTCCGATGGCTATGCCACCAACTCATCATGGTCCTCTAATTATCCCACTGCAACCGCAACTGCAACTGCAACTAATAGTTGGGTACGTATGCTATGCATGCAAATTAATTCTTTAATTAATTAATATCGCTTTCATTAGTTAGTTTTTGCTAGTTTTGATCTTGCATGCAACATTTTATAATATGCAACAAATACTATTGAATAGCTTTAGTTAAATTTAATTTCAAGAAACTTTCTCCTTAATTTAAAGTCAAATTTATGTTAATCAATTTGTAATCTGGCTAATTAATTAGCAACAACTTTACTATTGTTTGAACAATAAAATACGTACAGACAATTTACTCTTAAATCTACACTTTTTGCCTACAACAGAACAAAATTAAGCAAAGGAATCGAAGAACCAACATTACACTTTACTAATGTATAATTTGTTGTTTTAAATGTTAATTGTGAAGGAAGCCGAGAGCCAGAAAACAAGCAAAGAAATCGAAGAACCAACGACGACATTGAAGATCGGGAGGTATTCCACAGAAGAAAGGAAGGACAAGATCATGAAGTATCTCAAGAAGAGAAACCAAAGAAACTTTAATAAGACCATTAAGGTATATGTGGTTAATTAATACAACCCGGCCAATTTAATTAAGCTAGACTAATTGCAGACAAATATTTATTAAATTTGCGATGAATGATCTTGTAGTATGAATGTCGAAAGACATTAGCAGACAAGCGAATACGAGTCCGAGGAAGGTTTGCAAAGAACAACAATGATCACCATCATGACCATCATCAACCTTGTGAAGATCAAGTGCTTCCCAGCATCAGCACTAATAATAACTCTTATGAAGAAGACATTCAAAACCTATATTCCAACAATTTTCTGGTATTTAAATAAAATCTCTGTATTCATTATTGCATGCTTATTATAGTAAAGAACCAATTATATATTGATTTGAATGTTAATGCATGCAGATAAAGCAAGATTATGATGAAGAGGAAGAATGGCTGCAAGAAGCAATGGCTAGTTTATTGTACTCACCAAAGTTTAATTAATTAGTCAATTAATCTTATATTTTTCATCCATATGATCATACGTACGTACCCTCCATGTATATTCATTATGGTTTCTAGCTGGAAATTAATCAATTAATCAGTCCATAAATTTTCGATCACTCTATACGTAGTTCTTGTGGATTAATATATCCAAATATACTTTCTTTACGTACAATTTACGGTGGTATAATTATAATTATATATAACACTACGTAGTTCTCGATTTAGGCCATCGCCGCCACTTTCTTTTCATCTTAGGTCGTAACAAAAGGAGAAGAAAGGAGACGACGTTGGTGCTCAGTACGTGGTGGACCAATTGGGATGTTGGCGACAATTTTCGGCCGTAATAGAGAGAGAAGAAAGGGGACAACAGTATTGCACGGTGGATAAACATGATGGTGCTCATCGGCGACTTTGAAAGTCGTGTTAGACAACGGAGTGGTGGCGGTAATGGCGTAGAGAGAAATGAGAGAATATTGTGTATCAAATCTTCTTTCTACCCTTTTGTTAATTTAAAAACCCATCTAATTTAGTGTTAATTACAAAAATATCACAAGAAATCATATCTTGTAATTTTTGCAAATAAAACATGTTTCACATTAACCTTCCTTCATATACATATATATATATATATATATATATATATATATATATATATATATATATTCCTAGAGATCAATTGGAACAGTTTATGGATGTTGATCAAGAAGTACCGGGAAGTACATATATATGATTAACGGAATAAGATACGATTACTCATGTCTTAGAATTAAAATTATGATTAATTAAATGTTATTCATAGATTGGGTGATAGATATATAAAGATAGAAAGCATATCGAGTCTTTGGTATTCTTTGAAAAAGATTGGTCTAATAATCCTTTTACGTACAACGGATATCGATCAAGTCTTCCTTTCTGGGATTGGATTCCTTCTATCTTAATATGCTAGCTAGCTACTACATTACATGTACGTACGATAGATTTTTTTTAACTGAATCCTAAATTTACTTTAATACTTTAATTTTGTATACTACCGGACTTGAACTCATTTAGATAGATGTTTTAACATATTTTATGAAACATATTAATCAATTAGATTTTGTTGGTAATTTTAGTGTCATCAGCTATATTTTAGTTAATTGTGATTTACCGAAGACCAAAAGGGTTTTCAAGATAAACTAATACGAGTTTATGAGGCGTTGAGTGCACACTCGTTTTAATTGATTGAATATTGAGAGGGGGTGGGTACAGGGGCGGCAACCCCCTTGTTGGAGTCCCACTCCCAAGTGAGCAGGCGGGGTTTGAGGGGAGGCCGCCACATATTTTTATTATACTCGATG
Source organism: Dittrichia graveolens (assembly GCA_038502395.1). NCBI lineage: Eukaryota > Viridiplantae > Streptophyta > Magnoliopsida > Asterales > Asteraceae > Dittrichia > Dittrichia graveolens. Next base: position 78,296,476 of record JARJIL010000005.1, on the reverse strand, counting down.
TATCCGAAAGATGTGATCCAGACGATATTTTTATTATACTCGGTGCATCCGAAAGACGCGACCTAGATGGTATTTTTATTATACTCGGTGTATCCAAAAGACGCGACCTATATTTTTCTCGCGGAAATAACATGTCTGTTGGTTGGTAGTTATTTTTGATTTTTGGTCTTTAAAGAACAACTGATATATAGATCTCTGGGTTTATTTCCACGGTTCTTACACAGAAACAAGAGATGAAAATCTTTGTATTATCCCAAAGTAATAACTCGTGAAACCCGAATCTGTTGTAAAACAAATATATCGAAACACGTGAAAATGAAATACGGATAAGTAACGACAACTAGAACACCTAGATTTAACGTGAAAAAAACCACGGGCACAACCAATTATATAACTATATAGGAAAAATATGAAGAGATTACAAGAATGTAAATAATTAAAATGTAACCTAAACTTGCGAATAACAAATAAAAGCTACAAAAGAAATCTTGGTTTTGACAAACGCCGTAGAGCCATACGAATGGAAAAAGAACCAAGAATTTTATGAGATTATGATCTCTCTCTAAAATTATGTTGTCTTACGGCATCCTCAACATATATAAAATAAAAACCAACCTGAATATTAATTAGAGTCCTAATTCAATTCATGAAGTAAATTGTCTAAGAGTCCACTTTGTCAAGTTCGGATGATCATATTCAACATAATTAATAGGGACGGGTAATTACTTTTGTAAATTATTTATACATAACCCAAACGATTATTCAAGTTGATTATATTGATTCGTAAAAATTTCTCAAAAGATTTCACACTAATTAACAAGATTTATAATAATTAGCCTCTTGGATTGTTACATATATTGTATAATATTTTGGTGAGGTTAGAAGACACAACCACCGTACCCTTGTTTAAAAATCTTTATTTTATTTAGATAAAAATATATGTTACTTAATTAAAATGAAAAACGACGAATTGAAGATTCCACAGTACGCGTTATATGTATACACATCAATTAAGTTAATTTGGTGGCTAGAAAACAGTCTTTATCGATCGGTCGCTGTTATCCTTGATTAGTATCATAACATATATATATAATTTTATATGAGATACATATATAGTACAACATGCAACATGTAGGTGAAAATCACCTCTACCTTTTTTCAATACAATAATAGATCCAACAAATTAAAAAAAAAACAAACATTATATTTAGCACCAGTTGGGATCATGACCTCTATGCTTAAATTCTGATGACCTCTTTTATATCAACAACAACAGCATGCAACAATATCTAATCCCTCAAGAACAATATATGAGAATGTAAGTTAATTATACGCAATTATATCTCTACCTGTAGATAGAGACACTACTTTTCAAATGACCTCTAGCCTATAGCCTCTTTTATAACCACCCATATTCGAATGAGTAACAAATAGTTTGTTCGATCGCCCACAAAACTAGCTAAGGCAAAGTAGTTATGAATGGATTCGATGTAATGATTGTGTTTCGATCACAGGGGCCAGCCCATAAGAATGGAACCAGTAGCAGTTGACGATATATATATAATGGAAGTGGATCCGAGAATCTTGGCTATCAAAATCTAACCAACTTGTCCTTTGAAACCCATTAGAGCTATCTATCTAGTTTCTTTCTTTCTTTCTCTCGTCTGTACAAACCCTGTGTAACCAACCTTCATCATCATATGCATATATGCTTCACTGTTTCCCATTTCCACCACATATATTATCATCAACGTACATTAATTCTACATGGTTGGTGGCATATTATATTGTAGATGATAGCTACGTTGGTGCAAGTATATTGGGGCAGGTTGACCACATATATATATCTCTGTGCATGTGTATTTATATGTTTAAGAAAATGGTGACACCCCACCAGGGAAAAGGATGTATAAGAGAAAGAATGAATACAAGGCTGAAAATCAAACCTTCAATTCTTGTGATATGATAATTGGACAGAGTCATCATTTTGATCATACTTTAGTTGATCCATAACCAATTATTTCTTTTAGTTTGGGATTGTGATTTGAGAGACATGATAGTTGCTATTTTTAATTTTTTACAATAATTTTTTTAAATTTCTTGGGATTTTTTTATACTTGTTAAGGAGTATTTTATACATATATGGTATATGAATTCAATAGAAATCACTTTGATAATCTGTGAATCTTGTTGATTCACTTTTCTAAATTAATTATTTGACCCATATTTTGCCATCATAAATATTAAGTAGGCTGGATAATCATAGGGAACCAGTTGAGTAACATATCTACAATTTGGGTTGTTCATTCAATTTATAATCACCGAAAAAATGTTTATTAAATGTGCTAATAATTGTCAAAGTTGGTCACACATGCAACTATGAACGTATTGTTAGTTACAAACACTTAGGAGATGGATTGTAATAACTACATCTCTTAGTTGAGTCGTTTAGAGCTAAGCATGCTCTTAAGCAAGCAATCAATTATTTAATCATTTTGTAGTCAACTAAGCCCAAAAAGAGTTGGTTCAGCACAAGAACAACGTGAGCTGAGTGATTAGCTCAGCACCACCTCACTATGCTGATCAGCTTTAGAAACATTGTTAGTCCTAGATTAGGTACTCAAACAACAAATTGTTTGTAGAAGAGACGGTTGAGTACAAACTTTAGCATTTTAAACTTATTGCACACACAATTACTTTTCATATAATTTTTAATGATTATGAATCATGAATTACAAGTATCTGGATGCGGATTTTTCTAGCACTATGAAAGATGATAATAAGTTTAGTCTAACACATATACTAGCTAATCATAAAGACAACTAATGTCTTAATTAAGGTGTTCAACACATGAACAAGTTTGAAAACTTCTAAAATGCTAACTCTAATTGCTTTTATGAAGTTGCAATTTGATTTCTTTGTAACTCTTAGTCGTGTTTCAACAATGAAGCATGCTTGCATATTTATAGAAGAATGGAGGCAACAACGGTTAGAAAAGTGATAATGAGAATATAATATTTAATTGATAAAGTTTGTAGGAGTCAAAGTAACTATTACTTTAACCGGGTTTTCAATAAAATTATATTAGTTTATGAAAAATACATCTCACTCACAATATATAAACATATATATATATATATGTGTGTGTGTGTGTATATATATATATCTATACTACTATATAAAGCATTTAACATTCTCTATCCTCTTAAATTGAGACTTCTTAAAATTCAATCAATATAAAATCTTGACCCTTCATTTAATCTAAATTAATCTCATTCACTCAATTTTTAACTATTTTATTCTCTCCTAATTTACTTTAACTTTATTCAAAACATATTCTCTTATACTAATACAATTATCCACCCACATCAACATAATTTTTAAAATCTTATTAACTCTTCTCTTTATTTCATCAATATAAATCTTTTTTCTTATTTTATTGTCTTTTAGAATTTATTTCTAAAATTAATAAAATAGTTAAATGTAAATAAAAGAAAATTTGAAAAAAACGGACATGTTGTTGTAGAGAACTTTTTCGTGACATTGACTCGCACGAATAACATATCATTACATTCTTGAAAGCGAAATATTGTAAACCAAAAACTATTTACCGCCGCAGCATTGCTAGAGTATGATGCTAGTATATATATCTGCCTTGAGCAACGCAACTTCCTTTTTGACGCTGAAAACTTTTATCATCCAAAATATTTTCAGTATCTTGACTTTTCTAAACATGTTTGTTGTCGACTTGAACATGATCTTTGAAATCTTCTTTCCCGAGTAACTTTAACCTTCTCCATTGTGTTCAAGTTCTATCATTTTAACTTTACTTTGCAAAGCTAAAAGTGCTAATACTTTCACAAATGAAAGATCTAAGGCTGTAAAGAACAAAACATGTTCAGCCTTTTAACTTGTTAAAACTTCAAAGAAACATAGAAAGTAACTTAGTACTTTGATAAGATAAGAAAGCATAGCTGAGCAAAGGATTTAAGGATTGCCCAGATATGCCTGCTCAGCTAAATGATAAACATTCTTAGCTGATCAAATCTGATCTTAAGTATCCTGGTTAGCTGAGTATTCAGAATGATCAGCTAAGGCTTAACTGACTCTTTAAGTATGATCAGTTGATACTAATCTACAAGACTAAGTAAAAATACAAGTCTTATCTTAATAACACATGTTAAGATAATTTATAGTCTATTACAAATATTAGTTTTGTTAACATCAAATCTTATATATTTCAATAAGATGACTTATATAATCCCCAACAAGCGTCTAGGGGCGCTGCCCCTTGGATCTTGCGAGTGGGCGTGACCCCCGCTGTTTTGGTCTAGGATTATATGTTGTTAATACTTGAATGAGTCACTACTAGAAATAGGTTATTTCCAACAAATTTCCTATGTATCACTCTTTGTCAGCAAGCAATGAGTCATAAGTCTGTCAATATATAATTAGCTACTTCACTATTAGAAAGATTTTAAATTTTCCAATAAATTTTCTAGGGATCAACTTTCATTAAAAATCCGTCGTTATATAATTAGCTATCCCACCCTTGGAATTTCTTTGGATCAAAAGATTTTATATTTTCCAACTAATTTCCTATGGATCGCTTTTCATACAAAAATCCACCCTTAAATAATTATCTACTTCACACTCGAAAATTCATCAAAAAAATTTCGACAAACAATATCTGTGAGAAATATGCGTTTAAAAAAGTTCTTTTTTTAGTAGCAAATATGCATTCCGCAGTCCGCACCACCTGACTCTTTAACCAAGATTAGCTAAATCCTTTCATTGCACTAAGTAACATTCCTCCCAATTTTAGTGTAACACTAAAATAAACAAACTCAAATTAAAACTAATGTATAAATGAAAAATATCGAGGCGCCTAAAATTTTCATCTATGTGTATTACATGTTCCACGAATTGAACCATCCAACCCACTTGAATATATGAGGATAATACACACATAAGTTGTCAAACACTTTGATAAATTAACTTGACATTTTACAAACCATATATATGTATCATATCTATTCATTAATATATGGGAAGACAAGTCCAAGCTTCTTGAAGTGATAAAACTTCACATGCATATGGGTTACGATTCTTTTCTTCAAGCATCTTTTAGAAGGGAATGTCTCTCCGATGATGGCAACATGGAAACAACGGCATGGATGAGTATGATAGAGTTATAGAAAGAATAAGGGACGAGAGAGACTAGGATTGAGAGAGAATACATGTCTTTAAAAGTTACTTTCATATTTTTAAAGTCCAAATTCCAAAATAAAGTTTACTATACATTGCAAATCGACAACTTGCAATTACTTTACCATCTCTCTCTAAGACTCCCTCACCATATGACCATCTTCAAGTCATCTCCTTAAAATCATCGGCTGCCACCCAACATCGGTCCACGAAACAACCACCGCCATCATTGTCGAAACTGAACCATCCTACGTCTCTCTTCTTTTCTGGGCACCTATCACCACCGTTGCTCAATCCAATACCACCAACCTCTAGATTACCGTCACCGCCTCACCTATTCTTCTTTTCTCTTAACTCCGCCACCGTCACCATCTTAAACCACTACCGTCGACTGTTTTCGGTTAAGGCTGTCAATTCGGGTCGGGTTTAGGTCGGTTTGTGTTGACCCAATTTCGACCAATTTATTTCGTGTTAGGTTCAGGTCGTGTCAGTTTTTCTCGTGTCGGGTTCGTGTCAACTACGATTTTCTTTATCAATATTTCAAATGCCATGTTTGTTTTCCAACTTTCGGTAAGAATTTCAAAAACATTTAAAGTTTTCCAGCTTTTTTCGAGCTTCAAAAAGGTCTAGCTACCCAACTGTAGCTGCAGTAGCTACACTGTACCTCCTTAGCAACCATTAAAGGAAAGGCTCGACGAAGGGAGGGAGATCCGGCGGGGGAAGGAAAAGGCTTTCGGAGATCGAGATTTTCTTTCTTTTTCATCGAATAATTTTCATTTATATCCTAACTTCAATAATCAATGTTCATTTCGATTTTATTCGAACTTCAAATTCGGTACTTGTTTCGGTTTGATTCAAATTTTTTATTTTACTTTTTTATTCCCTTATATAAATGAATATAATAAAAACTATGATGTACTACTATTAGTACTAATAAATACTGTCATTGAACAAACAAATAATTTAAAATTATTCATCATTAAATAGAATTATGAATCGATTCAAAATACTAAAGTATCACCCGTCAAATAATCAAATGTAAAAGTACCAAAATCATATAGTCAAAATAACAAATACCAAAATAACGTACTATTGTTTTAACTGTAAATCTTTTATTGTTTATTTTGAGTTTTTAACGTTTAAGGGTTTTGTATTTTTGGCGGACTTTATTTCCCTAAGATGTTACTCTCTTATTTGAATTCACAATCTTTTTTTCAAAATTTAAATTTCAAGTATTAAAGAAAATTTTAAAATGTTATAGTTTTACTCTTAAACGGGTCATTTTCGGGTTGTCCCTAACCCGGCCATTTTATTTTCGTGGCAATTTCGTGTCAACCTTTGATCCGTTTTGGGTTCGTGTCAGGTTCGGGGCGGGTTTCGTGTACCCTAGAAATTGCCAGCCTTATCCTCGGTCTAACCCCACCACCACCTTCGACCGTCCTTGGTCTAACCCCATCCCCAACTATTCACAGATCTGCTACAACCGTTGCCTTTGACCGAAGACACCACTAGCAGCGATCTCCAAGATTTGTTTAAAAAAGCTTGGACCATGGGCACATCCATCATCGTAGTTATGAACATCTATCGTCCTCCGCCGTGAAAATCCACCGTCCTTCGTACAGCCTCCTCTACTCCACCGTGACCTCTTTAGACCTTCATCGATCTACCTTCTCCATACCGTTACTGCTACTGTGACTTTTGTTTGCACACCTCCACCACCGTGAACCTCAAATCCTCTGACAACATCTGCCATTTGTAATAACCAAAATTTTATAAAATTTATAAATATGTAAAAGCAGTTGAGTTTTATGTGATTATTAATATTATTATTATGTCCATCTATGCTTGTGTGTGCATTGTAACTAAAATTGTGAACAAAGTATGAGAGAATAGATACTTGAGGGATTAGAAGTGTAGATTGTGTGTATATGTGTCCATTTGACCCAATAATTGGAGGTAAAGACCTCTTTTGGCTGGAAAAGAAAGAAAGAAACGTGGAGAGGGGGGAGGGTGAGCTTGAAGGGCTTTAGCAAAGAGGAAGAAGGAAAATCAAGAGGAGTTTCTAGTATTTGTGCTTGGAATCTAATTAATTGGTGTTTGGGCTTCTTCTTTAACTTAGAAATTGGAATTTTAGGGCAAGAAAGAGCAAGATCAAGTTGGGTGTTTGATCAAGTAAGTTCTAACTTGTATTTGTGTTTGATCTTAGCTATACATTTTGTATTTGATTATCATTGTTGAAAATATATGATTAATTTGGTAAATGGGTCAAAATTTAGAAAAATGGCGAATCTAGGGCTTGGATAATCAAAGTTATGATAAGTGTTGATGTTATAGTGTTTTGAGGAGTTATTTGAGTCTTACTATGTTGAAAACAAGTGATGGTTTCAAAAGGATTGAATTTTGGCCGATTATGCAAGTAAAATTTATCGTTCACGCTGGCTCGCGGCGCGATACCGCTGTTTTGCAAGGGCCATTTTTCTAGGAAATTTCTCCCGGCGCGAGCTCCCATGTTTCGCTGCGTGAGCTACCCAGAAACCTCCAAAAACATTATTCTAACCCACTGTGACCTTGTATTCGATAGGGGATTGATTCTAGTGATTATAGGAAGATTAAATGGAGTCTTTAAGACCCGAAAAAGGTGTTTAATCATGGCTTTGAGTCTATACACTTAAGGAGTTTTGATTTCGGCTAACTTAACCAAGTTTACCTTATGTTTTGTGATCATAGGATTTCTATTCAAGTGATATAGCTTTGGTTTGGATTAGAAATGATCCTCATCACTTCAAACAGGTGAGTTGTACCATACGGATACACTTTTGGCTTTTTAAACTTATAAGTCATCTAAATGATCTTGTATTCTATGTTTTGCACAATTATGGCATCAACATGACTTGTTATTGTTGATTATCATGTTAATGATAATATGTTTTGCTTATGTATATGTTTTGCAAGTTTTGAAATCATGTAATACTATGTGATGTGTCTTGCAAGTTAATAACTATATGTGTTTAATTTGCTTGCGTTTGTGATTGTGCCTTTGTGGTCCGGGCCTGTGTTTGAGATTTAGTGATTTGTACCATGTTGGTTCCTGACCATTAGGTGACGTGTATTGGTTCATTTGGCTTAGGCAATTGGGAATCTAGATACATAGGTGGTTGAGGAATTGGTGTAAAAAGTGGAGGGGGATGGTAGTACCCATGATGATCGTGTGGTTCAATGGGCTGACGAGCCACCGAATCTAAGCAAACATGGGTGGACTTGGGGAACATGTCATTCACTTCTTACAACAGTCGTATGGTAGATGCTTTGTGCTCTCATACTTTGAAGGGAGATGTGGACACACCCCCATGTGGACTTGTTAACCATGGTTGGCCACTATGGAAGATACAAGCTCTAGTGATGTCCCCCACATCTTGTGTGCAATGAAAAAGTGATGTTGTTGGTTCTATGTGCACAAGACACAAATTAATACGATATTACTGATAATAAATAAACCCATAGGGTCACACATTTACAATCAATGGACACCAATTACATATTTGAATATGATTTAAATATGTTTCCAACTCATTATATATATATATAAGTATATATGCATTGTTGCATATTATTATTTATGTGAAATAATAATATCACTCTTGTATATTGATACAGGATAATGCATATCAAATACATAGATATAAACATATGATTTTATATGTATGTATGTATATATATGCATAAATATATATTTGTTACATATAAATTGTTACTAATAACAAATTATATAAATGTATGTATATCCTTGTTACAAGTAAAGAGTTACTAGTAACAATCAAGTATGTATATAAAATACATGTAGATGTATTTTATACATAGTATGGCACATCTAGTATATCTTTTATATATGTATTTATGAAGGAAACTAGAAAATCCCTCATTAATTCAAATGGGGGCCATGTTGTGTATACTTGAAAGCAATCAACCAAGGCATGGACTAGATGTACAAGCATGGAAGGAAGGCAAGAGGGGACCCTCCCCCCTCACCTATTTTCGGCCGAAAATGGGAGCCAAAGGGGGCCTCCCTCTTGTTGCTTCACTTCTTGATCTTATTTAGTACATGCATGGTTCTTTGTTCTAACTATTGCATGCTACCACCTTTAGGCTTCTTTTAGAAAAGTTCTAAGTATTCCTGAAGCTTTGAAAACATCTCTACATTCTTGTATTGGTGTTCTTCAAGTAAGTCAAGTGTGGTGCTACAATACATACATCTTGTTCAAGAAGAAGAACAAAGGTTGTTGCTTGCATTCTTGAATATCAAGGGTTGGAGAGACTAGCATCTTGGAGGTGTTGGACTCATTGATTTGTGGATACCTTGGAGGAAGTCTTCTCTTGGCTTGTCATAGATCAACCACTTCATCAACGGTTTACTCACGCTACAAAGGTTGTAGTTCTAAACACCCTATGGTTGTTTTGTTTCTTAAGGCTTGCATATGGATCATTGGTGGGGAGTTTTAAAAGTTTAAAATTGTTGTTCATGCTTCCGTTGCTAAAATATATTTTGAAAAAACCGAACAAACCCCAACAGTGGTATCAGAGCCACTTATGTATAGTTTTAAGAAACTTTTTGAGTATGTATTGTTTAAGAAAATGGACAACTTTTCTTTTGTTAGAAAAGTTATGGATTTTCTTGTTGGCAACTTATATATGTTTATATATTTATTTTGGGAAACAACCAAACCACATGCATGTTTGGTTGTAAAAGTTGCCTAAATATCAAGTGTTGATATATATGTTTGTTTGAGTGTATGTTGTGCATAACAAGCCATAGACCTTTTGTGATGTGTTGGAAATTCGATTTGGTTGTAAAATTATTTTTTCATTTGGTATGTAATAATAATTTTAGTTTTGTTTCATCTTGTTGTATTTTGTAAGTAGTAGAATAGTTTAGACTAGTTTACTTTTATAAAAATGTAACAAGATGAAGAAATGACCAAGTTGGAGTTTTCAAGTGTGGTGGAGTCAACCATGAAGGCTTGGAGTTATTTGCACTACAAGGAGTTGTTTTGGCAAGTGGGAGCTTCAAGTTCATCACAAAAGGAATATTTGGTCCTTAGTTATGACTTGGTATTTTTGTATGGCTCACAAAAATACCACTTAGGATAAATGACTTGGTTATGCACTTATACATGTTATTTGTGTGTGTTTATGTTTATATTATTATGCATGGTTGAAAATAGGATTTTTTGCATGCTAGATAATATTTTTTACATAATATAAATCACACAATGGGAGTTTGGTATTTTAAGTTGACATAACATAAGATGTAAAATGAATTTTATATAAAAGGAGTTTTGTAAAGATTAAAATTCATTATGTCAAAATATATATCTTTATATATATATATATATATGAGTTTTATAAAATAGAGATTTTAAAACTCAACCAAACTCCATTCAAGCTTAATAATAAAATGATTTTATTACAAGCTAAAATTGGTCGTATTTGCGCGCTCGAAACTACACACGTTAATATAGGATATTAATACTAGTTTAAAATTGAACGCGTTGAGAGTTCGTAAAATATGGATTTTAAGAATACTCAAGACCAATATATATGTAAAATATGATTTTATCAAAACGTGGACTTATTATTGTATGCATGCAATACTAGTCACACGACTCGTTTTGTTTTATTTAATAAATATACAAAACGGTAAAAGCCCTTTTTCAAAACGTAAGTCTACGCCATCCCATTTTAAGACACTCGCTTGTTGCAACGACACTCACGTGGAGAGAGCATTAGCCAAACGCGTGGATTGTTTTTGTAACAACCGAGGTGCTTTTCCGCGAATTCCATGAACGTCTTGGGCCGGAAATTCACCGTCTTGAAATAGGATGACTTAATCGGAATCTTATTACGGAGAGAGCATTAGCCAAAAGTAAGGAAGCCCGAGGCATAGATGGGATCAAACATGTCAAAATTGACAATCATTGTCTAGGATCCCATAAAGATCTTGGAATTACATACGAGATGTAATTGGTAAACGTTACCTACCTTGTTGTTTTAACTTGATGGAGAGAGCATTAGCCAAACATTCAAGGTTAAGTTCAACTTGGATCCTAGCCTTTAAAAATAAAGAATTTTATAATTCTAAAGGGTATTAATTATTAAAGGATTAAATATCGAAAATACTAAATTGAACTTTGATTTTGTAGATGGCCCCTAACTCAACTACGCCTGTTAACAACTTATCTCTTCGTTCAATCTTAGAGAAAGAAAAACTCAATGGTACAAATTTCTTAGACTGGTATCGTAACTTGAGAATCGTTCTTAAGCACGAAAAGAAATTGTACGTACCTGAGAATCCCGTCCCTGAGGAACCTTCATTGACTGCGGCCAAAGCCGTTAGGGATGCTTGGGTGAAGCATTCCGACGACTCGGTCGAAGTTGCATGCCTCATGCTTGCTACCATGTCTCCGGATCTTCAAAAGAACCTTGAGGAGCATGGAGCATATGAGATGCTTCGCCAGCTTAAGGAAATGTTCCAAAAGCAAGCGAAGCAAGAACGCTTTGAGGTCACTCGAGCCTTCCATGCATGCAAGATGGAGGAAGGTCAATCCGTTAGCGACTATGTGCTAAAGATGAAAGGATACATTGACCAGCTTGCTAGGCTTGGATCTCCCATAACCAACGAGTTTGCACAGGATATGATCCTTAACTCGTTGACCAAAGCCTATGATCAATTTGTCATGAATTATAACATGAACAATTGGGAGAAATCTGTCTCAGAGTTGCATGGGATGCTTAAAACTGCTGAGAGTAAGATTCCGAGCAAAACACCTCAAGTCTTGATGATTCAAGAAGGGAAAATCAAGAAGAAAAAGAAAAACAACTCAAAAGGGAAAGGCAAAGCGAAGGCAAAGGGAAAGGACAAAGGCAAGAAAGTTGCCAAGGCTCCTACACCCAAGACGGCGGGAAAGGTTCCCAAGAATGACCCGTGCTTTGAATGCGGGGTGGTAGGAAATTGGAGGCGCAATTGTCCAACCTACCTTGCAGAGTTGAAAAAGAAGAAGGCTGGCGAGGCTAGCACTTCAGGTATATATATGATTGAAATGTATACTTTTCCATTAATTCCTGGGTATTTGATACCGGTTGTGGAACTCACATTTGTAACAATGTGCAGGGGTTGAGAAAAAGTAAGCTGCTGAAGCCAGGCGATTTGGATCTCCACGTGGGCAATGGAGCAAATGTTGCTGTTGAAGCCCTTGGAACTTTTGAATTATTATTACCAAATGGCCTGTACTTAATATTAAACAATTGTTGTTATGTACCTAGTTTAACTAGGAATATTATTTTAGTAGCTCGGTTAAGAGAATCTGGATTCACTTTTGGTTTCGTTGATGATGGCATTCGTGCCTTCAAAAATGACATTTTGTATTTTGAGGCTCGCCCTCTTAATGGAATATATGAAGTTAATCTTAAAAGATCTCTTGATGATAATTCTATATATACCACTAGCACCAAACGACCTAAGCATGACTTAAGTCAAACATACCTATGGCATTGTCGACTTGGTCATATAAACAAGAAACGCATTGCAAAACTTCAAAAGGATGGAATTTTAAAATCAAACGATTCTAGCTCATTTGAAGTTTGCGAATCATGTTTATTTGGGAAGATGACTAAGGCTCCTTTCTCCGGTTCAAGTGAAAGAGCCAAAGATCTATTAGGAATCATACATACGGATGTATGCGGTCCTTTTAGATCAATGTCTAGGGATGGTGATAGATACTTCGTTACATTCACCGATGATTATAGTAGATTTGGTTATGTTTATTTGATGATACATAAACATGAAACATTTGAGATGTTCAAGCTGTTTCAAAACGAAGTACAAAATCAACTCAACAAAACAATCAAGGCCCTTCTTTCCGATCGAGGTGGCGAGTACTTAAGCCAAGAGTTTATGGATCATCTTAGTAATTGTGGGATTATCTCACAACTTACTCCTCCTAGAACACCACAACATAATGGTGTATCCGAAAGGAGGAATCGAACTCTACTAGATATGGTTCGGTCTATGATGAGCCGAAGTACTCTACCCTCGTCCTTTTGGAGTTATGCTTTAGTAACTGCTGCGCGCATATTGAATATGGTTCCAACCAAGAAGGTAGATAAGACACCATATGAGATGTGGTATGGAAAGGTTCCAAACTTATCTTACTTGAAAGTTTGGGGTTGTGAGGCTCATGTACGACAAGAAGCTTCAAGCAAACTCGATCCTAGATCTATCAAATGTAATTTTGTGGGATATCCTAAAGATTCATTAGGATATTATTTCTACAACCCAGCTTAGAACAAAGTGTTTGTTTCTAGGCATGCCACCTTCTTAGAAAAGGAGTTTCTTTCGAAAGAGGCAAGTGGGAGCAATGTAGACCTTGAAGAAATTCAAGAACCACAAAATACAAGTCAGGTTGGCACTAGCACTCAACAAACGGTTGTTGAACCTGAACAATTGGTTGTTCAAGAACCTATTGAAACACAAAGTGTTTGTAGATCTGGTAGACCTCGTCAAGAACCCGAGAGATACGGATTTCTCGTGTCCAATGATGAGATTTTCTTGGTAGACTCTTCTGAGCCTACTAACTACCAAGATGCTATATCGGATCCAGAATCCGATAAATGGATTGATGCCATGAACACTGAGATGCAGTCCATGTATGAAAATCAAGTATGGGACTTGGTTGATCTTCCTCCCAATAGTAAGACTGTAGGGAGCAAGTGGGTCTTCAAGAAGAAGACAGACATGGATGGAAATGTACACACATTTAAGGCAAGGCTAGTGGCGAAAGGTTTCACTCAAACTCATGGTATTGACTATGATGAAACTTTCTCTCCGGTAGCCATGATTAAATCTATTAGAATACTTATTGCCATAACTGCATATTATGACTATGAGATATGGCAAATGGATGTCAAAACAGCTTTTCTAAATGGACACTTAAGTGAAGATGTCTATATGGTTCAGCCCGAAGGTTTTGTAGATCCTAAGTATCCTAACAAGGTGTGCAAGCTTAAAAGATCCATCTATGGACTAAAGCAAGCATCTCGAAGTTGGAATCTTCGATTTGATGAGAAAATCAAAGAGTTTGGTTTTATCAAATCAGAAGATGAACCGTGTGTTTACAAGAAAACTAGTGGGAGCGCAGTAGCATTCCTTGTCTTGTATGTTGATGACATACTACTTATTGGAAACGACATCCCGACCTTGCAAGACATCAAGTCTTGGCTTGGGAAGTGTTTCTCAATGAAAGACTTGGGAGAAGCCGCCTACATTCTTGGAATAAAGATCTATAGGGATAGATCTAGGCGTCTTATTGGCCTAAGTCAAAGTGCATATATTGACAAGATCTTGAAACGATTCAAGATGGAGAATTCTAAGAGAGGATTTTTGCCAATGGCACAAGGCACGGTTTTGAGTAAAGCTCAAAGCCCTAGCACAAGTGAAGAGCTAGATAGAATGAGTGAGATCCCATATGCTTCTGCAATTGGATCCATCATGTATGTCATGCTATGCACTAGGCCAGATGTCTCGTATGCTTTGAGCATGACGAGCAGATACCAGCAAAACCCAGGAGATAGCCACTGGATGGCAGTCAAGAACATTTTAAAATACTTGAGAAGAACCAAAGACATGTTCTTGATCTATGGGGGTTTGGAAGAAGATCTTTGTGTAAAGTGTTACACAGATGCTAGTTTCCAAACGGATCGAGATGATTCTCGATCACAATCGGGCTATGTCTTCGTTATGAATGGAGGCGCGGTTGCTTGGAAAAGTTCTAAGCAAAGTGTAGTTGCACAATCTACTACAAAATCTGAATACATTGCTGCTTCTGAGGCTGGACAAGAAGCTGCATGGATGAAGAAGTTCATTGCTGACCTTGGGGTAGTAACAAGCATTCAAGACCCCATAGAGATATTTTGTGATAATGAAGGTGCTATTGCCCAGGCAAAAGAACCTAGATCACATCACAGCACCAAACACATCCTCAGGTGTTTCCACTACATACGGGATATAGTGGATAGAGGAGATGTGTGTATTCGCAAAGTTCATACAGATCAGAATCTTGCAGATCCTTTTACGAAACCTCTTGCCTCGACTAAGCATGAGTCTCATACTAGGGCAATAGGTCTTCGCTTTGCAAGGGATTGGATTTGAATTGTAATTTAGTATTTGGATATTTTGGAACATTATGACAATATCTATTTTATCTGAATGATATATGGGATATGATCACTTCATTAATATTTATTGTGTTCTTTATTAGCATGTTTAAATCTATGAATAATTCTTTATTCTAAAAACGTCCATAGTCGGTTATAACTATGGGAATAGTTATGAATTAAGACTAATGTGAATCGGTTGGTTGACTTTCATTCGTGATGAAAGTAGGCAAAAGGGTTTGCAACCAAATTCACTAATGTTTGTTAGGGAACGAACATTGGACATGACCTGCTCTTAAGATCGCTTCATGGATCAGTGTCATAAGTAAATCTTGAGAAAAAGGTGGTATCTTTGTATCCTTAGACCTGAGACACATATTGGGACTCGAGTATGAGGAGTATCATGCTTTAATGTGGTTAAACGCTATCTTTAACCGGGTAGTTATAAAGGCCATTATTAGGTATGATATGAGTCTTATAAGAGACGTATGTGGTCAAGATGGAATTTGTTTCTCTCATTTAATTGGGAGTATAATATCTCTGGGCCCTAAAACAAGTTGAACATTATATGAGAATTGATGACGATCCATGTCTCATGTTCAATGAGATGTTAAAACAAAGGGATAATTGATGACTTACCTATAACAACGATTTGTAGCTAGTGAGTTAATTTCGTTGGTGAAAGTGTTGATCAACACACTTTATTTATTATTAGGGGCAATGAGATGTTGCTAGACGTTCTTACCATTGTCTATATCGGCTTAAGTTGTAACTTGTGCAAGTGGGAGATTGTTGGTTCTATGTGCACAAGACACAAATTAATACGATATTACTGATAATAAATAAACCCATAGGGTCACACATTTACAATCAATGGACACCAATTACATATTTGAATATGATTTAAATATGTTTCCAACTTATTATATATATATATATATAAGTATATATGCATTGTTGCATATTATTATTTATGTGAAATAATAATATCACTCTTGTATATTGATACAAGATAATGCATATCAAATACATAGATATAAACATATGATTTTATATGTATGTATGTATATATATGCATAAATATATATTTGTTACATATAAATTGTTACTAATAACAAATTATATAAATGTATGTATATCCTTGTTACAAGTAAAGAGTTACTAGTAACAATCAAGTATGTATATAAAATACATGTAGATGTATTTTATACATAGTATGGCACATCTAGTATATCTTTTATATATGTATTTATGAAGGAAACTAGAAAATCCCTCATTAATTCAAATGGGGGTCATGTTGTGTATACTTGAAAGCAATCAACCAAGGCATGGACTAGATGTACAAGCATGGAAGGAAGGCAAGAGGGGACCCTCCCCCCTCACCTATTTTCGGCCGAAAATGGGAGCCAAAGGGGGCCTCCCTCTTGTTGCTTCACTTCTTGATCTTATTTAGTACATGCATGGTTCTTTGTTCTAACTATTGCATGCTACCACCTTTAGGCTTCTTTTAGAAAAGTTCTAAGTATTCTTGAAGCTTTGAAAACATCTCTACATTCTTGTATTGGTGTTCTTCAAGTAAGTCAAGTATGGTGCTACAATACATACATCTTGTTCAAGAAGAAGAACAAAGGTTGTTGCTTGCATTCTTGAATATCAAGGGTTGGAGAGACTAGCATCTTGGAGGTGTTGGACTCATTGATTTGTGGATACCTTGGAGGAAGTCTTCTCTTGGCTTGTCATAGATCAACCACTTCATCAACGGTTTACTCACGCTACAAAGGTTGTAGTTCTAAACACCCTATGGTTGTTTTGTTTCTTAAGGCTTGCATATGGATCATTGGTGGGGAGTTTTAAAAGTTTAAAATTGTTGTTCATGCTTCCGTTGCTAAAATATATTTTGAAAAAACCGAACAAACCCCAACAGATGCCATGTTGTTTAACTTGTGTTGATGACTTAGTTATTTGGTTAAACTGTTTTGGTACACTCACTAGCTTATGCTAACAACTCTGTTGTTTAAAATATCCATAGATAAATAACTGCTTTGCTGGTGAGACGGGTAGAATCTTCTGAGAAGCCCTTGTTACGACCTATAGAGACATGTTTAGATATACACGACTTTTGCACTTCCTTTGTATACGAGTGATTAATGGTCGTGTAAATAAAACAACAAGTAACACCAAGCTTTTGTAAAACCGTTATATATAGCTTCCGTACACTTTTGTAAACGAAACGACAAATGATGTTGTTTTATTAGTAAATTAAAAAAGTTTAAATTTGTACTGGAATTAAGGGTGTTACAACATTGAGCCCTTCCACATAACCTAACCTTTTTGGGTTGTCCATGAACCTGAGATGTGAAAAGTAAATATGATATGGTAGGATTTCAGATCTGAAATGATGTCGTTTCAGATCTGAAACAGTAGTATTTCAGATCTGAAACGATTCATATGGTTTTAGATATGAAACAATGTCGTTCAGATCTGAAACAGTAGTATTTTAGATCTGAAACGACCGTTTCAGATTTGAAACGATACACCTATTCTTTCAGATTTGAAACGATACACCTATCCTTTCGGATCTAAAAATGATATCGTTTCAGATTTGAAACAGTATCGTTTCAGATCTGAAATATTATATCCAATGAATAAAAAAAATACCAAAGTTACATAAAATATTAATTTACATATTTGCATTTATAAAAACCTAGATAAAAAATAATAATTTAAAACATCAGAAGGGGTGTCTAATTAAAGAGGAAACAAATCTTGTTAATATGGTGTTATTTGTTTGAATTATTAATAACTATTTTTTAAGTTATTTTAATTATAAAAATAAGTTTAATTGCTTAAAATAAATTCAAAAGAAAATAAAAAAAGGACTGGCTAGACACGCCCGCTCTTTTTAATTTCATGTTACCATTTTATCATTTAATCTTAACTATATATTTAATTAAATCTAATTCAATCTTAGCCATTAATTTATTAAATTAATTGTTGAGATTTGGTCTCTTATTCCCATTTAGTTATCAATTCTTATAATAACCTTTCTCCTATATATATAGTCCATAGAACTTAAAGACCAATTTTGAACCATTAGATTATCTTAATTAAGGGTCTAGATCTAGTATGGTATTTTTAACATTTATAAGATGTAATTATATATGAAAATGTATTATAGGAATTGGAAAATTTAACCCCCCCTCTTTCCAAACTCACGAGTACCGTCAAAACCACTTCCGACGAACCACACGACGACGGAGGCAAAGTTGACTATAGATCGAGAATAGAAAAAGAATAGATTTGAACCTCCAGCAAAACATTTTCCTATAGCCACTCGTCGTTTTTATTTGAGAAAAACATTTTCTACCAAAAACGATGACCAAATCCAGAAAAACGATGACCAAATCCACCAAATCCAGCAAAACAATTCTTATAATAGCCGCTCATCGTTTTTATCTGAGTTGCATTTCGATCATCATCTTCATCTGGGTTGTATTTTGATTATCATCTTATTTGTTGTAGTCCTATTAATTCTATTTTTTATTTATTTTAAAAACACCTGCATTTTCAGAGACGGCTGCATTTTTAGAACTACATATCCACAATTGTATGTTTAGATTTGAGACATGCATTTTCTCATTTTGAAAATAAAAATTTTAGAAATATGGGAAAATGGAATTCATTTAAAGAGAATTAAAAAACTAGTAGAGGAAGTGATATATTTTTTTATTAAATTCGTAAAACTAAATTAGTTATGACAAATTAAAAAACTGAGGAGTAATGTTTTTTTTAAAGTTTAAGAGCTTTGTGATGGTGGTAGATGATGCGTGAGTTACTCATCTAAATTTTTTATTTCTTTTTTGCCCTTTTAAATAATTAGGTTTAGTTCATCAAAATGTATCAAACTTATCATGTTTTGCTATTGTGTGTATCGAATTTTAAAAGTTTCAATTGTGTATATTAAACTTTTAATTTGTTTCTATTGTATTTATTTTAGATACACTAAAAAGGAAAAAAATTATAAGTTTAATACATACAATAAAAAGTTTAATACATACAATATCGACAAATTAAATGTTTGATACTCACAAAAGAAACTTCTAAAGTTCAATACACACAATAGCAAAATGTGACAAGTTGGATATATTTTGGTGAACTAAACCCTAAATAATTGGCTGAAATTTGGTCTTCAGGTTCTATATAGAACCTAACTATATATATATATATATATATAATTAGATTAACATAACCCCTATACTTAAACATAATCCTTAAAGTCTAAATCTGGACCATTAGATTTATTAAATCAATAGTCAAGATCTAATAATGACATTAATGTAATTAATTAAATAATTATAAGATTTAATTATAGAAGGAAGGAAATTATAGAAATCCCCCACCCCCAAAATCACGCTCCTTCTTTTTCCCTTAATGTATCGTTCAGCCGAAAATGATAACATTTTCCAGATAAAAATGATAACATTTCCGGATTAAAATGATAACAATATACAACATTCAAAATGATAACATTATCCATATGAAAATGATAATAAAAGACTCATTCCAGTAGAAAATGATATAAATACACATGTTTTTAGAAGAAAATGATATAAATTCACATGATTTAAAATGATAAAATTTCAGTGTCATTTTCATATGGTTTGTATTTTCAAATTAAAATTTTCAGAAATATGGTAAGAGTGGTATTGATTGAAAGATGATTAAAAAAAGGCAAAATGCGCGAAAATACAAAAGATTTTATCAATTAATTTTGTCATTGTATGTAATTAATTTTATTTTGTACCTAAACATACGTACAATTTACAAATTTTGTCCATTATATACAATTGGTAGCTTGATTACTAGGTTAATTGTAAGTTACCGATTACCGATTGTATACAATAAATCAAATTTGAAAGTGTTTTGTATTTTTAGGTACCAAAGTTCTTTTATTTTTTGTTAGGTAAGTTGCATACAATAAACTAAATTTGTAAGTTGTGTATATTTTTAGGTACAAAATAAAGTTGATTGCATACAATAGCAATTTTGACATAGTTTATTGTATATTGGTGCAATTTGCCCATTAAAAATCGAATAGATTGGTATAACTTATTTGCTTCAATTGGATTGTCCACCCATGAATTCCTTACATGCACCTTGCCACACCTAATCTCCCCACGCTCTTCATCCATGAATTCCATTATCCAAAGTGAACGGCTAAGATTGGTTCTCGCGGTTCTCGCAATAAAAACGGTTCTCAAATGAACCTTCCCCTTATCATATATATATATCGTATATATATTTATATATATACATATATATTATCATATATATATCATATATATATAGAGAGAGAAAAATTTATTTGAAAACCATTTTTATTGCGATAACCGCGAGAACCAATCTTAGCCGTCAAGTTCCCCCTTCTTCAATTGGATTGCTCACCCATGAATACATTACATGCACCTTGTCACACTCAATACTCTCGATCTTAAGAATATATCACCCCCTCTCTCTCTCTATATATATATATATATAATTTACGTACTATTTAGTGTTGCGAAGTTGAAATCTGACTACTATATAGCTGTTACTCTCATGTAGCAATCGATTCATCCTTTGAGAAATCCAATATCTATATTTGATGATGGTATAGTGGTCGGTCCGGCCAGCCTCCAATTCATGCAGATCGAAAAGACCCCACTAATGCATACATACATATACATACATACATATATATATATATACACACATATATATATATATATATATATAGATAGATAATTAGATATAGATAGATAGATAAAGAGAGAGAGAGGTGATACATTCTCCTAATTTTTCTCCTATTTATTCTTCTAATCATAAGATTAACACAAGTGTTATTAGACTTCACATGTTATCTTGTGATAAGTAAAAAGGTAGAAGTAATAGGATATATCATTTTTCATATTTCTATTCTCTGACCTCCATCTACACAAAATCTAATCATGCATAATATGCCCCACTTTATTTTCTTTCTTTATGGATCGATTTCTTCTTTTGAATCACTGTATAGTGATAGATTCTGAACTATATATATATATATATATATATATATATATATATATATATATATATAGATAGATAGATATATATAGGAGAGAGTTTATTTGAGAACTATTATTAGTGTGAGAATCGCGAGAACCAATCTTAGCCGTTTAATTGGTAAGTGAAATTTATGGATGAAGAGCGTGGGGGATTGGGTGTGACAAAGTGCATGTAAGGAATTCATGGGTGGACAATCCAATTGAAGAAGAGGAGATTGTTTCTCGTGGTTCTCGCAATAAAATTGTTCTTAAATGAACTTTTCAATATATATATATATATAAATGTATTATTAATGTAGTTTTTATTTTAATTTAGAATATAAGTGTATATTGTGTATTAATAAATCTATGATAGAATATAACAATATGATAAGGTATATAAGGTTATTTATATTGTAACACTAATTAAGTTTAATCAATTTTCAAGCCGATAAATTGTATTCTCTTTTTTCTTCATGTTTACTTCATCATAGCAGGAGAAATCATTCTTTTTCTTGATTCAATATTCAATATTATTTTTTGATACTTGATTTGAGATCCTACAAGTAGGTTTATAATTAACAACCGTTCAGGGAACATATTTGATTTGATATAATTTTGGATGTGTTAGGTCTAAATGCTACTAAGTCTACTTATTACTGTTATTTTGAACTTAATACTACTAGCACAGAAGTTTCTACTTGTGACAAAAGTTAATGCTACTAGTAGAAATTACAACCGTTGAATATTAATATTGGTTGAAGAAGTTAATACTCTTGTACAAGGTTAATGCTGTCAGACCAATATTAATACGATAAGTTCAAAGTTGATGCTGTTTGAAGAAATTCGAAGTTGATCAAGATAAAGATGAAGTCCGATAATCAAGAAAGATTCCTAAGATCAAGGGAGGATTTGAGTTACAAAAAAGATCACATACATTTGAAGATAAAGTTTGTTTTTAATGTTTATCTTGTAATTCTATGTATATATGAATGTAAATATAGGTTAGAGAAACAACCTACGGAACAGAGAAAGTTTGTAAATCTACATTCATAGAGTTTTAGCCTCAAAGTCGTTTCTGATTCTTACATTAGAGAAGTTTCGTATGTCTGTCATAAAAGACAGATCGGGACTTTGTTGATAACAGTTTGATTGTAATCATCTGATTTTAGTGGTCAATACAAGTTGTGTTTGATATTAAATTCTTGTGTCACCGTGACCGAAACCGTAAAACCGTTACTATTCTAACAATAATTAAAATATTAAATATACATTGGTATCAAATTGGGGTGTAAAGAAGTCGAGCTTTTATTGAGTAACTCGAGCTCGAACTCGAGCTTGGCTCGTTCGAGTCGAACTTTTTCGAGCTCGAGTTCGAGCTCGAATTATTTAACGAGTCGAGCTCGAGCTTCTAAGAGCTCGGCTCGAGTCCTTATCGAGCTTTTCGAGCCTTGTATAGTATAGGTATATTTATATATGTAATATGTATATATGATGAGCTAATATTAAAACATATTAAAAGAGAGTACTTATTAAAACAAATCTACTTTATATACATACTATTTATAATAAGTAGTTACTAAAAAATCATTAATTTCAGATTTTATCTATATTTTGAATAATTTGGTTTTTGAATTTAATTTTTTTTATATTATTTCGAGCTTTTCGAGCCGAGCTCGAGCTAAATGTACCCTTTCGAGCCAAACTCGAGCTTCAAGTATGAAAGTTCATCGAGCTATCGAGCCGAGCTTAAGCTTAACATAAAAGTTCGAGTCGAGTTCGAGCTTGATTCGACTCGTTTACACCCATCAAATGTCTAAAAGCTATCAACCCCAAAGTGCATCCAGCTCACCAAGCCAAGCTCTAAGCCACCTGCACGAGTACAAGACACATTTCAAAGAACAAGTGTCAGCTTACGCCTCATAAGTCAATAGGGTTAGAATAGCAAAATCCGTAAAAGTATTAAAGATAAAGTATTAATACAATTGTCATATAACCATACGCGCCCTGTATACATATTTGACCCATCCCGTGAATCCCGCATAACATTTATCATATAAATGGGTCAAATAACCGTTTCAATTAACACAACATATTAATACCGTTCACAAACCGCATATCAAGCACATATCGCATATCAACACATTCCGTATACCGTAGTCCGTATATGTACCTGCTAAGTTTTTCTAGCCATTGGGCCGGCCAGCTAGGTAACCCGTTCACTACTCGCACACTAAGCAACCCATGCATTGATTGGGTACCTACTCCCTATCCATGCATGAGTGTACATTAGACGATGCTTTCGCTGCTTCGACTGTGCAAGTACAAGTAGCGTGTTGTCGTTCAAGTGTAAGTACAAACAAGGGCAACCACTATCAATCCCTCCTGACACTCACGTGATGCTATTGATAATGACTACACCTTCTGTCATACATCACTATAGTACTCGAGCACTCAATCTTGCCCTCGTACCATGCGTTGCAAAGGTTATCTAGAAACCCCGCAATTCCGTATGTGGCTAGCACTTTAACCTAGAAGGTCATTAAAACCTAATAGGTCCCTAAACTGTAAGCGAGCATGAGAGGTTACTACCCCCGACCAACAAGCCGTGTACATGTATATAAATCATATAAACCGTAAATTAACCGTAGTATGCATAAGCAACCTCGTAAGCATACATGATCATATAATTGCAAGTAATACACTTGGCACATTAAACCATCATATATATATATATATATATATTCATTTAATCTTTAAAAATATAGATTTTGTCGTTGTACTTGGTTTTGTAAACTATTGAACTTACCTGAAGTTTCGAGAGAAGTCGCCGAAAGAGTTCACCGAACAACCTAGCAAAATAACGAGTCCTAATAAGTACTCGAGTCGTACGATTCGAAAACAATTAATACTAAAAATAAGATTCACAAAATCTAACCTATAATTAAAAATATAATCAAACACATAACAATAACAATTTAATTTCTAGTTAATCACATGTTAATTGCTAGCCCATTAGGATTGTAAATTACGGCCCAAAACTAAAAATCACAAGTAACCGTAGTTCCTTTTTTTCACGCATTCCTTCTGTCGACTTCAATCGTAATTACCTAACAAGCAAAACGTATTTAAATCTGAGTCGTAATTATATCATGTGCTCAATCGTATTTCATAACCAACCTCAATCGTAGTTCCTTATTTCATTAAATCAGAATCGTAGTTGCTTCATATGTTCTATCATAATTCATCATGTTCATTTTCTTCAACAACAGTCGAGGAACCAGTCCTGCAAAACACACCGTTATAAACACAATTTCTTAACTAAAATCATTAATCTACGGCCCCATATTCTCACTAATCAATAAGGTATAACCCCCCAATGTCAATCGACCAATATTACTACAAAAATCCAATCAATTTCCAACCTTTTACATGAAACCATCAAACTCAAAGACTTACTGTTCTTTAACGTTAATCAGCCATTAAACCACAATTATCCATTATAATCCTATAACATTTCATATACATACATACATATATATATATATACATATTGCATACACAAGGCTTAATAACACTTCCCCGGTCGATTCACGTCACAACAACTCGCCGAAAATTCTTGTTCTCCTTAGAGCCGATCGGGAGAGAACTAAAGCCTCCAATACGCCGTACGTGAACAAGAAGGCTGCCAAAAGAAGTTATTAACCCTAATTAACTTTAATCCTTTTAATCCCCTTTTAAGGAGCCTTGGTGAATCCCTTATTAACCCCTTGGTCCCTTTCCTTTTATTTTATTTAATAAGTAACCTTTAACTTATTAAATGTCCCCTAGTTTCAAGTAACGAAAGGATACATTTTATATCCTAAAAATTATTACCTCAAAGTATGGTCGTTACAATACTGTTAGTCTTACTTGATGTTGTTAGGCATATTAATACTGCTAACTTTATTTATACTGTTTAACTATGTTAGTACTGCTTGTAGCACTTAGTGCGGTTATCAGTAATTAGTGTTGCCTTCCTTTCTTTATGCCACCCTTACATTTCTAGTACTGCGAGTTATTTTGTATTGTGAGACCTAGTTCCATAGTATAAATATGACTATTTCACCTAATTTACTCACGTTTGAATAGTGGTTATTTTTTTCTCATTCTCTTTGAGCACTCTCATATTCCAAACCCTAATATTGCTACTTGCTTTCTAAGATTAAACCTTCATTCACCAAAATTTTCACCTTCGCATCTTCGTTTTCTCAAATGGAAGAACTACAGTTTGTAGACCAGCACAACATGATTGCAATGTTAACTAAAATTAAAGGGGAGGAGGATTTTCATGTAATTATTGACTTCTTGAATGTATCTCACATCAAGTATGCCTTGATGGTTAACCATAAAATCTTTGTTAATCAAGTCACCCAATTCTAGAATAGTGCAAGGGTTACTACTGTCAATGGAGAGAAACATATCAAATCCACAATAAAGGGGCAAGGAATACTTTCTGTTTTTGATGAAACTCTTTTTGATGAACTTCGTAGAATGGGTTACGAAGGTGATTTGAACAAATTTACTTTTTATAGAGGACCCAATTCTAGAATAGTGCAAGGGTTACTACCGTCAATGGAGAGAAACAGATCAAATCCACAATAGAGGGGCAAGGAATACTTTCTGTTTTTGATGAACTTCGTAGAATGGGTTACGAAACAAATTTACTTTTTGTAAAGGACTATTTTCCCATCATTGGAAGTTTTTGATTCACGTACTCCAACAGTATTTATCCCAAAAGAGAACTGGATAGAATGAGTTAGTAGCACTATAGCAATTGCTTTAGTGTGTCTGGCTACTCCCCAACGGTTCAATTTCACTATAGCACTTAGAATCGAGGAATATCAAGTTTGCTATGTATCCAAGATTCGTACAAGTAGTTATAACCCACGAATCGACGAATTTACCACAATTTGGTGGTATGTACCTCCCTCTCTCTCGTACTAAAAAGGTTTTTGCAAATATGAGGAGAGTTGCAAAAGGTTTTTCAAATACAGTCACCCCATTGTTCTCTACAATGATGGTGGTGACTCCCACTACTCAAGGTGAAGGATCAGGGTCAAGGCCTACATTAATGACCACACCAACTTATCCCCAACCCACACCTACATCACCAAATATTCTCTCTCCGCACATTCTTCATAAGCGAACACTCCCCATACAATAAATATACACAAAGAAGCAGACAGAAAGCTCCTTCCTTTCTTGAGTCTTTATCCCCGGAGCCTATAAGCACTCATATAGAGCATTATCTATATGAGAATATCGAAAGAGAACCTACTAGAGATTCTCCTAACTCCAAGAAGGTACTCTCTGGGGAGGAGGATGAGTATGTGGATGATAGAACTCATACTACTATCTCTATACATGATAGTGTGAACAACTTTAAGACCCTGTCTACGGAAACTTTGAGTTAGAAATCACTTAGAGGTCCCGGGTGCCAAGAAACCAAGGGGAGAGCTAGTTCTTTTGCTAGGCAGAAGGCTACTCTTAAATTTTCCAAGCATATTCCAACGATGTTAACAACATCTAAAAGAATTGAGGATAGTTTTAACTTTGAGGAATTGATGAACACAATTTCTATCCAACAGAAGATGGGGAAACAACAACAAAAATAGATTAATACACTAAGGAAAGTGGTTATGGAGCAACAACACCAAATTGGAAAGTTGCAACAGATGGTGCTTAAGTTAGTGAAAGAAAGAAAAAGGAAGAGGTATCAACTCAAAAGGATTTCAAGGGTTGGTGAAGCCCAAAGGGTGGTCTCCCTATCTGAATCTCATCATTATTCTACTAAAAAAGGGGGAGAGCCCAAAGTTTGTGGATGCTGGTTTTGAGGGGGAAATAGCAGAAAGATTTGAAGTTGAGATGCCAACAGTAGAAAGAACAACCCCAACAGCACTAACTACACCAACATTATAAACCAAACAACCAACTGTAGAAACTATTTTTACTGAAAAAGAGAAAGAAGTAGCTGAAGCTTTGGCCCAAGTCTGTTACACCTCCAAGATCAAAGAAACAATCCACTATTCCTGCATTGAAAGGTGTGATTATTTGTGAGGTGGAAATGTAGAAGGAAGAGAAGCAAGTCAAGGGACAAAAGGAGTGATTGTACACAGAGTGGTGCTTGTAGATCTAGAGATTGCCAAGGATAAGGGGAAAGGAAAGGCAATTGAAAGTTCAGCGAATGGTCTTCCACACATGTATTTTTCTTCAAATGCTGTCTTCGACTGATACTTAGTACTTTAGCTAGTCTCTGATGATACTCTATAATTTGTAACTTTTCATCCAGATGTTAAACAACACATGTTTAACTTCATTCTAAGTCTTTATTGAAGATTTGGTTTTGTTAACATCAAATCCTATGTATTTCAATAGATGGACTTGATTATTGGGTTGAAATGATTATCTCCCTAACAATCTCCCCTTATTTGATGATGACAAAACCTTTTTTTATGAAGAATTAGTCTTACTTCGAATTTACAAAAAAGAAAATAACTCATAAGGTTTTGGCACCTATATTTCTGTTTTTGGTAGCTCTTCTATTTTTGAACCTTGTTCTGTTTTTGGTTTATTTCTGATGTTCCTTTTTGTTCTGTTTTTTGAAAATCTTTTTCTATGTTGTATCATTTTATTCTGTTTTCAATGTTATCTTTCTATTTTCTGTTTTTACACTAACAACTGAGAATGTACAGGAATATTTTACATTTAAACTGAAGCTGTGCTGAAAGCTATCAGAGTGAGCTAGGAATGATGTTTTTCAGAATTAGATGTTCAACAAAGTTATTGGGACTCAAGAAGAACTGAAGCTAAGAGATTGTCAAAGCTTCAAAGCTTTTTGAGACAAAAAAAGTGAATTTGGATGATTATCAGAGAAGAGATGACATAGAATGGACATACTTACATATTAAACATATTTGTGCGGAAGATCGGTCTTGTTTTTCAGTTTTCCATCATTTGGTTTGAGAATTTCAGACTATCTAAAGAATCTACATTCACTACTATTTTCCTCTGAAGAGTCTGTCCAAGGTTTTATGGTCATCCTCTTCATAGACTCAGAGGTGATTTCAATTAGAGTTGAACAAATAGCTGATTTTTTCTTTTCTTCGCTGCTGATCTTTCTCTTTTAAGCTCCCCCTTAGTAGTTGGATTAGTTTCATTAAAAGGCTGTTAAACAAATAAGCCAGTGTTACTACTTTCTTTCCTTTTGGTATTCTGAACAACCTTTTGTGTTGTTAAGATTCTATCAGCTGATTCTTGATAGATCATGTTCATATCTTCAGCAGATTTATTCTCCCCTTTTTGTTATCAGCAAATGAAGATGGATTGGAGTCAACTAAAGGTTTGACTGTTTTGAGGGTGCATCAGGAGTAGGGAAGGTTTGTGTCCTGGTATAAGGACTGTTTGTAGGCTTATTTTGGTGATAAGATTTAGAGGTAGAAAGTTGAAAGGGATTAAGAAAGGAATGTAAGTTGGTTTTATGAAGAACCATAACTTTTTTCCCGAATTTGATAAATTCATTACAAAGGTGAATAAAGTTGTCATGGTCCTTTTATGTTAAGTGTTGGATTTAGGTTTTGATGGAGGATAGAAGGTTGGGAAGAATAGTGAGTTCTTGGGGAATGGTTATAGAGATGGAAAGATTTATGGGTTTAAATGGGGTGAGGTTGGTTAGAAGATTTGATATGGTTTAGTTTAGGGAGTCTATGGTGGATTGAGGTATGTATTTGGATTTTAGGAATGAATTAAGTTTTGGAAAGAGCTTGTTCAATCTTTTCAAGAGTTTGAGTTAGATTGTTTTGGTATATAAGTTGGGTATGAGAGTGAGTGGATTTAAGTGACTCAATGTATGTGGTAAGTTTTGACTATTGAGTTTTAGTTTGGTTTGAAAGGTTTGGAATTTATTGATAAGGTGTTTAATCTATGATTTAGGTTTAGAAGAGTTTGAAGAATTTGGCTAGAAGTGTTTGGTTGAGATAGTTTGGTAGGTATAGAAGATGTTATGGGTAGGGACACAATCATGGGAATGGTAGTTAGTTCCTCTATTGAGATTTGGTGCCTAATCTCAAAATCATAGGAAACCGAAGTTGAGTCCTGTATTGGTGATTGGTTTATATCACCAACATTGATTGAATGTGATGTATGTGTAAGAATAGAATCGATAGTAGGTACAAACAATATGCTTTGAGTGTGAGATGCACTCAAAAGGTATCCCATTTTACAACTACATCTTGTTGTGAAGATGTTGAGGGATTGGCTTGACTCAATGTAGGTGTGGACACAGAATGACCTTAGATTGAGGTCTGTCTTTCAATAATTTTACCTTGCTAGGAGGGTGAATCAGATTGTAGGCTTCCTATTTTTATAGATACAGTCTTTTATGAGACTACATCCACTAGGATAAAGGGTTTAAGAACATTTTCGACATGCTCCCCCTCAACATAAGACATATATAGTGAGAATGAGGTCTGAGGTGTAGATGTCACTACATTTGAGATTAATTCAGTGTGAACTACATCTCTATACCTTTTTCTATCATAGGTTCTGACAGTCTTAGAACATGGAACCATTGAAGGTTCACTAGAGCATGGCTTTTGTATATTTATTTGTACAGAAAATGAGGATGGACTCACAAATGTCGGGTCAACATGTTGTGTATCCTCGTTAGATGTTTGGGAGTCAGAGTCCATATATGAATTTTCTTCTAATAAAGATGGAGATCTTAGCTTGACTTTTGAAGGAAGTTTATC
The DNA here is from genome assembly GCA_038502395.1 of Dittrichia graveolens. Lineage (NCBI taxonomy): Eukaryota > Viridiplantae > Streptophyta > Magnoliopsida > Asterales > Asteraceae > Dittrichia > Dittrichia graveolens. Next base: position 78,266,208 of record JARJIL010000005.1, on the reverse strand, counting down.
ATGATTATCAGATTCATCAACATCACTTACTTGATTATTACTATCAGTACCGGTATCATCATCCTTATCACCTTTATCACCGATTATTTCAGCATCACATTTTTCATCATTAGCAGTACCATTACCATCATCTATCTTATCAGTAGCATCAATCACTTGGTGCATTTGTGTTATGATAGGAGGACCTCTTTCTTGAGTTAAATGTTGAAAAATATTTTCACCTATTGAAAGAACTGGGATGAACTCAAAGATATCGTTCATTTTCTCATAGTTCTCATCACCCTTGTATTCTCTTATAATCAAGCTCAGATACCTTATGTATGGAACTTGGTTTCTAGTTGGTTTCTTGTTTGTGCCTTGGGTGATCTTATCAGTTAGATCAGCAAAAATGACTTGTGCAAAGTCAATGTTAACATTGTTAACCAGGGCATAAAGAATCAACAGTTCAGTCTGATTGAGAAGGTTAAAGCTACTAGACTTAGGTTCAAAACTTCTAATTATCACACGGGAAAGATATCTCCATGGATGGGTAAGTGCAGAAAATTTGATTTGACAACGGGTAATAGGTTGGTTATAGCTAATAACCTGAAGAACCGTATTAATTTGGGTTTTTGAGGGTAAGACTACATATGAAGCAAAGTTAGGTATCTGAAGAGATGCTCTGAGAGAGTTGATAGTTATGTCAACTTGAAAAGTTTGATTACAAATTATTCCTGTGATGTTGTTAGTGTTTGGATTAAGTGGCTGAGTACCAAAGTTCACCAATCAATTCAGGGAAAATGAAATGAGGGTTGGCGGTTAAACAGGAACGAAGAGGATGTGCTTTTATGAAGTTAATCATGGGTTCATAACCTTGGTTTTCTTAAGGATAGGGAATGGAAAGACATAACACACAGTTGTTTGTTGTGATGTTCATTTTAGTACGAGGAGCAATGTTTTCTTCTGTTTAAATGAATTCAAAAGGTGTGTAGGTAGCCATTTTGCAGTAAAGATGATGAGCAGTTGAAATTTGCAGAAGAACAGTTTCTAGGATACGGTTATTCCGAGAGAAAAAAGAGAATATGAAATTTGAAAAAAAATGGGAGTATTTAAAGCCATTGGAATTTAGAGAAGTTAAACTAACGACATATAGACTAACGGAAGGAAACTAATATACAAGAAAAAAAACTTATTACAACCGACAAACATTTACAAGTGTATAAAGTATCAGCTGATGATTTTGGAGAGGTCAGTAGATGAGAGTATCAGATTTGCTGAAATATAGTTTTAACATCAGAGGGATATTAGTAGGTGAGATACTTAGCTGAGCATTTCTTCTGTCTCTGAATACAATCAGCCGAGTATTTTAATCAGTTGAGAGAATTAACTGAATAAAATAACCTAGATTTTTCATAATAAAAAAGTCATAGAGATGATAAGTTAAGTAGAAAATCTGATATCTATAATTCGAACATACGCATGCGTTCTGTCTGTTCTCTATATTTGTCTCTATGACTGAACCTAAAAAGATTCTATGACTAAACCTAAAAAGATTGATGAAGCCTTAAGAGGTCGTTTATGCTTCCAATTACCTGATCATGTGGATGATATCTATGGTGTTTAAAGAAGGTTTGGATATTTGAGGGAGTATAAGGATCTTAGACTTGAAGGGTTGAAGTTGTTTGAGGATTAGCTGATGTGATTTTTTCTTCAACTGAACCAACTTCAATGGTAGTTTTAGTAGATATATCTACTGAAGATGGAAATTCTGAAATAGAATTAGACTCTATTGATGTTTAATCGTTCATAACATCATTCAGTAGAGGGACATAATTGGTTGAAGGTAAATATGTATGTATGGGAGTTTGGTTTAGAACTAGTTCATCTAAATCATCTTCAGCAATTGGTGAAGATGAACCATCCTGTTCTGAAGAGGCTTATCTAGTTTGCATTAAGTCATTAAATTCCTCACTTGAAACATGATTAGTAGAACAGGAAGCAACAAAGTCATTTTCATTAAAAAAACTTACATTGATTGATTCTTCAATGACTTTGGTTCGAATGTAGTAAATTCTATAAGCTTTTGAGATCACAGAATATCCAACGATCACTCCTTCATCCGCTATAGGTGCAAACTTCTGCAACTTATAAATCTGATTGAGAATGAAACACTGACAACCAAAGATATGCAGAAAGTTGATGCTTGTCTTCCTTCCCTTCAGCACATCATATGGAGTTTTGTTGTGACTTTTGATTACAAGGGATGTGTTCTGAGTGAAACACGTACAGTTCACAGCTTCTGCACAGAAGTTGAAATTTAGCCCGCTCTCATATAACATAGTTCTGGAAGCTTCGATAAGTGATCGGTTTCTTCTTTTAGCTACGCCACTCTGTTGTGGAGTTCTTGGAGCAGAAAAGTTTTGAGATATCCCTTTCTCGTCACAAAAAGATTCCAGAATTTGATTTCTGAACTCATTTTCATGATCACTTCTCAGCATCCTTAACAGGTTGCCATTCACTAGTTCCATTTTTTTGATAAAGGAAATAGTTTCATCAGCAGCCTTACTCTTAGTTCTTAGGAAGAATACTCAAGTGTATCTTGAGAATTCATCCACCATAACTAGAGCATACTTACTTCCACCAAAACTAGCAGTTGTAACAAGACCAAATAGATCCATGTCTAATATGTAGAATGGTTCGGTAATAAAGAAAGCTTGCTTGGATGGAAAAAGTGTTTTGTGCTGCTTTCCTTTCTCACATGCAGAGCAAGGTTTGGGCTTAGAATAAGTAAGTGAAGATAGTCCCAACACTAATTCATCATGCTTAGCTAATTTTATTCTTAAAATTCAACTGCGAAAGCCTTTTGTGCCACAACCAATTTGTATCAGTTATATTCTTGGAGTACAAACAAATTTCCTTTAAAGGATCATCAGAAGACATGTCTAAGATATACACATCTTTAGTTATTTTGGCACTTAGCACTTCTTTTCCTTCATTATTTATTATGGAACCCACTATCTTGTTGAAATAGATTTCATTATCTCCATCACACAATTGACTTATGCTTATCAGATTATATTTCAGTCCTTTAATGTATGAGACTTTGGACAACTTGAGGTTCCTATTATGAAACTCTCCATAACCTTTGGTCTTGCCATGGTTGTTATCACTGAATGTTACTTTAGGACCTTTCTCCTTCTTGTAGTTACTGAGTAGAGCTTTGTGGCCTATCATGGTCCTTGAACAACCACTATCTAGGTACCAAGTATTGTTACCCTAATCAGATATGAGTGAAAGAAGGATTGGTAACACTTAGGGCCTCCACTAATTAGTGGATCCATGTGGATTGCACTTAGCGTTCCTCATTACTTCAGGTTTCTTATGTAAGATAGGAACAACCATATTTTTAGTACAAGTCCGCTGTTTTTTTTCCCTTTTTGAAGATATTCAATGTCCTTATGTTCTTTACTTCCACACTTACAATATTTTTTATTTTTAGTGATAATGGAGTTTTGAACAACATTCTTAGACTGCCCATGAGTTACCTAATCAGCTCATCAGTTAACTAACTTGTCCACTCAACTTCCGAAGTTAATCTTGTAGGTTTTTGAGGTCGTTACTGACCAACCCTTGAATCCTTGATGTGGAAGGTTTAAAGATCGTGAAATCATCACTACTCTTACTCATAGTTCTTCGTATTAAAAAAGAATTAAATACTTCACAATTAGTTGAGTTGAGGGTAGAAAATCTATAATCAGTTGACAGACCATCAGCTGAACATCTATCATCTATCTTTTGAACAACACATATAGAAGCTCCAGTTAATGATTTTTCAGCTAGCTTAACACCTGAGTTTAAGTTATCCGTTTTCAAAGGGTGAACAATAGAATGTCTCTTTGGTATCAACCTATGATTCCTTACCTTTACTTACATCCTTTGAAATTATTTTCTCATTAGCAACATTATTTTTGCATTCTTAAATTAACACAGAAGTTAAATCATCTATGAGAGTGATTAAGTCTTTCTTATGAGAGCTTTGACTTTTAACAAACCTATTTCTGAACACACTCTTCACTTTAACAACTTTGTGAAAAGCTTGTGGTAGAATGTTAGCTTTTTCTAAGATATTTATATTCTTATTAAAATCAGCACAATTAGCAGCTTTAGAGTAATTTCCTACTATGATAGCTTGAACTAGTTTGGAAATCTACTCATTAACACACTAAGCGATCTTTTCAGCAGAGACAAACCAAGACTTTACTACATTCTGAAGGTTATTACACTTCTAAGTTGCTTTATTGGTTTCTTTTATAAACACTTCATTAAATATCATTTGATTTGCTAGTTCATCTTCCAGCGTTGTTATCTGTTTAAGGTTCTTATCTTTAAGAGTTAATTTCTCCTTAAGTGATATTATTTCTGCTTTTAGCTTCTTTTCTTGCTTAATAGCAGACTGGAAATCAACACACAAGTAATCAAACATGGAGTTCTCCTCATTTTCATCATAAGTTATAAATTTACCAACCTAATACATGGAGGAAGGATCCTAGTTAGTGACAGTGCATGCTTTGGTTGCATGTTTCATATCATCATCAAAGGAGCTACTTCCACCGGTACTGGCCATCAGATAAAGCTTGGCAAAGATCTCCTCATCTTTGCCAGAAGACAGATGTTCCTCAGCCCACTCCTTGTCTTCAGCCATCGACACTTTCTCTTAGGTTTTCCACTTCTTTTCAAGAACAAGAACAAGAAGCTTCTTATACTTTACTTCAAAGTCCACTTTGCGTTCTTGATTTGACACAACTTTTGGTCCAGAGGTACTCTTGGACCTACAGTCACTAGCAATGTGACCAATCATGTCATAAGAGTAGCACTCGGCTATGGAGGCATCAAGAGATGATCTGAATTTGGGTTTGGCATCTTTAGAATCCTCTTGCTGAATCTTTTAACCCTCTTTCCATTTTTAAAGGGTTTAAACTTTCTAACCATAATGGAAGCTTATTCAAAGACTAACTCAAGACTTTCTAAGTCTTCATCCTCTCCAACCTCTTCCTCAACTTCACTTTCCTCTACTTCTTCATCTTCACTAGAGTCTTTATCAACAACAGCAAAACTCCTCAAAGGGCAGTGGATGATGTTTTAACCACTTCCTTAATCTCTTTGGTGGCTATCTTTCTTTGCTTGGTGAAATGCTTATGGTTCAAAAGATTACCATAGAGCTCATCAGGGGATATACCCTTTATCCCCCTTACTATGTCTAAGTACAGTGACAAAGTGATCCCAATACTCAGGAAGAGAATCTAAGAACTTGTTGACCAAGAAAAAGTTGCTCTTGTTCAGATCTGCCCTTTTAAGACCATTAATCAGGCAATTGAACTTGGTGCAGGTCTGAGTAACACTTTCATCTTTGTGAGTAAAAAACACTCATATTCACAGTTGATAAGAAACCTTTTGTTTTCTTTAACTTCCTCTGTGCCTTCGTAAACAACGGTCAAAGTATCTATCATCTCCTTAGATGAAACACATTTGAGAACTTGATGATAGATTTCAAGGTTTACTAGTCTCTTATCTTCTTTAGACTATTGGTGAATGGGCTTTGTTATCACCCTTTAAGTAGAGGTTTGATCATTAGACTCTGCAGTTATATTGAGGATGGACATAGGAACATAAGGACCATTTCAAACAATGTCCAACATTTCAATGTCTAAAGTAGACAGGAAGAGAAGAGTTCTACTTTTTCATATGGAAAAATTCTTAATATCAAACATGGGACACCTTGTGACTAAACCAATGTTTGGCATGCTTGCCCAAGTAGATAATGAGGTCATTTGGTGAGGGGTAGAAGCAATTGTAGAGTAAGCAAAACAGGTCAAGATATTGATGATCTAACTTGCTCTGATACCGGTTGTTAGTCTCAAATTGAGTACGCAACAACAAATATTTGTAGAAGGAGATTGAATACAAACTTAAGGTTTTTATAATTAAATGCACATGCTAATACTTTTAATATAATTCTTATTGATATGAATCAAGAATTACATGTATGAGAAAGTGGAAATTCCAAATACAATAAAAGGTGGCAACTACAGTGTTTAACACATAGACAAGCTTTTCTAAAACAACTAATGTTTAAGAGGTCCAACACGTGAAGTAGTTTTGTTCTACACTTTTGCTAACTCTAAAAACTTGCTTTAGCTTAAAAGCTTGAAGTTTGTTCTTTGAGAGAGATTTTTCAGTGAGTGTAGTTCCAGTGTATATGCATGTTGAGAATGCATATCTATTTATAGAAGTATTGGCATTAAGTTGGAAGTTCGGGAGCCAAGTGGTATAATAAAGATAATATTAATTATAGGAGCAAGTTGGTAAAAAGTAATATTCTTTTACTTTTAAGAAAATAATAACTTTACTTTTAATGTGAGAGATCACACATTTGCTAATATAGTAATATTGTCTCTCATACTTGTGTGCCTCGTAACACTAAACTTCTCTTTTCAAGTTAGTTCTTTTATTGACAGCCATGCTTCTTCTGATTTGACCTTACTAATTATGTAGTTGTCAGCCACACTTGAGTAAATGAGCAAATCTTCAAGATCTTCTCTTCAAAACTAACTTTAACCTTTTCAGAAGTAAAGTTCTATACTTTTTGTCCTTTGGAGGTATAAACAGTGTAAATACTTTTACATATAGAAGATCTAGCGCATGGTAGAACAACATATGTTCAGCCTATGACTAAAAATAAATTACATTATAAAAACAATGTATGCTAATGAATCAGTTAGGGCACAAATCATGACTTCAGCTAGACAAAACGAACTAAACTAGCATAATAGATTGTCTCAGTCTAAACATTGAAACATTCAGTAGATCGTTGAAGAATGAAGTGATGATAAAGATCAATCATGAAAAGTTCAGACGATAAAGATCGATCATGGAAAGTTCAGACGATAAAGATCGGTCATGGAAAGTTCAGACGATAAAGATCGGTCATGGAAAGTTCAGACGATAAAGATTGATCATGGAAAGTTCAGACGTTAAAAATCTATCATGGAAAGTTTAGATGATAAAGGTACATCATGGAAAGTTCAGATGATAAACCAATTTGATTGAAAAGAGTGTAAATCTTATCGACCTAGATATATCTATAAGAATAGAACTAAGTGCTAAAAGGGTATACTTGGCTGAAAGGTTTAGATGCTTAGCTGAACAAAAGGTTGCTCGGCGGATCACACTGACGCTCAACTAATATTCTAAATCATTCAGCTAACGGGCTTTAGATGTTCAGTGAAAGATCTTCTGCACTTGTAATTTTTTTGTCTTCGGCCGATACTTAGTACTGTAGCTAGTCTTTAACGATACTATATAATTTGTAACTTTTAAGCTAGAAGTTAAACAATACATGTTTAACTTCATTCTAAGTCTTTACTAAAGATCTGGTTTTGTTAACATCAATCCTATGTATTTCAACAGAAAACTTGATTATTTGGTTGAAATGATTATCTCCCCAATAAGTAAAACTTAGGATCACATGATTGAAGCTTCCAAGGAAATGGAGATGTTCTTCGAGGCAAGAAACAAGAAAAGAACTACCGATTAAACAACAACAAGTGCTTCTCACTAGAAAGCACTTGCCAATAAGTTTAAGGTTGTTTGGGGATGGGTTTAAACTGTTTTAAGTGTGGCAAACCTGGTCACATTAGTGAAAGCTTCCCTCCAACACAAGTGTCAACTTCAAGTGTAACCAGCCAGGGCACAGGATTACGGAGTGTCCACAAACAACTGGGGTCAGAAGGCCTACATGGCAAAGAACACTTATGATTACTGATAGAAAGGTATGGAAGAAGACTAAAGCACCAAAGGCTAGGTGGAGAGCCTTTCAGATGACTGTAGAAGAGGCTACTAAGGATCTGGACATGAATGCATGCACATTTGTTGTCAACTCTTTACCCGCATTAGTACTCTTTGATTCCGGGGCTAGCAAGTCCTTTGGATTCGACGATGGTGGTGGAGAATTGGGTGGTGTGGTCCTCATTATTGTCTGTATGATAAAGGTATCATCCATTGTTGCCATCAAGATGAAACACATCTTAACTGCGTGATCATCTCTCCCACACACACTCCCATCTTTCTTGTCACATCAGCGTCGCATCTCTCCCCTGTTTCATATTTCTTTCGTCGATCTTTCTAATTTGGAATAAGTATGGATCATTACACACCCCACCGTATGAAGTGTGTAAGTTAACCATTCCATGTGACTAGTATTTGTGAAAGAGGGTAAGGCACAATTAACAACACCCATTAGGAATTACCTCTCCTTATACTCCTCTACCCCTATCCTGTTTTTTATATTAAATATGTAACATCCTCAAATCGGGCCTAGTCATGCATGTATTCGGTACGTAGTTATTTAAATAATTAATAAAAAAACTATATATTCAATTAATATATATATTATGGAATTTAGTTGTGAAATTAATATATAAATATAATAATGAAATAAATAAAGTTAATAAAATATTAAACGGTTTTAGATAATAATTCCAAAATATCTCTGTTAGTTAAAACCGGTAAACGGGTATTGAGTTGTAAGTTGATTAGGGGAACGAGATACCCGCTTGTGAATAATTTAAACCCCAAGTCAGTTCTATCCCTGTTCATTACACGGACACATACGTACATACAAACCCACACACTTACACACCCATTCCTTTGTTCTTGATCTTGAAGAAGCAATCCAAGGATAACCTTCTTCCCAATTCCAACAACAATTTGAAGTGTTATTACTCTGATCTTGACTTCATCTTCTTATCCCATCTTTGTAAGTAATCTTCTCGTGTTCTTGGTTAATTGGCAAATTAGGGCAAATGGGTCAAAATCAAATTGGCAATCAAGAACTGGAATTTAATGTGTTAATCTGTTCCTACAACATCTATAAGTGGTTATGAATCCAATTTATGGATTAGAAGTGTTGATTTTGATTGATATTCAAGAAATTGCTCAAATGGGTTTTTATGGTGAATTTATGTTTGATGTAGGATTAGGTCGTTTAAATGATGTATATGTGTGCTATTAAGCTTAAGATACTCCCAAATGATGTTAGAGAATACTGGAAATTGGTTAAAAAAAAGTTTGGGATGATTATGGGTCGATTTGCAAGTCTGTGAAACAAAATGTGTTTTTGCCTCTGCATGCGCGACGCGACGCGTTGAATAAGCGGATGCGACGCGTCCATCAAGATTATCAAAATGTTGTTTTTGTTGTTCTTCCGCGTGTTGATGCTTGGACTGTTGTTATAAGTTAATCATTGGATTAGGGGCGCCATTAGGGAATTATTTCAAGTAGCTTGGTTGTTGTACTTTGTGTTTTGTTGTCTAAATGTAAGTAATGGTATTATAGGTACACCCGAAGACCAAGAAGAACCAAAACACTATATTTATCTACTATAACTCTACAGGTGAGTACCGGTTAACATTAGCATCACAATAAGAATATTATATAGCTATAATGAATATTAAAACTAAAGATTAAGTTATTGATTATGTATTGTTGAATTGTATTGTGTTATGATTTGATATGTACGCATGCTATAGGCTTGAGTAGGCCAACTGTGTTATATGCATGCTATGGGCTTAAGTAGGCCAACTTTGTTATGTGATGACTTGAGTAGGCCAAATGTGTTGTGTTGACACATTGTTAAAGTTGTGTGAGGCTAGCTATGTCTAGATATGGTTGGTGCCTTGTGCCACCAGCTATGATGATCGGTGATTCGTTGTTAGCGAATCTTTGGTTCTGCAGAACCTCCATCCCTCAACTTGATGATGATGGGCTCTCAGTTTCCACCGATCCCGAAGGGGTGAGTTCCCGATAATGCAATGGTGGACCGCTATCCGCTTATCCACCGGCGCGGTTGATGTATTCGGTTTCCCCAGTCAGGATCATAAACCGGATTAGCTACCTTGCAAGATGTGATTCCTGCTGACTACACCGGTACTTCGCGATGTGTTAGGATAGTCTTGTTTGCTAATATGTGATATAATATTTTTGTTATGATACTTATGATTAACTGTTATTCACTAAATATTTATAGTTAACCGCTTCCATGTACCATTCCTATGTGCAGGTAATTAGTTTGTGTTGATGAGGACGGGTGCTTGTTATGGTTTACATTACCGGTTTTTGGGGAACACATTTGTATGATTTTGATTACTTTGTTTATATATGTAATGATCGATCGGTATTTGGTATTTGGTAACACCGTTGGTTTACTTTTGTTGAAACTTTTATTATGGTTGCATGTAAATAGTTAATAGGATGTTTTCGCTATGTCAGTTACAAAATATTTTAATTAACAGATTATGCAAGTGTTATATTTACAATCTTAACTACACAGTTTTAAAACTCAAATAAAAAAATAGCTTCTAAATTTAATGGTGTTACATAAAATAGATAAGTGAGTGAGAGATAAAAGAGAAAATGAGATGTAAACTGTATAACGTGATAATTGAATGGAAAGACTAGTGCTCTTGGGAGTCACTATCATAAATAAACAAAAATAATTCCGCATTTAATGTTGAATATCTCTAAACAAAAATAATTCCTAATTTAATGTTAATAATTTATGGTATATCCAATTTCTTAAATATTTATGCATTGAAACCAAGGATTTATAGTTTTTATTTTTGAGATTTTGTTAATGGTTTGAATCATTGCAACTCCTACTCTATAATGCGTGTGGGTGTGTTGACATGTGATATGACATATGTGTGAGAGAAGGTGGGTGCGGTAATAACACTCTTTATTAATCGGATTTCTATTTTTTACAAAAGAACGATATATTCTCATATTATTTCCTCCTATTTGTCCTCTAACTAACAAAATCAATACAAATGTCAAAATTAATGAAAGAGGTGAAAAAAGAGATAGTAGATTCCAAGAATAAAGTAAAAAAAAAATAGTAAAAGAATATATCATTTTTCTTTTTACAGATGTATATACTTGTTTGTCACGCATCATTTTTGTCCAACCTTCCTAAAAATATAAATAAAAAATAGAGCATAAATGACAATTTTGATCATCGCTTTTATAAACACAAAAATTGGGCCATCAAGCCCAGATTTACACTTTTGCGAATCTTAATTGGGCCAAGAATATAGCCTTTAAAATAGGGATGACAAAACAACCCGAACTCGACGGGGAAAACCGAACCCGACAAGTTTCGGAGTCGGGTCAGGGATTATAATTTCGGGTTCGGGTATTTTTTCGGGGATTTTTCGGGTTCCGGTTCGGGGCGGGGGCACACTATCCCCGCCCCGATATATGTTTATATATATTTTTTATATATTTATATACATATATGTTTTATATATTTATGTATATAATAATGTGTATGAATATACAAAGAGAAGGATTGTATATCTATTAATGGAGAAGTTTCTAAAGTGATGAAGTTTTTTGTTAAATTTTGAATTTTGATCCCCTAACCCTTTTAAGTTCTACTTTAGTTAAGTTTTTTATTTAAGTTAATGATGATACTTACGTTCTTATTTATAAAATGATCATCTCACGTTCTTATTAAGTTTTTTGTGTAGTTTCGTACTTCACTAACATGTTTTTTAGTCGGGTCAGGTTTTATGATTGGGTTTCGGGTTCGGGTTGGGGTCGGGTTTGGCAGACGCCCCGACGGGGCGCCCCAAGATAATCCCCGACGGGAAACAGGGCGGGGACGGGGACGGGTTTTCATTTCGGGTTCGGGGACGGGGCGACCAAAACCCGCCCCGTTGCCATTCCTACTTTAAAATACAAATACCAGCACGGTACGTTGGTTCACTTCAACTCTGTAATCTTTCATCTTTCATCTTACAATCAATCTAAATAAAAGAATAATTATAAAAAATTTATTATACAATCTGAAGAATAATTATAAAGAATTAAAAAAAATTTAATCTTAATCATTCGGTTTGTTTAAAATCAAAATATCAATTTTGACTCTTTAGAGTCAAAATATTTTAAATCTTATCCTACTAAATTAACCTTATAGTAATTTAAAGGTACGTCTGTAGATTTTACTTATGTATACTTTTTAAATTATTATACATAGTTAATTCAAATATTTATACGTACATTTGTAGATTTTACTTATCTATACTTTTTAAATTATTATACATAGTGAATTCAAATCCTACAAAAATTACATATCATAAGTTATGTCAATAATAAAATATTTTACACATTCAAATTTCTTGTCCTTATCTATGTTTAGTATATATATACTACAAATTTTATTATAATTAAATTTTACACCCTTCTTAAAATTGTCATCGGATTGAAACTTATTTTATTCATACAATGCAAGCATATATTTAGCTAAACGAATATAAAATAAAACTTTCACATAAATAATTATGGTTACCCATGTATTTACATGGATATCTAAACTAGTTATGTAAAGTAAGAATAAAAAGAAAATAATTTAAAAATAGTACATATACGTATCAATAAAGAGTATAGCTTATAAAAATGTGTATAACTTTATATCCAACTTTAAAATCTACCTTTTCATATACAAGGTCTTTGAAAATTAACAATTAGTGTATCCAAATCCCCTTGAATAGTTAATTTCTCATTTTCATCATCTGCGGCCGCCGCTAAATACATATTTCTAGCAATCCTTTCACCGAATACACATTTGTCATTCATCTTCCCCAATGCCGGTCTGTAGATGACTCGTGTGATGATGGATTTATATGCAAAGGATTCGGCGTAGATAGTAAAGTTACAATAATAGAAGATTCAGAGAAAGAGACATCAAACTACACCGATAAAGTCACTGAAGAAATCGTTGGAGACGTCAAACTACACAAGTGCCCCATTTGATTAGATATATGACCGTGTTTTAAATTTGTGGGAAGAAAATATTAGTCAATATCACGTATGTAACCACATTAGCATAAGGAATGATATGGTATTTACTGGACTACCATGTGTGTAGTCACATAATGTCGATTAACACCATAATTAAAGATCTTCATGATGAAAAATCCAACGTAGACAATCTTAACCACCACCACCGCTACGGGACCACCATGAACCACCGCCACCGGATCACCACTTTGAAAGTCACATAAATTTGGTCTTTGAAGATCGACTACACAAAATGTAGACAAATTTCTTGAAAGAGAGTAGAAGGAGAGAGAGGAAGAAAGAGGATCATACATGGTGGTCCGGTGGTGGTTTAAGACAGAGAATAATACAGGGACAAAATCTGGAGAAATATCTTTGAAGATCGACCACGCCAAAGTCTTGAAATCAAACCTAGATCTGGTTCAAACCTGATCAACCATAAAAAATCAAACCCATATATAAAACCCTAACCAAAGTTTGAAGAGAGAGTGTGGGGGCATGATGGTGGCAATGGAGCAATGGTGACTCAGATGTAGACAACCCAAACTAAAACTTGAAGAGAAAGGAAGAGAGAGAGAGAGAGAGTGTGTGTGTGTGGTGGTGGGGGGGGGGGGGGAGACGGTGGCGATGGATTGATGGTGACTTAGATCTAGACCACCCTAACCAAAATGTGAAACACACCCACCTGCAATCAACTGATTCAAACTCGATCCGGACATGAACAAACTTGATTCAAACTCACATCTAGACAAGACAGTTGCAGTGGAGCGATGGTGATGGTAGGGGCAAGACAATGGTGGTGGAGCAATGGTGACGGTGTGTAACAACCTGATTTTCAGTCTAAATTTAAATATTTCAAAAATCAATTGAAAACTATATTTATACAAAACCCTTAAAATTTATCGCGGAAGCATTTTCATTTCCTGTGAATTTCTCAATAATAAACATTTAAAACATTTATAATCCAAAGCATTGGGTGTTACCACAGTCAATCTCACGACCATGAACATAAAGTAGGAAATCCAGAATTATCGGAATTGTAACCAAGTCGAAGCCAAGCCCACAACAACTACCCGCCTCACCAAGGCATCTATACAACCTGCGGATACAAAACATTTTTATACACCAGTTAGCTATAAACATAGCTAGTGAGTACATCCAAAAACATTTGTTTTATCAAAACCAAGTCATCCTTTTCACTTTTGAAAACATCAGTTTGGCAATCAATATCCTTTTAAAAATTCCACATAATAGCACATAAGGATGCGGATCTGTCCATTGGGCCACAATGTATCCACGTGGTAGCTAGCCACGGTTAACACGTGCCCACATGGGGATAACCACATCACCCCGTCAAGGTGGGGGATGCACGAAGCAGTCCACCATACAACGGTTATCTGGAGTACATGCCCTGTTCACCAAATCCACTCGTGTTGCCCCGGGTTCGGTGGCTCGTCAGCCCAGTGAACCTACACGGTCATGATGGCTACTGACATACCCCTCCACTCTCTGCACTGATCCCTCAGCCACCCGTACCTCGCGGTCCCCCAATTGTCGAAGCCACAGGAACCTCTGTGTACGTCCAAATGACTAGGAACCCTATGGTACAGAGTTATATCACACAGTGGTCCGGACCGAAGCACATATACCCCGAAGGGTCACATAAGCACATACCACGAAGGGTCACATAGGCACATTCCCTGAAGGGTCATAAAATCTCTTACCCCGAAGGGTCATAAAACCACTTACCCCGAAGGGTCATAAAACCACTTACCCCGAAGGGTCATAAAACCATTTGCCATCAAGGCCACAAATATCTTGCCCTAAAGGCCAAGTAATCCAAACTTTACAAGTTTATCAACCAATGTATACATGACATAATTATATCTCTTTGAGCATAAATGCTCAACAATTTAAATCATGTTTGGCAACCCTAATGCCCAAAAACATCGTTTGTATGAACATTTCTTTCTTTCTCAAAAACCATGTTACAGTTGGCATTTCAATGCCCAAGATACACCATAAGAGAAAACATGAATTTCATTAACTCAAAATCAGGTCTTTTGTTTCAAAATCAAGGTTCACTCCCATATGGAGTACCATGTTTCAAAACCGTTCATTAAATCACAATTTAAACATAGACCATCTCCAATATGGAGTAATGGTCTTATTTTGAAACCCACAATTTAAAACACACCTTAAATTGAATTCCCCATTTCCACATTCTTTTGAAACACAATAGTTTCATAAAGCATTGTAATTCATATAAATCATCATATAAAACAATACATGGTTTGCAAAAGCCTCATAAACATTTTCAAATCATATAACCCGCATTTATAATCAATTGCATAATCCACATTCTTTGATTCATCAAGAATCATCAAAAATTGCCAAACAATCAAAACACATAGATGACTTGAAAACTTTAAACATTTTGGGTATCCGCAGGGTGTACTCACCTGAGGGTGTGATGTGGATCACAACCCCATCCAAACCATAGCTCAAACTCTTGATCACAAGCCTATGATCATAAAACACAAGGTTAACTAACATAAGTTAACCCAAAACAAAGTTTCTAGACTCAAATCTAGACTTAGACACCCTTTCGGGTCTTAAAAGACTCCAAATAAACCTCCTATAACCATAGGAATCAATCCTCAAACATATATAAGGTTAAAACAGGTCAAAATAGCATTTTAGAAGGCTTTAGGACAGCTCGCGCCGCGAAGATTTGTCTGGAAAAAACTCATCGCACAGACCCAGCTGCGTCGCGCCGCGACGACCTGCAACCAGCAACATACATTGTTTTTCTTTGCTTCAAATCCGACCAAATCATAGTCTTTATAACCAAAACACATATTTAACACAAACTGAGGTCCAAGATACTACAACACAACCTCAATATCATCAAATAACTTCATTTCAACATAAGTTAGGTAATCAAACCATAACCCCAAAGCTTTAACCCATTTGCCAAAATCAAACACCATAAACTCCAATTTTAAGCTAGAAATCACCAAATATAACATCATAACTCCAATCAAACACAAGTTAGGAGTATAACTTACTTGATTTTGCAACACCCAACTTGATTGCCACATTCTTGCTCAAATTCAACCTCAAGAGTGAATAAATTGAAGTTTAAACACTTCAAAACTTGAATCAAACTCAAGAACCATCAATTTTCCCTTTGATTTCTACCTCTTTCCAAGCTCTCTCTCTCTCTAGAATTCTCTCTCTCTCTCTCTCTCCATCTTCCAGAGATTTCTTCTTCTTCTTTTGACTTCTCTAGGTGAAGTCAATGTATATATATACATATTTACTCTTTTGGCCCTCCACCTTTCTTCCATTTAACATTTATTTACCACTTTCTAAGATATTACACATATACCCAACACATAGTATTTAATTAGTATGATATGCACGTAATTACTAATTTCTCATTTAATATTGCATGTACATATATATATTTTCAACTTCCCACAAATACGGGTTTTACACGGTGCAACAACGTTGGGGCAACAAGTGTGAGAGAGAATAAAAAGAGTGGTGGGAGAGAGAATAGATGGCTTGATGATTTTAAAGGTAAAAGAAAAAAATATTTGACACATAAACAAATTAGGTTTTTCTTTAAAAAAATCGAAGTTATTGCCACCTCACCTCTTTTTAACCGTTTACCGGTAAACCAAGTTATGCGTTCCTTTTATTGTTAAAAATTGAAAATTACAGTCCTCTCTCGATCAAAAATTTTGAACGTTACCTTTATTAACAAATTTCGATATTTAGTTTAACTTTCTCGGTAATTAATTTGCCCAAAAATATAAACTTATAATTTAGTGTTTAAATTTTGTTTCAACAAAATCACATTGCAAACATGCAACTAACCGTTAATGGTATGCAACAAGAATTAAACACATGGTTGAGATATACTGAATGGATCAATCTAAGGGCAATATGCTATGACCCAAATTAGCGGTTGGATTGGACTAGAATCTAATTGAAGGGGGAGTTTGTCGAGAAGAAAAAGTTCACGACTTGGTTGCTTGTTTTCGATGGTCGCTCGGCGTGTGCATCTCATGCTCGACGTGGGGTGTGGAACAGTGCACGTCGTGGAGCTTGGGCTCACGATGTGGAGAAGTGTATCAGGTGCAGCTGACTTTCTTGATAATTATCGCGTACGACGACTCGTTAATGTTAATTAGGGGTTTTCTTGTTATTCAACTTGTGTGGTTCATACCTATGCACCTTTGAGGTGTCATCTGTGTAAACACTTTTAGTAATAAAAAAGTCTCTGGTTTCTGCACGTGAACATAGGTTGTAACCCTGACGACCAAAGAGCGTTATATTTTAGTATTATGTTTATCTTGTTACTATTATCAGCATCTTTAATATGTTTTTGTTAAAGTTTTAAGTTCGATCATTTCATTATATACAATTGGAATAGAAATACCACAGAAAACATACACTATTTACAACTTACATAATCGGCACCAAGTTGCCATTCACAATTGCTACAAATTGCTACAAAGATAAACACGTTGCATGACATTCACAATTTCACATCACGGCTATGTACACCAAAAAGATTAGTTAAGACCAACAATACTAAGTCCATATGGGCTCACCTCTTGCTCGTAAATGCATTTTAAATTAAATGTCAACTAAAAATAATAAAAAATAACACGCAATATATGTGTGGTTCAAGTTTTCAAAACCCAAATTAAACCATGCATTTGAAATTTCAAAAAAAAAATCGCATTAACTATGATTGAAAATTTATTAATATATATTTGAGTGACGCGTTTTACTTCCACTTCCACTTCGAGGTGTTTGGAATTATGATTTAAAAACTAGATTATGCATTTTTAGTAATAAGATAATCAATTATAATTGAACGTCAAAATGTGATATGTATTATTTGAGAGGTTCTATATCCTTTTATTAAATAATTAGATAGATTAGACTAGACTAACTGCTCGTTTGATACACGAGTTGGTTTAAACGATAATAAATATTAGACATTAATAAAAACGTATTAAATAATAATAAAATGGGAATTAAATGATCGAGAATTTAAAAAATGACGACGTACGGCATCAACACTCTAACCAGAAGTGAAAACATCGACTCGGGTGGGAGTGTAGACTTGAGGGCAAAAACGTGGTATTATGATATAAAGAGATGTAATTGTATTTCTTATATAAGTCATCAATTATTATTGTTACAATTAAGGGTAATAAAGTTAAACGTTATTGGTTATAATTAAAAAGGATTTCAAATGATTATAAAATATTTTAGAATGATAAAACTAAGAATTTGGTTAATTATGCTATTTTGAAATATTATAAAAAGTAATATGATATTTGTAAATTAAGGTGGACAAATATGATTTTATATGATTTAATAAGGGTATGTATGAAATTATCTCTAATAATTATGAGTTTAAAAAGTCAAAATCGATTTTTTGATTTTAAGTTAATAAATGGTGAAGATTAAATATTTTTTTTAAATGAATGGAGATCGTTTAATAAAGTTTATCAAAATAGTTTTTTATTTATATTAGAAGATTTTACTTATCATCCTACTTACTTGATGAAGACAAGTGTCGAAATTAAGTGAGGAGACGAATAAGTAGAATAATTGCATTACATATGTCAATCATTAATCGAGAAAGTAGGAGGATAAAGTAATAGAAAATAAAAAAAATCTTTCTATTATTTTCCGAAAAATTCCACTAATTCTATTTTTAACTGATTCTCTTAATTTTGAGACATGTGTTGATCTAATAGTAGATAAAAATATTTAATAGAAGGATATAAAACCTCTTTATATATTTTTCCTTGTCGCTAATTAATGACATGGAAATACCTTACTCATATATAATGCATTTACCACCTAAAAAACTCTTAATTTTAAGAAAAGTAAATTTACTAAAATACTCCTACTTTATATCTCTCATTTACCCTCCTTTTAAGTCCACAATTAATAAATTTAAACAATAAATATTGAAAACATAACAGACAATTAATGAATTTAAACCAATACTTATAACTGAATTATTTCTAACCATATCTTTTTAATATTGTAACACCGTATTTTCATATCAAAATTTTTCACTTTAACTATATTGCGGAAGCGATTAAATACCAAAAGTATTTACAACTAATCACAAACCACAGTTTACAAAACCAACTTGTTCAAAATATCAGTATTACAAAAACTACGGCTCATCACAAATACGCATCAGAGGCCTAGGTGATTACTCCCCAAGCTAACCACTCTCAGCCGAGCCGCTGACTTACCAAAACCTGTAAAAAGAGTGAGAGGTGGGGGATTAGCACAAAGCTATGTGAATTGAGTACAATCACAACAGATATATCAGCCAGAACCGCATGATATCAACAACCACAAATAAACACTTTGGGAAGACCGGCGGTTCTGCCAGAACCTACAACCAATGCCGGCCAAAGCAAATGTTTACCAATAGTTCATTTGCTATTCTCACACAGTATTACCTTAAGTTGCAACAAATGCATCAAAAGATCTCAATACTGATTAGCCGATAGCAAACAAACCCAGCCCATAAGCCCAGTCGTAAACTGACTTCCCAACCATCATGTATACATATCACTGACGCAACAATTAATTAACAATCAACCAGTTAATCAATTATCAGACAATAAGTCTATCCATGCATCAAACCAACAACAGTTGCAACCAAACCAACTACAACTAATATCACCCGTGAGTAAACATCCACTCACCTCAAGATCTCAACTTCTCCACTCAGTGATCTAATTTTACTGAGCCTTGTCTGTTCCTGAGAACACAACAATCAAACATCAGTATCCAACTCATAAATATATATCAAACATATATTTATATCCATTCTAACTTATGCATAACAAGTTAGAAACACCCAGCATGCAATCACAAAAAGCATCACACCAAATAAAGCATCAAAAGCTTCAAGTATAATTAAACAGCCGGGGACACGTCGCGTCCAACAGCCTGACGCGTTGCGTCGGCCTTCGAACAAAGAAGACTTCGAACAGCCCCAAATTCGAAGAAGAAGACTTCGAACGGACCCTTCTTCGAACCACGAAAACTTCGAGCGCCTCTCCTTCAAGCCAAGACACTTCGAGCGCCTCCTTCCAAGCCCCGAAGTCAAAGGCTTCGAATTCGAAACCCAAGCCGAGAATGCGTCGCGTTCGTTCTTTAGACGCGTCGCGTCGCGTCATTTTCCAGAATCAAACCTGCAATTTTTTCATCTTCCAACTCCATATAATATTTCAAATATTTATATACTTCTCGAAATCACTTTCTAATACTTCTAAACACATAAAACATCATTTAGCATGCTTAGAAACATCATAAACATGTTAAAAATACCAAGATCCTCAAGAATAACAAAACCCACATATGGAGGTTTCCTTCATATTCATCCATGGTGATTTTTATGAAAACCCAGCAATTCATGTCAACAAATATAGCATGATAGACATGATTTATAGTTCAAAACTCATAAAGAATCATACTAACCTTTCTCTTGTTTCTAATAATTCAAAAACACCAAATTCCAATTCTTTTGTTCTTCCTTGCTTTTCTCTCAATACACACACTTAGCAATCTTCAAAGTGAAGAAATGATTACACAGAATCAGGCTAAATCAATTAACCACGTAGTCATGCTTTGGAATTCGAAGCAGGTGGTGTCAATTAAGAAAGTCTCAATTACATGCACACACACATAGACAAATCTGTCTATATATATATATATATATATATATATATATATTAATATATACATATAACACTTAATTAATCAAACATATCAATTAATAATTCACGTATTAACTTACCGAATCCTACGAAATTACTAGGCCCAAAATTAGGATGTTACAAATATTAACTTTTGATTTATGAGATCACCATACTTATAACTGAACTAAGTCTAATCATATATTTTTAATATTAACTTTGATTCATGAGATCACCTAAATTCCTGTTTTCAATAAATCAAGTTCAAGAGATTTCACAAACACCAAACAAATGAAAGAGTCAAAGAGTTGAAATTTATAACATTGCATTGTAACTCAATTACATAATAATTGGAACTATGAAACATTACACACATATATACATACATACATATATATAATCAACAACTTCATAATTCAGCCATGCGACAAAACTCTTCCAACAAACTGAAAGACAAATAACTCAGAGTTAGCAATTTAATTCTTAATTTCAAAGTGGCTCTCGCAAAAAATCTTCACAAACTCATATTATCTTCATCTCGCAAAGAATCTTCACAAACTCATATTATCTCTTTGTGTTTATTCTGCACAAAACTCATCACAACCTGCTCTTTATTCACCGCCGTCGCATTGCGCGGGTACTCCACCAGTATTTATATATATACTCAATTCCAATGACGACCGTACTTATTGTGTCTTTAATATCTGAATTTGACAAAGGAACAACTAGCAACCATGGATGCAACTTCTTGATGGTACTCGGAACAAGAAAGGCATCTCGTATGACGTTCTGCGCGTATACGTACGATTGTATAAAATACATAAGAAATGGACAATTTTTGTTGATGTCATATCGTTTAATATAGAAGTAGTATATTAATAAAAAGGAAAAGGATTTGTGCGACTAGAAACATATTTCTTAGATGTTTTTATATTCGCAAACACTTAAATGGGTAAATGATGAAATGACTAATATACCACTTATTTTAGTTGTTTATAAGTATACAAATACCTATCCTAGAAACGTATATCTTATTTCCTTATTCGCAAACACTTAAATGGGTAAATGATATTTCGTTCAGTTTTATACCTACACAAACGCATGCATCCATATTATACCTATAATTCATTTAATTTTAATGTTTGATAAATGAAGCTTATGTGTATATAATTCATTTGATGTTTGACATATTATTCTGTCACATCTTATCAAAATAACATGCACTAAAAATATATAATTATTAAAATAAACATTATTAAAGTACGTTGCTATGTAATGACCATTAGGGTGTCAATTATATATGTCATGTTTGAGTTGATCATAACTCACGGGCTAATGGTTTGACGGGTCATGTACACATGATATGAACAATGACCCGTTTATACGATACGCTAAATTCATGTAATGTTTGATAATTAAATCAAGCTTATCATTATTAGAGATAATGTAGATTAGGATTTTAGTATAAAATTGCCTAACTTGATTGTACAGATTGGTTAGGGCCTATTAACATTTCTGATTAAGGTTTTTATTGTATCCCTTGTAATTTATTGATAGATATCAATGTAACACACAAATACCTATTATGATTTTCATTGTCCTATATGATATCCGAGCCTTAAAATTGGTCATCTCTTCTCTTTATTTCTCTCCCTTTCGCTATCTCTTTGCCGCCTCCAAACTACAATTGGACGTTGCCGCCATCCTTCTCCCCGTCGTCCCCCTTGAGTTGTGATTTTCTTTCTTCTCTTTACTCTCTCGCCCTACACAGAGATTGATCGATAGTGGAAAACCTCGTAGGGTTATGTTGTATTGATATAAGTATATAAAAGATACAAGTTAAATAAGGGACCCCTATACTATACAATAAATAAAAAAGACAGTATAAATAATATTCTAACACACCCCCTCAGTTTCTCTAATGGTCAAACTGTCTCTAAAATCTAATGTGTAGGAAGTCCTTTTGTAAAGATATCTGCAGACTGATGAGCCGATGGAACATGCAACACACGAACATGACCAAGGGCAACACTTCCCTAACAAAATGTAAATCTATTTACACATGCTTGGTTCTTTGGTGCTGAACTGGGTTAGATGCTAGATACATGGTACTGACGTTATCACAAAAGACAACAGTGGCACGGGATAAGGGACAGTGAAGCTCGAGGAGAAGATTGCGAAGCCAAGCAACTTCAGCAACGACATTAGCTACCCCCGGTAGTCGGCTAGCTTCGGCACTAGACCGGGAGACCACATGTTGTCATTTAGATGACCAAGAGACAATATTATCACCAAGATATACACAACACCTAGATGTCAACCGACGGGTGTCCGAACATCCAGCCCAATCGGCATCAGAATAAGAGACCAAGCGATCAACGACTGGCGGACGAAGATGAAGACCGTGCGAAAGAGTACCCTTAAGGTACCTGAGAATCCGCTTAAGAGCCAAGAAGTGAGGTTCACGGGGGTCATGCATAAATAGGCATACCTGCTGAACGGCATAGGCAATATCGGGACGAGTGAATGTCAGATACTGAAGAGCGCCGCGAGGCTCCGATAAAGAGTGAGGTCAGAAACCGACTCTCCAGCAGAGAGTTTCGGTTTGGTGTCAGTCGGAGTGCGACAGGGATTACAGGCTATCATATCGGCACGAGCCAAAATCTCCTGAGTAAAGGCAGTCTGGGACAGAAAAAGTCCGGAGGAACTGCGTTTGGCAGAAATGCCAAGAAAGAACGACAGAGGGCCCAAATCAGACATAGGAAATTCCGAAGAGAGGCAAGAAATAACTGTCGAAATGAGAGATTGGGATGAGGCAGTGAGAATAATATCATCCACGTAAAGTAGAAGATAGACAGTTTCAGAGCCTCGCTGAAAGATGAAAAGAGAACTGTCAGACTTGCTACTAAGAAAGCCGAGAGAAGTGAGATAGACCGCAAAACGATGGTACCAGGCATAGGGAGCATGTTTAAGATCATACAGGGCTTTGCGAAGCCGACACACGTGATGAGGAAACTGCAGGTGCATATACCCAGGGGGATGACGCATATACACAGTTTCAGCAAGATCACCATGTAAGAAAGCATTTTTGACATCAAGTTGATGAATCGGCCATCGTTTGGAAAAAACAATACTAAGAACGGTGCGGATAGTAGCAGGTTTGACAACAGGGCTAAACGTATCATCAAAATCTAGGCCAGGTTGTTGAGAAAAACCTTGAGCAACAAGACGACCTTTGTATCGGTCAAGCCGCCCTTGGCTGTCAAATTTGTGTCGGTACAACCAACGACAACCAATGATGTTGACGTTAAGAGGAGTGGAGATAAGGTCCCAAGTGTGATTGGAACGGGGAGCATCCATCTCGGCATCCATGGCGGTGCGCCAGTGGGGATCACACAGGGCCTGGGCCGTAGACCTAGGGATAGGAGATACATCAGATGTGGTAGAGAGGTTGAGAATCTGATGGGGGCTTTAAGGAGCCAGTACGTAATCTAGTGACCATAGGATGAGTGCTAGCACTAGGTTGGGCTGGCGTAGTCGGGACAGAAGGTGGATCGGGCACTAAACCAGACGTGGGGGAAGCAGCATCAGGAGCCAATCCAGGTGGGGAAAGAAAGGGGGACGGATCATCCTCCGACATAAAGGAGTTATACTCATCGGAGGATGGAGTAGAATAAAAGTCAGGGTAAGGGAAGTGTTCCTCATCAAAGGTGACATGACGGGAGATGATCACTTTCTGAGTGATGAGGTCGAGACATCTATAACCACGATGATCCTGAGACGGACCAAGGTATAGACATGCGGAGGATCGAGGGGCAAGCTTATGAGGAGAAAACCCAAAAAGAATCTCAAACGGTGACCGAAAGGAAAGTGTGGTCGTAGGTAGGAGATTGAACGTATGGGTGGCAGCAAGCAGCGCCTCAACCCAAAACGTAGGGGGGAGAGAGGCCTTAATGAGAGACGTGTAAATGCAATTGTTCAATGTGCGAATGGTGCGTTCAACCTTGCCATTTTGCTGTGACGTGTAAGGACACGAGAGACGAATTTTAATACCATTTGTTTGAAAAAGATGTAACAGAGCATGGTTATTAAATTCACGTCCATTATCACACTGAAACATTTGAATATCAGTTTTAAATTGATTTAAAGCATACATGCGAAAGTTGCAAAAGATAGAAAACACATCAGATTTAGATCGTAAAGGAAACACCCAA
Organism: Dittrichia graveolens; assembly: GCA_038502395.1. NCBI lineage: Eukaryota > Viridiplantae > Streptophyta > Magnoliopsida > Asterales > Asteraceae > Dittrichia > Dittrichia graveolens. The sequence goes on along the minus strand of JARJIL010000005.1, from coordinate 78,241,355 downwards.
AGGAAATGTGAATAATCATCCAAAAATAAAACATAATATTTAAAACCATTGAGACTAGTTACAGGCGAGGTCCACAAATTCGAGTGGATAAGTTCAAACAATCTAGAAGTTTTAGTAGTAGACAAAGAGAAAGGTAAACGACAATGTTTTCCTAATTGGCAAGCGTGACATAAAGATAACTTTCCAGACGAACAAGAACGAGACTATAAAAACTGAAAGATAGCTTGGCCAGGATGACCCAAACGACGATGCCAGATATGTGGGGAAACAGCTACACAAGCAACATCAGAGGTGGAGAGAGCAAGACTGGGAAGAACAGGATAGAGATCACTTGTGCTGTCACAGCGCTGAAGAAGGGTACCTGTTTTAAGATCCTTGACAGAAAAACCAAAATGGTCAAACTCGACAGAAACTTGATTGTCAATAGTAAAATGACGAACTGAAATAAGATTTTTTTATCATTTTACTAGAGACAAGGACATTTTGAAGAAAGAGACTGTTATTAGAAAAAGGAAAAAACGAGTGGCCAATATAGCTAACTAGGAGTAAAGCACCATTACCAACCATGATTTGTTTAGATTTACATGGAGTTAAGGAAAGCATTGTACCTTGATTAAATGTCATGTGAGAGCTTGCACCAGAGTCCATGTAGAAGTTGTTGTCTTGGGGCGGCTGAATAGACATAGACAGAAACACCGAAGCAAGGTCAGTAGGTGTTTGTGTTTCATAAGGATAAGCCTGACCAACAAAGGAAGCATGCGAGGGCAGCTGTGGTTGCAACTGCATCGGTACTTGTTGATGAGGAGGGCCCGAAGAAGGATGTTGTAGATACCCAGCAAAGGGCTGATGAGTAGCATAGTGAGGTGCAAACTGCAAAGGCAGCTGTGGAGGTGGTTGTAGTGCTGGATGCGAAGACTGAGGCGGCTAAGGTGCTGGAGAAGATAGAACCTGTGGCTCGAAACATTAGTATTCCCCCCCCGGAAGCTCCCCGCCCATTATTTTTACCTTTACTATACCGGTTCTTTGATTTTCCTGGTTGGTGAAAGGAAGAGGGGAGTCGGTAGGTGTATCATGTGTTTTCGGCACGAGATTCATGAAGAAGAAGCATATTTTTGGCCTCTAAGAAGGAGGGAAAGGGCTTGGTGTTGGTGATGACATCAACAATACTTTGGTAAGAGGGAGGTAATTGTTGCAGAATCTGCATGACAAGTTCGACTTCACTAATTTTGGCATCACATGCATGAAGATCTTGGGCAAGGTTTTATAGGGTATGACAATATTCAGTGATTGAGGACAATCCCTTTTTAGTGTTACGGAACCGTTCTTGAAGCATTAACATACGAGACATTTTATTGTTAAGGAAGAATTCCTCAAGTTTGTCCCATAAATCTTTCGAAGTACAGTCATCAGAAGAAATAATTTTCAATAAATTGGCGTCACATGTCGAATAAAACCATGATTTAATACGTGAATCAATGGCATGTCAATCTTCATCAGTATCACTAGCAGGTTTAGAGCAACCAGTAATATGGCCATACACTTTGGCACCACGACACATGTCTAAGAAAATACGACGCCATAACTTATAGTTTGGCCCATCAACCGACAATTTAAAACTAAATTGGGAGTACACATTTGTAAGGGCAAGCAGATGGTGAGGTGGTGGTGGACATGGCTAAAGATGCGGTGGCAGAAATAGTAGACATGGTGACACGGTGTACGAAAAATCAAACAAACTAATATAATAGAGATAAAAGATAATGAGAAGAGTGCTTTACCTTGGGTAGAAGGAAATCTAATGACTACGAGGTGGTCACACAGAACGCAGAATCACGAAGTAAAAAGCCAACAGCAATTTGTCTTTTTAATGAAGCAGCAACCAAAAACAACAATTTGAGTAACAATCTGTTTTTTTTAGTCGCCAGCAAGTGGAGTATGGCTCCACAAAAAGACAAAAGACAACAATGTGAAGTTTGCCTTGGGTGTTGTGTTGGACCGTAGAGCTTTAATTAAAAAGCATATATATCCCCACAAACATGCGTAATATATATCTCCACAAGAATGCGTACAGTATGTAGCTGAAGCAGCGGCGGCCAGGGGAAGCAGAATGCGTAAGACACGGTGACTAGAAGCACGGTGACCACGGTGACCAGATCGAAGCAGCGGTGGCACAACTAGACACGGTGACCAGAAGCAGCGGCAGTGGCACTAGGTTTCCAGTGAAGCAGAATCCGGCAGCGGCGGCGCTAGGGTTCCGGCAGCGTAGTATGACAGTAGTTGATCAAAATAAAGAGCAAAAAACCCAATCGATCAACAGAACCTAGGTCACAGTCGATAAAAAGCAATCAGAAGCAGTCGACACAGGGGCGACGGCCGGAAAAAAAACAAAGGCAGCTAAAGAAAGCAGTTAGGATCGATTGCTTGATACCATGATCGATAGTGGAAAACCTCGTAGGGTTACGTTGCATTGATATCAGTATATAAAAAATACAAGTTACATAAGGGACCCCTATACTATACAATAAATAAAAAGGAGGGTATAAATAATATTCTAACAGAGACGCATTGTAAATAAAATTATATCGTTTTTTCTTGCCGCTACAACCACTCACCAACGTGATATACTCGATACCCCTTTGTTTGCCTCGTCTTTGATTTTGAAGATTAAGTCTCATAGCTTTTCTTCATTCAAATAATAGAACACTGAGATGTATACCCTTTACCTTCTCGTCATGCCCTAAAAACGCATTATAAATATTGTGGTCTGTTTGTACAAGAAGACGGTGGTTCCAAAATTCGAGATTCAACCAGTCTAAGTTTGTGGCAAGTCTGAGTTCATTCGATCTCCATCGCATCATCGTCCACTGGTTTGAAGATTCATGTTCCATCCCTATTTGTTTGATCTCTCCCCTTTCATCAGGTCTAGATTTGTTTGATTCCAAGATAACGATGCTTTGAAGACGACATATTGATGGTTCACAAACAAATACCTGATGGCTCGATGACATCAACCTCCTGATAGGTGAAATTTTAATGACTATAAGGACCTAAAAATTATTTTTCTTAAATTATCACCTATTTTGAATTTCAAATAACAACCAGAAGCACTTGATGAAGATCATCAGAAAGTTAAAAATCATATCTCAAATCATAATAATCAATCTCTTAAAGAAAACTGTAATTTAAAATTTTTAGAATAAAAACTAGTACCGAAACATAAGCTATCATGCTAGAGTATTTCCCTTCTCTTTCTTAGACAAACTAGTTGTCCCTGAAAAGTATCAACATCAACGAATTAAGTATAAAGCTTAGTAAGCACACATACACCTAATCCCAATTCTGCACACATCCATGATATTAACATAAACCACATCTATATATCACATGATACATAACACTTAAACCTTTCATGATCCAAACGCACCCTAGTTCGGATGGTTGTAAACTTATCCTACATGAGTTCGGTTGATCAAACACATCCAAACAAGTTTATCTTTAAATAATCTAACACTTTCGATCTTTTTCTCCTTCAAGTGGCATTATAAAAGTTTCGAAATTCATCTACTAATACTTTTTGACTTATTTCACATCAATTAAATAGCCAACCGAACCCCAAAAGTTCCAAAAATGCAATAACAGCCTAGTCGACCATGGAACCATTCCAATCCATCCCAAACCCATCGATTGTATGATTATTTCATTAGATTTTTATTGCGATCCGTCCTAAATCATTAAATGAGACAATATCTATCACCAATTTAATCAAAACATGATTGGAACCCAACCCCATCACCACTGCCTTTACAATGTCAATAGACATAAAACTGATAAAGTTTCGTACCTTGGATCCTTTGCGAAGCTTATAAGACTCCAATTTCCCTTGCAAAAGCACCAAGAAATCTACCTCAAACCTCAGATTAGTGAAAAGACACGATAACACCAAGAACACAACTATAGCCGCCCAAAAATAAAGAATGGGGAGTTGTGCGTTATCCCCTCCCAACCAAATACGTTTTTTACAAGTTTATCAAGTTGTCGTGTTAGCCACTTCCATCCCTGAACTTTGGATATTTCCATGATGAAGAGGATGATCATGAGCTTGAGATCAGAGTTCTTTTGGTTTTTTACTTTGTCTTTAGTTTTATTATTTGAGACATTTTTATCGTAGGAGAACAGGCTAAAAATTATAATTTGTTGTGATTAAAAGCAGAAAAAAAGTATAAAAACATCTACTTAATTTGAATCTTTCTTTTCTGATTTTGTATTTGTTCATAGATTTGAGTTTGTTTTTGTTCATCGTCGTCATAGAATCGTTTTATGATAGATCTGAGTTCTTTTACTGTTAACGTATACTATTTAAAATATTATTTGTAGAATTGTGTATGTTAATTATGTTTCATGTAGAAACTTAGCCCAGATGTTATGTTCAATAATTATAATAGATACAAATAGAAACTTGACCATGTTCTTCAAGTTTTATGGGTTTTTAAGTGATTCAATGGTGAATCATGGAGTAAAGCTTGTTTATGTTGTTGTTTTCAGTTTAGTAGTTGTTTGGGGTGTAGGAAAACACCCCAGTACCGTTTTCTTGAATTATAAGTGATTGTGTTGGTGGTTTGGCTGGAATTACAGCAAACAGTCGGCTGGGTCTGTATGGTACACGGCCATGTAGAGTAGAAGGCGGTCACAGGGCCATGTTGGTATACATGGTCGTGTAGAGTATGAGGTACACGGCCCGTGTGGGAGTACACGGCCCGTGTAGGTGAGTTGTCAACACCGGCCATGTAGCCAAGACATGGTCGTGTAACAGGAGGGGTACACGGCCCGTGTACATAACACGACCGTGTAGGATGACTGGTCAACACCGACTATGTAGCCAGCTCAGGACGTGTAGTGTTTAAGGGACACGGCCCGTGTAGGGGTACACGGCCCGTGTAGGCTATGTTTCAGATCAGATTGCTTTAAAGTGATACTTTGTTGTATGGTATATATAGGAAGGTGATTGACCTTGTATCAGAATCAGTATCAGTTGGAGATCTTAGCATCACAGATTATAAGGTGAGTCTTCTAGACTACTATTCATATTTATGGCATGTATGTTATTATATCAGGTTATTGATATGTTAGGATACTCATATATGGGTGCTATACTCAGTAAGGTTCAGTAGTGTTACAGTAATATTACAGTATATATGTTTATGTGTGTTAGCTTACTGCCATGTTCAGTAAGGCTCAGTTAATATAAGCATGCTGCTTTTGCAGTAGTGGCTTAGAAATAGCACAGTACTGGGGCTTAGTTAATTAATCAGATATCAGAAAGCATACTGCCTTGTGCAGTAGTGGCTCAGTTAATTAATTATGTGAATCAATAAGCATACTGCCTTGAGCAGTAGTGGCTCAGTTAATTACTCAAAGTTTTATTGTCAGTATTTATCATATGATTATATTCATGTGTTTATATGATTGGCAGTCTAGTTTACTCACTAAGCTCTCGCAACTTATCAGATATTATTTTCTAAAATGTTTTGCAGGTTTTATCAAAGACAAGGGGCAAAGCTTCAGTTTGACGGTTGTCATGTATTTAAGTAAAACAGTGTTTTGAAACTTAACGCCCGGTTGTTTAGTAAGAAAGCATCTTTTGATGTATATTTGTAACTTTCAGGCTTTTATATGAACCCGAGGGTTCAAAACAGTTTTGTAGCTTCCGCTTATTTGTTAAACAACTCTTTTATTTCTAAAAGAACTTCAAGTAGGGTTTTATTTATGTTTTTGAAAATTGGGGCGTTACAGATGATTAAATAAGAAAATAAAGGAAAATAATAATGAAATGATAATATTAAAAATATTATTGAAAATAGATAATAATAATAATGAATTATTAAATGGTTTAGAACGAGGTTTCCAAAAATATCCCCGTTGGTTAAAACGGGTACTCGTGCGTTAAGTTGTAAGTTGGAAAGGGGAACAAGATACCCACTTGTGGATATGCATAACCCACAAGTGGCCATCACACGTTAGCACCTCTTGAACAAAACACACAGACACTTTGCAAGTCTCTTACTTTGTCTTCTTGTATGTGTGGCTTTGAAGAAGAAGAATCAAGAACATCCAAGCAATCTGATTTGCTGATTTCAAGTACTGATTCAAGACTTCCATCTGCTGTTAATCATTTCTTAATCATCTCCAATCTTCAAGTGAGTTCTATGTGCTTATTTCTAAGTTTCACCAAGTTGGGTTTCAATTGGGTTTAATCTGATTTGGACCCAATAATTGTTTATGAAGTTACCAATCTATTCCTAGATGATTTCTAAGTTCATAGGAATCAAATTCTGTAATTAAAATGAAGGTTTGAATGAATATTGAGAATTAAAGTGGCTAATGGGTCAAAATGATGATTTTGGTCCCAAGTTCTGATTTAGATGTTTTGGTATGTAAAAATGGTGTTTTTGGATGGCCTTTGATGTGTATTTTCACATATGAACCTTAGAAACCGATTGGTAATACTTTGGTTGAGTTTTGGTATGTTTTTGTATGGAAAACAACAGGTTCTGCACGAACCTGCTACTGAACATTGAAGGGCACGGGCGTGCCTCTCAAGAACAGACCGTACCTTAGGGCGTACCTAGGAGTCACGGCCGTACCTCCCAAGGGTACGGGGCGTGCCTAACCCTAGCTAGCCCGGGGTTACCCTGAAGTCACGGGGTGTACCTGAGACCCAGGTACGGGGCGTACCCGGGGCGTGCCACGCCAGGCACGGGCGTGCCTTGGCAAGGTACGAGCGTGCCCTGCCCCTGGCAGAATCTGTTTTACAAGGTTTTAAAAGTTGTAAACCTTGTTAGGTATTCTGATTGATCCAGAAGCTAAAGTATCGTTGAGAGAAGTATTCTAACTCGACAGGTGAGTGTCTGATAACATAACGATTAATATACCTATAACATATATTAACAATGATTACAGAATTGTAAACCATGATTTGTACACGCACTTGTTCAAGTGTAGGATTGCATGATGATGCTAGAATATACCATGTCGACACAGTATAGTATGCACTTGATTAGGTGTATGCTATGATGAGTATTGAATATATATGCGCGCATTGACCGATGATTCGATTGAATCAATTGTTTGTTTGTGGTTGATCCGGATCCTATGGACAAAGCTGTCCTGGACAAAGCTGTCCTACGAGAACAAAGCTGTTCTAATTAAGGACAAAGCTGTCCTCTTTGGGTATAGCTGCGGCTGTACAACAGAGGAATCTGCGGATTCCAAAACGCAACGGTGGACGCTGTATAGCTCCCCTACCGGGGCGGTTGATGTGTTTGGTATCCCAGTTTGGTGCATTGAGCCGGGTTAGCTCCCCTGCAAGATATGTTACCTCCTGACTACGCCAACTCATCGCGAGATGCTAGGATAGAACTATCTGAGCATGATTGATGATACGTGATGTATTTATGTTAATCATATGCTATTTGAGTACTCACTAGCTATTATAGCTAACAGATGCTACACCCTACATGTGCAGGTGATCCTCAGTGAGCTTGGGACCCTGCGTGTAGTTTGATTTGTAGGAGGAACACTGTGTTTGTAATAACTCTGATATTATGTTTGTTTGAATTTAGTAATGGTCGACCGGATAAGTAACAGTAACACCAAACTTGTATGTGGCATCTTTTGGTTTGTAATATATTTGCCACGTGTTTTCTATTTCCGCTGCGTGTTTTCAATTGAATAAGATAAATAAATGTTTTAAAAAGAAAAATCTGGTTCTCGAAATAACGTTGTTACATTTTTTAACTTAAAAAGCTATTAGAAATATGGATTATTGACTAGAAAAATATATGAAAAAAGTACAAATCAAATGGGTTCATGAGTCAATTCGCAAAATTTACGTACGGATCCGATCATAACCTAATTATATTAAAGTGACATAAGTCACTGGCCGGGACACGACCCATTTATTAAAAGTGTCAACCAAAACTCATTAATTCATTTCCAAATCATATTTCATGTCGTGTGCATGTGTTAAGAATTATCACCCCTACTTTATTTCACGACCCGGATGGAACCGTGAATCCTCCCTTTTTACCTCACAAGTAATGACAAAACAAGAAATGTTACATTCCATGGCAAGGCAACAAAGTGAGCTACAAGAAAAGGAAAGTAAAGTACATTTGTATTTTAGGAAAGCAAATTCTCTTATCTTAAAGTACATGTGTACAACCAACCATGGTAGCATACCCAATAGAGGGAGGCCACAATGTTTCCAAAGAACCCTAAAGATACCAACAACATGTATATGCATGCATCATGTTGTTTTCTCCATGTGTTTTGTGGACATGATGATGACTCGCACTAACATGCCATGGCTCATCCATTCTAGCTAAGTCAGCATTTATGGTGATTATGATCATCGATCTTGGTCGTCCTTGGATGCTTGTGAATTGTGTAATTTTATATTTATATATACAAGGCTCCAAATTCTTTGAGGCTTTTAAATTATTACTAGAATAATGAGTAAAATAAGACTTGTTAATATTTTATGCCATGACACATTTACCTATAGATTTTGATAGCTCTTTATCATAGTTTTAAAGTAGATCATTTAACAAGTAAAAATAAAAAGTATTATAAATTAAACTTGTATAAGAATGAATTTTCTAAATAAAATTAGAAAAAACTTGACACAATCATAAAAATAGGTTGAAACCTCTTTATAATTACATAAATATTCTTTCATATCATGTCGAATTAGTTAAGTTAGATCAATAATAATCTTATTTATTTTTACCTAAATAAACGAACATCGATGTTGCATTATCAAACACCCTACACGTACGTAGCAATTATCGAGTGGGATAATTTTTGTGCGCGCGCTCACACACATAGACATATATGTGTGTAAAAACTTGAACAGTACTGCTTAATTATGATGATGTCGTTGGATCTAGAACCATCATAGTGGACCTAGCTCATATTTTCCATATTCATATTTATATGTATTAATGTCACCATCCATACCATCAAAACCCCACCATAAAACCATATATATATATATATATATATTATAACTCGACATATTCCCCACAATTGCAATCTATACATCAAATCATATTTCAACTCCAAAACGTATAATAATTCACAAAAATATATAGACATGCATGATTCAACTTCATCAAATCGTAATACTGTAGTATATAATGGAGTGTCCCATAATTAAAAATTTACAATATGGTTAATCATATATATCGTCAACATCATCTTCCTCATCATCTTCATCTCACAATACAGTGGAGAGTGATATATATACGTTATATAATATATAATATATTATAATATAGATATAATATAATATATATTTATATAGTATAGTATAATAAGAAAAAAATCAAGAAAACCAAAACCAAAACCAAAACCAAGACCGGGAAACAAAGGAAGCCTCAAGTAGTAGTGAAAACATGCATGGCCGGTTGCTAATTGCATGAAGACCATAAGGACTCCCCCATGCCCATATTTGTTTGGTCCACCACCATGTCCATGCCAAAAAGGGACCTGGTTGGTGTCTGTGACGGATGATGTCGAGATGATGGCGAGATGTTTTCACGAGACTCGTTCATAGGACTCGACGAATAGTGACGCATCCTCATGTGAACCACTTCAGCTTGTGATACCGCAAGTTGTGCTTGAAGTACATCTATTTGTTGTTGTAAGGATGATATTGCACCTACACAACCATACACCGGATCTCGGATCCTCGCATTCGCCTCATACACCATTGAACTCACTGCATCGCCTCTATGATGCTCGGGCAATTCCTACATTAAGTAATTAATAATTATTGTAAAAATATAGATTTAATTAACAATTTATCATAAAATAAGTACTAAAAACTTATAAAAGAGTGCTTGTAATTCATATGTAGACCCGAAAAAGGGGCACACATAGGCATCCTAGCGGCTTCAAGAAATATCATCCCGTTTGGGGCCCAAAAACTTGACTTAGGATTTAATGTTTATGATTTTAAATTAAAAAAATACAACTTTGTCCTTCGTCATGATTACCTATCAATTACAACCAATTATCAAAATTGTTATTATAACTTTTAATATGGAAAATAATATATTTAACTTCAAATAAATCTAAGTTGAATATATAGAAAGCACAGATTGAAAGAATCCCACTGTTTGTAGCGTGAAAGTTATTTTTAATAAAAGAAATATAATTTTATTTTTATTAATAAATAAAAAAAAGGGCAAGCTAGTTGATTCCCTTCCGTGCACATACTAGAATTTTTTACACCTAGTACCGAAGAATCATTTGACCAAAAGAGATTATAGACGACTTATATTATATGTATTCTTTTAGTTGATTAAACACTTGTGGTTCACACTTCCTTTATCACCATAAATCATAATTATATTTAATTTTGCATTAATTAATTAATTAATATTAATAATATTTGAGAACCAGTACGTCACAATTAACACATAAACACCCAATTAGTAACTAACAATTTTAGTTGCTATTTTCATGAATAGGAAGGGGAAAAAAGTTAAGGTATATAGGCACACCATATTAGTACAAAAGAAAAAAAACATATAATAATTTACATTTTACTATATAATTGGAAATTATATTAATGGCAAGTCATTGCATAACACTAAGGGAATGGACACATCACTCAACTACTCAAAATAATGCTATCACCTTAGTATTAAACTCACACCATTTAATTTAAGTTTAACATCATTTTCATCATACCAAATTCTGAAACGAAACGCATTATTAAATCTAACAGTTAACATTTGAAAAAGAAGAAAAAATGACCACGATGCTTCCCACACCATGTCGTGTAGTGTGGGCTGCTCATCCACCATGCCATGGTCGGAAGACCACATCCCCACACCGCGCTCCACTCCTTTCTCTTCTTGTGACAGATGAATTCAAGACTTGGTTGCCTTTAAATTATGCTTTTAACTTTAACAAAACCACTAGTAAGATAATATATTTCTAAAATACAATTTTCTATTAATTAATTAATTAACTAACTATAAACTATTTAATTTTGAATTTCGAAAATCAATGGTGGCGGATTGTTTGTATAGGAAAGTGATTTAACGGTTTAGATCTATGTGAGAAAAGAAAACGATATAAGAGAAAAAAGTCTAAAGAAATGATGGAAAATGATGATAAAAAAATAGAAAGGGCAGACAAGTTGGTGAATATGACTTGAAGAAGTGACAAAAGCCAAAATATACACATTTTGAAGTACGTGCAAAGTACTTCATAAGCACTCCTTTTGACTCTTCAAATTTAACCTTCCTCCCGCCTTTTTCAACTACTATTAACCGATTTCACGGCCAAAAATGCTTGTAAAATATGACTTATGAAGTTGTACGTATTAGGTAAAAACACGGCTTGAAAAATATTAATCACGACAAAATTATTGCAATTAATTTTCTTTAAACGGCTAAATACACGGTCCTTAAACTTAAATATAATTATACACTATTTTGTTTACTACGAGACTTGAATCCACAACCTTATGAGAGGTCAAGAACACTAGATGTCGTTGTGCTATAAGTTCTTCAAATACAATAATCTTTATTAGCTAAAAACAAAAACTACATTGAAATAAAATCACGTTATGTTAAACGTTACTAAAAGTTATAATTTTCCTCTAATATTATTGTAAGTTATAAAACTAGCTCTAGAGGGTTCCATTCACATGTTCCGTTGGTTGTAATACTATCATCCCACGTGAAAAAAGTAAGTGAAAAATTATGGTATATACTGTATAACCATTTATAGAGAAGTGATATAATAAAAAAAAGTGATTACCGTTTGTCATAAAAAGAAGAGGAGAGAGTGTGGAAAAGAGAAGTGGAGAGAGAAGAGGGGGGTGGGGTGGGGAGTGGGGGGATAGGGAGGCCCCGTGTGGGGCAAAGTAGCATCTTGCCGGGGATGAGAAACCAGGAACCATTCTTACTTCGTTTGCTCTAACTACAAGTAACGAGCCAAAATATAGATGTGACAACGTAACATCTTTGCAAGAATGGGGAACTGGGAACCCTTCTCATTTCGTTTGGTCTAACTATATGTAGCGAGCCAAAATATAGATTTGATAAAGTAGCATCTTGACGGGAATGGGAACCCTTCTTACTTCATTTGCTCTAACTATATGCAATAAGCCAATATGTAGATTTTTAAGACTAGAGATATCAAGCTTATACTATTTAGTTATAGAAGTAACTAGTATACCTTACTATTTGGCTATATTAGATACTTAAATATGAAAAAAAAAACAATATAAATGTTAAGTTAATTTATGAATCGAAGCCTAACTTTTGAAACATCTATAGTATTTTGTTACAAGGCTTCTATAGTATTAACTAAGCTACTAAAGTGTTCAATCAAGAGAACGGTTCAATCCTAAGCGCGGGCGGAGTGGGGAACTGCATGAGGCATTATCGGCATGCATTACGCCATGATGTCACACCACCGCCAGCATGATAGCCGGCATGATCACACAAGATGGTTCACGCCGGTAAATACCAAGTTTCTTTTTTCGTTTTGTTTTATATGTGTAAAAGGAGCTCTTTTGACGAGTGTGATGGTGTAAACACTATATATCTATGTGGCATAGAGGAAAAGCTGATATAGCATAATGTAATGATGTGAAGAATACCATCTTCCTAACTGTCTATTATTATTATTTAATTATAAAAGACAACCCAAGAACAATACCAGAGCCTAGCTAGTGTCGGGAGTTACTTTCTAGAAACTAGACGTGAAAGATTTGGTGCAAGATTATAATCCAAAAGATAGCGACACATTTCACTAGTTGGTATGTATTTTGTTCTAAAAATAAAGAAACAAAATACTCATGTAATAAGACAAGAGATGGAATTAAGCAGGTTTACATGAACCTACTTTTATCTGTTCATAACCAACCATATTTCTGTTAACACACGGTTTCACGATCGAAAATGATTCATATACAATAAATTGTTAATAATGCATAAATTGTTACGTATCAGCCATAAATTGTAACATGTATTAGCGGTTAATATTTTATATGGAATAAAATAAAAAAATTATTAAAAAATTGTTACTGAACACTGAAAAGGTTTGTAGACAAATATATTACCACTCTAATAACAAAATGTCAAAGTAGACGTCGGATGAGTTTATCTCTTGTCCCACTACAAATTCAATGACTTGGTCACATTTTGACTTTTCCACATTCTTTAACTCATCTTTCAATTAGATGATAAGATAGAAAAGATTAAAACTAGTGATATTTTAATTTTGGAATCTTTTAATAGATTTAATAACTTGAATTAGTTAAATGAATGAATGTGAATTGATCAGTAGTACAAATTTGAAGTTTATAATGTTGGTTTTAAGATCAGACACTTTAGTCGCTTTTTTCATAAGTCTTACTGGTTCAATTGTGTGGGATGTGATGGTGGTGGCGGCGGTGGTGGCGGCAGTGACGGTGGTGGTGATGGTGGTGGGTGGTGATAGTGTTGGTATAACTGCTAACCTGGAGCATCTTGTTGACATTGCTAGCACCGAAGACCTTATGAACACTGGCGAATTTGTGAGGCTCGTCAGCGGGGAAGTAAGGAGCAAAAACACAATCTTGAGAGCATCTCCGCCGCAAAAGTTTGCAGGCTGCACACGGTGACGCTGCCCCTTGTTTTCTTCCGGCGCCACCACTGCTACTGCCGTCTTTCATTGAGTCGCACGATCAGCTCACGTCAGATTGTTACCGCGTCTGCATGCAAATATATATATTCGACCAATTAACAACAAAAATAAGGAAAAGGAAGAATTAAGGAGGTAGAGGGGTCATAGAAGAAAGGCAATGGTGGTGATATATAGACAAAACTAGATAACACAAGATCTCTAATGGGCCCAAAACTTAAAGAATCTTGGATTTTACTAGACATAAAAAACCAACCTCACTTTGCCCCACTTGGGATTGGAAGATTGTATAACATGGAGCACACCACCAACATTATAAATATAAAATTATAAATTTAAATAAATATAGGTTGGATAATGTTATAAAAGAGAGATAAAAGTAATTCAAGTGTTATAGTCTAGTTAATTGTATGTTACTACTTTACATGTTAAAAACAATGAGGAAAAGTATAATAAAACTATCTATTTTATCCTTCTACTTACTATATGTGAATTTTACTAATTCTCTTTCTTTATTTCATTCCTTGATTTATATACTTGTCTTTTTTGTGAGTAGATGTAACACCCTAAATTTATAAAAAAAAAACTATTAAAATAAGTTGTGAATAAAAGTTGAGAAAAATGGGTAGAAGTTATAAATTATTATAGGGTTATGTGCAACGAAATGTAATAAACTATACCCAATTTAATATTGTATGTAACAAACTAAACTTTCTTCGCTAAAATGAATCAAACTACCCGAATTTTACGTTTAATGCAATATGACCTTCTATAGAAGGTTTCCAGGTCACCTTCTTTTTTTCTATTTTTTATTGTTTTATTATCATTTATTATGGTTATTATTATTATTATTATTATTATTATTATTATTATTATTATTATTATTATTATTATTATACAGATGAATACATGATTTACCACCTTCAACCACCCCCATTAACTCCTTCACCTTGAACCACCACCGCCGCCACCACCACCTCCTCTCAGAACAAGATCAAAATACAAAAGAACATATCATAAATCAGATGAAAACCCTAAAACCCCTAAAACCCAAATCTTTGTGTATTAGATAAATCCATGAACACATCAAAAATCAAGATTTAAATAATAGAATCAAACACCCAAATGTTCTTCAAATGATTAAGAACAGATGAAAAAATAAAAAATACAAATCAAACCGAAACTCTGATCTTGAACCCATAATCAAAAAACCGTCGAAACTTTGAAACTCATATCTTGAACAAACTCAGATCTGAAAATTTGGAACACAAATCGAAATAAAGATCATAAATCGAAACCTTTGAAACTCAGATCTTGAACCCATAATCGAACTTAAAAACCTTTAAAAATTTGAAACTCATATCTTGAACAAACTCAGATATGAAAATTTGGAACACAAATCGAAATAAAGATCATAAATCGAAACCTTTGAAACTCAGATCTTAAACCCATAATTGACCTCAAAAACCTTCAAAATTTTGAAACTCATATCTTGAACAAAACTCGGATCTGAAAATTTGGAACACAAATCAAAATCAAGATCATAAATCGAACTCAAACATAAATAATAGAATTCAAACCTTGGAAACTCAGATCTTGAAGCCAACTCTGAAACTCAAATCTTGAGACCATTGAAGCAGGTTGAAGATGAAGCAAGTGGTGGTGTTGGTTGAGGATGAAGCAGGTTACGGTGGTGTTGGTTGAGGATGAAGCCGGTTACGGTGGTGTTGGTTGAGGATGAAGCAGGTTACGGTGGTGTTGGTTGAGGATGAAGCAGGCGGTGGTGTTGGTTTAAGATGAAGGCGGTGGCCACGGTGGCGATGGTGGTGGCTCATACGAAGGAGATGGTGTTGGTGGTTGAAGAGAGCATCAAACAAAAGAGAATTTGAGGGGGAGAGATATTGAGAAACCTAGAAATGGGTTTTATTATAAGTGTTTTGATTTTAAATTTTATTTATGGTTGAATCTAAGGGTAGGGGTAAATGAAATATTGTTGTTTGAAGATTATAAATTCATTGTTGTTCTTGGAAGATAATGATGAAGATGAGTTCATTAGGAGAAAGAAGATGAAGATTAATAATAATAATAATAATAATAATAAATAATAAATAAAAAAAAGAGGGTGACTTGGAAACCTTCTATAGAAGGTCATATTGTATTAAACGTAAATTTCGGGTAGTTTGATTCATTTCGGTGCAGATAACCCATTTAAAAATGGCTTGAAATAATGGTTTCAAATATATCCCCGTCGGGATTTAGGGGTAACAAATGGATGAGTTGTAAGTTGGATATTTGGTCAGAAAACAATGAGTTCTGGTTGAATTGTTGTTGTAAATTGCAAGGCACGGGCATGCCCCTCAATAACAAACCATGCCCCAGGGCGCACCCGAGGAGGCATGAGCGTGTCTCAAAAGATACGGGCATGCCTAACCTTAGATAGGCCTGGGGTGTGTCTGTCGACCACGGGCGTACCTGTGAGTAAGGGCACAGGCGTGCCTAGGAGAGCACGGGAGTGCCATATCGTGTACATTGTTTAGAAGTTATGTTTTGACTTGAATAAGAGTAATGATTATCATATACTTATTTTTAGGTATTTGAGGACCTAAGAAAAAGATAAGAGGACGCTCAGGAAGTACTGGACTTCAGATGAGTACCTCCACTTGATACTTAGAGATATTAATTACTTGTGATTATTCATAGTCAACACTATGTAGAAATTGTCCCATAAATGTTATAATTTGTTGATATCAAGTAAGCTATTATTAATTGTTGATTAAGGAGTACAGCAATGAATACATAATTAATGGAGAGGGGCCTAAATATAATAAGAGATACGAGAAGGAAATACATGTATGTGTTTAAATGTAGTATCCTGGATTTACGCTAAACAATGAAAGATGAGTATAATAAATAAGTGAGAGGTATAATAAACCTGAAAGATGGTGGGATTAATATTTAATAACTAACTCCATATACTAAAGTGTATCTATAATCAATATTATGTGAGTATAAAGTTATTGAGTAATTAGTAGTGTAATGAGCAATACTGATATATGTATATAAGTGTGTGTATAAAGTGAAAGTGCTCTTACAGTGATATATGTTATAAACACATATCGATATACATGCGAGTATGCGCGTAAATACTGAGAAGAGGAATGTTAATAGCTTATCTATGTAATCATACGCATGATGACAGAGTAGGTAATATGTTATTGATATGATTATCTATGATATTGCTTGCAATTGCGTGCATATGCTGTATATTTTATCTATAGAGTTGCCCGGATTGAATAAGATGCATGAGTGACAAATGAGATATCAGCAGAAAATGAGATGTCTGAGTGGCAAAATGAGATGTCTGAGTGGCACAATGAGATGCCTGAGTGGCACAATCTGTTAAGTATATATTTATATGTGATGTATTATCATTAGAGTATTTTGTTGTGTACTCACCGGCTTCTAGCACATTCTTTCTGTTTTTTATTCTTTTCAAGTTTTGTGGTAGACGAGGATTCCACATGGATATGCTAGTAATATTCTTAGATAAAATGACTCACGGGGACCTTTGACTTTGTTAAAATGCTAGCCCATTCTTTCTGTTGTTTATTCTTTTCAGGTTTTATGGTTATTATTATTATTATTATTATTATTATTATTATTATTATTATTATTATTATTATTATTATTACATAGATGAATACATGATTTACCACCTTCAACCACCCCCATTAACTCCTTCACCTTGAACCACCACCGCCGCCACCACCACCTCCTCTAAGAACAAGATAAAAATACAAAAGAACATATCAAAAATCAGATGAAAACCCTAAAACCCCTAAAACCCAAATCTGTGTGTATTAGATAAATCCATGAACACATCAAAAATCAAGATTTAAATAATAGAATCAAACACCCAAATCAACACCCAAATGTTCTTCAAATGATTAAGAACAGATGAAAAAATAGAAAATACAAATCAAACCGAAACTCTGATCTTGAACCCATAATCAAAAAACCATCGAAACTTTGAAACTCATATCTTGACTCAATATCCATGTTATAAACATAAGATGAACAACAAAATGTAAGATAAGAAACTAATAGTAGTTAAAAACATGGTTAATATTCATAAATTCAAATAATTTTCCTTGCATATCCAAGAGAGGGAATGAGGTAAGCAACTATAAACTAGGTCTGTCGAAAATAACCGATACCCGAACAAACCGACCGACTATTCAAAGTTCGGTTAGTCCGGGTAGGTTAGATCAAGTAACGGGTAACAGTTTTCCGTTAATCGGGTTACCCATAAAAATTGTGGTTTGGTTATTGGTTTGAATATAAAACATTCGGGTATAACCGAATACCTGAATCGGTTTTTCATTTCTAAATAGCAGCCCACATGAAATTAGGCCTACCCCTGTTCACAATTACATATTTGTTGTTTCTGACTTCCCCAACGGCGATTTATATTTAAACTCAAACACCATCAATAATGGACTAAAGCAGGTAATGCGATTTGCAGTCTCATACAATCGAGTTTGGAAGTCTCAAACGAACTGATCTTGGCCTGTCAAAAGTTGATTTGAGGTAATGTGTTTGTTTTCTAGGGCTTCTTTTTCTTAGTCGATTATGAAATTGGAAGTTTGGAACTTTGGAAGTCTAGTTGATAGCCCTTCCAATTTTAAGGTTTATGTTTGATTTTTTATTTTCTTTTGTTGATTGCTTTGCATCGGTGAGTTTTGGAGCATGTTATGCTAGATGTGTGTATTTGTTTTTGTTATGGTTTTGTCCGGAACAATCTTACTTTGAAGTTTTTTGGATGTAAGATTCTGTGTATTTGTTGGGTCATATGCTACGATTGAGTTTAAGAACCAAGGAAGTTCAATATTCTTGTACAGATTGAAGATAATAAAGTTAGTTTTGAGATGTTTAAAAACGCTTGATGTGGGAAGCAAAAGGCGCAATAATGTAAATTGGTTATACCCGATTATCTACTACCCTAACCGTACCCGAATTTAACCCGAACCCGAAACCCGAACATTAATATGGTTCGGTTATCGGTTAAGTTTTTAAAATGAAAATAACCGTACTACCCGAAACCCGAATAAATTACCCGAAGAACACCCTACTATGAACTGTGTTAGAAAGATAAAGTGCAAATAAAGAAATCTTTGAGACATAGCTAAATCTATGAACATTGACTCAGTAAAATAAAAATATGAGTGAAAAATCAGAAAAGGACACCGGTGACCCTAAAATATCAATACTTGATTCACTTGTTCATGAGAAGATGTAATAACATTACCACGTGAAATCAATGAAACAAAATTAACCAAGCATAAAACCCTAGATCGCTATTACGAACAGATTCAACAAACACATAATTTAATCTACTAAAAAAGATGAAATAAAATTACCCTATTGAATTCCGATGATGTATTGGCTTTTGACAGAGTTTTGAACTTTAAGGTTTTATGAGTGTCCCTGTATAAAGAAATCAGATTTGCACAATGAAAATCGAATCAAGAAGCAGATTATGAAATCAAAGGAATATGATTCTAGAAAATTACCTACAGAAAGCCGTAACCCGAAATCTATCAACGACGCTGTAAAATCGAAAGGAATATGAACTAAATCAAGAAAATAATAATAGAATGAAGAAGAAGATGATGAAATACATTGAATAAGAATCTTACCTATCGGAATCCTTGAGAAAAGACCGATGGCACTAAAGTCGTAGACATTTATATTAGGGTTTATTTGACGAAGGCCGTCAATGAAGAGAAGGTTAAAGGAAATGTCGATAAAGCGATGGTCTTTGAAGACGGGTTATTAGGACCTACATGTAAAAAAACGGGTCAAAATACCCAATTTTAATACATAGGCGGGTATTACTAATAATAGTAGTCAAAATTGGTAATTTTGGTCAAAATTGATAAAATAAAGGGATCCTATTGGTTAATTGAAAATTTATTTAAGAAAACTTTCTCATGTTTGATTTTCTTTTAATATATATATAGATTGGAATTCATGAATGAAGAGCGTGAAGGGATTGAGTTTGGCAAGGTGCATAGGATGAATTCATGGGTGGGTGATGGAATTGAAAGAGGGGGGAATTGGACGGATTAGATTGGTTCTTGCAGTACCCGCAGTAAAAATAGTTCTCAAATTAACTTTTTCATATTATATATATATATATATATATATATATACACACGCTTAAAACTAAAGTGGTTCTATATTGATTATATTTCTCTATCTCTCTCACTATATATATATATATATATATATATATATATATATATATATATATATATATAAAGACATTCCTCCTTCTTTTGTTGACATGTGTCTTTAATAGTAACAAACTATTAGCTCTTTTAATTTGTTATTTATTATCTATATATAAACACACACAAACTATTAATTTATTATTTCCAAGCAAACTTTCTTGTATATATATAAATATATTATTATTATTATTATTATTATTATTAAGGGTTTACTTCTCTAAAATATATTAAACTATATTGCAAATGTTAATGTGTGTATCCACCTTCCAAAAATGTTATCGTGTGTATTGAACTTTTAATTTGTTGTTATTTTATGTATTTTGATTACATAAAAAAAACAAAAAAAAAGTATAAGTTTAGTACATACAATAGGAAGTTTAATACACGTAATAACACATTTTTTGAATGTTTGATACACACAATAACATTTTTGGAAGGTGGATACACGTATTAACATTTGGGTATAGTTTAATACATTTCGGAGAAGTAAAAAGCTAACAATCTTATATCTTTTTAAGTGAATTACTTAAACATATATGTATCTAACAACATACGTACAAGATGTGAGGGTTATATATATCATACGTCTTTAAGATCTTATTTACTTCTTTTAAAAGTTGGTGATATTAATAATCCTATGTAATGTGTTATGGATGAAGTGTGTGTGTGTGTGTGTGTTGAAACAAGGAAAATCATTAAAATGGTGGAGAAATATGAATTGGGGTTGATGTGCGTGTAGCGTACCAGTTTTAAATTTATAAAATCCGAATTATTTAGCACGACTACAACACAAATAGGCAATAGAACCTAATCGTATCGTAGTATAGTAAATAAGTACGGGTGTCGAACACAAGGGGAACGGGTATGATTTTGAATATAACTTTACTAATTAAATATTAAACTAATTAATAGCAGTAAATAGGGGGAAATTAGAATCTTATCAATAAAGATTCAAACTTTATGATCCAACTCACTAAATAATAATAACAAGAACCAAGAACAAACCAAAAGAAGTGGAAAGCAACAAACTTTATGGATTTAAACTTATCAATTCAGAGGTTTCCCTCCCTAGACTCGATTTCACCTCTTTTTAGCTAATTAATTCAATTGATAGGTGCAATGGACAATAAATTACCATATACCGATTCCTATATTCGTTAGCATCTTGATCGGATTAACTAACTTTATTAACTATGCAATTTAATCAAACTTAAGGTCATGAAGTCGATTAAAACATAAAGTTATCCGGTTTTAAGTTCGTGTCAAGAAAGACTTAATCTTTATGTTTGTTTAGGTTAACAAAACATATATTAACATATAAATGGTCATTATATGTTCACACACATTAAAGTTTCCTTTTTTAGAAATTTAACCTAGGATTGGTCTATCACTAGTCTAGATTGTCTATTGGTCCTAAACAATCAAGATTCAAGTTACACAAGTGGATTGGTCCTCCAACTCGTGCAAACTCAGTAAATAAACTTCAAATACAGAAACAAGAACACATGTGGATCATCAATTAAGCAATACAAGACAAATTATATAGCAAACATGTCCAAAATAACATAAATTAATCAACTTTATTGAGGTTCATCTCATCTAGGGAGGAAAACAAGAAAGAAATAGCCTAGAAACATCCCAATAAACTTCTGGAAATTAATAAACATTAAAAACAGAAGATGGATAAGAAAGAATGATAAAACCCGGATGATCTAAAGCCGAAATCTTCAAAATCTAAGCTCCAATCCTCCAAATCTGAGCTCCACAGCCCCTGGAACGTCTTCTTGGCTCTTTTTCGCCGCAAGGGGTCGAATGAATTGCGTTGGAATCCATAAAATTGACTGGAATGAGCCCTATTTATAGATTTCGAAAAACAGGGGATCGCGCCGCGATGTCCATATGTCGCGCCGCGACGGAGACTTTTAACCCGATCCTAACTCTTTGAAATTCAATGCTGTCGTTATCCGTACATGCGTCGCGCCGCGACGGGTTATACGGACGGTAGCGCCGCGACGACACTTGGCAGCCGATAAGCCTTTTCCGGATGGAGTTGGTCGCGCCGCTACCACTACGGCTATCGCGACGCGGCGCCTCGTTTGGTGGCTGGTGAACTCTTTTCCTTTGTTTGGGCTTTTGGGCCTTGGGCTTCCTTTTGGGCTTATTCTTCTTTCTTTCTTTTTATTTCTTTCTTCTTTCATTTGGGCCCATTTATTTCTTCCTTGATTTCTTTCTTCGGCCCGATTATTTTCTTGCTTTCTTTGAATATATTTCTTCAATAATTTTGTTATTTCGCCTTTTTTAGCCTGCAAAACATAAAAGAAACGGTAAACGTATCTTTTTACAACTTAATGCACAATTTCCGGCTAAAACCAACCCGATATCGCATAATATTTATATATATTTAGCGCGATATCAGGGTCCTCTTAAGTTTTCTTAAACATAACCATCATGTTCTCTTATAAAAATAAGAGTAAATTTCTTGTTTTAAATCAAAACTCGATCCACTTTATAGATATGATTCTCATTATTGTTAGAGATCATAATTGGTTACGTTTCACCAAAAATTGATAGGATCTCAATACGAAAAAGAGACTCATTTTTTACTACAAGCTTTGAAGAATAGAAAATAAGTATAAGATATGTATCATCATTCAATTACTATAAATAAACTCTTATCTATAATAATTAATTGCTTGGAAAGGCAACATAGGATGTCAAAAACAACTATATAAAATTGATATATTTTTGGAAAAAGGAATGACCGGTGAAAAACACACAATGGGTTCAATTCGATACCCATTTAATATTTTTCATGTTGATTTATAAATTAATATAAACATTGTCGATAATATTAACATTTTTCATGTTGATTTACAATAATTGATATAATATTAACATTTTTATGACGCTCTTTCTACCTAAATATATGTTATTTTGTACGCATTTTTGTTCTTTTATACATATTCTTGTTCTCAAAACATGAAACATCCATTTTGAATTCCTATTATTCTTTTAGTGATTCTCTTTTTTGTTTGGAAATTCGATATATAAACTATTGTCTCTTTAGTGTGAGCTCTTATTCTTGAATTTATGCACGCCATATATTTGATATTTTGGTTACATAATTACGTATTTAAGGAGAAGTTCATTTGAGAAGTACTCTTAATGCGAGTACCATTTGTAACAATCATTAATATTAATTAATGACTTATTAGTAGAAGTAATTTAGTCATTTATATATATTCCAACTGTGAATTATGACCGGTTATATTATTCGTTATTAAACGAAGCTTGATTTTCCCAAAATGCCTCAATTAATGAGTCATTAATGAGCTATTAATGAGCCATTAACATTATAGTCATTGGTTTAATTTAATTAAGGACCAAGACTGATTCTCATGGTACTCAGATTCTCAAATGAATATTTCCCTACGTAGCACAGCCTAAAAACTTTACTAGTATATATATATATATATATATGGTAAGGTTAAATATAGAACCACTCTTATCTATAGAACTCATAGAATAATTGTGGTGATGACATGCGTCATAACATAAAAGGGCAAAATTGAAAAACATAAAATTCAAAGAAAGTCACACGCCTCCATCTCCACCATTTTATTTTCAGCATACATGTAAAAAAAACCCAATACTTTTGAATGATCATAACTTACACATGTAAAAATAATACCATTACATTTAGTTTTTTATCCTCTTTACATCAATACTGAAAATGCAAATGGTTTAATGAAAATGCAAATGCTTACAAAATGAAGAAAAAAAAGAACTAGTCTAGTAGAGAAAAAACGATAATAAAAATGCAATTTCACTAACATCTGCAGGTTAATTAACCCACATGCATTTAAAAAATCTATAAAAAAACACAAGTATATAAGTATTTTTCACATAAAAAAATGTAATCAGCAACAATCTAAAATGCAAGCAACAACATTTATCAAAATGCAACCCAGATGAAACAACAACATTTTCACATCAAAATGCCATCCAAATATAGAAGATAACCAAAATGCAATTCAGATGAAGAAGATAACCAAAAAACAACCTAGATGAAGAAGATAACCAAAATGTAACCAAGACGAATGTGATAACCAAAATGCAACCGAGATAAAAATGATAACCAAAATACAACACAGATGAAGAAGATAACCAAAATGCAGATAACCGAAAATGCAAATAACATTAAATCATTAACATGTAAATAACCCAACGATTTCTTTTCAGATCTACAATTTATAGATCTTAAATGGCGGTTTCCAGTTGACGCCTCGTTGGTTCTCAGAAGAACAAGTCGTCGATATAGACACCGTTGAAAGGGGGATCCGACGGTAACCCAACAAATCTGCATTTTCAAAATTAAAACTGAAAATGTTAAAACCCAAACACAAAGATGAACTAACCTGAAACAAAATTCAAACATCAGATTGTGAAGGAACAAAATTCAAGCACCAAATTACTTAGATGTGTCATTTTCATCTAGGTTGCATTTTCGTTATCATCTTCATCTACGTTGCATTTTCAAAATAAAAATTTCAGAAATATGGGAAGAGTAGTCTTGATTTAAAGAGGATTAAAAAACTAATAGATTGATATAATTTTTTGTTTAAATTTAAAAAACTTAATTAGTTATGACAAATTTAAGCTTTCGGGAGTAATGTTTTATTTAATTATTTAAAAATATAAAATGAAATTTTGGTAATCATGTTTATACGTGGAAGGTAATGAAAGTGGGTTTTAAAACTAGATTTCCTATACTATCCTTACATATATATTTTGATATCATAAATTATAAAAATATCATCAAGAGATCTTAGCCTTTGATTTAGTTAATCTAAATGTTCAGATTCGTTCTTTAGGTTATATGGTTAAAACTAGGTTCTATATTAATCTTATTTATGTATAGGCAAAAGTTCAAATGAAAACTGTTTTTCATATAAGAACTACGAGAACTTTTTTTAACGCCATTAATGACTCATTAATAGGGGTATTTTGGTAATTTATATATTTACCCAATTATGAATTACGTCCGGGTGAGATATCATTAATTTGCGAGTCTTAATTTTTTCAAAATAACACTCATTAATGAATCATTAATGAGCCACCAGAAAATCTTAGCCATTGATTAATTTTAAAATTAATCAATGGCTAATAATTTTGGTGTCTAATGATTGACTCATTAATGACTAATGATTAACTCATTAATGGTTCATTAATGACACATTAATGAGGGATATTTTAGGCAAATCAAGTCTCACACATTAATGACGGCTAATCTGAACGCAATTCATGGTTGGGAAAATCTATAAATGACCAAAATACCCTTATTAATGAGTCATTAATGATGTTACAAACAATTCTCGCCGTTCTCGTACGAAAAACAGTTATCGTTTGAACTTTCCGATATATATATATAAGTAAAAGTTCAAACGAGAACTGTTTTTCGTACGAGATATATATATATATATATATATATATATATATATATATATATATATAGGTAAAAGTTCAAACGAGAACTGTGAGAACCAATCTTAGCCATCCAATTCCCCCTTCTTCAATTGGATTTCCCACCCATGAATTTCTTACATGCATCCTGCCACACTCAATCCCTTCACGCTCTTCATCCATGAATTCCATTATCCAAAATGAACGGCCAAGATTGGTTCTCGCAGTTCTCGTACGAAAAACAGTTCTCATTTGAACCTCCCCTATATATATATATATATATATATATATATATATATATATATATATAGGGTTAGGTTATATATAGAACCACCCTTAAAAATAGAACCTAAAGAACAAATCTCATCCACTCATTTAAAAGGGCAAAAAAGGAATTGGAAATTTGATTACATCTCACGCGCCTCCCAGGATTATCAAAGTCTATCAGCTTTTTTTTTATAAAAAAACCCCATTAATCACTATGCCATATTTATGATTTTTAATAAAAAAATTATACAATTAGCTTCAGTTTTTCTTGCTCTTTAATTCAAGATCACTCTTCCCATATTTCTAAAACTTTTATTTTCAAAATGCAAATATTTTCATCACAGCTGAAATGCAAAAATTTTACTTTGATTTTCATTACAGCTGAATATGCAAATTTCAAACCTAAACATGCAATTGTGGATTAAGATGATAATCAAATCTGAACATGCAATCCTCTTTAATCTAAGACTAGTCCTGATATATTTTGGATGATTTTTTCAAAAATGCATGTTTATATATTTGCATTTTCATATACCTGCATATACATATATTTGCATTTCATATATCTGCATGTACATATATTTGCATTTTCAGCTGTGATAAAAATCAATGGTATCATTTTTTTACAATTTCAGCTGCATATACATATATTTATATTTTCAGTTGTGATGAAAATCAATGGTATATTTGCATTACCAGCTTTATGTACATATATTTGCATTTGCATATACATATATTTGCATTTTCAGCTGTGATGAAAATCAATGGTATAAATTTTTTGCATTTTCAGCTACATATACATATATTTGCATTTTCAACTGTGATGAAAATCAATTGTATATTTACATTTTCAGCTGCATGTACATATATTTGCATTTGCATGTACATATATTTCCATTTTCAGTTGTGATGAAAATCAATGGTATAAATTTTTTGCATTTTCAGCTGCATATACATATATTCGTTTTTTCAGTTGTGATGAAAATCAATGGTATATTTGCATTTTCAGCTGCATGTACATGTATTTGCATTTGCATGTACATATATTTGCATTTTCAGCTGTGATGAAAATCAATGATATAAATTTTTTGCATTTTCAGCTGCATATACATATATTTGTATTTTCAGCTGTGATGAAAATCAATGGTATATTTGCATTTTCAGCTTCACGTACTTATATTTGTATTTGCATGTACATATATTTCCATTTTCAGCTGTGATGAAAATCAATGGTATAAATTTTTTGCATTTTCAGCTACATATACATATATTTGCATTTTCAACTGTGATGAAAATCAATGGTATATTTGCATTTTCAGCTTCATGTACATATATTTGTATTTGCATGTACATATATTTCCATTTTCAGCTATGATGAAAATCAATGGTATAATTTTTTTGCATTTTTAGCTACATATACATATATTTGTATTTTCAGCTGTGATGAAAATCAATGGTATATTTGCATTTTCAACTACATATACATATATTTACATTTGCATGTACATATATTTCTATTTTCAGCTGTGATGAAAATCAATGGTATAAATTTTTTGCATTTTCAGCTACATATACATATATTTGCATTTTCAGCTACATATACATATATTTGCATTTTCAACTGTGATGAAAATCAATGGTATATTTGCATTTTCAGCTGCATGTACATATATTTGCATTTGCATTTACATAATTTTGCATTTTCAGCTGTGATGAAAATCAATGGTATAAATTTTTTGCATTTTCAGCTGCATATACATATATTTGCATTTTCAGCTGCATATACATATATTTGTATTTTCAGCTGTGATGAAAATCAATGGTATATTTACATTTTTAGCTGCATGTACATATATTTGCATTTGCATGTCCATATTTTTGTATTTGTACCTAAAATACAAATGCAAAAAGCAAATAGTAGCACTTTCAAATGTGAAATGCAAACAGCAGCATGTAATTGCAAATGCAAACAGCAACATGTAATTGCAAATGTAAACAGCAGCATGTAATTGCAAAGGCAAACAACAGACATGTTCAAACCTAAAATGTGAAATGGAAACAGCAGCATGTAATTGCAAATGCAAAATGCAAACATCAGCACTTTCAAGAGCAGCACTTTCAAGAGCTGATATTACATGTTCAAAACTAAAATGCAAATTCCATATACAATACTACAATGCAAATTTCATACACAAAACACTACATCAGTTAAAAAATCATTGAATTATCAACCAATTTTTTGGAGTATGAAGAATTGCATTTTGATTATCATATTCATCAACATATGTATGTTCAGATATGAAATTTGCATTTTCAAAAAAAAATTAGAAATATGGAAAGAGTGGTCTTGAATTAAAGAGCAAGAAAAACCGAATATAATGGTATAACTTTTTTGTTAAAAATCTTAAACATGAGATAGTTATGATCATTGGAATGATTAATGGGTTTTTTAAAATAAATGTGATAGTAATTAGGTGAGGAGGCGTGAGGAGTTGATATTTTTTCAATTCCTTTTTTGCCCTTCTTTTTAATTATATCATCATAATTATGTATGATAATTACAATTTTACCACAACTTAATATCAGCCCTTGATCAAGTTAATCTAAAGGCCCAAAATAGTTCTTTAGGTTCTATGTTTAAGAGTGGTTCTATATTGATGCAATTTATATATATATATATATATATATATATATATATAGTGAAAAGTTCATTTGAGAACCGATTTTATTGCGAGAACCGCGAGAATCAATCTTAGCCGTCCAATTCCCTCTCCATCAATTCCACCCATAAATTCCTTACATGCACCTTGCCACACTCAATCCCCCCACGATCTTTATCCATGAATTCCATTATCCAAAATGAACGGCTAAAATTGATTCTCGCGGTTCTCGCAATAAAAATAGTTCTGAAATGCATCTTTCCACATATCTTACTCCTATATAATGCATTTACCACATAAAAAACTTTTAATATTAAGAAGAGTAAATTTACTAAAATACCCCTCCTTTATACCTCTCATTTACCCCTCCTTTAAGTCCACAATTAATGAATTTAAACAAATAAATATTGAAAACATAACCAACAATTAATGAATTTAAATAAATACTTATAACTGAATTATTTCTAACCATATATTTTTAATATTAACTTTTGATTCATGAGATCACCATATTTATAACTGAATTAAGTCTAATCATATATTTTTAATATTAACTTTTGATTCATGAGATCAGCTAAATTCATGTTTTCAATAAATCAAGTTCAAGAGATTTCACAAACACCAAACAAATGAAAGAGTCAAAGAGTTGAAATTTATAAACATTGCATTCTAACTCAATTACATAATAATTGGGACTATGAAACATTACACACACACATATACATACATATATATAATCAGCAACTTCATGATTCAGCCATACGATAAAATTCTTCTAACAAACTGAAAGACAAATAACTCAGAGTTAGCAATTTAATTCTTAATTTCAAAGTGGCTCTCGCAAAGAATCTGCACAAACTCATATTATCTGCATCTCACAAAGAATCTTCACAAACTCATATTAGCTCTTTGTGATTATTCTGCACAAAACTCATCACAACCTCTTCTTTATTCGCCGCCGTCGCATTGCGCGGGTACCCCACTAGTATGTATATATATATATATATATAGGGGAGTGTTCATTTAAGAACCGTTTTTAATGCGAGAACCATTATGGACCAATCAATTTAGATAATGTTTTAATAACCTTATTTATATCAAAAGGATAAAATTGTAATTAAAAAATATATATTTGTGTGCTTTGTTGTAGCTTTGCTATGCCTTTTTTAGTGTTTAAAGTATTTTAATTTTTGTTTCTTTTTTTCTTTAATTTTTGTAAGCTACAGTAATTACTTTTTTTATTTCTTTTTTTTCCTTTACCTCCTTCTCTATTTATTAATCACAACCATTTATATTTTTATTGAATTTTAGTAATATATTAGATACTTATACCCCACCGATCTTTTTTGTTAGAATTTTTTAAGTTAGAAATAAGTTTGACTAAACAAACTTTGAGTTGGACGTGCACTAGAGTTCTAAACGAAAACAAACGAAGGCTTGTTCGTGTTCATTCATTTAACTTTAGCCGAACAAAAAGAAACACGGACAATATTTTCCTTTCATTTAATTAAACGAACGAACACAAACAGAGCTCTCGTTCATTCATTTATGTTCATAAACGTTCGGTTATCCGTTATTTATGTTCGTTTATGTTATATATATATATATTATATGTGTGTGTGTGTATATATAGTGTTTATTTGTGTTTAATAATGTTTGGATTTGTATTATTACGTGTGTTCTTTCTTTTACGTTTGTTTATCATTTAAAAACGAACAAAAATGTACACGAACGAACCAATCTTTTAAATAATTGAACACAAATGCTCGTTCGTTTCTCATTCGTGTTCGTTTATTTATTCGGCTAAAGTTAAACGAACGAACATAGAATTCAGTTCGTGATCGTTTATGTGTTCGGCTAAAAATAAACGAACAAATACGAACAAACCCCGTTTGTGTTTATTCGGTTCATTTTATAGCCTTAGCAATGAGTTTGGCTAAGCCAAGTTTGAGTTGCACGTGCACACATGCATCTAGGTATACATGTGCATGTGCATATATGCACACGTGCATGGTGCATATATGCACCTAGACGCACCTGTGCGAAAATAAAACCTAGTAGTATGAACATGTTGTGCACATATGCACCGTGCATATGTGACTTTATTGTATGTGTTGAAAAAAGACAGTGGTATATGCACATGTGCTCGAAAAAAAAGACAGTAATATGTGCACATGTGCAAATATCTAATGCTGTGTTGGAAAAAAAACCGACAAAAATGAAAAAAAAAATTTTGAAAAAGTATAGCAATATGGATGTCATATTAAAGAGCACAATTTTCTCGTTAATTTGGTATAATTTTCGTATTTAATACCTTTGCGTTTGGTAGATATTTTAGTTTTAAAAAATTGGGGGTAAGTGGTCCCCCTATAATTAGGCAATTTGCCTAAAATACTCTTCCAGCATTTTTGGAAACTAAAAATGACAGCTGTGTTTTAAATTAATTACATGTTTACCACAATTAATATAAACCTTTGATTAATTATGATCAATTGCTACAAATGGTTCTCGCGGTTCTCGCAATAAAACTGGTTCTCAAATGAACTCTCCCCTATATATATATATGTATATATATATACTAGCATAGTACCCGCGCAATGCGGCGGCTAGAAATAATTTACTCAATAACATGTTCATTTTTTATAACGTAAGATTATAATATTCACGCGTTATGATGACATCAAATAATTTTCCTTCGCAATATATCTATTTTATTTCTTCTTTTTCCATTTCTTTTATTTCTATTTTTTATAACTCTTTTATCAACTTCTAAAATATAGTTTTAAAGACAATAAAAATAAGCAACAAAAAGAATATTAAATGTACTATAAATTTAAAGGTTTTGTTTTGATTACTCTAGATATTAAAAAATTCCGGAAATATCTATAAATTTATGTTACATTGTATCAGGTTTATAAGTTCTAGCTATACGTATTTTCTAATACTTAAATTAAAATATGTATTATATGATAGAGTATTTAAACTATTTTTTTATGAAGATCATTATTATTTAATTTATAATTTGTATTTAATATCATAGAGGTTGAAAATTATTTGCATTGACTTGACTTTTTTAAACATCAATTATTATTGAAGATTTGGTTATAAAAATGGTATTTAAGAATCTAATTAAATTCATATAATAGTTTCCTTATAGGTTTAAATAAAGGGTAAATTAGTAATTTCAAATTACTTAAAATTAAAAGATTATAATAACTTAAATGTTTTATAATATAGTATAGATATATATAAAATTAAAACTAAAGTGGTTGCCAGAGTTAAAACACCCGTAAATCTGCTTACACGTGTGAGACCCAAACGCCATATGTTTCATAGTATCAATAAGAAAACGCGGTGTGATCAAAGTCCATGCACCATATTGGCAATTAAACCTCATCTAACATTTGTCATTTGTCATATTTAATAAAAGCAGTTTGATGAAGACTAATTACTATATAAATTATTCTTGCAAAATTATACTTTTCCTTTATTATCTATACTATATATTATTTAGTTTTTTTGCTTAAACTTTTCAATTTTAAGTGTTTTAAAATTACTAAATTAATTCTTATATAAACTAAATTGATTAACTATTAAATATAGTTAATAAAATTCTTATATTCTATTTTAATAACTAAACTTTAGATATTTAAAAAAATTAAAGTCAATACAAATTTTTTGAAACTTAAAGCCAATACAAATTAACAAATTTTTTGAAACTTTAGATACTTTCATAACTTTTTTTTTCAATTATAGAGAACAAAAAAGTAAAGGAAATGTAAAAAAGATAAAGAAAATAGACATGTCATTAAACGAAAATTATTTGCTATCTCCGTATTACATGAATACCATACTCTATATGTCTTGAAAACGGACATGTTAACGAGCAGAAACTATTCGTTGCCGTCGTATTACGCGAGTATCATGCTTATATATATATATATATCTTAATTAATTGTGCTTGTTAAAATTAATATATACCTCTTATTTAACATGCTTCTTATATATACAAACATTGAAATTCTCCTTAATTACTATACTTATGAAAAAAACTACACGCATGTGTTTCCATTTTATTTTATGAAAAAAAAAGTCTTTTATTATGTTTTCTGTATGTTAATTGCTACATAACTTACAGGCATAAAACACTTATATAGGTCATAACCCTGGACCCACCCCCACCATATATTTTAAACATGTCCACTCTAATTAACTTTTTCATACAAAATTTGGTGTTATTAAAGAAATATTGGCAAGATGTTAACATCTAAAAAATGAATATTTAAATTATAGAAGAAAGAATTTGTGGGAAGCACAAGCAAAAAGATAGGGAAAGATGGCAAGTCATTTTAGTTTAGTCATAGGTAACATCAGTAATACTTATTTTCTTTGCTATATTATGTACTTTAGTGTATATAATAATCTGCAATGTCTTATGCTGTTAGATCTTGCTTACATTTTTGTTTACATACTATTACTAATTAATTAACAGCCTCTCATAAATTGACAATTTAGTTTTTTTTTTTTAAATAACGTACAAAGAAGCATTGCTATGGAGGTGCTCAGGTTTTGAAGGAAGCTAGCCTTTGCCTTGGAGTAGTTGAAGCCTCGTATGCTCGAAGAGGCTTGAGATCCAATCTTATCAAGACTTGATTCTACAATTTCACACACAAGGACTCCTTTTTCATAGCTAAGAAATAGGCACCATACGTGCCACACAATTAGTTATCAGCATTAGTTATCTTGGCCTTATAGATCCTTCGAACAGAGAACTACCAAAAGGTCTTGGTTCAATGGTATAGGAGTTCGGGTAATGTGCTTCCTAACCTTGGAGTTGTATGTTCTTGTCCCATATGATGAATAATAAGTGTAGAATTAGAAGTATCTGTCTAACTATTAAAAAGAAAGTATCTGATAGCTAGAAGTTTAGAATTTATATCCTAGCTAGATCAATTAAGTTTGTTCGCTATTAGAATTTTAATTTTATTGTACTCAAGGGCTTAAGATTTTAACGTGTAATAATGAACTTATAAAGCGTGGTCACCTAGTCGATACACGTTCTCTTTGACTGTGAACACAATGAAAAGACAATGGTTCAATAAGGTAGGTATAAAGCATGACAAGTTAATTTGAGATCTTAAGGGGAGGTTTTGCTCCCATTTCCAACTATGGAAAGGCTTCCACAAGTGTCAAGGTACACATGCAATATGATACAACATGAAGTCGAGTCCCTTCTAGTGTTTAGGGAGCAATATAATCACCGAGACCACAACAACAGAAGTTTGCTTACGAATGAACTACTTACAAAATCGTAACATATCGATACTATAACCGGAAAACTACATTACTTTTTTTATCGTGTATTAGTATTTTCTGTCAATAACGTTCTAGTTTCGTTTAGTGGTCCTTGTAAGTTTGATGATGAATCAGGAGTCAAAAAGTACTTTGAATTTATTACGTTGAAGATAAGTTCCTATTAGAATTATGGTTTAAATAAAGGGTGTTTCAAAGTTGGATAACGAGTCAAAATAACTATCATCATTTATTACAATTGCAACATTGGTACTTTTACACGGATTTATCCTCACAGTGTATTATTTCATTTCATATTGCAATTTAGGGCAAAAAGGAACAAATATATAAAAAACTTTGTCAATATTGTCATTTTATGCAATTAACTTAATTTTGTACCTAAAAATACATACAACTTACAAATTTTGTTCATTGTATATAATTGGTAACCTGATTACCAGGTTACCGGTTATCGATTGTATACAATGAACAAAATTTGAAAGTTTTTTATATTTTTAGGTACTAATTTTTTTTTATTTTTTGTCATATTACTGGTAAGTTACCTATTGTCATAGGTAACTTGCATATAATGAACCAAATTTGTAAGTTATTTGTATTTTTAGGTACAAAATAAAGTTTGTTGCATACAATGACAATATTGACATAGTTTGTAGTATTTTCGTGTAATTTGTCCTACAATTTATGCTCTTTTCAACGTGAGATATAATTCTAAATCGTTAAAATCAAGGCGTTTACCACTAGGTCAAAAAAACTACTACTTTCTTATATATTGGGTAGCTTAGATCGCCCATAGATCAAATTATTTCGGAGATGATGTCTCATACCAACATTCTCCCCTACGTATCAGTCGCAAATGTCTTAGACGTATGGGATTTCAACTCGTCACAAACTACGAGTGGATTTAGTAAGATGCCGGCCAATGAGTCATCCATCCACCCCCTATCATATTATTTTTGATAGATGTGGGATTCGAACCCATGACCTCGTTCTAATACCAATTGTTAAAATCAATGCGCTTACTTCTAAGCTAAAAGAAATTTCTGGTGACCAAGACGCTACCTCTTTCTTATATATTCAATAGCCTAACTTGCCCATGGCTCGAATTATTTCGAAGATATTGTCCCATACTAACATACATGTTTATTTCCGCATCTAGATGCCCGGCCACAAATGATCAAACAAATGCTCAATCGATCATAGTACCTTCAACTACAGTATGGTTGTAGCTCGTCAGCAAGACTCCAACTACTATCTAACTCATGTCGGCCAATCATCATTTGAATGCGATAACTTGCCCTAAGAAAATTATTCGACCATTTCATTACGAAGACTTTAAAGCGAGCTCGATATTGTATATACGGTGTCGATACCAAACTTACATTATCTAGTAATAACTACTATTAAACCGATTTTTAAAAACTAATTATTAATTAAATTACATATGATCAAGACATTTTAATTTGTTTAGATTAGAGTGACAATTCTTGGAGAGGAAGATTTAGTGTAAGATTTGTAATGTTTGGTGATGTCATTTGGAGGCAGGCAAGGTAACATCAATTTGATAATGAGATTTGCTTTATGGTTTTTTTTTTACTAATAATAATTTTTTATTTTGGATTATTTAATAATAAATATTTAATTAATTAGTGCACCACTCACTCTTGTTTTTTATCATAATAATAATTGTCTTCGTCAAAGACGTGCCATTGGCTTAACTAAGATTACAAAACTCATCATCACTTAAACAAATCTATCCACTCCATTACGACCACACTTTCACCTATTAACACTTTTGCTCCCTCAACTACTTTGATTTTCTTTAAAGGGTTAGTATATCACTGCTAGAAAATCCCTTATTTCCGACGGAATTTTTGATTGATAAAATCCGTCGGAAATTTTCCGATAGATTACCGACGGATTTGGATCGGACCTACTTTCCGGCGTATTAACGACTGATTTCAGACGGAATTTGCGAGGATTAGAGACGGATCTGTGAGGAAAGAAAGTTATCGAAAATCCTTCGGAAATTTTCGACTGAAATTACTACCTTTTGCATAATTTATGTATTTATCACCACTATTTTTAATACATTTGTGCATAGACTTAAAATATAAGTGTTTTATATGTATAAAAGTCTATTTATATGAGTCGAAACACATAGTCGTATACGTATCCACCTATAGTTGCATATAATATGTGTATGAGTATAGAGACGTATATATATGCGCTTGTGTACGAGTGTACGGCATGAAAAATTTTAGTATACATTTTTAGGAAAATACACATATGTGTGTATGTGTGTGTTAACGTGCGAGAAAATGCGCCGAAAACTCTCAAATAAACAATATTATGAAAAGTCCGTCGGAAATCCGTCGGAAATTTCCGACGGATTTCCGACAGAAGTTACTACTTTTTGCATTATATTTAGGTATTTATCACCACCATTTTCTATACATTTGTGCATATACTCAAAATAGAAGTGTTTATATGCATCAATGCCCATGTGTACATGAGTCGAAACATGTCGTCGTACACGTATCCATGTATAGTTGCATGTAAATGATTGTAAGTATAGAGATGTATAAATATGCACGTATATGTACGAGTGTACGACACGAAAGAATTTAGTATATATTTTAAGGGTAATACACATACATGTATATATGTATGTTAATGTGTGAGAAAATGCATCAAAAATTCTAAAATTAAACGATATTATGAGAAGGCCGCCGGAAATCCGTCTAGAAATCCCGTTGGAATTCTGTCTTAAACATCCGTCGGAATTCCGTCTGAAAATGCAGTTCCTCTGAAATCCGTCGGAAATGAGTTCGTCTGAAGTCCGTCTCAAATATTCCATCTGAAATCCGTCTCAAATAGGTTGGTCGAAAATCCGTCTGAAAATGGTTCCATCGGAAATGCGTTCGTCTGAAGTCCGTCTCAAATACTCCATCTGAAATCTGTCTCAAATTGGTTGGTCGAAAATCCGTCTGAAAACGGTTCCGTCGGAAATCCTTCTGAAAGCGTGTCCGTCTAAAATCGGTCTGAAAACGAGTCCATCGGAAAGCCGACAGAAACCGTTTTCCGAGGCCCCTTTTATCAAGGACCTTATTCTGTTTGAAATCCGTCTATAACGCCGTTTTCCGACGGATTTTGCTGTCGGAAATCGCCCTGTTTCTCGTAGGATGGTAAGGTATAGGTGAAATTTTATAAATAGATTTAAAAGAGGGATATAATAGTTATTTAATTATATTTTATAATTATAATTCAATTAAAATGATTAAAAATTGATAAAAATGATGATTTGGGCAAATTAGATATTATGAAAGCTTAAAAAGGATATATATAATATTTATAAGATAAGCTAGGTAAATAAGATATTATAAAATCTTAAAAAAGGTATATATGATATTTATAAGTTAAGCTAGACAAATAAGATTTTTTGATATTTAATAAAGGTATATAAGAAATTAAAAACCTTCTTTAAACGTTTTTATATCACACTTGACTTATTCTCTCGGTAGGGGATTGATAACCCAATTTGACTAGTTAATCCCCGGTCTTTTACATGTTTTTAATCCAAAAGAACGAATGCCGTTGAATTGAAGGAAAGATATCCTCGTGTCTCGGTGACCCATGAATCCATACATCGGGATTGCCGAAAGTGGAGTGCAAGTTCACATGATGTAGTTCTTTAGTGCCATTAAATTTCAAATGTCATATTCATGAATTATTTAAACAATTGAAAAGTAGAATTAATTATTGAAAAATAAAATAAAATTGGAGGGTATATGAACAAAAGATGGTGTGGTTTGAAATATGACGTGATGGGATATTCAAGCTTCCACGATCAAATCCAAATAATGTCAAATTATAGTTTGTTAATGATTAAAAATAAAAATAAAATTTAAGCCTCGTTTAACCTTCTTTAATTGTATAGAGGCTTTTTCTTCCACTGTAATTATTATTATTATTTTCTTAGAACATTCCTTTCTTACGTAATTAGTTACTTTTTTTTATATATTTAGGTTATTGTATTAATGTTCTTATATATATATATTTATATATATATATATATATATAATCAGGATCAAATAAGAATGGTTTAAAGATAAGAGGTGTAAGAGTTATTTTAAATGTGACACGTGGCTTAAATTACAAAAGGGTATAAAAGGTATTTTGTATTAATAATTTATTGTTTACCAAAAAATAAGAATATAAAAAAAGAAAACTTCCCTTTCTCTGGCTCTCTCCCCTAAAATATCTCCCCCAAACCCTTATCTTCATTTTTGTTTACAGATTCAGTCTCCTTCCTCCATGCCAAAATTGGCCGACCACCCTAAACCCAGCATCCGGCCATCCACCACCGGTTATTCATTCACCGGGCTCTCGCATATTTGCTTTCTAAATCGAGAAACTGTGTGGTCCCTCATCATCGAATCAGATCTGGTAGTCTTATTCCTCAAATCGCCACTAGATCGGATGTTCACTGTCGTTGTCACCGAATTGATGGGGTCCGTCGGAGTTCACCACCACCGTCACCACGCACCGAATCGGATGTTTGCCGCCACGAGTCAAACCGCCCCCATCATCGAATCAGATTTGGTAGTCACCGAGTCGGATGTTCGAAACTCCTTCATAGCGATCAATTCACATCGATTGATGCACATAGTTTGATACATAGCTATTAAGACATGTCGATTTATACAAAGCAATTAAGACATGATGATTGATATTTGGGTTTGATTCTCAGGGACCGAGACTCGTCATCGTTTATGTATCGGGTTTGAAAGTTGCGATTTTTATTTTTAATTTCTTGTTATCCATCAATTTTTTGTTCGTGACTCATATTCATCGATCACACTTACAAGCATCAGACATGGGTTTGAAAGTATCAATTTTGTTCATCAGCTTTTAAATCACAGTGAATGTGATCCTCTGTATCAGATTTGTATTCAAGTTCATCAATTTTTAAATCCAATTTAAGTAGGCAATTTTTAGTTCATAGGGATTGTGTATGAAATTTGGTTTATTCTCATGGGTTTGATGCAAAGTTATGCCTTATGTTTTTCATTGAAATCTAGTTCTTATTGAGGTGTATATCAATCATTTTTATGTATTCATCGATCCGTATCTCATCTAAATGCAATTTGTTTGTTGATCAATTTCTAAATGCATCACTATACACCTTTTTGTTCATCAATTTCTAAATGCAATTTCTACTGTTCATCCATTTTTCTTTTCTATTTTTTGTGGATATAGTCAAAGTGATCATCAAATTT
This sequence comes from Dittrichia graveolens, assembly GCA_038502395.1. Classification (NCBI taxonomy): domain Eukaryota; kingdom Viridiplantae; phylum Streptophyta; class Magnoliopsida; order Asterales; family Asteraceae; genus Dittrichia; species Dittrichia graveolens. The sequence goes on along the minus strand of JARJIL010000005.1, from coordinate 78,202,367 downwards.
TTTTATGAATACTAGCTACGGTAGTTAATCAGGCATTTTCGTCAATTTTCTTTTTGTGTTGTTGTTCCTGAGAGTTACTAAATGTGATTTTGAGTTACTAAACGTGATTTTAGAAGAAGATTTGATTTTAGCAGGAAAGAGAAAATTTTATATTCCAGATTTACCCTTAAATCGTATATAATTGGCAGTTATATGCATTAATTTTGAGTGTATTTTTGTTGACTATTGATGATAATCCTATGGTCCAAATTCACTCTTACCCCTCTTACTCAGATTTAACTCTTACAATATCTCTACCCTATATATATATACTAGTGGGATACTCGCGCAATGCAACGGCGGCGAATAAAGAGAAGGTTGTGATGAGTTTTGTGTAGAATAATCACAAAGAGCTAATATGAGTTTGTGAAGATTTCTTGTGAGATGAAGATAATATGAGTTTGTGAAGATTCCTTGCGAGATGAAGATAATATGAGTTTGTGAAGATTCCTTGCGAGATGAAGATAATATGAGTTTGTGAAGATTCTTTGCGAGAGCCACTTTGAAATTAAGAATTCAATTGCTAACTCTGAGTTATTTGTCTTTCAGTTTGTTAGAAGAATTTTGTCGCATGGCTGAATCATGAAGTTGCTGATTATATATATGTATGTATATCTGTGTGTGTAATGTTTCATAGTTTCAATTATTATGTAATTGAGTTAGAATGTAATGTTTATAAATTTCAACTCTTTGACTCTTTCATTTGCTTGGTGTTTGTGAAATTTTCTGAACTTGATTTATTGAAAACAGGAATTTAGGTTATCTCATGAATCAAAAGTTAATATTAAAAATATATGATTAGACTTAATTCAGTTATAAGTGTGGTGATCTCATGAATTAAAAGTTAATATTAAAAATATATGGTTAGAAATAATTCAGTTATAAGTATTGGTTTAAATTCATTAATAGTCGGTTATGTTTTCAATATTTATTTGTTTAAATTCATTAATTGTGGACTTAAAGGAGGGGTATTTTAGTAAATTTACTCTTCTTAAAATTAAGAGTTTTTTATGTGGTAAATGCATTATATAGGAGTAAGATATATATAGGGGAGGGTTCAAACGATAACTGTTTTTCGTACGAGAACCAATCTTAGCCGTTCGTTTTGGATAATGGAACTCATGGATGAAGAGCGTGAGGGGATTGAGTGTTGCATGGTGCATGTAAGAAATCCATGGGTGGGCAATCCAATTGAAAGAAAGGGAATTTGACGGCTAAGATTGGTTCTCGCGGTTCACGTTCGAAAAAGAGTTCTCGTTTGAACTTTTACCTTTATATATCTATACTATTATATAAAACATTTAACATTCTCTCTACTCTTAAATTTTAAGACTTCTTAAAATTCAATCAATATAAAATCTTGACCCTTCATTTAATCTAAATTAATCTCATCCACTCAATTTTTAACTATTTTATTCTCTCCTAATTTACTTTAACTTTATTCAAAATATATTCTCTCATACTAACACAATTATCCACCCACATCAACATAATTTTTAAAATCTTATTAACTTTTCTCATTATTTCATCAATATAAATCTTTTTTCTTATTTTATTGTCTTTTAGATTTTATTTCTAAAATTAATAAAATAGTTAAATGTAAATAAAAGAAAATTTGAAAAAAAACCGGACAAGTTGCTGTAGAGTCCTAAGGGACTTGTCTTAGCCTTTAGATCAATGGTGCATATTGCATTTTAAAATTTTGTGTGGAGTAGCATTTTCGTAATTCACATGTGATGCTTTTACAAATCATATGCGATTGTATACTGAATTACTTGTAATTTGAATATTAAAATTTTAGGACTATGTTTTTTACATGGACTTTATTGAACACAATATATATATATATATATGTATATGAAGAATGTTCAATATAGTCCATACTTAATTCATAGTCCAAAGAGACTAATTTTAGCCTTTGGATCAATGGTCCAGATTGCATTTTAAAATTTTGGACAGAGTGACATTTTCTTAATTTACATGTGATGCTTTTACAAATCACATGTGATTATATACTGAATCACCTGTAATTGAATATTAAAATTTTAGTACTATGTTTTTTACATGGACTTTATTGAACACAACTATATATAGGATTAAGATTCTCTTATGTTTGGTCATACATGATCCATCATTTTGATATTTTCTCTCACAAACACAAACATGAGAGTGAGACTTACAAAGGAACCTATTATTGACTTAAAATAATGTACTCACTTTTATGTATGTGAGAGAACATCATAGATCATGTTTGAATATAATATAAGAGAATCTTTACCCATATGTGTGTGTATACAGTAAGGTTCTAAATAATCTCACTCTTAAACATAGCCCCTAAAGGCCAAATCTTAGTCATTCATTTAAAAGAGCAAAATAGAAATTGGTAATAATAAATTGGAGCTCTAGCACCCCTCAAGAACTCCCCCAAACTTTGTACTTCATTTTTTTTACCTCTTAAATCTTTAAATTTTCATAACTATTTCAATTTTGAGAATTTTGAGCAAAAAAATTATAACAATCTAATCATTTTCCTCTTTTAAATAAGACCACTCTTCTTATATTTTTGAAAATTTTATTTTGAAAATACAAACTATATGAAAATGATACCAAAATGTTATCATTTTGAATCATGTGAATTTATATCATTTTCGGCTAGAAACATGTGTATTTATATAATATCCGGCTGGAAATGAGTCTATTTTTATCATTATTATCTAGATAATATTATCATTTTAAATTTTGTATATTATTATCATTTTCAACTGAAAGTTGTTATCATTTTCATCTGAAAACATGTGTATTTATATCATTTTCGGCTGGAAGGAGTCTATTTTTATCATTTTAAATGCTATATATTATTATCATTTTCATTTGGAAAATGTTATCATTTTCATTTGGAAAATGTTATCATTTTCAACTGAAAAAATGGTATCACTTTAATGTTATTATTTTTTGATGGGCGAGACATAAGAGGAAAAAAGGGGAGGGGCGTGATTTAGGGTGGGGAATTCTCATAATACTCTTCCTTCTATAATTAAATCTTATAATTATTTAATTAATTACATTAATGCCATTATTAAATCTTGACAATTGATTTAAAAACTCTAATGGTCCATATTTGGCCTTTAGGGACATATATTGATCCAATTTATATATATACATATATATATAAAAATTTGATCAATATAGAATCTAGTCTTAATCATAGAACCTAAATAATAAATCTAAACCATTAGATCATCTAAATTATTTGTTAAGATTTGAATGAGACAATTTTGTAAATTATATGAAAATTATATAAGGTAACTACATAATTAAGGGCAAAAATGAAAATCCTCTTTCTTGCTCCCAAAAATGCAAAATGATAACCAAAATGCAAATTATTGGGTTATTTGCATGCTAATGACTTAATATTATTTGCATTTTCGTTTATGGGTTTACTTCTTCAAAATATATTAAACTATAACCCAAATATTAATGTATGTATCCACCTTTTAAAAATGTTATTGTGTATATTAAACTTTAAAAAAATGTGTTATTGTGTGTATTAAACTTTCTATTGTATGTACTACATTTATACTTTTTTTGTTTTTTTATGTAATCAAAATACGTACAATAACAACAAATTAAAAGTTTAATACCCACAATAACATTTTTGAAAGGTGGATATACACATTACCATTTGGGGTATAGTTTAATACATTTTGAAGAACTAAACCCTTTCGTTTATTTGTATTTTTGTTATCTTCTTTTATGTCGGTTAATTTTCGTCAAATGATTTGCATTTTTGTTATCTGTTCTTTTTTTCATTTTCGGCAGCATTTGCATTTTCGTAAAAAAAAATTAGAAAACATTTCAATCTTGGTCTTGAATTAAAGAGAATAAAAAACTGAATCTAATGATATATATATTTTTTTTGCTAAAATTCTTAAACATGAATATATTATCACCATTTGGATGTTTAGTAGGATTTTTTTTATAAAAATGGAAGTTTGGAGGTTGAATGAGGGAGATGGTCGTGTGTATTAATTTGTAATTCTTTTTTCAGTTTTGCTCTTACTCTTTATGTCACGTGTCATCACCAAGTTTGTTCTTTAGGTTCTATGTATCACCTCACCATATATATATATATATATACATATGGGATGGTTTATTTGAGAACCGTTTTTATTGTAAGAACCAATTTTGGTCCTTTGATTAAAATAAATTAATGGTCAATAAAAATGACGGCTCATTAATGACACATTAATAAGGGGTATTTCAGGAAAATCAAGGCTTGATTTTTAATGATAACTCATCCGGACGTAATTTAGGGTTGGAAAATTATAAAAAAGACCAAAATACCCCTTGTAATGAGCATTAATGTTAGTCCCATGTTTAGAATGATTAGATTTGATGAGACAAACTATAGATATGTATAGATAATAGGTTAAGAGTCAGCGTATAAACAGATATAGAGTTTTCTATGTAAGTACTAGATAGCTCAGTGACTTCTAAGCTGAGATAGGTTTTAAGAGTGAAGACTTGAAGACTTGAAGATTCAAGAACCCAAGATTCAAGAACTCAGCTTGACAAGGTCAAGACTGAGTGAGTCAGCTCAGCGTCAGAAGTCAATTCAAGAATTTAAGTAAGTTCTAAATTCTGTTATAAACTCTCCATATCTACGACATTTAAATTAGAATATCTAAACCTAATTTAAACTATCTATTAGTTGGATAGAAATCTCAAACGGAATTAATTAGATATGTTCTAATTAAGGAGTTTGTTACGGTTTTAAAGAAAAGATAAGTTCTATCTTTAAACTGCGATTTGTTCGTAGATATATCAAGTATAAGTACAAACCTTCTTATGAGTTTTACGTACGCACGAGACGCACAAAAAGAACACGAATATAGAGGCGATACACAACGACGACTGCATAAGTTGCAAGACTGCATAAGTTGCAAAACGTACGTGTGTTCGTGATACTTGATACGCGTGTGTTGCGATAACTTTGTAAGTTCAAAGTTCCAGAGAGTTTTCAAGAGTTCTTGTTAACAAGAAGTCCGATCATCAATTAGTTTGTGATTCAAGAGTGTTTAGAGAGAGTTGAGTTTATAATCATTGTAATATCAAATCATCATGTTGTTTTGATTAGAGTGAGAATAGTTATTGTTCTGTTTAATCATTGAATATACGTTTGATTAATTTGATTAATTGTTTAAAGTGTATTCAACCCCCCCTTCTACGCAGTATCGGTTGCTTATTCACCTTCTTTGGGACCAACAATTAATAACGGTTACAAACTGTACTCACAGTACTCGAAATAAAAACGGTTCTTAAATAAATTATCTTTTCAATATATATATATATTGAAAAGCGTAGGAGGATTGGGTGTGGCAATCTTAGCAGTTAAATTGGTAAGTAGAATTCATGGATGAAGAGCGTAGGAGGATTGGGTGTGGCAAGATGCATGTAAGGAATTCATGGGTGGGCAATCCAATTGAAGGAGGGGGAATTAGACGGCTAAGATTGATTCTCGTAATAAAAACGGTTCTCAAATGAACTTTTTACTATATATATATATATATTGTAACACCGGAAAATCACAAGCCATTTTTTTTAAAATGCGTTGCGGAAGCTTTAAGTAAACAAACTTGATTACATATAATCAATATTTACAAATGTACAATCACTTGTTCAAAAGACATCAACATCAACAACTGTTTGGTGTTACAAAATACTGGCTCGTCTCTTTTTCAAAATATGTATCAGAGTGTGGTCAACTCTTCCTTCTTCAACTCAAACACGAGCCTGCAAAACATCAACTGAGGGGAATTAGCACAAAGCTAAGTGAGTAGAGGCTAAAGCATCAAATGCAAACATTCACAATCAATCATCAATCATGTAATCACATATTCAGAGAAGACCGGCGGTTCGGCGCAGAACCTACAACCAATGCCGGCCAAAGCAAAGGTTTACCGATAGCTTTCCACTGATGGCACAGTAAACTCCCCTCTGAGCAACAAATGCAACAGAAAGGCTACTACTGTTCAACCAACCAGTTAGACAAGCCCAGCACAAGTCCACGTATAGCTGACTTCTCAACGCAACTCAAAATCATCCTAAGAGTGCGTATCGATCAAATAATCATGCAGCAGTTTATCAACATTCAACATCACAATCAGCAGTTCAATCTCAATCCACAATCATGCTTTACATCCATAATATTAACTGCAATCTTTACCATCCGTGTTTAACGTCCACTCACCTATGATTTCAGTCACGCTGCTCAGTGGTCTAATATTACTGAGTCTTCGCAGTTCCTGAGAATACAACAATCCAGAAATCAGTCCTTGATTCATAAATATATCTTCTCATATAATATCAAGCATACTCATTTTCCTCAAGTTAGATTTACATATAAATACATATACAAAAGGCAAACCAAAAGATTCATCAAACAAAAGCTTCCTTCTGGAATACACTGGACGCGTCGCGTCAAGTAACTCAACGCATCGCGTTAATCAACTCATGCGACAGTCAGGCCAAGGTCATGCGACTGTCGGACCTAAGCCATGTGACTGTCGGACCAGCCATGCGACTGTCGGACCAGCCACTTCATGCGACATTCGGATCATAGGAAAGAAAGTCGGATGGTACATATAAAAGTCGCATGACTCATCATCTTCTCCTTCAAAACTTCCAGACAACAAACTTATACATATATGCAACTTTTAAACATCTTAAAACATCATAGAAACACTTAAAAACACATACAAACTCCATATAGCATGTCAAGAATCATTAAGAACATATCAAAATTATTTAAACATCATCATAAATCAAAACCCATTTCTCAAGTTTATCAACTTTCACCATTAATGGTGTTTCTATTTATACATGCTAAATTCATCAAACACATATCTAAACTTCATGAATCTTAACAATAATCGGTAACAAACATACACCAACCTTTGATCTCGAATTAGATACAAAATAAAATGGAATCCAATTGTTTTCTTCTTTTTCTCTTTTCCTTCGATTTGCTTGGCAGAAAGAGAAACTCACAAACACACACTTACACCTTTCTTAATTTTGAAGATAATGAATGTTTACCCTCAAATGCTACACGTATACATGCATAAAAGTAGGAGGTGGCAATCACCTATTAATTTACATACACACATATGTACACGTACACAAATACATGCATGCATAGATACACTAACATACTTTCATACATACAATAAACTACATACATACTACACATGCATAAATATATATATACTTATTTAATTAATATTAACACATAATAAGAATCAATTCAATTAATCATGCTATTAACCTTTTAATCAAATTTAACAAGATAAGCACTTACCACAAACCTGCTAATCTCCTAGCCCAGGTTTGCGGGTGTTACATATATATAGGATTAAGATCAAATAAGAGTTAAAAATTTGTAAGAGGGGTAAGAGGGATTGTGTAAATGACATGTGACATTTTAAAGAAAAGGGTATTATTGGTATCTTATAATTATAATTAAAGTATTTATTAATTAAAATCTTTTACAAATGGAAAGTCATCCCCATTAATTTTCTTCTTTTAGTTTGTCTTCTATTTTTTTATTCATGTTAGAAGACTCAATTGTTTTTAAATGTACTGATTTGTTTGTGTATAGATATGTGCTTCATCAATTTTTATTGATGAATAAAGGTTATTCACTAATTTTTATTGATGAATTAGTTCTTTACGAAGTTCTTTATCATATCATGCATCAATTTTAATTTATGAAAAGTACTTGCTCATAATTTTTTTTATGAAAGTAGGTGTTCGTCAAAGTTTTCTTCGAGTAATTTGGTTGGTCATCAAATTTTGAAATTTAATTAGAAATTTTAAAAAGTCTATAATGCCCTTAATTGCCTTTTTTACTAATTAATTTTTTTGGAAAGAAATCCCATTCCTTAAATTGTTAAATAGTGAAAATGAATGGTCAAGATTGCCTCTTATCTCTCTTATAATGATTTCACTCTTACAATAACTTCACCCTATATATATATATATATATATATATATGTATATATGGGAGGGTTCAAACGAAAACAGCGATAATCAATCTTGGTCATTCAAGTGGTAAGTGGAATTCATGGATGAAGAGCGTGGGAGGATTAAGTGTGGCAAGATACATGTAAAGAATTTATAGGTGGGCAATCTAATTGAATTAGGGGGAATTGGACGGCTAAGATTAATTCTCGTAGTTCTCGTGCGAAAAACCGTTCTCGTTTATATAGAGGAGGGTTCGAACGGGAACCGTTTTTCATACGAGAACTGCAAGAACCAATTTTGGTCATTCAAGTGGTAAGTGAAATTCATGGATGAAGAGCGTAAGGGGATTGAGTGTGACAAGGTGCATGTAAGGAATTCATGGATAGGCAATCCAACTAAAGGAGGAGGAATTTGATGGCTAAGATTGATTCTCGCGGTTCTAGTACGAAAAACAGTTCTCGTTTGAAATATATATATATATATATGTATGTATGTATATCAAATGCAAGTACTTAGAAGCTTTATGAATGTAAACATATGACATTTAGGATAGAGCTCTTTCCTGGAACAGTTTTGTCAACATAATCGGGAACATTTTACAATTTTCTTTTGTCAGTAAAATCATGATGCATTTCCTCTTTTTGGTTGTTGACTTTTGTTTCTTAATGGTGTTTTTTTTTGGGGATTTCTCATTACGAGGTGTTACTCCATCACTTACATGGTGTTTGTTTTTTGTTAAATAAGTATCTTTAATTTTATATGTCTTTTGGTCTAACAAACATTAATTAAGATAAGTCATGTTTGTTTTTGTCAACCTGACAACTTCATATCTCTTCTTACATCTTATATGAGAAGTGAAATAGTTTTCTTGAGAGGCTTTTTTGGAGTCAAAGACTCAAAGGGAAGAACAAAAGATAAAATAAATGTTTGTGGCATGCTCCTCGAATTTCATTATTATGGTTTGCCACATTGCTAGCAATCAACACTATGAATGTAAATGAGTCAAGGTATTCGTGACCTACTTAGCTTGGATTGTTAAAAGTTCGAAACGAGTCAAGCCTAAATGAGCTCAAGCTTGAGCTTCGATTAAGGCTCATTTATTAAACAAGCTCGAGCCTGAGTCTTGTATACTACTGGGACGAGCTTTGATATAATATTTTTTATTACTTATATAATTGTATTATATATTATTAAATCATTAAATATGAGAAAATTCAAAATTTAAATTATGTTTAAATCATTGAGAAAATTTTAAAAAATAAAAATTTAAAATTCAAATTATTTTTTATTTATTACTTATGTAATTTAAACAATTATTAAAAAAACAACAAAAATAAACGAGCTTTAACAAATCTATCACTAGCTTGGTAAAACACTTTGCGGCCGAGCTCGAGCTCTAGCTTCTACAGTTTTAAATGAGTCTGGCTCGATTAGTGTAAAGCTCTGTCCGACTCATTTACATCCCTAATCAACACAATCTGTTTTATGACCTACCTCGTCATCGATTCTACTTGCTAGCCAACCCAACCAACAAAACTTGCTTCGATTTTGTCACCGATTAGATGACCATTGATTTCGTCGTTGATTTGGAGAAGAAAACCATCAAAGTTAGAATGTTCACATTAAACGTTTACCCTAACACATTGATAATCACATACTCATCGCACTAAACATGTACCCTAACATGCTCAAGAAAATGGAACCAAAATAAGCAAAAGCATTTCACACACCCTTATGTGAAAATATAAGTGAACTAATAACACGGTTGATGATGCAAGGACCTACCGATCACACGACAAGAATATTCGCAATCTACTAGCAAGACATAAAAGAAATTTGGCCAATGAGATGGGATACGGCCCACGGACTATGTCATATTTAAGCAATATAGGCATGTTGATTTTTGACACAACCGAATTTAAATAGAGTCCATTCAATCATATCTCTTTCCACGTATAAAAGGACCCTAGTGGTCCGGTTTGGGGGTTTTTGATCGGGGTTTTAACACCAAAACAATACCTAAAATGAGTGGGAGAGATCAAGTATTTTTTGAGGACATCTGGCTATCACCAAGGATTGCACATGGTTCTTGTTGTACCAAAGGAAGGGCTTGGAGCTAGAGACCTTACATTCTTGAAGATCCCTACATTGAGGTAGTCATCTTCTTTTAGTTGCTAATTTAGTAATTTGTCTGCAATTGTATCCATTGAGGTAGTCGTCGTCTTCTATGTAAAATTCTTTTGAAAAGATCACCACGTGTTCCAAAAATCCATATAATGCTACTCATATGCGAGTGAAGTCTCACTTCAACTCTCATATTGAGCACTCTCACCCCCTTAATATCGTATTTCACCATAAAATTTAAGGAAATTATTAGGTGTATTGCTAAATTAACACCTCTAAAAACACCCTAAATTAAACATTAAAATTAAAGATTATGTTCTTAGATTATTAAAATAGATTCCATTTTTTAACTTTTTCTATTAAACATATGTTTTTTTTTATAATATTTATTGAAAATGTGTTATGAAAATGTGTTCTTTTTAAATATGTTTTCTATTTAATAAAACTCTCTTTATAGCATATTTAAAAAATAATTTGTACATATTAAATTTTTTTTTACTTTTTTCACAATTTAGATCTTATTTATTATTTTATAAGTAACTTTTTAATTTTGATTTATAGTGTTCATAGTAAATATGTTAAGTGAGAACAATAAGATATCTAATGTGACATCACCATTTTTATTGATCGGGTATAATACTTATGAGGATAGGTGTTCGTGTTTTTTAAAGAGCTAACGGAATGGGTGCAAAACACGGAATTATCTCTTAGTTATATCATCGTAATCAAAAGATCTAAGACAAAGGAAGGTATGACGTCTTGGGTCATACTTATTTGTGACGGTGCCGGTGAATACAAATTTAAAGAAACGTGCATGTAAAAAATCATGCAACAAAAAGCCAATTGTCAATTTCAATTGGTAGGTTCAGATTTAGAACAAATAGGAGAAGTGTTTGAGATTGCTTCCTTAAAATTACTTAATGGGCTAATTATATGATTAATTAAAGATGGCCTATTAAGACTCAACTTAGTATGGACTTAACGAGAAGAAGCCTATTAAGTCATAATTAGGGTTTAATTGAAACCCTAATTACAACTCTTTATAAAGACGCCTGGAGTTATGGTTCCCAATATACCAAAATTAACACGTTCATTCTCTTCATATTGAAAGAACATTAAGGATTTTGCGTTGAGGAAAATGTTGGATATTGGATTGTCAATATAACTGCTAAAGTTACCCCATGAAAATAGAACCTATGGGCGGCCTTGACTATCAGGAATTCCTTTTGACCTAGTTGTAAGCGCCTTGACTCTAACAGAAAAACATAATTTTGGATCCTGACTAATTAAAGGAGACAGGTATGCATATTGTTATTTGTATGTTCTTAATCATTGTGATAACATATGATCCCAACAATATAAGATCAGAAATTATTAATTTAAAGCACATCAATCACATATCCCCACTTATCTTCGGTTCAAACACATAGGATCAACCTATTCTTGTTACGATTTCAAGAATATAATGATGATTTTAATGTAATTTTCTATTCTAATAGAAGCCTTTATCAAGTCCGACGACCTATTTTATGTATTATTTATTAAACGAAGTAAGATTTTGAACAATTTTTTGATGCCCATTTGGTGTGAGTTTCTGCAACTTTAATCATAAAACTTTCAAAAGTATTTTCTTTTTTTTTTATTCAATTGTGGTATGAGATTGTTTGAGTAAAATATGTATTAAATTAGAACTTGTGAATTAAGTAAGTGTGGGTAGTCAAAATAATAGGCAATGACTAATCTGTGCATGATTAGGAAAGGTTTAGGGAGGGTGGGGTGGGGTGGGGTTAGGGTGTCTACTTTTCCTCTTTAATGTGCTCAATGGGTTAACCACCTGAGTTGACTTAAACCATTTCAGTTATAACTCATCATGAACTTTTTTCAAAGCAAACCCACTACCTTGCAACCCTCCTGATACATTATTAATTATAATCCTGCTTAACTCATATAATATATCTTTGTAAAAAGCATTAATACCTTTTTCTAACTTTAAATGTTCAAAAACAGTATGAACCCAATTGAAACTTTAGCAAGTAATTTGAGTTGTAGCACGGTTGAGTTTTATCGAGTTCGAGTTTAATACTATTCTAAGATCGAAAACATATATTGTTTAATATTTGTTATATTGGGTTTTCACCCATATATATTATCGTTTGAAGGATCTCTTTTGGAACTTTACTTTACTATTCATATTTCGGTTGTATTTATTAGTTCAACTGGTCTATGTCTTTAAGACTCTTTTTACTTTTATCAGTTATCTAGTTTTTCGAACAAAAATGCTTTTTAATGACAATTATTCATCGAAAGGCGAAACATAATCAATTATATTAATACATTACTTAAACTAAACTAGGAACGGATTTGATTTAACATAACTCTCGTGAATATTTAACATAAAAAGTCAAGCTCGAGCCTTGTTGAGCTCAAAACTATCTTGACTTGTCTATACCTTTTCAAAACAATTATGTTGTCTATAACATAAGTAGAACAATACTTACACTTTTTAAAATTCAAACCCTCTCAATTACTTGGAAGAAAATATTATTCAGCAGTACTAATTAAATAAAAACATTATCATATTAAAAAACAACACGAGTACAAAGTTAACCTATGTTTGTTATACATATATGTTTGATTATAAGAAAAGTGTCTTTTAACATACATTTTAATGACACATTAAGAAAATGTCAATCTCTCTCTCTTCCTAAATAGTTAAAAGCTAGGTTTTATTTTCACTGAAAAGTGTGAAAAAAAAAGATTTTTTAAAGCATATGTTTAAATAAAAATGTTGATAAAGGATTAAAGTACTATTTTCAGTTCATGGCATTTTTGCCAAAATAAAAAATGTCACTAAAAGGGATAAAAGTTCTACTTCCATTTCGACATTCAAAACCTATAACAAAACCTAAAAAAGAAGATGGACAAGAGTCTACTTCATTAGACCATGCGCATCGAATGAGGAACACGAGCTGGCTAGACCCCCCAACCTGAGCAGCACACCATCGCTGCTGGGTGGGTTCCAGCCTTGGTTGGTTCCTCTCTACCAGTGGCGGGTTTCCTTTTTTTTCTTCTCTCTTTCTCTCTCTTAATTAATATATATTTTTTATTAATATTTGATGTGGGTTAAAGATGGTTTGATATGGGGGTTTATGAGCTAGAGAGGGTTAGAGGTGAAAAATAATATGGATGTTGATGTGACAGTGGATTAGAGAGAGTAAGTGAGGGTTGGATGCTAATGGTCTTAGGGATCCTTTCATGCATTATGTCTTCAAAAAGTATGACATGGTGAACTCTTTATCTTGTCATTCACTAACATTTTCACTTGTGTACGCTTAGTGAATTCTTTGGATCCATTTTACAAGGTTGGTACTTTAATTGTTGTCATGGATGAGCCAGGGGAGGTTATATTGCACATGTTCTAATTCACTAATTTTGAGTTATTTAATGTTTATATATAATTTATTTTAGACATTACTTGGTAGGTGGAGAAAAGGATTGAAAAAGGGTGGGTTACAAACTCTACTATATGACCAGTAAATGGTTTTAATAATCATCGTTTTCCAAGTTAATGTGAACGAAGAAAATGAATGTCATATATGTATACGGACAATAAACTTGCAACTGTTTGAAATATATAGTAACATATGGTCATGTTATCGTTATTGTGTGGCATCTAAAAACTTATAGATCGCGGCGACTGGGCAACGGAATGGTTCATGAAAGAATGATGGTTGCCTTGTGACCATGATAAACTTGCTCGTGTCGAACCAACAGTAATAAAAATGGGAGGTAGCTAGGTCGTTCACTAAGCAATATTCTTAACAATCTTTCAACTTATACATTTAGTTTCATAACAACTATTTACTTCTATGAATTGTTATGTTGTTTTTTGCGCCAAAAAAGAAATTTTCTCGGAAATTATATTGTGGGGATGTAGAGATACATGGTTTCTAAAACTCTATTTGGGAAATTTGGTTGTAGAGAAATAAGCTAGTAATTAATTGCTTGGAAGATGATGATCAAAGGCAAAAATCGGGATGTTTTATTCAAGTATTGTTTTTTAAGAGATTTGTATTTATAATGGGATTGGTATTTGATGGGATTTTAAATCCTATCTTGTGTTTTGTTCATATTTCTTAGAAGGGATTTCCACCACCACTAGACTCCATCAACAGCCAACCACAACACCTGTTGCCACCATCGAAGAGGAAGGACGACGACGGCGACGGTTGACGGGTGATGGCGACGGCGAACGGGTGACGGCGACGGCGAATGGCGACAGTGAACGGGTGACGGCGACGGGCAACGGCGAACGGGCGACGGCATGGCGAACGGGTGACGGCGACGGCGAACGGATGACGGTGACGGAAACGGGTGACGGCACGACGAATGGCGACGACGAACGGGTGACGGCACGGCGAACGGGTGGCAGGACGAAAAATTTATTCGTCGTCGCCGTCACCCATTTCGCCGTCGCCGTCACCCGTTCGCTGTCGCCATTCGCCGTTGCCCGTCGCCATTTGCCGTCTCTGTCACCCGTTCGCCGTCGCCTTCACCCATTCGCCGATAAAATCTTTTACTAAAAAACAAGAAATTTGCTATTAACTTTTTAAGGAAGGAATTATAAAGTGAGAAAAAAAACCCCATAAATTTGTTTTGACAACGTCTAAGAAAGATTGGCTTTTGAAGATGTTGTCACTCTTCAAATTATATAGAAATCAATCCTTAGTGGTTTGTGTTCTTCTTTATAAGATGTTCGAAGCAATATAAAATATGTCTAACACGGAATACATATAAATCAAATATCGATAATTAAAGTTGGGTATCTGAAAAGAAATTTAACAAAAACCAAATGGGTGTGGAAGTGAGTTTCACATAGGAGGAAAGAATAAATTTTTAGTGGGTTTATAACCATGAATGTACAAGGGCTTACAAGCTTCTTTGAGTGGTTTTGCTCCAAGTGCTACCTACGTGAGCGAGTGTTGATGACCGATTTTGTAGGCTAAATTCGCCAAACTTGTGTGCTATGTACACGAATGTAGCTCTTCCAAGCTAGTGCTACCAAGTTTTTCCGACGACATCTTCAAGCAAGTCACTAAGCTGAACTACTCTTCAAAAATTAGCATTCTGAACCTAAACTACTCGTGCTCAAATTAGTCGTTCAGAAATTAGTTTTCAAAACCGAACTATGAGAAATCCATCTCCTAAACACGTTTTCAGGAACCGTTTTAGTGAAACTTTTTACGAACATCAAAATTATTAAAACTTATAAGACCGCATGTAGCGGTGGACCCGAAGACCTTCGGGTTCATTTGGGTTCACAATGAACACCCCTACTACCCCTTCTTTTTTTCCTTTTCGGTTTTGTAAACCTAAGCTCAGCCAAAGATTCTCTTTCTTTTTTTTTGGTTTTGGTAGAGAGGGTAAGTAGAGAGAATATTTGGGAAGAGTGCTACTTGGGTTTCAGAATTATTTGTGTTGGGAAGGAAAAGTAAAAAACGCTGATGTGATAGTTGATGTAATATTTGGATTGATTTTTTTTTAACAGCTTCGCCTCAGCGGTAGAATCACGGGATCAAAACACGGTTGAACTAATCAGGGCCCCGATTTCAATCCACTCCATCTACATCCTCTAATTAATTTGAATTGATGATTGTTATACTCTTGGCCTAATAGAAAATTACTAAAAAAGATTCCTTGCATGCACTTATATAAATAGTAATAAATATATATTAATAATTCCATTCCATTCATTTATAAATCAAAGTCTTGTCACTTGAATATTATTATTATTATAAAGCCACCGCCGAGGCTGTATACATCGACAAGATTTGTTAAGATCTTTGGATGATTTATACAAATAGAATTGCTATTTTAGCTACAATTTTCTAATTCAACCACGTGTCCCTTTTACATCTATTGTTAGGAAATCTTTTTACTTTACTTATTTATTTATTTATTACTTACTAAAATAAATGTTTTAAGTTAATACTAAAAATACCTCAAATTTAAATGAAGATTAATATTCCAAATCCTCAAAAATCGTACATAAATGTAAATCCATTACGTAGCTAGGAAATCGCTAAGTTTGGTTAATAATTAATCAACTTCGGCGATTTTGAAAATGCACACTAGGGATGAGAAAAAGAACTAGCTTAGTTCGAGACAAACTGGAACTGAACGAGATTGATATATACATTTTTAAGTCGGTTCTCGGTTTCTGTATTTTCATGTTCTGTTTTTTGGTTTCAACAGGTGGGGTTTTCACCCGGAACTGGACCTGAATGAATAAGAATTTAACTAAAAAACGGGAATCTAAACTGGAACCGATTGGTATATTTCATTTCACTTATGAGTTCTAGGCTTTTTCGATTTTAATTTTTTCTAGTTTTAGCTGGTTTTAAAACCGAGCTCATCCCTAGTTCAACACTTGGACCTTTCTTTCTTTCTATGAGCATCAAAATCTAACAAACAAATTTACAATTCTTTCTTGGCCAACAAAATTAGATGTTGCTTTTATTAACAAATTTTAAAATTTTAATATTTATATTACCATTCTCGATAATTTTGAAAAAATTATATTTTTTCCTACAAAATTTTCCTGCTTCATCATCATACATACTTTATAATAACACATGAAATCCACTAATTTTCTCTCTACTTATATATTCTTTTCATTTTGACATATGTCTTTGTCCAATAAGTAGGTAGATAGATAGAAACATTTAGGCCATCCGTATGGCATCCAAAATCTCTCTCTCTCTCTTACCCCAATGCACATTAGCGTCACATTACTTTTTCTTCCTTTTAGGCTCTTACTTTACCTTACCCAAATACCTATTATATCCTAACCCAAACTAACCCTCATTCTCTCTATTACTCGAAGAAGGGTTATGTTTAGAAAAAAAAAATTTATCGGGTTTGAGGAAGCAAAAGACTAACCGTCAGGTAGCAAGAGAAAATACTAATGTTACCGGCCTCACTCGAGAAAACTAATAAGAATCATGCTAACCGCTACTGTTGGTCTTAATAGAAGGTTATAGAATCTTTCTTTTACTTAACCATATCATATGACCTTTTCCTAAACTTAAATATATCACTTATATATACCAAACTTAACTTTATAATATCATATTTACTCTTCTAAACTTTAAATTTATCACATACACTTTGCTCATGAATCACGACCATAATTTATTTAGTTAATATTTGATATATTATTTAAGATAAATTAATACCATGTGATACCAAGAATGACAAAGTGTATGTGTCATCTTATACTAAGGGCTAACATGCTAAAAAGTTCATGTGATTATCCTTTAGGGAACTTTGGATATTATAAAATATATATATATATATATATATATATATATATATATTGTAATGAAATCTATATCTAAATCATATAAAAAAACTAGTGAGAAATTGTTGTAAGAAATTAAATAGAAAATTACATAATTAACTATCTTTCGAAAGAATAGTCCAATCAGATACATTCTTAAAGACTAATATTATTTTATATTAATTTAATTAAATCAACATAGAAAACTAAACCGTGACAATTTTAAGAAGAATGTAAAATTTAATTACGAAAAGATTTGTATTATATAATAAATATAAATAAGGATAGAAAATTTTGAATTTGTATAATATTTTGTTATTAATATAGCCTAAGATTAATAATTTAGTTTTAATTTAATGTAGTGGATAGGAAATTTGAATTAGAAAAATAGTTTAAAGCAAATAAAATGATTTTAAGTCAAAATTGGGTTTTAATTTTGACAATTTATAGTCAAAATTGAGTTTCAATATTAGCCAAAATAAATGGTTAGAATTTTATTTTGACTAAATAAAAGATTAAAATTATCCAATTAATTTGATAAAAATTAGTATTTTATTTATATTGAAAGATAAAAAAAAAATTTACATTAGTCAAAAATAAAATTACAATAATTATAATTATATAGCTATATTTTTCGGAAAGATGCTTTGCTTTTAATAATAATAATAATAATAATAATAATAATAATAATAATAATAATAATAATAATAATAATAATAATAATAATGTGTAGTAACTACATGTAATAGTTTAATCTTCACATATTGCCGAGACCTTCATGTATGTCTGTTTCGATTCCTCATCCTTGTCCTGGTTAAGGTTCTTCAAAATAGGTTTTAGTTCTTGGTTTGATTTTGTTGGTGCAATCAAATGTTCTTGTAATGATCGTTAGTACTTTGTGGTTCGATTTTGTGAATCGTTTTTTAGATTTTTTCATATGGAAATCCCTTCCGATTGAACAGATTTGATTTTGATTGTTGAAGGTTTTATTTAATTGCTTTTCAGATGCTTCAGTAGTTCTTGTTTGATTCATGTTTGAGCTTTCCATGCAACATATGTTTCACAGATCGAGTTGTTTGATTTTCTTTTTTGTTAAACACGTGAATATGCTAACTAAATAATCTAAGAGTATATAAGAAAACATCAAAAACATATGAATTTGCTAATTAAAAAATTCAAAATTCAAAAAAAAAACCGTAACCTAATTACCATGTTACCAATTGCATACAATTAACCAAATTTGTAAGTTTATTATATTTTTTGGTATAAAATAAAGTTAGTTGTATATAATGATAATTAAGATATAGTTCTTCGTATTTTCACGCATTAAACCCTTTAATTTATCCTTCAAATCATAAAATAAACTTGCACTTATTCTCTTATTATATTTTTTCCTGGTTTATCTTCTTGAAGAATTATTGAATAAGTAAAAGGATAAAATGCGTGAAAATACAAAAAACTTTGCCGACATTGTCATTATATGTAATTAACTTTATTTTGTGTCTAAAAATACATACAACTTATAAATTTGGTTCATTGTATACAATTGGTTACCGGTTATCAATTGTATACAATGAATAAAATTTGTAAGTTGTTTATATTTTTAGGTACAAAATACCAGTTATTTCTTTTATTTTTTGCTAGGTTACCGGTAAGTTACCTATTGTCAATAAACCAAATTTGTAAGTATTGTGTATTTTTAAGTACAAAATAAAGTTAGTTGTATACAATGACAATATTTGCAAAGTTTGTTGAATGTAAGTTACATCATTTTTCTCTTTTGTTAATTTACTAGACTAGATGCTCGTGTAGTATATGGCTACTTTAAAAATGATAAATATTAAACATTAATAAAAAGAAATTAAATATTTATAAAATGTGAAAAGACATGGGATCGAATTTAAAAAAATGAGGATAGACAGTGTCAACATCCAGACCAACGCCGGAAGCGTCGAAGCAAAGGGAGGACAGACGTGACGGTAGAAACATAGTATCAAAATGAAGATACATGATTGTATTTTTTATTTTATTTTTTGTATAAGACATCGATCATTATTTTTACAATTAGAGGTAATATGGTCAATTAATTATTGGTTAGAATTAAAAAATTAAAATAATTACAAAATATTTTAAAATATTTTAGGTTTGAAGCAGATAGCTGATATGAGATAAAAATGCCAGTCAAATTGAAAAAATATTATATTTTAAAATGTTATAAACGATAAATATAATATTTTTAGAGTGTAAAAATACAAATATGTTAATGTTTAAGAAGAGAGTGTGTAAATTTCTCTCTAATATTTATATGATATTTTAAAACGTTATAAAGGGTGATTCTCATATTTGTAAATTAGGGTGAACAAATATGATATTTTATGGTTTAAGAAAATACTATATGAAATGATTCTAATAATTTTGATTTAAACTAAAGTTAAAATTGAATCCAATTTTTACCAATAAAAGTCAAAATTCGGTTCTAATTTTTATCAAAATAGATAGTTTAGTTCAAATTTGATAATTTAAATTTTATCTAAATCAATAGCTAGCATTGTCTAATAGATTTTATTTATGTTAGTTTATTATTTATATTACTAGTTTAGATATCCGTGTAAACACACGGCTAGCCATCAACTCTATTTATTATAATTAATAACTTTATCAATTAACTAATATTTGAATATTTTATAATATTTTATTAATGATTTTGACTAAATGTAAGAATGAGATTGCAAATTAAAAAAAGGTTTTTTTAACAAAGGTTTAGATTGTATAGTAGATTTAATTCATGTTAATCTTTTATTTTGGAGGTGATCCTTACACAATAAAAGTGGTTATACACAACAACTTTATACATCAACAATTTGTACCATGTGTATTAACTGTTTGTACCTTGTTATGTATGGCTAAAAGTTGTTGTGTATGGATCAGCTCTCCTTTTATTTAGGGCTGTAAACGAACGGAACGTTTATGAACTGTTTGTAAAATTGTTCGCAGAAACACTACAACAAATGTGTTGGTTTTTCACACATTTTTAGTAATATTTTCCTACTTTAAAATGTGAAGAGTTATAAACAAATGTGAAAAAATATGGTGTGACATATTTTTTTGTAAAGTTCACATGTAAAAATATGATAAATATAGTTAAAGTATAGCATTTATTATGTGAAGAAATAATTAAACTTTTCACATTTTTAAATGTGAATATTGAAAACATGTATATGTTATAAAAGTTCACGCTTTTAAGCGTGAACTTTTCTCAATTTTTATTAATTACTATTTTTTTACATTTAAAAGTGTGAACTTTTTAAAATCAATATTATACATTTAAAAGTGTGAGTTTTTTTTTTGTTGTTTTTATCTACATTTTGTTTAATATTTTACTCACTTTTAAGTGTACATTTTTTTTAAATTCTACACGCTTTTAATAAAGCATGAGAAAAACCCATATTTGTTGTAGTGGAAGTTCGTTTATGTTCGTTTGTTTAATAAACAAACAAACATGAACAAGATTTTCTGTTCGTTTAATTAAACGAACGAACACGAACATATATCTCGTTCGTTCATTTATATTCGTGAACGTTCGGTTATCCGTTCGTTTATTTTTGTTTAAATATTATATATATTTATATTTATATTATATGTGTTTATATATAGTGTTTATTTGTGTTTAATAATGTTGGACTTGCATTATAGTATGTTTTCCTTTGTTTACATTTGTTTATCATTTAAATGAATGAACAAAATATACACGAACTAACCAATGTTGTAAACAATCGAACACGAAAACTCGTACGTTTATCGTTCGTGTTTGTTTATTTATTCGGCTAAAGTTAAAAGAACGAACATGAAGACAAAACCCATTCTTTTATCAGTTCATGTTCATTTATTTGTTCGAATAAAGTTAAATGAAAAAACATGAACAAGCTCCGCTCATGCTCATGCTCTTTCGATTCATTTACAACCCTGCTTTTCTTAGATACATAAAACTTCGAACATTGAACATAAAATTTGAATTGAATATTATAGAAAGGTAATAGTAATAAAAGATATGATTATACTTTAAAATAATCATATAAATGTAACATCTTTTTAGTTATAAACACTAGAATACATGTATAAATATTTCAGAATACATTATTATATATTTCTATTTCTAATTATATATTTTAAAAGGACTTAAAGTAAATTTTATTACGACTTCAAATTAATGTACTAAATCTCGTAAATCTATGATAATTTATAGAATTGAAAAATATAAATATGTCATTCATGGTATGATGAATGTTACCGTATAAAAATATTTATATTATCATATCACTACAAAAAGGCCTAATTGAGGCGATAAATTGTCGTCACAAAAGGCCTATTTGTCGTCGCAAAAAGTCTGTAGGTGACACGTCGTCTCAAATAGTTTGCCGTAAAAAACTCTTGTCAAAAACTTATTTGTGGCGAAAATTTTAATATTTACGACGAAAAATGACTAATATTGAACAATTCACATGGTCTTTAGCTGGCGACCCATGTCGCCGCAAAAGAGGTTTTTTCTTATAGTGTATTGCAAACGGATTGGTAATTTAAATTGTGTTTATAAATGATTAGATTTAGTTATACTTTATCTCATATTAAAATTGGATTTGAATAATTTTTAAATTTTGTGTAAAACTTGAGTTTTAATTTAGATCAAAATTAAGTTTTTTATTTTAACTACTCAAAATTGAGTTTTCAAGTTTGAATAAAAAATAGTTAGAATTTAAAACTAAATAAAAGGTTATAGTTATTCAATTAAACTGATTAAAGATATTTTTTTATTTATATTATTATAAAAGATTTAATTGTTGAATTTAATATAATTAATTTCAAAAAGTAAATAAAGAAAACACAATTATTAATTTATCTCAGGCTAATTAAAGCCTTAATAAACCTTCCTACTTCATGGGCTACTAATCAGCTGCAAATATTGCGACCCAATACCCTACAAAGCCCAATAACCCATTAATAGCTCGGTATCCAGCATTTCCAAGATCATTTAAAACAGACTAAGGCTATAGCTTCCCTTCTTCCCTTTCTAACCCCAATGCCATATCAGCGTCACATCAGCTTTTTTTACTTTTCCCTTTCCAACCCAAATCAACCTCAAACTCTAGTATAGCCTCTCCCTTTCCAACCCAAACTTTTTCCCACTTTTTTAAATTTATTTAATTACACATTTATATATTTAACAAATTCAAATATTTAAAACAATTCTAAAAAAATAAAAATATATATAAAAAATTTATAAGATTTAAATAAAAATATTATTATTATAAAATAAAAATTACAAATACTCTAAATCTAGATTAATAAATTAAAAAAAGCTACTCGTCTTCGTTATCCGAAAGTTGGATACGTGAAATATGTTTGACCAGATCCGACCGAAGGTTATTATGTGTCTCTCGGTTTTTGACTTCTCGTACGTTAGCCGCGCGTGCTTGTTCACTTCTTGCGCCACCTTGAACTTTTTCCGCTTATCGTCCTATGGGCACGTAAATGATTTTACAAATGTAGCCATTCCGGATATATCCCATGTAACACCATAAAATCTAAGCCATTATTTATTTATTTATTTATTTGCGTT
Source organism: Dittrichia graveolens (assembly GCA_038502395.1). NCBI lineage: Eukaryota > Viridiplantae > Streptophyta > Magnoliopsida > Asterales > Asteraceae > Dittrichia > Dittrichia graveolens. Next base: position 78,179,223 of record JARJIL010000005.1, on the reverse strand, counting down.
GCGGAAGCTTTAATTAATTTGAACATACATTTCATTCACAAACATTTACAAAACAAAATATTTATTCTTTAATATCCAACAAACATAAACTTTGTGTTACAAAAAGACTGGCTCGTTTCATTTAAAATCTAGACATCAGAGTCAGGTCAACTTCTCCTTCAACGAACACTCACAAGAACAAACATGCAAAAAGGCAACAATTGTGGGGAATTATCACAAAACTAAGTGAGTAGAGGCTAAACCCAAAAGCAAACATCAAACTAATACTAAACATGTAATCACAACTCTAAGAAGACCGGCGGTTCGGTGCAGAACCTACAACCAATGCCGGACAAAGCAAAGGTTTACCGATAGCCCTCTACTGTATTGGCACAGTGAAATCCCACTCTGAAGCAACATATGCAACAGTAAGGCTACCACTGTTCAACCAACCAGTAAACGAGCCCAGCCCAATTCCACGTGTAGCTGACTTCTCAAACACAACTCAAAATCATACTAAGAGTGCGTATCGATCAAATAGACATGCGACAGTCAACAATAATAATATCCACAAACAACAGTTCCAATATCAAACCATCAAATACAATCATGCATCACATCAGTAATATTAACCATAATCTTTATTATTCGCATTCAACATCCACTCACCTTTCAATCTTAGAGGAAGCACTCAGAATTCTAATGTTACTGAGCCTTTAGATTGCCTAAAAACACAATAGTAACCAATCAGTCCAATTCTCATAAATACATCTGATCATATATTTATAATTCATTCATAATATCAAACAATCAATAACAAATATAAATCATAACACAAGGTATCGGATTTCCCAAAAATTATCAGATTTCAAGAATCTGCAACTCTGTATTGGTTTTCACAACTGTCGGATTTAGGAATCCGATAAGTTCCAACTGTAGGATTTGCCTTATCGGATTTCAAGTACTTGAATTAAAAGAGTATTGGTTTTCATATAAAAACATAGCAATCGGATTTGAAGTACTCATAATCCTAGTATCGGATTTAGTCAAGGATTTCAATGTCTCGGATTTCTATCATCGGATTCTATGTCTCGGATTTCATTATGTTAAACGAATGTAGGATTTCTCATATAACAATCGGATTTTCATATATTGGATTCTAGTGTAGGACCAAAGTATCGGTTTATAGACTTCCGAATTTAAGGATTCGGATTTCACAAGTGTCGGTTTTTACCTTCTTCATCCAAATCCGATAACATCAATATTACATCAAATCCGCCACTTTCATAACATTATATCATAAACCCAGATTTCATAAATTCATTAAAATCATTCAAAACATGTTTTATCATCATAAAACACATATTTCATGCATCAAAACATCATACTAACATGTATTTCATATGATCACATAAAACCCATAAAAACTCAAGTTTCAAACCAAATCCGATTCTAATGTTCTACATATATTCATGTTTATTTAACTATCAAACTAATCAAACTAGCATGCAAATACATCATATAAATATCTAACCTTTAACTTAGATCTAAAACACAAATCTGAAATTCCGATGGTCCTTTTTCTTCGGTTTCTTCTTTGGCAGAGAAACACACACACACATACACTTCTTTTGTTTGCAAATAATATGAAGTTTTAGATACTCACACACAATGTACATACAAAGTAGGTGTCACCAACACCCAATACACCCCACGTGTATTTCCACTTACATACATGCATACACATTCACGGTTATACATACATACACACTTATAATTCTAAATTAATTAATTAATAACCTATAATCACTTAATTAACCACATAATCGAATTAAAGCAATTAAAACACAATAAACACATACCGTAAACCCGCTAATCTACTAGCCCGGGTTTGTGGGTGTTGGTGTCACCTACTTTGCATGTACATTGTGTGTGAGTATCTAAAACTTCACATTATATATATCACAACGGATATATATCCGTTGGGGGTATAAAACTTTTTTTTTAATCTATCCGTTACACTCACAGGAAAAAAAAATTCGGTTTCACTCGGTTTGGCCAACCCGGCCCTCGGACCCGATCGAGGCGCGTATGGGTGTTCCCGAAGGAACCCGAAGGGAACCCGGGACCTTCGGGTGAGGCTCTACGGAAGGACTAATAAGTCCAAAGAAAATTGAGTTTTTTCTCATTTTTATTCATCTTAAACAAATATAGATAGATATCCAAATTTTTTTATCATCGGTAATGAATTATCTTTATTATATATGTGTGTATATATATACAGGAGAGGGTTCAAATAAGAACTGTTTTTCGTACGAGAACTACGAGAAATAATCAAGTCCTTGATTAAAATTAATCAATGGTTAAGAACTTTTGATGGCTCATTAATGATTTATTAATGCCTCATTAGTGGCTCATTAATGACGGGTATTCTAGGAAAATCAAGCCTTGTAAATTAATGACAGCTCACCCGGACGCAATTTACGGTTGGGTAAATATATAAATAATCAAAATACCCCAATTCATAAGTCATTAATGGTGTTACAAACTGTTCTTGCAGTTATCGTACGAAAATCAGTTCTCGATTGAACTTTTGTCTATATATATATATAGAGAGGGAGAGAGAGAGAGAGAGAAAAGTGCAAACGAGAATTGCTTTTCGTACAAGAACTGCGAGAACAAATCTTAGCCGTCCAATTCCCCCTCCTTCAATTGGATTGTCCACCCATAAATTCCTTACATATATCTTGCGACACTCAATCCCTCCACGCTCTTCATCCATAAATTCCAATTACCACTTGAATGACCAAGATTCTCATACGAAAAACAGTTATCGTTTGAACACTATATATATATATATATGTGTGTGTGTGTGTGTGGGATGGTTCATGCCTAAAAGTGTTTTATTTGCGAAAAATACGAGAAACAATCTCTGCCACTTATTTGTATTTGATTTAATGGTCTAGATTAATTATGTTTTTCTTTTTTTTAATTTAAAAGTGTATAATAGTAAACCAAAACTTTTCTCCCTCCAATCTATTTCTCTCTCTTGTTTTTCTATCTCCTTAGTTTTAAATAAAAACGAAATAAATTAAAAATAATTTACTAGTAAATTATTACTTGTACGTAGTTCACCATTAAACACACCCAAAAATATTTACGAGTTTTTTTATCATTACTTTATTCAAAATGAACACATAAAAAATATACGAGTTTTAAGATTCATTTTACAATATTCAATGATGAACACAAATATAAATATGTGAGTTTCACCATTATTACCGAACACAACCGAAGTTGTAAGTTTTTCATCAATACTGTAATCATTGATAAACATAATAAAAAGAAAAAAAATTTGATTCACCAATGAACAAAAATATACCACTGTCTCTATGCGTCTTTTACAATTTATTAATAAACAACATATGCAAAATTTAACCTTTTTACTTGTGTTCAAAGATGGCAGGCGGTGGCTCGTGGATCTGAATTGATGGGAAACAAGGGCAACGATGTGGATCCAAGGGCAGAGGTCGTGGATCAGATCCATTGTTGAAGTGGTGTCGGCGGCGTGTTGAAGTGGTTGATCGGTGGTCTTGTTCATTGTTGATGGAGGCATCGGATTTGGGGTCGTTGACGGTGGTCCATCGGTCATTCATTTGTTCGGTAGTCTTGGGTTGCAGTGGATTGTCTTCGTCGACTGTTCATTACTATTCCTTCGTCGGAGATATATGCTTGACCCACTGAAAGAGAGGGATGAGCAGCATCGGCGATGGGGTATTTGAGTTGCTAGCGATAGGAATGAGGAAACGAAATGAGGTGTGTTGTCCGCATAGGTTGGAGCTTGTGGTTCTTTTCGTGGCGGTGGCAACCTGTGACCGTGGAGACCTGATCTGGCGGTGGCGGCGGCAGCCAATAAGTACGAGGCAGGGAGAGACTTAGGTTTAAAGAAAATGATGTTAGGTTGATAGATTGGTTCACCATGAATTTTTTAAATGAGAGGGAAATGAGGAGAGATGAGAGAGATAGGATAGATAATAACAAATAAAATGTCTTTTTTGTCCTTATAGCTAGTGTTTAAATAATTAACATTTAATTTTGTTTGAATTATAAAATTGCCATAAATATTAATAGTCATTAATTAAGTGATCTAAGGGCTAGAAATGCTTCTTGTATTTTTCGTAAATAAAGTTTTTTTTGCGTGATCCTCCCTCTATATATACACACGCACACAAACATAGTATGTAATTTGTTTCTTAAAGACTAATTCATTTTTATCTATATATTAATAATGGCTAACGTGTAAGATTAGTTTTTCATCTTTATTCTATATCTCTAATTATGTTTATAATTTACAAAACGTTAACAAACACATATAGAGATGTAGCCATATGTACGCAAAGGTGGGCCTTGGCCCACCCGGTATGTGCTTTAAATTCCATATATATTATATGCCCCCCAACAGACACATATAAGGAAGTTCATTTCACAACCTAAATATTTATAAGAATGAGAGAACCAACCTCAATCATTCGTTGGTTTGAATCAATGGTTAACATTGGAGCTAGGGTTTTACACCGTATAAGGGCAAGATAGTCACAAATCTAGTAAAAGACATTTCAATGCCTTCTATTTATGACGTTCTTCCACACCATTATCTTACTTGATTTTAAACTCTTTTCCGGCAAGGCATTTACGATCTACACCCACCTTCTATTTTTGGCGTCACAAATCCATCGTCACCATCATAGATCTCTACTCATCACTTTTGTTCGCGACTATCGAGATCTACACCCATCGTCTTAGACTTGTACATAAATCTATTGTCACCCCAAATTGCCACATATCTGCTATAGATTTCTCCTCATCGCTTCGATTTGACATTACATTGGTACATATCCTCATCGTGATACGTTATTTGCATGGAAAACATCTTTCATTAAAACCTTTTCATATCTATACTAATATATAAACCATTTAACACTTTCTCTCTTCTTTAATTTTAAAAGTTCTTAAAATTCAATCAAGACAAAATGTTGACCTTTCATTTATAAATTAATCACATCCTCTCAATCTTTAACTATTTCTTTCTCTCTCATAATTTACTTTAACGTTTTATTTATTTAAAATATATTCTCTCATATTAACACACTATTTCATATAAACACAATTATCCACTTACATCAACGTAATTTTTAAAATTTTATGAAACCTTTTCTCTCCTTATTTCATAAATATAAATCTTTTTTCTTATTTTAATTTCTTTTAAAATTAATAAACTAGTTGATGCAAATAAATGAAAACTTTAAGAAAATAGACATGTTGCAGTAGAAAACTTTTTTGTGACATTGAATCGCGCAAATAACCTATCATTATATTATTGAAAGTGACATGTTGTAAAAAAAACTATTTGCTGCTGCAGTATTGCGCGGATATGATGCTAGTATATATGTATGTATGTATGTATATATAATATATATAATACACACTAGTAATTTACTGGCGCGTTGTGGTGAGGCACAATATGTTTATTTATTTTTCTACAAAATATCAATTCAATCTGTCGTTTTTCAACTACTTAAAGTGAAAAAAGTGTGATTATCAATAACATATGGACTATATACAAATTTAAAATTCACTGAACATTTAATTTTGACAAACGACATCATTTTTGCCTTATATGATTAAATTTTGGTTTCAACCTTAAATCAGTTCAGTTTACTAATATCAACTTATTTTTTAACCTTAATTTCAAATGTGAGTCTTATAATATAAAAATGTAAAAAACCATTATAACTTAAATTAATATATAATTCTAATCCTTTATTTGTTTGATAATATATATTATTATGTATATGATTATTAAACATAACTAAAAAAATCATTAAGATTTACCGAAATATATAATACTATAATATATATTAATTGCATTTTAAATTTTATTATTAATTAAAATATTGACTGTTACTAATTTTTAGTTTAAATATTTTGTAACTGAATTGTATGATTCATACTATATTAAGTTCAACTCAAAATTTAGTTTAAATTGCTTTAAGGTATGGTAAAAGTTGTTCAAGTACTTGTATTACTTAACTTTAAATGGTTTTAAAAAATAGTCTAAATGCTTTATATAGTAGTAAAGACTAGTATTTTACTCACGTGATGTGGTGGAAATAATATGTTTTTTTCAATAAGATGTCAATTTAATCTGTCACTTTCCAAATATATTAGAATGAGAAGAGTGTAGTTATTGATAACATATGAAATTTATAAATATTTAAAATTAATTAAACACTTAAATTTGATGAACGAGAACATTTTTTTGCTTATATGATTAAATGTTGTTTTTCATTTTTATTAGTTTAGGTTATTAATAATTAAGGGCAAACTGCATTAAAGTAAAATAAACTTCGGCTAAATTACTATTATATACAATCAACTTTAGTTTTTAAAATCAAAACAACTAACTTTCTAAAGGTCCCCATAATATGCATTGCGACATATTGTTGTAGGTCTTTTTCTTTCTTAACCGGTTAATTAATTTTATTTTCAATTTATTTATTTTAAATAAATAAAACCTTAATTTGAGAAGGGAGGCCAGCCACCATAGCTTCAGGGAGTAATTGTGTGGATCATTTTGCTTTCAAAGAATCAAAGGAGACTATGATGCCTTCAAAGGAGACCACCATGCATGAGCACCACCGTCTCGGTCGATTTCCAGATTTTAAAGCCTCTTTTTTGGGAGTTTGATTACTAATCCAAGTTTGAAGAATCAAGTTCAAATAATCTTGAAGCTTTTGATTTCACACACAAACACCCACCGTCATCTGCTAAGGCATCTCGATTGTTCATGGTTCCCTCCAATTTCAGATCTGAACCTTTTTAGGATACTTTGATTTTGTTATTTTTGACCTTCGATTTTCCAGGTAGTTTTTCACAAACTAATCGTCAATTTTATTTAGATCTGTGGATACATTTATGGCTTTTGTTTAATTTGTATTTGGATCCAAATTCGATTAGGTTTTTGTGGTAACTCACTAAGATCAAATTATGTTCGTGAGTGTTCAAACCATTGATTTAAACCACCCCTCCAATTGTCGCCGCTTTAAACAGCCACAACCACCACCGCCTTCCAGATTACCGCTGCAACCACTGCTTTAAACCACCACAACCACCGTCGATTCAAAAGCTTCATTTCTAAATTTTGTTCACGTATTGGTTTAAATGTGTAAGTGTTTGTGATTTGCTTTTTACAAATAGAGTTTTTACGGTTAGGGTTTTTATGATTAGGGCTTCTTTGATTTTAGAATCTTGTTTCAGCTATTAATTTTTATGTGATGTGTTCATTTTTCAACTATAAATCCCACCTGCCATCTTCATCTATATGTTTTGAAGTGTGTGATTTCTGCTCAAGATGCGTTCATCTTCGTATTTTGGTGTTTTGTTTAGCATGGATTGATTGGATTATTTCATTCTTATGAGATGTATTCATCTTTGCTTTGACCATTCTTGAAGATGAACATACATGATTGAAGAACAAAATAATCAAACAAATTATAAATTAAACAATTATAGAGTGACCTGTAACTTAGTAACCAGGTTACGAGTTGTATACAATGACAACTTAAGTAAAATATGTTGTATTTTTGTGCAGTTTGCCCATTAATTAATGGGCAAACTGATCCAAAATACAGTGAACTTTTACTAAGCTATCATTGTATATAACAAATTTTTTTTTAAAATTAATAGAATCAACTTTTAAAACTCCTACATTGTATGCAATTGTTTTACTTGAAGTGCAGATAACCGGTAATTTTTATTTTTTATTTTTTTTAATTTTAAATTCATGTGTTATTGAGTGTTCTTCATATGTATAATCACCACATATACAATCTCTACAAACAAACCCAAAATGTAAAATTAAGACTAAAAAATCACCACATATACAATATGTACAAACAAACCCAAAATGTATAAATAAGACTAAAAAATCACCATCAAAGAGGATAAAACCCAATATAGATTTGGAAACCCTAGATCTGAAGTAGATGAACACATGCAAACCCTAGATTTGTACAATTGAACAAGAACAAGAATTGCACATGAAGTAGATGAACACATTAAAACCTTAGATCTGTACAATTGAACAAGAACAAGAAATCGCACATGAAGCAGATGAACACATGAAAAACCCTAGATCTGTAACAAACCATAAATCTCAAATCTTTAACCTCTGTTCAAACCCTTATAAATCGAAAATAAGAACAAGGAATCGCACATGAAAAGCCCTTATAAATCGAAAACACTAGTGTTCAAACCTTAAATAGATGGCGGCTTGAAGCAAAAATCGGCAGCCATGGTGGATTTTGAAGCTACGGCAGTGATGAAGCTAAATTTTGACAAATCAGTGACAATGATGGTGCTTAATCTTGACAAATCAAGGGCGGTGGTGATGGATTTTCAAGGCAGCGGCGGTGAGGGTGGTTGAAGAAGAAACCGGCGACGGTGGTCGTGGTCGGAAAAACCCACGAACAAGATCAGTGGCGGTGACGGTGGTTTGGACCACAAATTTGATGGCGTTGGTAGTTTGAGAAACCCACAAATAGCACAAGATTTGTGTGTGTATTTTGGCAAGATTTGTAGGTGTTTGTGTTCTTAGATCTTCATGTTAAACTTCATAAGTTCTTGAAGAATCCATACTTATCATGTTTGGGGAAATGGTTGGAGAAGGTAATTTTATTAAAATTATTAAAAATAAAAAAATAAAAAATAAATTAATGGTGACCGGTTGGTAAATGGGATGACACCCATTATAGAAGGCGACTTGTATAAAATGGTGATATTTTGTAACTTCGTTGTATTAGTTTTTAAAAATAAAAGTTCATTATGTACAATAGTAGTTTAACAAAAGTTTATTGTATTTTGGAGCAGTTTACCCATAATGAATTTGATGTCACCTTATTGTAATTTTTTAACCTTAATTTTAAAAATTATTCTTTTAATATAAGAATGTAAAATAAACCATTAAAGCTTTAATAAATATATAATTTGAATCAGTTTTTTTTAGTATACATATTACGGATTTTTATAGTTGAGTCTAGTATATCAATACTGTAAATATATATATTTATTATATACGATCTAGTGAATTCTTTAATTCTAGTTAAAAATATACTTATGTATAAGAATATTAAATATAAGTAAAAAAAATCAAAAATCATGAAAACTGTAGAAAATATTATATATATATATATATATATATATAAAATTTAGAATAGTCCTATTAGAAATAGTAACCAACTTCTGTAAAATTTAGTGTAGTCTAGGATCATATTTACAACAAATGAAGTATATGTGTAATTTAAAAATATAAGGACTCTAATTGTTATATTATATATACCACACCCATGAAATTTGTAATCAACTCTTTTTCTAAAATATAGAGAGTTAATTACATTTTTGGTACATGTGGTTTGCGTGAAATTGTATATTTAGTTTTTGTGCTTTAAAAATTATGATATTGATCCTTATGATTTAAATATCATTATAATGTTAGTCCAAATTCACTTGAAAATACTAAATACATGACAAGTTCACTTGAAAAAGACTAAAATACTCTTACACTTATATTTTCATTTTCCTTAAATAATAACTAGTATTAAGAATAAAACAAAAAATATATATACCTAACCCTTCTTGCGCAATTCCATTCCCCAACACTTATCTCTTTCCCAACCCCCTCTTTCTATGGTTTCTACCGCCGTCATCATCGTTGGTTGACACTGCCAACGTTCACCACCATCGTCATCTCGACTACCACCATCGTCCAAAACCATTCTAGCCCTTGAACGAGTCCGTCTCAAAAAACCATCAACACGGTCCTCTTTTTTATTTCCCGTGCATCACCACTTATCGTCGACCACCATCATCGGAGAATACCACAGACACTGACGTCGTTGACCCTTGCCGTATCACCAAATCCTTGAACACCATCATCTACGTCTTCATCTCTGACCATCTCTCTTTATGTGTTTGTTCAGTGACGATGGTTTTTCATCTCAGATCCGTCCTTGCATCACCACCACCCATGATCCCATTTGTAATGACCCGAAATATTGTAATATTATCATTCGAGAAATAAATATTATTTAGGGAGTTTAATTTGTTAATAATAATAATTATGGAATATTATTATTTAAAGAAAATAAAAAAATAAAATAAAATAAAATAAAAAATCTGGAAAAACCGAGATTGCAACGCGACGCATTGCATGTCGCGACGCGACATGTTTGAGCGGGAATGTTGCGTGTGTTAGAAATTGCATGTCGCATAAACCACTTGTTTTGGGACAGTCGTGACGCGATGCGTTCCGGATGAGTCTATATATATATTAGTTCATTTTCAGCCATTTCACACAACATACTCTCATCCATATCATTACTCTACCCATTTTTAGAGAGATTCCAAGACTAGAAAGCATATTTTGGTGATAAGGCTTCGTTGGTTTGCGTTTACAAGATTCGGGTGCTACGGTGAAGCCATTTTGGACCAAGTGTCTACATTGGGTTCGTTCGTGGTGTTCTCGAGGAGTGTTTTGAAGCGTGCGAGACCAGCTTTCGACGGTCCGTGTGCTAAGTTCGTCAATTTAGGTTCGAGGTGATCGTTTCGTGCTGTTTCAGGTGAGTCCAATAGATTTTTACAAAACCGAGTACATAGACAAAAACCTGATTTTTGAAATAGAGATGGTTATACATATATATTGATTGATGATACATGTTGTGTGTTTGTGGTTAAATACTTGATATATGTATGTTGAATGTGTGATACGCATGCTATGATTATGTGCGATCTATTGTGGTTTATGTGTGATTATTTACGATTACATGCATGCTCAACTTAGCAGGTGAGGGTAGTATATTGTATTACCCATTTGTGGATTATGAACCTAGTAGGTATGCATGACCTTCTAGGATTAAAGTGCTAACCAATGTGGATTGCTTGGTCTTTCTAGATGATTATAGTGACACATGGTACGTGGACACTTTGTTGTCCGAGTACTGGAGTGATGTAGGCTAGAGGGGCTAGATCATACATCATGTGAGTGTGAGGAGAAGCTGAAAATTACGGTCGGCTTCGTTTGTACTTGCACTAGAACGACAACGCAGTACTTGTACTTGCACCGTCGGAGTAGCGAAAGCGGCGATACTCTCGGGATCTATGTTCTCGGGTGGAAGTCGCTCCCCACTTGGAGCATAGGTCGGCCAGGTACGCGAGTATTGAACCTTGGGTTATCTAGTGTGGGTTTAGACTCTGCATTTGTATTGAACCTTGACTAAGACTCACGAGGCGTAAGCTGACACTTGTTTCTTTGAAATGTGTCTTGTACTCGCGCATGTGGCTTAAAGATAGTGTTTCTGCAGGGAGGGTAGTCTTAGTCTTTAGTTTGGCTTAATAGTTGGTGCCAACGAATATTTTGGTTATGTAATCTATTTACTATTTTAAACTCGTATTGGTTTTTGAACGACCGTGGTCATACCACCGTGGTTTGATTGCAAATGATTTTGAATCGTTCGCATGGCGAAAAACAATTAATTCTGTTAATGATTTAAGACTTCCGCTGCATGTTTTTGCTATTATTTAAAAGTTTTTATAAGTGGTGAAAATTCGAAAATCACAATGTTACACCATCGCTGGAGATTCATTTTAGATCCGTTTTCATATGGATTATTGGTTCTAATTTTGATTCATGTGACAACCCTAACCTTTGATGGTTCTGATTTTGATTCTTGGTTTTCATATGGTTTCTTAGTCTTTTCGTTCTTATTAATTGTTATGATTTTCTATCAAAATAAAAACCGATTCATGATTCTAGTTTTGATTCTTGGTTCATATCAATTAGTTGGTTTTTCTATGTGTGAAAGTATTTGGTAAACTTGTTATGATTTTGGAAAATTGGTTGTGATTTTGATATGTAAGTGGGCAGTGATGGACTGCTGGACGGTGCGAGACGGTAGCAGACAGTGGTGGATGGTGGTAAAGGGTGTTGGGGACTTGGGGGAGGATGTGTCTTTTAAGTATTTATTAATTCTGATTAATAATAATTAGTAATGTATTTATTGTTTAATTTTTTATTTATAATATTTAAATGTATAAAACAAATAATTAAAGAATAAATAAAGAATATATGAGGCATTTTTTTCTTTTTAAATAATCTCGGACTAACTTTGTAACGATATCTAAACTATAATAGCGAATTGTGTACTTCTCGGCATGTTGAGGAGGAGGTGAAGCCCCCCATGCATTGGTACCGAAAAGAATCAAAAGAATCGGCATTTGGTTACCGAAAAGAGAGAGGGGAGAGAAAGAGAGAAAAGAGGAGATAGGAGTGAGAAGAGAGGATATTTTTTAAATAAAAAATCTTTGAAGCGTACGAAACATATATAGTACGAGAGTTTAAACATTTCATTAAAACATATTATAAGTTATGCTGATATAACGTGAAGTATAGGATGCCTAAAGAAGGGTACAACCCATGCCGTAACTCTCAAAGAATCAATTTCATAATTTTTAAAATACGAAAACTAAATATACAATTTATCACGTAATCTACTCTAATCTTAACTTAAGAATTGTTGTCCAAACTCCAAGTGTAAACACTCTACTCGACAGATACAAATCACAAAAGAGCATCTCATTACTCGTTAACTCTTAGAATAGTCATTCGTGCGCCATTTGAGTTTCTTCTTTGAAGCTTATGATCGAACATATCGTGTGCACAGTACGAAGATGAATATGACACCACCAAATATGAACATGGACACTGCAAAAGAAGATTTCTTGAAGGAATTTAGCGAATCTTACGGTTATCCCAACGCCCCCAAGAACATTGATGATATTCGAGCTACCGAGTTTAAAAGACTTGATGGTAACCCCTCTCGATCATTCACCAATTTAATACTCTTCCTTTTTTCAGAAATCATTACCTAAAGAAGGAAAAACTATGGAAAGATTCAAGAAATTGGATAAATATTTGGTTCAAGAACCACAGTATTGGTTAACAAAACAGTATAATCGTAAAGGGTTTAGAATTTAATTGACTGATGTATATGATGGCCCCATTTCGGGCTGGGTTATGCTAAGATAATTAGTTGAATTTATGCATTTTCTGGGTTATGTAGGTTTTTGACTGTATGCATTTTTTGATTGTTTTGTGGAATTTCTTTGTAGGGAATGTGTATTTGGATCATGCTGGGGCCACTTTATATTCTGAATTACAGATGGAAGCAATTTTTAAAGATCTTACCACCACTGTTTACGGCAATCCCCGTATCTTTTTTAACCTATTAATTAGTTTCAATTAGTGATATAATCATTTCAAGTAGATACATATATGGTGTCCTATCTAACCGACCCATTAAATTTCGTTTTAAAATGTATTTTTCTATGTAATTTACTCTTACAGGGCCTTTAAATCTTCTCATACATGTCAAGATACGATAATCTGTATATGATCTTGATAATCTTAGCCTTTTGAGAATGTCACACAGTCACAGGGAGGGAACACAATTATGTATCTTTGTCAAGATATGGTAATCATATATGTTATGTAGGCAAGACACGATAATCGACATATGATCTTGATAGTCTTAGTCTTTTGAGAATGTCACACAGTCACAGGGAGGGAACACAAGTTTGTATCTTTTTCAAGATATGGTAATCATATATGTTATGTAGGCAAAACTTGACTTGCTATTAGTTCATAAAAAGGAGGTTTGAGCTACTGTTCATCTAAACAACCAAATATGTGATGATGTTTTACTAACGCAAAAATATCAGAATCTCTTAATTACATAATACCTGGACTTAATAATCAAAATGTCCTCATACCTTGAACTAAGTAACACAGGGGCAGGATACATTTGTTACTTGCTTGATGATAGCCTTCATCCATGTGCTCAATCTTGGAACTTTGTGGTTTTGCTCGATCATTAGAGTAAAAAGTTAATAAGCCAAGAAATTTCAGAAGTTTTATGTACTTCTTTTCACCTGTGCCATCTACAAAGTTTTTAAAAAGCTGGAGTTAAACCTGTATTTTGTAACCATGATGCTTTTAAGTAGATTATGTGGCACCTTAATATGGGAATATTAGATAGTCAAAGCAGCTCTAGCTTGGCAACCTCAGACATTGTAGAAGATGCTCGTCATCGGGTAAGTTGTTATTTTATGAAAATGAAAAAGGATGCAATGCTTACTAAGGGCAGGAACTCCTTTCCATCAACAGTTTATTAAGATAAGCAGATATATTAATGAATTTTAGAGTTCTGTTCCCTGCTTATTTTTCTACATCAAATTTTTTATTATAGTATATGTATAGGTTCTCAAACTGTGTAATGCATCTCCGAAAGAGTATAAATGTATCTTCACTTCTGGGGCAACAGCAGCTCTTAAACTTGTTGGTGAGGCTTTTCCTTGGAGCAATCAGAGCACTTTCATGTATACAATCGAGAATCACAACAGTGCCCTTGGGATTCGAGAGTATCCTCTTTTATTCTCTCATCATACTTATGTAGCTTAGATTTAGTTGACTTTCTCATGAAATTTGTTTTGGAGGATGATATTATTTGTTTTATTAACTTCTGTATCTGTTTTACATTACACTTAATATGTAAAGATATGCTCTCAATAAAGGAGCTGCAGCATTAGCAATAGACTTTGGGGAAGCTGTAGAATCTGATATATGTAGAAGCACTAAATCTTCCATCAAGGTTTTATACCATCCTCTACAAAAGAGAAGTGAAGCTAGGGTTCTGGACAAAGAGCCAACTGGTAACACCTTTTTACCTGCATTTACATCGAAACTAAACAAAAAATGGGTGAAAATAATGTAATACTTAGTTACTAAACAAAGTTCCTGTACTTTTGCTAGTTCCTATGTTAACAGTTGAAACTTAAATCTTCATAATTTGTATAGTTATATTTATAAAGTTACTAGCTGAATGCTTCCTTTTCGTATGCAGGCCAAATATACAATCTATTTGCCTTCCCTTCAGAGTGTAATTTCTCAGGAGTGAGGTTCAACCTTGATTTGATAGACAAAATTAAAGAAGATTCAGAGAAATTATTGGAAGGCCCTCAACATTGCAGGTATTATTTTCCATGTATGTTAACTAAAAAAACGAAATATTTTATTAAGAGGATGTTGGTCATTTGTTTCACACATCATTTCCAACCAGGGGAAACTGGATGGTTTTGCTTGATGCTGCAAAAGGATGTTCCACAGACCCTCCAAATTTGTCAAAGCATAAGGCGGACTTTGTTGTCATCTCATTTTACAAGGTGCATGTTCAACTTTATGTTCAAAGAACTTTATAAAAATTTCTTTTTGTAAATTAGATTGGGTGGAGACCTGTATATTTTTTTTATTAGATTTTATCTTTTTTTTGTCATAGCTTTTTGGCTATCCAACTGGACTTGGTGCATTGATTGTTCAAAATGGTAAGCAGAAGTAATTGGATGCTTAACAATCGAATTATAGCTTGCTTTTCTCAACTTCCTCTGCTATGTGTACAGAAGCTGCAAAGCTACTAAAGAAGACCTACTTTAGTGGAGGTTTGTCTTGAAGACCAAACATTCATTTTGTTTGCATTTTACATAAAATACATTTTGACTTGTCTGTTGAAATATTCAGGCACAGTGGCGGCATCAATTGCAGACATCGACTTTGTGAAAAGAAGAGAAGGTATTGAGGAGTCATTTGAAGATGGAACACTGTCATTCTTGAATATAGCATCCATTCGCCATGGATTTGACATCCTCAATGCTTTGACCCCGCTATCCATATCAAGGTACGTGGCTTTTGAATGTCACTAAATGGAAATCTGTAGCTGTCTGCAGAAGATATGATATTGTGGGCTTTATAAGATTTTAGAACAGAATTGTTACGCTTTGCCTATTAGAAGTGTTTTGAGGATTGATATCTGTGTTGTGCTTATTGAATGTCGTATTTGGTGGCTTGGCGCTTTTCTTAACATTGTGTCAACTGTTATGTATTATATGGCTATATGCTTAATGTACTAGTTTTAGTAGTAGTAACAACATCGACAAAAGTATAAAAGATGAAGAAGGGGATATAGATCAACTCAAACCAGTTGGGCTTAGATAAAGATAGGCTTGTATAAGTAAGACATGAGATCTGAGAATCCTTGTAAGATTCATGTACTTTGTTCCTCTGTTTATTGGTTATGAAAAGACCCTAATTGGCTCATTATTTCGAATCAGTATAGTACTATAATTAATCTAGTGGTCTTGAATCTATCTTTGATGTAAGTTTAAGTATGAAAATCGAATTCAGTTTTGATATTTAAGGAAATCGATTCAACAGATTATCAAAAATTTCATTTGTGAATAAAAGAAATATTTGAGTACACTAAATATCATCTTATGAACTCTACTTGTATGCATCATGGTTTGCATGGGACAAGTCAAAGTAACGTTAGTTATTTAATATAATCTTTTATCTGCAAGTTAATGAATTAGGGTTGATGAAATTATTGACAATATATAACATTGGGTCCCCTTCTTATTGAAGTTTGTATTCATCATCCTGCTTTTAGCTCTCCTTTTATACCGACATTGCTAATGAAGCTTAAGTGCTTATACAACATGTTTCATGGTTTCTCTTACTCTTCAGATATTTCCATAACACATTATTGATTTTTCCAACACTTGTTATCCTCTATTCTAACATAAGTTTATCTATTTGTTCCTCAGGCATACGTCATCACTTGCAAACTATACAAGAAATACACTTTTGGCATTAAGGCATGCAGATGGGCAGGAGGTTTGCAAAATATATGGCCTGGATCATTCAAAGGTTCGTGAGACTATGAATTAAGGCATACAAATGATGTCTTTTCTGTTGTCATATTTCCTAGTGATTGTAACAAGGAACAATGAAACTGGTTATGTGGAACTGTAATTATACATATAAATAAAACATTAATATTAAAAGGAAATAGTTCTCGTATGTTTACGTGGTTAAAAGCTATAATTATAGTACTCTCCTTGTAAGTTATCTGTGAAGAATTTCATCAGAAAGTACAGAAACTGTTGTTCAGGCGTTAATGGAAACGTAGCCAGTGTAGATTTTCCTTCTTTTTACATGTACTTTTCACTGTTTGGTTTGTTCATCATCTTGATTACCAGGAAACCTTTCATGCTGGATGCTAAGTTATGCATATTTAGTAATCAAATGAATTGATTAAATGGAGTGTGTGTTTTGTTTTCATTTCACAATAGTTGCACTTGCTTAAAACTAATTATTTGCTCTCCAGGCTGCATATAGTGGACTTGGTCCTGTAGTTTCTTTCAACTTGAAACGGCCTGATGGTTCTTGGGTTGGCCATCGTGAAGTGGAAAAATTGGCTTCTTTGTCTGGAATTCAACTACGGGTAACATTTTTTTTTACTTTGTGGTTGTTTTTTATTTAACTGTGTACACATTTGAGTTAAATCTAGATTCATATACAAGATATAAGTTTTCATAGTTTGCAACGAGGTTATGAAAATTTTCTATATTGTAGACAGGGTGCTTTTGCAATCCTGGTGCATGTTCCAAGTATCTTGGTTTGTCTCATTCAGATCTTATGTCCAACATTGAGGTAAGTCTATATTGACATGCCCATGGATCTGTTACTCATGAATATATTAAAAAATAATCTAATTAAAATACTACTAATATTACCTGAATTTTAATAATTAGGGCCCGTAACAAGCGTTGTTTTTATCTTCTTGTTCTTGTTTAGGCTGGGCATGTTTGCTGGGATGACTACGATATATTACACGGGAAACCAACTGGGTCTGTTAGAGTATCTTTTGGTTACATGTCAACATTTGAAGATGCTTGGGTATGTTGTCTTTAATGCGTACATCTGTTTTGAGCTTTTTCATTGTTCATGTAGGACTTTTATGCTTATTAAGAAACATAAACAAGATACTGTCAATATCTGATTGTGAGGTGTCGAAGTCCAAATGAATACACATACAAATGATCAAAACTCTTTGGTTACCACTTTCTTTTGTTATCTACATGAATCTCTTAAATCTCAATCTTCTATTTTCATGTTGAATTTTCACAGAGATTCATGAACTTCATTGTAAGCTCCTTCGTCTTGTCTCCTACCTATACATTGAGATCCAGACCTATCCAGTCTGCCACAGGTCATCTTAAACATTTCAAAGCTAATCTGTTTCTTCTTTTTTTTAAAACCTTTTTGGGTATTTGAGCTGTTATGTTTAACTTGTATACGTGAAAACTATGCAGGTCACAAAACGGCAACAGAACATTATCTTAAATCAATTGTTGTGTATCCAATAAAGTCATGTGCAGGATTCAAAGTGGACAGCTGGCCTCTAAGCAGTACTGGTAGAGTTGTAAGCTGCATATGTTTGTTAAACTTCTGCCCTAGATTTATACAGTGCTTTAGTATTAATTTATTGTGCACTTTCTATTTAGGATTGTTATATGATCGAGAATGGCTTCTCAAAAGCATGAATGGTGAAGTTCTTACACAGAAGAAGGTGAGCAATTACTATATGCTGCAGATCCTAGAGGTTGCAAAGCCTTTAGAAATTAGATCTTATAAGATAGATATTTTGAATATGTATTGATGTTTCTCATTTGCTAATAATTAATTTTTTATTCTTTTAATGGTGTAATATAGAGCCTTGAATTTATCTGAATGTGGCGTTGTAGGTACCTGAAATGTACTTTATTGGTACAAAGATTGACCTCAAAACAGGATTACTTCATGTAGAATCTCCTCTGTGCAAAGAAGAGCTACTTATCGAACTTCATTCAGATACCTTTTCTGTGGGAGAAGAAATCAATGTACATGCCCAAAGGTTCGGCAATAATGTTGTATTGTGATGCTTTTATAAAGTAAAAGAACAATGTTCTTGTACTGCAACTTCATTGTTCTCTTGAGAGAATAATTTTGTGGTATTTTCGACCTGTTAATAAATGAATGGGTAGATTTGAGTTATTGTTTTTATCTCTAACTGGCCAAAAGGATTATATGAAAAAGTCAAGATAAAAAGGAAATGGGTTAAATGGGTCAAAACTTAACCAAAGTGTATTATTAATGCATTAAAAGAACTAAATTACTATCTTATATTCATATCTGCCCGAGTTATTAACTTTCCTTTCTCTCACAAAATTGTTTATGTGGCATCATGTTTTAAGTTAGTGTTGGAGTATTGCGTTTGGACCATAAGTCAAGGGTTCTTTTGCTTCACAGATACGAAGTCCTGGGCTATGATAACAAGATCGACACTTGGTTTAGTAATGCAGTTGGTCAGTCTTGTTGTTTATTAAGATCTAGTTCCAGAAGCTGTATCCGTTTGGAAAGAAGCAGAAACATGGGCATATGCAGAGATATAAATACCAGATTAAACTTTGTTAATGAAGCTCAGCTTTTACTGATATCTGAGGAAAGTGTATCTGACCTCAACCATAGATTAAAATCAAGTATGTCTCGATACATCCTTTCTTCTTATGCTCTGCTCCCCATATTTGCATTTTAGTTTCTTTAGTTTTCTTTGAGCCGGATATCATTTGATATTACATGTGGGGGCTTTGCAATTTTGCATACTTGGCAGAGGTGGCATGGCAACCCATTTAAGGTTATGTTTTATGACTTATCTTAGAGGAGGAGGATCGAATGGGTCAAGTGGGTTGAAAGTCGCCCGATGTATACATTAAATGATCATTCGTGCGATTAACTATGCTCTTAGAGATTAATTTTATTCAAAAATGTAGATTTTAATTATCAACTACGCTCATATTGGAACTTTTTTTGTTAAAGGATCAGACTTGCAATATGGGGATAGTTAAAGGATCATTCATGCGATTAACTCTTAAAATTATATAGTTTATATTGCATGCTTATTAAAAAGAGTCCAAATTTTTGGGCAGAGTGTTTCAGACCAACTGACCTGACCGGGCCTACAGAAAGACATAACATTTTGATTTGGATCCATTTACTTATAAATGGTGGGTCAAAAGTTGCACGATGCATATTTATAAAACCTCTTAAATCATATATCGATAAATGTAGATGCAGATAACAATTTTGAAATTAATAAAATGTTTTGTAATCATATTTGGTGCGTAATTGTTTAGGAAAAAATTCATTTTTTTTACCAAAATGTGTTTCCGCCCAACCGACCCCGATCTACATAAAAATTTACCGTTTTGACTTGTTACAAGAAGCCTGCCATGTCTATTTTGCCACATCTAATAATCATAGATGCATTACTCATTGGTTGTGACGTTGTGTAGTGCTGTAGATATGACATTATAATTTTATAATCAAATTTTGTTGTAAGCAGATAAAGAAGGGTCAGTTGGATTACCAATGAAAGTTGATGCAATGAGATTTCGGCCCAATCTTGTCATATCTGGTGGTGACCCATATGTTGAAGACAGTTGGAGTGGTCTTAAGATTGGGAACAATCACTTCATGGTTAGTTTCTACCTTCTTAGAGCCTAAAATAGCCAAGTGTCAACTCCAAATTTCCATTACCTTATCTTTCTACTGTTTTTGCTTATGAAAATTGTAAAGTTTTTCCTTCTGGCGTAGTAACATTACTTCTTCCCAAAAGATTTCAAGTCAAAATACCTATTTGCTTATTACCATTCTTAGTTTGTTACATACGAGTTAACAGTAGTATAGTACCAACGGTCAAAATGATTTGCTTTGTTTGTATTAGTTAGAGGTGGTCATACCGAGTCATTTATTTATAAGTTGGTTTCAGTTATGTGTATGGAGATAAAGATAGCTTAAAAGGAAACGAGTCAAATGGGTTTAAAGTCAAATGGGCAGGGTTTGCTTATTCCCACATCTTAAATTTCTTTATCCAGAAAACTAGATTCTTACTGAAATAGTATAATGTTGTAATCATATTCGACACGATAATTATTATTAGAAATTTTTTGAAACATGGACATAAAGTAATTTGGACCCTACCAAACCCGGCCCAGCCAGTTTTAACTAGTACAAAAAAAACTGTTCGTTTCTTAAACCACTCTAGACGGTAGGAGCTTACTTAAGGCATTCTATAGATGTAAAAAGAAAAAAAAAGCTCTCTCTACTCAGTACTCACTCGACCCTTCTTCCAAAGCTGCACTGTTTTGTTTTATTTCTCATACAATTGTGATATGCCTGTTTTTATAGTCGTTGGGTGGTTGCAATCGTTGCCAGATGATCAATTTGAATTTTCAAGCTGGTGTGGTACAGAGATCAAATGAGCCTCTAGCTACTTTAGCAGCATACAGGAGGTCAAAGGTTCATAAATCTGCTGTTTCTAACTCAGAAATCTTAGTTCCTGTTTTAATATTTTATGGTTCAATTTAACACAATTTTTTTTTACATTCAATGTATTGACAGGGTAAGATCCTCTTTGGAATTTTACTGAGATATGACAGTGACAACAAGGCCGAAGAAGACATATACTCATCGCTTCAAACGGGACAACAAGTGTACGCTGATGGAGGGTGACTAGGTATGACTTTTTACATGCAAAGCAACTCCCACTTTAATAAAGTTGAAAACTGTAAAATTTTGTAGAAATTATGATGTAATGATTTAATAATTGTTGTATGATGTCGGGTGATTTAGTCTATAGCAGCCTGAAAATACTGTTCTAGATGTTTATCTTTCTACACGTTGTCTAATGTGACTTAAAAACGCAAAAAGGATATCTAAGAAGCATACTATTTGTCTGTTAGTGATTATAGTAATCTCAAGTAGTAGTAATTGTGAAGTAAGCTAATGATATTTTAAGAGAGGGTTGGAATTGAATGATTGAAAAGGTGGGTTATGTTGGGTATTAGGTATTAATGTTGTTTGACTTGTGACTTTGACTATTTACTCCTTCAAAATTGGCTGTTGTTCCGGGTCTTTAGCTCTTCTATTTCCCCATCATTGATTTTGACTTGTTTAGGGTTTTGGTTTCCTTTAAAAAGAAAATCTTGAACAAGATTTGCTGCTTTCCCAATTTGTTGATGGTGACAGATTTGTGGGGTGGATTTGACATGTGGGTAGTTTTGATTCATTCTTGGTCATAAGTATGATGAAAGTTTAGTGATACCCATTAAAACAATTGGTCTATTTTTGGTTAATAATTGAAAATTATAGGTGTTATTGTGGGAATCTTCTTCTTCTTTTTGAACGTTAGGTGTTGTTTCTGTCTTTGACCCCCAAGTGTTAATGTGTTGATCGATGGTACCTGCAACATTGAAATTTCTTCTCTGTGTTTATGTGAACGAAAAAGAACAAAGAAAAGTGTTTAAGAAACTATGCGCACTTTTGTAGTGTTTAACAAAGTAAAAACGTTATGAGAAAATGTATCATCTACATGAAATTAACGTTTAATTTAATGTAATGATGACCGTACATATCCGTGTAGCAGCAGCTCCGAGATTACATGGGAGGAATTCACCGGCTGCCAGCGGTTTTAAGGGTCAAGCTTAAAAAGGGTCAAGCTTAGGCTGAAAACACTCTCCTAGATGTGGGGAACCTAGATCTAAAGTCCATGGGTGCTAATGATTCATGTGGGGGAGTGGGGGACTGATATGTCGAAGAACATATTGAAAGCTCTAAAACCATTGCACCTTCAAACATTCACGGAAATGTAATGAACTGTTTTAGATGTTAATATGTGCGTAATGACCTGAGACTAGGGATGAGCTTTTTGACCAAAAAACCGAACCGGAACTGGTTGGAACCGGGTTAGAGTATTCGGCCGGGTTATCGGTTCTTCTAAAACCTCATTTTCAGTTTTCGGTTCCGGTTCCACCGGTTATCAGGTAGTTTGGTCTTAGAGCAGAAACCAATTGGTATATGATTTTGTATTTGTTATATGGTTGGCTATAAACTACTATTTTTGGTGATATGGTTGATTATTGAACTACTATCTTTGACGATAATGGTTATTGTTTGTAAGAACGAAGTGAACGAACTATTATTTATTGGTCATATGTTAGTGTCAACGATGCATGCATGTTCACGTATGATTTCAAGAATTTTTAGTATTAACTTTTAACCGTTTAGTTTTTTGGTTATTAGTTAACCTTTATAGGTAAAAAACAACTAATATAAATTTATCATATTTGCCTTAAATAACAAAAATATTCACCGGTTATCGGTTATTTTGGTTCCCACTCTCGAAGCCGGTTCCAAAGTAAATTTTCGGTCTTATCCGGTTCTATAATTGGTTAATAACCGGATCTGCTTCCCTTATATCGGTTCGGTTTTCGGTTCTAGCTTTTACCAATTTCAGTTATTGGTTATTTCAGTTCCGGTCCGGTTAGGGCCGGTTCCAGAACCGACACACTTCTACCTGAGACAACAGGTTTTGCCCGTCATCATTACATTAAATGTCAATTTTGGGTAGATTAATACATTTTCGTAACATATATGGTTTGTTCGACACTATTAATTTACGGATGGTTTTTTGCATTTCTGTGTGCTTAATCGTATGTATTTATTTATTATTTTTAGTTTTTTCACATCTTTTTCTACACCTTTTGTTCATAGCGGGACTTGAAATCATGATCATAGGCTACAAAAAACACATTTCTACATCTTAGTTAGGGGTGTTCACTGATCGGATAAATCCGAATGACCAAACTGAAACTTTTGGATCGGACTATTTGGTTCGGATATTTCAGATTTTTGGATTGGATTGGATCAAAACCGAATAATTACTATGGATTTCGGTTTGGTTCTGGTTACTATATCTAAACCGAATAAACCGAATAAGAATATATATAGGGGAAGGTTCATTTGAGAACCGTTCTTATTGCGAGAACCGCGAGAACCAATCTTAGCCGTTCATTTTGGATAATGGAATTTATGGATGAAGAGCGTGGGGGGATTGAGTGTGGCAGGGTGCATGTAAGGAATTCATGGGTGGGTAATCCAATTGAAGGAGGGGATTAGACGGCTAAGGTTGGTTCTCGCGGTTCTCGCAATAAAAACTGTTCTCAAATGAACCTTTCACTATATATATATACTAGTGGGGTACCCGCGCAATGCGACGGCGGTGAATAAAGAGGAGGTTGTGATAAGTTTTGTGCAGAATAATCACAAAGAGCTAATATGAGTTTGTGAAGATTCCTTGCGAGATGAAGATAATATGAGTTTGTGAAGATTCTTTGCGAGAGCCACTTTGAAATTAAGAATTAAATTGCTAACTCTGAGTTATTTATCTTTCAGTTTGTTGGAAGAATTTTATCGCATTGCTGAATTATAAAGTTGCTGATTATATATATGTATGTATATGTGTGTATGTGTAATGTTTCATAGTTCCAATTATTATGTAATTGAGTTAGAATGCAATGTTTATAAATTTTAACTCTTTGACTCTTTCATTTGTTTGGTGTTTGTGAAATCTCTTGAACTTGATTTATTAAAACAAGAATTTAGACGATCTCATGAATCAAAAGTTAATATTAAAAATATATGATTAGACTTAATTTAGTTATAAGTATGGTGATCTCATGAATCAAAACTTAATATTAAAAATATATGGTTATAAATAACTCAGTTATAAATATTAGTTTAAATTTATTAATTGTCGGTTATGTTTTCAATATTTATTTGTTTAAAGAGGGGTAAAGGAGAGGTATAAAAGAGGGGTATTTTAGTAAATTTACTCTTCTTAAAATTAAGAGCTTTTTAGGTGGTAAATGCATTATATAGGAGTAAGATATAACACTATTGGAATAAAGTTATTCATACGTGTCATGTCTATGTTTATTTATAACTTAGTATTTTTAATTATATATTTATGCCAAAGCTACTAGTCCCACTAGTTATTGTAACTTGGACAACTATATTTTAATCTTTAATAGAATATATATCAAATCTAGTTTTTGAAATATCTCGACTCTTTAAACATGTATTTATGTATGAATGAAAACCGAATTGTAATTTGGATAGTTTGGTTCGGATCTTAAGATTGTTTGGATGGATCTTATCTCTCTTTTCAAAACCAAAATCCAATTGGATTTACTCAATCGGATCGGATTAAACCGATCCATCTGAACGTACACCCCTAATCTTAGTACCGCTAGACTAAAAGCTCTTTATGCGTTTTAGTAATTTATCCAAGAAGGCAGGGTAGAATCTTTGATATCATATTCTCTTCAGACTTGAGTTATGGATTTTCAACTCAAGAAAACTAGGTTGGCCTTAACTCTAATCCAAAGTAGTAAGTAAGTATGACCTCTTTCATTCAACAATAGTAAATTATTAATCATTATTTTAATATCTTAAATCCTTAATATGCTTCCAGATGCATGTGTAATCTCCCCACTTCTCAACATCATGCTGTTCCTATCTATCTCTTTTCCCCTTTTTCCTTGTTTAGGGTTAATTAACAGGAGAAAATTATTACACCTTTAATTATTAGTATTTTTTTATTATATTATATATTTTTTTGTCTTATTTAAATGCTAACTTTGAAAATTAAATACATTTAATGTTAAAAACGTGTAAAATACATATAATATTCTAGTTTTGAAAGGTTAATATGTTAATTTTGAAAATTGAAAGTTGTTTTCTTTTCTAAACCAAACACAAAAAGATAAATCGTGAATGGTAAATCGAAGTACAGATTAGAGAACATAATAGCATAAACATAAAGTGATATCCGTATATTAAACTAACGAAACGCTAATCAAGATTAAGATATAGACAAGGGACATGGTAATATCTAATAACACTCCCATCTTTGTCGCACACCTCGTTCGATGTGGGATAATATGAAATACCAGATAGATGAGGACTAGAAATTGCCGAATCAATAGCTACTTAGCATGTCCATTCGCGTGTGACATTCTTTACGCCTAACATATGAATACCTATGTGTACGTGGAGTGTGTGGCCGTTTGGTCAATCAAAGGTAGACCTGAATTTGATATAATGTAAGTTTGTGTATGAATACCTATGTGTACGTGGAGCGTGTGGCCGTTTGGTCAATTAAAGGTAGACCTGAATTTGATATAATGTAAGTTTGTGGAGTTTTAACTCAAAACTAATTAGCTATAAGTGGTGTTACATATGACGCTTATTAAACAAATTACAAAGTCACACATCGTCTGGTGGGAGATAATACTCCAAGTGAAGAAAAGTATGATAATTTGGTTTTTCTGCTTCATATTCTTTAAATTTGACGCATAACTTCCATGTTGAACTCGAAGCCTAAATCTCTGTTAATCAAAATCACAAACCTGAAAAACATGTATTTGTGAATTTTTAGGAAATTATAAATATAAGAAGCGGAAGGGATATTTTCTCATGTTATAATTAATCATGTTAAGTTATATTCTCGCACAAATGAGAGTGAGACTTAAGAAAATGGACCCAATTTTGTTTCAAAAAAGTGTTTGAATTATAGAATATAAATATTAATCTAAAAAAATATTACGTGATCAACTATGTTACATGATTCATATCTTTCATATTGACTATGAGAACGGTCGATAGAGACTCTTTTACTGAAATATAAGCAACCCTAATCGATCCGGCCAATATTATTATTATTATTATATAATATATATTATAGAAACCAGTAAAGCAGTGAAATATATATATATATATGTATATATATAAACAAGTTAAGATTGTTACATGCATTTTTTGAACATATATATATATATACATGGGCCCAAAAGGAGACGCATTTGCTGACCAGATATTTGAGGGTTGGAAAAAATCAATACCATAAAACCATCCAGACCGTCCTTCATTGGCTACATCAGCATTGCGTATTTCTTATCATTGCGTCTCTCTTCAAATTTCTTATCATTGCGTACTTGATCGGCTATATTCATGAATTCCATTATCCAAAATAAACAGTTAAGATTGGTTTCCGCAGTTCTCGTACGAAAAACAGTTCTCGTTTGAACCCTTTCGAATTTCTTATCATTGCGTACTTGATTGGCTATATCCATGAATTCCATTATCCAAAATGAACAGTCAAGATTGGTTCCCGCAGTTCTCGTTTGAACCCTTCCCTATATATATATATATATATATATATATATATATATATATATATATATATATATATATATATATATATATATATGGGAGGGTTCAAACAATAACTGATTTTCGTATGAGAGCTGCGAGAACCAATCTTAGCCGTCCAATTTCCCCTCCTTTAATTGGATTGTCCACCCATGAATTCCTTACATGCACCTTGACACACTCAATCCCCCACGCTTTTCATCCATGAATTCCACTTACCACTTGAATGACCAAGATTGGTTCTCGTATAACAAACAGTTTTCGTTTGAACCCTCCCCTATATATATATGGGTAAAATGCATGAAAATACAATTAACTTTGTGTTAATTATCATTGTATACAATCAACTTTAAATTCTTAAAAATAATACAACCAACTTTCATAATTCACTTATTGTATGCAAACAACTTTTTTCTGTATCTAGTATTTATCTAACATTGTATACAATGAACTTTTCTATAATTTCTATTGTATATAACAACTTGCATATAATGGGAGGATTATAAAAGTTCATTGTATTATTTTTAAAAAATAAAATTGATTGTATACAATGATAATTAAGGCAACGTTTATTGTATTTTCATGCAATTTACCCTATATATATGTGTGTGTGTATATATATATATAGTGAAAAGATGTATGTAAGGAATTCATGGATGAAGAGCGTAGAGAGATTGTGTGTGGCAAGGTGCATGTAAAGAATTCATGGGTGGACAATCCAATTGAAGGCGAGGGAATTAGACGGCTAAGATTGGATTGCCCATCCATAAATTCCTTACATTCACCTTGTTACACCCAATCCCTCATGCCCTTAATGACTCATTAATAGGGTATTTTGGTAATTTATTTTTTTACTCAACCGTGAATTGTGTCCGAGTGAGCTGTCATTAATTTGCGAGGCTTAATTTTTCCGAAATAACTCTCATTAATGCGTCATTAATGCGTGTAATGCGTCATTAATGACGCATTAATGAGCCGCCAAAAAATCTTAGCCATTGATTAAGTTTAATCAAGAGCTAAGATTGGTTCTCGCAGTTTTCATACGAAAAACAGTTATTGTTTGAATCCTCCCTGATATATATATATACATATATATATACATATATATAAGAGCAGGATCAAATAAGAGGCAAAAAAATGTAAAGGGGGTAAGAGGTAATAAGAATTTGACACGTGTACTTTTAGATACAAGGATGTTTTTGGTAAATCAAATTTTATTCTCTCTCTATAATCTCTTACTTCTATCTATATACCTCACTCAAATTACCATTTTCATATTTAAACATTTTTAATCTCTCTCCCCAATAAATCTCACAACCTCTGCTTTTGTTTTAACCCTAGCTGTCGCACACCAAGAATTGCCGCTGGCCGGTCACCACATCATGATTCGCCGCCGGTCACCATTAGTTATTCATAAATCCTATGGTGTATACCCTATTCTTCCCTTCATCGGGCGAACTAGTTTGTAGCCGCCATCGGAGCTTGTTGTTCATGGTCGATGACGCCTGTAAATCTGTACCACCTTCACGATCCACCATGCCTTTATGACAAACAATAAAGCGATGAACCCTAAAACCACCATTTGATGTTCTAAATGTAGTCATCGGAGATATACTACAGTCGGCCCAAACCCATACCCTTGTGGTCGCGATTCTTGTCAGAAGCAATTGGGCGAAGTTACGCCCTCCCGAGTAACTACTTCTCTTTCGTAACAATCAAGTCTACGATTTGATGCATAATGGTTTGAGAAAGAGGGATTGATACATAGCGATTGAGAGATCATATCACAGCAGCTGCTTATGTATCCATTTGACAGTCTCTATTTTGGTTTATTTCTTATTATTCATCAATTTCTAGATCCAAGTTCGTTCGATGAGTTCAAGTTAGTTAATTTTTAGCTTTGTTGTTTTCAAGTTCAATTTTCTAGGTTGATGTGTTCAAGTTCATCAATTTTTGGGTTTGATCAATATGGTTTAATGTGTTCAAGTTCATCAAGTTAATTAATTTCTAGGTTCATCATTTTTTAGTTCAAGTTCATAATTCTTTAAATAAATTTTAGGTATATGTTTGATTTTTGGTTAAGAGGGATTGTGTATCAGTTTGGTTCATCAAGTTTTGAATTGATTGAGTCTTGTCGTTATCAATGGTTGAAGAAGTCTGTGTATTGTAATTTAAAATGGGTTATTCATAAAAAAAAATTTTGATCCGTTCATAATGAATATGCATTAAGTTTTTGTATTTTTTTATCATTTGTGATGAATATCAATTACATAGAAATGATGAATGAGATATTATTTTTTGTTATTAGGTGTTCATCTTCATCATTTTTTTCAGTTGCAATTCATCTTTTTCATCATTTTTTACAGTTGCAATTCATCTTGTTAATGAGTTACTCTCAGTTTTTTGTTTGATGAATCCACTCAGTATAAATTTCTTATTTTATTGATGAATCTTAATAATGCAGATAGGCAGCCTAATTTGAAGGCAGGATTATAGGACGGGATTTGATGTTTAAAGGACTAAAATACCCTTAATTGTCTAATTAATTAATTAATTATAATTGAAAAAATTTATTTTGTAACCACCAAGATCGAATGAATCTAAGGGTCCATGTTCACCTCTTACCCCTCTTACATTAAATTGACTCTTACCAGATCTCTATCCTATATATATATATATATATATATATATATATATATATATATATATATATATATATGTGTGTGTGTGTGTGTGTGTGTGTGTGTTAATTTCTTTCGTATTTCCTAATGATTCGATCTACACGGCTTAGCAAGGCATACTTGGGGAGTATTATTAGAGTGTTAATCATACCTGATAGAGAGGCATATCATAATTATATTATGAAGTTACTGATGCTTCACATTTTTGAAAAGAGAAACTAAATAGCATACTTTCATATGTAATATTCATGATCGACATAGTCAGATTCTTATATTACTAGAATTAGGAGAATCATTCCTAGTATCACCTACAAACGGAGTGGAAGAGGACCGACACAAAGTAGAGATGACAAAAGAACCTCAAATCAGACAGGTTAAACTGAAATCCTATCATGTTTGGTTCGGTCGGGGATGTTTCTTTGGGCCGGGTTTTAGTGACTAATTAACCCCATCTAGCCTTGATACATACATACATACATATAAACAAATAGGTAGGATAAGGGATACGTATGTTGAAAGGGGGCACTTTAGGGTTTATCCTCCTTAACTCTAGTATCTCACCCTCATCACTAATACATCATCTTTGCCTTGTTGGCCTGCTTTGTATTGTGTTCATTGTTGTTCCTTCAATTCCCTTTGAATCATTGCCTTCAAAATCAAGGCTTCCAGACCTCGTCGCCACACTTCTTCAACTCTTTGACCGTATGAATCGCTTCAACCACCGAGATTCACCATTGCGGGTCTCAAAATTCGATGTTCACCACCAAGCATCGCTTCAAGTCATCACCTTCACAATCAAAGGTTTCAACCCTAATCTAATCCTCTTCACAATCATGGTTTTAGACTTCCAGGTTCACCATCAAACGTATGATCAATCCCCATTGTAAGTCAACCACCATCATATCGCAAGTTGTCGCCTCACTTCCTGTTTCCATGTTTAAGTTTATTCCGATTATTATTCATGTAACTATTCATGTTACCTTCAACACTATTGTTACCACTATTCAAGGATTCTAATGAATTCGTAAATGCATATAATATTTCTCGCTATATATATTTCCATTTTTTATAGTTTTTTGAGTTTATAATATTTGTACTAGTTTAGATAGATATAGACTCGATCTCTATTTGATGTTGTATTTAATTATTTGTATGTATGTATATGTACAATTAATATATTATCGTTTCCAATTTTGTGTTTGAGGTGGAGGTCAAAGATAGGATGAGATCGCTGACTGTGTCTCCGCCACCATTCCACTCTTGTACTTGTTTGTTTTTTCGGTTCTTCGTCAAAGTTTTTGTTTGACATTATAAAATGTCTTAATCATACGTAATCTAATGTTACTTGAATATTATTACTTATTATTATTATTTAATAAGAATAATAATCAATATTTAATTTAATATAAATTATAATATAAAAGATCCTTAATTATCATATATTATAAAGAACCATTGAGTGCTTAAAAACCAATAACATGTTTAACTTTAAACATCCATCGAATTTGTCATAAAAGTTTAAGTTTGAACTTTACTTATATAATTTATAATTGAGTTAATTTCATAAATAGTTCTTTAACTATTTCTATATTGCAGATTTAGTCCTTTTTAAACAAAGGTGCAAGTTTCGTGCTTTAACTATAATTTTATTGCATGAATAGTCCTTTGTAACGTTTTTTGTTGATTACTACCGTTAAATCCAATTGAAATAAGGGTACTTAAGTCTTTTACCTTTTTTCATTTTTAATTGATTTTAATATTAGATTGTATTCATTTCTTAAAAAATAATTAAATTTATAAATTATATTGTACTTAATTCATTTAATTTTCTTTTTAGAAAAATCATCTAGAAGACCAAGAACACTTGAAACCCATACACCCAATTAAAACACACCACACAGTCGACGGTGGTGCACAATGATGGCGGTGTAAGGCCGTGGAGATGACGATGGTGCACAATGACGGTGGGGCACGATGGTGGTAGAGATGAGAGGCGCCAGTAGCCATGGAGATGGGAATCACCGTCGCTGGGTGGTGGAGATGGGAGGTAGAGGTTGGCTCTGTGTGTGTGTGTGTGAAGATTAAAGGAATTTTAGGGTTTTATATATAAAGGTTATTTTTTAGGTTTTTAAAATATATTTTAACATGGTAAGGGTAAAAAGGGTATTTTGACAAGGTTAACGGACTTTTTTAATGGAAACAGTTACAAAGGATTATTCATGTAACAAAATAGTATTTAAAGGATGAAGTTTGCAACTTTTTTAAAAAAAGTACCAAATATGCAATTTATGAATAGTTAAAGGATCATTTATAAAATTAACTCTTTAGAATACTATATCAACAAGAACAAGACTGTTACTTGTCCCAAAAGTTTAAAGTTGACCTTTACTTAATAAAGGTTCAAGGGCTACTTAACTCATAGCCAATTGGTTTTGAATTGTAACCTTATAAACTTATACGGTATCAGAGCAAGATTCACCCGTGGTTGGTCAAATGCCAAACGGACTCCACGTAACCTATAAATATCCACATGTTAGCCTGTTAGGCGTGAAAAAAAAACACCACACGTGAGGGGACGTGTTGAGTAATTAATGTCTCACTTTGGACAAAAAGTGATTTTGTAATATGTTTAATGAAGAGTCATGGACTACTCCACTCATAACTAATTGGTTTTGAGTTAAAACCTCACAACTTACAAATAGTACTAGTATAATATCTGGCATCCGTTTATGCGACAAGAATTTCAAGAGTGATCGATGGTAGTCCTCATAAGGGAAGAGTTTATTCTTAACTTTACAAAACCTATGATATATATTACATATTTGCATAAAATTTGGAAAACCCTAGTGAGAAGGAGAATACATGGGTATGCTAATTCAAATGCATATATTTGATTTCTTCCTTGAATGAATCCTCACATCGGCACTTCTCAAAAGTAATGGTTTGAGATTTTGCTTAAACAAACATAATATATTTTTTTACAAGAAACGGTGACATATTATAAACTAGTGCTATACCCGGCTGTTGGCCGGGTCAGTTTTGCTAATATATATACATGCGTGTATACATGTGCTAGTTTTTTTAGTAAATAGCATGTACTTGTATAAATTTGTCGTACATATTTTTTAGATTTAAAAAATGAGTAAAAAGGTCATTAAGCTTAAAATAAGTTGTCAAACATGAAAAATTTTAAGTTTACATATTACAGAACGATACATAAAGAATATAAAACCAAGAATTTATTTATCCAAATACATAAAAGTAAACTAACATAACATCCTATATTTTACTTTGGCTCCTCCAACATCCTTGGCTCAAATACGATTTCGGTTAATTCCGTTGCAATCAAAATGTTCACTGAAAAAAATGATAAATACAGTTGTAATGAATTATCTTATGGCATTGCAAATGTATACAACATAAAAAAAATCAAGTTCTAACTTGAATTCTGATGAATAAGTTTAACCCGAGATGCAAATATTATTGATTTATCTCTAATTGCAACGGCAAACCTAACTGGACACATATTAAGAGTATCATACACAATCAACTTAATCAAACCACCCATTTTAATAAGTAAAGTATAACTGATACGTTAGAGAATATTATAATAGAATATAACTACCAACCATAGAACAACAAAATTCGTAATTTATAAACATTACAAAACATATAACACAAGTATTAACTTACTTCTCATCTTTCAGAAATAACTCACAACCACCACCATAAGGTAGTCGGCCTCCTCCGGTAATTTTGCCAACATCTATAAAAATATTATTCATAATAAGACATGCAATATAAAACTATTATGTTATTTATATAAGACTATTAGTATAATCACCGAACGTATACATACCAATCATCATTTTGCGTATAGTTTTGTCACGCACCTTGGAGAAATCAATGGGTAAATAGGAAAGTTGTTATCTGGCTCTGCCTTGAGATTTGTTTTGTTACTAATCACTATCTCCCACTCATTGCGGACAAAACTATAACCTTTATATCTCAGATGCTGGTCAAAAATTGGTTGCACTTGAAAATGGCGCAAAAGAAAAACTTTTCCAACCATATCTCGGCTTTCGTATGAAGGAATCAAGTCACGGTGGATGAGTGTTGCCATTTTGTTTCTCTAATACATTAGAAATGGTAATAAGTATGATAACATAGAAACCTAGATATTTAAATAATTTACCTTCTTATCGAGTAAAATAAATAAATCATATTTTTTTCATTCTTCCAAACGAATTCCACGAAAACCTTTCCGAAGTTCCACCGTACATACGGTACTCTGAGCTCTGAGAACACTTCTGCTGAGAGACCACCGTCCATTTTCCTATAAATTCATTCCATTTGCAAAATATACGATTGTTTTTTCAATGTGTATTGTAATATTATTACAACTCATTATCATAGCTTTATAATTCATTATTAATGGATTTTACGTATATTAAAGTATTGTTTATAATAAGTAGGTTTTATCTTATACTTCTTGTCATAATGTTACCGGGCTTTAATTATCTCTTACGCTTAAATATAAACTTTTAAATATTTTACAACATCAGGTTACTAAACCATATCATGTCAATATAATATATTCTTAATAACATTTTGAGTGCATCGAATATTTAACATATACATTAGTTCACTATATATCTTATCTATTTTTATATAAATTTTATCATAATAAAACAAAATTTTTAATATATTTTTAACCCTTTTATCGAAAAACCAAGAAATTGGTTATTATATCAACTATGATACGTAAAGGGATTGAATATAAAAACCATATAAATTGTTTTGAGAATTATATACTCACTGTTATTGATGGATAACAATTAACAAAAAACTAAGAATATACTAATTTTATGAAAATATCATATTATAGTAAAAATTTTACCAAAACGTAGATAAAAATAAGACGGTCGTAAATATATAATTATTTTTTCTCTAAGCAAATGTATCACAAGTTATTTAACATAATTTATAAACAACATATAATTAATTACATTAATATACGATTTTTATAAAACTCGTTCACATTTTTTTATTCATTTAACCCTTTCTCCCCTTTTTATCACATTTTACCAATCAAAACACATGATGTGTCTATGTCTATCACATTCTACCAATCAAAACCAATCATTTGTCCATGTTATAATTTTCTGTCAGCATTTACTTGAATAGAAAAATAATAATTACATACCCACTGCTATTGATAGATAAAAAATTAAGAATATATTAATTAAAAAAACAATAATTACGTACCCGTTGCTCTCGATGCATAAAACAATTAAAATATACTAATTTTTCAAAAAACGTCATATTACAATAAAATTTATATCAAAACGTAGATAAAAATGAGACGGTATCAAATATATAATTATTTTTTCTCTAAACAAAAAATATCACAAGTTATTAAACATTATTTATAAACAATTTATAATTAATTACATTTATATAAATTTTTTATAAAACCCCCTCATATTTACATACAAACCACTCAAATATTTCATAAAACACCCTCAAAATTTTCATCTAACCCCCTATCAATTAATTTGAAATGTATGGTTTATTCATTTCTCCCCACATTCTACCAATCAAAAGCTTTTGATTGTCCATGTCATCATTTTCAGTCATTATTTGCGTGGCATTTTTGTTGACACATCACTTTCTCTCTGCTCTGTCAACAATATATATACTAGTGCTATACCCGGCCGTTGGCCGGGTTAGTTTTGCTTATATATATATACATGCGTGTATACATATGCTAGTTTTATTAATACATATAACGTACTTGTGTAAATTTGTCGTACCTATTTTTTAGATTTAAAAGATGAGTAAAACGGTCATTAAGCTTTAAAAATAAGTTGTTAAACATGAAAAAATTTAAGTTTACATATCACAAAACGATACATAAAGAACATAAAACCAAAAAGTTATTTATCCAAATACATAAAAGTAAGCTAACGTATATCCTATATTTTACTTTGGCTGCCTCCAACATCGTTGGCTCAAATACGATCTCAGTTACGGAAATAAAATTTTTATATTTAATACTTTTTATAAGTACTCTTTTAAAAAAATATAAAATTATATTTCACTTATAAAAGTTTTTAGTGTAATATTAATGCATTTCTCTTGTTCATTATTGTTAATAAAAGTAATATTTATGTAATGGATATATAAAAAACCACCCTTATCATGTTAGAACGCGTGAATAGAAATATCAGGATAGTGTATTTTTGTTATTCCAAAGATGTCCTCTTATGTATACGGATGTACGTCAATTATCAATTACATATATACATAAATAAATATATATATATACATATATACACATATACATGCATGCATACATACATACATACATACATATTAATCTAAGCCCTTGATGGATAGATCTAATGGTTCATAATAATTCATTAAGTTCTTTATACAAGAGAGATTTTTTTATTGACCATTGTATGTGTGTGTGTGTGTGTATATATATATATATAATTCTTTAAATAATTATTTATAATATGATATTGATTGGTGTTGATTATTCAGATCGAGTTTTATTATGATAAAATATTTTATTTGTAAGTTGGTACATGTACGTTTATCTCTTACGCTTAAATATAAATTTTTAAATATTTTACAGCATCGGGTTACTAAACCATGACATGTCAATATAATATATTCTTGATAATATTTTGAGTGCATCAACTATTTAACATATACATTATTTCACTATAAAATTTATCTATTTTTTATATAAATTTTATCATAATAAAACAAAATTTTAAAAAATAATATATTTTAATCCTTTTATCAAAAAACCAAGAAATCGGTTATTATATCAACTATTTTACGTAGAGAGATTGAATATAAAAAATATAAATTGTTTCGAGAATTATATACCCACCGCTATTGATGGATAAAATTAACAAAAAATTAAAAATATACTAATTTTTATGAAAATATCATATTACAGTATAATTTTTACCAAAACGTAGATAAAAATGAGACGGTCGTAAATATATAATTTTTTTTCTGCAAACAAATGTATCACAAGTTATTTAACATAAATTATAAACTACCTATAATTAATTACATTACTATACAATTTTTATAAAACTCTCTCGCATTTTTATAAAACCCCCCTCAAATGTTTTATTTAACCCCTTCTCCCCTTTTGTATCATATTTTACCAATCACAACCCATGATTTGTCATATCTATCACATTATACCAATCAAAACTCATTATTTGTCTATGTCATAATTTCCGGTCAGCATTTAGTTGGATAAAAAATAATAATTACCTATTCACTACTATTGATGGATAAAAAAATTAAGAATATACTAATTTTTTTAAAACAATGTCATATTATGGTAAAATTTATACCAAAACGTAGATAAAAATGAGACCGTCGTAAATATATAATTATTTTTTCTCTAATCAAAATATATCACAAGTTATTAAACATAATTTAAAAACAACCTAAAACTAATTCCATTAATATACAAGTTTTATAAAAACTCCTCCCTATTTTCATAAAACACCTTTACGTATTTGTCCAACCCCCTCCCCAATTAATTTAAAATTTTGATGGTTTCTCACATCCTACCAATCACAGCCCTCGCTTCTCACATCCCACAAATCACATGCTATCATTTGTCCATGTCACAATTTCCAATTAGCATTTACGTTGATATATATATTAAATTAATTATAAACTAATTTACATCATAAAAATTCATTAAAAATGAGAATATATAATGCATTTTTTTTAAGAAAGAGAGACATTGCGTTCTTAAATTCTACTTAATTTACATAGAACAAATAAAAAAAGTTTACTTAAACATGGAATGGTTTGAGGATAGTAAATTGTGTTGTATATTTTAGGTTAAATATACATGATATTGTGCTTCAAATTACATGATTTGAATTAGGCCTCAAGTGTAACCACTAATAGATGGCAAGTTGGTTAAGAATGTGGGTGTTTTCACCATATATAGTGCAAGTTCTCAAGGTTCAAACTCTATCAAGATTCATACTTATTTTGAATTCAAGAACTCTTAAACTACTAATAACAATAATTTTCACTATTACTACTACTACTGCTGCTGCTGCTATTTGAGTGAGATATTCGAACCAAACATGATCATCATTTACTAACTTTGATAATGATTCACCTATTTGAGTCAAATGCGATTTTGATTTATCAATGGTGACAATGATTAACTTAATTGAATAAATTACAACTTATTAGAACCAAATGAAGCTTTGAATTTCCTACACGAACCAAGTTTGAACATAATTGACCTAATGTTCACCGTGATTAGCCTATATAAGCCAAGTACACCCTTAATTAACTATTCTTAACCATGATTCATCGTTTTGAATAAAGCATGACCTTGACCAACTCAATATTGACTCCGACTGACATATTTGGTTTCAATAATGAGTGTATTGGCGAATATTGGTCATATTCACCTATCTAAACAAAATATGACCTTCATTGATAAATGTTGAGCATGATTGACTTATTTGAACATATTATGATATTTTCGAACAAAGTGTGACTTTGATTTACATATTTAAACCAAATGTCGACCATGATTCACCTGACATATTAAGATACGAGCTTGATTAATCAATATTAACCATGTTTAACTTTTTTAAACCAAGTTTCATCTTGACTGATCCAGTGTTGACCATGATTCACCTAATTGAACAAAATACAATGTCCATGACCAAACCTGACTATGACTAACTTATTTGAATTGAGATGTGTTATAATAAATAATAAACAATCATTTTATATTTCAAATCCATCGAAAATTCGCCGTGCAGCAGTGACACATATTTGTAAATTATAACAGTTATTTTGTATTTCATTTTTGTATCAAATTTTCCTAAGGAATATATACGGATATGAATAAATAACAATTTATTATATCTTATTTCATTACGGTCACAAATCTGTGAGAGATTAGCGATTGTCATACATCAGTTGTTGAAATCCATGGCTAATCTCTCAAAAGGTTACGACCTCTTTGCTACAGATTTAACTAGTTAAGACAATCATTTTATATATTATTTTTGTTGCGAATTCATCGCAAATATGCCGGGGATTAGCTACTTACTTACTCAGTTTGTTCATAAATCCGTCGCAAATTAGCGATGAAAGCAAACCATCGCTAAAAGATGTTGAAAAGTCCATTTTTTTAGTAGTGTTTAATATAATAATTAAAATGTAAATATAATTGACAACTCTATTATTTGATCAATAAATGTTGTATTTTCCCTCTCCATCTTTTTAAATTGTATTGGTTTTAATCTCATTTATTGTGTAAATTGGTTGTTTTAATCGAGTTAAAAAGGTTCGGATCG
This sequence comes from Dittrichia graveolens, assembly GCA_038502395.1. Taxonomy (NCBI): domain Eukaryota; kingdom Viridiplantae; phylum Streptophyta; class Magnoliopsida; order Asterales; family Asteraceae; genus Dittrichia; species Dittrichia graveolens. The sequence continues at coordinate 78,140,083 of JARJIL010000005.1, read as the reverse complement.
ATTTTTTGGGTATTTCTTTTAAAGAATAATTGATAACCAAAGCAATTAAGGTATCGTTATTCATTATTAGGTTAGGTTTCTTGTTAGGCCATCTGTAGGGCCTTTCCCCTTTCTAAACCAACCTAAATGTCACATTAGCTTTTTTACTTTTTCCTTCCCAACACAAAAGTCAAGTATAACTTTTCCTAAATCAATCCAAACAACCCAAATATTTTTCTCTCTCCTCACTCTCACTAAAAAACAAAAAAAAAAAGTCTGACACCTCTTTCGGTTTGGCGGACCCGAATTAAATTTTTTTCTGATGAAACCCGAAACACCCGTAGGAGTGTTCCCGAAGCTTCCTTTTGAACTCAAATGAACCCGAGATATTTCGGGATTGACTTTACGGAAGGACTTATATATCTCACAAATACCCGAAAATTGGAAGCATTTTTTTTCCGGATTGGTCATGTTCACATCACAATTCGATCATAGTTTAAATTTAAATTTAAATATAAGCTAAAAGTCAATGTTGGGAAAGCATAAATGTTGTGATAAGTTTTGTGTAGAATAATCACAAAGAGCTAATATGAGTTTGTGAAGATTTCTTACGAGATGAAGATAATATGAGTTTGTGAAGATTCTTTGCGAGAGCCACTTTGAAATTAAGAATTAAATTGCTAACTCTGAGTTATTTGTCTTTCAGTTTGTTGGAAGAATTTTGTCGCATGGTTGAATCGCGAAGTTGTTGATTATATATATGTATGTATATGTGTGTGTAATGTTTCATAATTCCAATTATTATGTAATTGAGTTAGAATGCAATGTTTATAAATTTAAACTCTTTGACTCTTTCATTTGTTTGGTGTTTGTGAAATCTCTTGAACTTGATTTAATGAAAACATGAATTTAGGTGATCTCATGAATCAAAAGTTAATATTAAAAATATATGATTAGACTTAATTCAGTTATATGGTGATCTCATGAATCAAAAGTTAATATTAAAAATATATGGTTAGAAATAATTCAGTTATAAGTATTAGTTTAAATTCATTAATTGTCGGTTATGTTTTCAATATTTATTTGTTTAAATTCATTAATTGTAGACTTAAAGGAGGGGTAAAGGAGAGATATAAAGGAGGGGTATTTTAGTAAATTTACTCTTCTTAAAATTAAGAGTTTTTTAGGTGATAAATGTATTATATAAGAGTAAGATTCTTAATCCGTAATTTCACTTACCAATTGAACGACTAACATTGGTTCTCGTAATAAAAACTATTCTAAAATGAACTTTTCACTAGGGAGGGTTCAACGAGAACTGTTTTTCGTACGATAACTGCGAAAACCAATCTTAGCCCTTGATTAAACTTAATCAATGGTTAAGATTTTTTGACGGCTCATTAACGACGCATTAATGAGGGTTATTTCGAGAAAATCAAGCCTCACAAATTAATGACGGCTCATCCGGACGAAATTCACGGTTGAGTAAATATATAAATTACCAAAATACCTCTATTAATGAGTCATTAATAGCGTTAAAAACAGTTCTCGTTTGAACTTTTCTCTATATACATACATATATATATATAGTGAAAAGATCATTTGAGAATCATTTTTATTGTGAGTACCACAAGAACTAATCTGAGCCGTCCAATTTTCCCTCCTTCAATGTCATCACCCACACCTCGCCACACTCTCTATCCATGAATTCCACACTCTCACAATAAAAACGGTTCTCAGATGATTTTTTCAATTTATATATATATATATATATATATATATATATATATACACACACACACATACATACATATATATAGTGGAATGTTCATTTTTGAACCAATCTTATTGTGAGTACTGCGATAACCAATCTTAGTCGTTCATTTGATAAGTGGAATTCATGAATAGAGAGCGTGGGGAATTGAGTGTGGTAATATGCATCAGATGAATTTATGGGTGGGTGATGACATTGAAGGAGGGAGAATTTGACAGTTTTTATTGGTTCTCACGATAGTTGCAATAAAAATGGTTCTCAGATGATTTTTTTAATACATATATATATAGACAAAAGTTCATTTGAGAACCGTTTTTATTGCGAGAACCGCGAGAACCAATCTTAGCCGTCCAATTCCCCCTCCTTCAATTGGATTGCCCACCCATGAATTCCTTACATGCACCCTGCCACACTTAATCCCCCACGCTCTTCATCCATGAATTCCATTATCCAAAATCAACGGCTAAGATTGGTTCTCGCAATAAAAACGGTTCTCAAATAAACCTTCCCCTATATATATATACATATATATATATATGTGTGTGTATGCACACTTTATGGTCAAAAGGTTAAAATTCTTGTTTAGAAATTATAAAAATCACCATCACTCATTAGATGCATGCACAACTTATCACAAAATGAGATACCTACAGATCCATTAATTAATTCACACACACTCAAGAAAATCAGTACATGGGTTTCTTTCCATTGCAGACGTACCACTTATTAATTAGTACATATATATGTTTGTACTTTGGACTTTGTTCTCAATCGGCCAATAAACCGAACCAAACTGACTTAATTAAAAACCAATCAATCGGTTTTTTCGATAGGACTAATCTCATGACAAATAAAAACGTACCCTTAAAAGAAGAAAAATAAAATTTAGATATGAACTGATTTAATATTTTATTAATTTATAGTTAGTACGTACTTGTGAGAATTAACTATTTAAAAACATTACATACAGATCATGAAACTTTAATTAATAAATTTTGAATAAACTTTATAATATGGATAACTGAACACATAAATAATGTAATTAAATAAATAAATTCATTGCTTTAAAAGAATGTAACATGTAAGAGTTGTATAAATTTTTATACATTTAATTAATTTTTAATGGATTAAAAGCTTTGCTTAATTTTTTTAAAAGCCATTTTTTATTATTCAATATATACATATTACATCTCATTCATACCCACAAGTAGGTAGGAATTTAGGGTTACATGTAGGAATGAAAATGACTATGTTATGTATTTTTGAACTCAAAATCCTTTTATCATACAAGATCGGCATTTTTGTTACTACATCAGGGCTAGTAATCCAATTTGCCCAAGCGATTATCTTCCATTTCTTAAATCTACTCTTGAGCCATTGAAAAGAAAGTAGTTTAACTTTAATGATTGGATCTTCGATTTCTAATTTTTGACCACAAAAGATTAGAAGATTGCGCCTTTTCCATAACAAGTAACCTGGGATTCTTAGTATTGCTTCCCATATATGTCGTTGCGTTGAGGACAACGAACTCGAACCCTTTATTGAGATTTCTTTGAAATTGTTTTCACCAATAAAGTGAATATTCCACCAACTATGTAAATTCAGACCATAACCATCTAGTACTTGTGCAATTGAATAATATGTGCTAAACTGTTTTCGTATCCTTTTCACAAATGGGGCATATGATTGATGACACGTCTATACCTATGTCGACTAGCTTTGTGTGAACCGGAAGTCGATTAAGATATGCTCTCCACACAAAAATTAGCACTTTCCTTGGTAATATCTTCGACCAGAAAGTTTCCGATGTTGCCTCCATTGTTGATATGTTGCGGTCCTCAATGTTCAAAGTCCAAGAATCATCTACCCAGATCCCTGATTCCCCTACCAAGGGCTTTTTTGTCTAAGGCTCTAGTGTACATAAGTGGGAATTGATCTTTTAGACTAGAGTCCGCCACCCATTTGTCCCCCCAAAAACTAGTAGATATACCATTACCCACTTTAACTACAAGATAATTTGGTATGGACCGGGTCCCATTTTACAAAATTTGATACCAGCCTTTTTAATTCCCCTCACATCCCTTTAAAAGGCCCTCCTAAATCAAGATCTAACCCTCTCAAAGGACCGTGTATGCTTTTGATGATTCTTACCCAGAACAACTCCGTTTCCATGTGGAAACAGACCCACCATTTACCCAAGAGGCTTAAATTAAAGGTATTAAGATCGCCCATATTTAGACCCCCCCCCCCCCCGGGGCCCCGGTTTTCTGTTAAGAATCAATCTATCCCATTTATCCCAAGATAGTTTTTTGTTTTCAAGAGTTTTAAGGATACCAGCTGGCGCACGGAAGATAGAGAAGAAGTACAGTGGCAAATTGGAAAGCACCGACTCGATAAGGGTTAGACGACCACCCATGGAGATTGAAATTTTCTTCCATTTAGCTAATTTCTTTTCGAATTTCTGAACGATATTAGGCCCAATGTGATTTCCTTTTCATGTTGGAGTTAATAGGCATCCCCGGGTAAGTGAAAACTTCTTCCCTGACCCGATAATCGATTTTATTTGCAAACCCAGTGATTTCATCATTGTTCACCCCGACTCTACTTTTCCTCCAATTAATCTTTAAACATGATGCTTCTTGCCAGCACTTTAGTAAATTAATGAGTGACTTAAGATTCTTAAAGCTCCACTTGCCGAAAATTATGGTATCAATTGCAAATGTGACAACCAATTTCACACCTTCAAACAATTTCTTGTCACGTGCTTCTTTGAACATGATGTTTAGACCTTCAACAACTAAAAGGAACAAGTATGGTGTCAACGGACCATCTTGTGTCACCCTTCTCTACATTTGGAATTCTTTAGAGGGGGAACCATTTATTAAGACCGAAGTAAAGGCTGACACAAGGCAAGAATCCATCCACGATAACCATCTCTGACCGAAACCCATCTATTGAAACACGTCTTTTAGGAAAAACCGGTCAAGGCTATCATAAGCCTTTTCGAAATCCACTTTAAAACCCATATTCTTCTCTTTCTTTTTCTTTAAGTCACCCCACGTCTCACCTGCTATTAGAATACTTTCTAATATCGATCCTCATTGCAAAAAAGCTTATTGCACTTCATCAATTAACTAACAGATCACCTTTTTCAGTCTGATCAAGAGAGTTGTAGCTATGATTTTGTAGTACCCTGTAATGAGATTGATCTAGAGATTCTTGCTAATCAACAAGTGACACATTATTGATCGGTCTATATTCACCGAAGGTTAACGGGTCTCTATTTTCGGAATCAATGTAATAAAAGATGAGTTGCATCCTTTTGAAATTGAAGCCTCCTTCCAGAACCAACTTAAAGCCTTTAAAAATCCGATTTTATAAGGTGCCAGAAATGTTTAAAGAACCCAAATGTAAACCCGTCTGGTCCGGTGATTTTGAAGTTCCACAGTTCTTTATTGCTAACCACACTTCCATTTCTGTGAATTCCTTCTCAAGCTCCTGTCTTTCATGATCTGTAATTCTCTTGAAATGCTCACTCCTCAATTTTGTCGTAGTATGGCATGAATGATTGAACTGCAACCCACATTTCTATAAAGCCTTGCGATAGCTAAGAATCGATCTAATTTACTGAATTTTAGACCTTGTGAATACTATATAAAAGAGAAGATAAGATGATATTTCTAATTAGTTGTTTAAAACAAGAACTGGAAAAACATTTACATGTATGAGTTTTCATTGTTAAAATAATAAATTTATATCTGGAATTAAACATAAATAATTTAATTATGAACATGGATTATTTTTTAAATTATATATTGCGTCAATTGTATAAACATTTAATTATCCTACTTACTTTCTAAGATCAGATTATGAGTTTCTGTTTGATTCCTTCGTAAGAGAGTCGCATACGTACGCATCATGAAACTCTTTTAATTATTTTTTATTTATTTTTCGATATATAGAATGAAGAATGACAAATATCTACTTTATTTAATACTTGAAATAATTAAATATAAATAAGAGATCGAATGAGGTAGACATTGTGAGAATATATATTAATAATTCTTTATATATATATATATATATATATATATATATATGTGTGTGTGTGTGTGTTTTCTAATTTCTTCTGAGTTATAACTTGTGTGGGGAGAAAAAAGGATCATAGACTTTACAAGTTTGAAGAAGTTGAGATTTGAGGGCCCTAAGACAACCACTAAGTCAATGCTCATGACTTTGACCAAGTTGAAGTATTCATCCCTTTAATTAAATCTTCAATCCCTCTTCACACATACAATCTCACTACTCATATAATACACAAACAAAAGGCTTGTTTCTACACACCCAGCCCAGTTGTTCAATTCATCTACAGAATTCTTACAAGATTAATTAATCCATGGATCATACTCAGAAGCACTTGATCAATATAAACTCGAATTATAATATACAATTATTAGTTGATGAAGAAGAAGATGTTCCTCTTCCCGGGTTCCGATTTCATCCTTTAGATGAAGAACTTGTAGGATTCTATCTTCTGCGAAAGGTTGAGAAGAAACCGATCAGTATAGAACTCATCAAGGAAATCGACATCTATAAATACGATCCGTGGGATCTTCCAAGTATGTTTATCTTTTTCTTACTACATATACATATGTTTGTTTAATTTTTGCATATAAAAAGGAAAGAAAAAGAACAAGAAGATTGAACTTAATTAGGGTTTATTATAGTCGATCGGTCTATCAAATTACATGCATACTCATCACCTAACGGTTTACTGAGTAGAGCACTTATCTTCTACAAATAAGATCAAAAGTTGTAGTCTCACGGATTTCTTTGTTATGAATGAATTTGTATTGTTATAAATTGATTTAAGTATATAACTTAGATCTAAGTTAACACATGATATTATCAATGATATATGTAGAGGGTAGTAACAGTGGAGAGAAGGAATGGTACTTTTTCTGCAGAAGAGGAAGGAAGTACAGAAACAGCATAAGACCCAACAGAGTGACAGGATCTGGTTTCTGGAAAGCTACAGGAATTGACAGGCCGATTTACTCCGACGACGGACAAATCTGCATCGGCCTCAAAAAGTCTCTCGTTTACTACCGTGGAAGCGCCGGAAAAGGCACCAAAACCGAATGGATGATGCACGAATTCCGTCTTCCACCTCATTCCGAGAATCATAACAACAAACAAATGGACGATAAAGCAATCGCACAAGAAGCTGTAAGAACTAAATCTTAAATTTGTCATACACAACAAAAGTATAATTGCTTATAACGATACTTAAACACGTGGATAAGAAAATTAGTTCACAAGTTTCTAGGAACAAAAAAATCATTACGGTTGTGTATGATAAGTGCACAAATAAATTAACCAGAAGACTTATATATATCGAACACCGTGTGTCCATGCAGGAAGTTTGGACATTATGTAGGATTCTGAAGAGATCTCCATGCTACAAGAAAACCTTACCGGAATGGAGAGAAGTCTCGACGGCGACAAGGAAATCACCGCCGGCAGTGGTTGAAACAAGCAGTGGAGATTCCGATTACGATCGACAAAGTTACATTAGCTTTCAAACTCCAGTAATCAACGATAATAAACCATTTGCTCATAATCAACATCATCATCATTCTATTCAACAACAACAACAACACCAGTTGATGGTGGGATCCTACTCGAGCTTTTCCGGTGTAGATATGAACGAGTTCATTAAGCATGGAGATTGGGAAGATCTGAGATCAGTTGTGGATCAGTATTCTGTCACCGATCCGTTTTTCTTCATGTGATGCACGGTTGTACATTGTGCATGAAATCGTATATACAAACTTGTATCAATAAGTTGTACGCCCGTACGGTGTTACAGTTTTCATGATGATTTTTTGCAGGTTGTACTGTACAACTAACTGATGCATGTTTATACAGAGTTTCTAAACTCGTATATTGTGTTATATATAATTATATATATACTCAGCTTTGTAGGGTTTAGCTCACCTTTTATTAGAATGTACGTACTGATTATGATGATATTCATTTTGTATCTATATTGCTGGATTGATCAACCGAATAATTTTGGATATTCGAGTACTTTTGATTGTGTTTAGTATATATCATTCTCTATGTTACGAAAGCATACGTTAATTTCGAAGGATTAAAGGAAAAAAGTTTGGACTTCGAACCCAGAACCTCTTAGTTTAGATGTATACTTTTTAATCGTCAAAGTATCAATCATGATTGATCAAGAGAAGCTAGCTCAAAAAGCCATACGTACACCAAAGAACAACAAGCTAGCTATATCTAGACTTGCTTACCAAAATAAATTTCACTTGGTAATTAAGGGATCACCATCACCTCTTTAGGCTTTCTTTTCAAGAAGTATATATGAATATTCTTCTTAATGTTAGAAAACCAAAGTAAGGAAGTTCTTTGAACAAGAGGGAATATGCATGTCTTCACATCTGAACTTAATTTGCTTTCTCTAGCTTCTTCCGTCGTGCGCGTGCAACACTTTGCGGAAGAAGGGTGAAAGAGGCTTGAGAGATGAAGTGAAAATGAAAAGGAGGTGAAAAAGATGAATAGATAAAGGTAGTTTATGGGTTTAACCCGTCAGGGGTTTCGGCGATGACAAAGTTGCCGGTGAAAGTTAACAAACGACATAGTTTCTTTACTCGACAACTTTATTTAAAAAAATGAAAAAACCCTTTCGCGAGGACATTGTCGTCGCAGAAAGTTATACACCGACGTCGTTTCTTTCCTCCATTAGTAATTACCATTTAAAAAAGAATTAGTGAGGACAACTTGTCATTGCAGAAAGTCGTGAAAATTATTTGGCAGGTCTTCTACCACATAAAATATATTTTATAGTGGGGAAAAAATTAAAACACTTTTCGCGAGGACATTATCTTCACCGAAACCTCTGCATGTCAGTTCTCCTTTTTCCTAGGTCAAAATGGCATGGGTTTTGTCTGTATCCGACTTTTAGTGAGGACTCTATGTCATCGCTGAAAGTGTTTATGGCTAAAAGTCATTTTTCTTGTAGTGACAATTAATAGCGTATAGTTGTTGTTAAAATCATAAACACTTTAATTAGGGTTGTAAATGAGCCGAGCTACTCGCGAGCTATTCGAGCTCGGATCGTTAAAAGCTCGAAACGAGCCGAGCTCGAGCCTAGGTTAAAGCTCATTTAATAAACCAGCCGAGCTCGAGCTCCAAAGAATGGGCTCGTGAGCTTAAACGAGCCTAAACAAGATCCATATATAATATAATTTATATTTTGTATTTTTTATAATTATATATATCATTTTACTAAAAATATCAAAACAATACCCGAGTCTAAACGAACCTAGCTTAAACAAGCCGAGCCTGAACTTCATTAATATTAAACGAGCTAAGTTCGAGCTTAAAAAGTTCTAAACGAGTCCAGCTCGATAAATGTTTGGCTCAACTCGACTCGCTCGTTTACATCCTTAACTTTAATTAGTAAGTGTTGAGATGACAAAAAAACCTACATAAAATGTTTGTGAGTATAACTTAACAACTAAGTAACATTTATAATAGTGCCGCTAACTGCACAAATATACTGCTCGTATTTCCTTATAATATATGTATAATGTCTTGTTTGACATATTTAATTAAGTTTGTTGATTGTTTTTATCTTAATTTTTGATATCTTGAAATTGAGTTTAATATTTATATATATTTCGTTATTGAGCAAAGTAGTACATAAACATAAAGGAAAGTTTCGCGAGTACTATTGTGTGAGTTTGACTCGATCGATAGTTCCTAGAAGTAAATGTTTTTTGGCTCAATTTTTATAACTCATATACGTTTATACTTCTAGAAGTAAATATATTGGACTTGTTTTTTATTTCTCATATATATTGCTTTACAATAAAGTAGAACGTTTAAATTATTAAAACATAACATACTTTTCTTGTTTTTATGTTTACGCAAAATATATAAATTTTTAATTAGCAAGATCATAGAAATTACAACCGAAGTACAAGGTATTTTACCCATAAAAACACTTTATGACAAACTCACAATATCTAAAGAAGAAGAGGAATCATACCAAACGACAATCCTATGAAAACTCGATTGGAACCACAAACTTTGTTTAACGGTTTGGTTTTTTGGTTGTTCGGTTTAAACGGTTCGGTTTATTCAGGGTTATTTTATTTTATTTTTTACCAAAACCATAACTGAATTGAAATCGTTTAAAAAAGGGTTTAGTATCCGAAAGTATACCAAAGTTGTCTCTTTTTGCTATTGTATATATCAAACTTTAAATACTACCATTTGATATACTCAACATTCTAAAATTACCATTTGATGTATCTAGAAACTTGCTGTTCAGGTTGCAGGTAATAATATGAATTTTGATTTATTTTTAAATAACACAAAAAGATTTAATCATCATCATTATCATCTTCTTCTTCTTCCAAGAACAAATCTGGAAAATAAAAGGAACGGGATCTTGAAAATTGCTAAGCAAATCAATAACCCAAGAACCATAAGCTGGAAGATTAATCTTGACAAACAAGATTTTGACTCGATCGATAACGATTCATAGCAGATTCAAGGGTTTGAACGCTCGGTGAAGATAATGAAGAACAAACCTTTTGAATGTTCAAACGATTTGAGTGGAAGACGAACAATAATAATAGATCTGGAGCTACATAGAAGCGCATAAACATAACATTCTGGACAAATCGTTTGAATAGCATAAAAACCCAATAAATAGCATAAAAACCGAATAATCTAGACAAATCAATTGAATCTCATAAACATCCAACAATATAGACAAAACCCTAAAAATTTAATCAACTAACCTTTGAATCGCTTTAGTGCTAAAACCGCATACGCAAAAACCCTAAATCGGGCCTAAAACCTAAAACGCAGATGAAGATCATAAAACACCTTCAAACCTTCGGCCTTTTCAAATGAATCACAGCTAGATCCGTGATGGAGATTGATAAAAATCGCACCTATGAACAGATCTCAACCAAACTAAACAACACAAAATCGATTGAGGATGAAGATGAATTGATGTTAGGGTTTCCAAATCTGAAAGCTCAAAACCAAATATACAATTGAAGATGAATTGTCAAAAAGAAGGGTAAGATAAAGTGAAAATAATCAAATTTCTAGATTTATGGGTTGGATTTAGTAAGAATTGATGAAGGGAACAGATGAAGATGAAGCCCAGATCGATGGAGATTATGTTTATTATTATTATTATTATTATTAAAATAGTATTTAATTACTTTTTCAATTATTTTAAATCAAGTTAACTTGTTTAACCTGCTATAAAAGGTTATAGTACATCAAATGGTTACTTTCAAAAGTTTAGTATAGCAAATGGTAGTTTTTAAAGTTGAGTATATACAATAGCAAATAGTGACAACTTCGGTATACTTTCGGATACTAAACCCTTTAAAACTAAGGTAACCGAATCGAATATCGAATTTTAATTCAGTTCGGTTTTTGGTTTTAAACATTTAAACCGAATTAAAAATATGCCTATTTGTTCATCAATTCAAGCATAAATTAATATTTAGTAACTTGGCATCGAGCCATCGACAATTCGGTAGCCATAATTTGGCAGCCCATACAAAATAGCAAATTACGGACAATAAAGAATTACTTATATAATATTTAGGGGGTGTTTGGTAGAGAGAAAAGAAATGAGGAGAATTGGTTTCTCTTGTTTGGAAGAAATGATTATAGTTTTAGGAGGAGAATTGGTTTCTCTTGTTTGGGAGAAATGATTTTTAGGAGGAGAAATGGTTTCTCCACCCATTTCCATTTCTCCCATTCCTTTGTATTTTCATTTCTCTTCAAATTGTGAAGAAATTGAGAGAAATGGCAGCCGATGTCTATTTATCATCGTCGATGTCCGGTTGCGATGTGTTTCCGGCGTTCTACTCATCATCATAGACATCCGGTGAGGCGGCCAACACCGCAATTGCCATCCGGCGACTTGAGCCACCATTTCTCTGTTTCATTTCTTTCATGATACCAAACAGGGGAATCAATTCCAATTCTCCACACATTTCTATTTCTCTCCATTTCTATTTCTCCCCTATTTCTATTTCCAATCTCCCATTTTCTTTTCTCTCTACCAAAATTTGGCACTTTGACAACCACAACCCTTGACTTGAAACATGCACTTGAAGTTTTGATCTAGAATAAATGGATATAATTAAATATTAATATTATATATATAGTAAAAGTATATATATATATATATATATATATAACAAAAAAACTAAAAGGAATTCGGTTATTCAGTTCGGAAAACGGTAAAACCCTAACCGAGCCAAAGACCGATTATGGTAATTGGTTTCAGTTTTTAAGCCGAACCGAAAACTGAATTTAAAAATGGTTCGGTTTTCAATTAAAACGGTTTATACCCGATTATTTAGCACCCCTACCACGAACTCAATTGGGCCCATATCCCTTCTTTGCTCTTTCCTGGTCCTTTCTAAGCCCTTGGCCATCTCTTCCCCGCATTTGGAAGGAGAACTGCACGCGTTGAATATGATGAAGAGGTCTGAACACGACTCTTGCTAAACAAGAGCTCTTTACTGCTAAGCTGATCAACGAACCACGAACTCGATCGGAACTACGAACCAAGAACTCGACCGGAACTATGAACTCGACCAGAACCATGAACCTTTGAACCATGAACCACGACCTTGTTAGTCTTTGAACGGCTGGAAAACTTGACACTGCTAAACACGGCGACCTCAAAACACCACTAACATCTTGAGGCATTGGAACCTCGAACCACCAACAAAAACCTTGACTAGAATCACAAAAACGGAAAACAAACCTTTACTTGAAACAAAAATTCAACCGAAAACCCGACGGAAACCTCAATTGGAACTAGAACTATAACCTTGATACCTTGAAACTCGAACAACTTGAAACCTCAAAACACCGCTTAAAAAAAGCGACCAGAGACCTCAAATTGTAACAGCAGCGAACGGAAGCCATCTAACTCGAACCTCGAAATAACAACCTTGAATATATCTTTAAGAGACTATTTGGTTACCATCCAATAAAACCGTTTAGCATAAATTGTTGAATCGTTAAGCATTACATGTGTTTGTTTCTCATCTTTGAATAAAGAATGTATTAAAAGAAAAAATGAAATATTGTTGAATCTTTTATCTTCGATCAAACTCCTTTTTTCTGGGGGAATCTTATTAAACACTAGTATTTTATCATAATATATACTTTTTTCATCATTTGGTTTGTTTACTAAAATCTTATCAAACATATTTTACCTTCAAAACAATTTCCATATAAAGTTTTTAAATTATTCATATTATTAAATCATTCGATACTTAATCGTTTTTTTTATCAAACATGTTCAAAACTCTCTTTCAAGTCAATTAGGTATCTAAAACTTTTTTTTGGTCAAGTTACAACATGGATAAGCAAAGGGAGTACTCTAACCTCACGTTTTATACTTCACCTATCATATCAGTAATACCCAACTTATTTCTCTATGTTTATACCTAAAAAATATCCATGTTTTACATACCACGCTTCACATAGTACACACATTTCAAAGAATTTTTTAAAAATTATCTCTTTTTTTCTCTTTGTCTCTTCTCTCTCTCTTCCGGTATAGAAATACCGAGAAGCATGTCTTGTGTTGATACAAAAAAGTAGAGATGGTATTAACTTTTAGTGCTTAATAATAAGTTGGCATATCGAAGACATACCGATGGTACTCCCTTTGCTCTAATTTTGAGGTTATATTGTTTTGATTATTGTTAACGTGTACAAAATCTAATGACCTATAAGCGGTGTGAATAATCAAGTTATTTTGTTCTAGTGTATAATACCTTTTCCTTTTATGTGGTATGAAAAAAAAGTCAAAAACTATAGAATAAGTCCCTTAGAAGAAAAATTCCCTATCAAAGTCCCTATTTTTAAAACAAGTTATCGGCTTGGCCCCTCATTCATTTAATTTTTAAGAGAGTCCACTAGTATTTTGTATTTATATCTCATTAATCATTAATGTGAAGGCATTTTCATCATTTCTATTTTTCTATCAAAAATCATGGTGACCCATGTTGAGAAATGATATATCATTTTACTTATTCTCTTACTCACAAGATCAACATAAGTGTTAAAATCAATTAAAGATATGAGAAAAGAGAATTAGTAGACTCCACATATCGTGAGTAGGAGAAAAAAGTAAGAAAATATATCATTTTTCATTATCGAATCTAAATTATCTTATGAACTTTTTATTAAAATACAAAAAAAAATTCAAATTCCTATTTTCTTAATTATTTCTAATTCAGCCAAATCCTTACTTTTCCTCAAATTTGATTTTGATGCAAAATTAGAATTTAATTTTTGACTTTTTCCTTCATGATTTTGATTGCAATTTGAATTTCAATTTTGATTATGATAGGTTATAGAAAAATATAGGGGTGTAAGTATAAATTATATATTTGTATATAATGTATGTATTTAACTGTATGTGCTTATAGTTTTTCTTTGGGAAAATTATCGAGAAAGGTAACCTAAATATCGAAAATTGCCAATAAAGATAATGTCCAATTTTTTTGGTAGAGAAAGGATTATAAATTTCAATTTGTAACAGAAAAAGATATAGTGACCTTTTAAACCTAACAAAAAAAGATTATAAATTTTAATTTGTAACAAAAAAATATATAAATTACACGCATTATACCCTTTTTTGTTATAAATTGAAATTTATAATCTTTTCTCGGCCAAAAAATTGGACGTTACCTTTATTGACAAATTCTGATATTTATTCCCTTTTCTTTTATAACTTTTAGTGTATAATGATTGGTATAAAGATAATTATATATTTATAATTGTCTCATTTTTACCTATCTTTTGATGTGATATTTATGAAATTAAAAAAAATATTTTTAAATTTTTATTAGTAAAAATATATATTTAATAACCATTGAAGAGTGTGTTACTATCTTTGATTTTGTGTAAATCAAAACATCATGACACTTTTAAGCTTTTTCAATACGTATTTTCTTCATTATAAAATTCTAAATCAGTTAACACAATTATGGTTAATTTTTATGTTTATGAATCACTAAATTAGTAATCATTTTCTAAGAAATATTTTTGATTTAGGGTATGTGAGAATATCTATATACAACCGATTAGTGACTTATAATATTTTTAACGAGTTAGGTTATGTTTAAGAATCTCTAAATCAGTTATCTCTTTTATTGACATAATCATACAACTTTAAAACTCTTAATGTTTAATGTCAAGGATTTCATAATTTGATTTAAATGTGATTGTTTTAATGAATACTTATTAGTAAGCGGTTACAAGCCCAAAGATTTGCACGTCATGAAATAATGTTATAAGTACGACTTCTAAATTTTAAGACAATATTATTATGAGCTAATGAGGTGATTTATGTATTTGTTAGGATTTATAATTTGGGTTTTATCTATATGTATATATATATATTAAAAGAAAATCAAATATGGGAAATCTTTCTTAAATAAATTCTCAATTAACCAATAGGATCCCCTTATTTTCTCCATTTTGACTACTAATATTAGGAATACCTGCCTTTGTATAAAAGTTGGGTATTTGGCCCGTTTTTAGGACAAGCGGGTCCTAAGAACCCAAATTGAGACATGTCCAGTTTATGATTCTTCAGATACGGTTTTTGCTTCTCTTCATCGCTAAGCATCACGAAACAAACCCTAAAATTCCCATCGGCGATTTGAGAGACTTTTGCGCTTTGCTCAAGTATTTCAATAGGTAACATTCTTGATTCATTGTCGTTTATCATCATCTTCTTCATTCGGTTATTATATTATTGATTCAGTTTGTATTCCATTTGTTTTTACAGCGTCGTTGATAGGATCAAGGTTACGGCTTTGGGTAGGTAATTTTTTTTATTAATATTTCTTTGATTTCATATTCTTCTTGATTCGGTTGTTATTGTCCCTGAAGATCAAATCACTGTCAAAGGGCTATTCAAAGAGCTATTACATCATCTGACTCCGATTTTGGGTAACTTTCTTTTATCATTTTTAGTTGATTACATTATCTCTTTGTTAAATTGGTTCCTATTTCTCTTTTATGTTTGTCGATTTTGTCATCATATTGTTGTTTAGCCAAAAGTAATCAATATTTTTATCATTCTAAGATCATCACAGATTATATTTATCTTATATAAAGTATAGATATGTTTGTCGATTTTATCAGTGTTTAGCATATACACTGTACGTCTGTACTCCACTACTCACCGATTTCTTGTGGTAACGTTATTCCATCTTCTCTGTTGTAAAGATTCAAAATTTTGGGTCATCAATATTAAGTTTTCGGTTGTTTAAATCTAGTTATCAAACGTTATTATGTAAACTTAAATTTTGGTCATCAATTAAGTTTTTGAGTATTTTCTCTATTGGATATGCAAGGGAACTATTTGAAGTTATGAATATTAACCATGTTTGTAACCGGTATTAGTTTTTTTTCTTGAATTTTGTTGTTCATCTTATGTTTATAACATGGATATTGATTCATATAATATTGACTTTGATGGGAAACAGAGGTATACTTTATTTTATCCATTGATAGCACATATGTCTGCCGCATTGTTTCCAAAAGTTATATGAATATTCTTTATTTTACTGATTCAATATTCTTTATTTGTTATTTTCTCCAATTTCAATTAGGAAAAGAGTACCGTTATTGATTTACCTTTTTAACAAAGACCGGGTGTTTCATAAAATCTCTCAATGATATGCATTAAACATGTTTGTTTGTTGATTTATATATTGATTTCTTGGATTAATGTATGTTTATAAATTTTGACAATTGTAGGTCAAAGTCTCTTTTAGCTTTGTCTATGATTGATCTTTACAAAACTCATTCGAATTTAAAAACAAGTAGTTCCAATTACA
This sequence comes from Dittrichia graveolens, assembly GCA_038502395.1. Taxonomy (NCBI): domain Eukaryota; kingdom Viridiplantae; phylum Streptophyta; class Magnoliopsida; order Asterales; family Asteraceae; genus Dittrichia; species Dittrichia graveolens. The sequence goes on along the minus strand of JARJIL010000005.1, from coordinate 78,123,382 downwards.
CTAATACGAAACTGAGTTGTTTATATTTTATTTAGGCTCTTTTATTCTATTAAAAAATCAATTTAATTAAGCTATTATAAAATTGAGTCAAATGCTTTAGAGTATAATAATTTATCTATGTTTCAAGAAATTAGTTTCCGTTGATATATTTAAGAATTCTGGTACAACTTTGAAAACACCTCTTAATTCATAGTTTTCATTGATATATTTAACTATGTTACATTCTCAAGGAAATTGAGTCAAATACTTTAGAGTATAATAATTTAGCTATGTTTCAAGAACTTAGTTTCCATTAATATATTTAAGAATCCTGGTATAATCTTGAAAACACCTCTTAATTCATAGTTTCCATTGATATATTTAGCTATGTTGCATTCTCAAAGAAACTGAGTCAAATGCTTTAGAGTATAATAATTTAGCTATGTTTCAAGAAATTAGTTTCCATTGATATAATTAAGAATCCTGGTACAACCTTGAAAACACCTCATAATTCATAATTTTCATTGATATATTTAGCTATGTTGCATTCTCAAAGATTTATTTATTGGCACTTTATGTTTCTATCACAATTCATAGTTGCTTACCTAATTCCCAATCCATGTTATATCACTTATTTTGTTACATTATTATAGTATGAAAGGATAAATGTTCAAACACATCCGTGTTAAAATTAGATTTTAAGTTTTATTATCCATTTTTCATGTATATTTAAAGCAATTTTGTTTCCAACAAATGATGAGGTTGATAATATAAATGAGTATATACTTTTAAAGATAAATGGCGAGGAAACAACTTACTTCAGTTATGATACTATTTGTTACGATGAAATGTCAAGTACTTTTAAAGAATCATTATACTCTCATGAGATCCTCAATTCATTCAAAGTATCAGGTATTCCGAACCACAAATTATCTTTAAAAGGTTGGTATTCCTGTATTCCGACCCACAAATTATCTTTAAAGGTTAATGTTCCTGTTATGTTACTTCGCAACCTTAACCAGTTGAGAGGGTTATGCAATGGAACAAGACTACAAGTTATTCGACTTGGTTCACGTGTTATTGAAGTCAAAATAACTTTAGGAAAGAATGTTGATGTCACATAATATATTCCTAGTATGAAGATGATTCTACTAGATTCTAAAATTTCAATTAAATTCCAAATAAGACAATTTCCTATTATGGTTTATTTTGCAATGACTATTAACAAGAGTCAGAGCCAGTCTTTGTCTACTGTTGAATTATTTCTCAGGCAACCTGTTTTTACACATGGATAATTATACATCGCACTTTCACTTGTTAAAGATAGGAATGGATAAAAGTTCTTATTTGCGATGACAATGACAATCTGACTGACAAAACAACCAATGTAGTATATAAAAATGTTCTACAACGAATCTAATGTAATCTTTTAATTCTTATTTGTTTTTTTAAGAATTTGTATTTGTGTGGTATTTGTTTATTGTATAAAACTAAATAATTTTTCATCTATGTATCACACTTAAGACATTCATTAAGTACTCGATTATTCTTTTATTTATAAAATTATTGCTTAAATTTAGTTTTATAATGTTCGTGTGTGCACGGAACCTTAAATCTAGTTACTTTATGAAAAAACAATGAGAAATGATGGTTAAATTATATTTTAAAAAATATCTAAGATTGTGCACGTCATAAAAGAATGATTTATGTACTAATTCTCTTTCCTCATATCATCAATTGTGTTGGGAAAATAGGCTTATAAATATATCCTCTTTTGTTGACATAAAAATATACAACTTGTTTATATAATTGTATGTATTAACATTAACATATGCGCACATATACATATATATATATATATTCAATCAAATATATTCTCATCTATAATCTACAAAACAAGCTTCATCAAATGGCCAAGCTCCAATCGTCTAGATCCGAATTCAAGTAGAAGCCGATGTCGAAGATTCCTACAAACAAACGTTCGAAGTTTATGAGCTTACAAAATAAATTATCAAATGAGTTTAAGTTTTTATAAAATAATTCTTATAAAAATTGAGAAATTTTTTATAAAATCACAAGCTTGGTAGTCAAAGCAAATGAATTCCTATTTTGGCAAATACTAAACATAATCTTCTATTGAAATAAGCCAAAACCATATTTAGCAAAAGGAATCTCTTAAAGAGGTAAACTTCCAACATGCTTTGTGCATTTGGTTTTTAAACTACCATTTTTATGATTAAATTCAAACTTAAGAAGTATGACACTAACCCAACTTTTCTTAAGCTTCTTTTCGGTGCATTTTTATGGTAAAAATGGGTTGTGTGTGATTTTAGTAAAATGCCAACGTCTATATTCACAAGTCTCAAAAAGTTCCAGCAGGCCGACGGTCGATGCCACGGTCGACCGTGGGCAGTCTGGACACTTTTAAGCTTGCACCTTTTTCTTTATTTAAGGCAACTCAAGTCTTGTTTTTTACTAAGCTCTTGCAATCTGAAAAACATATAATACATACAAAATCTTGTGAGCTCATATTCTTTGATAAATATTCAATCTTTCAAGATCAAGAATGAAGCAAGAGTGAAAGCTATCAAAGCTCAAACACTACATTACCTTCCTATATATTTGTAATAGTGTGAGGATCATCTCTAGCCTTAGAATTATAGAGAAGTAAGGATCATCTCTAGCCTATAAAATTAGAGAGAAGTGAGGATCAACTCTAGCCTTTCAAATTAGAGTGAAGTGAGGTTTATCTTAACCTTGTTTGCAAGAGTGAAGTGTAATTCTTGTAAGCTAAAGAGAGAAGTTGTAAAAGGTTTATCTCTACCTTTAAAGAGAGAAGTTAGTGGAGCAACTCTTGGTGGGTGAGGCCAAGAAGTGGATGTAGAGCAAGGTTGTGAACCCTTGCTTGAACCACTATAAATCATTGTGTCCAAACTACTTCATTGGTGATATCTTTCTTCCTTAAACTCTTTAATTACTTGCAAATATTGTTAAAAACTTCAAAAAGTGGGCATATAACCTATTCACCCCCCCTCTAGGTTCTAACAATTGGTATCAGAGCAAGTTGCTCTAGATAATTTTTGAAAACTTGTTTAAATCTTCTAAAAATATTTTTCAAAAATTTTTGAGTTGATAAAATGGGACAAAATTATATAGAGGGGAATTCTATAGTTAGACCTCCACTTCTTGAAGAAGAAGACTTTTGCTATTGGAAGCAAAGATTCATGACTTATGTAAAAGCCAAAGATATTGACCTTTGGGAGATTATTGAAGAAGGAGATCATGTTCCAAAAACCTTTGATTCTTAGAAAAATGCTTATGTTCCAACTCCTAAAGAAAAATGGAATCAAGAGGATAAGAAAATGATTTCAAAAAAATTTCAAGCAAAACTTTTTCTATACAATGCTTTATTTAGAAAAGAGTTTGAAAGAGTTTTCATGTGTGAAAGTGCAAATGCCATTTGGAAATCTCTTGTTACCACACATCAAGGAAATGCCCAAGTTCTAGATAACAAAACTGAATTACTTGTTCAACAATATGAACAATTTCAAATATTTGATGATATGAAAATTGATGATGCTTTTACAAGGTTTAATACTATTGTTACTAGTCTCAAGGCACTTGGGACTACTTACACTAACAAAAAGATTGTAAGAAAGTTTCTTAGGGCTCTTTCACCAAAATGGAGAGCAAAAGTGACGGCTATTGAGGAGTCAAAGAACTTGAACATACTACAAATTGATGAGCTAATAGGAAATCTCAAGGTGTATGAAGTAATCATGCAAAAAGATGATGAGATTGCAAGTTAAAGAAAGAAAAGAGCAAATGCATTGCACTTAAACCTAAACATGTCAAAGAATCCTCAAGTGATGAAGAAGAGGAAATAAAAGAAAAAAAATGTCTAATGGCTTTTGAGACAAGTGAGGTACATTCCGATTCTAGCTACTATAGTGATAATGATGACCATCAATATGATCAATTATGTGACTTTAGCTCTAAAATACTTGCTAAAAATGAGGAGTTAAAAAATGATAACAAGAGCTTGAAAAAGGAAAATGTCAAGTTAAGAAATGAAAATGATAACTTGAACTTGAAAATAAAAGATCTAGAAAGTAAAATTGCTTCTCATATATCTCCAAGCTTGAAAGATTTGGAAAGTAAGCTAAAGACAAATTTTGACACAACCAACTTGTCAAAATTTGAAGATAGTTCAACCAAGTTAGATGAGATGTTAAAGATTCAAAAATCATCAAAAGATAAAGGTGGTATTGGGTTCTCAAGTTACTCAAACAACATGCCAACTAGTCACTTAACACCTATCAAATTTGTGAAAGAAAAAGAGAAAGAAAAAATCCAGGAGCCTCACGGTCGACCCACGGTATCGACCGTCGTCTCACTGGAATTTTCTAAAAATTCAAAATTGCAACATTGTTTCTAGTTCTTCCACTTGTATGCCAAAGGTTGCAAGTAATGAATTAATGAGAAAGTTTTATACTCCAACTACAAGGCATGGACTTGGATTCAAGAAACCTAAATCAAATACAATTCAAAAATCAAGACATTCTCATAAACCTATTAACTCTATGAACACATGGTATCATAAAGGGTTCAAGATTATACAAAGGTGGATTAGAGTAGGAGTTTTTGATACTAACCATCCTGGACCCATGAAACATTGGGTACCAAAAGCTTGAATGAAAATTACACAAGTGTAGGGGTGCAACAAAAATGAGATTATGTCTCATTAATGGATTCTTGATAATAGTTGCTCAAAACACATGATCGGTAATAGAGAACTCTTCACTTCATACATGGAGTATGATGGAGGACAGTTGGTGTTTGGAAGTAACCTAAGAAGAAAGGTAGTTGGTAAAGGTAACACTCTTCATGACAATATCAAATTCTTAAATGTTGAGCATGTTAATGGTCTAGCTTACTACTTAATATGTATTTGGGTCAACATATCAAGATTTGTGTGATAAGTTTTCAAATCTTATGCATAATGAAATTAAAATGAGTATGATGGATGAGTTGAATTACTTTCTTGGACTTCAAATAAAACAATATGAAGATGGTACATTCAAATTAGGCATCATTTCCTATGTGACAATATGCAAAAACAAAATATAAATTTAGAAAAGGTTGCTTCATGTGAAAATATTGCTGACATATTCTCTAAACCGCTAAAAATTGAAGTGTTTAATACATTACGACTTGGTTTAGGAATGATGGAACATGTACCCTAAAAACAACACCTAAACAGCATGAAAATAGTCAAAATATACATTCCAGATGCACCATGGTCGACTCACGGTCGATACCGTGGATCGACCATCGGGGTACTACAAAATACCAAAAGACTTAAAAAAGGGCGCGGTCGATATCACGGTCGACCGTGTATCGACCGTAGGGTACCTGACGATTTTTAACCCTATTTTACTCTCTCTCTTACACTTTCTCTTCCCCACACAAACCCTAGCCGCCATTAACAAATAAGAGCTTAAAAATTACCTCAAAAATCAAGGTTTTTACTACGGTTGAAGCTGTGATCGAAGGCACGGTTGGATTCACGGTTGATCCACGGTTGAAGACTCATCCTCTCTTGCCTTTTCCCTTCTTCACGAATTTCTTGTTCAAGGTATAAGTTTATCTCTTCTTCCTTTTTCTTAGGGCTCTCTCTTTGCACCAAAGAATCATGTGGATCTTAGGATTAGGTTGATTTTTGGAAAAGAAAATATGTTAGGTTTGTTGAGTAGTAAATGGTATATGAAAATGATGGGTTCAGTTTTAAATATAGATGATGTCTAAGTTATTATTATAAGATTCAATTAGTGTATGCATATCATGTCAAAAAGGGACAAAAATGAAATCTTGAAAAAAGTCCACTGCCGGTCGAACCACGGTTGACCGTACTTCGACCGCAGCTTATCACCAAAAATCCAGACCAACGACGGTCGATCCACGGTCGATACCGTGCATCGACCGTAAGCCCACTGGAAATTTTTTGAACTTTTAAATTTTTATGTTTTGACTTTTAATGTCCAAACTCAATGTAGTTTTGCTTAATCTACATCAACTAACCTTAGTAACCACATGATTCATAAAATTGTCAAAATCTTCTCAAATTTAGGACACACACACACTCAAATGTGTTGAAATATCATGTATCTTGCCATAATTTTACAAAACCTACACTTTTACAAATCTAGTGTCATGACAAGATGAAAATAAACATGGTTTACACATTAGGCACACACTAGTCCTAATGCTATATATTTGTACTTAATCATATCATCATTGTCTCTTTAGATAATCATGCCACGTGTACGTACATCAGCTTCAAGAAAACCCGACAACGCAACTCTGCGCCAATCAGCCAATGCCCTCAAAAAACGAGGGATAAATGAAGGTCGGTTAGTTGTTGTCAACCAACTAGACCAATTCCACACTCAAGCGACCTTTGACGCAATTGGGTGGTCCACGTTTCTTACATTGTCCAATGTCTTATATAAGTCTCGCATATTTGAATTTTATGGATCCTTTAACTACAATGAAGATGATGAAGTTGTCACTTTTGCAATTGAAGGAACCGACTTCACATTTACTCTTGTCCAACTAGGCATGATCCTTCACATCCCCTCATCCGGTTTAAAGTTCTACAACACATCTCACAGCCTCACAAATCTCCTTGCCGCTTTCTCCATCCCGGAGATCCTTGGCTCGATTTGTAAGCCAAATATTCCACACACAACGACCAATCTATTTGGGAGGGATCTTCTTCCCGAATGCGCTGTGTGGAATAAGATCATTGATTCCAACATCTTTCCAAAATCCGGGAATCATTCGGAAATTAGCGCCATTCAAGCCGTCCTCCTTCATGCTCTCAAAACGCGATCTGAGGTCAACATCATGCACATACTTGCTAAACGCATGAGTGGCCTTGTCACTAGCCGTAGGGACCTTCCATACGGCTGTCTCCTCTCCATTCTCATCACCAACCTACCCAATATTTCTCGCATAACTTCTACTCCAGCTTCCTCGGCTCCCATAGACCTTGCGACACTTCGCAAGATGTCTTCCCATAAAGGGAAGAAGCGAGCTCATTCATCATCCTCCGGAGATACGGAAGCCGAGATTGACGCATTCACCTTTGGTGAAGAGGAGGAGGGTGAAGAGGAGGGTTCAATTCCTCCGGATCACGGCATGGTTGAAGGCTCTACCGACGAACGAATTGCTGCACTCAATCGCAACATCAACGAGTTGCGGAATGAAACCCGATCTCTACGGAAGGAAGTCAAAGGGGTAAAAGGGATGCTGCGGTCAATCATGAATGCACTTAGGTGCAATATCGGGACAGACGGGGGTGAACCATCTTGATTCTCCATGGTTGAATGGATTGTAAAAACAATTATTGGTTAAGTGAATAGGAGGATAAGTAGAAACAAAAAGTAGAAACAAATTGAATAGGAGGATAAGTAGAAACATGGAGGATAAGTAGGATAAGTAATAGGAGGATAAGTAGAAACAAAAAGTGATTTTGACATTTGTCTTGATCAAGTGAATAGGAGGATAAGTAGAAATAAAAAGTAGGAGGATAAATCATTTCTCTTAGAGTAAACGAAGTGGTCCGTGTTACCTTCGTGAATATGTCTCCACCACGCCATGGATGGAGCAGCCACCACTCCATGGCGGCGTGCTCATGTTCTTCGCGTGGCATATATCGCACGGTGAAAATGGCGTGAATCTATGAGCTTTCTTTTTTTCCTTTTTAAATGGTTTTTTCCTTGAATTATTTTATTCTTCTTTTTGCTTTTATTTGCATGGTGGACTTATATGACAGCTGTATCAAACTTCCTTTGCATTTGTAATTTCATGAGTTTTTATATGTTTATTTTGCATGCCTACCGAATTTGATGTTTATCTATTTTAGTTTCTTTTTTTATAATTAAGTGTGGTGGGGAGTGTCCACTACGGGGTCTGAGTGGTGGGCTAAGTGATTGATGTAGAAAGCTGAAATGACAGTATGATGAGTGTGATAGGAGGTAACCACTCCCAACACTCTTATAGAAATATAACTTAGTGTTTGAAATACAATAAAATGTTGAAGGCTTTTGCTAATGTGATATTTTATATTATATTAAAAGTATGTTGCATTGACATTAAAAAATTTAAAATATTCTACTTTATTATTCAGTAGACCAGTTTGCTAGAAATATTTGAATAACCCGATTTCAATATTTTATTTGTCATAGTAATTAGATGTGATTTAAGATATTTAATTGATTGATTCATTCGATTCAACTTATTCCTATCGTATAAGTATTGTGTCCACTTGATAATAAACTTTAATAGAAAGAATATACATTAATATACATCATAACTCTCCTAAGTAGGATTTTTAAATATTTAATGATATTGCATTTCCACTAATTTTGGATAGTGTGTATCACAAGTTAAATGTTTTGATAAATAGATAAAAGGGCAATTTAATCTCCCTATGAACATAGAAGTAATCATCGTGATTTGTTAGGTATTTCAGGAAATATGTATAAATTATGGGTTAGGATCCTCTCATGTTTAGATCAAATATAACTCATTATATTCTCTCACAAACATGAGAGTGTGTCCCTTATTTTAGTCAATAATGAGTCCCCTTTGTAGGGTTCACTCTCATGCTTATAAGAGAACATGATCAATAATGTTTGACCAAAACATGAGAGAATCCTAACCCATAAATTATTTGATGAAATGTTTCATTGACATTACTAGCTAGGACTAAATTAAATGACCTAGATAACTATATATTTTGACCTATTTGATATATGGTAAATAATGAATTAATAACTAAATAAAAACTCACGCATTCACAAACAAATGAGTTAAAACCAATATTTGACTGGTATAAAAAAATAGATACAAGGATGTATGCAATGACTAATGATGTTGAGTTCATATTTGAATTTGCTTTTTAATATATCGTCAAAGCTCAAAGTTACGAAATTATATATTTTCAAAACAATCTAAATCATCTCATCATCTTATTTCTATTGTCTTGATGTTTTTAATGGAGTAAAGTTTGGTTATCAAAAATAGATGATCAGTTCAATGCTTTTGTTAGTCTTAGCATATTGTATTGGAATTATATTTGTGGTCAGATTGTCAAATATTTATACTTAATTTTGATTAATGATTAAAAAATTATCTATTTATTTTGCCGTTTCATGCCTAATTACATGTTAGATGTTTAAGGTTTTTTAAAGCTTCCCGTGCTTGCATGAGAAATTCAGCTAGCATATGAAAATATAAATAACACAAACTTGATACAATTTCAAAGTAAAAAAAAATATAATCATCACATATTAAACAAATATCGAATAGTTATGTGCTTTACCAACATAAAAGTGTGATCCTTACATAAAATTAAGAATGTCACTCTTTTTAGATCACTTTTATTCTGTAAGAGAATATAACTGGTGTTTAATCATAATATGAGAGGGTGTGAATCTTTTAAATAAGTTTGTTATATTTATTTCTAGGTTTATAGTGACTAAAGATAATTGAGTTTTAAACTTAATTTGGTATTTGATTAACATAACATATCTAATAAATTACTAGGGGATTAATCTCCTGTAAGCTATGAATGGTTTTCGTGAAAAGGATTGTATATCATCTAACTGTAGCTTGTGTATTCACGTATGGCAAATCGTAACAAAACATATTTACTCTATTTCACATGAAATTATAAGAAATAAGTTATATCACTTTAAGAGTTGATATAGTCAAACAAATGAAGTCATGTGTACCTTATATTTATACCTTCGTAGTAGTTGGTTCTGACTCTGAGAGATGATATGAAGATGGACAAAATTTTACATAAAAAATGACAACTCAGATAAGTTTCATTTACAATAAACATCACGTTCTATAAGAAATTTAATAGTATATGTTGCATACAAGCTACATACTAATTTAGATTTAGCTTGTTTTATTAGATACTTAAAATTGTATTCTACTTCATCTTTTGCTTTAATCAAACATTTTACAAAGGTTTGAACCCGTAAATACAATGAAGATGATTAACTTTGTAGGAAGAGTACATGTTTTTTTATTTGTTTTACTAGTATAATAGTTATTCTTTTTAAATTATGAATGGATTAAAAAATTTAAAATAATGATATGTGATGGGCCAAACTGAGACTAATAACATTAATCAGTTAGATTGATTAGAGAGACCGAGAAGGCGAGAACCTTCAAGTCTTCCTACTAACTTCGCCCCTGTATTAAAGTTTATAACTTTTACATATGATATCATTTGAGTAAACCCCACCTCATATTATTTACCTAAACAAGTAATTGAAGTATTTCAAGAAATAAGGCATGTATAATATAAAAAGTTACAAATGATTTAACTATTTAAGCCTTTCTTTATAATTAGCAATGACGCTTATCATAGGGTAAATTTCATAAAAATACAATGAACTTTATCTTAATTATCATTGTATACAATCAATTTTATTTTCTTAAAAATAATACAATCAACTTTTATAATCCTCCCATTGTATGCAAGTTGTTGTATACAATAAAAATTATAAAAAATGTTATTGTATACAATGATAGCTAAATACTAGACACAAAAAAAAGTTGTTTGCATACAATGAGTGAATTATGAAAGTTTGTTGTATTATTTTTAAGAATTTAAAGTTGATTATATACAATGATAATTAGACAAAGTTCATTGTATTTTCATACATTTTCCCCTTCATCATAGAGCCAGAAAATTTTAATTTAATTAGTTTTTGCTTTTATTATATATAATAACATTTTGCTTTAATTATATACAATAACATTTATCTAGATTTGTGTGCTTTCAACCATTTAGAAAGGCTCTAATTTTATTATCATTTTGTATTGGATTTTGATATTAATATAAATAAAAAATCTAACTTTGTAATAAAAATACATATTTTCTTTTCCTTATAAAATAGTTTGATTAAATATTTTTTCAACAAAACTTGTTAATTTTCTTTTATAAAAAATAGCCCCTTAAATCTTTCTTTTACTTTCATCTCATAAATAATTGTATACATCGTTCTTATTTTTCAAGCTTAGTTTTTATGTTTTTAGATAAAAAAAAGTAATGGTTTTAAAAGAGTTTTTTTATAAAAATCTTTTTTTGATTTAAAGATTAATAATGTTAAAAATTATGTTATTTGTAATACGAATAAATTAAACTTGAATATATTTGAATTAGAATCAAATATGGTGTCAATTCACTACGAATTCATCAAAGTTAAATTTTACTATATTGAATTCCAATTGTTTATATATATATATATATATATATATATATATATATATATATATATTCAAATACTTGTGTTTTTACGTTAGTTTTAACGACATTTATCTTTATATTTTGGTTCCCGCCATAAAGCGCGGGTTATAGTTAGCTCGTTATTATAAAAAATAGAGAAAGACGTAAACACCTTCACTTTGGGGTTTCCGGACCAAGTGATGCACCTAGCTACCCTTTCGTTCATTCTCATTGACCCATTATGGGTGTGTTCGGCAACGGGCTTATGGGGGATTATAGAGACTTGAGATTCTAGTTTTTATAATCCCAAACCCTCTAGCCTCGTTCGGGTGTTAAAATCTTGAGAAGATAATTAAAAACATAATCCCCCATAAGCTCTCAAAATAAAAGTCTTTACAAGTAGCTTATGACTTGGGCCTGAGATTATCAATTAATCAACCCCAACCCCAACTAATTTCGCCCAACACATCCTATATATCCTATGTGATTGATGGTAAACATAAGTGATTCATGAATCTATTCTCGACTATGATTAGTACTCCATATACATGAGAAATTAAAGACAAATAATAAAAATCGATTTATATATGAGCATGATATTTTAAATTGAGTCCAAAAGGTTAAACCAGGCCCGGCCCAATAAGGGGGGCAACCTGGGCAGTGGCCCAGGACCCATAAAATTAAGGGGCCCATTTTTAAAAAAAAAGTCTATATATATCTGTTAGTTTAGTAGGAGGCCCAAAAGACTAAAAAAAATTGCTCAAGCCAATAGCCAGCCCACTTAAAATTAAAATAAGGCCCAGTTTGATAGGGCTTGACGCCTTGACTTCTCGTGAAGCAGAAGAGTCGACGACAGAAGCTGGAAATTGGAAACGAAGATTCTCGATAGTCTGAACAACGAAAGCAGAGATAGGGCCACGACGAACTGATCTCGTCTCGTGAATAGGAAACGACGATCGACCGTAGCTGGAAGCCTCGAAGAAGGGAACGTAAACGTTGGACGATGAAACAAAAAGTGGATTGTCTTTGCCCTTTGGTCGACTGTCGCCACCGCCACTACCCACTCTCATTCTGCCATTCTCAATTTCTCGCAACCCTTCAACCCTAGTCTGTTATCTATACTCCATCGACTCATCAACCGATTATTCTTTCAATTGATTCCTTTATCTCTAATATACGAAATTGTAAGTTCATTCAACACTTTAATCCTTTGATTTGATTGTATTTTTGTTGATGAAATCGATACGTCAAATATAGACATTTATCTCCAATTAATGGGGTCGTTCAACTTCAGCTTTGTGCTTTGTTTCAATTTACTAATTACTATCAAATGTTAGATTCAACAAGCAATATTTGAGCAGTTGAGTTATATTAGATTTACCTACAGTTACACCAAATTCTGATATGTTTTTGTTGATCGAATTGATGAGCTGATTTTCAAATTCATGTTATTTATTTGTTTGTTGTTGAGTCCGATGATTCTTTTAGTCTCAATGATCCTTTCTCTTGTGTAAAATGTTTTGCGCACCACATGTTTGATGAAACGTCTGAATGAAAAAAGTTTAAAATATTAGATTTGTTGCTCTTGATTGTGATTTTGTGTACGTGGATGCAAACCTAGTGAGAACAAACTTATCAATTAAGCCACATACAAATGGTTGTCATTTTTGTAAGTAGGTTATGTATGTCTTTTTTTAAAAACTTTACCTCTTTTAACGTTTTGATAATTGCAAACTATTTTAAATAATGTTCTTGAATATATATTTTATAAAAATGTGTTCGTGTTTCTTTAACTATGTCACAAGTATGAGAAACCATCTATTGAAACTAATGAAGGCTTTACAGTTACAATTCTTATAACAAATGTAGAGTTTGTAGTTATGTGTTTGATTTTTGGTGTTCGTCTTCTAGTTCCACTCTATACTATGTTCGTCTCAAGAAAGGTTCAAAGAAGCAAATTTTTAGAATTCTTTTTCTGTTGTTACAAGGAATTTCAAGAAAGCTTTGAAGATTTGAAGTCGAGATTAACAACGGTGAAGTTATCTAATTGTAAGTGTTTATTTCTTCATAATCTTCATTAATTTAGAGATACATTCTATGTGAATTTTACTTGGTTAAAAAAATTTACTGTAGAGGGCCCATTTTTAAGATTCTGTCCAGGGCCCAAATATAGATTGGACCGGCCCTGGGTTAAACCATAACCTTAAGTAGAGATAAACGATATACCTTAACATTCAATGCTCTTGTAAGAAACAAAGTGTCTGAACACATCTAAAAGCTTGTACATACCAAAACCTCTTGGACAGTGATAAATGCTAGCGACTTGATTAACCAAGTCCGCGTACGCAAACAAACATAAATTTAACATTCGATTAGGTTCCTTTTGCGAGAAGCAACCAAACAAACATAAACTTTTTAAAATTCTAATTTTAACATTCGATTAGGTTCCAAACTCTAACTCGCAACATACCCTGACGAACTAATGATTCAAACAGTGGCTCTGATATCACCGATGAAAATTATTATGTGATCCGAGATCTCATTTTCAGATCCAATTTGTCCAAACAAACTAAAGCAATAGCAATAGACATAATAAATAAAACCATGATTTTCTACATAAACAATTTTTTATTAGTTACAACATTTATTTGTTTTACAAAACTCACAATCTTATCTATATAATTTAGATATCTTTAAAACCGTAAAAACAAATATATCATGTCAAAAGAGTGTATTTTATCAAAGGGTAAACATTATGTTAAAATATACTACAAATAATTAGCATTTACAAATTGAACAATTAAAAAGAATCATCCTTACAATTGTCATATTATCTATTTCTCAAAACAAAAAACCATAATATCTAAATTTAAAACAAACTAATCTTCAAATTACACCATAAAAAATTATTAAGTGAGACTTGTTACATAATTTTATGATTATTGTGTATGTTAAAATTTTGTTATATACGAATCATTTTTTGAGTTTTATGTGCTTTAAACCCTTAAACTTATTCCATATTAACAAGTAATTGAATAGTCCCTTTATTTTACCTTTTATTCATAACCAAGAGAAGAAATAAAATAAATAATCATAAACACTCAATTTAACATTTATAAATTTCTTTTTAAATTAATTACTTATTCTAATTAATATATGGGCTAATATTGGGCTGGTTTAAGAAATAGCCCAACCCGTGAGAAGCCGAATATTCCCTTTCTTTTCACGAAAGAAAACATAAAATAAATATAAATATCTAAGAGGAGGGTATCAATATATTAGGGTTTTAGAGCAGCCTCCGCCGCTCACTTTATATCTCTCGGTGTAAACCTAAGCTAAGGGTCACTGAGGGCTCCTCTCACTTCGCCGCCGCTTCCTCTCAATTCTTTCTAGGTAAAAACGCCTCTTCTCACTGATTCTTTCATCTGATCTCTGTTCGATCTTGATTATAATCGGTGATTCTTATAATTTGATTCGTTATTCTGATGTTTGCAGCTAATATTCGATTTGGTTTTCCATGATTGTTTGTTTATTTCATGTTATTGTGTTATATGAAGTGATTTATATCAGATCGAACGTGTTTTGTTTTGTAATCGAGTTGGATACGTATTGATTAGGTCGTTGGATGTTTGATAAACGTCTGTGCTAGGATATGATGATTTTAGCTTTGTTTCTTTCTTCTGCAGTCTTTAAGGACGTCTCTCCTGGTTTTCGATCTAGTTTCTGCTTGAATCGTGTAACAGTTGATTTTGTGACATAGTTAATTTGACTTTTCACCGTTAATTGTGTAACTTGAATATCAGTCGGTTATATTTTATTAATTTTGCTGTTGATGAAACCTTGCTATTATAAATTTATAACTGAATATTCTTGAATGGGAGCGGTAGTAACTTTTATGGCGACTGCAAGCTACAGTGTAGATCTATAGTTTTTATTAAACGCGACATGGATTGAAATAAAGTTTTACCTATTTGATAAGCGCTTGTATGTTCTGTGTTATGTGGAAGAATTTTTGTGTCAGGTATTCTCATAGCACAAAATTTTGTTGCTTTTTCTTGGGTCTACAATTGGTTTAGCTGATTAAGATTTGAAGGGATGACATGTCTGATTTTTTTCATCACGGTAAAGAATAAAATTTTGTGAAGTATTTTGTTAGAATGAACCTGATTTAGTTTTTACATATATTTGAAGTTCTGTTATCCATTATTTCAAGAGATGTATTTGCCAGTATAAAACTATATGTTAAATTATTGACTGGTTTTTTGGCAGGATTTTCGTTAGAAGCATTTCAACTTCATTTTCGTGGGAGATCTAAAAGCTAGACAAAATGGTAAACACTATTTTTTTATTTTTTGCACATCTGAATATGTTTTAAAGGAAGTTTTTGTTAACTTCTTTCAACCCAACAGGTGAAGTTTACCGCTGAAGAGCTTCGTAGGATTATGGACTTCAAGCATAACATTCGTAACATGTCTGTTATTGCTCATGTTGATCACGGTACTGAACCAGCTCAAGTTGTTTTTGTTAAATTAAGCTGATTTATTTGAAGTTTTGCCTTATTTTTGATTTATCTGTCTGCTTCATATCTAAAGGATTGTTAAGTTGTTCAACCAGTAATGTGATAACAAGTACCAACCTTTTGATTACTGATCAAATATCTTCTGCTGCTGGAACTCTGTCTTGTGTATCATGTCTTGCTTTAACATGCATCTTTTCTGCAACAAATTTATGAAGTATTGGTATTTTGTTTATTACTTCTTGTTATTATATTTATTCTTCTCTTTTTAAAATTTATAACAGGGAAATCAACCTTGACTGATTCTCTTGTGGCGGCTGCTGGTATTATCGCCCAAGAAGTTGCTGGTGATGTTCGTATGACTGATACCCGTGCTGATGAAGCAGAACGTGGTATTACTATCAAATCCACCGGTATTTCACTTTACTATGAGATGACTGATGAAGCTCTCAAGAGCTTCACAGGAGATCGAAACGGGAATGAGTACCTCATCAATCTCATTGATTCACCTGGGCACGTTGACTTTTCTTCTGAGGTTACCGCTGCTCTACGTATCACTGATGGTGCACTTGTGGTGGTAGATTGTATCGAAGGTGTATGTGTTCAAACAGAAACCGTTCTTCGACAAGCTCTTGGAGAAAGGATCCGACCTGTTTTAACCGTCAACAAGATGGACAGGTGTTTCCTTGAGCTTCAAGTTGATGGAGAAGAAGCATACCAAACCTTCCAAAGGGTTATTGAGAATGCTAATGTCATTATGGCCACCTATGAGGACCCACTTCTTGGCGACGTCATGGTTTACCCCGAGAAAGGTACCGTTGCTTTCTCTGCTGGGCTTCATGGTTGGGCTTTCACCCTTACCAACTTTGCGAAGATGTACGCCTCTAAATTCGGCGTTGATGAGACAAAAATGATGGAAAGGCTTTGGGGAGAGAACTTTTTTGACCCCAAAACCAAGAAATGGACCACTAAGAACACTGGGTCTCCAACATGCAAGCGTGGGTTTGTTCAATTCTGTTACGAGCCTATTAAGCAGATTATTAACACTTGCATGAATGACAAAAAAGATCAGTTGTGGCCTATGTTGACTAAGCTTGGTGTCACCATGAAGTCTGAAGAGAAAGAGTTGATGGGCAAGGCATTGATGAAGCGTGTTATGCAGAACTGGCTTCCTGCTGCTACCGCTCTTCTTGAAATGATGATCTTTCATCTTCCTTCCCCTCACACTGCGCAAAGATACCGTGTGGAGAATCTTTACGAGGGTCCCTTGGATGATCAATATGCTAATGCCATTAGAAACTGTGACCCTGAAGGCCCTCTTATGCTTTATGTGTCAAAGATGATTCCCGCATCTGATAAGGGAAGATTCTTTGCTTTTGGTCGTGTCTTTGCTGGTAGGGTTTCAACTGGTTTGAAAGTTAGGATCATGGGTCCTAACTATGTCCCTGGTGAAAAAAAGGATCTGTATGTCAAGAGTGTTCAGAGAACTGTCATCTGGATGGGAAAGAAGCAAGAAACAGTGGAGGATGTTCCTTGCGGTAACACAGTTGCTATGGTTGGTTTGGATCAGTTTATCACTAAAAACGCAACACTCACAAACGAGAAAGAGGTCGATGCACACCCCATTCGTGCCATGAAGTTTTCTGTCTCACCTGTGGTGCGTGTTGCTGTTCAGTGCAAGGTTGCATCAGATCTCCCCAAGCTGGTTGAAGGTCTGAAGCGTCTTGCCAAATCTGACCCTATGGTTGTTTGTACCATTGAGGAGTCTGGTGAACACATCATTGCTGGTGCTGGTGAGCTGCATCTAGAAATCTGTTTGAAGGACTTGCAAGATGATTTCATGGGTGGTGCTGAAATTGTTGTTTCAGACCCTGTTGTGTCTTTCCGTGAAACTGTACTCGAGAAGTCCTCTCGCACTGTGATGAGCAAGTCCCCCAACAAACACAACCGTTTGTACATGGAAGCTAGGCCTCTGGAGGATGGTCTGGCTGAGGCCATAGATGATGGCAGAGTTGGCCCACGAGATGACCCCAAGGTCCGTAGCAAGATCTTATCTGAGGAATTTGGTTGGGACAAGGATCTTGCTAAGAAGATCTGGTGTTTCGGTCCTGAAACAACCGGGCCCAACATGGTTGTTGATATGTGTAAGGGAGTGCAGTATCTGAATGAAATCAAGGATTCAGTGGTGGCTGGTTTCCAGTGGGCATCAAAGGAAGGTGCTTTGGCTGAAGAGAACATGAGAGGAATCTGCTTTGAAGTGTGTGATGTTGTTCTTCATGCTGATGCCATCCACAGAGGTGGTGGTCAAGTCATCCCCACCGCCAGGAGAGTCATTTACGCTTCCCAACTCACCGCCAAGCCACGTCTGCTCGAGCCTGTGTACTTGGTTGAAATCCAGGCACCCGAGAACGCCCTTGGTGGAATCTACAGCGTCTTGAATCAAAGGCGTGGACACGTGTTTGAAGAAATGCAGAGGCCTGGTACTCCATTGTACAACATCAAAGCATATCTTCCTGTCGTGGAATCATTCGGATTTTCTGGTGCATTGAGAGCTTCTACCTCAGGTCAAGCTTTCCCACAGTGTGTGTTTGATCATTGGGACATGATGTCTTCTGACCCATTGGAGGCAGGGTCTCAGGCCAGCACACTCGTGTCACAGATCCGTAAGAGGAAGGGTTTGAAGGAGCAGATGACACCTCTCTCCGACTATGAGGACAAGCTGTAAGCGGTTGGGAATTTTGTCGTTGAGCAAATTATCGTCAATTGTCTTCCGGGTTTTTCTCTTTTACTCATTTTTATATTTTCTATGATGTTTGGTTAGTGTGTACCGTGTTTATGTTTTACTGTTGGGCGGTAATCGCGGAAACTCTCAGACGATGCTTTTAAATTTTGACATTCATGTTTACTATATTTGATTTTCTTTATTTTGAGTTATGTTTGGTTCTTGTGTTTTGCCTTCATTGAAGGTCAACGTTACGGAACTGTTCACCAAACCTGAGATTTAGAGTAGTAAAACCAGGTTGTTATGGAACCAAACAGGTAGTGTTTGGTACCATGCATTGGGATGTGGGAATGTTAGTCGAGGGGGTGTTTGTTTTTAGCTTATTTCATAGGCTTTTTAGCTTATTTTGAGGGTTAGTAGTTGCATCTACTTAAGTTGACATAATAATCTAGAATCATTAAAAGATATTACCTCTATGGATAGTAAAAGGTTTAAGGGTTGGCTAAGGGAAAGATGTCTAGGCAAGCGACATAATTTTGATTACAGTGGATTCCAAGACTACAATGGATTGCAAAAAGGTTTGCTTGAATTTAGTAGGGATATTGAAAATAACCGTTATTGAATAACCTGACCTATTTAATTGGGTTTTGGTTAGTTCGGGTAGACAAATTCGGTTATTTGGTTAATCCATTGTAAATTTGGTTTTGTTATTTAAGATTTGGGTATACCCAAATACTTGATTTAATTTTTTAGAAAACAAATATGTATTAGTAATGGAAAATTTTTATTGATGTCACTGATTTAAGATTAAAATTAATTAAGTATATACTATATTGAACATTTTTTTATTATAATATATGATATGATTTAATTTATACCGAACGTTTCTTTAATACAATAATATTTATTGCCCTTAGTGGTTAACATTTTTTATATTAATAATTAATATTATTATTCTTGTTATTATAATATATTTATTTATTATTATTATATTTACTATTATTTATTTTTTACAAAACTTAATTATTATTTATCATTATTATTATTGTTAGTTATTTATAGTTAATAAGTATTATTATTCTTACTTTTACTATTATTAGTTATAACTATTATTTACTATTTATATTTAATTATTATTCTTTACTTACCATATATAGTTTCATAGTAAACAAACATGGTGCATATATCAGTTTGTTATTACTTATTAATGTTATTTTTTTAATGATATCAATCCTATTTGAATTAAATAACAAGAGAGTCTGTCATTAGGCATTAGGAAAAAAAAAACCTGCATGCTTTACTTAAAAAACTATGTAAGCTTTTGAACTTTGTTTTTACCCGATTTAATTCTTTAAAAAATAAATTATTAAAGCTCAACATAAAAGACCTTAAACTTCACTTTTTTATAATATTTTCTTCCTTTTTTAAATTCACATCGATTTTATATTATTATCCTTTTAATCAATTCACAAAACTACAACTCACATTAAATCATTATTCATTTCATTTTTCATTTTTACTACTATTAAAATTTTTACTTTTCACCCTTTAATTTATATATTTGATCTAATAACATAATAATGATAATGATAATAATAATAATTATTATTATTATCATTATAAAAATTGCTTACAGTTTTTTGATAAGGGTAAGATTCTCTATTAAAAACACAAATTAACAATAGTGCTAATTACGACGTATACGTGTATATAAATATATATTTTTATTTTTTTTCAAATAGCAAATTTTTAAATCTCACTTTTGAGAGGTAGCATGTCAAAGGGTAAGATTTTAAGTATAATACATGAAATAGTATTTGGATGCATTCATATTAGTTTGTTTCACGAACAAAAGATTACATGGTGTAGTGACGAATGTTTTAACACTTATTTTCTTATAATACTATATAACCTTACTATTATGTGACTCTAAATCGATTGACCTATCTTGAAAACCACACCTCATCCATCAATAATACATTTTCTTAATCATAGCTTTATTCCATCGCAACACAAGGGTATATAAAACCTTGTTTACTTCATTTGTTTAAAGTCACGTGGATTTGGTCCGCTTCCGGTGACAGTCTCATAGATATGATCGGAGGTTTGGGGGAGCTTTTGGTAAGACCTAGCAGCGATTTGGGCCTTGGATTAGGAAAATTGAGCATTAGAAATATCAAATATGAGATTTGGGCCATAGGGGACTAGGGGCTTTAGGCTACTTTTGACAAACCTAAGGGCGAGGTAGGATTGGATAGCTAGTTGATCCCACAATCCTAGTTGTGATTCTATAATCTTGACCCGGATACTATATCAATATCGATCATACAATGATCCTGACCGATTTTAAGAGGTAGGATCGTAAGATCGTACTAGGATTGCGATCTTGATAACATTGCGTATAATTAACGAGGGATTTGGTTGATAAACACAGTTGAAGCCGAAGTTTTAAGTTATTTAATTGTTAATCGATCAAAATTTATGACATTTTTTTAGCTTTTGTTGTCATGAGCAAACAAAAAGTAATTTGTTTGTAGGTCATTAATTTTGAAATTATTCTATAGTGTATATTCAATGGATTTTCACACAAACGTATCTATTTTCGGTTGTAAGTTTTGATTATTTGTTTGTAGACCATTTTCACACAATGAATCTTCAACATCTCTAGCAAACAACTGGACTCCGGACGTCTGACCATCGACCAAAGGAACGGATATCCAGAGCTCGAGTATGCACGTTAACATAACAGCTGTGAAATGTGATTCGACAACGATACGATCTGACCAACCTATGCCTAATCTACAGTGTTCGCATTAATTGCGGACCACAGAAATCATCTAGAAGGATCATCTCACGCACCACCGGGTAAAAGATTAGAGTTGAGACAACGACCAGGTACCATAATACTCGTAACCATTTAATGCGTTGGATACATTAATTAATTACAACCACTCCCATAGTTAGGGGTGGTTTGGTTTTAACAAATGTTTAGCTTAAGATATGGTGTTTGGATCAAAAGTTAAAAGAATCAAATAAGGTTTAGGATTTAATCGTATAAACTATAAAGGACCAGTTTTGTAAGGGTAAAATGAGTATTTTAAAAAAATTGACAGCAACACCGTTAAAGTTAACCATCAAAGAACTAATTACGTGCATAAAACTCATTAAATGACTAATATTACAAAATTTTGACTAAAAGGACTAAATATGAAATACCCTCTATACTAAAAGAACCAACGTTGTAATTGACTTAGTTAAATGTAAAGTAACATAAAAACATACGAATAAGACACAAGTATATTAATTACATAATTAATTGAATAAAATTTTACCATTTTACGTAATTTTGTTTAATAAAGCATCTGTTTTTAATAACTTTAAAATAGAACCTTCAAAATAGATACTTAAATTACAACTCTCAACAGTTTTTAACATTTTGTTGTATAATTCTATTCCTACGTATTATAAAAATTAACATTTTTGTTAAACATTTTTAGATTTTAGGGTGAGTTGAATGTAGTAACCATGCTCGTTGGTGAGGTTTGACCACACCATCACTATGTTGTGTCTTTATCACCACGTAGTTGTGGTCATCACAAGAAAAGAGGTGTGTAGTAGTGTTTTTTTTTTCTTTTTCTTTTTTGTTTTGTTTTGTATAACACTATTGGTGCGTTATTTACTTATTTTGTAGGTGGGTTCCAAAATTCTTTATAGTGGTAAATGATAACACTATAGGTTGGGTGGTAGGTTCTGTGATGAAAGTCTAATGCTAACATGATGTTTGTGCAATTTGCAATGCACAACTTAGGTTTAAACTTTTTATAAAAGACAACAATTATCTAAGCAATGTTAAAGACACAACGTGACAGTGTACTGGTTGGTTGCTAGTATAGTAAGGTAAGAGCCAAGTTGTCGATATCAGGAGCGGTTGTTAAAACTTTCATACTAAAATATTAGTTGGAGCTTAGTCTTGAAAAGATGTTTGAATTTTAAATAATAGTTAAAACTAAACTAATTAAGTTAAACTAACAAGTATACATGCAAATAATTCTTAATGAAGAAAGTTTGATATCAAGATAAAGGAATGCCTAATTAGCTTCGAATCTTCCTAACTTGTGACGACTTATTCAAATTTTCGTAATTTTCTTTTGATAAAAAGATAGGTATGTTTGTGTTGGCTTGACGAAAAGTCATTGAGATTATGCTCCTTGGTCCAAATGACCTATCTCTATAATTATTAAAAAGTTGATATGAAGTTCTTTATGTAACCACCTGCAATCATGCTTTAAAAACATTTGTCACCAATAATGCAAGCCTTTTGACTTTGAGAATCAATTATTATAAAACTCTTGGTCCAAATATTCAATTTTACTCCTATTGGAAAAGTAGCATGAATTTCTTCATAGACACCTCAAATTTGTGCATAAAGAACAAACCCAAAGCATATCACATTATAAATGACTTATAATGCAAACAAATCAAGTATTTAGCCTAGAAAATTACTAACCCACTTTCAAACCCTAGTTTTAGGATCATGCCATACCTAGTTAATCAATATCAAACATGAGTACAGACTCTCAACCATGAGTTGATCAATCCATAGCGAAAAGAAATTTCACAAAGTAAATATTTCACAATTACTAGATTAAAAACATAAAAGTCAAAAGTCAACATATGGTAACCTCAAGTAGTTCCAACATAAAGACCACCATTGAAATTTCATCCTAAGCTAGAAATCATTTTACACTAAGCAAACATAAAGAAACATAGCTACTAAAATCCACGGGAACACAAGAAAACAAGTAAAAACACATAGACATGTTCAAAATCTCGTCTGTAATGCGAAGAAGACTTATCTAGTGTACAATCAAACTATGGTGAAATGTTGATCTTTTTCTTTTTTAATCTCCAAAGATTTTATGCAAAAATCCTTCAAAAGTTGCCTTCCAAGATGCTCTAGCCGTTTTCCCTATTTTGGAGTGAGAGATGATGAAGAAACAGAGATGCCCCAAAACCCTAAAAATTTGTCCTTTTAAATAAGCCCCTTTTCTATTATATGTCGAAGTCTCGATTGTTTATTGCTAAGGCCTTGACATGCCAAAGGTTAAGGACTTTGTCTGAAGGTCAATGCTATAATAGTCTCTCAGCGAGCCCTTGGCAGGGTCTCAACCAAAGATTGCAATTTTTCAGTAACTACTAGATTTCAAAAGGGAGGGTTTAAGGTCTCGTCGAGGGTATGCATAAACGCCTAATTTTTTAAATATCAGAGTAAGCTTATCAACCATATTATTTCCAACAAAAACGTGACGAGGTCCCGCACCCGAAACTACACGTCCTTACTAAATTCAAAATCTTAATAGAAGTAAATAATTACAAAACATTGTTCTCAACATTCAAATAAGTTTATAATAAAGGAAGAACAGAAAACATTGAAAAGGATGAACCACCTTCACATTGTTGTAGCCTTCCCGCGGTCCTATCCTGAAAAGGTAGGAAACAACAATAGTATAAAGATTAGCAATCACACAACTCACACATCACATTAGGTATGCAGATTTTAAAACATCATCCATGATCACAATCATTTACATTATACTAAAGCAGTGCACTATCGACGAATTCACACTTTGTGTCACAGTTGATTACCCAAGCTGACTAGGGGTTTTAGAGTTGTGTTTTCACCACAATATAACACAACCCTCCACTTCATACATAAACACATTAGTTATACTTTCAAATATATAACACATACACATTTTACACCAATATAACGAGCAAGTTAGCGTAACTCACCTGATTGCAGCACAATAGAAAACTAACACCACAATACAGTATCCGGAAGATTCGCATATATTGGTAGTCACCTAAAATTAATGTTCCCATGTTATTAGATAATATTCAGGGATACATACCCTATACACACTAGCATACTATTTCCCACGATTTGCAATTAAGACTAGAGGCTCAATTGCGATTTTTTTCACTACTATTGCGATTGGGGTTATTATGACATTTTTACGATTGGTCCGTGTGTCCACTCTACGATTGTGTTTTAACTCAAGAGTTGCGATCCCACCCAATCGTGAATTACGATTGCACTTAAGTAACAATTTGTGATTTAGTCTAATTTCAATTCAACTCTAAGATTGATTTGCGATCCGTAGGTGTGGGGAATCCCCAAATGGACTAAGCCCCTAAATTGTGATCTACCTTCTTGTATGAGGTTTACTATTCCAGCATTAACACTATTTACGATTTGTTCTCAATTTACGATCCAACGGTTTTCGATTCCATTCTAACTCTAATTTATGATTCACATATGATTCCTTGATTTACGATTTAGCTCATGGCATATTACCATTTACGATTGGGGTTTAGTTCATATTTACGATTCACTTACTCTCAAGAACTTTAATGATTCGTTAATACCTGATTGATCCTTTATAAATCGAACTCACTCAAATATTGTAATTATTGCTGCATAAGTTCCCGACCATCATAAAAACAAACCCCTAAGAATTAATTACATCAATAACAACGTTTAATGATTCGTTAATACCTGATTGATCCTTTAATGGTTGGTATGAATTGAGATAATCATTCAACCCAATTGGTTTTGAATTTTCTTGTCAAGATTTTTGAATTTGTCAAAAGCTTCAATTTTTGTTTTCAAAATAGTGTCCATGCATATCTAGAAAAGTCATCTACAACAACTAGTGTGTAGAAGTTTCCCCCATAACTTTGAATTGATGAAGGCCAAGGACATCTCATAGTTTTTATAGCATTTTAGATTTATGAGATGAGTGCACTTGTTTTTCTATCTTACATGCATCACAAAAATGATTATCGAATTTAACATTTGGTAAGACTCTAACAAGCTCATTTATAGTCAATGTTTGTACTAATCTCATGTTAGCATGTCCTAGTCTTCTATCAATTATAGATGCAAGACATACTTGTGTTAGGATTATCACAAAGTCTACATGTATAGAGTCCATTTCTCCTAACACCTTTTACTAAAACTTTATTATCTTTGCATATCAAGCTTTCATGTTTAGAGAATTTAACATTTAGATCTTTATCACATAATTGACCAATACTTATTAAGTAGTAAGCTAAACCATTAACATGCTCAACATTCAAGAATTTGATATTGTCATGAAGAGTGTTACCTTTACCAACTACTTTTCTTCTTAGGTTGCTTCCAAACACCACATGTCCTCCATCATACTCCTTGTATGAAGTAAAGAGTTCTCGATTACCGATCATGTGTTTTGAGCAACCACTATCAAGAATCCATTAATGAGACATAATCTCATTTTTGTTGCACCCCTACACTTGTGTAATTTTCATTCAAGCTTTTGGTACCCAATGTTTCATGGTCCAGGATGGTTAGTATCAAAAACTCCTACTCTAATCCACCTTTGTGTAATCTTGAACCCTTTATGATACCATGTGTTCATAGAGTTTATAAGTTTATGAGAATGTCTTGATTTTTGAATTGTATTTGATTTAGGTTTCTTGAATCCAAGTCCATGCCTTGTAGTTGGAGTATAAAACTTTCTCATTAATTCATTACTTGCAACCTTTGGCATTCAAGTGGAAGAACTAGAAACAATGTTGCAATTTTGAACTTTTGGGACGGTCGATTCACGGTTGATACCGTGGGTCGACCGTGAGGCTCCTGGATTTTTTCTTCCTCTTTTTCTTTCACAAATTTGATAGGTGTTAAGTGACTAGTTGGCATGTTGTTTGAGTAACTTGAGAACCCAAGACCACCTTTATCTTTTGATGATTTTTGAATCTTTAACATCTCATCTAACTTGGTTGAACTATTTTCAAATTTTGACAAGGTGGTTGTGTCAAAATTTGTCTTTAGCTTACTTTCCAAATCTTTCAAGCTTGGAGATATATGAGAAGCAATTTTACTTTCTAGATCTTTTATTTTCAAGTTCAAGTTATCATTTTCATTTCTTAACTTGACATTTTCCTTTTTCAAGCTCTTGTTATCATTTTTTAACTCCTCATTTTTAGCAAGTATTTTAGAGCTAAAGTCACATTTGTATGATTACTTCATACACCTTGAGATTTCCTATTAGTTCATCCATTTGTAGTATGTTAAAGTCCTTTAACTCCTCAATAGCCGTCACCTTTGCTCTCCATTTTGGTGAAAGAGCCCTAAGAAACTTTCTTACAATATTTTTGTTAGAGTAAATAGTCCCAAGTGCCTTGAGACTAGTAACAATAGTATTAAACATTGCAAAAGCATCATCAATTTTCATATCATCAAATATTTGAAATTGTTCATATTGTTGCACAAGTAATTCAATTTTGTTATCTAGAACTTGAGCATTTACTTGATGTGTGGTGACAAGAGATTTCCAAATTGCATTTGCACTTTCACACATGAAAACTCTTTCAAACTCTTTTCTAGGTAAAGCATTGTATAGAAAAAGTTTTGCTTGAAAATTTTTTGAAATCATTTTCTTATCCTCTTGATCCCATTTTTCTTTAGGGGTTGGAACATAAGCATTTTGCTTAGAATCAAAGGTTTTTGGAACATGATCTCCTTCTTTAATAATCTCCCAAAGGTCAATATCTTTGGCCTTTACATAGGTAATGAATCTTTGCTTCCAATAGCAAAAGTCTTCTTCTTCAAGAAGTGGAGGTCTAACCATAGAATTCCCCTCTACATAATTTTGTCCCATTTTATCAACTCAAAAATTTTTGAAAAATATTTTTAGAAGATTTAAACAACTTTTCAAAAATTATCTAGAGCAACTTGCTCTGATACCAATTGTTAGAACCTAGAGGGGGGGGGGGTGAATAGGTTATATGCCCACTTTTTGAAGTTTTTAACAATATTTGCAAGTAATTAAAGAGTTTAAGGAAGAAAGATATCACCAATGAAGTAGTTTGGACATAATGATTTATAGTGGTTCAAGCAAGGGTTAACAACCTTGCTCTACATCCACTCCTTGGCCTCACCCACCAAGAGTTGCTCCACTAACTTCTCTCTTTGAAGGTAGAGATAAACCTTTTACAACTTCTCTCTTTAGCTTACAAGAATTACACTTCACTCTTGCAAACAAGGCTAAGATAAACCTCACTTCACTCTAATTGGAAAGGCTAGAGTTGATCCTCACTTCTCTCTAATTCTATAGGCTAGAGATAATCCTCACTTCTCTCTAATTCTAAGGCTAGAGATGATCCTCACACTATTACAAATGTATAAGTAGGTAATGTAGTGTTTGAATTTCGAAGGCTTTCACTCTTGCTTCATTCTTGATCTTGAAAGATTGAATATTTATCAAAGAATATGAGCTCACAAGATTTTGTATGTATTATGTGTTTTTCAGATTGCAAGAGCTTGGTAAAAAACAAGACTTGAGTTGCCTTAAATAAGGAAAAAGGTGCAAGCTCAAAAAGTGTCCAGACTGTCCACGGTCGATCCACGGTCGACCGTGGCATCGACCGTCGGCCTGCTGGAACTTTTTGAGACTTGTGAATATAGACGTTGGTCTTTTACCAAAACCACACACAACCCATTTTTACCATAAAAATGCACTGAAAAGAAGCTTAAGAAAAGTTGGGTTAATGTCATACTTCTTAAGTTTGAATTTAATCATGAAAATGGTAGTTTGGAAACCAAATGCACAAAGCATGTTGGAAGTTTACCTCTTTGGGAGATTCCTTTTGCTAAATATGGTTTTGATTTGTTTCAATGTAAGATTGTGTTTAGTATTTGCCAAAATGAGAATTTATTTGCTTTGACTTCCAAGCTTGTAATTTTTATAAAAATTGTCTCAATTTTTATAAAAGTTTTTATAAAAATTATTTTATAAAAACTTAAACTCATTTTATTATTTATTTTGTAAGCTCATAATCTTCAAACGTTTGTTTGCAGGAATCTTCGACATCGGCTTCTACTTGAACTCGGATCTTGACGATTGGAGCTTGGCCATTTGATGAAGCTTATTTTGTAGATCATAGATGAGAATATATTTGATTGAATATATATATGTATATGTGCATATATGTTAATGTTAGTACATACAATTATATAAACAATTTGTATATTTTTGTGTCAACAAAAGAGGATATATTTGTAAGCTTATTTTTCCCAACAGTGTGTATTAAACTTTCTACTCTATGTACTAAACTAATACATTTTTTTCTCTAACCAAGGTACACACAATAGCAACAAATTAAAAGTTTGATACACACAATAAAAACTTCTAAAATTCAATACTCACAATAACAAAATGTGACAAGTTGAATACATTTTCGTAAACTAAACTCTATTATAGTATCCTACGATAATAATCTTTTTTTTAATGTGTGATCAAATCAAATTCTAATAAATATTAGAGATATATATCAACCTTAAATAGATTATATATATATATATATAGGGGACGGTTGAAACGAGAAATGTTTTTCGTATGAGAACTGCGAGAACCAATTATAGCCGTTGATCAAAAAGATGGAGGGTGTAGATTAAAGAGTTGTTAATGGATAACTTTAAACTAATCAAATTATCCTTATTTAATTAAGGGCAATTTGGACATTTTCACGTTACCCCCACTTTTATAAACTAATATATCCATCAAAAGGAAAAGTATTAAATTACGAAAGTTATACCAAATTAACGAGAATATTATGTTCTTTAATTTGAGACCGGTCTAGCTATATGTTTTCGAATTTTTTTTGGATTTGCTGGGTTTTTTTAGTATAGACGACATTTGCACATGTGCAAATGCACAGATTCACCTAATTTTTTCAGCACAGATGTAAATATGCACATAATTTGCACATATGCATATGTCAAGAGTTGTGTAAAAAACACCAGCAAACACAATTTTTTTTTGAAAAGTAGAACAAGATCAGTCTCAAATTAAAGAGCACAATTTTCTCGTTAATTTGATATAATTTTCGTAATTTAATACCTTTTCGTTTAATGGATATATTAGTTTTAGAAAATGAGGGGTAATGTAAAAATGTTCATACTACCCTTTCCCATTTAAAACAAATAAAAAAGACAGGAAATTAAATGATTGACCAGAAATGGTTCTCGTACGAAAAACAGTTCTCGTTTGAACAACTCCCTATGTATATATATATATATATATAGTGAGAGGTTCATATGAGAATAAATATTTAGATGAGAATGAGAGACTTAATTATGACCGATGATCTACATTTGGCCATTCATTTTATTTATTACACAACCATGAATAACAACGGGTGAATTGCGACAATTAAATCTAATAGATCAATATCTAATTGATAACTAAGATTTGTTCTCCCATTATCACCTAAATATCAATTCCCACAATAACACTCCCCTATATATATAATTATATATATATATCACATTTATTTAATTCAAACGATATAATCCAAAATTATTTAATTAATTTTGACTTTTATAAACTAAAACAATTTATAAAAAACCTGATTAATCACATATATTTATCACACTAAAAAATATATAGTTAATTATAATCACGGTTGATAATATCGTAAGTTAAATACCAACTTACATCTGTTTCGTAATAACCTTTACGAAACTATTTCCTTGATAATTAGAGGTTGCATTACTGCTCGATTTATAGATAATCACAGAGTCACATCTGTGACTATTGAGCGTCTCATGACATTAGATGTGATATCACTATGTTATTGACTGTGCGCATAAATCCTAACATACTCCTCGCACTCTTAACAATTCAATAATAGAAGGGTAAAAATGTAAAATATGGTTTAATAATCGGACTTTACATCTCAAAAACAATTTACCACTTAAACTTTATTAATGAATGTTTTTAACCCTCAAAATTGTTGCAACCAGGTGTTTTAGCCACCAAACTTCCTATAACATGTTAATGACCCATTTAAAAAAGATAAAATATGGTTTAA
Organism: Dittrichia graveolens; assembly: GCA_038502395.1. Classification (NCBI taxonomy): domain Eukaryota; kingdom Viridiplantae; phylum Streptophyta; class Magnoliopsida; order Asterales; family Asteraceae; genus Dittrichia; species Dittrichia graveolens. The sequence goes on along the minus strand of JARJIL010000005.1, from coordinate 78,092,929 downwards.
TCACCAAACTTTTTACTCTAAAACATTTTAACCATTCAACTTTACTCTAAAAAATGTTTTAACCCTCAAAATATGGCTCCGCTCTCGGGCATAAATTTTAGTTTGTGTATCCCCAAACCCAATGTGCTTCTTTCACCAAACCACATGAAACTTGAATCAACCTTGATGATTCCTCCTTGTTATATGTGTGTACACCCGTTAAAAAACCTTTAACGACTGAAACCCTCACCAAATTGACAACCTATTATCTATATGTTTGTCACTATGATTCAAAACCTTTGATGACATGTCAAACTCAAATGAGTTCTCATCGTGTGTGTATGTTCGACCAAACGAACCTTCGAAAGTGTTTGTTTGTGGTTGAAACAAATATTATACGTTATGTAAAAATAATCGATTTTGGGGATAAAAACAATGATGAAATAAACTAAGGTTAAAACGTTCATTAAAAATATAAAAACAAAATTATTTTAAGTATAAAGTGTGGTGATTAAATAATATTTTGAAAAAAATGGTAAAAAAATTAGTTTAACCGATTACAAGTGACATGTTTCGGGTTTTATATACGACAGGATAAAATTAAAGAGAGAAAAGAAAAAAATGATGATAGTTTTAGTTTTTCATTTTACCAACTTTGAAAGAAAAGAATAGAAGAGAAGTATTATTGTTTTTATTTTGTATTCCCAAGTTGAAGAGCAAAGAAAAAATGAGTTATATTACTTATTTTTTAAAATTATTAGTTGGCAAAAAACCATAAAACCTTTTCTTTTCTTTCTATCTAAATCTTCCATCTTTAAAATAAATGATCAATAATAGTTTAATTATCAAAGTTTTTGTTAAGTTTCGGTTTAACTATCAAAGTTTTTTTTAAAACGATTTTATTATAAAGTTTTGAATTTGTTATGATTTAAACCTCAAAGTTTTTCTCAAATGGTTTAAAACTTGAAGTTTTGTTAAAAAAACAAATTAATTCCTTAAGTTTTGTATTGTTTTTTATTTAACTCTATCTACTTGATTATACATGTCAAGTTTTATTAAAAATTTATCAAAACTTAAAGGTTTAAACAATTTTTTTACAAAATTTAAGGTTAAATTATTTAGATTTTGTTAAGGTTTAAATCAGAAAACAAGATGTAAGATTGATAATTAAATCATAATAAATTCAAACTTTATAATAAAATTATTTAAAAAGAAATTTAGATTAAACCAAAACTAAAATAAAATTTTAATGGTTAAACACTTTGAGTTGATTTTCCATCTAAACCCTTTCTTTTCTAAATCCTTTTTTTAAACCATTAATTCGCATATGCGAATTCTCCGGGAACGAAATGCAAATGCTCATGACAATTACAATCACTTTTCTCAAGTGCAATCGTAAGACCACCTGCTGACCCGCATTGGTGGCTTTTTCGCCTTTGAGAGGGTTCCAACTAGAGGTGGCAAAACTTACCCATTTATTCACTTTTGGGTCCATTTGGACCATTAATATAATTATTTGGATTAAATGGGCCTTATCTTTTTTTTACGTGGGTTAATATGGGCAGCAAACTAAACCAAGTGATAAACATTTGGGTCATTTTGGGCCGCAAAAGAAAGGGAAACGGGTCATACTGGGCAGAGAAGAAAAGGAACGACGGGTTTGTTGGGCGGTTGCAGGTCGATAGCTCACCGGCAAGAGAGGAGTGCGATTTCGATTTTGGCAAGAGAGAGAGAGAGAGAATCACCGTTTTGCGACCCACACGGCGAAGACGGAAGGCACACGGAAGCCGATTGAAGCCCTCGATTCTCATCGAATCATCGAATCATCTCTCGATCTCAGATTGATATTGAATCGTCGTCTTCATCGAATCATCGTCATCGGCTCATTCTCTCAATCTCTCATCTATCAACACTCAAATCTCAGATTGATATTGAAGCCCTCAATAATTCACATAATCAGATCATTGTTGTAAAGCTAAGGTACACAAAAAAAATCCCTAATTTCTTCCATTTTTATAGGTTTATGCAATCAATTTGTAAGTTAGATGACATGTTTTGCAAGTAGGGTATTGGAATAATGGAATGTCAGATGTTTCGACTTAAATGGTTAGGGATTTCTGCTATTTTTGGGCGAAAACGAGTTGGCCCTTCTCGTTAAACAACAATAATACATCCAAATCATTAACCACAAATGGCTAGTGATGTGCCTTCTGTTTTGATAGCACAAACTGTAAATCTGAATGTTGATCATGAAAACTACAAGGGAAATAAGGTGATACCAAACAAACAAAGTTCTAATTGTGAATTTAAGATCCCTGATTCCCTGGTAACCCAAAGAAAAGGAATCAAAAGAGATTCTGTACGCCACTTTTCAATACAAAAATCATCAAAGTTCTAGCTCATACAGTGATAACATCATGTGATGTAGGTGAGTTGTTTTACTTTTTATTGTAGTTTTTACATATGTCCATAGTAATATGTTTTGACATATGTTCTGTAGATAGATCTTACCACAAGTGACTGGGATGAGTGCAGCTTCTGGCTAGCAACACTTAAAAGAATGATTAGAATCAGGCAGAATTCAAGATGAATGAATCACTAATTCATTTCTTCAACATGTTTTTGTACACAAGAATTGCATCTCTTCAACATGTTTTTTTTATATAATTTAATTTTGATTTTTCAAAACAGCTAAAAGGAGTTAGATCACAGGTTTTTGTTGGTGTTATGGGCTTTTTTCTTCTTTTTTGGTTTTGAAATAGATTTGGTTTTCTTGGTTAGATAATTGACATAATTTTGTCAAAAGTTCAGGGTTTAGTTTTTATTAATTTGTCCTTGGATTTGTATGTACTTGTACAAGATAATTCTGGATTTGTCAGTATTTGAACATTCATGAAGGAGGTTGAACAACTTTGCTGGTTTAAGATCAACTATAATCACATGATCCATCACTGTTTAATGGTTTTACTAACAATGATTTTGGTATTTTGGGGTATGAGATTGATGTGCAAATGTTGGGATTTATGATTGAGTTTTAGTATATTTATAATTATCAATTTATGGGATTTATGATGATATCTTCTTAATGTTAGTGAAAGTCAAGTTATTGTTAGCATTTTTTCTTAAAACCGCCCGTTTTGACCCGAACCCGTTTTGACCCGAACCCATTTTAACCCGAAACCATTTGATACTTTTTTCAAAATTACCCGTTTGGACCCGAACCCGTTCCAACCCGTTACCCAAACTGACTCGACCCGCCCATTTTGCCACCTCTAGTTCCAACCCTTCCCTCACTCGCAAGGGTAAACCTTTTTTTTTCTTTTCTTCTATCTTTCTTTTTATTTAATATATATTTTTTATTAATATTTGATGTGGGATTGTAAAGGGATATTCTATCTTTCCCTTCTATTTAATATATATTTTTTATTAATATTTGATGTGGGCTTTTAAAGGGATAGATGTATGGGTTTGTGAATTAGAGAGTGTCCGAGGTGGTTGATGAGGTGGATACTGACGTGGCAGTGTTTGATGCTTAATTATGGTCGGCGTCGTGCTCATACCTGTTTTGAGATGAATGAAGATAGGTGATAGTCAGTAAGAGAGATTTCATCTCCATGAATTCATTTGTGTAATCATGATACATTTATCTGACACTGAAGATTGTGTCTCGTCGAGTATCGTTAATTTGATGTAACATTTTGATTGTTGAGAGGTCTTTATCTCTTCCCTCTGAAATCGGATCGCAAAGAAATCAATGTCTTCAAGGTATGTCTGAAGGAATCCGCTATTCCTTCCTGAAGTAATCGTTTTTTATACTGGTTAAATTAAATTCTCTTTTAGTTGCAATCAATTCTGGATATCAGATCTCTAGTTAGGGTTTTATTTGTACGATTGATGTTTGATAATTCATATATGCATGATGCATTTGAATTACTGCTATATTATATATGAATTGCATTCTGTTGATGCTATTACACTTTACTCTCTCGCTTGAAACATAACATTTTGTTTTCAAAATATTTTTTTAAGTAGAAGGGACGGATTTGAAAGGAAAAAAGTGTTCTCGAGTTTTATTTAAAAAAGAAAATTAGAGAAAATGAAAGGAACCTTAAATTCTTTTCTTTCGAAAGTGGGAAGATTCGAAAGCGAAGGATTTTCTTTCATTTCTTTTCCTTTCTTCAACTTCTTAGACTCGAGCACCGAGCTTAACCACTTAAGCCTTTAAAATGATTGCGAATAAAAAACTACATTCTGCATTCACGAAGTCTTCGACTTAGGTTTTTGTTCTCGAGTTTTTAGTTGTTGGATACAAATAACTATTATACATTGAAATTTATTACTTAGTGAGTTAGTGTTTGGGTTAGCTTATTCATTCAACCTTTTAGCTTATTGTATTATCTTGGTACAATAAGTTGTGTTTAGTATCCAAATCTCAAGGCTTAATAGCTTATTTGAGCTAAAAAGCTGTTTCTAAGAAGATACATTTAAGGTGCTTTTCTATGAAAGCTTATATGGACTCATAAGCAATAATCTATAAGCATAAATTGTTTTAATAAGCTAACCTGAACACCATGTAATAGATTTAATATCAATTTTGTATTTTGATGAGATATATTGTTCCTTGTACTTTAAGATAAACAAACCTTTCACACGAGGGTGCGTAAGCCTGAAGCTTCATAAGTACAGTCATGGAAGTACCCTTCTTGCAAGGTTCCCAATAAGCCAAGAGCATTCACGCAGAACCTTGATTTCGAGCCAAAGACAAGACTTCATACTTCCCTTAAAGTAAGCATATGGCCCCGAGAAAGTACGCATGTTCCAAAGGAATTCTATATAGTTCATCTCATCGAACCATCTATCTTGTGCTCTATGCTCTACCATCTTTAGCTTGAACTCTAACGGTCTATTTATGTCATGACAGTGATGTTACGAAGATCAACCCGAGTACTGTCACACCAAGGTGGCCATCAGATCGTCCACTATGGCATCCCTGAAGATTAACACAGTATTATTTTTTAAGTACAAGACTACTAGGTTGGAGGCAAAGAACTCACAATGTAGCTCCAATTTTTCTTTAGTTGGTGAAAGCATTCCTTAAAACGATTGATCAAGTAGTACCATGTGGTCCAAATGTGCAAACAAACAGTCTTTTTTAGCCTGGAAATGCACAGATCGAGAGGAAGCCGACATCCATGGTGTGATTCTTGTAGAATGTCATGGAAAAGCATGGAATCCGAACGGATTACAAATGCAGTCGTCGGAACCTTGCAAGTAGTAACCTGCAAACACAGCAGGCTTAAAAAGCTTAATGAGTATCATCGGTTTTCCCTCAAATCTCAATGAGTATCATTTGCAGTGTTTGTGCAACAGTGTGTACACGGATGTGTAGCGGAATTAAGTTCTTGCCTAATGACGAAATGGGGATGAGTCTTCTAAGTTGCTCATTCTTGTGTCACATGCTGTTTATACCAGAAGCTTATGTTTGGCCTTGAGATCTTGCTGAACTCTTTTGTTTTGTAATTATCTTTCTTTTGAAGTTTTTTCCTTTTGTTAATGTGCTTTGGAGTAACATTCCTCATTTGGATTGAAAACATCGCACATTCTTCAACTTGTGGACTGGCAGAGCAAGGCTACTCACTCCCTTTTCTGCCTTGTTGACGCTTGTGCTTAGCAAATGGAAGAGTCTTCTGTTGTTGAAGGTCGTTCGTTTTTTGTTCCTATTAGAGCACCCTTAATGGTGACGGACACTTCAACATGACTGACCCATGATTGACTGCCTTAAAGAAATTTAGGAGTCACCTTTTCTTTTTTGATTTCAAGACACGTAACAAAACATACAAAAAATAAACTAACAAAACGAACGTCACATGGATGACGAAGAGTCGGATGACTTGATGGTGACATGGGATCCTAGTCATGACTAATGGAACCACTATGTGTGATCTTAGTAGGTACGCATGCTCACTCTTCCAAAGAATCGTGTTGAGGAAGAATAAGTAGATCATATGGACATATGGTTCACCATCGCTATTTGAGTCTAGAAGCAAGGTCAGATGGACCAATCTAGACATCTTTTGTAGGGTTGCAGGCTTAGGGTTACAAAATGAATAGGCTAGGGAAAAGTGGTTCGACTTGGGCTTGCGAAGAGATCAGATGTTTTTCAATTTGGGCCTCACGTGAGATTATATGGGCTTGACATGGGACTATAAGATATACATTATTTTAAGGTTGAATTGGATGGATAAGAATTTTGTCAATTGTTGTAGCCTTGTCGGCAAACATATACGTACTACATGGAAGGAGAGTTTGTATTTGGACCTCACTTTGCTCAAAGAGAAATGTACCATCCTGGGATCAATCGAGGTAAATTTATAAAAACACACCTTAAGGACAAGACGTGTTTTGGGGCAAAAATAATGATATTATTCAGAGTTTATTATTATTTGAACTATGTAAGACTGGATTCCAGTTATAGATAGATACTAGTTATAGATAGATACTAGTTATAGATAGATACTAGAGCGCAAGTTAATTATTTGTTATAAATATGATTACATGGTATTATATTATCAGGTTTATTGATTGGTTTTGAAAAAGGTTTTAGGATATTTCTTACACCTCGAAAGTAAGTCAAGGAGAGATGGGTGCCTTTCAAAAGCATGCCGACAATTTTAATCGTTCGTATTAATCGATATCAATGCAGATATCAAGTTTGTTTCGTATCACTCGATTGTGTTTAGTGTATTTGTTGAATATCGTTAATATTTATTATGTGTTTTGAGGATTAATTGATTGAGTGCTTTTTATCTTCTCTTTGTGATATTTGAACTTTTGAACATAGATTGATTGTATTATATAGAATTTGTCCATAAGTTCTTCACCGAAAAAAATGAGGTAAGAAAAGAAAAGGCAGAAAAACTCAAAATCCGGAGGGATTTGGGGATTTCTAATAGGGTATGAGGTTCGGGTCGGGTTTGGGGTAAATTTTGACTTGATAGGATTCCCAACAAGGTACATTGTTGTTCGGGTTCAATGATGGCATGCCGCGCCTTGAACCTGCACCATTACCATTCCTAATTTAGGTCGCGGATTGTATCATTGCTTTAAGTATTATAATTAACTTGAATACAAATAATTTCATCTTCTCTATAGTTTTTTAAGTTTTTTGTTTTGCTAGTTGCTACCTAATTTTAGTATGTTACACTTAGTTTTTCATGTCTTGCCCTTCTGCTTAAGTTAAGTTTAAGCAAACACAATTACTTTTCTTTGGTTTTCATAGTTCAAATAAAAGTTAATCCATGTTTTCAAAGGCAAAAGTTACAAGAATGCTTGATTAAGCCTCTAGTTAAACTCTTCCCCTTGCCAATCCCTAGCATAGTCCTCACCCCTAAACCAAGAATATCTTCTAGTTGTAACGTCCCAATTTTTTTTAAAATAAATATGAGTGCGTACGATTCATAGTCAACTATAATTAAAACATTGTATAAGTCAATTACAACCCCGGGTAATAACCCGTAAAAGCTTGAATTCAAGTGTAACTGTTTTGGAATACATCAAAATATACAAAATGGTTTGAACATTGCGGAAGCTTGTGGAAGATGAGCTATCAACCGCGTGCTGGAGCCCCGCCGTGGCCATCACCTGAAAAGATGGTTAAACAACAACCGTAAGCACGAAGCTTAGCGAGTACACTTACTTACAATCAACCATATGGCATCAAATCATATGTTTCACAATTATATTATATCTTTCATTCCCGCTACCGTAGTAGACGGTCTCAACATTCCCGTCACCGTAGTGAACGATCTAATCATTCCCGTCACCGAAGTGACGGTCTCATCATTCCCGTCACCGAAGTGAACGGTCTCATCATTCCCGTCACCGAAGTGAACGGTCTAACCATTCCCGTCACCGGAGTGAACGGTCTCATCATCAAGTATAGCATAGCACATTATCAGTTCATCAATTCACCCGTCATCATTTCATCATTTATCAGTTCATCATTCATCAATTATCAATTCATCATTTCACAGGTTCATCAGATAATATTGCATAGAGCACATTAAGCACATATGTCATAAGGTTTAGATGGTAAGTAAGAATACTCACCTGCCTTGCAGTCTCAGTTTCTCAATCTTATCTCACTAACTCACTTGTGATTACTTGCTAGTCAACCGTCACCTACAATAGGTCTAACAAATCAATACCGTGTACAAATCCCTTATTCGTTTATTCACATAATACATTCGGGTCTCACGCTGGACCTCGTTACTAAGTTTCATAAGTTGGACAATGCAAAGTCCCCAAAGTCGGGTGGGTGGTTGAAAGTCGCATGACCACCCTGGGCCATGTGAAAGTCGCATGACTCTATAAGTCGCATGGAACAATTTCGTACACATAAGTCGCATGAAGCTATATGCATGTTAACATGAAAGTCGCATGGTATCTCGTATATACCTACTGAAAGTCGCATGATGCCTTACATGCACCAAAAGTCGCATGGGTCGTACATGAAGGTCGCATGACACATTCTTACTACTAAGGTCGCATGAGTACATATACAAACTCATTAGGAAGTCGCATGAAGCCATGTAGGTGCTATCATGAAAGTCGCATGAACATGCACTTGCGTGTCATGGAGTCGAATGAAAACACATAAGTTAACTGGACACCCCATGCGAAAGTCGCATGGACATATACATGTACATACTTGAAAGTCGCATGAACCATTAATACCCATAAGTCGCATGAAACATTTCTTAAAGTCACATGAATCACTTGCATAAGTCACACGACTTATGCTGAAAGTCGCATGGAAGCTCATCTTCTTCATCAGTTCGTCATTTTCTAAAACCCAGACTCCATAGTCAAAATCAAACTCTTTCAAAACTTAACCAACTCATTTTATTTTTGTTTTAAAACATTTCTCCATTCATTTAAACACTTCCTTCGATATTTAAACACATTTCATCAAGTATTAAAGCTCGTATCCCAAATTTCTTTTCTCTTGTTCTTCCTAAACCCAAAACCTCAAAAACCCAGATTAAAACTCATGCTAGCATCATCCAAACAAGATAAAATTGATATCTACAATACCAAGATGACGTGAGAATCATTACCTAACGATCCTTTTAGCAATTCTTTAAGTTTCCAGATGATTCTTGCCTCCTTCTTCCTCTGTTCCTCGTGGGTTTTAGACTTTTAGCACACATACCACACACACTGCTTTCTTTCTCTCAATGCAACAGTAACAAGGTTTTTGGGGGTTGTGCCCTAAATCCCTTTATATATACTTTCTTTTAAAGGCCTAAGCCTAACTTCCCATTACTTGAGCCTAATAATGCTCAACCCAAACTAAACACATATCTAGTCCATTTAGCCATCTATTTACACACACACACACACACACATATATATATATATATATATATATATACATATATATATTTTCAAGCCCAATAAAATCAAACTAGTCCATCATAGATTTCATAACCCAACATAAACATCATTTCTCAATAAAATATTCTTTTATTTATTTTTCGGAAGTTCGGGTATTACACTAGTAACAATTATTATAAGTTTCGCGATCATCGATATTTGAGATTTTTTCGCTTGGGAGAACAAGTTGATCGTAGATGGTAAGCATACTCATTAGCACTCGTAATATAAGCAAGCACATTACATAACAAATGAACCCTGAGATTATATAGTAAATACAGGAAATGTACCTGGTTAGTTAATTGCAGAATGGTAATGAATACACGACACCATTATGCGAGATAGTAAATACGTTAGCTACTTTGGAAAAACATCAGATAACGTTAGTTAATTGATTTGGGCATGGTGGATGGTAATTGCAACTTACAAAAGTAGGTCAAATTGACTGCCATTTGCAGGAGAGGGTAAGGAAATGTACCTGGTTATTTACTTCTGGTAGGCCACCCTGCAGCAAATCCTCTTGTTTTCGCCTCGTGAAGTGTCCTTTTGGGTAGGGGCCGTTGCGAAGATAGGTCCCGAGTGGAAGCAGAATGTAAAGAATGCATATATCCTTAATTTCTGCTATCAATTATCACCTTTGGTCAGGTGGTCCATTGCTAATTGATTCTGCACCATCTGCATCTTGCTGCAAAATTCTGGATCATCAATATGTCAATGTGAGATCTTATACATATTAATCTTTCGTACGTTGTAAGTTGAGAAAATCGGAAATGTGTCTTTTCTGGTTCAACTGTGACTTTGAAGATCATAATATTGAAGCTTCTTTCCAAGTTAGATTTGTGGTAAGCTAAAATTTGGTCACAAACTCAAGTAGAATCCAAGTTACAGTTATGGTTAGTGGAGCTGAACTCTAACTTCAGTTCAGCTTCTCTTCTCACCAAACCATTAGAGGTGTCAAGCTCGGCGAACCAAATGAGTTTGGTAACCGATCGAAACGGGTCAATTTTTTTACAGGACAAAACAGGCAAGGCTGCATGAGTTGCAAAAAATTTGTTGTCAATTTTTATAGTTTTTTCTACAAATAATTGTGATTATAGAATTAAAAATTACTATACCAATCATCTTAATCTTGAATAAGACAATAAGGTTATATGCATTTGACTTATATTTTACCTTATGGGAGATTTTCAACAAGCTTGATTTGTTCTTTTATAGCTTTTACATTTGGAGATAAGAACACAATTCAAATCATCAATTTATGAGTGAACTCTCTGGCCATGTGCATTTTCAACCATTGATCAGATTATTACATTGTTTTGTGCGCATAGTTATCTAAAAAGCTTACGTATGTAAAAAAACACGTAGTTTTCTGCTTACTCTAAACTGTTTATATACTGTAAATTAAGCACGTAAGCAGTTTTAAAAAGTAATCCAAGAAAACCCTCTTGAGGAAACTTACGGCTCACGATTACTTTCACCCTTTGTAAGTGACACCTATTGAATTCTACGACAGATTAGTTCACCTTACGCTCTGAATCGGCATTACATTTGTTGTTCATATTAAGGGATTTCTTAACAAAGAAAGAGGTTCAAAAGCTTCCTCTTGCATCTTTGTGTACATTATCAGATCATGTATTTGATAAATTCTCCTCCCATCTGCATTTTTGGGTCCAGTATTATAGCAATCCTGACATCTTGGAAATGAGATGCACAAATAAAATAAGAAATTTTTTTTAAAACTACATGGGTCAGATAACATGTAACACTTGATGGATAAAATCATGACTAGTGACTGTTATGTTTTTTTTTTTTTAAAGTTCCCTCCCAAGGTTATAGCACTCACAACCAACACTATCACATGATCCTACTTTAAGGCATTTTCCACCATTTGAGTGGTGTGAAATCTGCAAAGCAATTGGAAGTTCTGACATGACTAGTAAAATCAATATATGTTCCAATTTCCAACCTAAAGAATCCTTCCTTTTTTCATAGTGGAAAGGATAGGGAAATTGGGCATTATTTTGAAAAAATTTGTTTGGCTTTTTGACATGGCAGGAGTGAGTGAGATTTCATTCATGACTGTTTAGTTGAAACTCTTAAAGTTTGTGGGGATATTATACCTAATTGGGAATGATTCCCATGTGAGAATATAGACAAGAAAGGTGCTCCACTGTCATTTGTTTGGCCATTATGCATACTTGCTGATGGTTCTGAGTCAATTTTGCTGTAATTTGATGCTCAATGTGATGATAAAAGTTGAGGAGTTGTTGGACCACTAGTAGTGTGTGATTCTTAAATTTCTGATGCTCATCTTAGTGATTGCTGGACCCCTTATTTAACATCTCTCAAGCAACATCTGCCTTTTTCTTCTGGTTTTGTCATTGAAATCAAATGGACCCTAAGCCACTCCTTTTAGTGCTGCTAAAGACTTTGGTTTTCTTCTTTTTTTTATATATATATTTTAACTAATCCAACTAAATAAACCTTACTTACCTCAATACAACAATAGCAATTCTCAGTCCCATCTTAAGACTGTATACAAAGGTAAGACGTAGATAGTCATGCATTTTCCTGATAGCAAAGACCTCCAGCTTATAAAGTGTCATTTAGAAGTTGAATTCTATGTCAATATTATAAACTATGTTAATATCAATTCGGTTTATTCTCTCTGGTCAATAACTTTTGAGATGACAAAAATTCTCTGTAAGTTTCAAAATGACATAATAAAGAGGTCGACTTTATTTCTGTGGACGAAGAAACGTGATTTAATTAGGGCAAATGTGTCCAAGGGGATATGCTTTCAAATGATACATGAACAAACTAAAAAACTTCGCAGTTTGTGTGACATTAGAATACCTTTTTTCTTTTAATATTTAGGTGTCTTATATATACACTATTCTCTCTTTTTTTTTCAAATAACCGTGCTATTCGCGGACTAGGTCCACTACGTTCAAGTCAACAACCTTGTATATACTCGAATCAAACATAGTCTCTCACTTATGAAAGATTAACATGCATGACCCACCATACAGTTAATTGTCAGCACGAAGCCTCTTCTAAGTGGTGTTGAACCCATTGCTTCATCTGAAAGTCTCTCCTTGTACTCCGTTTTATATTTATAATATTCAAGCTTTTCGAAAAATAATTAACGTACAATGATAAAACCGCGTATATTGTTAGGTTTCACATTCTAGTTTATAATATGGTGTAATTATTTGTTAAGGATCCACCATTGAGTCCATCCATTATGCATTGCCACTAAAGCAAGCACTAAGTATCATAACTGTTGCTCCTATGACTGTTGTTGGTTTGAAAGTGGATTGTTTGAAAAGTGCATCTATTTGATTGCAGCATTATCAATAGTAAACATGTCTTTTTCCTCCTTATGTACACTATCAGAATGAGTGGAAAACAAGACTAAATCTTGATTCAATTCTACTTTAGTTATCATCTCATTGTTGAAGTAAATGATTGTAATTTCATGAAACTTTAGTTTACTGATCGATAGATATCTACACATCAGTATATCATGTAATAACGTTTATCTGTAATACGACTGTCAACTCATCAATCATCTTAATGAGATTAAAAAAAATGTCACCCCATCTTTGGATGGTCTTCACTAACCGGTCTTATGGTCGATATTGAAGACGTAAACTGCGTAACCCAGAGTTAAATTATGTTCATAAAGTTTGGCACTTTTTTTGTACCACACAGTACATATATATGGAAAAGATTAGGTGGGATGAGAAAGCAGTATATGAACATTACATTCAATATATATATATATATATATATATATATATATATTTCCTTAGGAGAGTGGGGATTACTGTTGCATTAAAGATATTTCATAACACTATTAATTATCTTTTGTAAAGTGTAGAGATACTATTGGTTTACCATAAACATAAGGTACTATCACACACACACACCCTTTCTTTAGGTTGTGTGTGTTTTTTGGTTTGTTTTGTTAAGATTTGGTTGATGTGGGGAAGATATCTCACCACTTGCTTTTGTCTTCTTTCTTTTTAATATTATTAAAATAATAATAAATAAAAAAATAATAATAATAACATGGACAGAGCTATCTCCCTTGAATGTGCTGTGTGTGTAACCCTTGACCCTGACCTCTTTTCTCTGAGTGGTTTTATTCAATTTAATATCTTGTTGGCCAACTCTTGTTAGTTTGGCTTTTAATCACCCCTGTTCCCTCTTGCTTTCTTCTGTTATCATGTGCAAATTCTATCCAATATTTGCATAAATACATATTATTATTTTTTATTTTTTATTTTGGGTGTGATTATTGACAGGAACTCAATGGGAAGTTTCATGGAGATTAAATAAAAAAAATACCCTAATGTATGTTTTGAAACAAAATATATAGTTTTGTTGTATAAATCAGTTAAATTCAACAGATAACTTATTCTTATATCATTTACGTATTGCGAAGGTTACACTGTAAAAATCTAAATATCAAAACAAGATTACAGTGAATCTACGTATAAATTTCGTTTCGACGAGTGTCTTGGGTTTAAAACATGTAAGAGATGATCGTACATTTAATAACACTGGGTTTGGTTACATTTTATCATCTTTTCGATGTTTTCAACCGTTAACACGATTATATTATAAGAAAAGGAGACATTTGGGTGATGATTTTATAAATTTGAATGCAATGCAATGTTTTTTTAAACTTATAATGTAATATTATATATAAGAAGTTAATAAAGCTAGTTTGTTGTTACATAATGAGTTAATCAAAGCTTTAAGAATGGTAAAAGAAAGAAAATAATATTTTCCAGGTGAAACATCAAATCCAAGTCTGGTAAATAAGTCTGCTAAGGGAATAAATAGCACAAAGGCCATAGCCAAAAACCAAAGCCACCTTGAATGGAAAATGGTGACTTGACTGAATAAATAAATATAAATAATAATAAAATAATATAAATAATATTGTTAGGAAAGAAGGAAGGAAAATAATAAATGATGGTTGAACATAAAATGATGGGTGTTTTGTCTTTTTAGTGGGGTATTCTTGAAAAGGTCAATTAAATGTTGTGTCAATAGAATAGTACACCAGTACTCTTTGCTTTTTCAAGAACCCACAAGGACAACTCTAAACCCCTTATGAAAACCTACTCCTTTCCTTTCCTTTCCTTTCTTACATGCAAGCAAATAATAATAATACTTATTCCCACATTACATTACATGATTCACCCTTTCCACAATATTATACCAAATTAAAAGATAAATAAAAAAGTTTTATTCTTTTTAGGTTTTCTTTTCATTTGGGCCCTCCCTCTCCCTCTCCCCTCCTCATTTCATGCTTTCATTTTCTTCAAAACCATTATTCCTACTTATAATATACTTGCTCATGTGCAAGCCTCATACATATATTCATTCATTTAACAATGGATTATTTGTAATTTTATCCTACCAATTAGAGACATATATATAAATTAAAGATCTAGATACTAAAACTAATACATACTTTTTAATCATATGTTACACGCTTTATCACTTGTATATTAACCGTGTGATCGATTGATGAGATACCCCTAGCCTCTAGAAAGAAGAAACGCTACATCATTGGTGCCGATAGGAGAGAGTGGATACTTTGTATGCTCTTAAGCTTGGTATAACTTTGATAAGTTCACAAGTCACAGGCTTATGAACTTATCAATTGAACTTAATGCTTATTTAAGTTTATGTACAAATACAATGCGAGTTGTAAGTTTATTTGATTCTAATAAAAATACAAACCAGAAAATCAATAAATTGCATTGTCCATAAGTCACTTTAGACTTATGATCCTATCAATCACATATATTACAAGTTTCAAGTCACGTCAAATTAGGGTTATACATTCATATTATATCAAAAGGTCAAACATCTATACACTATACAGAGGAGCGGAAGCATTTGACCTAGAATGAAATAACAAATTATAAAAAAAATTATTTCAAAATAAAAATAAAACAAAATCTAGAAAGGGTAAATCTATTTTAACCTTATTAATTGTCTAATTTAACCTCCTAATATGATATATATAAATTTATAACTTGTATTAAAAACTATAATTAATTAATATGATATATCTAAATATGTAAGAAAAGAATGTTCAAATAGTAACACGTAACAAAAAAACAGATATGGAGATGACCGGTATGCATAAGCCAGAGTTTGACAGCATTTGATTTTCTTGAAAAATGCATAGAAAAAAAAAAGAAAAGATCAAAAAGTAAACATAAACATAAGCATAAGCATGGGCATAGATGCCATTGGGCAGGGTGTCACTGTCCTCTTCGACCGGCATATTGATGATGGAGTGCGTGGTCTGTAAGATGCCTCAATATGGATGGATTCATGTGATATCTACATATCCATCATTATAATATTATATTATATATAAATATTAATTAATTATTTAATTATTAATCAATGGAATGATACGTTATTAGACCCACCCACTTGTATATCTACTAAGAAAAAGACGGTATTTATTTATTTTTATTAAATTAAAATAGGAAACATGAGGTGTTGTGGGATGGGATGATGTTAAATTTAATAATTTAATAATAATTTATTTTATATTTTATAATATAAAATAAAAAGGATTGATGGGATTGACTTTATTCGGCACGCATATATTTAAAAGCCTTTTAAAGAGACGAAAAAGAAGACGTGATGATTTTGACAAAATTGAGATGGCGATGGGAGACGAGAGATGGGCTTTCCAATGTGGATTGCACCACCCAATTTTTTCAAATATTATTATTATTATTATAACTTAATTATAATATTCACACACATATATATATATATATATGTATATATATTCCAAATTACAAAATCCAATATCCCTTTTTTTATTCTTATTATTTTGTTGTGTGTTCATGTCCCATGTGTATGCCCATATGAATGAATTTATCATTCACTAGACCAAATATTTAATTCCTCACCACACTTGGAAAAGGACAATTGAATATAAACAATCGTACAATTGTGCCAAAGTTTAAGTTATGATTTCAATAATTATATTGTTACTTCAAACTTAGATTGGTATTCAATATAATTCTTTAATTAGACGGAACATGTTAAAAATATATCATATTTAAAGATTCCAAGACGATGAATACTATCTATTATCAATCTTCCAGCCAAAAAGCCGAACCTGTCGCTTACTTACATTGAACTTTCCTTCAGCTAAAAGTAACAAACGAATACACAAAATAGTTTTAGATTTTGTTTTCTTTGTATCTTTCTTTTTACAATCTTAATCACACGATATTTCATCATAAACCATAATTCTCTCACAAAAGATAAGTGTCGTTAAATATTAAATCATAGAAATCTCCGCTATTGATTAATACTTCTTATTTTTTTTCAACAAATTATAGTAAACGGGTAATTAGGCGGTTTAATGTAATTCGATTATTTCCACACACGTTTTGTAATTAAAACTAACATTATATTAGTGTCTTAGTTTAGTAAAAAAAAGTTGTTTACGTCAGACCAACTTTGCGTCCGAGATCCTATGAATCTAAACCAACCCTTCCCCAATGATCGGTCTGCACGCAATGATCAACTGTCTTGACTGTCTATGAAAATGATCGAACCCATAACCTCAACCAGTGTATTAATTAGTTACATATAATAAGTGGCATATGTTACAAGATCGATGGCTTTAATTCGTGTGATACCTACTACAAGCACAAAAGAAGAAAAGATAGAGATTCACCTTTTTGTCAAATTAAGCATTAATTGTAATGCTTTGGTTGGCTACATTATCATTAAGTAGCTACAACATTTAACAAGAGTTATGTGGAGTTGTGTAAGGGACCATCTGGCAGACGAATTTGACCTAAGGGGACTATTTAGCATAATATATTAACTAGAAAGGACTAAAATGAGAAATGTAGATAGACCCGGGGACCATTAGTAAAAATATGAGATGGGGGTGCCGGTCATAAAGCGACAGATGATTGTGGGACCCACGTGGCAGAGAAAAAACCTACTTTTAAGGATCTTCATTATTTTAATGTCTCTTTCCCATTAAATGTCTACTTTGGCGTTTCTAATCCGTCCTTTGGGCCCCCGCTCTATTATTACATGCCAAAATTGATATATTTACATTTTCACTTCATTATTATTATCTTCTTTAATAATTTTAATTATTATTATTATTATTATTATTTCCATTTAATAATTAGACAATTGCATTATTTTTATTTAAATTATGTTAACTTGATAGAGAAATATTACTACATGTTTCAAGTTAATATAAGCCTTAATTACTAGAATTACAATTAATTTTTTTAATTGCCAAAGTAAATCTTGATTAAATTGATCCATAAAAATGTTATGTTCCAACCAGAGCGGAAAAAAGGAAAAAAGAAACAAGAACGGATCGTAACATAAGAAACATCGAACAAGAACCCATCATCAAGAATGATACACGCATATAACCAGTCATAGAAACATCTATTCCGATTCGATCAACGGGTTTCTTATCTTAACGAATCATGTTTGAAATCCTAAATTTACCTAATTTTAGAGTACAAAAATATTTTAAATATAAAGAGTACACCCTAAAAATATTATATGAGGTGCTTTCATTAAAAGTTAACCCTTTTTTTTGTCACCGATCAACCGTTACGTTAAGAGGCTTATATAAATTATAGGATCTAGAGAGTACGTTTAATAATAATATTATAATTGCATGTTAGAATAAATAACTCTTCTGAAACGTAAATGGTAACCTATACGACATTTAATAATGTTTATAGCTTCAAGAGTTGTTAGCAACAAAAACGTACTATAACGTTATAAAAAAAATAATTGTAATAATATTCAACTATACATAGATTACGTAATTATATTATGTATAATAATAATAATATTAAATAAAGGAAGGGGATTTTGTATGTGTCGTTATCGATGGATTCAAGATAATGTATACATTAAAAACAAGGCACAAGTAACGCCTTGGAAAATGGATACGATGAATGTAATATTAATATTAAAAAAATATTAAATAATTAGTAAATAATGAAAATAATAAAAATAATAATATTGGCTTGTATTTTGGTTTTATTAATATATTGGGGCTAAGATATATATCGTTTTCCAATGTCAAAGAGATGCTTCACGCCACTTTAAATACCGCTTTGTTTTGATTCTAAAGTTAATAAATACAACTCTCTCGCTTTTATTAATTTAATTTAATAGGTATCACGCCTACATTGTTCCTAACCCATCTTTTTCTAATATCTATATTTTTAATTTCTTATATTTGGAAGAACCCTAAAAAAAATTAAAAAAATTAAAAAAATGGAAAAGGGATAGAGAGAGGTGGGAAGGCAGGATGGCTGGCTGGCTTTCGGTAACCGGCTTTAAATTAAATAAAAATCTAGAAATACTCAACTGGTCAAAATAGCCACTGTCTTTACTCTTTACACGTTTTAGATTGTAGAGCCTAGTATTTAATTCATGGAGATGGTCTCTCTCTCTATATATGTTCTCTCTCTATATATATATATGTTCTCTCTATATAATATATGTGTGTTATATTTTTCATAAATTATTCATTCAATTATGCGCCATGTACAGAGAGATGATTTGTACTTATGTTTTTAATTATAATGCTTTTAATATACGATTGAAAAATACAGTAGTAAGTTTATCGAAGTAAAAAAGTCATAATTATTGTATGTGACAAAAAAGTATTATGTAAAAACCATCTTTCGATAGCATATGATAAAAGTTGGATAAGAAGTTTTAATAAAATAGATTATAAATGAGAGCTAGGAGGTTACAATAAGCGTGATTCACAACTCCGGTACGTTTGTGATAGAATCGTGATTTTCTAACGGTTTTTTTTTCAATTCCTAGTTTCCAAAGGTTTGTTTAATTTAACAAGGATCAGCAGCAATAAACGCTTACTGGTACGAAAGTTTATTTACAAGTAAGTGATATTGACTTGACGACAAGTAATTACAGAAACAACAGTTATAACCGATCTACTTCTAATAAAGAGTAACTTTAGTAAATCTTTTGGTTTGATAAATTGTTAATTCCTAAAAAATTAACTTGTAAAAATAGTAAAAGATGCCATAGAAATGTGTTGGTGAAAAGGAAATACATTGTTATGTTTATCTTAATATGAACTAAGTAACTATTAATTACCATTTTTAATCATATTTAACGATTCATGGAAGAAATGGGAAAGAAAAAGATAAGAATCAGGGGAAAAAAAGGCAAAGAAAAGAAAAGAAAGAATAGTGGGGTCAAAACACGGACATTTGGGAGGCTTCCACTGCACCTTTGCACTTTCCTGTTCCCACGTTGACATCACCACCTATCTACCCTATCCCCTTTCCCTATCACCCCCTGTCACACTCTTTTTATTTTATTATTATTATTTCCTAATTGCTTTCTATTAATAATCAAAGATTGTGACTTCTTTTCCTATAAATAAATAAATAAATAATATATTTTAATCTTTAAAGTCTGTTCCTAATTTTCTCTTTACTTCAAAGTGCTCTCATTCATGCTTCCTTTGATTTTTCTTGTTAAATTATTCTTGCATTATTTTTTATTCTTTCAATACTTATCAATCAAACTACGAATAAAAACAAAACCAAACTAATCTTTATTTAAACTTTATATCAAACATATTATAACTCTACATTTTCATAATTTGTAAATAAAATAAATAATTAAAAAGATTTAGTGAGAAAAAAAATAAATTTTACTAAGATTAAGACTTTGGACATGTGGATTGAGAAAGTGAATCTAATTATATAGTTGCAAAAGATGAATAACAATAAATAAAAGAACCACAATTGATTATTAACAAAACTAGTGATTTAATGGCTACATTTTGTTAGTTTTCTGGGAACTATTTGTTACTGTGAAATATTGAACTAAAATGAAAACTGAGAAACATCATGAAGTGTTCACATGAACACTGATGTTCTTTGTGGATTTACAAACAGGGCAGGTGTTGACAGAGGAAGCACATACTGTGCAAAGGCAGAGATGCCTGCAAGGAAGTAGCAACACACATGATTCTTCCTGCCCACACTTCTTGCATAATCTGTTGATGTTATTGTTGCTGCTGCTACAATCATCATTTGTGTTATCTCCATCGACTAATCTCGGTTTTTCTTCATTGTTATTGCTTTCGCAGCATGATTGTGCATCTTCAGCCAACGCAGCGGCATCGTCGACACACGCCGTCGTGGTACGGTGGCGGTACTCGTCGTGAACAACCTGTTCCAGAACTTGTTTCAGGTTGCTCCGTAATGCGTTTGCTGTTGCTTCGTTTGTTTGAGCCAATTCTCGCCAAATTTGATTCTCTACACACAGTGATTTCACTTTCTCTTCCAACGCCCAATTTAATTTCGCGATTCTCACGATTTCTTCCTCTTTCGCTCTCAGCCTCTTCGACATTCCTTCCTCCACGGCCGCGATAATTCGCCGTGAATTCCTCTTTCGTCTCTCTTCGACGTCAAGTCTCACTTTCTCCGTCTGTATAAATAAACAAAAAAAAAATTAGGTTTCAATTCTACCAAACTTAAACAAATTCAAATCAGAAACAGAGGTTCAAAGACAAGATTATTACATGATGAGCGATGAATTGATCGATCTCTAACTGTTGTTGTTGGATCTGCAAAGATATGTCCTCTCCGAGAAACGTATACGCTCCACACCGCTCGATTTGATTCTGATTCATGTTTTGACTATTAACAAAGGAGAACAAACTGTTGATATCCGAAGAATCCCTAGCTCGTTTTCTGGAAACAGGAAGGCTACAAGTGAGGCCGCTCTCAGCCTTTAGAGTAGCAGTATTGGCCGGAATACCGGAATCCGTGAATCCAGAGCAGTACATCGCCGTGGTGGTACCGGAAAGAGGATGAACGATTCCATAACCTAAAGGCGAGTTACCTGTAGCTTGATTATCAATGGCGTTAGTCATCATCATTTGAGGATGGAAAAGAGTGTGATGACCTGCTTCAACAGCCATTAAAGATGTAAAATCAAAGCTTGTTGTTGAAGGTTTTCAGCCTGCAAAGGATTTTGCGTTTTGAGAGAGAATGAGGAGAGAGAGAAGCATGCAAATGTTGCGTAGGTGAGAATGGCTTTCGGTGGTGGGTTTTATATTTATTGGAGAGGAGATTGGGTTTGCTTTTATGAGAGGAGAGAGAATATAATAGAAATAATAATAATAATAATTAAAAACAGTTGTTTTGATTGGACTCTTTATTCAAGATACTGTATTTCCTTGTCTTAAAAAGCAAATTTTCATAAAATCGTACGATTGATATGGAAACTAGTTTTATATTGGTAAGCTCATCCGAGACCGTCTCTTGTAAAGTTGCCAAATTTTTTTATCAATTTTTATATTAAGCTAGTATCGTATCCGCGTAATGCTATGAAGATAATTAATTTTTATTTTATAACATGTCGCTTTTAATAATATAATCGTATTTTATTGGCATAGTTTAATGTAACGAAAAAGTTTTCTATCATAACTTGTTTGTTTTCTTTAATTTTTCTTTTATTTGCATAACTATTTCATTAATTTTAAAAATAAATTCTAAAAAATATTTATATTTATGAAATAACGAGAGAAAAGTTTTAATAAAATTTTAAAAATTATGTTGATATTGATGGATAATTGTGTTTATGTGAAAAAAGTGTGTTAATGTGAAAAAGTATATTTTAAATGAATAAAAAGTTAAAGTAAATTAAGAAAGAAAATAAAATGATTAAAAATTGAGTTGATGAGATTAATTTAAATAGAATGAAATGTTAAGATTTTGTCTTAATTAAATTATAAGATGAGAGTGGGTGTTAATTGGTTGATATAGTAATATAGATTAGTGTAAGGAATTGTGTACGTCATACGAGTGTTACACAAGCAAACTTGAAACAGTAATTTATTAAGTAAGAAAAAACTATTTAAAAATAAAATATGTGTCAACTTATATACATAACCACAAATTTATTAACTTTGATAGAATAAATAAGAAAAAATAAACAAATACAATTTTTTTGAAGTACATGCATAAGAATAAAGATTATATTTTTTTTTAGTGATTCTTAATTAATTGTTTTGTTAGTAAAATTGACATTGTTGTTACAAATATTTTCTTTTAAAACGTGAAACTGCAATGTATACTTGTCAATGTGTGAAAACAGTCTCAAGAGAAATAATCTAACCTTAGACAAAGATTGACCATACTTCGTTAATTGTCATTGCAAAACAAACTATCAGAGGTAGTTGTATTCGTTGAAACTTAACTAGTTTTAAGAATATATATAGTAGCAACAACATTCTTGTATGGAACTATCTTTATCTAGATAACATATGTACCAAATCGAATAACTTGCATTAAGCCTTCATGAATTCAACCAGATTTAAAGGTATAAATCAAGACCTAAAATATATCTTTAAATATATACCTCCATAACATCACTTATTTTAATAGAAAAATTGCAAGGAAACCTAATATATGAAGCTTGAAACAAACACATCTTAAAAATATGTAAAATCGTTTTATATAATTAAAAGTTCTATTCAAAATAACAGGGAAATTTTAATAACTATTGAGTCTAAAAGCAATCAAGAAATAGACATGTTAGTCAATTAAGTACCTTAGACTATTAAAGTATGAAATACATTAGTACCTAAATTTTATACTAGTTTATTTCAACATTCAAGATAAGACACTATATTCATTATAAAATTATGGTGGCTAGTGGAAACTACCTAAATATTATGATGTTAAGTATTTTTTTAACTTATTATTTCAATTTTATAAGATCATATTATTATAGGCTAAGATGCTTATGCAATGAATATTTAAATAGTGTGTACCGGTACGTAACATCTGCAAACTATTAAAAACTTTATTCATCTACCCTAACTCTAATTCTCCACACTTTTCTCATCACATGTCGTGTCCTCCAAAAATAGTAAATGATCTTTATAAGCACGAATGAAAACTCAAAAGATCGATTAATCCTTCAAGTAAAGTTAATTACAAATAAAACAACAGAACTTTACTCTTAACTACTATTTTTGTTCTTGCACTTCCAAAATCATGTAAAAGAACTATCATAATACAGTTAAAGACAGTTATTTTAGAATTACGCTATGACAAATGTGAAAAAAGCGAACACGGCTGGTTCAATGACTATATTCCCGCTTTTCTATATTTGTATTTGCTTGTTGCAAATATGTACAAACCATATTAGAAACTAATAATCAATGGAATGTTTATTATATTATGAGTCATGAAACTTAATCAATTAATTACAAATACTCTAATTGATATGATGGTTCTTGAAGAGCTTACATATTTCATATGGTAGATCCAATCACAACAGTTATTCTTCTTAATAAAACATGTTTCCAATAGAGTGTTGTAAAGCCCCAATTTACAAAACACTAGTAATTATATAAACCTCATTTGTGATGATTAAATATGTTTAGAAAAGCTAGCGGCAACATATGTTTGTGTTACAGAAAACGTGGTTTCAGTTATAAAAAAGAAGCGTTATTGTTACAAAAAATGTTTAAAGCAACTATTAAGCAAACCGGGGCCTTGCCCTTGGTACAATCGCGACCTGCAAAAACAGAAGATAATATCTGATAAGCTACAAGAGATTTGTGAGGATGCTAAACTAAAAATCATATAAGCACATGTATAATTCATATATGGATATCACACTTCTTATGGATAAAGTATTGAACCATCTTAGCAAACACCCTACTGGGCTAGATGCTAATCATAGCACTACCGCACGAAGCAATACACTACCCCACACTTGATCCACATATCATATCACACATTTCAATACATCACACATATTGCACATATGAATTGGAGTTTAGTAAACCACCCCAGTAATTAGTTAATTTAACAGTGTTATGTAAGATATGAGCGTATACGTCAACGATTATGTCCTACAGGTAATATACGAATAAGGTATTAAACACATAGCATCACAGGTCAACTAAAATCTGGTCAAAGCTAAGGCACGCTCGTGCATCTCCTTTAGGTCCAGTTGTGACCTTCTCATGGGCGTACTGACCCAGACACACCTGTACCTTAGATATTACGCCCTGTCTCAGCACGCCCGGACCCGAAGAACTAGGGTTAACCACTATTACCAGGCACACCCGTACCCTACATGGCACGCCCGTGCCTTTCGCACATCAGCAACAGTTCGCCTACTGTTCTCTTGTCTAGTTCATCCTAAACGGGTCACTTGCAAGGATCATGATACCCGTTAATCGAGAGATCTTCTGGTTACCATTAGTGTACTTGTTTCTTTCTTGGACAATGGTGAAACTTTAATTAATTGAAAAGGTAATTATGGTGTTGATCTTTTAATTATGCGATTATTTCACATTTGGTCATTTAAGATACAAAATTACGATAATGGTACTTTATATAGATACTTGTTTTGTTGATAATCCTTTAAGTTAACTGACATATGTTTCCTCAGTTAACCTAAATTTATCAAAGGGCAAAATCGTCATTTCATATTTCTTTAAATAAAAAAACAACCAAACCCATCTCCCTGACCAAAAACCCTAATCGTCCCCACCCCAAATTTAGAAATACAAGAAATAATAAAGAACAAAAACGATAGTTGAAGCTGTTTGCTATATGTAATCATCACAAACTCAACAAGTTGATAAACCTTTTGAATTAAATTGATGAAATTACCACCGAACGCGGATGATATCGCGTTAGTTATATATATATATATATATATATTCGTTGCAATAAATGGTATTTAAATGTCAAATATTTCTCTAAATTATGACAACTTGTTCTTAAAGTGTGTAATTGTCAATAACAGATCATAAACACTCGATGGCGAGAAGTTTGAGCAGAAAAGACGGAAAAACACTCGAGATATAAAAGAAAACCATAAAGTCAGAAAAGTCGAGGATACGACGCGTCGAAGAGTTAAATGTGACGCGTTCCTTCGATTGCTAGCGATCTTGTCGGGCAAGTAAAGCTCGCGTTTCCAGACGGAAATAAACTCTATAAATAGACTTATTTTATTCCAAAACAAGGGATCCAACACTTCTAGCCGGCCCTAGACGAACGATGGCGATGAATTTGGAGTTTTGGAGCAGAGTTCTTGAAGATGGCTTGAAGATTTGGCTTTTGGGAGCAAGGATTGAAGGCTTACAACTAGGATTTACACATTGGTTTGCTATTCATCATGTCTAGTCTACTGTTTTCGTGTTTTTCTTACCGTTTCTCTTATTACGGGCTAAGTCCTTGTTATCTCTACTTATACATGATAACTCTTGATTAATGGTGTGATTTCAATGCTTGGATGATACTTAATGATAAATTTGTTATGTTCTAGCTTGTTTAAAGATCCAAGTGTATTAAAGTTTTGATTTTTATGCCTAGATTTGAGTTTTCATAGGTTGCATGATCACTCTTCCTATGTTTGCTTGTATTATGGATTTCTATGACCATTAGGATTCATAACTAGTGATTGACCATATCATAGAGTTAGGTTTAAAGATTGGAACTTTAATGTGCTTGCAATTGCTATTGATGACCATTCCTTGGTAATTGGTTGATTTTGTGAATTAACAAATCAATAGGATAAGTCTAGCATAATTCGAATCAATTGTCTAGTTCATAAGTTAATTAATTCCATGACCATTGGGTTGATTTCTTTGAAACTATAGGGCTAGTGAGTCTGACCATGAGATCTGGCCACTTTAGAAATCGATATGTTGTTATGTGTTATCCATTGCACTTGCATTGAAATATGCTGTTTTAAAAAAAGGGAATCTATAGTCTAAGTAGAGATAGCTTGCTTGTGATTGTTTTAAATCCAAGTTTAATCGAATTCTTTCTCTCTTAGTTTTCAAATCTGAGTTTCTGGTAATTTTAGGATTTAGGTTTGGATTTGTTGCTTTCTACTGATAATTGTCAATTTCCCCTGTTTACTACTTTTTAGTTTAATATTAGTTGGATAATTAGTTTAGTTATATCTAAAATCATACTCGTTCCCCATGAGTTCGTCACCCGTACTTATTTTCTATACTGCTACACGATTGGGTACACTTGCCTATTGTGTTCATACTTAAAATAAACACGGTTTTTATAAATTTAAAACTTGTACGAAATTCGCACATCAGCGGAAATCATTAACAAGAGCAAAAGGAAGGAGATCAAGATTTGGAAATGTAGATCGAGATCAAAACCTGATCTTTACCAAAAAATAAAATTAAAACTTGTTCATCATAAACCGACAGCGATTGCTTTAAAACCTTATCAGAATTTGTAAATAAAAAATATCCAAAATTGGAATATAGCAACCCTAAATCATGTTTTTACCAAATCGATTGGCTCAAATTTGCACATATGGAACAGATAAAGGGAAACGGATACCACCATGGCTGCAACTGGTTTTGTGTTGCCTCGCCAAGATTTGGTATTGAGTTTCACCCGTCATTTGGTTCCTTAATAAAATGTATCTTCATCGACTTTAATTTACAAGAACATGATCAAATCGCATATAGGGTTAACCCTCAAGCACAAGCAAAACATAATCAAATCGCACATAACGTTAACCTTTTATCAAATAGCATATTACATTTGTTTCACATAATGGATTGATTTTGTCGTTGTTTGTTTCATAAAAGAGAAAAGGAGGTGGCCTGTAACACCCGAAAACTTTATTATAAAGTTAACGCAAGAAATGTACAAAGTGGTATACGAGTTACTAATGGATATACGTGATAGTATGTGGTTTTGAACTAGAGGGGCTAAAACCGTCAAAACGGAACTTGGAAAGGTTGAGGGACTAATTATGTAATTAGTCCATAGATATTTATATATATAGCCATCTTTGACTTTTAGATAGTCAAAGTCTTCACTTTTGCAAAACCAACTCACGTATGCCATACAAACACCAATATTCTCTGGAGATTTTGCTCAAGAACAGTGGAAGCAAGGTGAAATAACTGGAGCTAGTGATCATACAAGTTGGAGGTAAGGATCTTGAACTATGTTTTTGAAGTTTTATGGGTTTTTAGTTGATTCAATGGTGAATCACAGATTTCAGCAAGTTATTGTTGTTATTTATGGATTAGAAGTTGTTTGGGATGTAGGAAAACATCCCAGAAGCGTTTTTATGAATTAAAGTTGAGTTTTTGGGGTGTTTTGGCCGGAGACAGCAAGTAAGTCGGCCAAACTACTGCTACCAGTTGAAGGGCACGGGCGTGACCTTCAAGAGGGTGCCTAGAGACCACGGGGTGGTCTGGGTGTAAGGCACGGGAGTACCTTAAGCAAGGCACGGGCGTGCCTGGCGAGGCACGGGCGTGCCTAGTGTTTAGTTCAGTTGTTCAGTTCAGCTAATGCATGTGTTGATGTATATACAGTATTATTTCATGTAGAGACTTATCAGAGGCGCGTTCGCTAGATTATTATTGATTGTGGACTATTATGGCATCACAGACTATAAGATGAGTCTTCTAGACTACTAGTCATATATACGGCATGTATGTTATTATATTAGGTTATTGATATGTTAGATCACTCAGTTTTGGGTGCTATGTTCAGTAAGGTTCAGTAGTGTTACAGTAATGTTACAGTATATATATATATATATTATGTGTGTTAAGCTTACTGCTATGTACAGTAAGGCTCAGTAATAATAAGCATGCTGCTTTGTGCAGTAGTGGCTCAGAAATAGCACAGTACTGGGGCTCAGTTAATTAATCAGATATCAGAAAGCATACTGCCTTGTGCAGTAGTGGCTCAGTTAATTAATTATATGAATCAATAAGCATACTGCCTTGGGCAATAGTGGCTCAGTTAATTACTCAGAGTTTTATTATTAGTGATTGTCAGTGTTTATCATATGATTATATTCATGTGTTTATATGATTGGCAGTCTAGTTTACTCACTAAGATCTCGCAGCTTATCAGATATTATTTTCTAAAATGTTTTGCAGGTTTTATCAAAGACAAGGGGCAAAGCTTCAGTTTGACGGTTATTATGTATTTAAAGAAAACAGTGTTTTAAACTTAACGCCCAGTTGTTTAGTGAGAAAACATCTTTTGATGTAAATATGTAACTACTAGGCTTTTATATGAACCTGAGGGTTCAAAACAGTTTTGTTGCTTCCGCTTATTTGTAAAATAACTCTTTTATTTCTAAAAGAACTTCAAGTATGGATTTATTTATGTTTTTAAAAATGGGGGCGTTACATGGCCGATGCTCAAGGGTTTAGGGGAGTTTTCCGCTAGTGGGGAAGGTTCTTGGGCAGATGGGAATGACAAGTGACCGGGGGGGGGGGGGGGGGAGATGAAGAGAGATAAAGAGTGTGTTTTGGGGTATGGGACAGTTAGGGTTTTTAGTGAGGGGAGAAAGGTTCGTTTTTTTAATATAAAAAAAGTGTGAAATGACCATGTTACCCTTGAATAATACAAAACTAATAGTTACACTTAACTGACCGTTAATTAAATGTCCATGGGTGAAACAAGTATACGCATAAATGACTACTAACACAATTTCGCATTTTAAAGGACTGAATGTGAAATAATGACATAATTAAAGGACCAATGGCGTAATTAACTCTTAATTGAAAAGAAAACCAACCTAATAATAATATCAAGAGAATGAAATTGAAATAAAGGCGAGAGTAGAACTAGGAAACAAATTAAATAAAAACAAAGACCCTTGAAGTATAAATTGGCTCCATACAGAAAATTAACAGAATGTACACCACCTACCATCAAACCTTTAGTCTTGTGGTGTGCAAGTTGTGTAGATAAGGTGTACTGGAGTTTTCGTTTCATATGGGACAAAGATGTAAGTACATGCTTCTAAGGTTGCCCTTAATACAATCACCACCAACTAGAACTCTAAGAAATATATATGGCTTAGAACTTTGAAGGCGAAGTTGCCTTAGTTTGTCAATAACATGTGATATTGTTATCCATTTTCAAGATCCAATAACAAAGAAAATCTCTCTACAACGTGTATTAGTAAGGCATTAGCATTGGTACTCCTAAAAGCAATTTTTTTTCGGTCTATCTAGAAAACACATAAAGATATTCTAATATCTGCCTCTAGAATATTTTTTAGAGCTTACTATAAAAAAAAAGAGAGTTTAAAAGCTTAGATCTCCAATGTAACTCTATGGTTTAGCTTCCACCATGATAAAATCTCCACATAAATCACATTATAGTAACTACAAATTGAATGAATATCAATGCCCCTAGAATTAGGGTTTAGTTTGGTAGGATATGATGTATCATTATTTTTTCAACCAACTTTTAAGATTTTCATCCAAATGCTCAATCCTTTAAAATCTTACAAATTGCTATCCATGCCACTAGAATCCAAATTACCAAAGCCTAGAAAGAAACTTTTTCTATATGATATCACAAGCTCAAAAGGCATTTTAGATCTTCTTAAAGGTGTACTTATCAAACAAGGTTAGCATAATGATATCTAAAATGCTTAGTGTGGAAGAATATGAAATGTTCCACAACAACAGTTTCATTTATATGAGCAAAATTAAAAGCAAAGATTTAGACATGCATATATCATTATACCATCACATGTACATGCACTATGTTCTCGAGTTTTTTAAAAAAGAAAAAAGAAATGATGTAGAATGAAACCAAAGAAATATGTGTACTCGAGTTTCATTTAAGGTAGTAAGTGAAAAGAAATGTTGGGATTTGAAAAGAAACTTTTATTTCACCTCCAATCCCTTCCTTTCAAAATGTACGTGATATGATTTGAAAGGAAATGATTCTCTTGCCTTTCATTCAACTCTAGAACGCAACACGGAGTGTTCATTTCATCTCCTACGTTAAACTCGTTACCGAGATAACGCTCACATATGTACGTCTAGTTGGTTACTTTGTTTGAAGGTTCCACATTTGAGACACATTAGGATTACTTGTAGTAACGGACTTCCCAACTTTTTCCTTCTACCTTAATCTATGAGAGTCGCTTATCAGAAGTAGGTTATGTTACTTACATCATCTCTATGTCTCACTTGAAGAATGTAAGTTAAGCAAACCTAAATACGTACTACATTAATTCATTCATAAAAAGAAAATAAATGAATAGGTAAACGACACACATCCCATGCATTTAGGCTCAAGCCATATATACAAACCCTTAATTGAAGGAAAGGGCCTATATATGCAAAAGTACGTACACACCTTGCTTTATGACTTTTGTAGTTCGAGCTTTTACCTAGCTAGCTAGTGATATCTTTCTTTAATGGATTGAGTGGAAACAATAATTTTATAACATATATTAAAAAAATGATTTGATTGATATGGGATTAAGGAGGAGTTGGATTTTGGTTACGTTAGTTTGATTTTCGATAAGGTTTAGTTTTGGAGCATATTGAGTGTGACAGATTAATTATAATCCTTAATTATATATATATATATATCTAGAAACAAGAATAATTAAGTGCATGCATGTATGTGGGCATTTCTTTAAAAATGTTTCTAGGGTTGGGCAAACTTTGATAAAAGTGGTTGAAAAGAAATATTCCTAGCGTCGATATATTAGGCACTTAAGAATCATCAATATATATATATATATATATATATATATATATATATATATATATATATATATATATATATATATATATATAAAATATAGTAGTGTTGGTAACCATGTTTTATTTGGTTATGTTCTATATAGACAAGTTGAGTTGTAAAATAATGACGATGTATAAAGGCTATCGAAGTATGATTTTGACTCTAAAGAGATAAGAAGGGGGTGTTTTGTTTTGATTAGTTTTACTATATAAGTTTCATGTTTTATATATTCACACCATGGTCGACTTATGAGTTGTGTTAGGTAACTATATACAAGGTTCTACTGAGAATCAAAACTTATCTGGAGACCTATGAGAAATATATAATCGAGTAAAATATATTCACAAATTTATTAAATTCATGATTATACATTTTAGTTAAAGTGCTCCATTAGTATTCAGGACATTTGGGTAGAAAATTGATGGGAATTGAAATTCATGAATATATATATATATATATATATATATATATATATATATGTAGAAATGAATCAAGTAATGCAGATTAGATCATTTTTATACATTAGCGATTTTCTTCACATTTTTCAACCCGAATTTTCTGAAAACTCATGAAACACGATAAATAAGATGCATAATCATGAATCTATGAATTTGTAGATATATATAATCTGGTTACTTAGTTTTTGGAATAAAACTAGTTACCAATGGAACCTTCACCTGTATAGGAAAGTTATCGGGAATCAACTTTATTGCGAGAATAGCGAGAACATTGTCGACCAATAATATATCTTGTTGTCTTTAATTTTTTTAAAACACCCATAAATGAACCATTTATGATTTCTCATCCCCAATCACCAACACCATGACACTACCACCAAAGACCCTCCCCTGACCACCAAGCGATACTCGTTGCTATATTCGGCAATTGTAGGTACACTTTTGATGGTTTTTACGACCACCGTTAGAAAATTCACTGTAGCCATGCATCCCCGGTGATTGCAATCAGAAGGGTTTAGGTGCCTACTACTCCCATTGCGATCTCCGACGTTTGTAACAACAAAACTGACCTATGCCAATTGCATCTCCAAAGCAAATCTATGACCACATCTATAACGCGCCAATTTTTTTAAAATAATAAAATCATCTCAATAACTCATTTAAATGTAAATAATAGATATTCAAAATTGTTTTTCAAATGTACACCGCCCCTACACACGGGACTTACCGTTCAAATGAAATTCATTGTTTAAAATAAATATCAGAGTTGTAAAGTTTGTGGGAAAACAACTATCACGTCGGTGCCTTACCCTTGTTTGCTCGAGACGGTCCTGAAAACATTAAATACACACGGGTAAGTATAAAGTTTAGTGAGCTAACACAGTACTTACACGTTATACCAGATAGCACGTATTCATGTAACAAGTACATCACATCAATATCACATAACGCCACACAGGTGGGTAAGTGCCCGGTTGCACATAGATTGCCAAAGCCGCAATAATAAATAACCGGCTGCGCGTAACATAATAAGCGCCCAGCTGCGCAGTACATCATCACACATGAACAGTCATCTCAGTATAAAAGATAAGTTAGTGATAACTCACATCATCAGCAATGAAGTATAGTTACCGTAAAAAACATTATAAATGAATTCTCCATATTTGTTTGTTAAAAATAAAGGAAAACAAATGTGAATTGTTTTTCCTTTATAAAAAATACAAATTGCTGCAAACATTATACTAGATGACAACATATTGTTACTTTTATACACTTTACTCTTTTGAAAATAATACATATATAAAAAAATAAAAAGAAATGTACATTTTGTTCATATCTTTGTCATTGCAACGGGCAACATTGTAAAAGCTAATCAAGACATCATCATGGTGCGAGCCTGCGAGGTAGTGGAGGAGTTGGGTGGGCATCCCAATCTTCACATCAAATCATTATTATTTTACCCTTTTTTTTAAGTAAAAGAATGTTTTCATCTATATAAAAAGAAAGAAATATGGTTTGTATATAACATAAAAAGTGTGTGATTACATTATAATACTCACAAATATATGGATGAGATAACTTAATAGTAGATTTATAGGGATATAAAAGTCATGATTATTTTATATATTAAATTTGTGTTATGTACAAATCACACCCATATAAAAAAGAAAGTTTATATTTTCTCTCAGTTATCACTTTACTCATTAAATGGTAATATGTAAAATATATTAATTCTTTTTCATTATTCTTTCTCTTGGTTTTGAAATTTGTCTTTATCGAATAAGTAGGCGGATAAGTCAGAAGATATAAAATATCTAACAGAAATTTATATATACTTGCACTAAACAGCTTTTTTTGTACAACCTTATACTAAACACTTTACTTTATCCTCTTACTTACTAAACAATAATTTGTGAAATCTAGTAGTTTTTTTCTTTGTCTTCTTCTTTAATGTTGACATTTGTCTTTATCTTGTTATTATGAGGATAAGTAAGACGATTTAATAGATAGATAAAGTGATGCTCATAAAAATGAAGAAAAACCTTTTAATTAATACAAATATACAATGATAAAGCTTTGGGAATTATTTTCCTACAATTTCATGTCATAATGTCATGTTTTTCCTTTCATATTGTGCAAGATTCATATGTTAATCATGTTTCATTTCCATATAAATGTTGAAATGATGGCATTTTGGGGTTTTCTAATGGTTAGGTAAAAGTTGATGGTTACACCCCACTATTGGTTTGTGATGGTCTTTGAGAAAATGGTTGGAAGGAACACCACCCTTGTTGGCCTAAAGCACTTTCTTTTACCTTTCTTTTGTTGAGGGGGAAAAAGCAAAGATATAGCAAAGAGCCAATAAGGTTGTCCTTTTTATTCCTAAATACAAACCAACACCTATCTCAAAATCCATCCATTCCATGTGAAAGTAGGAATCATTGCTTCAAAAAAGCAACATCTATATCTACTTGCTTTTGTTTTCTTATATGCATGATTCATCCATGTCACAATATCTTCTTCATTATTTGCTTTTAACACCTAACATATTCATTAATCATAATTCTTAAAGGAGTTTTTCTTTTAAGTTTTTAATGAATACATTTGACAAGGTAACCCTTTATACGTTTCACTACCAGTTTCATGGCTAATATAAATGGCTAATATAAAGACGCTAAAATTACACAATTCATGACTAAATGATATGTATTAGAGCACGCTATTATGTAAACCAAAAAAAGTAAACCAATTCAAACACTATTTAAAGATACAGTATTTTTAAAGGAATAAAAAAGAACTTGCAAAACTATTTCGAAAAGGAAAACTTATGAGGTTCAACAAAAAGGCCGTGTTTAATATATACAAATATGAATTTAGATTGTGAAGATCATGGAGTTGTCGACATAAAACACAAAAAAAAGAAAGATGCAAAAACAAAGTGTTGTTCTTGGGGATTCTTTTATCTTGAGTTGACCCAAGCCACTCTCACTTTTGGTAGCCTAAAGGCAAATTATTCCTTATATTGGAATTATAGATTTTAAAAGATCTGGTTAGATACGAATAAAAGAAAGAAGGAGGTTCTTAAAGCATATGTTAAAATGCTCCACTAGCATTTATCTTCTCACTAAGGTTTGAAATTGTTGTAATTTTCGGATAATACTAAGGAATCTTAGTACGGTTTGGTAATTTAGTGAGTGCGGTGCGCATATAAGCTATATTGAAGTCTGATATAAGAGTCACGGCGGTTGTAGTGTATCAAAACCTAAATGGGAAATGCTAACAATGCATCAAATTTTACTACTGTGCATGAAAATTGATCCATCATATTAATTGATTATAAAACCGATTTTTTAGCACACACTAATGCTTAAGGTGAGTGTTCAACATGTGCTAATGATCAAACGCAAATGCTAATTGTTCAATAGACACGGAAATTAACGACTCTTTTTCATAAATGTTGTCAGGATTACAGTTTCTCATCAAAATAACGTTGAAAGATAGTTATAACCAATTTTGATGGTAATTGGCACCAAAATAACTGAACTTTTGATGTCTATAAACGAAATAATGAACACATAATTAAACACTAATTTCAAAAGTATCTTTCAACTATCCCTAAGTTAACATCATGTAACTCATGTTAATAGTGTCAAGATATAACTTAAGAAGTTAAGCGAGAGGAATAAGCCTATTAATTTACTCTACACCCCATCAAACTCCGATTTCTAACACAAAATGGGACGGACATAGTTCAACCGACGATCTTTGAAGTATGATCTAAATAAGCATTTGATAAGGTATTAGGTATGTAAGATCAAAGCTATGTATTTGATGATGATATACAACTTCTAACCATCTTCATATATCATGTGAAAGCGAAAACACAAGCTCATATGTCATTGTTGTATCTCTTGACATAATACTATTGGATTATTCCAATCATAGTGACTAAAGACATTTGTTGATAGATTACAAGTCCATTTGCGCAATAAAGTTAGTGATAAATTTGGGCAGTAAACACATGTGATGATGTGACAGTGAACCCACACAAACTTGTGGTTTGTGGGGTGGCATCGACAAGGGGAGTCGATAAGTGAAGGAGTTTGCTATAACAATAAAAGAAAGAAAATATGATGAAATGATATGAGATAACTTTAGACTATTCATCATGATTGCTATTTTTCAACAAAGTTGTGATTTTTGGGTCTTGTCTTATTTCTACTTTCCATTTTTTTGTAATTACCCTGCCATGTCTTATATTCCTACAATACGCATGATTTAAATGTTAAATTAAATATAGATATTTGGGTTTTTAATTAAAATGAAATATACAATATTGTAACATTAGTTCTTGGTAATAGGAGAAAGAAAAATTATATTTCAGCTTACTTTATCTTTCTACCAACTTAATACTTGACATATTAGCTCATTTTTAGATCTTAACAGCTGTAATGATCAAATGAGTAGGAGGAAAAAATATCAGTAGATTTCTTGAAGTATAAACTTAAATGAATATTTGTATAAATTCACTACAAGAATTATGTTCAATAGTGGCGATACCAATTGTGGCGACAGAGGGCAATAGTGACGACATGTAGTTGGGCAGACTATGTGTCGCCGCTATTGCCCACTGTCGTCACAATTGATGTCGCCACTATTGCAACTAAAAAAAGCCCGGGACATTTCCCTCCCAAAATATTCACGCGTCGCCGCTATTGGCTGTTGTCGCCACAATTGGCGTCGCCGCTATTGCTCGACGAAATAAAATCCCATTTGACAGATTTCACTTTACCTTCTTACTCACTCTCGATCTCTCCCTCTGCTCCAGCGACCTCCGCTGCGCCCCCTGCTCTGCCGCTCGCCACTCATCGCCTCGATCCACGTACCGTCTCGCATTTTACAAGCTTGGTATGTACTCGATCTTGGTTCATTTTTTGTATGGGTGTGTGTGTATTTGGTGCGTGTGTGTGTGTGTTTAATCTGTGTGTTTAGTGTGTGTGGGTGTGTGTTTTTTGTGTGTTTAGTGTGTGTTTCTTGTGTGTTTAGTGTGTGTGGGTGTGTGTTTTTTGTGTGTTTAGTGTGTGTGGGTGTGTGTTTTTTTGGGGTTTTTCTGTGTGTGAGTGGTCTAGTGTGTGTGTGTGTGTGTTTTGTGTGTGTGTGTGTGTGAATCAGTGTGTGTGTTTTAGTGTGTATTATGTATATTATTGTTAAATATTATTAATTAGTGTATATATTAGTGTTAGTTGTAGTTAATTAGTGTTAATTAGTATTATTTGTTGTTAATAATTGAAGTAGTGTTTAAAATTTAGCTAATTAGTGTAGATTTAGTTAAATAATGTTAATTTAGTTTAAAATAGTGTTAATTAGTATTAATTGGTGTTAATAATTGAAGTAGTGTTTAAAATTTAGCTAATTAGTGTTAATTAGTGTAAATTTAGATATTAATTCGATTATTTATAAACTGTGATGTTTATAACAATTGAAATAGTGTTTAATTAATGTTTATTTAGTTGTTAAATTAGTAATAAATCAAACATTTAAATGGTAACATTTAAGAGTATATATAAACATGTACACAATCAAACACATTCGATTAAATATATATATATATGTAATATATATATGTGTATATATATATAAATGTGTATATATATAAGTAATATATACATATATATATTACACCATATATATATGTATGTATACACACAAACACACACTAAATACATTCGTTATATCCTTACATTATATATGAACGTGTTTAAGTGTGTTTATATAACTTTATGTGTATAGACACACAAACACGTTCTATTAATATATATATATATATGTATATATATTAATAGAACGTGTTTGTGTGTCTATACACATAAAGTTATATAAACACACTTAAACGCGTTCATATATAAGGTAAGGATATAGTATATACATGAATCTTGAGCTTAGAATGCCCGCCCGAAATTGATTTAGATATTAGTTTCGGGTTGTCCCAATTTTGGGACTGCTTTTTGAATAGCGTATCTCTTTTAGGATGTGATTGCGTATTACATGATTGTTTGTTTAATAAAGATTCGGCTGCCATTTTCTCTTTGCTTCTCGGGTATATATATTTCTATATATACCTAGGAGCTAAGGGGAGATGCTGTCGATTTTTTTAAACAAACTGTGTAATATGTATTCATATATGAGGTAAGATATTCAAAAAGTGGGTTTAGAAGCCTACCCTTGAAAATGCACTACCCTTTTGGTAAACCCTAAACCCTAAAATATGTTTCAGTTGCATCATGCCTATTGATAAAACATGGACTACTATTGAATGTCGTAATGATGACAAATTCCAACAAGGACTTGCTGATTTCGTCGGGAGATCCAGGGCACACGTTGATAGAAGAGGTCTAATTGGGTCATATTTGCTATAATTGGGTTATATTCACTTCTAACGGGTCATAATTGCTATAATTGGGTTATATTCACTTCTAACGGGTCATAATTGCTATAAATGAGTTATATTCACTTCTAACGGGTCATAATTGCTATAAATGGTTTATATTCACTTCTAACGGGTTATATTTACCTTTATTTTGTAGTCGGATGCTATTTAAGAAATGTTTAATAATCCGGAATTCAGAGAACAATTAATGGCGATGGTTCGATCCGCTACAACTCCAAATGCTACGGCACCAAACGACGAGAACGAAAATGATAACGGTGATGACGATGATGATGGCGTTCAATAGTTTGTGTGTTTGTTACTTAATTAGTAGGAGTATTTGTACGTTAAAAACTAACAATGAATTGTAAATGTTTGTACAAATTTCGATTCAGTATGTATGGCCGGTTTGCGAGTACGTAAATAGCTTGTGGCTGCATTAAAAGTGCGTGTTTTATATTTGGTCGTAATATATATTAAATACACAGGTTAAATAAAAAAATTAAAAACTAAATATTATTAGTGGTGACGCCAATTGTGGCGACAGTGGCCTTTAGCGGCAACATATATTACGGAAAATAAATAAATAAAAATTAATTAAAAAATCAATAGTGGCGACACCTTTAGTGGCGACATTAAGCAATAGTGGCGATATGCAATAGTGACGACGGCATTAGTGGCGACATGTAGGCAATTGCGGCGAGGTATTAGTGGCGACACATGTCGCCACTAATACTCTCTTTTCTTGTAGTGATTATGAAAATCTTATTTCTTTGTATGAATTTCCTTATTTGATTCTCTTTTAAAAATACATATACATTCAAAAATATGTTAAAGTATAAAAGTAGTGAGTCATTTTTTAAAAATACATAGATCAGTAACATTTTATGGTAAAAAAGGTATAACAGTTACTACCATATAATAACATGTAACATCACAAAATGGAGCTAGATGTTTGTATATTAGGTGGGTTATTGAAGTATAATCATTGTTAATTATTAATATAAATTTTAGTTGACCTCAAGTATTTTAAGACATAAACTAAGTTGTTGACTTAATTTGAGCTTATAATATATAGGTTTAGTTCTTGAAAATATATTTAAGTTGTCAAAATTCGCTATTGTGTATATCAAACTTTAAAATATATCATTTGATGTACTGAACTTTCAAAAGTTATCATTTAATATATTCAACCGGTTATAGAAGGTTACTTGCTGATGTGATATCGCCGTACCGGTTTCGCTGATATGGCAAGTGACAGGAAGTTTCTACTTTAAAAATAATTCAAAATAAAACTGATATTTATTTTAAAAAATAATAGTAATCTCATAACAAATACTCCTAAGTCCTAGCTCGATTTGCAATAGGCTTTCTTCAAGAACACCATCAAATTTTCAAATCCTCCACCATTCATCCCTTGCTTCCCTTCATCTATTCAAGTAGCAGATGGGTTGATGCATACATCGGTTTCGATTGATAAGGTTCGATTGTTCAAGTTTACATTTTCGATTCATAAGGTTCGATGATTTAATGATTAACCAGATCTGCCATTAACGAAGGGTTTAGAGTGTGATTAAAGATAATCGGATCGGGATGTTCTTGATGAGGGTAAGTGATTCATCATCTGCTTTTTTTTATTTCATCTTTATCTTTACGTTTAGGGTTCATCTTTACATTAGATCTAGGTTTTTTATTTTGATTTTAGTTCATTCGACAATTACATTAATCCATCAATTTAGGGTTCATGTTTCTTTTCATTGATTTAGGGTTTGATCATGTGGGTGATTTAGGTTGTTAAGGGTTTTGATTTCATCAATTAGT
This sequence comes from Dittrichia graveolens, assembly GCA_038502395.1. Lineage (NCBI taxonomy): Eukaryota > Viridiplantae > Streptophyta > Magnoliopsida > Asterales > Asteraceae > Dittrichia > Dittrichia graveolens. The sequence continues at coordinate 78,053,159 of JARJIL010000005.1, read as the reverse complement.
ACCAACAATAAAGGGCATGCAATTTATACTTGCAATATCACCTTCATCTTCATCAATTGCACAAGAGAAGTAAGTTCCTTCATCTTCATCTTCCGATTTTATTTTCATCTTCATTGATTGCGAAAGAAACAGCGATTTCACCTTCTGTTTTTGATAAAATGTTCTTGTTGTCAGTTTTCATGTAGGGTTCATACAATTTCATGTTCATCAATCGAATGTTCTTGTTTCAATTTTCATTGAATGTTTCGATTCGGTACGTTCTGCTTCAATCCTTGTTCTATTTTGATTTCATGTTCATATGCTTTCATGCTTGTTTCGATTGTTTGACTATTTAGGCTTAGATCTTGATTTGGGTTCTTGATTGTTTAAGCCTTTATGCCTCATAATGACGAAGATGAGTGTTCTTCTAGATCTTCAAAATGCTTAAGTTTTTTGTTTTGTTTTTTTAATATAATTATAATTTACTGATGTTGGAATTGGAAATAAATGAAAACTATAAAACATTACTGGGTACATGATGTAAAGGTCACCGGATATATTAAATGATAATTTTGCATGGTTGGATACATTTAATGGTAAGTTTCAAAGTCCAGTATACATAATAGCAAAACGTAACAACTTAGATACATTTTGATAAACTAAACCCTAATTTATATTAGTTAAGTGGAATATAGTTGTAGACCCGAATAATACCCACTTTGTTTACTAAAATAGTTAATGAGTCCGTTGTAAGCCAGGTAAGGACGATGTTCAAGTAAGTTCAAATGCTTGTGTTATAGTGATGGCTCAACTAAATCTATCAATCATGTCTTTTTTTTGCCTTAGAGTAGAGCCTTTGTGGAAAAAAATTTAGGCGTGGTAGGGGTTATGCTCATTGGAATCGAGTAGCTTTTTTAATTGGTGCCAAAGAAAAATGGAATGCTTCTTTTAAAGCAGTGTGCGATGGGCTTATGACTGATTTGGAACAATAGAAGAGAATTATATTTTGCTAACCCTAAGTCAAAGGAAGATCTTAAAGCGGAGGGCTTATTCCCAAAACTTCAACAAGTTTTGACCATTTGGTTTCGAAGAAGGTAACTAACCTTAAGGATTAATCGGAGTAATTGGCCTAAACATCCCTTTCATCTAGAGGAGTAAGCTTCTATTTTGTTATTTTGGTCTTATGTTGACGATGTATCTTTTGGTTGCTTGTATTGTGTCAACCTTTAAGACTTGGAGATCTTTTATCCGTGATATGATGATATATCCTTGTCGATCTAATTAACATAAGGGAATAGTGTATCCGCACATAGGAACAAACTGACTTACAAGATGGGTTAGTCTCCGCCTTTTGTGTACCTTTGTTAAAGAAAGCCATTTACCTTTAGGAGAAAAAGAAAATAAATTGTAAAAACAAAACAAATTACATGAGCATGACTTGGATTTCTGAATTGATCAAAAGAAAGGATCAAGCACAAAAATAGTGGGTTGTGATTGAAAGCAAGGAAGGAACCAAGGTAAATCTCTGATTTCACAAAGTTTGCTCAAATACTTGTTTTCTCACATTATAGTTCTTTCAAAGCAAGGAATGAACCGTTGAATTGGGGAAAACCTCTCTTATGGTTTGCATTGTATTGTATATCATTATATAAACCAAATTATTACACAAAGGACCCTAAACTATATACAGGGGTAAAGGAACAAATAAAATACATATCACCTATCTAACAAGAGCTAAGGTAAATACTTATTTTTGTTTATGAATTTGTGTTGTCTCCTCTATTTGTAGAATCTGAACTTCTAAAATTAATCTAAATGTTATGTGTATCTGTTTTTTAATCTCTGACCTTTTGGTCATTTTATTTACTAAAATCATCAAATATACCAATAAATTCACTTAATTACATGTTAAACTTTAGGCTAACTTCTCTAAGCTAAGATGAGTAAGCTTCAAAATCTTTTCAGCATTTTATAAACTCTCTTTTCTTCCCTAATTAAGAGTATTACACAACTATGTCCCCGATTAAGAAAGAACTAAGAGGGCGTTTGGTTCACAGGAATTGGGTGGAATTGGGATTGAAAATTCTTAAATCATAAGAAGTGTTTCTTCCTCAAACAGATGGAATTCTTCAAGTTGATAAGGAATCTCAAAACATGATTGTTGTCTCCTACCCTACCCCACCCCATCTCCATCCCACACCCTACCTCACCCTACCCACCCCATCCCACCTTACTTTATATTACCCACACCCCTACCCCTACCCGTACCCGACCCTAACCCGACCACTCTACCTTACCCCACCCTTACCCATTCTACCCTACCCAAACCTCACTTTATGCCTTATGTTACTTTACTCTATCCTAATCTACTCCACCTTACTCACCATACCCCTACTCTACCTCACCCCCACCCTACTCCACTCTTTATTGACCCTACCCCACCCCACCCTTACCCTTACTCTTACCCCTACCTTATGCCCTACCACCCTAACTTACTTTACTCCATCTTACTCACCCTACCTCACCCTATCATACCCTCACCCTACCCCATCTTTACCCTACCCTACCCCCACTTACCCTACCCCCACTTACCTTATCCTACTACTCTACTCCACTTGACCTTACTCATCCAATCCATACCCCATCTCATCCTACTTACTTCACCCTACCCTACTCTATGACACCTTACTCACCATACCCTTACCTCACCTCATCATACCTACTTCACCCTATCATATTCTATGACACCTTTACCTATCCCTATCCCACCTCATCCTAACCATTCTACTCCTATCCAACTCCATTTTTATTCAACTCACCTTTACCCCAACCCATACCTTATGCCCTACCTTACCCTATGGTAGGGAGGGGTAGGTGTGTAGGAAGGAGTAGGGTGGGATAGGTAAGGTAGAGTAGATGCAGGGTATAGTAGGTAGGTAAGGTGGGATAGAGGTGGATTGTGGGTAGTAGGGTAAAGTTGGGTACGGTGGGGTAGGTAAGCTAAGAGTAGATTGTGGGTAAGTTGGACTAGTGGGTGTGGTGGGGTACGTAAGGTAGGGTAGATAGTGGATAAGTTGGGTGGTGTAGGGTATGGTATGGTATGGTAGGGTGGTAGAGTAGTGATAGGGATAAGAAGTGGTAGGGTGAGTGTGTGTTAGGGTAAGGTGAAGTAGGGTAGGGTAGAGGTGAGGTAGGTATGGTAAGGGGTAGGGTGGGTTGGGGTGGGGTAGTATAGGTGGTGGGGGTGAGGGTAGGGTAGGATGAGTAAGGCAAAGTAAGATGAGATAAAGATAGGGCTAGGGTAAGGTGGTAGAGTGGAGGAGGAGATGTGGTGATGGCAGAAAGGATAAAGGATGGTGGGCAGTTGATAGTATAATTTATTTTGAGTAATACATGTTGAATTAATTTATTAATACAATTTTTAGTCCATTTGAGCAAAGCTACTTAACGTGTCTTGACTTGCTTAGTGTGAACACTTGTAGAGTTATTCTCACCAAGTACGTTGAGTAAATTTTGATTGTGTAATTAATGTCCTAAATAGAATTAAACATTATTGATACTATAATTTTAATATTTACACAAAAGGTTGTAATCTCATAAAATTTAATTTGATAAGAAAATAATAAGTTTAATAAAATAAGTTATTATAATATCAAATTTGTATGATCACAAAGTTTGATTTAAGAAATGTTTTTATACCAAAGTACGTAAAAAGTCAAAATGATAAAATACCACGCTCGATCATGAACCGGACCCGTGGGTCCAACAACTCAGTTTTTTTCCTTCTCTCACCCTTTAAAAAGAATACTTGGCTTCATTTGAAACTACCCTCTTGTACATAAAATTTTTATTTATATTCTACACACGTCAATAATCATTCAAATATAAATTCTAAATAAGGTTCATGAATTTTTAAGATCAAATATCAAAGTTCAAGTTTTTCAAGAATGGCTTAAAAGCAAGAGGAGATTAAGAAAAAGAGGCTTCATATTCGAATCCATTTACCTCTGGATTTTTTTTGTGAGAGAAATATTAGTGTACACACATTTGTTGGTGTTGAGTTGTATCTTTGTTTGTGAAAGTTATTGGTAAACAACTTAGTTGATAGTTACGTTGTAGAGTTTTAGGTAAAGAACTTAGTTGGGAGTTAACTTGTATAGTTCTTGGTGAAGAACTTGGTTAGGGCTTTTACTTAAGGTGGTCACTTTCTTCGAAAAACAGAAAGTGTTTTAAGTTGATTACTTTCTTGGAAAATAGTAACAAGGTATATAAGGTAGTTACTTACTTGGAAAAAGTAACTAGTTGTTTAATCTGATCATTTTATTCTCCCGTATGAAAAGGGCAAGACGTTGTAATGATGATCTCTTCTAGCTAAGAAAGACGTTAGTGAAGATGTCTCTTGGATTGAAGGGCAATGAGTGGATGTGAGTTACATTCGTTAACACTCAACCGAACTACTATACATCGGATGTCATCATCACTCATCCCTTAAATTATTTACATACTTGCACTTTGTATTCTTATTTGAAATTATATTTATATTTTCTTCCGTTGTGAACAAGAATATCAATTTTACAAATGTGTTAAAAAGATACATAGTTTACATGTTTTTAAAGTATACATAGAAACTATTTAAACCACATTCTAGTTTCTACAATAAGTTTTAATGTTTCAATTATAACAATTTTAACATTAGATTTAAAATGCTACAATTTTTAGTAAATACAAGTTAATAAAAATAATAATAAGTTTTTTAAAATACTTATTATTTGAATAAATGAATTAATTGGTCACAAACAAATAGAGAGAATTTTAAAATTACGACCATTTCAGATGAATAAATGGAAACCTTGATTTTAAAGTCTTATTTATACTTACTAGCAAGGTATCTGCGTAATGTTGTGATGGTAAATAATTTCTATTTTACATCATGTTGCTTTTAAAAATGTAATAATATGTTATTCGCGCAATTCAATATCACGAAAAAGTATCGTACAATGTCGTTTTTTATTTTTTTTATTTGCATCAACTATTTTATTAATTTTAAGAAAAATTCTAAAATACATTAAAATAAGAAAAAGATTTATATTTATGTAATAAGGAGAGAGAAGTTAATAAGATTTTAAAAATTATGTTGATGTGGGTGAATAATTGTGTTTGTGTGAGAAGGTATTTTAGTGTTGGAGAGATATTTTAAATAGATAAAAAATTAAAGTAAATTAGAATAGAGAATGAAATGGTTAAAAGAGTTATTTTAAATGTTAAAATAAATTAGGAGAGAAAATGAAATGGTTAAGAAAGAGTATTTTAGTACATTCAAGTTATTTAAAATTAAGAGTTTTTAAAGTTATAAATGTATTGTAAAGGAGTAAGATATACTATTATATAAACCATTTAACATTCTTCCCTCTTTAATTTTAAGAGTTCTTAAAATTCAATCAAGACAAAATCTTCACCATTCATCCGATATAAATTAATCTATTCACTCAATCTTTAACCATTTCATTCTCTCTCCTAATTACTTAACTTTTTGTTCATTTAAAATATACTCTCTCACACTAACACGATTATCCACTCACATCAACATACTTTTTAAAATCTTATTAACTTCTCTCTCTTTATTTCATCAATATATATCTTTTTTCTTATTTTAATGTCTTTTAGAATTTCTTTTTAAAATTAATAAAATGGTTAGATGCAAATAAAAGAAAATTAAGAAACGGACATTTTGTTGTAGAAAACTTTTTCGTGACATTGAATTGCATGAATAAAATATCATTACATTCTTGAAGGCGACATGTTGTAACACAAAAACTATTTGCCGGCACAGCATTGCGCGGGTACGATGCTAGTCTATTATAATATATAAAGTATTGAATTCTTTCTCCATCCTAAAAGTCTTAATCTTAAGTAATTTAAAATGACTAATTTATCATTTATTTAAACATAAAAGAAAACTATTAAATAGAGTTAGTTAGATTACTAAATATTATTTTAATAACAAACCTACCATAATAAACATTAAAATGTCAAGTCAATTCAAATTAACTTTTAACCTATAAGATATTAAATATAAATTAAAAGTTAAATAATTTTTTCATAGAAATAATATTTTAAATATTTTATCATATAATAAATATTTTAATTTAAGTTTTAGAAATACATATTACTAAACCTCATAAACCTGATACATATAACCCGAATTTATTAACATTTCTGAATTTTAATAAATGATTCATATAATTAAAACATAAAGTTTAATTTATAATATATTTACCATTCTCTCTTTTACTTTACATATAAACTCTTAAAATTTAAGTAATGAAAAATGACTAATATACTCTTAAATATCCTTTATATTTTTTAAAACACACAACCCAACAATAGACTCTCTCATACTAACACAATTTTCCATCTTTATCAACACAATTTCTAAAGTCATGATATGGTTTTATCATTTTATTATTTTTTAAAAGTTATTTTAAAAATTAATAAAATAGTTGATAGATAAAAGAGAAATAAAGGAAATGGGAAAAGGAAAAAGAAAATACACATGTTACGAATGTAAATTATTTAATGTCACCATAGTACGTGAATACAATACCCATACATTATCGAGTAGGAAATATTCGCTACCGACGCATTACACGAGTATGTTAGGATGTTTCTTGTAGTAAAATTTAAAACTCACAAGAAAAACCTTGTCTATAAAATTCAAATCACCACCAATGAGTTGGTTGATAGGATGTTTCTTGTGTTGGTAAATCCCTAAGGCCAAGAGTATAACAATCATTCAACCAAAATGTCAAATTAGCTGTCACATAAATCCAAAAGTCACATCAGTTTTTTTTTACTTTTTCCTTTCCAACATAAATCAACCCAAAACCTAAGTAGCAATTATCTCAATCAACCCAAACATTCTCTCTCCTACTCTCTCTACAAAACAAAAAAAATAAAAAAAACAAAAAAAAACATCAAGTTGCTCTCGGGTGCACGAAACCGAAAAGGAAAAAGAATGGGGGAACCCGAATAGGGCGTAGTGGTGTTCTCGAAGGAACCCACCCAACCCAAATGAACCCGAAGGTATTCGGGAAGGGTGCTACGGGTGGTCTAACAAAATTCATCCATTGAAAAAAGAGCCAACAAAGATCTTTGAGTAAAGGTTTGAAGAAATGTGATAAAGTGAAAATTAAAATTTTCACTACAAGAAAAATGACTTTTTACGGCGACACATTTTCGTCACAAATACCCTATTTGTCGCCCCAAAAGGTTTTTTGAGGCGACATGTTGCCTCAAAAAGTACGCCGCAAAAAATTTGTCCCAAAAACTTATTTGCGGCGAAAAATCGTTAACATTGTCTAGTCCATGAGGCCTTTTGCGGCGACATATGTCGCCTCAAAAACTTTTTGTCTCAAAAAGTCATTTTTCTAGTAGTGTTTATAAATCTTAAACCTTTGTGAATTGGTATTATGTTAGGGAGGTTTTCTAGAAAAGTTTTGCAAAGGTTTCTAGAGATTTATAAAAATCAAAGTGTGGAAAAAATAAAACATAACGTTTAAAAGAGTAAAACAAAGTCTAAACAAGTTTGAGTTGCCCGCGGTTGACTGTGTGTTGCGAGCGCCATGTATGCAAATGTGACTTTTATCCTTTGCTTTTCCTCTCTATAAATATCATACTTGTGGTAATTTTTACACACCTTTTGTCAATCTAAATTCTCTCTCTAAAATGGAATTTTGAGCTTTAATTTTTAAATTTAAAATGTGATTTCTTAAGTTGTTAAACGAAATTCTATCCATAGAAGAACAACATAAAATCAATATCAAGGATCAAGAGCTTCAAGTATTTTTCATATATTATTATCATGCACGTATTTATTGATAAACCGAATCCATTGTGTTCATATATATTTTAAGTTGTAAGGTAAATTTTTAAAAGTGAAGATAAAAACTATTCGACGCTTATTTTAGTTTCTATAGATTTGATTTCATCAAGTAAGTTGCGAATTTTAAGTAGATTTTATTGAAGAAAAAAATATATAAGATAAATAATAGTCAAATTAATGCCTTGAATCATTTATAAAGGTACAAGACGTTTAAATTACAAACAAGGATAATAATACAAGTTATTAGTATAACATCCAAGTTAACCCACAACTCTATAATGACTATCTCATCTGTAAATATATTTTAACCCACAACTCTATCACTCTATGTCTCGTATGATAAAGTATCGCAATAGTTTATTGAGACATGCAGAAACTATAATGATTCTTTGATGTACATATAAGCACGCACTAGTAAGGTAATAATAGTTTCGGATTATGTTGCAGTTTACAATTACATAAAGGATATATGACTAAGACATGATATGAATCGCGACAACTACATACGACCATGATCTTAATTTCATACTATTGGTTTGTTCTTATGAAATTGAAATGTCTTAAGAGAGTGTATTAACATTTTAATTTCTATGAAATTTTAAAAAGACTCAACAATTAGATCTCACCTAAGAAAACTTTAAATGAAGAGGGCTTTTGCCTAATCTTCAAAGAACATGAAGGACTAAGAAAGACACATACATCTAGACATGATGTAGATTTAGCCATCTAGCTACTTAAAGATGAATTAATACACACATGAGGACTGATCTAGCATTCTAGCTAAACTAGGGAAAGTTGAAGTTTGAAATATATTATTTTCCACTTATTTGACTAGGGTTTTATAGCTTAGTGGTATTGTGTTGTTGGAGTTTACAATTACATAAAGGATATGTAAGCGCACTCTAGAAAGATGATAATAGTTTTGGTTTATGTTGGAGTTTACAATTACATAAAGGATATACCGTATACAACTAAGACATGATATGAGTCAAAAACTACATACGACCATGATCTAGGTCTCGCATTCTTTCATACTAGTGGTTTGTTCGTATGAAATTGAAATCTTACTAGAGTGTATTAACATTTTAATTTCTATGACATTTTAAAAAGACTCATCAATTAGATCTCATCTAAAAAAACTTTAAATGAAGAGGGCTTCTGCCTAATATTCAAAGAACATGAAGGACTAAGAAAGGCGCACACATGTAGACATGAACATGATGTAGATTTAGCCATTTACTTAAAGATGAATTAATACACAAATGAGGATTGATCCAGAATTCTAGCTGGAAGCCAAAGTTTGAAATATATTATTTTCCACTTATTTGACTAGGGTTTTATAGCTTAATAGTATCAGATATACTATGTGTTTCTCTAAATTGTAAGTTTAAGTCCCGTAGTAAACAAAACACGTAAATTTAATAGTATGATTAGATGGTGTGCACTTATTCATTTTTTCTTTTAGTTTTGTTACTTATTTTGATTTTATTGCAAGCAAGAAAATTTTAAAAATTTAAATAAAAAATTATAACATTTGTTAAAGGGAAATTTTTGGTGAAAAGATTAAAAAATTAGTTAGGTTTAGGATGATAAAGAGAAGCTCTCTAGACAGGCGATCTGAATCTAGCGATTGGGGACCAAACAAAAAGTTAAAAAAAAAATAATAAATAATACAAGATTTGGTATAATTAATTTCTAAATTAAAAAAAGAAAGAAAGAAATTAAACAACATTTAAAGAGTATAATAATTGATAGACATGGTGGACCAATTAAAGAGAATGGTAGGGCATAGTATGAGGATATCTTGCACAAATATTGAACTAATGATGCTAGATTGATGTTTGATTTCAACCAACTTCATGATGCCATAATTAATGATCACAAAACATATTTATATAAAGTTAGAAACCTCACATTAGCCTTTATTAATTCTAAATATAATAAACTATACCTAATAACTATGCTAAATTAAATATTACATATGGGAAAAATGAAATGATTACCCACCTAAGAAACAAGTAAAACTCATAGCAAAAGTTATATTAATTAATACTTCTTTAAATTTATTTATTAATCTATAATTTATACTTCATATAATGAAACTATATACCGTGTGTTTGGGATCGCTTCATGTATGAAAAATAATGTTTTGTAAAAACAAATACGAGCTTGTTTTTTATAAAATCACAAAAATACATATATAATCACCTTTCAAAAAAAAACAATACAAAAACATCTTAGAATGTATTTTTTGATTTGTTTCAACCTTTAAGACTTGGAGACTCATAATAACATATCATAGCAGTTTTTATCGACATGTTTTTCAACTTTAGTTTTTTATTGACTTATCATACACGAATCGATCAAAACAAGATTGAATAATGTTGTTTGTTGCATTTCAACTTCAAGAATACTATACAAAACCTTGAATTCATACTTCTGACTAAACCATGGACCATCTTGTGGATGCTTTCTCCATTGCACAATTTTGGGTATGCTTTGAAATAATCATTTATTTTCAAGAAAGAGAAGTTGATTATTAAAAAAATCAAGAAAATTGGGTAGGAGCGTAGCTCCCCAAGTTAGTTGAAATGGAGAGAAAGTCAATAAGCCCCATCTTATTTTCTTGTAGCATTATAAGACAATTGTCGAATAGAGTAGTCATTAATTGGAGACTAAAGATTAGGATGCATGAATTATGTGAATATTGTCTCTATCGGTTCGGTTGTTTGTTTGTTTTCTCCATTTGTTAGGTTTTTAACTAAATGTTAAAAAGATGAATTTGATTCATTGATTTCATACATATGTGCTTAATTTCCTCGAATAACGACATATGCATAGATGTTGTGGTATGATATTTTAGAAAACAAACACTAAATAATCTTTATATATAAAATAACGATAACTTTATACGAACAATTACACAATTAGAGCGTCATAAATAAAGTATATGTGACTTTAGAAACTATAACAGACCACGACTCGTCTATATGATACGTTCATGACCCAATTATGCCAAGTACAGTTAACCTAGCTACTAATTACTATAGTAGACGGTGAACCTTCATGATATTACAAGAGACGTAAAATAATGAAATCTCGTAGAGATAATTAAATATATTATTATACTTACTTGATAGATTAGATGCTCGTGTGATACACGGGTTAATTGATTTATAAAATGATAAAATTAAATATTAATAAAAAGATATTAAATAATTATAAGATACAAAAGAAATAAAAATTTAAAAGGATAATAAATAACAAAAATTAAACAATATTTATATACTAAAGGATTTAGAAAAAATAAATTTAATGATAGAGGATACTTAGTTAAAAAACAATTAATAAATCAATAGATTATTATAAGAATTAAAAATTAATCTTCTAATTTGATAAGTTTTAAATTTGAAACTATAAAATAAGAAAAGAAATCAAAATTAGCTTTGAATTTGTGTTGAAAGATAAGTTTTAGTTTTAACTATAAAAGTCAAAATCAGATTTTTTTAAAAAATAGATGCTTGAGATTTAATAATTACACTTTTTTATTTAAATTAACGGTTAGGATTGTCTAATAATTTTTATTTATGTTAGTCTTTTATATATATTAGAAGATTGGGCAAATTGCATGAAAATGCAACAAACTATACCAATATTGTCATTGTATGCAACCAACTTTATTTTTTACCTAAAAATACACACAACTTACAAATTTGGTTCATCGTATGCAAGTTACCTATGAAAATAGGTAACTTACCGATAACCTACAAAAAAATAAAAGAACTTTGAGACCTAAAAATACAAAACAAATATTAAATTTTGTTCATTGTATATAATCGACAACCGGTAACCTGATAATCAGGTCACCGATTGCATACAATGAATCAAAATTTTAAGTTGTTTGTATTTTTAGTTACAAAATAAAGTTGGTTGCATACAATGACAATATTGACATAGTTTATTGTATTTTCGCGCATTTTGCCTTAGAAGATTAGAAGATTTAGTGTATACAAATACAATAGGAAGGAACCCTTTTATGTTAAATAAATTTAACTTGCTAATTAATATAATCTAACACATGAATTATAATAGGACGAAAACCTATTTAGTTAGCTTGTTTTATCTAAAAAAATTGTAAATTTAAATTATTAATACAATTAATTGTTCTTATCACCCTACCTAACTAATTAGACTTGCCCTTAGATTGGGGACGTAGATGAAATAAGTTGACTCTTAAAAAATTTATAATGATAATAACATTAATTAATTGGGATAAAATGCTAGCTAGGTGCTCGTTTTAATTAATTTATAATGTCAATCCTCATTATTTGACTATCTAAACTATGATCAACATAAAGGTTGTGAATTAATCGTATATATATACACTTCTAATTAATTTATCAACATATAAATACACTTGTTTAAGTTTTACATATATATATATATATATATATATATATATATATATATATATATATCTTTTTATTATAATAAATAAGTAAAATACTCATCACGTGTTACTTTCTTATGATTTAATGTGTTAGCTAGCTACAAGTGAAGAAACTATATAATTACATAAGATAAAATATGTGTATATAACATAAAGTGTATTTATATAATTTTGTTATAGATATACTTGTGTGTTAACACAAGTTACTATATTTTTTTTCGAAAAACAGAATTATATTGATAAAAGAGTCTCAAAGATCGAAACAACATACATAAAGGTTTCACGTGTTACTTTCTTCAGTAGCTAAACTATATATGTATGTAACATAAAGTGTATTTATATCCTTGCATTGAGCCGAAAGGAGCATAAGGCATCATACCAAGAAAAACCAGTATTTTCATTTGGTGACATATTCATGAAACATTGAATAAAAGAGTTATGTATTAAGTTGCAAAAAAAAAAAAAAAAAAAATATTTGCGTGGTGGGGGTTGGATTTGACGGGTCTAAATAAGCTCCCAAGGAAATTTAAATTATGAAATTCCCATAAGATTTAAATTTTATAAAATTAATTTAGCAAGCGATCGTCAAGGTGTCTTTATCCTTGAAGATTCAATTTTATAATTTATAAGTTCAAATGTTTTATAAAATCCGTTTCATAATGTTATATAAAAATCACATATTTTATGTAGTCGTGAAATTTACAAGTCAATGGTCAAAAAGTTGAAACGCGTATAACACTCAAAGACTAGAATCAGTTAAATTCTCAAGAATCATTGCATACTTTGATAATAAACCAACATCATAAATGTGCACTTCTACCCAAAATTAAAAAAAAAGGAAAAATAATATATTATATATCATTCTCCTAATTTTTTTCGCACGATATTATACAAATAGATCAAAATAAGTGTTAAAATTTATTATGGTTGTATCAAAGGCTCGAGACAACGTCGTGTTTAACGGGAAACGGTTTTCAGCCCCAATAGTGTAAGATGAAATTTGGGCTATGCTTTATACATGGATTAAATTTCGTACGAAATGTAATCATTTAGTTAGGTTAATTTGGTGTTATAATCCCACTATTTTTTTAGTATTGTGTAAAATTTTCTTCTAGTATACTGCCAGAAGCATTAACAAAATTATGAGTTCTCTATGCAAGCTGGGATGATGACTATACCGAAGCTATACGCCTAAGTTCTCTTTATCGTTGTTTAAAAGAAAAGAAAAAAAATAAAAAAAGAAATGGCATACATAACAAGTGAATACGTACGTGATACAAAGCTTCAACAATGAGATTATAAATTGGTAATATTATTTTAATTAATAGGTAATATTTGATTTAATAAATAAAGTAGTTGGAGTGTTATTATCGTTTTCCGTCATATTTGATGAGTTTTTTAGACAATCATTTTTATTAGACTCGTCAACATCGAGACCACATTGTTTACATAAAAAAGAAAGAAAATTAGTACTCATTCATACCTGAAGACATGCTTTTTTGGAATCTTTCATAAATATGGTTTTCATGTAATATATATATATATATATATATATATATATATATATATATATATATATATATATATATATATATATATATATATATATATATATATATATATAGGGGAAGGTTCATTTAAGAACCGTTTTTATTGCGAGAATCGCGAGAACCAATCTTAGCCGTTCATTTTGGATAATGGAATTCATGAATAAAGAGCGTGGGGGGATTGGGTGTGACAGGGTGCATATAAGGAATTCATGGGTGGACAATCCAATTGAAGGATGGGGAATTAGACGGCTAAGATTGGTTCTCGCGGTTCTCGCAATAAAAACGGTTCTTAAATGAACTTTTCATTATATATATATATATATATATATATATATCATTCTACTTTTTTCTCTTATCTCATTTTTTTACTTACCACAAGATTATGTGTGGAGTCAATTAATTCACTTTTCTCACCTCCTTTATTGATGTTGATACTTGTCCTGATCTTGTAAGTAGGGGGATGAAGTACGTAGGAGGAAATATCATCTCTCATAGAAAAATGATATATCCTTCTATGTTTTTTTCTTACTTTATCCTTCTACTCATCATAAAATGACATGTAGAGTCCACATTCTTTTTCCTCACCTTCTCAATTGATTTTAACACTTGCATTGATCTTGTGAGTAGAATCATATATCACCTCTCTAACATCATATCTTAGAAAATAAATCAAGAGTTAATATTATTCAAAAAAATGTTTATTTTTCATTAAATGAGGAGAAATGGTTTCTCTTGCTTGGGAGAAATGGTTATAGTTTTGGGAAGAGAAATGGTTTCTCCACCCATTTCCATTTCTCCCATTCCTTTCTATTTTCATTTCTCTTCAGATTGTGGAGGAATGGAGAGAAATGACAATCAATGTCTACTCATCATTGTCGATGTCCGGTTGCAATGTGTTTCCGGCAGTCTAATCATCATCGTTGACGTCCGGCAAGGCGGCCAACGCCGTAACCGCCGTCCGGCGACTTGAGCCACAATTTCTCTGTTTTATTTCTTTCCTGATACCAAACAAGGAAATCAATTCCAATTCTCCACACATTTATATTTCTCCCCTATTTTCATTTCCATTTCTTTCAAAAAAAATTTTCTCTGCCAAACATATCCTAAGAAAAGTTTATATAAGAAATTGATTTGTATCAATTGGTGTTACAACCCATTTAGTTTTTAATTTTGCTTTTAACTACTTTACATGTGATTGTTTTGGCCATTCAGCTCTTTGCTAATGGCCTTTTAATGAAAAATTAATGTGATTTTGTTTTTTAGACTACTTAAATAAAAAAAATGTTTTTTATTTAACTGTTTAATAATTTAAATGATTTATGAGTGTTATTAGTTAAGTTAGGTGATATGAATAAGGATCAATAAAGAACAAAGCTTATTTGAATAACTTTAGAAAATAATTATAGCAATTAGATCTTAGAATCAAGGGTATGGATTCAATCTGCATTTTTTTTTAAAATCGTGATTTATCATCTTCAATAAGCTGATAGTGGTATTATAGGAATTTTTAGTCAAAACAAGCAAGAGAATCTAATCGTATCGTAGTATAGTAAATAAGTACGGGTGTCGAACACAGGGAGAACGAGTATGATTTTGAATATAACTATACTAATTAAATATTAAACTATGTAAAACAGTAAATACGGAAATTTTAAAATCTTATCAATAAAGATCCAAACTTTACCACTACTAACACTATTAAACTCCAAAAGCAAACCAAAAAGAGCCAAAAGCATATATCTTTACGGATTTAAACTTATTAATTCAAAGGTTTCCCTCTCTAGATTCGATTTCACCTCTTTTTAGCTAATTAATTCAATTAATGCGTGCAATGAACATATAATCACTATATACCGATTCCTATATTAGTTATACTCATGGTCAGATTATAACTCTATAATTATGGTTTTAACAAACCTTATGGTCATGAGATTGATCAAAACACATAATTAGCCGATTTTAAGTTCGTGTCAAAAAAGACTTAATCTTTATGTTTGTTTAGGTTAACAAAACATGTATTAACATATAAATGGTCATTATATATTCATCACACACATTAAAGTTTCCTTTTTTAGAAGTTTAACCTAGGATTGGTCTATCACTAGTCTAGATTGTCTATTGGTCCTAAACAATCAAGATTCAAGTCACACAAGCGGATTGGTCCTCGACTCTAAAAACAGAAATCAAAACACACGTGGATCATCAATTAAGCAATACATGACAAATTATATAGCAAACATGTCCAAATTAACATAAATTAATCAACTTTATTGAGCTTCATCTCCTTTAGGGAGGAAAACAGAAAAAACTAGCCTAGAAACATCCCAATAAACTTCTGGAAATTAATAAACATTAAAAACAGAAGATGGATAAGAAAGAATGATAAAACCAGGATGATCCAAAGCCGAAATCTTCAAAATCAAAGCTCCAATCCTCCAAATCTGAGCTCCACAACTCCTAGAATGCTTTTGGACGTGTTTTGGCAGTATTTGGGTAGTATAAGTTGGGTTGTTTACCCCAAAACCGATCTAGAGTTGCATTTATATAGAAAACTGAAAACAGGGGCGTCGCGTCGCGACGTGTGAGTTTGACACGATCCAAAACTCTTTCAAAATTTGAAATTCTGGTCTGATCATCGTGTCGCGTCGCGATCTCCTTAATGGTCGCGCCGCGATCTCGTTTTTTAGAGTTTGACCATAAAAGTGAAATTGTAGCCCTCTGAGTCTAGTTTATGTGGCCTTTTGAATCACCTCAATCCGAGTTCGTATGAGTGAGATATGATCAAAACAGTGGAGGTGTGTCAGCGTGGACGGCTTTTCATATTTCTTTAGTTTTTCCGGTTTTTGATCAAAACTTTTCATATCCCGCCTTTTTAACCTGTAATTCAATAAATGAAGATAATTAAGTGTCTTTTACTTATTTACGAATAATAACAGGCTAAAATAAAACATATATCGCTTAAAATATATATCTAAATTTGATGATATTAGTAGTCGTGCTAAATAACTCGGATTTTATAAATTTAAAACTAATACGCTACACGCACATCACTTGTGCACATGTTTTTAAGGTTTTGAGTACATGATATGCTACTTAATGATTCTTGCAAGTTAAGAGTATATGTTTCTTTAACTTGCTTGTGTTTGTGATTATGCCTTTATGGTCCGGACTTGCTATTGAGACTAAGTGCTTTGCACCACAGTTATTCCTTACCATTGGGTGACGTGTATGGTTCATGTGGCTTCAGCATTTGGGAACCTAGATACATGGGTAGTTATGGAATTGGTGCAAAGAGTGGAGTGGAATGATAAATAGCCATTATTACCAAGTGGTTTAATGGCTTGACGAGCCACGGAAGCAGTGCATACACGAGTGAACTTGAGGAAAATGTCATTCACTCCTAACATTTATTGTATAGTGGATGCTTTGTGCTCCCCCACCTTGATGGGAGATGTGGACATACTCCCAAGTGGACTTGTTGACCATGGTTGGCCACTATGAAAGAAACAAGGTCTAGTGGACTTGTCCTCCACATCTTATGTGTTAAAAAACAATTTGATGCCAAGTTAATTAAACTGTGATGATGACTTGTCTTTGATATTAAAGAAATATTTTCTAGTACACTCACTAGCTTTATGCTAATGTTTTGTATTTGCAGGAAGATAGTAGCTAGTGCCGGTGAGGTGGGTAGAAGCTTTTGGAAGCTTGTGTTATGATCTTTTGAATACATGTTTGGATATGTGAATACTACACTTTCTTTTGTTTATATGTTGGTTGGTGGTCGTGTGTTTAAGATATCAAGTAACACCAATCTTTTGCAAATCAACATAAAGCTTCCGAGTGATTTTGTGTACAATGTATATATACAAATTATGTTTTATCAATGGTTGTCTACAAAGTTTAAATTTGTACTGAAAATTTGGGTGTTACGACTCACGTTGTCCTCTTATCTCAGTTAAAATTACAGAACCCAAATGACTTTTCACTCTCTGTGATCCATTGCTCTCTCCTCCACATCTCTTCGGTCTCCCCTAGCCGGCCAGTGATATTTGTAGTCCTCCGCCTCTTGTCAGTCTCCGTATAGCTGCACGATGCTCTTTCCTCCATCGATGACACGTCTGAGTGCTTGACATCCTCCACCTCTTCAAATATGTTTTTGCCCTATATGTAATCAATCGAAGACCACCAATACGTTTGTGACTGTTTCTCCTAGTAAAATCAACACCGCAACTGATTACCCAGATGATGAAGAAACCGAGATTAGACTATCAATTTGTTGCTGTTGAGTCCGGTCTAGGGTTTACTACAATATCATGGTTCCAAGATTCTAGCTCTACAATGATTAGAATGTGAGGTTCTTTCTTTCCTTTGTTCTTGGGTTTGAATGATGAAATGAAATTCGAGTATTTGTTGTGAGATTATTCTTTTCTCAATTTTTGAGTTTGAATGATGAAATTGGCTTTGTGTATTTGGTGTTTGAATTTAGGTGCATTTTTAGTGGATACATTTTAAACTATTTTATTTTCTTTGTATTCATTTCTGTGTTTTTTCTTGTAACACCGTATTTCTAACCCAAAAATTTTCATTTTGATAATCATTGCGGAAGCGAATTAAATAACCAAAGTGTTTACAACTGTACAAACACAACTGTTTAAATATCAGTATTACAAACCACGGCTCATCACAAAATAACATATCAGAGTCCTAGGTGATTACTCCCCAAGCTAACCACTCTCAGCCGAGCCGTTGACTTACCAAAGCCTGTAAAAGAGTGAGATGTGGGGATTAGCACAAAGCTAAGTGAATGGAGTAAAACCACAACATATATATCAGCAAATAACCGCATCAATATCAACAACACAAAATAGGAATCGTGCCCCGGGAAGATCGGCGGTTATGCAGGAACCTACAACCAATGTCGGCCAAAGCAAAGGTTTACCGATAGTTCATTTGCTATTCTCACACAGTATTACCTTAAGTTGCAACAAATGCATCAAAAGATCCCAATACTGATTAGCCGATAGCAAACAAACCCAGCCCATATGCCCAGCCGAAGCTGACTTCCCAGCCATCATGTATACATATCACTGACACACAATTAATTAACAATCAACAATTAATCAATTATCAGATACACAATCTATCCATGCGTCAAACCAATAACAGTTGCAACCCAAGCCAGTTACAACTAATAACATCTGTGAGTAAACGTCCACTCACCTCAAGCTTTCAGTTACTCCACTCAGTGATCTTATATTACTGAGCCTTGTTTGTTCCTGAGAACTCAACAAACTGAAATCAGTAACGATTCATAAATATTTGCCAAACACATAAATTTATATCTTTTTAATCAATCATAAACATATAAGATTCACATATGCATACACATATAACACATAGCATTCAACAATGCAAAACAAGCCAAAACTGTCGCATTTCCTAAGAAATCCGACACTACTATCGGAATCCGCAACCACCATCGGATTTCAAGGAATCCGATACTTCCATCGGATTTGAAGGAATCCGCAACTCATTCGGATTTCCACACTTGCATCATAACTTAGCATCCACAATCGGATTAACATGTTCCGGATTTTAAGTTCCGGTTTCACAAGTATCGGATTTCTAAAGTACCGGATTCAACACCCGGTTTTCCACACTCAGATTTCATCATCAACTCCACAATCCGCCATCTCCAAGCTTCCCATAATCCGATAACTTCAAACCTTGCATACATCTCATATCCAGATCATAAACAAGTTCAAAAAAACACATATAAACATGTTTAAACACACAAGCATACATCAAAACACCTTTATACCTCAAGAACACCAAATCCGATAACTTCATAAAGTATGATCCTATGATGTTCATATTAAAACCCAGCAAGATTAAAACCGTAGCATGCCCATACAATTCATAACATGTTAACAAGAATCATGTTTCAAGAAGTATGGAATAATCTAACAACCTTTGTTAGCTTGAATCACAAATTCACAATCACCACACAAATCCGATTTCTTGCTTCTTCTTTGCTCTCGGTTTTGCACATACAATACACACAGTTAAGAATCTTCAAAGTGAAGAAAAACAATATGCAAACCCACGTATATGTATTTGATAGTATGAGGTGTCACCTTCAAATTAATTGCATGCATACACACACACTCAACCGTACATACATACATATACATACACACACATATATATATATATATATATATATATTAAACTAACACAATAATATATATATATATATATAATTCATTTGATTAATTAAATAAACAATTAATTAATCACGTATTAACTCACCAAAGCCTACGTGTCTACTAGGCCCAATCTCAGGATGTTACAAATCCTCCCCCCTTAAACTGGATTCCGTCCTCGGAATCTATACGTCCTCAAACAACTGCGGGTAACTAGCTTTCATATCGGCTTCGGTTTCCCACGTCAAGTCTGAACCCAAACTGTACCTCCATTTAACTAGAACCATCGGAGTCTGTTTCTTACGCAGTTTCGTCACTTTCCGATCTAGTAGTTCAATGGGTTCCTCCACTAGTTTCTTGCTGGAATCCACTTTAAGATCATGTAGAGGTAGCATCTGACTCTCATCCCCAACTCTACATGTCCGCAAGTAACAAACATTGAAGGTATTGTGAATACCTGACAATTCCGCTGGAAGATCAAGAGTAACCGTCTGATCATTAACCACCCGTTGGACACGAAATGGTCCAATATACCGCGGAGCTAGCTTTCCCCGCTTCCCAAAACGGATAACTCCCTTCCACGGAGAAACCTTCAGATAAACCAATTCCCCCTCAACAAAAGTAACAGACCTACGACGCGGATCAGCATACATCTTTTGCCAATCCCTCGCAGCTTTCAACTTTTCTCGCGCAATAGCTACTTTGTCTGCGTTGATCTGCACAATATCAGGACCTACATACTGTTTCTCACCCGCCTCTAACCAACACGTAGGAGTACCGCAGCGAAAACCATATAACATCTCATAAGGCGGCATACCGATACTCGAATGGTAAGAATTGTTATACGCAAATTCTTTTCAAATTTGCTCTTAATGAAAGTGCCACGTGTTCAAGTTCTTCAAATAAGGATTGTTCTTCTTTGATCCTTATCCTAGGTGATATTATCTGTATTAATCATTTCCCCAAAACACATGTGTAAATGGTAAATTTGCAGGATGAAATATGATTGAATAAAACAACATATAATAATTCTAGAACAATTGATTCAAGTTGGGTATAAATTTCCTATTTACAACTTCGACATTCTTAGTAAACTAATAAGCTCATGGTATGTGTAGCATGTTTCATTCGATGTAGCCTATCTCACTCTTTGTGAGGAAAAGTTTGTAGTTGGTGAGGGCCAGAGGATTGTACGTTAACTGAAGTCAAGGTGGTTTTTGAATGAAAAAAGATAGGTATTGCAGATCTTTTTTTGGAATTCAAATGGAGTATTTATATGTGGATCAAAGTAAGAATAAAAAAGGATCATATACAATGAAATATTTGGTAGCTATTTTCCACTTATTTGGGTGTTAATTCTTTTTGGTCTTAGGGATATGGTTTAGTTTTCATTCCCTGGTCTGAATTTTTGTATGTAAGGTTTGGTAAAGTGTAAGAATTTTGTTGTTTTATGTTAATAATATTGTATGCCTTAAAAACGAGATGTGAACATGTGTGGCAATTCTTTCACATACAAAATGTAAATCAATTTTAACATGTTTGGTGCATTATTGTTGTATTGGATTAAATGACAAGTAGACATCACTTAGAGTGCTCATGGATGGTTAACCGTAAGTGGTTAACAAAATATTAGTTTGCAACATTCTTTCACTTGAACCTAAATCTAAAGTGCAAAAACCTTATAATTAGTTTTTTTTGGTTTACTTAGCCAAATAACCGTTTCCTAAATACTTAATATTTTTTAAATTTATATCACCAAAATATCTTCAATTTTCTATGTCCAAATATTTATGAATCCATTTTTAAAATTATCTTTTAATGTATTAAACTTTGAAAACATATAATTTCTTCTATTAGGAAACCTATAGTATATGTTGCATTTAGTTATCCGAATTTTGATTTATTTTATACTAAAATACTATTATTATTATTATTATTACTACTACTAGATTAAATGTCCTTATGATAAAAATAATGAATATTAAACTTAAATAAAAAGATTTTAAATAGTTATATAATGCGAAAGAAATAAATAATTTAAAAAGATAATAAATAATAAGAATATAAATAATAGTATATTCAAACAATAAATAAATATTCATATACTACACAGTTTAGAAATGAATTAAATGATTAGGAGTCGCTCAATAAAAATAACAAACGAATCAAATTGTTATAATATTTTTGTAGACTAAACGGTTGTCAAATTTAATGTTATTTTCAGTAGTGAAATAATCTATATAAATATGTCTCAAAAATGAAAAAATAAAGATTAAATAAACTTTGCTAATATTTAAATGAATAGTGTTAAGGTATATGAAATGTATTAGAAATCCTTTTTTTACGTAAATTTAAATTATCCTAACTTAATTTAAAAAATGTTTAAAAGAAAAGAATTTGAAATTCACGTTAACTTTCATTGGTATATAAAGTTGTATAAAAAAGAAAATTTAGTCAATTAAGTCTTAAAAACCCAAAAAGTAAAAACTGATATTATTTTTAATCAAATGAAGAGTTGAGATTGTTTAATTAAATTGATTAATGATATTTTTTATTAATATTAAAGATAAAAAATAATCTTTATAGATTAAGATAAATATTATGTATATAATATCACGATGTTTCAATTAACTTTGTTTATATATAACTATTGCTTATAATTAAATATAATTTTTAAATTAGTTATAGATTAAAATAAGATACATAAATATTGAGTAATATATTTACGCTATTTTTTTAAATTAAAGTAATATTTGCGATCATGTCCCAATCTACGATTTACTATATGAACTTTTCGTTTCTGTTCTACAATTGGGCTAACACTGCCCTTTGTGATTTACGATTGACATAATACAACCACTTTTCGATTCATTATTTACGGTTGTCAATAAGGTCTGAATTACGACTCTACATATTAACATTGATTTTCGATTGGTAACTTTTTTATTAAAGTCCATGGTTCAATTTGTGATTCCCACCACTTGTCCATTAAGGGTTTTCGATATATTTTTGATTCATGATACGGGGGAATCTCACTAGGAGACTTGACACCGGCTGATTTACGATCCACCCACCATAACCCTGTTTTCGATTCACACTTAATCCAATTTACGATTTGAAGGACTCACGAATATTTACGATTGGTTTAACACAATTGATAAATTTTGAACCAATATTAATCGTTTCCTAACCAAAACAGTTAATTCCAATTGCTACCGATTCCTAATGACACCTAGGTAAAACCATATCGATTACTTACATTTTCATTGTGTTTTGGACATGTAAATCTCCGATTAAGTCCTCGGTTTCACCCCAATAAATACGAACACAAAACCGACTCAAAGCTTCTATAAAACACACCCAGACTTCATAAATCGTAACTAATTTATTACCAAGTTTAGAGAATCATTACCTAAGCGATTTCCAGCGACTTGAGGCAAAAACAACGGTGATACAATCCTCGATCCTCTCGGTTCTTCACAAAACACACACAAACTCTGTACCACTCTCCAAAATGCGGCCACTGTTCATGTATTGTGATTTGTGCCCTAAATTCGAGTTTTTATACATTCCCTAACTTTCTAACTTGACGATCTTAGTCCCTAGTCTTAGTCTCAATATAAAGTTATCTCAAGGAATTAACACTCTTATTTCATTAATGTTATATTCACATTTCAAAACCGGGTATTCTAGTGAGTAACGGTGGTGGTGGTGTATAGCGCAAAGAAAGAGAGATAGAGAGAGGGGCAGTGGTGAGGTGGTGGAGGTGATCATGGCGGAGATGTTGACTGTTGTAGCAAACAGAGAGAGAGAGAGTGAGAGAAATAGGGAGATGGCTGCTTTGGTGGTGATGGGTGTTGGTTTATGGTGGTGATAGATTTAATAAAGAGAGAGAGATTAGGAGAGAGAAGAGCTACATACATACAGATGTATTTTAAATTTTTTAAAATTAAAATATTATTAAAACAATTTTGTATTTTTCTAAAATAGTTTAAAAATGAAATAAAAATTAAGACGGAAAAAAGATGAGGCTAAGAGCAATTTGATCATTCAAGTTTGGTCAGAGATCAAATTCTTAAGAATTGTAGTCACATAGTGACCAAAATCATAATAATACAAATTTTGGGATCAAAACTGTAAAATAAGCAAACCACATGATCTAAACATATAATTAACTTTCACATGACCCAAAAATGTAATTAACTTTCTAATAGTTGGTAATTGTGTAACAGTTGATAATTATTTAATGGCTAATTCATAAATAGCTATTTAATACATAAATCATTATTAATTCATGATGTGATACATGTCACGTATCTTTCCTTCCTATCAATTTTAGTGTGTATATATATATGTGTCTGTGTGTAGGTGTGTACATATATTTTTGAAATCTAGGAAGATTTAAAACCATTTCTGAATCCATGTATCAACAATACCCATACAACGGAAGAAAAAAAACAAAATAATCATATGGGCAATTTTCGTAACTCCGAAATCCAGATGATACAGTTAAACCAATAAGAATTAATCTAGCTTGGTATATAAGAATTTACCTTAATTAGATCGATAGGCTAGTAGAGACAAAGTGAACAAAAGAGTTCACCTTTATAGTCTCGTACAAACGAACACTTCCCGATGACCAATTCGGTGCTAGCGGTGTTAAATAAAACCATAGCCTCATAGTCTTGATCAATATGAAACTAGAACTCTAATGATCACATAGATCAAAAAATTGATAACCCTAGCAAGGGTGGTCGATAGCTCCATGGGTAGAGGAACAAGGAGCGAAACTTCATCCAAATTAGGGATATATTTAGGTTAAACCTTATCTCCTTATTTATATAGGTTTAGTTTATAAAAATGTATCTACTTTATCACATTTTGCTATTGCGTGTATCAAAAATTTAATTTGTTACTATTGTGTGAATTTTGGTTACATAAGAAAAATAATATATAAGTTTGATACATATAATAGAAAGTTCAATATACACAATAGCGACACATTAAATGTTTGATACACACAATAGAAAATTTTAAAATCCAATACACACATTTAGAAAACGTGACAAGTTGAATACATTTTGGTGAACTAAACTAGGGGTGAGATCGGTTCAAAAACCGGACCGGACCGGAGCGAAACCCGAAATCTATAAAAAACTAGGACCGAAGACCGGTCCGGACCGGTCAGTCGGTTTTTTCGGTCTATTGGTTATTTTACACACTATATTAAACAAAACCAGACTGGCCCAGACCAGACCGAAACCCGAAATCTATAAAAAAACAAGGACCGAAGACCGGACCGACGAGACCCGATCCGGACCGGTCTCGGTCTGGTTTGGTCCGATTCGTCGGTCTTTTCGGTCTATCGGGTCACATGCTCACCCCTAAACTAAACCTTATTTATATCCATGAGCCTACTAATTATGCCTTTTATAAGCTTTTGAAGTCCATAAATTCTAAGGGTCTGTTTGGTTCATGGGATTTCACAGGATTTGCATTACAAATTCTTTGAAATCTCATGTTTGGTTAAAAATAAGAAGGAAGAAATTGAGATTTCAAATCCTATAGGTGTGGGATTTCAGAATCCTTATGGGAGAGGTGGTATTTCTAAATCTCTCATATGCGGGATTTTAAAATCAAGACATATCTAATCAACAATTCACAATTCGCCTTCACCATATCAACTAACGCTTCACTCTCACCGTCGCTACCGTAATCGGTCACCACCATAACCGTCACCGGCATCACCATTGGCGGCCACCACTGCCACAGTAACTGTTGCCCTTCACTATCTCTGCGTTCGTTGTCATCTCCCTTTGTCCATCGTCTCCGTCACTACCCTAACCGACCACTACCGTAACCTTCCCTTACTCCACCGTCACCCTTTCCCATCTCTACCGTCACCATTTCCCGTCTCTGTTGTGACCATTCCCCGTCTCCGTCTTTACCCTTCTCCCTCTCCACCTCTGCTGCTATAGCCCTTCACCGACTCCGCATTCGCATTTTACCGCCACCGCCGCCCTTTACCGACTCCACCTCAATCTTCGTCGCCTTTCACGGACTCCGCCATCACCCTTCACCACCTGCTCCTCTGCCTCCGATGGCATCGCCCTTCACCGCATCCGCCGTTGTCTCCCTTCACAGCCTCTGCCGCCGTCGCCCTTCACCGACTCGGCCTCCGCCGCCCTTCACCGTCTTTGCCTCTACCACCGCCGCCCTTCATCGCACCTGCCTCTGCCACTGCCGTCCTTCGCTGCGCCCGCCTCTGTTGCTGTTGCCCTCACCGTCTCTGCCTTCCCCGTCTCCAAGCCAGTTAAGTTGTGAAGGGTGAGTCGACTCTTTCACCATCTTTTCCCTAGAATTCCCATTGTCTTTTATATGAACCAAACAAGAGATTTGATTGGATTTAAAATCATATGGAATTTGGAATCCTTATGATTTCAAGTCCATGAACCAAACACCCCTAAACCTTTATCGAGCCCAACCTTCTGAAAAATAAAAATAAATTCCCTTTTTGTTTTATTTAACTAATATACCCGAATATAAAAATTGGTATATCATAATTCTTCGTGTAAAACTGTACAGGAGCATGCATGGATACTTGGATAGCAATATAGTTATTATGGTTGTTACATGGACACATAATCAAGAGTATGTATACAATTATGTGTATGCCTGTGTGGGAAAATTGTTCCAATAACAAGTTTTATTGTGAGAACCAACATTGTTAGTTGATTTGAAATCTCATTAGCTAACATTAAGCATTATTTTTTGTTAGTTAAAATATCATTATTTTTAACGTTGTAAGGTTATTTATTGAGTTTTACTGGACAAAATAATAAGTTCAAAACTTGATTAATTAATAAGTTCCAAACTTGATCAATTAACAAGAATAATAAGATGAGTGGAAGTGATTATTCATAAAAACCAATTAAACTTGTGAAACTCGAAACCTGATCATGTTTATTTCAATTAATGCAAATAAATCTAGATAGAAGGTTTATACAATTACCTTGGTTGCTCGATCTTATTCAACTGTGACGATGACCCACCAGCTCCTTCTAGCTGAATCCTGCAAACTCCGAACAAACTCGAAACTGGGTTGTTAAATATTTAACTAAGAAATCAACTTTAATTCAGGTACCCAAAATAGGACTCCCAATTTTCGAGTTTTAGATAGGAGATAGAGAAATTTAAGTAACCAATTTTGAGTACTATTGATCCCTATTTATAGTTAATGATAATTTTTATGGATTACCACAAAAACTGACGTGGAATCTAAAACCATAATTCAAACTGATTTTGGTGCGAGAACTACAAGAAACGATCTTAACCCTTGATTAAAATAACTCAATGATTAGTGGCTCATTAAGAGCTCATTAGCGACTCAATAGTAAAGGTATTTTAAGAAAATAAAACGTCATAAAATAATGACTCATTCACCCGAACACAACACACGGTTGAGTAATGTATAAATGATCAAAATACCCCTATTAGACCGACCGCATCGGTCATCCTACCGGCGGGTGCTGGTTAGCTAACCAGCCAAGCACACCATCGACGGCCATCTGATTGGCGCTGGCTCGGTGCGCAGCTGGTTCCGGAACTCGTTGCTGGTTATTTTTTTTCCTTTTCCCTTTTCCCTTCCATCGGTAACATATATACATATATATATACATATATATATATACTTTTTCCTTTTCACCCCTATAAATATACATTACCCACTTCAATTTTTCACATCTCCATTCTTCTTCCTCTATTCTTTTTCTCTCAAACTCATATATTTATTTTTTACATGCACAAAAAAAATGTCCTCTTCGTCGTATGATACGTCGGAGGTAGTCTGATGATTTCATCTTCATCATCTTCCGATTGATCTCGTATCGACGTGTATCGTCAAATAAGTGGCGTATTTTTTTCATGCATTACTAACGTCGGCTGTGAATAGGCTTATCGAGGATGATGAATAGAGCTCATGTCCAATAAGGAGACGGAGGGGACCAGATCAAGTTAGAGATTGCGAAGTTGCACACAACCGACTTGTTGCAGATTATTTTGTTGAAAACTGCAACTACAATGACGAGATTTTTAGGAGATGTTTCTGCATAAGCAAACGACTATTCACACGGATAGTCGCGGATCTTGAGACATGTGACACATTTTTTGTACAAGGCTATGATGCTAGAGGTAGGAAAGGGTTATTTTCTTTACAAAAGTATACCTCGGCATTTCGGCCAATGGCGTATGGGATATCCGCCGACAGATTTGACGAGTACTTGAAGATGCGGAATCAACCGCACGACTATGTGTACAAAACCTCTGCAAATGTAGCATCTCTCTTTATGGTAAGCGATACTAGTAGTTTTTTTAAAAAATTATGTACTTCTATTTATTTAATTTTTTAATGTAAGGTGAAATATTAGTTTGATTTAGAAATTATGTATTTTTCAATTTTTTTATTTGAATTATGTAATGAAATATTATTAATTATTTTATATTTTATTATCTTTGAAATAATTAAATTATTCAAATTAAAATAAAAAATAGAAAATAAAATTAGAAAAGATATAAGGTTGAAGAGGATTGGATGTAGGGGTTTGTGAGTTTGATAGGGTTATCGGTGGAAAATGATGTGGATGCTGATATGTCATTGGGTTTGGAGGTGGAAAATGATATAGATGTTGATGGTCTTAGTGAGTAATTAATGATGTTACAAATAGTGTTCACAGATGCGACAAACAATTCTTGTTTAAAGTTCTCTCTATATTATATATAATATATTATTAATCAAAAACTAGTTTTAGTTAAATCTATAAAAGAATTTTAGCTATTGAGTTAGATACAAATTTTAATGAACAAATCTGAATATTCATTTTGATAAAAATTAAAATCTAATTTTTACTTTTTTCTATCAATAATCTTAGATACCTATGCACTCTAACTTGATTCAAGACATTTTAATCAACATTTAAAATGGGTAATATGTTTTGAAATGTATTCAATTTTATATTTTTTTACTGTTGTGTGTATCGAACTTTAAAATTTATATTTTGTGTATTGAATATTTAATTTGTTGCTATTGTGTGTATAAACTTTTTATAATATACTAAACTTATATATTTTTTCCTTTTTTATATAATGAAAGTACACATAATAGCAACAAATTAAAAGTTTGATACACACAATATAAAATTTTTAAGTTTAATACACATAATAGCATAACGCGCAAAGTTAAATACATTTTAAAGAATATTATCCTTTAAAAATTGCCATCTCATCTTAATTTAATATTATCCGGTTTTTAAAATATCAATTGTATAAATTTTTATTAAACGATTCCTATTGCTATAAATCTCTTAAACTTATTTATCTTTTATCTTGTGTTTATTAATAATATTAATAGAGACTAACATAGATCAATCAATCAATCAACTTCAATAATAAAAAACTAACATAGATAAAAAAAATTAGATAATTTTAGCCATTATATAGTTAAAATTAAAAGTCTTTATTAATTATGAAATTTGAACCCTCTATTAGGTCAAAATTTAAAACTAATTTTGACTAGAAACATTGTAAGACGTAAATAATTATCAATTCTAAAATAATTCAACTTATATAAAAACATAAAATAACTCCATATTATGTTTAATTGAGTGTTCACTGATCATTTGATCGATTTCTAAACCGTGTAATATATAAACATTTCATTATTATTTGATCATGTTATTTTTAATCTTCATTATTATTTATTATCTTATTATTAATGTTTAATATTAATCACTTTTTAACTGACTTATGTATCACATAAGTATCTAATCCAGTATGGGTGTATATATATTACAATCGGCTTTTTATATATAAATAAATGTTATCTTAAATTCAAACAAATTTATCCGAAACATATATCTATTTTTTGTCCATAAAATAAATATAAATCGATTTCCAAAATCAATTTATAAATAACTTAATTAATCACATAATTTATTACAAATATATATTTATTTAATTATAAATTTGGTTGACAATCCTGTAAATAGATACCAACATACATCTGATACGTAATAATCTTTATGAATTAATTTCTCTCCAATTTTAGGGTTGCAGTACTACTCGATTTATAGACACTCACAAACGTGACCTTGAATATCTCATTAAATTGAAAATGATGAGTTGTGTTCAATAAAGTTTATTTAAAAAACATAGTCCTGAAATTTTAGTATTCAATCATAGGTGATTCAGTATACAATCGCATGTGATTTGTAAAAGCATCACATGTGACAAAAATGCCACTCCGCCCAAAATTTTAAAATTTAATCTGGACCATTGATAACATTGATCAAAAGGCTAAAATTAGTCCCTTAGGACTATTAATTAATTATGGACTATATTGGACATTCTTCTGAAAATGATATCACTGCATTACTAACCGTGCACGTAAAACCTAACATTATTTTGGTCGACATGTGCTTATCTCTTATTTTTAAAACATCTCCAATACACAAAATTCTTTAGTTACAAACGTCATCTTGGTCTAGAGCCACACATTTGGGAAGGAACATGAGTACATGACTATCCCTACAATATTAATAATAACGTATTAGATCTTTATATGCCCATGCTTTCCAAGATCTCCCGAGTCTATATGGATTGATAAAGAAGTAGTATCGACACTATAAGTCTATAACCATGATACGTTCCACGCGTTACGTTACATTAAGGGGCTACAACATGGCCATGAGCACCCCGCCAACGAACCCACAATTTTAATTAGTAGATTTTACATGTAATATTGTAATAAAAAGAAAGAAGGATGAAGTAGTAGGAATGTATGATAAAGTAAATAGGAATAGGATTTTTCAAAAGATAAACACTCAAAACTAATTAGTTTTGATTATTAAAATGAAAGTAAAGCCAACAAAAATGAATGATATATAAGTCCATGAGTATAGCCTTCCCTCTTCCCTTTCCAACCCTAACGCCACATCAGCGTCATATCAACTTTTTTTACTTTTCCATTCTCAACCTAAATCAACCCCAAACTCTAGTATATCCTCTCCCTTTCAACCCAAACTTTTTCCTACTTTTTTTAATTTATTTAATTACACATTTATATATTTAACAAATTCAAATATTTAAAACAATTTTATAAAAGATAAAAATATATATAAAAACTTCATAAGATTTAAATAAAAATATTATTATTATAAAATAAAAATTAAAATACTCTAAATCTAGATTAATAAATTAAAAAAAGCTACTCGTCTTCGTTATCCGAAAGTTGGATACGTGAAATATGCTCGACCAGATCCGACCGAAGGTTATTATGCGTCTCTCGGTTTTTGACTTCTCGTACGTTAGCCGCGCGTGCTTGTTCACTTATTTGTGTTTCGATATCCGACGATATAATGTCGTGCGGGTATAAACTACAAATGGCATTCTCTTCGTCTTCAAGTATCATATTGTGTAAAATGATACAAGCGTACATAATTTTTCTTAGTCTTCTTGGATGCCATCCGCGTGCCGGATTATGAAGTACATTTCAACGTTGTTTGAGCACGCCAAAAGCACGCTCAACATCTTTTCGTGCCGATTCTTGCGCCACCTTGAACTTTTTCCGCTTATCGTCCTGTGGGCACGTAAATGATTTTGCAAATGTAGCTCATTCAGGATATATCCCATCAGCTAGATAATATCCGTGCTTGTAGCTGACTCCGTTCACCTGAAATGGACACTCGGGGCTTTTCCGTCGTAGATATCGTTGAAGATGGATGATTGGTTGAGAACGTTTATAGCGTTGTTGGAACCCGCAACGCCAAAGTACGCGTGCCATATCCATAGGTCTTGTGATGCCACCGCTTCTAGCATTATTGTTGGATGCTCGTGATCACCTCTCGTGAACTGACCCCGCCATGCAACCGGACAATTTGCCCATGCCCAATGAGTACAGTCTACGCTGTCGAGCATGCCGGGAAATCCGTGGTATTCCTCATGCGCGGTGTATAACTGATGAACATCGGTGTAAATAGGTTTCCGTAAATAAACTCTACCATAAAGCTCCATAATACCACTGCAAAAATTGTGTAGGCAATCCCGTGATGTTTTGTCTCCCATCCTCAAGTACTCGTCAAGAGAGTCGGCGGCTACCCCATACACCAATTGCCGAATAGCGGAAGTACACTTTTGTATTGGAGAAATTTTTTTTCCCTCGCGCGTCCCATCCATCTCTAAAATAATCGTACTCTGCTTGTAAATCGTTAACGATTTTTTCGAATAGCCGTCTGCTCATTCAGAACCGCCGTCTAAACATCTCCGCAGAATAGACGGGGTTATCGCCAAAGTAGTCATTTAACAACCGCTCGTTTGCAGCTATCCGACCTCTTTCTATGTTTCCGCTTCTAATTCTGCTCGATGACTCCGCAGTGCTCTCATAAAGCAACCTTTCGGCCTCTCGAAGCAACCCTATATAAATAGCTTCGTCCCGCCGGTTCTGTTCGTCGGTTGATACAGAAGCCGATGAACCGCTCGATGAAGCATGTGGTGGTGATGCCATATTTTGAAGGAGAATTTTTTATATGAAGTGTTGAGTGGTGGTTATGTATTTATAGGAGAAGAGTGTAATTTTTTTAGAAGAGTTGGATGAAAGATGGAAGAGTTGGATAAAAGTTGAAAGTGTTTGGTATTTATAGGAGAATTAAAAAAATATAAATATATATATATATATCACAACGGATATATATCCGTTGGGGGGTAAAAAAATTTTTTTTTTAAAAAAAAATAGCCGTTACACTCACAGAAAAAAAAAATAAAAAAAAAAATCGGGTGAATTGGATTTACGGACCCGGCCTCAGACCCGATGGGGGGCATATGGGTGTTCCCGAAGGGAACCTGAAACCTTCGGGTGTGGCTCTACGACCGCCCTGTTAGACAATATATCTTTTAGGGAAAAGACAAGAAATGGGAAGGCAAATATATATATATATATATATATATATGAAGTTTTGTTTTTTACCTGGTGATTGGAAAGCATCGATCACGCGTGGGTCACGTGCGGCCCCTTTAAACATTTGTATTGTTGTTCACACCATCCAACGGGTCATGGCACCACTACCATCCAAGCAACATATCATCGTCTTCATAAAATCAATAATCATCATATATTATTATTTATTATTATATATAATATGATAATATGAAAAAGAATATTAATAAAAGGCGGGCCCACCCCATGCATGTTAACAAAAACGTCAAGCTTTCTAATGACAAGAATCAATTCTTGTATAATTAATGGGACCGTCGGTGATCGCCACATCCACCACTCTATATATTAACTTTTGAATCAAATAAATAAAATGATATATCATTTTATTTCAGCTTCCTATTCATTATAAGATAACATGTATATTTCATTAATTGTCTTTCAAAATCTTTTTTATTAATCTTGATACTTATGTTAATCTTGTGAGTATTAGGATCGACAGGAGGATATATCACCTCTCTGAAATATATTATAATCTAATTTGAGGTTACGATATTTGAATTGTGCATTTAAATAGGACATGAATTTATCGCTAGAAAAAAGCCTATAAGTATAATTTAAACCAAAAAGTGCTTTGATTGAGCGTTATGTAGTTTTTAAGGTGGTTTTCATGGTCGTTCAAGTCATATAGTAGACATGGTGTATATTCAGAAGTAGGTTTAAAAATTTTGTGAATGTTGTTGCACAAAAAAAGTTTAATTTGGGTTATAAATACACATTTATATCATTTTACACGTAATCGTTAAAGTAGAGTGCCTATAAAAAATCCTACAAGATAGAGTGGTTAACGGGCATGCCTTTTAAGACTTCTAACACATACGACGAATGAAGATTACTCTTCAAAGTGAGTAAATGGAATCTCATAATACAAACATGTATAATGTTAACTTACTTTCTTTAGCTAAAAATTTGTTCAAAAAGAACCTCTAAACCCTAGCAATAATTCAACACTAGTTTTCTCTCCCCATGGAATGGACTAAAGTTACCTGCCGATAAGACAAGAAGCAAAACAGAAGGCCATCTTCACCAGGCTAACCGTTAGAACTCTCCTTCTTCACACATTACCTAGTGACATGGAGTGCCAAGGACCTTTGGAGGATGTTCGATAAATACAGAAGAGTCAGTGACGTATACGTTCATGCAAAGAAAATGAGGTTGGGAGAAAATTTTGGTTTTGTTCGTTACCTGAACGAATTGGAGGACCCCCATTTCAAACCTATACTACAATCCATCTAGATAGGGTCACGGAGATTAGGTATAAACAAAGCAAAGTACTCAAAAATGGCTTTCAATCACTCAGAAAGTAAGGTTTGGAAGTCAACGTCAAAAAGCCCTCGCAAGGCAACAAGTGGATCTAATTACTAACACTCGTACAAGGATGTGGTGGTGGGGATAAGGTAGAGTAAATGCCGGTTACCTTAAAAACCCATTAAAGCTTCCCCAATCTACAAACACATGAGCAAATGCTAAATAAATGTTGTGTTGGTAAGGTTTGTGATATCGATGTCCTTTGTAGCATGTGGTCTCTTTTTGCTAGAAATGGTATAGGGGATTGTCCCTTTAGTTTTGATGGAGATTTTGCTTTCCTTTGTGAATTGGAATCAAGAACAGTTGATAAATGAGGCTAAAAGACCATAGAGAAAGCCTTCAACACTGGCTTTCGGAGGTTGACCTTTACAATGGAAGCTTAAGGAGGTTTGACAGGCTGGTTTGGCTTGAAATAGAAGGTGTATCCCCATTTGCGTGGAATTCAGATTCTACACGATCTATTGTCTCTCAATTTGGCAGCATCCTGGAGGTAGACGATGTCCTCTTTGGTAGCCATCTCATGAATACCAACCATGGGGGTACTTATTCACTCACAACAGATGAAAAAAAATATCTGAAACCTCACAGATAGAGGTAAACAAGGGCCTCTTCTGGGTGCGAGTGGTGGAAAACCACAACCATTCTTATCTTCTTAACATGCCAAAGGTTTATTCCACATACTCCTAATCGGAAGGCTTCCGCTTGAGATTGGGTCTTATTGAAGCAACTACTCAATAGGATCAGAAATCATGCCGGATTCTTCGCCATCTAACCACCGGAAAATTCTACGGAATTTGAAGTGGCAAAGACGGATTCTTTTGACATGTGTAAAGCACTAATTCTTTTTCCTCATATCATCATTTGATTTTGACACTTGTCTTGATCAAGTGATTAAGAGAATAAATAGGAACAAAAAGTTGGAGGATATATCATTTCTCTTATTATTATTAAATGAATTAAACTATATCATTATCATTGTTCTTATTAATAGTATTAAAAATTATATATTTTATTTATTATTATTATTATTATTATTATTCAAAATGGTTTAATTTATTAATATTATTACTTAGATTTATTCTCGCTAGTATAGAACATATTTAATAGAAGTTTATATTTATAAAGAGGGCATACCAATATACATAAATTCTCAATCTTAAACTAACTTGCCGCGTTACTCATTAACCCTAATTTTTCTTTTTCATGAGATCATATCTGAGACCATGTTTTTGGAGAGAGAAAGTTCCTACAAATCTGTCCCCATTGTCTTCCCACCTCAGGGATGGACGTCCTCGCCTCCTCGTGCCGTCAACAAAAATAAACTCTCCCTCCTAACTTGTGTCGTCGGTTGCCTTCTTTTGACATGCCCAAACCATACGTAGTCTCCCCTTTATCAACTTGTAAACAATGAATGCCCTTCCTAGTTCAAACCTGAAAACTCTAACCGAAATTCTATCTAACAAAGTCTTCCCACATGTCCATCTCAATACCCTCATCTTAGCCACTTCCGTCCTCTCTGCTTGCGACTTTTTCAGCGGCCAACATTCAGATCCATATAACATACCTTGTCTAACCGCCACTTTGTAAAATTTTCCTTTTCGCTTTAACGGAACCTTCTTATCGCAAAGAACCCCTATTGCTTCCCTCTACTTCTGCCAACCTGACTGGATACGGCTGGCATCAATTGTCCCTGTCGTATGTAACACGAATCCCATGTAAAGAAAAGATTCCCCTGGTCTCATAACCTGTTCCCCAATGTAGATTTTTTCACTATAGCCAGTAACATTCTTGCTAAAATAGCAACAAAAATAATCCGCCTTATTTCTACTAGTTTGAAGCCCATTTGGGGCTTTAAAGCTGCCCTCTACTGCTATAGAAATTATCATTGCTCAACAGGGCCCCCCTCTCTCTCGGGCCTTCTCGAAGAATTCCAACCCTACATGGCCCAAATGAAGCATTAGCCCATGAAGTATCATATCATTTGGAAAAAAACCCAGTCAAGCATAATCCCCTAAGATCCAAAACTTGTCGTAAAATTTAGGTATCTTCCACATCCTTCTCTCAATCTCGCACCTTTCAGCCTCAATAAAGGAATCCTTAGAGTGTATGGAACTGGTGAGACAAGCTTATCCACTCAGAGTAGTCGGCAAAGTAATCAATCGTTTAGGAAGAGATTTTTGCTTCAATCTCACGATTTCTTTTTTGGATGCAAAACAGAAGTAGAAAAAAGTGAGGCTTTATTGGTTAAACTAGGTCACCAACCCCTTGAATATTATCACTAAGCTAATTTCATAATTCTAGTAGTTGCCAACAATCATTCTTTTGGTTTCTATTGCGAGGTCAGCTCTCTTTCCCCTTGATTTGTGGCTTTTAATTATCATTTTATAGTAATACAACTTCTAGCCTTTGAAACGAAAAAAATTATCAAAACATCTCTCGTTTGAACTTTTGTCTATCTCTCTCTCTCTCTATATATATATATATATATATATATATATATATTCTTAAGCACAACGGAAGCAAGCAACAATAATAAATGACAAGAATATAAATGCAAATAAGTAAAGAGTTTAAGGGTTTAGAGAGATGACACCAAGATTTATAGTGGTTCGGTTGAAATTCAACCAACATCCACTCATTGACCTCCGTCAAGAGTTCCACTAGCACAACATGCAAAAAGTCTCCTTAGAATGGATGAGACCTCCAACAATTAACACTTGTCAATTGAGATAGTTGTAAAAGGATATATAGAAAGATTGTGTAAAAGGATATGAAACCTCTAACATGCAAGATCAATTGATACGGAAAGGTTAGGGACAGCATGTGTTAAGCCAATGCGTAAGTGGTTTATTTAGGATATCCGTCCATGGTGGTAGTTTCATCCGGTGGTTAGAGCTCACTAGTCGCATGAACCCTTTGTGCTTACCTCCATATAAACGATTCATCTAATTAACTCTTTACAATATTATAAATAAAAACTTGTGAACAGAAAAATCTAATTTAAGAGACTTGCATATAACGCTAGTAGAAACTGTGTTTTTGCTTGACAGATATTTACGTCGTCAACACTGCCCTTGGTTCTCATATTGTAATATCATATTGGGTAATATTACACTCACGTACATGATGTTGCATATCTTTCTTGTAGATCACGGTCGTGCCAGATTTTGTAATATTTGCCAATGCTCTTTAAGGATACAAAATGCTCTTTCAACGTCATTCCTTACCAACTCTTGAGCTCTTTTGAATTATTTACGCTATTCATCTCGTATATATTGAAATGATTTGACAATGTCAGCGATTCTTGATATATCCTATTCGCAAGATAATAGTCATATTTGTATGTAGTCATATTGAAATGATGTACCGCCCATTCTGGATATATCCTATTTGCCACTTAATAAGTCATTGAATATCGGAGGTTGATTAAGAACATTAATATCGTTGTTTGAACCAGCCAACCCGAATGTATTAGAGTTGGATGTTCGTTATCACCCTGCATGTATTGTCCAGCCATGCTATCAGGCAATTTGACCAAGCCGAATGAGTGCAGTCGATACTTCCTAACATCCCTAGAATTCATGTTTGCATTCGTGATGCGCATATAATTGTTGGATGTCGAAGAAGGTAGAGCGCCTTAAATACTCCTTGCCATAAACTTTAATCACCCATTTACAAAAATTTTGTAACACTTCACGTGAGATCCGCGCCGACATATGTATGTACTCGTCAAGTCCGTTGGGTGAGGTTCCGTAAGCTAATTGATGTATTGTGAATGTACACTTCTGTAGCGGAGTAAAACCCTTCTGACCCTGCGCATCCCATTTTGTAAAATACGAGGTTACAATTTGTAAGTCATTCATGATCCGCAAAAATAATTCTTTGAACATCCGAAATTGTCTCCTAAACGAACCTTCAAAACAAACATAATCCTCGTCAAAGTAGTCCTTCATGAGCCGAAGATGTGTCTTGTTACGTTGTCTGTTGACCACCTTTCGTTGTCGTGGACCACTTGATGTTCCCGCTTCATCAATTTGAGTTTTGAATATAAGTCGCTGGTGCAAACATTTAATATATCATTTTATACCGCATGTTTGGTTCCTCTTTGGAAGATGATAAAAAAGATGAAATAGAGTTTGATGACATTTTTTTTGTATTTGGTAAAGAAAGAGAATGATTTTGAAGAAGAAATGTTATTGTTTGTAGAGAGAAATAATTTTTGGTATATTTTGAAGGAGAAATTGTATTGTTTTTATATCGGGTAAAAGAAATTTAGTTTCAACAATCATATGACCGTTTATATATTAAAAATCGAGTCTCTCTCTTCGGCATTAAAATGCCGATTTGTTTTTTTTTTGGGTACCGCCCCTTTGGGAGTTTTGTTTGTTTTGGTACCAACATTCCACCTTAGCATACCGAGGATAAACCCATCGCTCTGAGGACCAAATTTCACATGACTCTTGATTATACGCATTTGTCCATAGCTCTTGTCCTAAAGAACAACCCAAAATCCTATTTTTCTTTTTCCCATAGCAAGTGAGAATCATACACAAACAATTCTCATGAGAATTATCATTCCACTTATTAATCCACAAAATTCCTAGATACAATAACACTTTCTTTTAAGTTATCAAATGTTAACCAATACACGCGTCCTTAGGTTTTCTTCAAAGAAAATGTTATTTCCTCTTTGTTTTTCTATATGCTAAATCATGATACATATAATTTATTAATTCTTTCTATATTTCGATCAAATAAGTAGGTAGAGGATATAAAACCTCCACTTTTAAGCACAAAACCACTTTAATAATATATTATTGAATACTTTCTTCATTCTAATTAATTGTTTACAAGAAGAAACTTCACGTTCTGAAATATGTACATTTAATATATAGGCATGAGCAAAATAACCGTATGGACGGGACTGAACCGGACCGAACTAAATTACATATAAGCGGGGGTTCTCGGTTTCAGTTTTTTTCATTTTTCAAGTTTGGTTCTTTAGGTTCCCGTTTTTTATCCCGAACTAGACCGGAATATCAAACGACAATTATTTTAACACTTTTTAAAACAAAATTTAAAATTATCTTATTCTTAATTAATATGTAACAAAATTCTCACTTATCTAATTTAATATTTTTCTGAAAGACAAATAAATATATTAACATTGTTGATTCATTACAAGTAGAAAATAACCTTTTGATGATAGTGATAATTTCTTTTTATTTTTTATTCACGTATGATTTTTTTAATGTATACAAGTAGAAAATAACCTTTCAATAATCATCATAAGTTAATCAAAATTGGTTTATATATTTTGCTATGTAATCTATAGTATACAAGTTTAGGTAGAGAAAATTTTAATAGAGGTTTCAAATATTTCGGGTTTTGCGGCGGGATGGTTCTTGGTTCTAGATTTTGACCATTTTCAAGTTCAGTTCTTTTCGGGTTCGGTTAGATCCGTTTTTGGAACCGTGTTCACCCATAATAGTTTGTAAGTAATAAAACATCAAGCTTGCCCTTAACTCAGGTAAATTATCAATTATTTTTTGGGATCCATCGCATTTATCTATAAACTTATCATAACTCTATATATATTGAGCTTAAGTTTCATTTCAGATGAATCGCTGTTGTTTAGAAAAAGTCTATATTAGATTTAAGAATAAATAACATTAA
Organism: Dittrichia graveolens; assembly: GCA_038502395.1. Taxonomy (NCBI): domain Eukaryota; kingdom Viridiplantae; phylum Streptophyta; class Magnoliopsida; order Asterales; family Asteraceae; genus Dittrichia; species Dittrichia graveolens. The sequence continues at coordinate 78,013,066 of JARJIL010000005.1, read as the reverse complement.
AATATAACGAACTTTGTATTGGTTATTATTGTATACAATAAATTTTTTATTTTAATAAACAATACAATCAACCTTCATAATTTTTTCATTATATGCAAGTTGTTGTATACCATGAAAATTATGACAACATTTATTGTATATAATGGTAACTAAAATGTAACGCCCCAAAAAAAGCAAATTTGAAATATTAAGATCAAACACCTATAAGTGTTCGCATCTCAAAATTTAACATAAAAGCGGAAGCAATACTTGATTGAAAAACTGATGTATCAATAGATACGCACAGAAATACTAACATAAGTTTGGTACCAAAAACTTGATATTTACAAACCAGGCGTTAATTTCAAAGAGTTTATCAAATGCTAGTCAAACCGAAGCTTTGCCCTTGTCTTTGTTAAAACCTGCAAAACATTTTAAAAAATAGTATCTGATAAGCTACGAGAGCTTAGTGAGTAAACCGGACTGAACATCATATAAACCCACATCTAAAATCATATGAAGATAATACACGTATGTCTGGCAAACAATGCTAGCCTCTGGTTCTAGACCCAGGGCAGCAACATGGGTCACAGTACTGTACCATAATTGAGCCTTACTGGACTTAGCAGTAAGCACCCACCTCTGAGACTTACTGCACATAGTAGCAATCTTATACACACATATGAATAACATGACATGTCAATAATCTGATATAATAGCATACATGCTGCACATATGAAGTGAAGTCTAGAAGACTCACCTTCTGATTATAATATCATGAATTGATCCATGGATGTCAATGATACAGGTAATATGCCAATCACCTCCTATATGAACAACACATAAATATCACATAAGGACGTACTGTACTGAAATAGGGTCTACACGGGTCGTGTCCCAAATATGCTACACGACCTAAGCTGGCAACATGGCCAGTGTGGTCTAGTCATCCTACACGGGCCGTGTACCCCTACACGGGCCGTGTACCTCTCGTGCTACACGACCATGTATCCTTACATGGCCCTATGACCGCCTTCATCACTACACAGTTGTGTACCTCTTATACTACACGACCATGTAACCTTACATGGCCCTGTGACCGCCATAACTACTACACGGCCGTGTACACTATAGCCCAGCAGACTGTTCTTATCAAGAACTGTCGGATTTCACCAAATAATCCGATAGTTTCCTCATAAAATCAACTAGAGGTGTTTTCCTACACCTCCTACAACTGATATATATAATCTAAACCATATGAAACAATCTTAACTGGTATGAGAGTTCTCGTGGGTTAGCAGGAAACAAATAAGAGAACTTTGACTTAGAAGTCAAAGTTGGTGCTATTTATACATATAAGTTTCAACAATTGACACAACTGGCCCCTATACTTGATCAACTTATAAATTAACGGTTTTAGCCCCTCTAGTTTAAAAGCATATCTTATCACGTATATCCATTTTCCCATTTTAACTTATAAATTGAATTTTGGGTGTTACATAAAACTTAGACACAAAAAAATTATTAGCATAAAAGAAAAAACTATGAAAGTTGATTGTATTGTTAAAAAAACGTTGGTTGTATATAATCTATACTATATTATAAAACATTTAGGCATTTGCTTAAACTCTTAAATTTTAAGTGTTTTAAAATTACTAAATTACCCCTCATATAAACTAAATTAAGTAACTATTAAAATATAGTTAATAAGATTCTTACATTTCATTTTAATAACAAAACTTTACTTAATTAAGAAAATCAAAGTCAATACAATTTTTTTGAAAGTCAAAGCTAAAAAAATTAACTTAATTATTAAAAAAAATTTCATTAACTTTTTTTCAATTATGGAGAATAGAAAAGTAAATGAAATGTAAAAAAGATAAACAAAATAAAAATGTCACAAAGCGAAAATTATTCGCTGTCACCGTATTACATGAATACCATACTTCATACATTTTAAAAACGGATATATTAATGAGCAGAAGTATTCGTTACCGTTGTATTACGCGGGTATCATGCTAGTTTTGGGTTAGAAAGAAATTAGAATGTATTGATGCTTAGATAAATCGAGTATTTTATGGGTTTATTCTATCCGTTCAACATTAATTGTAAGCATTTGCAAATGGTGAGGAATAAATCCTTCCAATTTCAATTTGATTAAAACATTTTTATTAAAATAGGGGATCGAGTCTATTGGGTTTCAAAGGTTACAAATTAAAAGTTTGTTTTGCTCTCAATTTTTTACATTTTGTTAGTCAATATGGAAGATCAGGAAAATCAAAGTTTTTCCATCTAGCAAAATGGCTCTTCACAATCTGTTTGAATCATTTTCAGAGTTACACCTTCTTTTAAATTAATATATTACATAGGGGTAATCTGAGTAGGAATGAATTGGTGTTTGCCTTTTGTAATACTCTTTGCTAGATTTTCTTTTTCTAGAGAATTTTTTTTGTTGTTTAAAAAAATTGTCCTCTTACAAATATAACACCAGAACCTTATTTAAGTCCAAATTGTGTCCTTTTGTAAAATTCAATCTTATATTTTTAAGAGAACATATCATTTTTATGTTTGATTGTACTATTAGATCTTCGACCTAAATCCGCAACCATGCGAGATACTTCGTGGGATTGAAGGTCTAGTTTGAGTGGGCTGACGTCAAATGAATTCGTGTTGATTAGTGTCTCACCTGGGACAAATTTTATTTTGTAATGTGTTTAATAAGTGTCTCGAGTTACTTCACCCAAGTTCACCATAGTTGACCAAACGACGACACACACTACGTAACCCTTAAGTATTTACGTGTTAGGTACAAAGCTCCATATGCGAGGAGGTGTGTTATGTATTGTCCAACAAATATGACTTTGTAATATGTTTAATAAGGATCCTGAGTTATTCCACTTATTGCTAAATGATTTTGAGTGATAACCCCCGTAAACTTACAATTAGTTACACCCATCCAACAATTTGATTAATTTGCCTAATATCTCAAATTTTAAAGTCTCGGATTCTTAGTCTTGGAGTTAGAAGTTCACTATTTACAAGTAGTTTTACTTGGAATTAGAATTCGGTTAGTCAGGTTTCAGATAATTCAGTTACAGTTCAAGTTGGGTATTTTTTTGAATTACTCGAAAACTGAAGTTTGTAATTAAAGTTTACATGTTGATGTCAAACTAATAATGTTTCAAAATAAAATCTGATTTTCTCTTTCGTATATAACAAGGTTTTGGTGTCCGCATATTACGGCGTGTTTCAAATTATAATTAGATAATTCTTTCCTTCCTCCTTTTTCTTATAGGCAAAACATATTAATTGTCTCTTGATTGATCGCTACTCTAATAGGGACAAGCACACTCGTAAATTTGAATGCTTCATAGTTATAAGAGATGGCATTGTATTTTTTACTTACAATATGTTTATCGTGAATGAGAGCTTTCTAAGTTTTTTTATCTTTTAGATTGGTAATAGAGCATACCATAATGGCTTCTTTAATGAAGAGCTGAGGAGATGCTTAAGACCACTTGTAGGGGCTTGTCATGAGTCACCATAACGAGCCCATAACCATATACGTTCGTCATCCATTACGATGGCTTCGTCGTGTGGTTCATCATCTGTTGCCTTATCGTCGTGGTGACGAGCATAGTTGCTCGTTGCTTTTTTTTCCAACCAATCATATTAATCTATATTAATATTATCTGGGTTCAGTAATCATAATGATGGTGATATGGAGGTTAATCATGATAGTTATAACTAGTGCTTTTTGGTAATGAGTTAGTCATATGCTGAAAAAACTGATGTGACAGTCTAACAGTCATAACTATGAATGGACTATTCCAATTTCTTCCGATCGAAAAAGAGAAGATAATGTATTTTAATGAAAAAACCCGTATTAACTATAACCCGATTAAACATGTCAGATTATTCAGATAACAGTTATTTTTAACACGCTATTTATAATTTACTTGATTTCAAGTTAGCGGTGGGTGGTGTTTGTTTATTCGTATAATAATAATAAAGTCATAAAATAAGAGTGAGTGGCTGCAAACCTAAAATAATTTAAAAATAAAAACGACGTGAAGATGAAATGTAAAAAAGTAAATGTATTTTAATAAGATATAATAGAGTGAAAATAATATACAAGAACCCCATATATAATACTTTTCAAATAATCAAGAAGTGATAACCACGATAACAAATAAAAAGTAATTTAATTTCAATTCTTAAAAAAATAATATGTTTTTATGTTAACATAGTTCTTTTAAAATTTATAACATAATTTTTTTTACCAAAATGAATTACGTTGTGATTTATAAAATATAAAAGGAAATGACTAAATAAACACCACAAATTTACTAAAAAAACATCGTATCTTAATTATTATTTTAAGACATATTTAACCACTTTTTAACAATCTTGTCTTTTTCTTTTAAATATTAATTTTTTAATTATTGTAATTATTTGTTTTATGATTTTAATTTCTTTAAATAGAAAATTATACCATACGAATAACTAACGGCCGTGATTTTCGTTTTATTCTTATAAAATGATAATTTAGAGAACAATAAACGAAACGTTACTTTTAATAAAATATTCGAAAAATACTTTATAATCTTCCTCGAAAGAAGGCATTCCAATATTCTAATCTCTTTAAAAAAAATAATAATAAAAAATAAAAAAAATAAAAAAAGAAATGCAAGTCGCCCATAACTCTGTTTTTAACTTGGAAAAAGGGGAAGCGAATAAGTTAGGGTCTGACATCTGCAACCACCCACACTTACACACAAACAAACACACACACACACAGAGCCTGTGTCCTATGACTTTAATAAGTAATAATAATACTAGAGAAAAAGGTTGGCCACGTGGACCCCTTGGCTCTGATCTTCTGAGGTGGGCCCACTCCTACGTGGTCCGCGGTACGTGTCACTTTAAGTTATGTCTGGGTTGACCCCACACACTCACATCCAGCGTTACCAACAAGCCAACTCCCTCCGTACATAAGTCGACTTGGGTCCCACTCCATTACCCCGTCTTTTAAGGTTACCCTTTTCCCCAACACCCCCCACTAAACTACAATTTCATTTTTAGTTTTTATTTTTTATTTTTTTTTAATTTAAGCAAGGAAATTTTTATTTAATAAAAAAAATGGATTTATTCATTTTTAAATAAAAAGATATAACTTTGGCTAATCTAATACTAATATTTTGTAATACAAACTTTGAACCTAATAGGTCCCATAATAACATGAGAAAGGCATGGATCCTTAATCTATGAAAATAGAGAAATAAAAGAGAGATAACAACTTATTGTTAATTAGCTTCTACTTGATTTTTCCCAAACATAGTTGTAGATCTTCCCAAACATAGCTTCTACTTGATTTTTCTGTAGTTCTTCATTTTATAGTCTTCACAACCTTCCATACGAGATATTTATTTTATTTTATAAAAGTCTGAGAGAAAGCAAGACACCTTCAATTGATTAGGATTGGTTAATAGAGGAGTCCAATTGGAATAGGCTAAACAAGGTGATTCCACTTCTTTAGCATCAAAGGTACTAAGCCTAGAAGACTCATTGATATCCTCCTTTCTATCTAACGAACTTTCTACTAGAAATGTTTCAGCTACTATTCTTCACATAAAGACCGCTTGGTTCGCGGTTTTTTCCTGATACATACATTTGGAAAGTAATTTACATTTTAAAGGATACTAAATCATTTCTAGTGTTTGGTTGTTATAATCTTGCAAGATTTGATCGGGCTTCGGGTTTTGTCGGGATTTTCATTTTGCAGGATTCTAGATTCTTACTTACTCGACCCATAAACACAAAACCTGATTGACCCAAACCTGACTAATGCATAGCTTAATAGGTTCGGGTTCAATTGAATAAAGAGATATGACTTTGGCTAATCTAATACAAATGTTTTGTAAGCACAAACATTCAATCTAATAGGTCCATAATAACATGAGAAAGACATGGATCCTTAATCTATGAAACTAGAGAAAAAAGAGATAACAACTCATTGTCAATTAGCTTCTACTTGATTTTTCCCAAACATAGTTGTAGATTTTCCCAAACATAGCTTCTACTTAATTTTTATACGGTTTTTCATTTTATAGTCTTCGCAACCTTCCATACGAGATATTTATTTTATTTTATAAAAGCTTGAAAGGAAGCGAGATACCTGGAATTGATTAGGATCGGTTAATTGATCAAATAAAGGAGTCCAATTGGAATAGACTAAACAAGGTGATTTCACTTCTTCAGCATCAAAGGTACTAAGCCTAAAATACTCATTGATATCCTCATTTCTATCCAATGACCTTTCTACTAGAAATGTTTTAGCTACTGCTATTCACATGAAGACCGCTTGGTTCGAGGTTTTTTCCTTAGACTTGCATTTTGGCAATTGATTTACATTTTAAAGGATACTAAATCCTTTCTAGTGTTTGGTTGTTATAATCTTGCAAGATTTGATCAGGTTTCGAGTTAGTTAGGATTTGCATTTTGTAGGATTCTAGATTTTTACTAACCCTACCCTATAAACACAAAACCCGATCGACCCAAACCTGACTAACGCATAGCTTAATAGGGTCGGGTTCAGTTAAAGTTACTTTCCTAAAAACCTGACTAACCTAAAAACCGATCGCTTTGACCTGATTAACACCCCTATTTAGAACCGTGGATTGGGTTTTAAATTTCAAGTATAAAATGGTAGAATAGTAAAAATGATAAATCCTATGTTTAAGGATTTTGAAATCCTATGGATACCACATACATTTCTAAAATCACTCACGCAAAGGATTTCTTGAGATTTTGAGGAAATCTCATAATTTCAAATCTTATGCTTATTTTTCAACCAAATTCAAAATTTGTCAAGATATAAAATACAAATATCAAGAAATCCACGAATCAAACAAGAACTAAGGTCTCGTTTGTTTCGCAAACTCAAATGAATATAAATAATTTTAATTCCATTCAGCTCACCTATGGAATGAACTTTTCCTTACTTGAGGTAATGTAATAATTCCAAATAATGAGATTCTATTTAAAAATAAATTTATCCAACGCAATATAGCACGAAATTTGATTTCAATTTCATTCTATTCATTCAAATTCTACGAAACAAACGGGATCTAAGAGAATAGAGCCCTTACAATTACATTAACAAACAAATGACAAAAACATTCAGCTTGGGCCAATGACTTTATGTATAAATGTATAAGGAAAGAGATCCTATTATGCAGAAAGAAACACAACTTCTAATATCACTTGAGACCAAATAAACTAATTAACTGTTGAACCAAGATTAAAGGATCTTTTTTCTAAATTTTAAAAGCTCTACCTGGATCTGCATGAAAGATTTTATTTCTCCATTTTCATTCTATACTTATCTTGTTTGATTGATTGCCTTTTTTAATAATACAAGTTCATTAGAAGTGGACAAAGATTAGAACCAACACAACAAAAAAAAGGCCAAAACTTAAAAGAATTCACTATATGCTAAATCCAAAAACCAGCCGGTTTATAACCTGACAGTATCCGGTGTTTTTGGTATCCTACAAGATTGTGAGTTCAAGTTTTTTTATATACAAATTAGTGTAGAATTAGGTTTACGTTTAAGGAGTATGCGTTTAGGTGTTCAAAAAATAATAATAAAAAATCGAAAAAACGAAGGTAGTTCTGAAAAACCGATTAAGGCCGGACAAACACATCAATAGCGAGTCAAAAACAGCCAATAAATAAAACAAAACAAAAGTAACACTGGCGAAGGTATATCTTGCAATTTTGGTTGCTTGAGAATAATATCCAGAAGTATCAATCAAATAAAATAATAAGACAACACAAGGGTATAAAACCTAATTACATACATACCAAGCCGATGCCACATCGCACACTCATCAAACGATTCCCTACACACCTTTATAAATTCTTCATAATACGGCCAAGTATGTAATGGGATAAGTATACCTCCACACACACACACACACACACACACACATATATATATATATATATATATATATGGAGGTAGGATCAAATGAGAACACCTTCTAATGTGAGAACGTAGGGAACAGTTTATAGCGCTTAGATGATCTTTATTTAATGGCTGAGATTAGTCTTGTTTAATTAAGGTATGTTAAATTTTAATGATTTGATTCAATTAAGGTAGGTTAATTTTAGATCTTTTATTTATTTAATTAAATTACTGGCCTACAAGTGTTCTCACCGTTCTGCATTTAACATTTGTTCTCACAAGATCCTTCCTCTATATATATGAATTGTGTTCAATATAGTCCATATAAAAAACATAGTCCTAAAATTCAGTATACAATCATATGTGGTTTGTATAAGCATCACATGTGAATTACGAAAATATCACATGTGAATTATGAAAAATTACGAAAATATCATTCCGCCCAAAATTTTAAAATGCAATTTGAACCATTGATGCCGTTGATCCAAGGGCTAAAATTAACCCTTCTGGACTATGAATTAAATATGGACTATATTGAACATTTCACACACATATATATATATATATATATATATATATATATATATATATATATATATATAATCCTAACTAATTAAATTACACTATTCCACAATCGAACTCATCCCACAAATTATCTTCATGTGAAAAGAAACACACAAATGAGAATGATCTTCTCCTAAATGATCACTCCATATACATAAACACACTAGACTTGATTCCACACTCACAACTAAGGAAAACAATGGCACTTTATTTACTATATAACATGTAAACTTAACAAGAAACTCAAATTTTGAGGCTAATATAATTCCTCAACTCTGGCTTTATTGTATGAAAAAAAAAAAAGGCCAATCATACTTTAAAAAAACCAGATTAATGAACATTATTCAGTTTTAAACATAAATAAAATTAAAATTAAGAACCAGCTAATTAATTAAATAAAAAGCATGTATGTTATTTTAGTGTTTCATAATAATTTAAAAAATAAGTTAAGTATCACCAAGAGAGGAGTGATTCTATTATCTTGTCATTGTCCGTAATGTGGCAAGCAAGCAAGCAACACGAGAATGAAAAGCATTTGTTTGTGCAATGCCAAGTGGTCGGGCAATTAAAAGGCTTTACGGGGTTATTTTGTTTTCCTTTGGTTCATATGAAACGCGACGAGCAGCTAAATTTAAGCCTTTTCGTTTTATTAGGTTAAGGCCCGTGATCGTGTTAATTTTCGAGAGATAATTTATACACGAAATAAATTAGTCATAGATAATAATCATGACTTTTATATCCTTATGAACCAACTATTTTTCATTCTTATCCACAAATTTAAATGTATAATAGTATAAACAATATTTTTTTATTATATATATTTAATTTGTATTATATAAAAATCAATTTCCTAATTTGTTTTCGAGTAGATTAGGTTAATTTCTCTCTCTCTCTCTTGTTTGGGTTAATTTCCATCTCTTGCTTTCTTGTACTTTGTACTTTTTATGTAATTTATCCTGTCTTAAAAAATAAAAATAAAAAGCAAAAGTAGAAAACTAAAATCAAGACAAAAATCGCCATAAGCGGACATCAATGTACAATTAGCAAGTGTCTAGTGGATCACTATTCCTGCCGTATGAAAGTGACTAATAAATACTGACATCAATATTGATGAAAACAATTTTGATTTTACTTTATTACAAAAGATTTATATTTATCTTATATTTTTTATATGTTTACTATTATATTTTTTTATATAATTAAAGTAAAAATGCGTTGTGTCACCTTTTTATGTAACAATAGTAAACAACAATAGCCATTGATAGATGTTATTATGGTTTTCGACTTGTAATTATTAAAAAATAAAATAAAAGATTGATATATAAAATTATTAATTAAAAAATGTATCTGATTCCTAATAAGAACACAAAGATTTGTATCAAAATGAGCTCATATTAACATGTACACTGGCGTTTTTTGTAGATTTACAGATGGGGCAGATGTTGACGGAGGATTCACATACAGTACAGATGCAGAGATGCCTGCAAGGAAGCAGTAAAACGCATACCTCCACCTTCCCACAATTTCTGCACCACCTGTTCAATCTGTTGCTGCCATTATTGTCGCTAGTCGTTGTGCAGTACGCTTCAAAATCATTACCTACATCCTGAATATCTGCTTTCGCTAACGTACGCTGCTGGTGGTGGTCACCGTCATAATTGCTCCCGCAGCAGGACTGAACGTCGTCGGCGGTGGCTCCGCCGGTTTTACCGTCGTAACCGGCTTGGTACTGATGATTTTGTTGTTGTTGGATCTGTGTTAAGATCTGTTGGAGATTGCGTCGAAGAACGTTGGCTGTAGCCTCGTTTGTTTGAGCCATTTGTTGCCATAATTGATTCTCAACGCTCAGAGATTTTACCTTTTCTTCTAAAGCAGAATTTAGTTTTCCTATCTTGATGATCTCCTCTTCTTTCAATCTCAAGCGTTTCTTCATTCCTTCCTCAGCCGCTGCGATTAATCTCATCGAGTTTCTCCTTCTAGTCGCTTCGATCTCAGATCTCAACTTTTCCGTCTGTAATATGAAATGATATGAATTTCCATTAGAAATTAAGAACAAGTTGACGTACGTTATTAAAAAAAAAATCGTCAATTAACAGAGATTTCATTATTCATACATTAAGAGCGATAAACCGATCGATCTCCAGTTGTTGTTGATAGATCTGCATCGAGATATCCTGACCGAGAAACATGAAGGTTCCTTTTTGGTTGTTGAATTGGTTCTGATTCACAAACTGACCGTTCGGCAACGATAAAACCGACGGATTAAATGAACACGAATCACGCGACCGTTTCCTCGAAATCGGAAGACTACAGGTGAGTCCGCTATCTGCAGTCGGAATCGTATTCGTATTCGTATTCGTATCCATCAAACCAGAAGAAACATACACCGGAAGGATTCCAGTTCCACTCTCGATCTGATTCATTCCGTATATCAACTGGTTTTCGTACACATTTTTGTTTCCTTGATCGATCATCTCCCTACAACATCACAAATCTCAAATCAACACCAAAAACACTAACAAAATTGTAAAAAAAAAAAAGAAGAACGTACAGAAAAGAAGATGATCGTTTACGGATGAAACCGACGATTACCTGTTGGATATGATTTCGGGAGGGAAGAGATTCACATGTGGAGGAGCTTCAACCGCCATTAACAATTGAATCTGGTTTCCGTGAATTGGGGTTTATTGAGGGTTTGATGTTTATAAGATGAAATTGAAGTTTGTTGTGGGGTTTTGTGTATTTATGAGGATGGGTGTCTGATCTCGTGTGACTTGACTGACTGGTACACAATAACCAACAGAAAACAGGGTCAAGTCCGTAATTTAAGCGAAAAGTAAGGTGAAGCGTTTTATTCAAAAAAAAAAAAAAAAAAAAAGTAGCTACGGTGGTTTATATTTTATACGGAGGGAAATACGGTTAGTCAAGGAGGGAGGGGGGATCTGGGGAAAATGACACGTAGGCAGAAGAGGACACGTGGAGGGGGGTGGGTCCCATGTGTCTATTTTAAGATAAAAAGGAAAAACAAAAGAGGGAGTTGGGGACAAAAACTAGTACCAAATCCAAATGCTTGGGTCATGGTCGTGGGTAACGCCTTCCCGAACACGTGTTCTCTTTTTCTATTTTTGGCTCCATCTACCGGCTCACGTTAACATTTAATTCTTCCTTTTAATTAAATAAATTAAATAAAAAATTAACTTTTTGGATACACATATATTATTTATTGACTAGATTAGAAGTTTGGATAAATCAACGTCAACTTAAGACGGTTTTACGTTATTTAGTTTAAAGATAAAGATGCAATATATTATACACATACATACATTATAGTTATAGATTACACATATTATAGTCATATATACCAGATTAAATCCTAGGAAGGGTAACGGAGCGAGTTCGGGACAGGGATTGGTCCCCCGTGCCCGTTTAAGAAAACCGTTCATGTTTCCGTTGAAAAACTTGTGAGGATTTAAACGGGGATCATAGTCGGGCAACTAGAGAAAATCGTGGGAAAATGGGTATCCCCGTTTAATATAAACATATGATTAAACGAGTAATTTTTCACCGTAGGGATATCCGTTAAAATAAACTGTGATTTTTTACCACCAGGATCGTCACTGTTAAGATTTTATCACGATTTTTAGAAAAAAGATTATACTAAATTATACAATATTGTTGAATACAAACATATCTAAACCGAAATTAAAATCTTAAAGAGCTTAAATGCATCTAAATATCAAAATCAAACAATCTAAATAAAGACAACGATTAAAATTATGTTGTGTCAAAATGTATACAGATTTGTATATTTCTATTTAAAATTAATATTATGTATATATAATTAATATTAAATTGTAATCGGGGTGAGATCATCAAACCCGTCCCTGTCCTCGTTTAAAATAATCGGGTTTTTTCCGTCCCTGTTTATTGTCCATGAACCCGCCCTGTTTATGTCGGTTTCGGGTTTTTTCCATCCTTATTAAATACATATCTGATATACAGATTAGTTTAAAAAATGATAAGTATTAAACATTAATAAAAAATATTGAATAATTATAAAATATAAAATAAATAAGAATTTAAATAATAACGAAATAAAAAATGAATGTAAGTTTAATATTAAATCCTTTAGTTAAGAAATTTACTTGGTATTTATGCAAGTCCATATTTAAATAAAATATCATATAACCTTTTGTGTATAATCTCATAAAAAGGGAAGGTTGAAAAAAATTAGTTTGTAGATTTAACTTGATTATATTTGTAGTTATAAATAATAGTAAACGAAATATACATAAAACAAATAAATATATATATTTCCTTTTGAGTCACGGTTAAAAATCTTGTGTGTCTTTATATGTGTAAGTGTGTGTACGAGCATGTGCGGGATGTAAGGTTTAAAAGAGAACACCTCTTTCGAAAATTACATGAAAAACGCTAGCCAAAGCAAGATGTTAACCAATTTTCTCAATTTTTTAATTTAAAATAACATTAGAACAATCACTTTTTATAAAATATTCACAAACAGATAGAAACTAGATAAATATAGTAGATGTATAGTGTATTAGGTAGATGCACTATACACAGGGGAGGAACTAGTATGTAGTTTTGGATAACACGAACAACCTCTTAATTTTTCGCTTGTAGTGTTAAACTTTGTCAAGATTTGTTCGTTTTATACAGGTGTTACCTCTAACTATATCTGTGCAATCCCTGAATTATATTTATAGATCTGCCTCTAACTATACATCTAGCAGATGTATATAATTTTTGTATGTGTGTGATATGTATGTAACTAACTATCCAAGTTACAAAAGAAATGGTATATGATTTAACAAAATAAATATAAAAACAAAAGTCAAATTTATGTCACAATTTCGTATAAGTAACACATAATTGAACGTGATAATTCATTGGTTTTGAATTGACTTGTCGATATTTCACATTTGAAGGACAAAATTAGATAACAACGTCTTGTATTCATAGTTTTAATTTTAATTTAATTCATTTTTTTGTTCATTTGATTTCTTAACTAATGCCAAAATGTCATTATCTTTAGAAGCTATTGATTTTAACATTCCACGATGCAACTTGCGTGTGAATGTTTTTGGCTTTAAACATTTAACATGTAATAATAATTTATAATATTAATTTCCAATTTCTTTTGTATTTTTTAATTAATTAATTAATATAATATTCTCTTTCATCAAATTACCTGTTCAAATTAGGTATGATAATTACAATAAATGTTGTTGTTTTTAGTTATGTCTATGTTGAGTTAAGCATGTGAAGATGTTAGAATTTGCCAAAAATGTACACTTTAAAAATATCCGAGCGGGTTAAGATTCTCTCATGTTGTGATAAAACATTATCTATCATGTTCTCTTATAAACATTAGAGTGGGTCTTAACCGTACCCGAACACATGCACTCTCATATTTGTAAGAGAACACGACGATTCATGATTGATCACAACATGAGAGGAACTTAACCGTACCCGAACACATGCACTTGTCTTGAACAGAATGTGCAGTGGTCTTAAATATGTACATATCTATACTATATTATAAAGCATTTAAGTCATTGTAATATCTTAATTTTTAAGTAATTTGAAATTATTAATTTATCCCTTATTAATTCTATAAGAAACTCATTATATGGAGTTAATTAGATTCTTAAATACCATTTTATAACTAAACCTTTCATAATAAATAATTTTAAAAAAGTCAAGTCAATAAAAATTAATTTTCAATCTATATGATATTAAATAAAAATTAAAAATTAAATAAAAATTAAAAATTAAAAAAAAGGTTCTTTAAAAAAATAATTATTCTAAATATTTTATCATATAACACATATTTTAATTTAAGTATTAGAAAATAAGTATAGTTAGAACTCATAAACCTATAACATGTAACCTAAATTTATATATTCTTTTTGTTTCTCATTTTATTGTTTTTAAAATTTTATTTTAAAAATTAATAAAAGAGTTATAAAAAAGAGAGATAAAAGAAATGGAAAAAGGAAAAAGAAAATAAATATATTACGAATGAAATTGTTCGATATCATCATAATGCGTGAATATAATAGCCTTACGTTATAAAAAACAAACATATTATCAAGCATGAATTATTTCAAACCATCGCATTAAATAGGTACTATGCTAGTTATTATTATAAGGGTTTAATATTTGTTAAGATATGGGCTACAATTCACAAACTAGTTTACACGAAACCCCTAGACTAAGAATTAAATAGATTTTATGTTTTGAAGCTAGATACATCGCACCAAGTAAATTGGAATTGAGGTGTGGGATTTAGAAGTGATTTGTAGTGTGACAAGGGTGTGGAATTCCAAATCTACAATAATTGAATTATTATTTGGATCATCTTTTTGCTTATATATTAGACATTTTTATCAATCAATTGTACTTTTTTATACAGATTATATACTCATATATATCACATCACATAAGATTAATTTAGATTAAATGGGTTCAAATAGAAGCATGCTGACCAAATAACATAGTATATGATAGCCTATTCCATCTTATTTTCATCAATGTTTGTAAATTTGTAGAGGTTTATGACACGATATTTGATCATAGGGTAATTCTATATATCTCCTCTTCATTATCTATATAGCCCCTTGATTTGACATATATGAGTGAAAAAGCAACATTAAAAATATAACATTCTTGATTTGACATGTGGGTTTGTGAGGAGAGTGGGGCTATATAGTAGCACCCTTGATCATATTTGTCATTTTGATGTCATTTCGCCCAATGAAACTTAGCACCAAGAAGGAGCTTCGTTTAACAAAGAACCGGGCTTAAGGAAGCCATACAAAAAAAATATCCTTAAGCTAGTAGGACTGCACCAACTCCCAACAGATTTGCTATCCAATTAAAACATGATTTCTACCTTCTACACTATAGCCAAAAAAGAGAATGGTGTTGAATTTTCAAGAACACATCCTCCCAAATTATTGATTCCTTTCCCGACTCCTTTGCATGCATAAGTTTGTTTCTCCATTTCCAGATACCCCAAATAAGGACGCAAGCAATTTTTTCAAAAACTTTTCTTAGAGTCGCAAACTTTGAGCCCAGGGAAGTCCCAATAGCAGAGATGTTGAGAAAGGAAACAACGGACGCAATGGGGGATATTCAACCTAGAAAAAAATTTATTCCACAGAGGGATCGCCTTAGAACATTAGAAAAACAGGTGGGACAAAAACTCCTCATCTTTTGCACAAAATGGGCAGCTTACATCTTCTAAAAACAAGCCACGAGAAATAAGGTTTGCACGACTTGGGAGAGCATTTTGTCTTGCTTGCCAAAAATAGATATTTACTTTGCTTGGGAACCAATTATTCCAAGCCTCTAGAGTGTTAAAACTTGTACGAGGAAAATACTTACTATGGATCATCTTCGATAGTTTTTGGATAGAGAATTGTCCTTCCCGCGGGTTAAGTGAACATAACCAACAATCCTTCTTTTCCGTTAGCTTGATGTGTTCCCAAGCATTGATCAGGTAAACAACTTCATCTAACGACAATTCCAATTAGTTGTCCACGCATTATGCTAAAAAAATCCAATGGTCAGCTATCTTGCACTCCTTATTGGATTCTAGTGCAAAAAGTCTCGGGAATATTTCTTTCAACGTGGTGGATTCAGCTAGCCATGAATCTAACAAGAATCTCGTGTTTATCCCATTTTCTACCAAGCGATTGAAGGAGTTTGTGAAAGGAATTCCCATTTCGTCAATTGATTGGCATACTTTGATTATGTTGCTCCATATACTAAAACCACCTTCTTGAGTTCTTGACCATATATTTCTGAGATGACAATACACCAAAGAGCCTTAGGCTTATTCAAAAATCGGTACCTCCACTTTCCAAGAAGGGCTAGGTTAGATGCTTTAAGGGAACCAATTCCTAGGTTGCCTGTTTTTTATCGTTAATGACTTGGCTCCACTTAACCCAGATCATTTTCTTTTCTTGGTTGGTTGAACCTGCGAAGAAAATCCTTCTGATTGAGTCAAGCTTCTTGTAAAAAATCCTTCTGATTGAGTCAAGCTTCTTGCGGACTGTCTTTAGAACTCTAAACAAAGAGAAGTGATAGAGTGGCAATGCACTAAGTACACATTTGGACAATGTCAATATGCCTGTATGGAGAGAGTTTTAGATTTCCAATTATTGATTCTCTTTGAAAAAGAGTCCACCACAGGAGACTAATGAGAGACACGGTTCATGGATTTGCCAAGAGGTAACCCCAAGTATGTAGTAGGAAGGGAGTCTGTTTGGCATCCAATAAGCGATGCCATCCTACTAACTTCCTCGCATGAAATTCCCAGCCCAAAGATGGAACACTTTTTTAAACTGAGTCTTAGGCCTGACGCTCTTCAAAACAGTTAAGAATTTCAATCAACAGTGTAATGTTAGCTTTTGACCAACTGCCAAAGAACAACGCATCATCCGTGAATTGGAGTAAGGAAATGTTAGTACCTTTATTTTTTATTATTAACCCATAGAATATTTTCTTCTGCGTAGCTTCAGTCATTAGAAGCTGTAGGGCTTCGGCGTCTATTAGGAAAAGGAAAGGTAAAAGGGGATCTCCTTGTTGTAGACCACGCTGCATTTTGAATTTGTTTGTCGTCGAGACGCCGACCCATTTGCCAATACCGAGATTGTTACAGAGGAGAGGCATCCTTTGATCCATGAGACCCAAAACCCTTTTGATCCATAACGTCAAGAAAAAAAGACCAATTGATTGAGCCGAAAGCCTTTTCAAAGTCGGCTTTGAGGAGTAGTAGCTTTTGGCCTAATTTTCTTGCTTGTGAAATCACCTCATTCGCTATCAAGCTTCCATCAAGGATTTTCCTGCCACGGGGAAATCAGCTTGTTAATGACCCTAGCCAACCTAGATGCAAGTGCTTTTGAAAGGACTTTATACATTGACCCGATGAGGCTTATGGGTTTGTAAACACAAATATCCATCGGGTCCTTTACTTTTGGTACCAAGGTTACAAAATAAGCATTACACCCCTGAGTTATTTTCCTTGTTTGTTCAAAGTGTTTGATGAATGTAGTAAACTCAAACTTGAGTATATTCCAATATTTTTTTGTTAAATTGAAGTTGAAACCAACAGGCCCCGGAGCTTTTAACTTTAGTTGTTAATAAGTATGAGTTTAATTGAAGCAACGTAGAGCAAAGCTAAGAACACACATTTTGATTATAAAATTGAAATGTTTAATGAATTAGGGTAAATTACATTGGTTATATACCTATTAGGTATTTTTACAATATACTCTATACTTTTAGGAAATACAACTAGAAATAAAACTTTACTAAAATGATAAAATAAACAAAACTTGACTCTAACAGAAATTGTAGATTAAAGTGTTTCCTATTAACCAATTACATATCCCAACAACATGAAGATAAATATTTTTTAACAACAGAACACACGCATACAATAATCTACTCCTAAATCTACACCTTTTGTAGGTCCAAGTGTATCCGGTATCAATTATCAATTGAAGCAATCAACACAATGATATGAACTCTGTAGTATGAATGTCAACTTGAAGGAAACAGAGAGCATAAACTGATACATACGACTGAAAGCTTAATGAATTAGGGCTTACAAACTTGTATTTATACCCCTTGGGTATTTACAATAACTACCCTAAACTATGACTAATGTCATATATAAACTTAACTTCACTAAAATATATTGAACACAATTTAAGGGATCTAACAATCTCCCCCTTCGTGTTCAATTTACAATTAAGCATAATAATAAAAATTCTCTATTTAAGCACTAAAACAATCTCCCTGTTTAGAATATACAGAGATTCTTTTTCTTTCTGCAATAAACATTAGAAGACCGTTCATTGAAGTTTTGAGTCTTCACGAGATCTTCAAAGACTCGTCAACAGTGATCAGGTTGTTTATGTTATTTATCAGAGATTGCAGTAGAAGCCTCGGGTTTATCAGAATTTACAACCATGATCATCTCTTTGTCTTCACGGAAACAATCTTGAGCATTTCACAAGAATAACCTATCTTGACTATGCACAAATGTTGTTCGAGGGTTGGATTGGTTGTTTCAGCACCTTTGATTTTTTTTTTGACAAAAGTTGCTCCCCCTCGAAAATAGCTCAAGATCTTTAACACTAAACTCTGAAACTTTTTTAGAACCTTGCTCCCCCTTGACTTGATATCCACCTCTACATATGAATTATCCTCGTCTTCAACAACACACTTTTGATGAGTTTTGTCTTCTTATCGAATAAATGTAAACTCATCTCCATCATCAACTCAAACTCAGTAAAATTCGGTTGATCATTTCTTGTAATTTCTCAAAATTAAGTGATTTATCTTCCTTAACCTTGATTCTCCCCCTCGTGATGGTCAAGATCCATCATGATCATCATGCACTTGTAAACTGGATTCAGCTTAATTTTGGCATGATTCTATCATGAATATATGACAATTAACGCATCTGTTGTAACACCGGGATCACATAGATTTCCCGTTAACACTTCAGTTTAAGTAAACTAAGTGACCTACGTTCAGCGTTGGCATGATGTTAGCACTAGTAGGATTTTCATCTATCACTGTAAATATCATAAAGATAATACTCAAGATGTTCCGGCACTGTCACACAAACAGGCAGTTGATTCCATAAGTGTCCTAGAAGAAAATAATATTGCAATTGGCTCTAGACACAATAAGTGTATTGAAAGAAGTCGGGGACCGGAGTAGTTGTCCTCCTATTTTTCAATATCAACATTCTCCAAATGAGATGTTAATAGTGTATGTGATAAATCTCCGTGTGAAGTTGAAACAATTATCTTTTAAGAAATAATTGAGTAGCTGGGTGGGGTTAGTGCATTGCATCATTGGGTCCATGATGTCTACTTCAATACCAGTATAAAACTAGTAGTAGATGTGGCTACCCAGATATTTGATACAGTTTGGTAAGGATCTTCCTTTTCTTTTGATCCTATTTCACACCCTTAGCTCTCTCTGGTTATTTTCAACTTCTTCCTCAAACACTCTTTCCATAATGATGGACACTTTTATTCTCACTTCTACAATATAGGAAGCTACTTGGATAGGTCTGTCCGGCTCTGGCTAGACAATAGGAATGAAAAGCTGCCTAAACACAATACGCGCAAAGTGATCGAAACAATAAAATATTTTATATTTTTATTTTTCAAAGATTTTCTAATGTTTTTGGATTTTCTAAAAATGAAATTAGAACAAAAAGAAAGGAATATTTTTGTGAAATTTTCTAGAGTAACTCCTCCTACAAGCATGCATAAAAAACAATTTTAATGAGAAAAATTGCATACTTGCACGTCTTCAACCTTGTGCTCCCCCTGCAAGTAACAACCATTAACACACAAGTTAAATCAAATAATGATAAATGACAAAAGAGTAAGCTTCTCAGATCATCAGGCTCGGGCTGATGCTGAACACAATAACGCGTGTGAACTACAGGGAAAACTCTTCGATTTTTTTAGTCATGAGATTTGAACTTTTTCGTGTATTGAACACACAGTTGTTTTGACTTCACAATATTCTCTAGAGTGTAACTGTGGTCTTCCAGAATGTCTCTTTGTAACGCCCCAAAAACCAAAATTTGAAATAAATAGATCAAACACCTATAAGTGTTCGCATCTGAAAGTGTGACATAAAGCGGAAGCATAACTTATTTTAAAACTGAAGTATCAAAAGATACACGCATAAATACTATCACAAGTTTAGTACCAAAAACTTGATGTTTACAAACCAGGCGTTAATTTCAAAGAGTTTATCAAAAGGTAGTCAAACCGAAGCTTTGCCCTTGCCTTTGGTAAAACCTGCAAAACATTTTTAAAAAAATAGTATCTGATAAGCTACGAGAGCTTAGTGAGTAAACCGGACTAAACATCATATAAACCCATGTATAAAATCATATGAAGACAATACACGTATGTCTGGCAAACAATGCTAGCCTCTAGTTCTAGACCCAGAGCAGCAACATAGGTCACAGTACTATACATAATTGAGCCTTACTGGACTTAGCAGTAAGCACCCCACCTCTGAGACTTACTGCACATAGCAACAAGCTTATACACACATATGAATAACATGACATGTTAATAATCTGATATAATAGCATACATACTGCAGATATGAAGTGAAGTCTAGAAGACACATCTTATAATCAGTAATGTTATATAACAGTCCATAATCAATAGTAATCTAGTGAACACGCCAATGTAAAGTCTCTACATGAAATAATACCAATAAATATATTAATCATAAATTCTACTGAACTTAATAACTGCACAGAACACTAGGCACGCCCGTGCCTCCTAGCCAAGTACTCCCGTGGTCTCAAGGCACAATCTGGGCCTTTCTAGAACGGGGCACGCCCGTACCTTATTGTGTCACGCCCGTACCTTGCAGGTACGCCCTGAGGCACGGTTGGATCATGAGGGGCACGCCCGTGCCCTTCAACTGGCAGCAGCAGTTTTACCGACTTACATGCTGTCTCCGGCCAAAACACCTCTAAAACTCAATTTAAATACATTCTAATGATTCTGGGATGTTTTCCTACATCCCAAACTACTTCTAAACAAGTAATAATCACAATAACATGCTTAAATCATTGATTTATCATAGAATCAACTATAACCCACTTAACTTGATAACTAAAATCATAAACCATACCTTTCTGCTTGCAAGGTAGTTAGGAGAGTTCTAAATGACTTGAAATCTGCTGCTCTTGATCAAAACATGGAGAGAAACATGCTGCTCAAAGATGTACGTGAGTGTCAAATGGGGAAATGAAAGTCTTTGACTAAATTTAGTCAAAGATGGCTATATATAATACAACTTTGGGCTAATTACATAATTAGTCCCCCAAAATTTCCAAGTTCTGTTTTGACAGTTTTAACCCCTCTAGTTTAAAACCACATTTTATCACGTATATCCATTTATAACTCGTATATTACTTTATACACTTTCTCATTTTAACTTATAAATAAAATTCTGGGTGTTACAACTCTTCCCTACTTGAAATGATTTCGTCCCCGAAATCAACTGCCGACGAGTTCTGGATAATTACTCATCATAATCTGTTTAGGATTCTTTATGTAATCTGATTCTTTTCTACACTTTTAGCGGTCCTTGACCCATCTACTCTATTTATTATAGATTTAACTGCTAAACATCTTCTGAGATATAACACACGAAAGGTGTTCTGAGTTTATAACAACTCTTCTGATAACTCTGATCTATAAACTGCCCTTCTCCTCATATACAATAATTTCTGAATTACTGATCACGTTTTCCCACAATGCTACTGCCAATGATACATATTCCCTCATTAAGACTGATGTGGCCATTTCTGTTTATCTGTATAACCCCTTTTTCTATTCTGAGTGTCAACCAATCTATTACATAACTTCTGAATCTGTTTTGTCTTTCACTGCATCATTTCTGTACTACCCCACGCTTTCTGACCCACTTCACTGAATGCACTGGAGTTTGGCAGTAATATCATACAATTTCATACGTTGGCACCCCGGTGCTGAACGTGTATCTGTTGTAATACGAAACTCTGTCAAGCAATTATGTACCCCAGTTTTCTTCTGAATTAATAACACAATCATGAAACATGCTTTCCATCATCTGTATATTTCTTTCATTCTGACTGTACTGAGATGAAGCTTAATCCTTAACTTTATATGAAATTTGTTCCGAATTCTAGAAGTGGATCTGATATCATTTTCTGAATCAATAAACACTGATATGCTATGCCATAACACAATCTGTTTCACATACACATCTATCAAATGTTCTGAAAAATGAGTTTCTCTAATGGAAACCACATACACTCTTTTATTTAACTTGCCTACAGTCACACATAACACATTATAACCTCATAGGGTTTTCGGGTAATTTGGCATTCAGGTTCATACTAATATTTCCAGATATAATTTCTAACGTTTGTCTTTCTTTCGTACACATTTATAAGTATTTCTCCACATGTCTTACTATATTTTGTTTCATATCCGGTCACCAATAATCCACCTTCAGGTCTTTATACAGTTGGTAACTTCTGACTGAATAATAATTCTAAACTTGTGAGCTTCATTTAGCTGTGTCTGACCTGCACTTTCATAACCTGATATTCACATACGGTTATATCTAATCAGTATATCACAACTGTCTTTAATCGGATTTATTTTCTGTCATTCTCATCCATTCTTTAATATACTTTTCACTTTTGATCTCTTTTGACTGATCTGTTCCCATTTCATCTGAATATAAGCGTTGTAACTATCATTTAGATACTTAATTTACACCAGTATTATTTCTAATTTTCTGTTCAAACTGTCGGCTATATCATTAGCATTACCCTGAATAACATAATATTCTACTCACGATCTTTCTCTGATTCTGACTAGTGTTTCTGTCACCTCTACAGATCTTTCTCATTCAACAATTATTTCTAAATTTATTAATTTCATGTGAACAACACTTCACGTATAAACATATAATCCCATTGTATCATACTGAATGCTATCGTAGCGTACTAGCGGTAGCCTTACACCACCTATGAATGCTATTGTGGCACACCAACAATAGTCTTACATCCACATATCCACCCACTATCGAGGTATAATCCCCATGTATCATATAAATAACATGCCACATATACTACTATCAGGTGCGAGTCTGTATATTCATTCTCATACGATTAAACTGTCTAGAAGTGCAAATAATAACTCTGCTCCTCCGCATCCATCCAAACCACTGTACCAGTCATCACACAATGCTATCGTCTCTTCAATCAATTCAGGTAGTGCAAACTGCTACTTCACATAATTTCTGCAATTTATCCCATAGAACTGTTGATTACTGTCGGGTTCTTTGGCGGCTCCCAATTCATCACCTTCTCTATTTCTCCGAATTCATCCCGATCCCATTTCTGCTAATAAATTATCTAAAGAGTTGCATTCCTTATATCTTGAAATTCACATTGAAAACTTAACATATAACTATTTTCTCCTCTGTATCACTAAAACTTTTCAAACATGATTATCATGATCTAATAAACCTCTGAAGTAAATACGTATATCGTTGATGAACACAATTACTGACTTACTTAACATTGGCCTATACCCCCTATTCATCTAATACATAATCACTGCTGGTGCGTTAACAAGGCCAAAAAGCATCATAACCGTTTCAAAATACCTAAACATTTCTGAACATAGTTTAAGGAATGTTATCCCTTCTGATCTTAAGCTGAAGAAAATCCGACCTTGAGTCAGCTTTGAAAACCACTTTACCCCCTTATAACTGATCAAGTAATTCACATATTCTGAACAACGGACATATATTCTTGATCACCTTATTGAGCTCATAAGAATCTATACACATGATATAAGTACACCTCATGAAAAGCTGCTGGGTCTTATAAACCCCCTCATTTAACAATTCTTGAAATCGTTTCAATAATTCCTGTATCTCTGAAGGAACAAGTCTGTACGTAGTTCTCGTAACCAGTGAAGCTTTCAACACTACACAAATGCTAAACATACTCTGTTTGTCTGGCAGTAACCTTGGCAATTTCTTGAATTACATATCAAGATACTCACATATTGCTTTCATATCTTTCTAGCTCATCTGTTCTTCTATAAGTTAATATTTATACATAGGTTGGGAAAAATAATGTATCCATACTAAAGACACTTCCCAGCTGTTATAACTGAACACCCATACAACCTACCTGTTTTGATTTTTAACACATATAACTAGTTCTTCCCCACTTGGGATATGAACTCGTATCACTCCTGTTCACATAATATCATAACCTGGTTACAATATAACCAGTCCATTCCAATTACTATTTGGAACTCATTCATATACATAAGTACAAAATATTCATTACCCATACTTCAACAAATAACATAAAATCTTCTGTGATTCTGCCTCCTTTAACATTTAATATCTAAGAGAAGTACATACCGGTTCTACATAATTTACATACATAATAAAAGAAACCTTACATCGTTTCCACTTATTTATTTAATATCTCTACTGACGAATTCCAGCTAGTTAGGACATTCTGAGGACTCATGGCCGTACTGAGCACAGTCATAACAAAACTTTCCCAAGTATAAACAATCCTTATAATTATGTCCTACTTCTCCAAACGTATAACAACTTTAGTTTTATACTTACACTGGCCCGTATGGTTCTTACCACAAGTCTCGCATCCCGTTCTTCTATGGGATCCCTCGGCTTTTATCTCCATTTTATCTTCTTTTATCTCATTAATCATTTCCTCCTTCAATATATGAAATTCTTCTTGGACTACACTTCGTATCTCGTTCTTCATATCGGTCATAATGGACGGCATAACTGTCTTAATACATTTTTCAAACTCATTTGAGACGACACCCCTAAGGTGTTTGGTAGGTATGGCTCCACACCTTTCCCCATAAAGGGAAATATAGTCTTCAACCTCTCCTATGGTAACCATGTCAAGGTTTCCTTCATTTCTTACTTCATTTTCTGTTCTAGAATTCGCATTAGGATCCATTACACTGTAACAAAACAATTCTTGGTTAGTCATAATATCAATCACATCTCGCACCATTATACTTGCCTTTATTTTGCAAACACTCTACTCATTTACCGTCTTTGAATAATATCGTATATCATACCAATACATACCTCTTTCCACTTTGTGTTAGCTTACTTTCCTTAGTTCTCATAATAACTTTATGTACATGACATCTGTAAATTTGCTTTATTACCACTCCTTTTACAATTAATCTTGATACTGACTCTTATCTAATCATTTCTTTGTTCTTTTATCTGTTCTACAACTCTGAATTCTTCAGATGTAGGTTCTGATATTCAACAATTTATATCTAAGGCTCAAACACCCTATCATGCTATATTCTTATAAGGATACATTCACTTGTAACACTGATATTTATCCCTTTGTGTCTGTGACTAAAATCACCCTTAGGGTTATACACTACTCTTGAACTCTTGTATATATCATTCTGGTAGTATAGATAAAGCATTAAAGCAAAAGGTGGCTTTATCACACTATCCTATATAACAAACAGTTACTTGTATATCCACATATCAGTACACCTATCATCAGATCCAAAGTATTTCTACACATACTAAGGCATTCTAAATATAAATTCTCAGGTGTACTACCTTTACAAGTACCCCTCACCCGATTCACAAGATTCCTCATGATTCCATTAAGTTCCAACATGTATCATGTGTTTGTAATAATATGGGCCCTTATATTACTCTAAACACACTACACACGTTTGATCTTAACTTAATCATAAAAAGTCCCGATTCACAGGCTTAGGCCATGTATCACTAATGAATTATATCACATGTTCATATAACAATTTAATTTTTCTTGAATGCTCACATAAAACTAACTCTTAACAGTTGTAAATATATATAACATGTCTGTCTTAAGCATATCATGTACTCGCATACAATGCTCACATAATACATATTCAGTATAATTACTAGTATACTCACCAAGCTGTAAGTCTCCAGTTTGACAATTTTCAAAATCCACAGAACCATGGTTTAAGTCCAGAATGTGTCTAGTACACATCTAGATCCCTCAAACCGTAGCTCTGATACCAAGTTGTAACGTCCCAAAAACCAAAATTTGAAATAAATAGATCAAACACCTATAAGTGTTCGCATATGAAAGTGTGACATAAAGCGGAAGCATAACTTATTTTAAAATTGAAGTATCAAAAGATACACGCATAAACACTATCACAAGTTTAGTACCAACAACTTGATGTTTACAAACCAGGCGTTAATTTCAAAGAGTTTATCAAAAGGTAGTCAAACCGAAGCTTTGCCCCTGCCTTTGGTAAAACCTGCAAAACATTTTTAAAAAAATAATATCTGATAACCTACGAGAGCTTAGTGAGTAAACCGGACTAAACATCATATAAACCCACGTATAAAATCATATGAAGACAATACACGTATGTCTGGCAAACAATGCTAGCCTCTTGTTCTAGACCCAGAGCAGCAACATAGGTCACAGTACTGTACCATAATTGAGCCTTACTGGACTTAGCAGTAAGCACCCCACCTCTGAGACTTACTGCACATAGCAGCAAGCTTATACACACATATGAATAACATGACATGTTAATAATCTAATATAATAGCATACATACTGCAGATATGAAGTGAAGTCTAGAAGACACACCTTATAATCAGTAATGTTATATAACAGTCCACAATCGATAGTAATCTAGTGAACACGCCAATGTAAAGTCTCTACATGAAATAATACCAATAAATATATTAATCATAAATTCTACTAAACTTAATAACTGCACAGAACACTAGGCACGCCCGTGCCTCCTACCAGACACGCCCGTGCCTCCTAGCCAAGTACTCCCGTGGTCTCAAGACACAATCTGGGCCTTTCTAGAACGGGGCACGCCCGTACCTTATTTTGTCACGCCCGTGCCTTGCAGGTACACCCTGAGGCACGGTTGGATCATGAGGGGCACGCCCGTGCCCTTCAACTAGCAGCAGCAGTTTTGCCGACTTACATGCTGTCTCCGGCCAAAACACCTCCAAAACTCAATTTAAATACATTCTAATGATTCTGGGATGTTTTCCTACATCCCAAACTACTTCTAAACAAGTAATAATCACAATAACATGCTTAAATATTTGATTTATCATAGAATCAACTATAACCCACTTAACTTGATAACTAAAATCATAAACCATACCTTTCTGCTTGCAAGGTAGTTAGGAGAGTTCTAAATGACTTGAAATCTGCTGCTCTTGATCAAAACATGGAGAGAAACATGATGCTCAAAGATGTACGTGAGTGTCAAATGGGGAAATGAAAGTCTTTGACGAAATTTAGTCAAAGATGGCTATATATAATACAACTTTGGGCTAATTACATAATTAGTCCTCCAACCTTTCCAAGTTCTGTTTTGACGGTTTTAACCCCTCTAGTTTAAAACCACATCTTATCACGTATATCCATTTATAACTCGTATATTACTTTATACACTTTCTCATTTTAACTTATAAATAAAATTCGGGGTGTTACACTCTTAGCTTATCTGCAAAACAAATTATGCAGATTTTGGTACCCATTTGAGTTTGGGTCTGGAACGATTAGGAGAATTAACTACAGATTCATTTTTAGGCGTCCATTTGTAGTTAGAATTCAGTTTCTCCTTTTGAATGTTCTTATTAATCAAAAATGTGTTTACTCTTTGAGGAGAGGTACAAAATTTCTCCTTAGATAACCTTATCAGATGTTTAATAGAATACACCTTAAATGGATATTTCACATCAGGCTTATCTAAAGCAGCCCAACAAGAATTAACAAAAGTAGAAGATTCATACTTCCTAACATGGGCATGAGAATGAACATAAGAATTAAAACCAAACTCATTTGAAGTATTAGTCTTTGCACAACGAGAACTATTTCCAGCATATGAAGCTGGTCTATGCACATGATCAAAATTGTTCTTGTAACCACTATAACCATAGTGATTATCATCATTATTTTTGTAACCATCATCGCCAAAATGATTTTTCTCTTGAAAACGTCTTTTCCTGGCTTCTAGAAAGCTCTTTCTTTTCTCAAGCCACAACACTCTTTTGGACTGCCTCTTACTTAAAGGTTTTTCTGTCATCACTTCCAAATCTTGGTTAGGAAATTTAACGTATTGATTATGCTGAGAGGTGCTACATTGATCATTAAAAACTTTATCTCCAATATCAGACTCCATTAACTCATCAAAATTCTGTTCAACAACAGATTTTCCTTTGTCTTTGAAAGAATCTTGAGTATTCAAAAATAAGTGTGGTTTACACAAAGCACATTTATGAGGACTCGCATATGGAGTTTTTGAAAAAAGTTTCTCAAAAGTAGGAAATGGTTCGTCATCATTTGGACAACTCCAATTCAAACAAGAGTATGGAAAATCAGTATTAGTAAAGCACTTTTCTGATTTTTGAGAGATAGTAGTAACAACTGAATTTTGAGTTTTAAGAAACTCAATTTCATCAAGAAGCATTTTTCTTTCAGTATCAAAATTCTTTCTCTGGTTTTCCAAACTCTGTTCAAGTTGAGAAATCTTCTTTTTCAAAATTGAACTTGGAATATATAGATTTGGAAACTCAGGTTTTTCAGAAAGATTTTCTGATTTCTGACTTATTTCCTCAGGAGAGTAACTAGTCAAAAAATCAGTTGATAATGATATTTCTCTCGTATCATAACTCTTATTCAAATCGTTGTAATCCAATGGGACTTGCATTTTCTCTTTATTTTCTCTTTTTGTCTTTTCCATTTCTAAATCCTCTTCTACACCTGTGAACCTCATCAAATTAGTAAATCCCCAACCCATGTATTCAAATTCGTAAAATTGAGCTCGATTAACTTTGAATAAGTTCTTTGGATTTTCAAAACCTAGACCCTCTTTTACATTGTAAAATTTGGTGTCTTTTGGTTGATTCAAAAATATTGTCTGTTCTGTTTGACCACGTTTACAAAGATTATTTTCTAGCTCTTTAACTTTAGAATACAATTGGGTTCTTTCTTTAACATAGCGATCAATCTCAGCATCATTATCTTTACATTGAATTTCCGCATCCCTTAATTTGACAGTAATTTCGGAATTTACTTGAGTGAGATATTCAACCTTTTCTTCGCAAAGTTTAAACTTACTTTGTACATAAGACAGCTGATCATTTGCCGATGACAGTTCTCGATTGCACTGAACTAACTCATTGTGATTATTATCTAATCTAGCCTCCAAGGTTCTACAATGAGCTTTATCTTTTTCTAATTGAGAAATCTGATTTTGCAAAGCATGAATCATATCAATGAATTGAGAATTAGTAGTACTAACCTCAGAACCAGACTCTGAGATGCAAGACTGCAGATCTTCTTTATTAGCTTGCACTTCTTTTGACATTTTGATACGCAGATATATGATCGTAGATTGACAACAAAAGTTGGTATGACATGAGAAGTGTGTGAGTTGTGTGACTTGTGTGATAGAAAAAGACTAAGTAATAGAACTAAGCAGGCTTTAGAGAAGACTTCCGAGCAGGAGACCGATGCTTCCGAGCAGACTTCCGAGCAATGGTCCGAGCAGACTTCCGAGCAGACTTCTGAGCAGAGGTCCGAGCAGACTTCCGAGCAGAGGTCCGAGCAGAAGTCCGAGCAGAAGTTTTGTGTGCGCAAAAATTGTTATGCGCAGACCTTGGTATGCGCAGGTCAAGAACAAGGGTTCCACAGTCGATCAATGATTAAAGCAAATAATCACACAAATCACAATCAAAACTTCTAAAATCAATTTCTATCAATTCCAAATCACCAAATTAACAAACCCTAATGATTTAATTTCTGATTTACAATCAAAATCACAAAAATTGATGTTCTTGTTTGGTTCGACGGACACAAAAACGTGAATAAGAAATTGATTGAATAAATTGGAAATACCAACCTCTTTGAACAATCTTTGGCTCTGATACCACTTGTAGGTCCAAGTGTATCCGGTATCAATTATCAATTGAAGCAATCAACACAATGATATGAACTATGTAGTATGAATGTCAACTTGAAGGAAACAGAGAGCATAAACTGATACGTACGATTGAAAGCTTAATGAATTAGGGCTTACAAACTTGTATTTATACCTCTTGGGTATTTACAATAACTACCCTAAACTATGACTAATGTCATATATAAACTTAACTTCACTAAAATATATTGAACACAATTTAAGGGATCTAACACCTTTTGTCTATAGCGGGACTTAAACCCATGACCATAGGTTATGAAGAACACCTTCCATTTTGATACCGCTAGACTACAAGCCCTTTGGTATGTAAAGATAAATATAATAAGGCAACAATTTCCTAAGATTACTACAATGATCTTATCTAAGTCTTCAGCCTACCCTTCATAACTATCACATGATCGCTTCTTCCTTCCTAGATGAATCATAAATTTGCTTACTACACAACACGATGTTGGATTACACGTATTACAGACCTTTACATATATATATACACGAGACTTCTGCTTCTACTTGAGTACGTGTAGAACTCTACTCATGTTAAGTCTTCTTCGGCCTCATCCTTGATTGGTATATATGATACTACAGTTAGGTTTAAAGCCATCAAAGGAGTACTGGCGGTTGGGGTTTGTATAGTTTTTACCAAAAAAACATACCTAACAACAGATCAAGCATGCATGCATGTTTAATAATTTTAAAATTTTCTATCAAATTTAATTAAGAGATCAATTTCAAGATTTTTTATTTTTACTATATATAACATGCATTAACCTTCTGTATTTAAACATAACTTTTTTTTTTTTGTTAAAGTTAAATTTTTTTTCTAAATATGAAAATTAGTTTGAACCTGTAAAACCTTGTAAAAATCAGTTTGTTGTTTAGCTAATTAATAATTATGTAAAAGTGAAATTTATAAATCATTGGATCGTGTGTTGGTATGGTATTAATGGAGAAAGAGACGTTTCATGAAACCATCGATCAGATGTTGGGAATCCTAATTTGTAATCCACCCAAAATCATCACTGCTTGCTTGCTTTCTTTTTTCTAATGAAGAACTTCTTTTAAACGATCAATATATTTTGGTTATTTTTGAAAGGTTTGGAAATTTTTTTGTAGTAAGTGATGCTAAAGCTCTGATCATGAATCATGTTAGCTAGATACAAGGGCAACTTCAAAAAAAGAAATACATCTTTTAGAATACTATCTTTTAGATGAAACAAAAAGACAACTACAGTGACTATTTTCGTAATTTTTAAAGTTAAATGACTAAAAGTGAAAATCAGTGACAACCACATGTACCATAATAATAATAATAATAATAATAATAATAATAATAATAATAATAATAATAATAATAATAATAATAATAATAATAAACACATGAACCATCTCGATCCAATAAGATTAAAATAATTGATATAAACACCAATCAAATAATTATAATATAATAAACTCGATCACTTTGAGGTGTTACATCTCAATCGTCTCATTGATTTTTAATGTAGTGATCACCTTTCACAACGTCTTATTAAAAAGGTAGTGATAACCTCTCCATCGTTTCACTAATTTTGAAGGTAGTCATCATCTTTACGCCTCACTAATCACAAGGTGGTGATCACCTCGCTTTTTGAATTTACAGTTTTGAAATTTAAACATTTTGTGTTGTTTTACCCACACTTTGTTCTTTTAGAAATCTGATGAAAACCTTGATATTTATGTCAAGAGGATGTTCCTATCTCCAAACAACTTTTGAATCTTGATTTGAGAAGTTGAAATTTGTTGGGTACTTTTGATGTGTATTAACCTCATTATCCACTTTGGAAGATACTCTAATCTCTTAAAAGATTATGTTGGGAGAAAGAAATTTTGATTTGCCACCAATATCTCATAATATATATCTCTTTGATTTTTAGTGGCTAGTTAATTAAAATGTTGGTTTACTAAATTTTCTTATAAAAATCTATTTGAGTCTTAAATAAAAAATTAATTGAAAATCATTTATGACCAATATACTCATTCTTTAAAATTATGTCTTTAAAACTTTTATATCTTAGTTGAAAACTTAATAAAGAAAATGATTTACTTCTCTAATACGTATTAAACTATACCCTAATTGTTAATGTGTGTATCCACCTTTCAAAAATATTATTGTGTATATTAAACTTTTAATTTGTTGTTATTGTACGTATTTTGATTATATAAAAAAACAAAAAAAGTAGAAATTTAGTAGATACAATAGGAAGTTTAGTACACACAATAACACATTTTTTAAAAGTTTAATACACACAATAGCATTTTTTAAAGGTAGATACACACATTGACTACCAACAATCGTGAAAAGATAAAAATTTCATTGGTTACTTAATCTTTATAAACTTGATCCTCATTTTATATAAATTTAATTTAATTAAGATTTCTTATGAAAATTCATTTAATGCTTCCAACATTTATTTTAATTTAAAAGCATTTGTGATCATATTATTATTTTTGTGATCATGTCATTAATGTATTTGAATACTAAGTATTTTAGCAATCTTATTATTTTCATATTGACTATGATTTATAAAACAGGGATTTTATAGATACAAATACTAAAACTTTTATCATCAAAATAGTAAAATAAATATATGTTTATATAAAATTAGACTTGATTGTACTAACAATTTACAAATGCAATTAACCTATGAAACATAACTGGTTACAATTAAAAAAAGTATATAAACAAACAAAATAAAAAATCTTATATGTTTTTTTAATTCTTTTTAATTATATATGTGTTTGGCAAATTAGCTGGTAGCTGGAGTTTAATCGTTAAAATGACAAAAATAACAAATTATAAAATTAGGAGGAATTATAAAACAATTAAAGAGAGTATTTAGGTAATTTGGTATATAAAAAGCTTTCAACTAGTTTTAAAAGCAACTTCAAAAAGTTTTTTGTTTTAGAGCATGACTTGTAGCATTTCTTTCAAAATAAGTGATACTTGAATTGCTTAGTAGTGCTTCGCCAAAAGACTACCAGCTCCAAAAAGCTTTAAACCGAACATACCTTAAGTCTTGTAATTTTATAAATATAAACAGTTAATTTAATTCATAGATAATTAAACACAAAGTTTTTCACTCATAAAGATATGTAAAATCATTTGTTTACACTTTACACGTGAAATTAACCAATTGTTAAACATTATTTACCTTTGTATTCCATGTGAAATATCATTGTCACACGTCTGAAAAATACATATGCCCATAAATACATGTTACAAAAATCAAATCAATTTTTACAAACATTATATTAGAAAAAAGCTAGAGACAAATTAAAAAAATCTCATTAATGAAAACCAAAAATTCAGTTTCAAGTTACATATATATTACCCCTCATTAATTTCACATGCAATCTATACAGTGAAAAGTTAATAAATTAAAATAAACAAAATCAAACCACAAGAGTTCACAACTAAACATAAATATAAGTCCTTTCGTAAAGCTTAACCCGAAGGAATTCGGGTTACTTTGGGTTCAAAGCTACCATTCATGAACACCCCTACGAGGGTTTCGGGTTCCTCAAATAAATTCTCACTTCTGGTCCGTCAACCCGATGAACTCTGCAACCTTTTTCTTTTCTTTTTTTTTCTTTTTTTTTGGTTTTTTAGTGAGAGTGAGGAGAGAGAAAAATATTTGGGTTATTTGAGTTGATTTGGAAAGGGTTATACTTGAGTTTTGGGTTGATTTAGATTGAGAAGAAAAAGGTAAAAAAAGCTGATGTGACAGTAATATGGCATTTGGGTTGATTTGAGAAGGGGAAAGGCCCTACGGATGGCCTAATAAATAACAAAACCACCTAAAAAATCTTCAAATGAGACTTTTGACCCTAGATTCAGGAACGGAGACAGAGCGAGCCGAATGATGCTAAGCCCTTCTCTCTAATTAGCCAAAATTTCATATATACTATTAGACCAAGTCCATGAGTTTGTAATCAATTCCCCTTCTAATGAAAGTACAACCCAAATTACAAATCGAATGGATGAATCGATGCTACTTGTAATAAGCGTTATTTTAATAAATAGGTTTCTTAAAATTAATTCAACTTTTGTTATTTATTTATCTTAATTAAACACATCGAAACTTTTTATGACATTTATACATTATGTCTATATAATAATAATAATATTTTATAATAAAGTTAAACCTCCTTATAATAAAATTCTAGCTCCGTCCCTGTTTAGATATATACCCCATCTTCGTCATGAATGAACACAAAAAGTCATGAATTAACCTAATAACAATAAAATTAACTTAAAATCATGTTGGAAATTATTAGTACCTTATCTTCATCATGAACCCCTTAATTTGGATTATGTTGTCGCAAATATATACTCTCATGAATATCTGGTTACTTTTTAGCAATTAAAGGATGAATAATTTTTGAAACTATATTTCCCCTTATTTAATTCTTATACTTCATTAATATCATACTCACTAAATGATAAGATGTATAATCCACTACTTCTCTTTTCTAGTTTTCTTTCTTGTTTGTGATAGTTGTGTTGATATAATGAGTCAGAAAACAAGTAGAAATAATAAGAGGAGATAATTTGTATATAACACAAATTTGTAATACACAATAACAAAAAAAAAGTTGTGTTTTGATCATAGCACGATTAAACATGTGAATAGGAAAACCAGACAGTAGGTTTGTACAGACATAAAAATCATAATTATTATATGTGATAAATTAATTATATGTAAAAATCGACCACCACCCTAAGATCACCAGCATCCAACCCAACTTACCCCACTGCCACATCAGCATCCACATCATCTTTCACCTTCAACTCAACTTACCCAACATCCAACCTTATTCAACCCCACATCAAATATTAATAAAATATATATTAAATATATTAAATGTGAGAGTGAAGCCGATCGGGTTGGAGAACTAGAGGGGTTGGGAACCCAATGAAACCCAGAAGGCCTCGATGGTGTTCCCGTGATAACCGATTGAACCCAATCTCGGGTTCCTTCTTCGATGCGGATGGTCTAAGAGGATATAGAACCATATATTTTTATTAACTTTTAATCTTTTATGTTGTATAATTCATGTTTCTAACTTTATTCACTTATAACAAGACATGGTTGATCTTGATAAGACCACACACACACATACATATATATATATATATATATATATATATATATATATATATATATATATATATATATATATATATTTTGATGAGTGGAATCTTGTTTCTTTCACAAATTCACACCAATTAATAGTATCTTCCTGTTACCGAAATTACCCATGGCCAATTGTACTTTATGCTTTAAATTCAAGCACCAACCAAAGTACCTAAATAAAATAAAATAAAATAAAAAAGGTAGTAAAGTGCAAAGTGCATATATAGATGGATGTTGCGGGTTACAACTCGATCAAACAATACAACAAAGTTTCAGCTAAATTATCATATTTTTTTTATTCCACCAGGGAGATTTTTAAGCAGCTTTTGTGAAGAAAAATAAAACAATTAAGTGTATTTTTATTTAAAGAAAGTTTAAAGGTCATTTTTAAATTATTAAATTAAATTTTCTATTATAATGTTAAAATTTAAAATTATTAGATTTACAAAGGATTTAAATAAAATCACCCATAGTGTTTTACATATTCTTTAAAAGTTCAATGGTCCTAAATAATTTGATAAATAAATAATTGTTACATTTTGTTAGAAATTATACAAATACCTTTACTTTATTAAATCTGATTATTTTGCTTTTAAGGAAATAAAAAGTCAAACTCAAACTCAAACACAAATCTAATAAATATTTTAAAGTCATGAATTCAAACACTCTCCCTCCTAATAATGTTTTCTTTTACTATACTTTTTTTTTCCTTTTTTGAGTTTGGTATTTCCAAGTTCTAACTTTTTAGAACTGTTGATGTTCAAGTTTCACTATTTTAGTTATTTTATCTGTGAAACCTTTTTGTAACATTTTAGTTTTTAGTTAATTTTTTCTTATTTAAATATATATAAATATTACCATAAACCATCAAACATGTTAATGACAACACTCTATTAAATTTTAAAAAAATATGAAAACTATTTCTTCCTCTTATCTACTTAACAATTGATATGCGTAATGCAATAATTCTTATTTCCTGTACGTCTTAGATTCTCATTCCTTGATTTTAAAACTTATCCTGATCGAATGAGTATAAATATTTAATAGAACGATATGGTTTAAAAACATTATCGTATCGAATATTCTTTTGATAATTAAACCATGAATGGATACTTGATGAGTTTTGAACTAGAAAAAAGTATTATTTTTCTTTATTAAAGTTAGAACCAATTAAGATTATAAAGTTTTATAGTTGACTTTTATAAATAACAAACCATAGTCTCAACGTATCCACAATTTATAAAACAAAATAAAAAATTAAAATTGTGTAGGTGTGTTGTATTTGACTTAAAGGATATACCATATTATTAAATTCACTAAAATAAAAATTATCAATTACGTACATACATACATTATTCCATTACGATCGAACATTATGATTTTTTTAATTATTCGAATTAAAAAAGTATGAATATAATATTGAAGATTTGGTGCTATTTTTTTAAAAATAAGATTGAGGGAGTAATAATTATTATTAAAT
Source organism: Dittrichia graveolens (assembly GCA_038502395.1). Taxonomy (NCBI): domain Eukaryota; kingdom Viridiplantae; phylum Streptophyta; class Magnoliopsida; order Asterales; family Asteraceae; genus Dittrichia; species Dittrichia graveolens. The sequence continues at coordinate 77,976,247 of JARJIL010000005.1, read as the reverse complement.
ATAAATATAAATATAAAGGGTGTAGTTGGGGGGGATCATGTGTCATTGTAACGTGGTTCCCCTGTTTAGAGGGCAAGCCAAGCACTTGGAAATGAAGCATGCCATCAATATCCTTCATGCCTTTGTCCCTTTATTCTAATTTAATATATAATATCCGTGACATTTAAACTACAAAAGATTCATTAATTAATTTGATATAATTATTTATAATTTATATACAAAAACGATACATGTAGTCAATAGCACCTAACTTAGACGTGTTACAGTTATAACAATCTTAAAAATAAAAAGTATTTATGTCATTTAACAGATTGATAATTTAAATGGTTCAAAGACTTTGTAAGAGTAACGATGTTGAATTTACGTATAGTGTGTTGATAATATATACATCGAGCATCTATCTATCTATCGTTGTCGTCGTCTTCGTTATCAGACTGTTGGTTGCACAAGAATCCATCTTTAACTCCATTATCACGCATTTTGAAGGGAATCTCAAATGACAAGTGGAAATAACGTACACAAAACACCCACTTTCAACATTGTATAGTGCAGTGCCATTGGAGTTAAAAGATTTATGATGTATTGGTTGTAAAGTCAACCATACTTGAACTTATTTTATACACACCCCTTTATTCATTCAATGATCTTAATTAATATATCTTAATATATCTTAATGTATTATTATTATTATTATTATTATTGTTATTATTATTATTAGATCACCCACTAACTTTTGTAGCAAAATTCTTGTGGTAACCTTCCAATGAGGTCTTGGTTTAGTGAGTAGGGGTGAGTTTCTTTATTATTTTTATTTTTATATTATACATGCTAATAAGGGTTTTGGGTGGCATAAAATTTCAAAAACAGATATAAATTTGTTTTTCTTATATATCTTCCTGCCATCGAGAAAAGAAAATTAATAAATTTTATATATTATTTTATAATGAGTAGAAGGATTAAGTAGAAAGAAATATCGGATTAAAAACATAAGGATTCTTGGGTCAACCTAAAAAGTTTAAGGGAACTTTAGTTCAACGTTTTGACCGCAGGTGGAAGGCATCGTTATAATAACATGCATTTTTCAATAATAATATAATTTTAATTAATTAATTTCAGTAGTAAAATAAATAAAGAAATAAATAAGTAGGGGGGGACCACATAGATGGCCCGTGAAGGTGGGAATTGACAGAGAGATAAGATACCTCAACGGTCAAATAATTGTTGTTGCCAAAAGTAAAAGTAAAAGAAAGGAAAATAGACAACATCTTTGCATACAAGTCTGTCTCTTTTCAATGCATCAAACATTAATCACAACTTGACAACACTCTTCATCTTCAACTTTCCCTTCCCCACAAATTACCTTTAATTAAGCCACCATATGATTTACATAAATGTATATATTTTTCAAACTAATTTATACTTCCCTACCTAGTTCTATTCTTTACATAATATAAATGGAAGTCATGCATGTTTCCAACCTCTTTTCTAGTGTAAATTACATTAGAGGTGATTGAACTGAATCGTGTCAACACAGTATTAAGCTTGAGATTGACTCGATTAGAAAACTAGAAGCTCGAAACTTGACTTAAGCTTGATCAAGATTTAATTGTAAAACTCAAGCTCGAGCTTGATCAAATAATCGATACTATCAAGCTCACCGTGACTCGAATCGATTAACAAAATGTGTATAATAAATAATAATAAAGTTAACCAATTCTAGTATAACTCTACTCAATTTTCAAGCTTGACTCAATACTTTTAACTCGACTTGACGAATATGAATATCTTTGATCCAATTTTTTCTCTAGTGAAACAATAAAAGGATAGACTTTAGACTTCCCAAACAATCCAATGAATTATTCTCCCTTTGGTTAAATTCATTGTACGAACCACCGAATAGAAAGCCGCAAGCTTTCTGCACATGAGACCAATCTCTATACCCCACCTAAGAAATGTTATGACCGAGTTGCCCATTGGAAGAGAATCACCACGCCAGCGGCTTATATTGGCAAAAATCTTTTTGGAGAACCAACGGACTCGATAAATATATAGTCTCGAACTCCGAACTCCAGCCCACGTAAAGAACAATGAGAGGACCTAACTTGGGTACCAAGACGAAGAAGATTGCAAAGGGTTAGCCATCTACCATGTTGCAATGTCCAAATAAAAATGTTTACCTTGCTAGGAATTTGATCTTAGCCACTCAGTTTTGAAACCTCCAAGAAAGTTTGAGATAGAATTGTCAATGACAGCATAAAAGAAGCTAGTGTGGAATAGTCTGAGGCTTCCAAGGACCATGACCAGCGAACGGCTGCTACTATTTGGACTCCCTCCTCTCATATACCACGCATATCACAACAATCGATTACAGTTTCCAATTCAGGTTATGCACTCACATATATCAAATCAGGGGGATCAAATTAGACAATCAATGGGGTCCAAATAGTTTTAACCCTAGTGAACACCATTTGCATAAATAAGGGAGAATTCTGATTTAAAAGGCTATGGCAAGTCAATATTAAATTTATTCACCATCTTCCTAACCAATGTAACCTCTTTCCAAGCTTTAATTTTTTTTGTAGCAAGAGGGTCCAAAGAGGAAATCCTATTGAAACTTTGAAGCCAAATGATGATATGCTTCTAGACGGGAGAGGATTCCACTTTGAATTTCCACCATCACTTTGTTAACAAGGCAATATTGAAGGCATCAATTGTTTATACCGAGACAACCCAACTCCTTTGGTGCTAAAACATTTTTTCCAATAGATCCAGCTCATTTTCTTTGTACTTTTGTCCCCATCCCATAAAAACGACACCTTCGGCCTGTTTTCGAGTTATTTTAAGGAGGGTAAGGAAAAGATTGCTAAGGAATTCGTTGGGGGGGGGGGTTGTGTTCTTGAGTTTTTTTAGGAGGGACGGAAAAGGTTGAATGCTTAAGTATCACTATTTAAACATGTAATAACCTCTTAATTACATCTATCATGGAACGTTGTTAACAAAACTCTTAGTATAGACAATTAAAAACCCATAATACAACTACTAAAATTTTTTTTGGACAGATAACACGCTACTGAAAAAGAAAAAAAAGTTTGAAACCCGTAGGGGTCTATACTAACCAATCACACGATCAAAATAAAAGAGGTAAATCACGTAATGTAGAGTGAAAAGAGTACATGTCGGTGTTTGATTTCTCGATCTCCGCTACAAGTTTCTTGTCTCCAATCACTATACTACTATCGCGGGGACTATTGAAAAAGAAAGATTAAGGGTATAATAAAATAAAAGATGGATAAAACTGTAAATTTAGTTCAAACTCAAGAAAAAAAGGGGAAAGCTTTACAGAACTCATTATACAATGGGCTGGGCTCGGCCTAAGAACCTATATAACATGTTGACTATTGAGTACAAATCCAGCAACACAAATCAGGGCCAGTCTTTGCTTAAAAAAGAGAATTATTAGGGCTTTTGGCCTTTTAAAAAACATAATATATTGGGGTTGACCTTGGCCTCACTGTGATCCTATTTTGACTTACAAAAAGGATGAAGTTGGAGTGTTATCAAGAACAAAAGCTATTGGGTCATATGGCCCATTACTCATCAGTTGCATTCACATTGTCTGATTTTCACAGTTTCTGATTATATTCCTCCTTTTTCTTTGTCTTTAAAAACTTCTATTTAAGGTGTTCCAAGAAGTTTGTTTCACTCTTCAATTTGAAAGTGCATCTTGCATGCTTGGAAAGATGATTAAAGGAAGGGCATATTGTCAACAAAAGTAGCATATTTATCAAAGTTGCCGATAAAGATAACGTATAATTTTTTATGCTATGAAATGATTATAAATTTTAATTTTTCATTAAAAAGATTGTAAATTTCAATTTTGAACAAGAAGATATTGTAAATTTTAATTTGTTATTAAAACGATTATAACGCGTACCAAAAAATCAAGGTTATTAGGTTAAAATTCTTTTTTTATAACAAGTTGAGATTTATAGTCTTTTCTTGATTATACAAATTACATGTTACCTTTATTGACAAATTGTGATATTTATGTTACATTTTTCGATAGTTTTCCCTAAAAGAAAAATCATATATTAACCAAAAATTTAAACAACTTAAATTTGATTAGTTCTATTGGTTTTAGGATAAAGGCAAAAGTTCAAGCGAGAACTGTTTTTCGTATGAGAACCGCGAGAACCAATCTTAGCCGTCCAATTCCCCCTCCTTCAATTGGATTGCCCACCCATGAATTTCTTACATGCATCATGCCACACTCAATCCCCCACGCTCTTCATCCATGAATTCCATTATCCAAAATGAACGGCCAAGATTGGTTCTCGCAGTTCTCGTACGAAAACCAGTTCTCGTTTGAACCCTTCCCGAAAGATAAAATAGATAAAAGTGTGTTTCAAAATATCATAAATTTTGTTTTGAGTGACTTTAGAAATGAATCAAAGAAATGAGTATGGATATGAAACACGGGAAGAAGAAAAGCCTTTTCGATATTTCATGGGTTAAAGTTGCGAAATAACAATAATGCTTGCAATGTTTCATTATGGTACATTAAGTTTTTTGTTATGCAATTAACTTACAAAAAATGTTATTATGCTCATTTTGGTTAAAGTTGTGAAATAACTCTAATAAAATGGATACTTTGAACTCAAATTCTCCATAGATACTTGATGAAAAGTACTATTATTAAGTCCAAAAGTAATCGAGTTATCTGTAAAATAATACAATAAAAATGACTAAAAACGAGTTTAAAATGAGTGAAATCATAAAAAAAATAGTAAGAGTGTTAAATGAGTTTGTGTAACATCCCAAATTTTTAAAAAATAAATTAATATAGCACCTCAAATAACATTCAAATGACTTTCCAATCATGTTCACCTGTCCTACACACGGGACTTAGGATATGAATAAAAATAGAAAATATTGTATATTAAAAAATCAGAGTTTAAAAGATTTGCGGAAGAGAGATAGTTGTCACACCGGCACCTTGCCCTTACCAGATGGTTCTGAAAATATTCAACAAACACGAGTAAGCACAAAGGTTCGTGAGCTAACACAGTACTTCCAGGTTATACCAGATAACACATAATGAGGTAGCAAGTACAACATCATCGGTTAACGTCAAGACGGAATAGTGCCCAACTACACATAGTTTGACAAAGATGCAATGTTGTGCATCAATGTCACATCGACATATCACACACATGAACACTCATGAGAGTATGATGAGTAAGTTAGTGAAAACTCACATGATCGTAACAGTGACTAGAAAGTTAAACGCATCAACCAACAAGAACCTACAAACAAAGTTCCAGTCAATTAAACACTGAGTATACATTCACCGTACCTATGACACTAGTGGCTTAGATTTTTGATCCAAGCCTCATCACAATCACAACTTATGATTCATAGCCTAACCTACGGTTTTCGACTCACATTAGAGTTCCATTAATGATTCACTCGTTTACGATTTCTACTATTTGAGATTTGTGATTATCATCAATTCTGATTCACGATTCATTTGGTTTACGATTCCCTCCGTGTTTTTTGTTTTAGGATTCATTGGGTTAATATTGTACCAACAATTATACTATACTTTTCGATTTGTCCAGGCCTTAAGTTTTCGATTCCTATTTTTGATTCAAACATTTTACAATTTAGTCCTTCCCAACAGATTTACAATTCAGTCCATGGCTCTAATTTATGATATACTCCAAGCCCACAGTTTTTTTATTGTTTTAGCATTAAGATTTACAATTACACCCTTTGGGGATTTAACGACTGAGATTCACGATTTAGGGGAATCTCATGAAGAGACTCAACCCTTTACGATTCTAGATATACGATTAACACAAGGGTTGGTTTTCGATCCTGGTCTGTTGTTACATTTGCGATTTACGATTTAGTACACTTAAGGGATTTACGATCCTTTCTTGCCAAGAACATTTACAATTCAGCAACACAAGAACATTTTTTAGTGGGCACACACAATCGACGCATTCAGTCAGAACTCAATCAAAACTTAATCATTGTTACTCATTCTTGTCTTAATGGAATCCTAGTATTATTTTAACAATTCCCTCATCATTAATTTTATTTTCTTCTGGTAAAACACAAATTAAATCCCCTCTTTTGTTCTCAGTTCCAAACCTTCTAATTGAACAGTATAACAACTCCATAAAACCCAATCTAATCCAAATGAAAGACTGTAAAATCTATATGAAAATAGTCACAAAAGATTAGGAGTCATTATTGATGATTTCTTGATGATTTTGTGTGAAAACAGCAATGAATCAATCCCCTTCTTCATAGTAGCAATGAAACACACACTACACCTTAAACACATACTTATATTTGGCTACAATGTTTTGTCCAAGGGTTTAGTCCCCTAATCTTGGTATTTATACCTTCTTAATGTGAACTCATGTCCAAACACTCCCTTAAGGCCCTTAATTGACCATTACACTAGTTTCCAAATAAAGAAATCTCTTATATTAATTTAAGAAACAAGTATTACAGTTTTGTTTATAATATATCCGACTTTAATACAATTTCTTGCCTACACTTGATTGATCTAATTATAGATTTTTTGGCCTGCGCTTGATTGATCAAATTAGAGATTTTTTGGCATACACTTGATTGATCTAATTAGAGATTTTTTGACATACACTTGATGAAAATCTTGAACTTTGAAAGGTAAAAAAATCACCTTCTATAATCTATTGAGAAAATTAAGTAAATCAATAAAAATTTGAGCAAAAAATCATTAAATAAGAGTAATTTTGCAACATTGTGAACTCGAAACTTTCCATGAATCCTTGATGAAAAGTTATGATTCTTGAGTATAAGGTAAAAATCGAGTTGTACATATATGATTTAATGAGAAACGAACAACTAAAAGCAAGTTTAAAATGAGTCGAATAATTAAAAAACCGTAAGAGAGTTTATTTAATGGTTCATTTTATCACATATCCGACTTTAATTGGCGATCTCTAGTCTTACACTTGATGAAAATTCTTGAACTTGAGATTTTTAGAAAAGTAAAAAGATCGTCTACGTGGATCTACAAAAGAATTAAACAAAAAGGTATTAAAAAATCGAGCAAAAAAGTCGAGTGAATGATTGCCTTGTCTTTTAAAATTAGCGTAATGAACATGCTGTAGATTAATAAACACTAAATAGGCATACTAATACGTTAATGTTTGATAAAAAAACTTCATATAATATTAGAAAAAAGTTATAGTAATTTCTTAACTTTAACCCATATTTTAATTTGCACCCCAATGTTTACGAGATTTATATTTATCTCTAACATTTTAGTTTTTTTCAAATATGTCAAAATATTTAGCGAATTGACCATTTGAACCCTTATTTGAGTGAATTATTGTTTATTTCTCGATATTAAGGTTTTTTTTTTAATATTATATATTTTCAAATGAAGTTTTCAAGTTTTTTTTATGACATTAACGAAATAATTATTAAGTACTTTTTCATCATTGTTTTCATGTTTATTTTATATTTATAACAATATATTCTAATCTAAAATATAAATAAAATACTAATTTTAATCAAATATATTAAATAATCCTAGCTCTTGACTTAATACTCAAAATTTAATTGTAAAATTTTGATCATCTATTTTGAAATAAATTAAAATTTGATTTTGATTTTTCTCGATCAATATTGACTTTAATTTAAATTAAAAAATTAATAAAATTTCGTATCTGTCCTTAATTTTAAAATATCCTATTTACCTATCAAAATTGCAAATATTATATTTACCTTTTATAACGTTTCAAAATACCATATTTACCAGATTCTTAATTTTATTATATTAATATATTTTATAAACATTTTAAATTCTTTTTAATTGTAATCAATAAAGACGTTACCTTATTGCCTATAACTTTAACAATAATAATCGATAACTCTCTCGCGTCGACGCTTTCACCGTTGGCTCCAGTGTTGACACAGTCCATTGTCATTTTTTATATTCTCATTACTTCCGGGTTTATAATTATTTAATATCTTTTTTTTTATTTAATATTTATCAACGCATCTTATACCCTTTCGACAGTTATAGCCAAAATTCTTATGAATCATCCTTCCTTGTCGTAGTGTATTTTCAATTAGAAATAATGTATATTATGAGATTAATATACGATAACCTAGTTTAATTATATAGATGAGCTATGACCTTTTAAAGTTTGTATTGTATTTTTTGTACTCTATAAATAAATATACCTATGGGCCTAGCCCATCTATATAATCAGACTAAGTAATCTTATATTAAAACTATAATCTACATTATCTTTAATAATAAAAACCTTAAATCTTCAACATCTACAATATTTTCAATCTTCAACTCATCTTTCAAACCTGTTGCTAATTCTAGTCAAATGAATCCACTCTGGTATTTAAATGAAATTTATGGAACCGTTGACCTAAAATTACCAACTATTCGAGTGATTCTGTTTGTGCTGATGACAGAAAGAAAAGTTTGTATTTAAAATAAAAATACAACTATTATTGGACTTTTAGTATTATAAATAGATATATTAAATATATTTGTGATTACAAAACATGGGAGCTCACTACACGTATGGGGTTCCGGAAGTTGGAATAGTAATTGTATTTATAAATGTTTATTATTAATAGATTAAATGTCTATGTGTTATATGTGTTAGTTAAAGATTATAAATATTAAAAATATATTAAATAATTAGAAAACCCAAAAAAATCTAATTTAAAAAAACGACAGACGCGATGTCAAGACTTAAATCAGTGGTGAAAGCGTCGACGCAAGAAGAGTGCAGACTGTTGAAACATGATATCATAATACAAAGAGACGTGATTGTATTTTCTGTACAAGTCAGCAATCATTATTGTTATAATTAGGGCAATAAGGTCAAGTTTTTATTACTTATTACTTTAAAAAAATTAAAATAATTATAAATTATTTTAAAGTGATGAAACTAAAAGTTTTGGTATATATGATATTTTAAAATTTTATAAAGGGTAAATATAATATTTGTAAAATAGAGCGAATAAATATGATATGTTAAGATTTAAGAATAAACATATAGGAAATTATCTTTAATAATTTTGATTCAAATTAAAGTCAAAATTAGATTTTCATTTTTATCAAAATGGATTGTTCAGACTAAATTATTTTAATCTAAATTATAAATAAGATTGTCTAATAGATTTATTTACGTTAGTCTTTTATTAATAAGCAAGCTGTATGAAACTACAACGAACTTTGAAAATTTATACGGTGATTACTTTTTTTAAAATTCATACAAGAAACTTTCAAAATCATACCATTGTATATAATGGGTAACCCGATAAATAGTAATATGTCATCTTTTGATTTTCTAATTATTTTTATTTTTTCTAATTATTTGTTCTTATGGATGGAACACACCTTGTAGAACATCTTCAACTGAAATATCAACATCAAACAAAGATGCAAACTAATAACAAACTCCAAATTGAATTGAAAGTCACATAAGCACAAATTAAGAACGAATAAAGATGTGAACATATGAGCAGATTTCCATATTGAAAACTGTAAATTGCATAAGCACATCAAGAAAATGTTTGAACATATCTAGATCACAGCGTCTGAAAACCCTAAAAAATTTAAAATCGAATCTTTGAAAACTCATCACCAAACAAATTGCAAATGAAGAAACTGTATCACAGATGATGAATACTCGAATCTAAATCGCAATAGGATAGATCTACAATCTAGAACAAATTGAAAGAAACAAAGGAAAAGATCTTCAAAAAAAACCCTAATTGCATAAACGAGGAACAATATATTTCTATAAAAAAACAACCCAGTAGCCATGTAAGTTCCACATCATTGCCAAGTCACCCAAACCGGTGTCACGTCAACATGTGACTTGCTATACCAGATACGATGCATTAGATGGTAAGTTTAGTAAGCATGATACATTAAATGAAAAGTTTTAAAGTTAAGTACACACAATAGCAAAAGATGACAACTTGGATATATTAAATTGTAAGTTTTAAAGTTCAGTATATACAAATGAGAACGAATCAAGAAAAATCCTAAACTGTTCGAACAGATCGAAAGGAAGAATCAATTTCTAGACTCGATTTATAGATTCAAAACCGATTGATAATCCACTTTGATCCGGCGAGTTCTAGAAAGGAACAAAACAATCTGGAAATCTTACACCTATTTATAAGAAACCTAAATCTGAATCAGTAAACAAAAATCAATTTTCTATCGATTGATTAGAAATGTGGGGGGCTTGTTTTTCTTCCTTCACCCAAAGTTCGTCGATACCAATATTCTTCTTGAAACATTGTATAAATAAGCATCTTATATTCTTCTGGAAACATTGTTTAGCATCTCCATCATAAAATGTTTTTTCCAAGTTAAAATCATTAAGAAAACAAAGAAAAATAATAAAAAGGTTTTAACAAGTTAAATCAAGTGACATGTTATAAATGGTTGTTTGCAAACGATACGATGTAATCATTTTGAAAGTTATTTGTATTGTTTTTAAAATAAAAAAATTCATCGTATATTATGATAACTTAAACAAGGTTCATTTTGTTTTCGTACAATTGGCCCTTATTAATACTAGAAGATTATTTGAGTAAATTACAGAAATGGTCACTGTGATTTTGATGGAATTACTATTTTAGTCTTTTAAGATGAAAATTTTCATGGATAGGCCTTAATGTTTCTAATTCGTTACTAATCCGGTCATTTAGCTTAAAGTCCCTCCAATTAAAAAGTTAATGATCTTTTAGCATGGGGTATTTTAGTCATTTCCATAATTTATTCTTGCTTCCAAACACCATTTTAACTTCTTTGAACGCTCATTCAACTTGCATATAAAAAGACCTGTTCAAATTATTGGAAAAAAAGTTAGTCTTGAGATTTAGGTGTGTATGGATAAAGAATATCAATAAGTTGGGAAAGAAGATAAAATGGTGTTTGGAAACCAGGATAAATTATAGAAATAACTAAATTATCCCTTACTAAAAGACAACAAACTTTTAAACTAGACAGATGTTAGGCTAAAAGATAGAATTAGTAACAAATTATGAACACTAAGGACTATCCATGTAGTTTTTTTATCCGAAAGGACTAAACTACCAATTTAGTCCTTTGTCTCAATCTTTGAGACTCTTGTTTTTTATGCTCATTGATTTTATAGTGCTCCCTATAATGTTTATTGATTTAATCTATATTGTTTCTATTTGCTTGGTATGTACCTTTGTCTCCATATTTGAAACTCTTGTTTTTGAGTTTTCATCAAATTCCCTTTGCGTTCTAAAAAAAGGACTAAACTATCAATCGCGCCCAAACCACAATAACTATTTAAATAGTTAACTATTATTATTACTACTACTAGTACTACTACTACTACTATTAGTTTCTAATTCATCAAATAACGTATGCGGGAAATTGAGATTAAAGTTGACCCAATCAATTTTGAGTTGTACATGTGTCTATATGCATATGCACTTATGCTGATAGGTGTACATTTGCATCTATCAGCACCTATGCTGGAAAAATCAAGTGTTATGTGCACATGTACACGTATATGATGTAATGCTAAAAAAACCCATCAAAATGATTTTTTATTCGAAAAACTATAACAATATTGGTGTCATATTAAATAGCATAAATTTATCGCTATTTTTGTATTTTAAAACCTTTACGTTCGGTAGATATTTAAGTTGTAAGAAAGTTGGGGTATGTCCATCTTATTTACAAACATTACCCACAACTAATGTTTTATTCAACTAGCCCCTTATCATCTTGAAGCATAGATATTCAAGATCAACGGCCATGATCGGTTCTCGCATTATATATATATACATAGGGGAGGGTTCATGCGAAAAGTGTCTTATTTGCGAAAAGTGCGAGAATCAATTTAAACCATTGATTTGTTTTTAATCTTATGGTTTACATTAATCATAATTAATATTTTTATTTAACTCAAAAGGGTAAATTTGTAAACAAATTTTTTTCTCTCTCTAATTAATTCCAATTTTATAAAATTTATTTCTACTTTATTATTAATACGGGATTCAATACTGAACACAAAGTAGGATTTACAAATTTTTCGTTATGTGTAACGTGTTCGTTATGTATACGATGTTCAGTACTGAACACAACGTAGGATTAACATTTATTTATTGCTCCTGTACTTTTTCCAAAGTATCCTCGGTGGTTGTTTATTATTGAACACCGTATTTGAAGCCAAAAAAACCTTTATTTCTGTGTTCGTTACTAAACAAACAATCATTATTTATCTCCATTTTCCATGTTCATTGGTTAACAACAATAAACAACCACACTAAAATTTCTAATTATGATGAACAATCATAAATCTTTCTTTTCGCTGATGATTAGAGAACAATAATAAGCTAAAACTAAAAACTAAACATTTCTTCTCATTACAAATTAAAATCAAAAAATAGTACACAATGATAATGAACATCAATAGACATTAAATCTTGCAAATTAAATTGGTGCATACTCATTCACTTCGACAAAGACTTGGATATGGAACGAACAGTAGGACCCGTAAACATTAATCTTACAAGATGTAAAAAAAGAGAAAGATTTAGGGATACCCAAAACCTAGTTGGTTGCCGCCGACGAGAAACAATTGGAAAGAGCAGTAGTGTCGGCATAATAAAACACAAAAGTCTGAACAATGAAGCATCAATCAATGAGAAACCGGCCGGCGGGAACACTTGTGTCGTCGGTAACAGCAGTGACAGCAGCGCAGATCTGCAACAAAATCGTGGTAGGGATGCAGGTGAGACGACGGCGATCGACGGCAAAAGAAGGGCGATGGCAAATAGACGGGGTTTGTTGCGTCAGAGAGAACATCGAGAAGGCGGCTTAGATCAGCGGTGGACCTTAGATCTGGATCGGTGGTAGGCGGCGGTGGTTTACCGGCGTCTATGTGACTTGGCTTCAATCTGGACTGTGGTAGGCGACGGTGGTTTGCTTGCGGCCGATGGTATCAACTTAGGGTTTTCTTCAATGTGGTTGGTTGTCTTTGTATGGAGTAAGGGAGATATATATTAGGTTTATTAATTTATTAATATGGTTGGGAAGAGGATATAGTTTTTAAATAGTGAAATAATTTAGGAAAATATTATTTTTAGGAGAAAAGTCTATTTTAACCTTTTAATTTAATTTAATTATCCTTAAAAACACAATTTAATTACGAAAATGTCATACATCATCCTAGCCTTTAATTAAATGATCTGGTGGTTGTAATTGCTTCTCGCACTTTTCGCAAATAAAACACTTTTCGCTTAAACCTTCCTCTATATACATATATATATATACATACACACACATATATAAGGAGAAGTTCAACAGAGAACTGTTTTCGTACAAGAATTGCGAGAACTGTTTGTAACACAATTAATGACTCATTAATAGGGGTATTTTGGTATTTTATTTATTTACCTAACCGTGAATTACGTCCGGGTGAACTGTCATTAATTTGCGAGACTTGATTTTCCAAAAAAAATCTCTTATTAATGTGTCATTAATGAGCCGTCAAATTTTTTTAGCCATTGATTAATTTTAATGAAGAGCTAAGATTGGTTATTACAGTTCGCGTATGAAAAAAAGTACTCATTTGAACCCTCCCATATATATAGGCAAAAGTTCAAACGAGAACCGTTTTTCGTACGAGAACTGCGAGAACTGTTTTTAACGCCATTAATGACTCATTAATAGGGGTACTTTGGTAATTTATATATTTATCCAACCATGAATTGCATCCAGGTGAGCCGTTATTAATCTGTGAGACTTGATTTTTTTTGAAATAACTATCATTAATACGTCATTAATGAAGCACTAATGAGCCGTCAAAAAATCTTAGTCATTGATTACTTTTAATCAATGACTAAGATTGTTCTCGCAGTTCTCGTATGAAAAACAGTTCTTGTATAAAAACAATTCTCAAATGAAATTTTCACTATATATATATATTGAAAAGTTCATTTAAAAACCATTTTTATTACGAGAACTAATCTTAACCATTCAATTCTCCCTCTTTTAATTGGATTGCCCTTGAAATTTCTTTCAAGCTATTGCATTTCAATTATTGTATGTAGCATCAAAGATATAAATGTTTGGATAACTGTGATTAGGTGTATTATAACTGTTTGGTGTACTTTTTTAATGCCTTGCAAAAGTATTTATATATATAATATTATTGATTGACACCCATGATTCGGTTTTGGATAGTAAAAACATGATGCTTATCCAATGAATGTGGTACACTCTATTCCAAATACCAACATTGTCTTGTACACCGGTACGTCTCCCCTTTCGAGTCCGGCTTCGGTTTCTTAAACCCGAGCTTAACATATTGTTTTATTTTTTTTATAGTTAATTGTCAAATTCGTCCTTTAAATTTTCTATTTCTTCCGATTTGATCCTTTAATTTCAAAAGTGACCAAGATAGTCCTTTAAGATCCATTTTGTGGGGAAAAAGGTCCTTTCGTTAGTTGACCGTTAGTCAACTCTGTTAAGTCAAGGGTATTTCAGTCTTTTTACCATTTTTCTAATTTTTAATTACTTTTTAATAATTACTTTTACTTTCTTTAACACTCTCACACACTTCACTGCGCTTTCTCTCTCTACTCTCTCTTCAAATGAGATGGCAGCCATCTCTAATGCACTGACCCACCACCACCCTCTATACACCACCAACCGCCACCGTCGGATCTCTCTCTCGCACTCCCAAGACCACCGCCACTTCACCATCTACCAACATAAGCCACCAACCGCCACCGTCGGATCTCTCTCTTCGCCGCCGCCATTGGCACTAATTTCTGATCGAGTTTGTTAATTAGGTTAGGGTTTCTCGTTCAGATTACGGCTTCAAATTTGGCCTCTCCTCTCTTTCTTCGCCGTTGCTCTTTGTGGACTCTCTTTCAGATTTGGATTCAAATTTGGTTAGGGTTTCTTATCTAGGTTTGATTTTGTGTGTGATTGATCTGGTTTGAACCAGGTCTAGGTTTAAATTCAAGAACAGTAGGTTTGATTTTGTGTTTGAACTTTGTTTTTTGTGATTTTCACCTTGTTTTTGTTGGCGATGGTGGCGGTGCGGAGTTAAGAGAGTGAGAAAGGTGGTGGTGGTGGTGGAGACATCGACGGGGACGGTGGAGATGGTGGTTGGCAGTGGTGGTTTGTTTGAATGTGCGTTGTGGAGAGAGAGACGAGGCAAGAGAGATAATGGGGTGATGGTGGTGGTGGTGGTTACTTCTTCTTCTTTCGAAATGAGAAGAATAGCATAGTCAAACTTCACATCTTTCTCTGTTCTTTCTTCCAAAGCTACCTGAAAACATCACATATGTGTGGTGGTAGTGGTGGTGTTACAGCCATTTTTCTCTATTCTTTCATCCAAAACCACCTGAAACATCAAATATGTGTGGTGGCGGTGGTGTGGTGGTTGCTGATGGTGGTTTGTTTGAATGTGTGTGATGGAGACTTGGAGAGAGAGTAAAAAGTTAAATATATAACTAATGTATAAAAAGTTGATTTGTTATTTTACCTTGAAATAATATTTAATTATTAATTTATGTATAAAATGAGTAAAAGTTAAAAATAAAAGAATAAAATAAAAACAAAAGGGTAAAATTGTCATTTTACCCTAATTTAACGAAGATAACTAACATCTAACTTTATAAAGGACCATTCAGACCACAAAATGGATCTTAAAGGACAATTTTGGTCACTTTTGAAGTTAAAGGACCAAATCGGAAGAAATGACAAGTTAAAGGACGAATTTGACAATTAACTCTTTTTTTTATTATGTAAGAGAAAGTAAGAAGAGAAGAAATATTTGGGTTGTTTTTAAGTTAGATGCCACTTTGGTAAAAGAAAAAAAATAGAAAAGGTGATTTGATATTTAGGTTGAAAAAGCTTTAACATGAGTGCTACTCATTGTTTAAGTACATAAAGACTACTCCTCTTTCCATTTTATATCATTATACTATACATCAATTGGAAAAGTAAATAGGCAATTTATCATGGTATTTTAAAGGTCAGTTAGGTAATTTCATATATTATCATGAGAAATTGGTTCTCATGATATTTTGAATTTTATGACAGCTGTCCATTGTCATAGAAAAAACTTTATTGCCATTTCAAATTTTTCATTATTCATTTATTTTTCCAAAAACTATCTTTCTCTCTCTACCTTCATTATGTTTCTTCTTCCTTTTTTAACTCAACTACGTTCCACCAAACCCAATTTCATAATGTATCCAAGGTGGTTGATGGTAGTTGCTAGGGTTGATCTATTAAAAACAAGATCATGAAATATCATCTACATATGATATTAACCCTTTCGGGAAAAAGAAACAAAAACCTCGAGTGTGGAAAACCGATGGGGGAAATTAACCCGAAGAGGGTGGCCGGTAGTAGTGAACCCAATCTACCCAAAGGGAACCCGAAGCTCGAACCTTTGGCTTCCCAGTACGCGTAGCCTTAGATATCTTGATCTCCAGAGAAATTAATATATATCGTGGGACACATATAAGGAGGTAAAATTATGAAAGGATGACAACCCTACACGTAGGGATGGAGCAAAGAGGATAGTAGTCACTTGGGAAACAAGCATAGAAAGAGCAAAACGATTTAGGGTTGGTTTGGTCGGTAGAAGCACGGGGAACATATGCACTAGCACGGCATCTAGGTGAGCAGTATATTGGAAGCTGCATCTTTGACGGTTTAGGTAACTACCCTAGAAATCCGAAGTAGCACATGTGAACTTAAAGTCCATACCGCGGAGTGCCGGACCTACCTTCCCGGAAAACACTTGCATACAGATTCTAGGCGCTTATCGTGGAGTTACGCTCGGGAGTGATTGAAGTTTGTTTGTGAACAGTAAGTGGGCGTACTCACAAGTCTGTAGGCTTTGTCCATTTTATGATCATATATTGGCGCATATGATTAAAAGAAGGATTTCCATTCGCAAGAAAGCAATTTTAAATTGAAACATGTGGAGACACTAATATATATTTAACAATATTTTGCAAAGAAGAAAAGTATATACAAAGATAAAAAAATGTATCGCATATTTTTTTAGTTTCCTTTTCATATATTTATATGCTATATGACTATATATTTAATGTAAGTAGTAATTCATTTTTATTATTTAGATGAAAAATATATTATCAAGTTTTGATCCAAATTTACTTTATGAAAAGAGAAACATGCTTATTTATAATTAATTCTTATTGAAACTTATAATTATATAATAATAAAACTGTTTTTTTTAATTTTTATCCCTCGCAATAGCGAGGGCTATTAAATGCTTGTTCACATCAAAGCACAACCCAAAAGACCATATATAAATATATAAATGCATGCGTCTAAATTTGTGTTTTGAAAGTGTTGAATGCTCGAATTATAAAGCATGTCTTGTTCTTGTCAAAAAATTGTCACAACGCTTTACTCCTTATATTTCTCACATATTTCAACCAAAGATTGAGATACTCTGCCAAGGGGTTTGCTATGCTGTGATTTGGGAAATTTAGTTCACCGATCAGTCGATGACCGAGATGAAATCATGGACTGGGACTTGTTTAGCTCATTGCTCCAACACTCCTTTCAATGGATGTCTAACATGTTAACAAAATGCACAATTTCGCAGGATAAATTAAGGTTGGTAATTTCTGGGTCGACATGAAACCTGACCGGAAAAAAGAGACACGAACCCGAAACGTGTCAAAAGCGGGTTGACACGAAAATAAATGGGCCGGGTTAGGGTCAACCCGACAACCTGAAAATGACCCGTATGACCCGTTTAAGGGTAAAAGTTTAACATTTAAAATTTTCTTTAATACTTGAAATTTAAATTTTGAAAAGAAGATTGTGAATTCAAATAAGAGAATGACATCTTATGACAATAAAACCCGCCAAACAAAAGTTTAAAACCTTTAAAAGTTAAAAACTCAAAATAAACAATAAAAGACGTAAAGTTAAAACAATAGTACGTTACCATTATTTTTGTTATTTTCACTATATGATTTTGGTACTTTTACATTTGATTATTGGATAGGCGATACTTCAGTATTTTGTTCATAATTCTATTTAATGATGAATAATTTTAAATTATTTGGTTGTTTAATGACATTACTTATTGGTACTCGATAAAATAGTAATACATCATAGTTTTTATTATATTCACCTATTTCTTTAACTGAATAAAAAAGTAAAATCAAAATTTGAATCAAACCAAAATAAATACCGAATTTGAAGTTCGAATACAATCGAAACGAACATTGATTATTGAAGTTAGAATATAAAAGAAAATCATTTTCGAATTTCTTACCGAAAGTCGGAAAACAAACATGGAATTTGAAATATTAATAAAAAAATTGTAGTTGAAACGGAAAACCGTATTCGAAAATCGAAAAAATTCTTGTCGATGACATTTGGCTTAAATGGGTCGACCCGAACATAAATGGGTCAAAATTGGGCCGACACGTAACTGACCCGAACCCAATAACACGAACACGACTCGAATTGACAGCCTTAGGATAGATGGTTGAAGTCACCGAGAAGTATAGGGTGTAGCAAACCATTGTATGTAGCAAACAATTGTATGTGGGGTTGGTCCTTGGTCTACACCCCATACTTCATTATATTTTGTTTTATTTTTTATTTTGTGTAAGGAAAGAAGTATGGGATAAATTTTATGTTATATAAAAATTTTAATTTTATGTTCTATATAGTTTTTTTCCCTCACCCTTACAACGAATCGTCTACTATCAACATCGGTTTTACATTTCTCACATTCGATTGTCTACAAGAAACAACCGTTTGTTTCTCACAATCAATCACCTTTGTTCAATTTAGGATTATGATTAGGTTACAGTTATGATTCTCGCAAATCAATTAGTCACAAATTAAAAGCTTGATACACATACAAAATAGAAACTTTTAAAACTCGATACACACAATAACAAAATACTAGGTGATGGACCCGTGTGATCATGAGTATTACAGAAGTAAACCTAAAAAAATATAGTCAATGAGGATTTCTTGACCAACCGAGAATATACTTCATATTTAAATGTACTACTGTAAGGAAAGAGAATGTTGGGGATTAAATTTTCAATAGTAATGTAGTTAAGCATACGTGTAATCCAAATAATTTTATAGAAAAAAAGAAAAATAATTAACAATGAGGACACATACCTTATCAGGCGCATCTATCCGATTATAGAACCAGGAATTAGATGTTATAGTAATGCTCTACGAGATGTAAGCCCTCCTTATCTTTTCAACAAATCGTAGGTGGGTACATGAGTATGATACTAGAGTTAGATATGACAACATACATATTACAACCTCCATACATTAAATTACACATAAAAAAACACAGTCAAAACAATTAAGCAAAAATTTTCACCTAAAATCCTTTTCTTTTAATGTTTCCAGTGACATCAACATACTGCCTAGGGATCGACAAAATGGGGAAATGACGGAGTAATAATTGGAGACAGAATAGTCTCACAAAACTCTATGAATCACAATCCACTTTTGGTTCTAATGAAATTGTAATTGAATACTAAAATAGAATAGTCAAACAGGAACATGCAGTGTAGGCTATTGTGAAGAAATATATAAAAACTTCATATTAACTCATTAAAGAGATTTTGAAAATTTTGATGCAAACCAAACCATCATTTTGGCAATTTTACACAGAAGATTACCATATCGCAATATGATGTCAAATAGTACATAAAATTTACTAAACATGTTCTAATGCCTTATTGTACATAATAGTTTTCAGTTAGACGAATATAAGTAATTCAAGTAACCTGCAACTAATTGCTCTCATCTACTAAATTCACTAAACATATTCTAATGCCTTATTGTACACAATAGTTTCAGTTATGTATAAAAACAATTTTGTCATTATCTTCACTTGATAACTACAATGGTATGGTATTCCACATTCACAGTTGATCGGTGGATAGAAATCAAGAAATTCCACATACACAGTCCTAAATTACCTTTCTTACAAAGTTACTCTACCTGTTTCCTATTCTGCCAAGTGTTTGCTTTGGTGATGTCTTTTAAGTTATAGTCACTTAAATTACTAAAAAAGAGTCATTACTTACTAAAAGAAATGCATTCATGTAGGAGATATTAAATCAATCACTTAAGTAAAACCAAATAGTTGATTATCATAAATAAGACCCTCTAATATTTCACTCTCAATTCTTGTTGTAAATCAATTAAAAACTTAGTTAATATTCACAAAAAGTGGACATTTCTAATATATAAACGCAGTAGCCAATAATTGTCATATGCACAATCCTTCCACAGCCAATTTCTACACCCAATCAAACTTTTGGAAAACAATTGTTAGAACAGGGTAGGTATCCGGAATCTAAAAACCTTTGAAATCAAAAAGCTGTTGCAGCGAGGAGAAGGAGATATCCCAGGAACAACTGATGAAAACAAATTAGGTCTGCGTGAAGCAAACTGGGTACCGAATTGAGTTTGGTCGAGTATTTCCCCACCGGTGAAGACGATTTTAGGGTTTATCTGAGAAATCAAGTGTGAGAATGAGAGACAGTGAAGGGACGGGGTACAAATCTTTGAAAGATGATTTTGGGTCCTCCAGATGAAATCGGCGGACGAGATGAAATCGACACTGGAAGGGCATTGATGGGGCGATTGTAGGAAGGGCTTCGCCGGAGATGGGTCGCGACGTTGGTCAGTGATGGCTGCGCAAGAAGAAGGGCTTCCGTGGTCGACGATGGCTGACAAGAAGATGGAGGCGATGAATGTCGACTATCGACTGTGGGTTTGATAAGAAAAGGAGGTACTGATTTGTTTTAGGTTAGATGAAGGGTAAAATGGTAAAATGAAGAATCGTTTATATAAAGTATTTTGAAATACTATGGGGGTGGATATATTTGTAAAATCCGATGAGTAAGGTAATTTGTGGGATTTTAAAGAATTTTCAGCATTTAAAATCCCTTCCTTTTTTTCCAAACAAACATAGCATTTCCCAGTATTTGAAATCTCATTCCCACGAAATCCCACGAAATGCAATGAACCAAACAGGGCCTTAGGGTTTTAAAAGAGTTTTTTGTTAAGGGCGTAAAAGACATGGAACCATTGAATACGTATGATTGCGGAAGTCGGAGCCTCCGAAAGTAATAAGGTCTGCGCTTTTCCTTTAGCCGGATCTTTTCCAAAGGTTAAACTTTATAAATGATATGTATTAAAATGAAGGGTTTTAATTGATGAAAAAATAATTTTATTACTATTATTAATAAGAAAGTAAGCCTTTTAATAATATATATAATTTTAAATAATAAATTAAATACATTTCAATAAACTAAACACTCTACAAAAGCGTTGTATATGCACCTTTCCCACTTCAAAAAGCATAGAAACGAAGAAAAGTGAAGACACGTGTAAGCGCGTGACTTTTAGGACATTTCCTTAAGCGTGTTTTGTTGTACTTTGGTCGTAAGTTATCCGCCGACCATATAAACGCAATTCCTCTTTCTTGCAACCTTCGCCCCAATTCTTCTATATATACACCCACTAATTCCCTTCGATTCTCAGCTCCATCATTACCAAATAACTTACAACACACATATATATATCCCCCTTAATCAAACCGCCAAACACCAAACCTCGCTTTCTCCGATCGATCTACAGTCCTAATCACACATCCCTTGCTTGTTTTTGCTGCAACTATGAGTCGTTTCGATCAAAACGAGATTCCTGGTAAGTTTCTAAGTAGCTAGCTCGTGAGGTTGATCATTTACTGCTAGTTTGATTTTGGTTTAGTTTTGAGTTTAATTGTGTTTGAAAACTGAAACTGTATATGGTGATGCAGTTGCGTATCCTCCGGCACCACAAGGAGCGTCGTACGTGATGGCACCACCGCCGGTGGGATATCCGACGAAGGATGGCGAGCCCAAATCGGAAAATCAGGTTCCTGTGCAGACTCAGAGCAGGGGCGATGGCTTCTGGAAAGGATGGTAATTATTCGATCTTTATATACTCTACCAACATTTAATCTGTTCTAAGAGGGTGTTTATCAGGTTTTCTTCCTCCTACTAAATCTTCCTCTGAAAATTGAAACTATGAACATTCTTCTTATTATATAATTTTATTAATTAAAAAAAATATTATGAAATATTAATTATAAAAACACTATTTTTAAGAATTAAAATTATATTTTTTATTCTTGTCGACGGTCCTTATAGTTATCGTTGTGGTTATCATTATTTATTAATTAATTACAATATTATGATTATCTTGAAAAGTAACAAAAAAGGATGCAACATTAATTAATGGTGAAAATTTATAATAATCCAGGGTAATTTAAGACAAAAAAACAAATTGTTTCGAGGGTTAAAATATAACTGTTTATATTATTATATATAATGTGTGTGTCAAAAATGGAAATATAAGAGTTTATATATATCATAATTAACTTTCTTGATTAACATTAATGTTATATGGTCAACTATTTGACTAAATATGTGTATTTTGTTTTTCAGCTGTGCGGCACTATGTTGCTGTTGCGTGTTGGATGCTTGTTTCTAGAGCAAGCTAGAGAAGATGATTATGGTTATGTATGGTGACGTACGTACGATCGATATATATATATATATAGAGTGTTGATTTATTTTATTTGTTCATAATAAATATATGATTTTATATTTTTAATAATATAAAATAGCGAACATATATACAGCAGATGATGATGAGATGGGTTTTTATTTTATTGTTATTTTTAATGTATATGGATGGATCCTTTTGTTTTATATTAATGGATTATGGAATCGTATTCGTTACCACCAGAATTAAAAAAAATAATAATCATATTTTATTGGATTGTGATTGGACTAAGGAAGGAATCAGATTCATTATGTAATACTTCCAATTTTGTGAGTAGGGTTTTCAATTAAGTCCCTATCAACAAGAAGAAAAATTGAGCAAAGGGTGTCTTTTTTCTTTTCACAAAGTTATGTGTGTCTATTTTTTCTTTTTTAGATATATTCTTCATACTAATTAAGTAACTTAATTAGTAAGAGTGAGGGAAACATCATAACCTTGGCTTTTAATTCTTATCACATAACATATTTTACCCAATCCTCGAGTAATCATTTCATACATTATTGAATCGGAATGTTACGTTATACTCATTAACCAATTAAATAAATAAAAAAAGAAAGAGACGCCAAATTTACCGGACTACACACTTTAATCCATCGTGTAGTTTTACGGTGCGAAGATCATTACCATCTTCCCATCAGGCCATCACCACATAGCGATGGATCAAGTTGGGAAGCATTTGACCGCACCGTGGTGGAGGCCACCATATCTCACTCCTAATGCTCTAAAGTTTTTTAAGGTTATTTAAAACAATATGTGTAAATAGATCTTTTTATGGTATAATAACATTTATTTTGATTCTTTTTATTTTTTTACATGTCTTATAATGTTACAGCATGTGATTATTGTTTGGCTGTAGAATTTGAATTTCAAATTTTAGTTGTACTATATAGGGTAGGGGTTTAGATAGGTTAAATCGATTTAAATTATCTAATCATATTTATTTATTTATATCATTTAACCGGTTAAAAAAATAGATCTATCAACCCAATAAATAATACAATAGGTCGGCCTATTTACTTGGATCATTATGTTGGTCGATCCAAGATTTGTTTGAGTCGACTGATTTCATATTAACCAACTAGAATTTTATTTTAACCGTTATCATCCGCTTCAACCACCACCACTTGTCGTCGCAAACACCATCACCGCCAACCGCGCGCCGCTCGACGCCACCACCCCATCATTGCTCACTACCATCACCACCCCCGCCGCTTGTCACCACCATCACCGCCAGCCACTACCTGCCACCAACGTCACCGCTACTAATGAACTCGATCAAAAAAATTAAATCAAAAGACGAGAAAAACCCTGCGCATACTAAATAGACAAAGCTGGTAGCTACTTTAGTTCGTATCCATGACGATGGGAAGTTTTGAAAGGAAAGTGTGGTCACAAAATATGCGTGAAATGATCTCACTTTTGCTTTAGAAGTTGTAATCTCATTATAAACATGGTGACGGTGGCGGGGAGCAACAAGGGGTGCAGTGGTGACAAGGGCTGGAGACGGTGGTGGCGGTTTGTGGGTGATGGTGGCCAGAGGTGGTGGAGTTGTCATTATATATTATTTATTTAATATATAAGTGCTATTAAATTGATCGATTCAGATCAAGATCCATTACTAATGGATTAGATTCAAATCCAACCACTACAACAAAGTAGTGAATTATTCACATATTTTACATCATATATACACACTTTAAAGCGTGTAAGATCACGCCTCATTTAGTTCGATTGCTGAGAAAATTGGCGTGACTAAATTTTTTTGTATGCATACACTTAAAGATGTGGACATTTTGTATAATTGTCTATGGTTACAAACGTTAATATATTGTCCAGGTGTACACAGTTATAGGCAAAAGTTCAAACGAGAACTACTTTTCATGCGAGAACCAATCTTAACCGTTCAATTCCCCCTCTTTCAATTGGATTGTCCACCCATGAATTCATTACATGCACCCTACCACACTCAATCCCCCATGCTCTTCGTCCATGAATTCCATTATCCAAAATGAACGGCCAAAATTGGTTCTCGCAGTTCTCGTACAAAAAACAGTTCTCGTTTAAACCCTCCCCACACTTATAAACATGGAAATATTGTCCACAATTGCAAGTGTGGACAAATCTACTAAATGTATGGAGAATAACATTAATGTCCTCACGTGTGAGTGTGGTACTCGCTAAAATATACACGCCTACTAGTATGGACAAATCATATATGAATACTCGGTACTGTATTTAGTATCGTCTTTAAATCAAATTCAGTATTCGGTAAAGTCGGTACTAGGTTGAAATTGTGTTTTAATGATGGTTTTTATCAACTAAATGAAAGGAATTATGATATATGGTTCTAATGGCTCATAAGGGTAGTGATAGGTGTTAATGGGTCATTATGACCCATAACATGTGAGTCATTATGACGCGGCGTGTGTGTGTATATTGAATTCTTTTAATGGTTTATATATGATTGTTTATATGTCAAATTGGGGTTGTAATATGTACTTATTATACTTAAGTACTCGGGCTGAAACAACAAGTACAAGAGTTGCATGAACGAGAACAGAGACTTTTAAAGGAAATGGAAGAGTCTCGCAAGGAAATGGAAGAGTCTCAAAAGCGAGAGCTGGAAGAGTCTCGTAAGAGAGAAGAAGAGACACGAAAGGCTACTGATGATCGCTTTAATCAGCTACAAGAGATGTTACTTTCACATTTTCATGCTAACCATCCCCCTCCCCATCTCTCTCATAATTAGTTATTTAGTTGTATGTTAATGATAACTTAAATTCCAAACATTATAACTTTATTGAATGATAACCTAACTCCAAACACTATTATAACTGTATTGAATGCGATAAGATCTCTTATTTTGGTATCAAATATGAACAGGGAAATTTTAAAAAAGCACAAAAAATATATAGTTGTAATATTAAAAATTCGTCGCTATTTCAACATGTATTGTGACAAATTCCGTCGCAATCCGTCTGTTCCGTCACTAATCCGGTAAGAAATCTGTCGCTAATCCGTCGGGGAAGAAGACCGTCGCTAAGCTGTCGATAAGTCATGTTTCAAGCATTTGATGAAAACCGTTGCTGATCCGTCGCAATAAGCCATCGGTAATCCGTCGCTAACCATTAGTGAGGAACATATAGCGACGGTTTTATTTAGTCGCAAATCCGTCGCAAACACGATTAGCTAAGGATTATCGACGGTTTTGGTGGTTGCAAATCCGGATTTTTCTAGTAGTGATATGAGATAATACACCAAGAACACACAAAGTATTTGTATATTAAAATGCTTAATTAATTTAGGACAAAATACAAAGATTATATACCCATAGGATATTTACATATTCTATCCTATACTTCTAGAAAATATAACTAAAGCAAAACTTAAAGTAGAGTAAAATTGTATGCTCTAACACATAGGTAAAAAATTTATGATATAGTTGATTATCAACTCATGAAGTTAAAAAATCTCAAAAGGAGGGTGGCTGCTTTTTCGACTATGGGTGTGGATAGAGGCTGCTCTAATGGTTTTGGAGCAGGTAGTAGCAAATAATGGAAAGCATACTTCAAACCTTTCAATTTTCAAACATGCAGATTATGTTGTGTGGAATCTTTAGATTAAAGTAACAAGGTTGCCTTTAACCAAAGGGGCTTGCTCTGGCGGTAAGAGAGTTTTCCCGGTGAACGAGAGGTCTTGGGTTCAAGTCTCTATGGAGGGTTTCTTCCTAGAAGTAGCTGAGGGTCACTCCCTCATTTGTGAAGCAGCCCTACCGAATTAATTAGGGGGGGTGTAGATGGAGTGGATCGAAATCGGAGTCCTGATCAGTTCAACCGTGTTTCGATCCTGTGCCTCTACCGCCAAGACAAAGCTGTTAAAAAACACAAGGTTGCCTTTTTTTAATGGCATGTATCTCAAAATAATAATTTATTTTAATATCTATAATAAATGAAAGAAGTTAACTATTTTTATTTTTAAGGCAAAAAGAAGTTTATTAAATGGAATCAGATACAACCACAAACTTTCCAAGATGGAGATCAAGAAACAATAACAAGACTTCTACCACACCAAAATTCCATTGGCCCCAAAACTAGGGGTGTTCACGGGACAGGGCAAGTAGTGAAATTTTTAGAAACTGTTATTGCGGGGCGGGTATCTAGTTTTAGAAACCGAAACCGAACCAGTAGCAACTCCTCTAGATCCAAATCACAAACTCACACTCATAGATGGAGACCCAATCCTGATCCTTCCATTTACAGGACACTAGTTGGTAAACTCATTTATCTTACCTTAACTAAACCTGATATCTCAAACCTTCAATCAATTTCTTCAAGATCCCAAAACATCACATATGAAAGATTTACTTTGAACACTTGGATACATAAAACTATGCCTAGGACAAGGCTTATTCTTCCCAACCTCCAACAATCTCTCAATTAATGCCTATTGTGATAGTGACTGGGCTAGTTGTCAAAATTCAAGAAAATCAATCTCAGGTTATGGAATTTTCTTAGGGTCAAGCCTTATCTCTTGGAAATCAGGCCGAATATAGAGTTTGACATTACATGTGAAGTTACTTGGGTTAGATGCTTACTAAAAGATGGCAACATTCTCAGTCCCAACTCCAATCTTGATGATGTGTGATAATGCTTCTGCCATAACATTGGCATCAAACTAGTTCACCTTGCTAGGACCAAACATATTGAAATTGACGATCACTTTGTCATAAATAAGATAAAAGCCGGTGATATACTTCCAATCTTTATTCCCTCAAAATCACACATAGATGATATCTTAACCAAGACACTACATAAGCTTTTACATTACTCATGTCTATCCAAGTTGAACATGTGTAATTCTTACACATAGTACAACTTGTGGAGGGGCTAATGAGACACATGAAATGAAATGAAATGAAAAGTCAAACTAAAGTCACTCCAACTGTGTTTACTAAGTTGGACTTCTCAACAGTAGCTTAGCTCATTACAACAAAATATAATTAATTAGTTGTTCAGTTATTTATTCAGTTAGTCAACAGAATAGCAGTAGAAGTAGCCTTTCATTTCCTGTAAATTAAGCAATATATGTATTGTACTTTTCTCCACAGGTAATGAAATATACACATTACACCAAAACTAATAGTGTTCAATTGCTTTTAAGGTAAATGTATACAACATGGTATATGTATTTCGTTGTAGATCTTTGTTGAGGTGTTATAGTTTTTACTACTTTTAAAAACAAAAAAGTTTGCGTATTTGTTATTTAAATATATAAATAAGATGATAATTCGTACATAACAAAATATATTATCTATACATAAGAATTTTATATTGTATCATGCTATTAAAAGCTTATATATATTGCATGTGTATATATTGACGGATCCAGAAATTTTTTCCACGATAGGCACCATTCATGAAAAATGGCATGATGACTTAGGTAACGAGTCAACACATATTCAAGTCAAAAAGTTCGGTAGTCAAATTAATCCGACGAAACCAGCTTTATTTTTTGCACAGATCACAACAAATTTGCATAATTACTATCAAATGGCGGCAAAATCAAATTTAGATTTGTAAGTTGTAACAAAATGAAAACACTAATTCAAACCCTTAGGCTCTGTTTGTTTCGTGGTATTTTCTGTGATTGGAATTTCAAATTCTGAGAAAATCCTGTGTTTGTTTAGAAAAAAGGCAAAGAAGATAGGATTTTCTTGAAATCCTACCAAATGCTTTAAATATGGGATTTTATAAATCCTTCAACCCCCTTAGTATTTTCAAATCCCATAAACAAGAAAATCTTCAAATTACCATATTACCCCCACCCACCCACCCTACCCCCACTCCTACCCTACCCACCCTACCCTCACCCTCTTTCATACCCTACCCTACCCTATACAAATATAACTGAAAGACAATTCTGTCATTTGTCACAAAAACAATTCAAATCTTTTGATTGATTTACAAAACAAACAGGATTTCAGAAATGCAAATTCTGATAGATTTTATCAACCAAACACAGGACTGGATTCACAATCCTACCAAATGCAAATCTTTTGACAGAATGCAAATCTCATGAAAAAATTGTGAACCAAACACCCCCTTAGTCTCTAGACATGTAATTAGCAGAATGAATATCAAAAGTCTAAATCTGATATTTTATTAAGCTCTATAAACTAACATTCAAATTTAAACATAAATTAAGATAATCAATTCATGTATTGCTTTTCCAAAAAAAAATAATGATAATAATAAAAAAAATAAAATCATATACTCGATCGTCTTTTTAAAATCAATTCCTGGTCTATCTGTTGTCTGCGAGTCATGAAGCAAGAAGCTCCTCTCCTCTCTTTGTCAGTCCAGAATGCATTTTTATTTACAGCCCAAAAGAATTTTAATGGTTTAGATATTCGGAGAGGGTTCAAACGAGAACTGTTTTTATACGAGAACTGCGAGAATCAATTTTGGCCATTCATTTTAGATAATGGAGTTCATGGATGAAGAGCGTGGGGAAATTAAGTGTGGCAGGGTGCATGTAATTAAGAATTCATGCGTGGGCAACCCAATTGAAGGAGGGGGAATTGAACGGTTAAGATTGATTATCGCAGTTCTCGTACGAAAACAGTTCTTATTTGAACTTTTGCCTTAGATATTATATGGGGCTCAAGTTATATATGGGGACAGAAAATTCTTCACATATAATGCATATCTCATAGCCACTCAGGTTATATATGATAAGCATTTGAGTGCTTTAATGTGGTCATATATTGCTTATTGATCAGGTTATTTGTTTAAGTCCTATCATAAACGTGTACAAATTGAAGTAGATTTAGAAAACATTAAAAAATTACAAATCTCATAGATTTTATCAGGGTGCAATTCCCTATATTTTATATGTTTGCGTTAGCTCGTATGTATATACAAATTATATTGTGTATAAATCAGTTTTAATAATGACTCAATATCTAGCAGTCCGTCAATTTTTAACCCATGTAGACTCTATATCTAGTTAGAAACTAGCAATCCATAATTAAGAATCCAAACATGATAAGCAAAATTAAAGACTCTATAATTTTCATTCTTATTTTAATAAAAATGTGAAAATTAAATAATTAAAAATTAAAAATTAAAAATTGCAAAAATCTAACCTTGAACAAGTATAAATATAAATCCTTAGTATTTATGTCTACAAAATCTCATTGTTAAATAGCCTCTAGAGGTGGGCGCAAATGAGCTTGGGCCGACTAAATTTTAATGTGTAACGGGACAATGTTATCAAAGAACTTGTTCTTCTTATCACTCAAAAACAACAATAATAATAACATTACCCAATCTCTTGTATCGGGCATAAAGTTAAAGGATATTTGTTTGCTACTGGACGGAACCATTTAACGTCGAATGTTGAATCGTTCGACATTCAACATGTTTGATTGTCGTATCTAAACGAAAACTCTGCAGGATGAAACATAAGAATATTGTTGAATCATTATACCTTAAAGTAAATTCTGAATTATTAAACACAAAATATTTTATCTTAATACCTCTTCTTTCACATGTTGTTTTGTTAAACAATCATATCATGTCTTATAATATAATAAATCAATATTTAGGTTAAAATGGTAATTTGCATATTTTTTTTTAAAAATAATATAATTATAAAAAAAACTTTCAAAACTAATAGCTTTTTTTTATTTATATTCACTTATATAGTATTCGGGAATCCCATTCCCGATTAGCGGGCAAAACGTGACACGTGTCCTATTGACTTCTAGGTTGTCTCCCTCAATGCCAAAAGCTGAAATAAAATGTCCCATCATCGTATGAGTAACCGGTAATGAGATTCCCGGTTTGTCAATGAACGTAGGATTCCCATGAGGACATGTGTCATGTTTTGCTCACTAACCGGGAATGGTATTCCCGAATACTATAAAAGTGACAATAAAAATAAAAAGCTATTAGTTTAGAAAGTTTTTTTTATAATTATATTATTTTTGAAAAACATATCACATTCATAGTCAGTTTCATACAAAGCCTTTGAATTATTAAGTTCATAGAATCATTCGATACTTAATCATTTTGTTTTTACAAACGACCCTTATATTCAATTTTGGGTTTTAAAAAATTTAAAACTGTTTAAAAATATATATTCAATTCACCAAAAGAATCAATCCAATTCACACCATATGACATTAATTGGTATATTTGAAATGTCACACAACACTTTGAAATATCATCCTGGGTTCCCTTCCCAATATCCATTTGGTGTACCTTAACAAAAAAAAACTGTAATTAGATATGATTCGGATAATGCTGCATCCGATTCTACTAAATATTCTATCATCACCATCATCTACCTATAATTATGCATATACAAAGGTGGATCCTGAATAAATATCAAGCGGAGAGAAATTCAAAAGTGTTCTTTGACCGACTTTCAATTTTTCAAAATTTAGGGGTTTGTTTTTTTTAATAGGTCAAACCAAAATAAATACCGCATATTTCTCAATAAACCAATGGAACCTAAAAAAGAATTTGAATTCATTTGCAACCTGAATAACTAGAATTAATCAGAGTGAAATCGATAATACAACATATTTACAAGCCTAAAAATACGACTAGAGTACAATATTTCAAGCCTAAAAATACGACTAACTCTAATTTCAATACGAGAACTATAAAGAGTACAATATAAGTATTCAATATTTCAAGAACAGAAGCAATTTAAAAAAGTTCACTAATACACAAATCAAAATAAAGAGTTCAACCAGAGACTTTTTGTACAAACCTGTTAGATTTTATTTAGACATTTGAGAGAGCGCGCAATTACCTAAACTCTGTTAATTTGTATAAAAAATTACAATGCAATTTAAAATAGTAGAGGGGATAACTGTCTACCCTATCTTCTCTTAGCTCTGCGACTATGCATATACATATATTATTAACATTGCTTATTTTTTTAAATGAACAATGTTCTATATAAACAACTTTAAAAGCGTTTATTCCAATCTATTTATTTAACTAAGAAAATAAAGTTATCAAATAAGTAATGTGCATAAGGAAAATATTAAACGGTCTTAACAAAATCTAGTAAACAAATAAACAATTTTAATGAGCATTCTCACACACCTTTGAAAATTAATGGTATTAAGATAACTTTTTAATATAATTGGACATAAATTCATCCAATAAATTGAACGAACATAAATTAATCAACATAATAAATTCAAGAAAACTTTGTAATACTAATATTCTAATGTAAATATCTTTTTAAGGAGTTGTAGACCTTGAAAGAGCTTCTTTGGTGATTCAAGTAGACAAATCTCACAACATAATAATGGAATTTTGATTCATGAGTATCATAAATTTGTGTTGAGTTATTCTATGAATAGAATAAACACACACAAATGGTTATTTATAACCGTCAAAGTTGGTTAAATATAATTATTCAAAGGGTAACCGTTAGAAAATAGTTTGAAAACAGGTCATGGTCATCAATGATTATTAAACAAATGTGTGTCAGCAATGTTGAATAGATTTACCGGTCCTGAACAAATAGATCGAGTCAACTGCTAAGCTAATATACACTAAACTAAAATACATATTGAATTTGCTTCAATAGTACGACTTAAGCAATATTTAACTTCAATTTCAGCTAGGGTTTTTAATTAATCGGTTTCAAGTCAGTTAGGGTTTTTGCAAAAAATTGACCCTAAACCTAACCCTAATAAGATTTGGGTTTGTCGGGTTGGTTGGTTGCTTTTCTTTTTTTGAATTTCATGTAGTTATTTAAACTTTAAAAACTTCAAGATTAAAAAACATTTTTATGATATACGTAGTAAATTTAAACGTCTTTTTTAACAACTACCCACCATAATAATGACTTGTTTAGACTTTAAAAATGTAACTTAATAACAATTTTATGATATGTTATAGAATCGCAATTGTATCAAGTATCAAATGTATTGAGGCAAATCACGTAATGATTATGAACTTAGAGCAACTGTATATGAGATAATACACCAAGAACACACAATGTATTTTTGTATATTAAAATGCTTAATTAATTTAGGACAAAATACAAAGATTATATACCCAGAGGATATTTATATATTTTACTCTATACTTTTAGAAAATACAACTAAAAACAAAACTTAAACTAGAGTAAAATTGTATGCTCTAACACGTAGGTAAAAAATTTATGATATAGTTGATTATCAACTCATGAAGTTAAAAAATCTCTAAAGGGGAGGGTGGCTGCTTTTTCGACTACGGGTGTGGATAGAGGCTGCTCTGATGGTTTTGGAGCAGGTAGCAAACGGAAAGCATACTTCAAACCTTTCAAACATGCAGATTGTGTTGTGTGGAATCTTTAGATTAAAGTAACAGGTTGCCTTTTTTTAATGGCATATATCTGAAAGTAATAATTTATTTTAATATCTATAATAAATGAAAGAAGTTTACTATTTTTTATTTTTAAAGGCAAAAAGAAGTTTATTAAATGGAATCAGATACAATCACAAACTTTCCAAGATGGATATCAAGAAACAATAATAAGACTTCTACACACCAAAATTCCATTGGCC
The DNA here is from genome assembly GCA_038502395.1 of Dittrichia graveolens. Classification (NCBI taxonomy): domain Eukaryota; kingdom Viridiplantae; phylum Streptophyta; class Magnoliopsida; order Asterales; family Asteraceae; genus Dittrichia; species Dittrichia graveolens. The sequence continues at coordinate 77,942,951 of JARJIL010000005.1, read as the reverse complement.
CCAAAACTAGGGGTGTTTACGGGGTGGGTAGTGATTTTTTTTTGCAAACCACCACTGCGAAACGGGTACCTAGTTTTAGAAATCGAACCGTAGATATATAGTGGTATCCAAAGGGAGATGGGTATTTACGGTTTGAGTCACGAGTACCCTAAAATTGAGTTGTTTTTCATTTTTGTTGTTTTCAACAAGTTCAGATTCATAATAAAATAATAAACAATGGTAGAAACAAGTCAACAATAATAAATAAATCGAAAGCTAGAAATCGAATAGATCTTTGATGAGAGCCTCGTAGAAACAGAAAAACAATAGGCTTGAAGTCGGCACAGTTAAACAATTTCAGTGTCTTCGAGTTGAAGTCTCGATCATTGCAGTCTTGCAAACACTCTATGTCGAAGCTCAAAAAAGAATTAGGGGGACGGTGGGGACTCCTAAAGGTAAGTTAGGTAGTTTTGAGGAATTTAAGTTTTTTAATCTCGAAAAGCACCTAGAATGTATATATATATATATATATATATATATATATATATATATATATATATATATATATCATTTCTTACACTACTAAGGGTGCAAAAAAGCTTATATTAGCTAGAGTTCAATAAGGCTACTAACAAGCCTTCATGATACAAGCTCCAACTTAGGAGACTGAATAGCTTGAAAAATTAACAAGGTACCATGCTTAACTAAGCAAAGGTTGAAACACTGAATATATATGAAAATAGTAAGACAAATGATGAAAGAGATCAAAAGAAAAGACTAATTCAATTCCTTATGGGGTTCGATGAGGGCTAAAACAATGTCATAAGTCAAAATTTACTTTTACAGCCACTACCTAATATATCCAAAGCTTATAGTATGATATAACAAGAGGAAAAAGCAAAGAGATTCAAAAGCAACCACCTATGTTCCCGACATTCTTAAACTATAAGTCAAACAACTCTAGCAACGAAGCCTATAGTATGATAAGACAAGAGGATGTCAGACCCTGATGACAGTTGCTCTTAGTATGGTTTTCGGTTTTTCATGGGCAAAATATGATAAGTTGGGCTTCTAGAAAACAACCCGTGGTTGATCGTTCAAGCACGGAAGCAGAGTACCATACATTGGTATATACTTCCGTTGAAATTTTATGGATCAAACAGCTTCTTAGAGATCTCAAAGTTACTACAATGAAGCCTCCAACACTACATTTTGACAATGTTGGTGCAACTTTCATGTCCAAAAATCCAGTCATTGGTACAAGATCCAAACATATGGCTCTTGACTTTCATTTTGTTCGTGAACAAATTGAAAATGGTGACTTACGCATTTCTCATGTCTCTTCAGTTGATCAATTTGCTGATATTTTCACTAAGGTGTTGTTTGTTTTCGAAGACATAAATGTCTTATGTTTTATTTCATGTCTTCAGGAGAAGATGTGGTTTAGAAGATCTTAAATCTGAGAAGGTCTGCGAAAAAAAGATGTACTTTTTAACTTCTTAAAATAAGCAAAAATAAGACAGAATAAGGTCTTATGTCCGTGAAAAAACAAACAGCCTTATTAGAAAGGTTTGTGGGCGCGTAGACATTTCTTTAAAAAAACAAACAAATTTATCAGAAATGTCTGCGCGCCCGCAGACGTTTTTTTAAAATAAGACCTTATTTTAAAAAACAAACAAAGCCTAAATCTCTTAGCAAAGATCGCATTGCTTCTCTTCGATCCAACCTCCAAGTTCGTCCCGCTCTTGAGCTTGCCGGGGGGTAACAAGTTATATATCAATTACGATATCATATGATTAATTTAGTCAATTATTTTGTTTTGTTTTCCTTAAATATAGAGCTTTCTGTTTGTATCTCTTGGATATATAAGTCTCTTGTAATTTGTTCATTATCTATACTATTACATAAAGCATTTAGTTCTTTTGCATCTCTTAATTTTAAGTAATTTAAAATTACTAATTTACCCTTAATGTTAAACTAAATGGAAACTATTAAAATTAAAATGGTAATTTTGGGGTCATCCGATGCATAATTATGCATATACAGAGGTGGAGCCTGAATAAATATCAAGCGGAGACAAATTTAAAAGTGTTCTTTGACCGGCTTTCAATTTTTACGTGTTTATATTTTATTAATAGGTCAAATCAAAATAAATACCACATATTTCTCAATAACCCAAACGGAACCTACAAAAGAATTTGAATTCATTTGCAACCTGAAAATCAAATTCGAATAGTTGTATTAAAGAACGTAAAAACTCAGGAATTAACATAAACATTAATGGATTTTCTTAGTAATTGATTATTGATTTAATTTAAATTATAGGAAAAGAAAAGAAAAATCAACAACTAACAAACTAGACGTCAACACAATGTATGAACTTAGAAATAAAATCTTAAATAACGAGAATACAACATGTATACAAGCCTAAAAAACGACTAACTGAGATTCCCAATACAAAAACTATTACATTCAAGAACACAATAACTCTGATTTCAACACAAGAACTATCAATATAAGTATTCAATATTCCAAGAAAAGAAGCAATTTAAACACTTTCACTAATACACAAATCAAAAAATCAAAATAAAGAGTTCAATCAGAGATTTTTTGTAAAAACGTGTTTGATTTTATTTAGATATTTGAGAGAGAAATTACCTAAACTTTGTTAATTTGAAAAAAAAATTACATTTCAATATAAAAAACATAGTCCTAAAATTCAGTATACAATCACATGTGATTTAGAATATAATCATATGTGATTTGTAAAAGTATCACTTGTGAATTACAAAAAATTACGAAAATGTCACTCGTCCAAATTATAAAATACAATCTGGACCATTGATGTTGTTGATCCAAGTGCTAAAATTAGTCTCTCAGGACTATGAATTAAATATGGACTATATTGAATATTTCACTATAGATAGATTATTAACATTGCTTATTTTTTAAAAGAATAAACAATGTTAATAAACAACTTTAAAAGAGTTTATTCCAAGCTATTTATTTAACTAAAAAAATAAAGTAATAGAATAAGTAGTGTGCATAAGGAATATTAAACAGTCTGATCAAAACCTAGTAGAGAGATATCCATCCCGCTAGATGGAGTGTGAGCAACTCACACAGTCGCCCCCACCACCTTCACTCTAATGTGATAGGTTTAGTTGGTTAAAACTCACGATTAATTCTCTATTTTCTCTCTCTTCTTCTCTCTATCTCTCTTCTCTCTATATTTATAATATTTTTTTTAAAAAAAATAGAGAATAGTTGAGGGGATGGATATGGGTTAATGGGATGAAAAGAGATGAAAGGAAAAATAATTTGGCAAGGGAAAGTACCGAAGTAGGGGAATTGAAGGAAACATAGAATATATTATATTTAATAAGCATACACCTTTGAAAATTAACGGTATTAAGATAACCTTTTTATATAATTGGACAGAAATTCATCCAATAAATTGAATGAACATAAATTAATCAACATAATAAATTGAAGAAAACCCTTCCATACTATATATTCTAATGTAAATATCTTCTAAAGAGTTGTGGACCTTGAAAGTGCTTATTTGGTGATTCAAGTTGACACATCTCACAACATAATAATGGACTTGGATAGGGAGAATCTTGTAAGGTATAAGAACTAAAAAGATTTTGGATAATCTTTGGATCGTGTTCACAAACACTTTTCTAAATTGATTATTTGACTTGATTACTAGTATCATAAGTGTTGATTATGTGAATCATGAGTATCATAAATTAATATCAATTAGGGATGATCTAGAGAGACGTGTTTAGTCCAGTTCTCTAAATTTGTGTTTAGTTATTCTATAAATAGAATAGACACAAAAATGGTTATTTATAGCCGTCAAAGTTGATTTAATATAATTCTTTAACGGGGTATAGTAACTGTTAGTTAGAAAACAATTATGAAAATAGGTCATGATCATCAATGAGAACTAATCAAATGTGCATCGGCGGTATTGAACAAATTCACTAGATCCTGATCAAACATAGTCAACTGCTAAGCTAATACATACTAAACTAGAATGCATACTAAATTTGCTTAAGGAGTGCTAAACACAACTTCAAGAGTTAGCTTTGATAGTACGACTTTAGCAATATTTAACTTCAACTTTAGCTAGGGATGTTAATCGGTTTCAGGTTAGTTGGGGTTTTCACAAAAAAATTAACCCTAAACTTGACCTAATAAAATTCGGATTAGTCCGGTTGGTTGGTAGCTTTTTTTTTACTTTCATGTAGTTATTTATACTTTAAAGACTTAAAGAATAAAAAACAATTTTATGATATACGTAGTGAATTTAAAACTCTTTTTAAAGAACTACGGAACTACCCACCTTAATGTCTTATTATTTAGACTTTTAAAATGCACCTTAATAACAATTTCATGAAGTAAATCACACAATGATTATGAACTTGGTGCAATTGTATATGAGAATATATACCAAGAACACGCAAAATATTTGTATATTAAAATACTTAATTGATATAGGGTAAAATACAAAGATTATATACGTATAGGGTATTTACATATTCTACCCTATAACTTTTAGAAAATACAACTAGAAGCAAAACATAAACTAGAAACATAAATAAACACAATTTTATGTTGTAACACATGTAAAAAATATATGATATACTTATCAACTCATGAAATTAAAAAATCTCAAAACAAGGGTGGCTACTTCTTCCACTATGGGTGTGGATCAGTGGATAGAGCAAATGGATTAAAATTCATCCAGTTATAAATGTGTATTAAAGCATACTTCAAACCTTTCAAACATGCAGATTGTGTTGTGTGGAATCTTTAGATTAAAGTAACAAGGTTGCCTTTTTTAATGGCATATATCTCAAAAGTAACCATTTATTTTACAAAAATGTTCATATAGTCCATAATTAATTCATAGTCTTAATGGACTAATTTTAGCCTTTGGATCAATGTCATCAATGGTCTAAATTAAATTTTAAAAATTTAAACGGAGTGATATTTTCGTAATTCACATGTGATGCTTTTACAAATCACATGTGATTGTATACTGAATCACATGTGATTGAATATTAAAATTTCAGTACTATGTTTTTTAAATGGACTTTATTGAACACAACTCTTTATTTTAATATCTATAAGGGTCGATAATGGTTTACAATCAAAGTTTTACTTCAGTTTCGGTTTAATCATCAAAGTTTTTTTTCAAACAGTTTTATCACAAAGTTTGAATTTATAATTATTTAATCCTCAAAGTTACACATTCTTTTTGGTTTAAACCTTTAAGTTTTTCCCCAAATGATTTAACCTTTAAATTTTTGTTATAAAATGATTTAACCCTCTAAGTTTTGTTAACTTTTTAATACAAAGTAAAATGCATAATAAGTAGAGAGGATAAAATCGAAAATCATACAAAACTTAAATGATTAATCAGTTTTTTAAAACAAAACTTCAAAGTTTAAATCATTTAAAAAAAGTTTGAGGTTTAAATCATAACAAATTTAAACTTTATGGTAATTTCGTTTAGAACAAAACTTTGAAGGTTAAACCGAAATTGAACGAAAACTTTGATGGTTAAACCATTATTGACCCTAAATAACCCTATCTATAATAAATGAAAGAAGTTAACTATTTTTATTTTTAAGGCAAAAAGAAGATTATTAAATGGAATCAGATACAACCACAAACTTTCTACGATGGAGATCAAGAAACAATAACAAGACTTCTACCACACCAAAATTCCATTGGCCCCAAAACGCATATAGAATCCTCTTATGTATAACGATCTTGAAGTGTGCACTCCGCACCATCTAACTCGTTTACCGAGTTTAAGTAAATCATTTTCATTACACTAAAAACTATATATCATATATGATAGTATGATATTGCATTAAAACTTGTATAAATCGTCTGTATGTAATAAAAGGTATAAGGATCTTAATTATAAAATTGATATTTATATATAAAATACCATTACAAATTCACATATGTATTTTTACAAGAAAAGCGAAGCGTACTTTGTTAAAAACCATATTTGTTTTAAAAGATATTTGTGCGTATATTACGTGAAATTAGGTGTTAAGCTTTTGCAAAAGATTTATGAAGCTGATTGTCAAACGGGAGCTTTGCCATTGCATTTGTTGTGTCCTGTAAAAACATTTAAAATAGTATCTGACAAGCTACGAAAGCTTAGTGAATATGCAAAACTGTTAATCATATAAACACATATATAAGATCACATAGAGATATCACTCGTACAACAAGAAATTTATGCTAGCCTATAGTTCTAGACCAGGGCCGCAAACATAGGTCACATTTCTTACTACACATAGCAATATGCTATTCAACACATATGATTAATACATGTATTATATTCCAGTATAATAACAAATATGTGTAGATATGAAGAATATTCTAATAAATTCACTTTATAACCAGTTTATGTAAATAACAGCGTATATGACTTGACAAGGTATCCAATCACCTCCCTATACATTTAAGATAACAAAATATTACAAACCGCACATACTCATCTACTGCAGGTGTAACATCTTCACACCGGGCCTATTCGTGCGCTCCATTTGGTACGTGGATTAAATTAGAAGAATTAAATTAAATGAATATGTTAAGTAATTAAAGAAAATATGTTATTGGCTAGTAAAATGTGAATTAAAAAATAATAATGAAAATAGATAAAAGTGATAAAATGTTAAATGGTTTCAAACGAGGTTTCCAAAAATATCCTCGTTAAATGAAACGGATAATCGGGTGTTGTGTTGTATGTTGAAAAGGGGAACAAAATACCCCTTGTGGATAAATAAGAGACCATAAGCGGTCCTTATGTTTATCTCACAGAAACACACACACCCACATACATACAAACCTACACACACACACTCATTGTTTTCTTGTGTTCTTGTGTTCTTAAAGAGAAAGCCAAGTAAGGATCATCAAGGCTGGAAATTGAAGGCAGGAATCAAGCCAATAATCAGTTCCTGATATCCTCTTCATCATCTTCCTCAAGGTTGTAAGTTTTCTCCACCTTGTTCTTGAGCTTTGACTTTTTAGGTCAAAATGGTGAAAACTCCAAATTGGTTTCTATGATTGAAACCAATGATTCCACCATGTTTCTAGTCTAATTCTAAGCCTAAATGAATCTGATAATTGAATTAAAGTAAGGTTTATAGATGAATTTGGAGAATTTATGCAAATGGGTCAAATTAGGTGATTTTGGTCCCAATTCTTGAATTGTATGTTAAAGTGTGTTTTGAAAGATGTTTCTAGCTTAGTTTGAATGCTTTGTTCATGTGTGAATGCTGGAAATCGATTTGGTAACATTTGGTTAAGTTTGGAGTTGGAAAATGGTCAAAACAGGGGTTGGAAATCAACACTGGTCTGTGCAGACTTGCTTGCGGGCGCAAGGAAATCCCTTGCGGCCGCAAGGAGCTGTGCTTGCGGGCGTAAGGAACCCTTTGCGGGCGCAAGCAAAGCACCCTCCTTGTGGGCGCAAGCAATTGCTTGTGGCCGTAAGGAGCCCTGTTTCAGCACAAAATTTACTGTTTCATGTAATATTGATATACGGGATATTGTTTAGGTGATTCCAGTGACTGGGAAGGGCCTGAACAGTATAACTGTTAATTTAGAAGCTCGGGTGAGTACTGACTCTCATGACTTCAATAAAGGAAGAATTGAATGCTGCTCTATTATATGTATATGTATGCCATGTTATGAACCATGAAAGTTATATGTATGCAACGAAAGATTAAGAAACTAGATATCTTGTTAACTAAGGTGCAAGACATGTATTTAAGTACATGTGCACACAATGATGATAATATGTTATCTGTAAACACATGCATGCACTTGTCCCTGAAAAGGGTGATTGGTGAAATTATCTGTATGTCCGGACTAATATGTAATTAAGGTTAGCTACGGCTGGGTCCTGGGCCTACGGGCATAATGTTCTGGACCAACGGTACTCGAGTACCGTTCCTTTCAGCAATTGAGGTGAGTGCCTTAAATGGCTAAGCCTACTGAGCCTTGGCTCTTTAATGAGCACGGTGATTCACTTAGGTGATGATACCAACACGGATGGCAGTGTTTGATTCCCCCGGTGGTAGTGGTTTGAGCTGGTTTTGCAACCCGGCAATATAATACACTCGCTGGACATGTCAGCACTCCGCTATATGTTAGGATAGCATTGATTGCTCTTTCCTGCTGTATGACTTGTTTTATTGATATGCATGCTTGTTAGTATTCACTAGCTATTTTATATAGCTAATATTGTTAATGTTTACCCTTTTACAGACAAGGACTAGGCAGCCCTGGTGAGCTGGGAATACTGCTAATTGTTGTACATATGTTTTGGGAAGGAACACAGGTTGTGTAACACAAACAAAGTGGTCGGTGTATGATATAGTAACACCTGATGTTTGGTTTGGCATTTTTGACATGTATATGTATTCGCCAAATCATTTTATAGTAAACTGTAATAGTTTATTAGGGTTTGTTTATTTGAAATTTCCGCTGCGTAGTTTTAAATATGATTTGAATAACAGGACAGGTATACCTTGGTTTTACAAACAGACCCACGCAGTTTAAAAACTCAAGTTATTACAGAATTTTCTAATCTAAAAGGTGGTGTTACAACAGGGGCCTACACGGGCCGTGTATGGTCTAAACAGGCCGTGTACCCTATACACTACACGACCACACATGGCTACATGGCATGTGTTGACAAAAGCTACTACACGGGTTGTGTACCTCTGCACGGGCCGTGCACCCTCATATTACACAACCATGTAAGGCTACATAGCTCGCACCACCCTAGGTCTCTACACATGCTGTGTACCTCTACACGAGCTGTGTACATATACACTGATTAAGCTACATAGCCTCCCTAATGCTACACGGGCCATGTAGCTACCGAGTCAGCAGACTATGTTCCTTATTGTTACATCAGCGTCATATCATCTTCCTTTCCTACTTCTCTTCCAACCCTCTAACACACACACACACACATTCATCCCTCCTAACATTATTTAAAAAAAAACACTAAAAGAGAGAGAGGAGATAGATAGAGAGAAAACAGGTTATGTATCCAAGGGGTTAAGAGGTAGTGGCAATTGTGTTCCCTTCCACCTGTTAGCCACCCATCCTAGCCCGAGGGACGGGTGCGTCCAACGTTATTGATTAACATAAATATAAACGTTCAACAATAATAGAAATTACTACGGGACTTGCAAGATGGATCATATAGTAGGTAGTGTATAACCGAGTCGAGAGAACTTGCACATCCTCAAAATCATCATCTTTACTTACAAACCGAAACAGTAAAAAAAACGGACTTACACGAGATTGACATGAGCCCATTTCCCTGCTAGTCTAAGCCCACTTCTCATGGTGTACAAAGTAAAGGCATATGTTGGTGATTTTAGTGTCATCAAGCCATTTAATATAATCGGGATTAACATGAGACTAGCCGATTTTAGACTTAGTTATAATTCGGGTTTGGAGGTGCGGAGTGCACACTCGAATAAACTAAGTTGGTATCGGAAATACAAGGTCTAAGGGCTGGCCCGTGGTGGGGTTCTAAAGGGTATCACCCCTTGGCGGGGTCCAAGGGGCAGCGCCCCTGCCGGAGTTCGAGGGCAGCGCTAGAAGAGCAAATGCCCCTGGCGGGGTCCGGGGTCCAAAGGGCATCGCCACTGGCGGGGTCCAAGGGCTAACCGCCGCCGCCGCCCGCCACCCCTCAACCACTGATAACCACCGGTAACTACCCTTTTGGTCGCTTATATATAGGCATTCTCGGCTTTTGGTATTTTCAACGAAAAACCAGAAGAAACCAAGAAGAGCAAACGAAGGATATACGATTTCCTAGTCGATATCCTGTCAAAATAGTCTCTGAAAACACAAAATATCTCCTGTTACCTTTTCTTACATCCATTTATCCAACACATCATCATACACTTCCATTTCGCATAAATATCCATTTTTTGAAATCAAGATTTTGCTAAAACTTATTATAAATATACTAGCATAATACCTGCGCAATACGGCGGTAGCAAATAATTTCTTTTCATTAACATGTTCGTTATCAAGACATATGGAGTTTGGTATTCATGTAATACTATGACAGCGAATAATTTTCGTCTGGTGACATGTCTATTTTCTTTATCTTCTTTACATTTCCTTTACTTTTTTGTTCTTCATAATTGAAAAAAAGGTTATAAAAATATTTTTTAATAATTAAGTTAATTTGTATTGGCTTTGACTTTCAACAAAGTTGTATTGACTTTGATTTTATTAAATATGTAAAGTTTAGTTATTAAAATAGAAGATAAGAATCTTATTAACTATATTTAATAGTTACTCAATTTAGTTTAAAGAGGGGTAATTTAGTAATTTCAAAACACTTAAAATTTATGAGTTTAAGCAAAATACCTAAATGCTTTATAATATAGTATAGATAATATAGGCAAATTTCCTTAAATAGTTGTAAAAAGAACTAGAATATCAAATGCAAAAAGTACATCAAAGTTAGCAATAAATCAGTCATACCCGATTAAAATATGACCGAGCCATACCCGAAATCAACCCGTAACCAATACTAGAATATTAAATACCATTCGGTTATCCGTTATTTTCTCAAAACTAAAATAACCATATAACCCAACCTGGATTAACCGGACCGGAAAAATAACCAAATAACACACAACACTAAAACCCTATTCAAGTATTCATAGGTAAAACATATTTCGATATAAAACATAATATCCATGGCCAACCTTAAATAGAACAATCATCTACAAGTCTGGTAATAAGAAACACCAACCAATTTCTCCTGCAAAATTAACACATGGTTTCCCTAACTGCAGATAAAAGAAAGGCAATATACAGTTATAAACCAAAACAATGTGTTCCAGCATGAATGGAACATCTCAAGAACAGCAAAATACAACTAAATTAGGAATATACGAAACTAAATCCATCAACACAACAAAATTATTATTTTAGCTATACAAGAGCCAACTGTTCTTTACCGTCTTGAGTTACTCCTCGAGCAGATCCTTGGTCTCCTTAGCAGTGGTAATGAGCAGGCAGAACAGGGTTCAAGTTGACAATACAGTGTAAATTTCCTAGTCAAAACATTATAGAAAAATGGATAATATAAACATATTTTCTTATGTTGTAGCATTTGTAATTGTTTACTGGTATTGTACATATATTTGTTTAAGCATATAGTTTATAAAAGTCTAACTGATAATCAAACATGTGAAATAACCATCAATTAAACATATTATCTTCTTGTGAAACATAATTAGCTTTACCAATGTCTTATAGTGACTTCTTATATCAAAACTCGATTAGTTTGGATTTCATACTTTCCAAAAATGACGACATTTGAAGTGTCGCATTTTTTCTGAGAAGGGTATATAACATGTACCTCCTAGAAATTAAAAAAAGAAAATCCAAAGCACTGCAGTTTCTTCAGAACAGAAGCATGCACTGTCGTTTTTGTGAACGAATTAAAATCCAGACAATTTCTAATCTAAACTACAACACCCCCCCCCCCCCCCCCCCCCCACATAAATAAAAACCCTGGCTTCCCTATTAAAAAAAACTGTTGATATTGTAATCCAAAGGTGTGAACAGGATACTATTCAGTAAACTGATGGAGAGAGCATATTGCTGCATGAGTGATTTCAGGACAGCTTAATCTGAAAAACAAGAGCCACCCCAATATACTCTGTGAAGAGGAAAAACAACAATCAGTTAAACAGTAAAAAGAATGTTATTTCAAGGTGATTGATAAGGAATAGAAAAAGGGAAGGTGGTTACAGTTATCAGCATGTTGACTTGACTGCCCAGTTTCAATCAAAGTCAACTCCATATCATGATTGGCTGTCCAACCAGGTTCATATGTTTCAAGAAATCCCATCTTTGCCTTATTGGGTAGATCATGGGGGTGAACAAACGGCACTCCAGGAGGCCACCCGATCTCTAATCGTATGTTGGCACACGGGCTGTCAAGCGTGTGAATGTGACTCTCACACTCTTTAAGGGTGCAGAATCTCAGCTTAATGCCTTTTTTATCAGCTATGTCTTGGACTCTCTCTTTAAGAACTCTCTGAGCTTCAAGTCGTAACCTTTTAGAAGGTGGCAATGGTTTTAACCTAGTATTGTTCTTTTTCCTCTTCATTAAAGGTTTCATAGACCCTGTATTAGTATAGGCATCGGCTAAGGACCTGTTATTAAGAAGCTTCTTACTAAGAGCTACTAGTACAAAAAAATAAAAAGTAATTCGACTTTATGATGATATAGCACAAGCCAAGATATAATGATGGGGTGATTAAATGCTTCCAGAGAACAAGACTATTTTCAAATTGTAGAAGTGAAAATTTGGCTCATTAACTTGCAAATGAGTTGGTAATGGTTTATTCCCAGAGGTGACAGATGGATGAAATAAAATAAATTAAGTAGCTTGTAAATAAAAATGGCAAACAGGTTAAAGCGCCAAAGTGCAGTTTTAATGCACAAAAATCATTTTGTTCAAGAAAATACACTATTATTCAAAAAAAAATTAACTTCAGGAATCATATTTGACATTTGCTTTTCGGGATAAAAAAAGAGAGATCATATTTGACATACTGGTATTGTATTTAAAAAAAATAAAGTAAAACCTTTGGTGAAAGCATTTCAGGTCAAACCTACTGACCCATGCCAAGAATCACCTATTTGACTTGTTACCCAACCTGCCCGTTTTGCCACCTCAACTCCATACTAACAGTAGTTTGGAAACACATCCAAGAGAGTAGAAATTTCAGATGCATAAAATTTAACCTCCATGATATTAGAAATATTTTGCTGAAGTTGAGAATAAGATAAATCATGTATAAGTCTAAAAATATCATTTCTTAAGTTAAGAGAAAGAAAATGATAGTATCATACCCAACAAGAAGGTGAAAATCAAGAGACAACTTGGCAAACAATTGGTATAAAGAATATGCATGATAAACATCTTAACACATTTTCGAAGTCAGTAAAGCACTGACCTTCTTGGGCTGTAGGAAAGCTGAAATTCGGGAAAGTATTCCTACTGAAGACTTGATCCAATGAGTGTGATCTCTGCATAAAATCATCAACTGATATTGGTAGCTGAAACTGAGCTTCAACACCATGACCAGCAGCTCTCATCTCCGAACAATTGAGACTAGTCATAGATTTAGGCATAAGTTTGAAAGAAAGTGAACACCGCCCATACATATTACCATGTAAATTGCTGATATCGGTTCTATGCAGTGCAGGGCTGACATACCCAGCAGTAGCATGGTACAGAGCAAGTCCAGGGTACACAATCGCTTCTTGCGGACCAAGATCACCATCCACAAGCACCCAACGACCGTTGAAATCTCTAATGTGAAGGCCCGCTTTATCTGACTTGATAAGAGATATAAAACTTTTGTCAACTTGATGCTCGTGGTCTGAAAACATGACCAGCTGCCCGTCTTCTTGGGTTGTCAAGTTGTGGTGTTGAGCTCCCTGAAAAGATGGCCTTGCATGACAACTAACGGACAGCACTGAAGATGATATTTCCCTATTTCTTAAGGGAACACTATCTAGTATTTCAGTGAAGGCACAGCTACGTAGATTCAAATAAAAGCTGATTGCATCCAGTATAACACGGGCTGCTTTCCCAAGTAAGACAAATATATCAGTTAACCCAGCAGGGGGAGGTTCAATGTCATTGTTGGGTTCTGTGGGACTTACTCCTGGTCTGTAATCATAATTTTCTTGCCATAGTTGGGGATCTGCTGAGTATCCAGAGGTCTTGCACCATTCACGGGAGTCGTTAATGTGAATCATATCTGCAGCAGATGGATATGACGGTTTTTGATTAAAGTATGGTCGGGCAGATTCCAGGCAACACCTTAAGAGAGCGCCATCATTTGCTGGAAACTGGATAATGGCAGCCGAATATTGAGCAAGTGATTGTGAAAGAGTTGAAACAGAAAGTTTGTATATGTCAGAAGGAAGTCCCTCAGAAACTATTAGGTCCGTGAGCTTCACACGACCTAAAGTTGGCAGGCCATTGCCAGCCATGAATTGCTCTTAAGATGTAAACAGGGATATGGTTATTCCTCTACAGCTTGCACTTTAGTAGTTTGGGCTGCATTATGGAAAACGGGATCATTAGCAGTCAAAATCAAGTTATAAAACAATCAAATTATACATTATAACTAACAAATGAAATTTAGGAAAACATATGTGTGGTTCTTTTAAGTGTGTTATTAAATTAATCAAAGAAGTGGTCATTGACTCAGGCCTAAGATTAACAGGAAAGAAGCACCAACACCAGCAAAACAAAGTTTCAAATTTATACATTTATTTGAACTTCTAAGTTCAATTCAAGTCTAAAGTTCTCACCTTCGGTAGATAGAATACTCACTTGCTTCTCAAATTTAACTAACCAAACTGGTATGCATAGAAAGAACATAACCGAATTTGATTGATCATTTTCACCTTTATCTCCTGTATTGTGTTGAATATATGTGAAGAGTTTCATAATTTGCATCACTTTAAGTAGTAAAGACCTAAAGATCTATCAGAAAGTTCCCAGTTGAATACTGATTTCCCTCTTTAGCTTAAGGTCAGCACACTTTATATGCATAATAATAAACACTACCATTTAGCAGTCGTCAAGAAGAGCTTAGAGGTGCGCTTTAATGATTTTGCATGTAGAGAGCAAAATAAATGAACAATCAATATGCTTTTGTAAAGGAAAGTTACAGTAACAATAAATTCCAAGTGGATCAATTAATTAGTAGTCAAACCAATCAATTGTATAATTAATAAATATAATCACATCAAACTTAAGTTTTACCCTCAATCTGATCGTTTGAGTTTAATAAGCTCCATAACTTAGTTAACAGTCGGTGAAACATCGAAAAACTATTTCTAAAACAGGAAGTAGATAACAATTCGATCTGAGACAAGATAATATCAATTTCACAGTTCTCAAAAAGCAACAACAAAACCGAAAACGAATCGCAAAAGAAATTGAAGACTTAGGTCAGATGTAGCACAAATTGATCTAAGAACCACGTGGTTATACGCACCTTGTTCTTCGATACAAACAGTTGCTCAAATAGACATTGCAATTTCAGAGGTCGGAACAAATTTAGACGACCGCTTACATCGACTGCAGTATTTACAGAAACAAAATTAATCTTCTTCTCCGGATAAACGTCCTCGAAGAAAACCCTAATTTCAAAGTTTTTTTTCTATGACATCGATACACGATTCCGGTACGGCGGAGCATCGAGCAGCAGCCAGCAGCTTCTATTCTCAAGAGTGATGGATTTCCATAATGTATTTATTTTATCATTTTTAGTATAGGTGTATTTAGATCTCACTAAAAAAAGCAAAACAAACTATAATTAATCGGAAATGATTTATACATAATAAATTTTTAGTATATATATCATAATTATGACTTTTATACCATTAGAATCTTATTATTTTTTATTCTCATTCATATATTTAAGAGTATAATTGTCCAAACAACAACTAATTATTATGTATTAAAAAAATCCGTTGAGTACAGATCATCTCATATAATTAAAGAATAAAATAAAGTTGGAAACTTGGATTTGAAAGAATCAATACAAGATGTATTTTCACTTATATTTGATTACCCTTTTTTTATAGAAATGCAATGGATGTTGATTTATTATATATTGACAAGTGTTATTCTATACACCCTAATCTACTAACACTCTATCATACATCATCCAATTAGATTTAATTACTGCATAAAAAAAGAAAAAGTCAGAGTTATCACCTAATGATAACTTACACATGTATATATTAGAGTGTGTATGTAAAATAGATTAGGGTGCATGAATAATGACCCTGTATTGATTTTTAAAGAAACTAGGTTTCTTTTTCTGAATACCTAATTTTTATGATCAAAAGAAAATTCTCACAATGGTCATGTCATTGACCACCTATTCTCATGCGTTAAAGTTGAATCGTGTGATATTTACTCTAATTGATCTTAATGGTCATAGGAATCGGTCAATTACATATCGTTTAAAAGATCTTATATATGCGAATGTCTATGAAGAAAAGATGTGGTTTTTTATTTTTTTTTGCTTCTCAGGATGCGAAAAAACGAACAAGCTTATCAAAAACGTCTGTCAGTCTGCAGACATTTTTTTGAAAAACAAACAAACATATTAGAAACTATTCGCGCCGCGGACGTTCACATAAAATAATACCTTATTTTAGATAACAAAGAAAGTCTAAGGGAGAGTTTGGTTTGCTGGAATTGGATGGAATTGGACGGAATTGTAATTGAGCATTCCTAAATCTTGTTTGTGTTTGGATCGCGGAATTCATGGAATGAAATTTGACCATTCCAATGAATTCCTTAAATCATGGAATTGGAAATTCCTTCTTCAAATTCATAAGAAATCTCAAAACATAATTATTGTCTCCAACCCCACCCGACCCCCCCACCCGACCCGACCCTACCTCATCCCACCCTACTCTATCCTACCATACCCGACCCCAACCCACCCTACCCCTACCATCCGTTTCCTACCAACTGCCACCACCACCCGTTACCTCCCTCATTTCCCGTCCCCGCCACCACCGTCACGGACGCCGTCATCACCACCTCCGAACACCGTTACCGCTCCTACCACCCGCCGCCACCACCATTACAGTCGCCACCACCACCACCATCACCGCCACCGTCATCAACACCACCGACCCTCGCCGCCAACCATCGCTCATAGCCATCCCCCACCACAACCCACACCTACCGCCATCGCCACCATCGCCTAGGTAGACTGTAGGGTGGGATATGGGTGTGTAAGGATTGGATGGGATGGGATGGGTGGGGTGGGGTAGGTGTTGGGGTAGGGTAGGGTGGTAGAGTAAGGATAGGTGTATGGTAGTAGTAGGGTGGGGGTGTGTTGTGGTAAGGTGGAGTAAGGTAGGTGGTTAGGGTGGGGTAGGATAGGGCGTGTAAGACGGAGTAAGGTAAGGTGGAGATAGGGGTAGGGTAGGGTGGTAAATGGGGGTAAGGTGGGCTGGGGTGGGTGGTGGAGGGGGTAGGGGTGGTGGGGGTTTGATTTTATAATTTATTTTGGTTTATACATATTGGATTAATTTATTATTTGTTAAATTTCAATTCTGGTTTTTACTAACAAAAAAAGATATAGTTTTTCATAAATTCCAATTCCTACGAATTCGAATTCCTATGAATTCCTATCCCATGGTCAAATCCTTCAACATGAAATCCAATTGAAAAGAACGAATTTATTGATTTGGTTTGCTTCTTAGTAACGTGAGCTGAGTAGTTAATTATAACTCTACCATTTATACTATTCCTATTCTTCTATCATCATGAGACAAGTTAACATATTATAAAATATTGTATTGATTGTTCATATTGATTCAATAGCAAAACCAAAAATGGAATCGTGTTTGGTTTGATTTTTAGGATTTACATTGTCACAACTCTTCTTTCATTATAAATTAAGAACATGTCTCGAAAATCTTCCGCAAACACAATTTTGGGTATTTCTTTTTCATCTTCTTCTCGATATCTAAAAATCAAAAACCTTATCCGTTATCAAACCATATATCACACAAACAAAACTAAAACTAAAAACACAAATCAAGTGTTTAGTATCAAATGATCGCAAGACTAAGCAAGAAAAACATTACACATACTATGTTTTAAAGACCAAAAGCATGTACTTAAAATAATTTGATTAAAATAGGAAGTAGTGTCTATATGACCATTTGTGCACCTCTAATGTATGTTGATAAAATATTTTCCTAATTAATTGCACAATTGAGTAATAAAAACATTACACCATTAGCAACTCTCAATACCTCATTCGTCCTCTCTATCGCTAATCACCATAAAAACTTATCATATTCTCTTTTTTTTATCGTCATCGCATTATGCTACTATTTTCTTTTGTAAATGTCACACATAAATCTTTATAACATAATTGACCAACATTTATCAGGATTATCAACGTGATCAACATTTGTAATGGTTATATTGTTGTGAGAGATGCTATGTAAGGCTAACAACTCGGGTCGAGTTTGTTATATTCATGATCATGTTAGGTTTGTGTCGACCCATTTATTTTCGTATCAGGTTTGGGTCGTGTTTTGTATCGACCCATTTCGGCAAGATGTATTCGGTGAATTTTTTTTCAATTTTTGTATATGGTTTTCATTTCAATTTTCCCAATTCCTTTTTTGTTTCGATATCACTTTCAAAAATGATTTTTTTTATATTCTAACTTCAATACTCGATGTTCATTTCGATTGTATTTGAATTTTAAATTCGGTGCTTTTTTCGGTTTGATTTGAATTTTTGCTTAACTTAAATAAAATAATATAATAAAAAATACGATGTATTACCATTTTATCAGGTACCAATAAATAATGTCCTTAAACAACTGAATAACTTAAAATAATTCATCATTAAATAGGATTACGAAGCAAATTCAAAATACTAAAATACCACCGATCGAGTAGTAAAATGTCAAAATACCAAAACCATATAGTCAAAATATCAAAATAATGTCCTATTGGTTTAACACTTTAACCTTTCAATCTTTTATTGGTTATTTTAATTTTAAACGTTTAAAAGTTTTGTACTTTTGTTTAGCGGATTTTATTGCTCTAAGATGTCACTACTTTATTTGAATTCACAATCCTCTTTTCAAAATTTAAATTGTAAGTATTAAAGAAATTTATATTATTATATAGTTTAACCTTAAACGGGCCATCCGGGTCGGGTTAGGGTCAACGTGACAACCCGAAAATGACCCATATGGTCCATTTAAGGGTAAACCTATATAATTATTCTCGGGTTGTCGGGTTGACCCTAACCTGACCCATGCACTTATTTTCATGTCGATTTTGTGTCAACCTGCTTTTGACCCGTTTCAGATCATGTCACTTTTTTTGTGTCAACCCGAAATCGCCGGCCTTAATCACATGAACTCAATTATACTCCTTATATGAAGTAAATAATCTTTTGTTTCTCGTCATGTGCTTGGACTATCCAATATCAAGTATCAATTCATGTGATTGTAAATATCCATTGTTGTTTACCTAGCAATTCAAATATTTTGTAAAAATGGTACTCGATGTTTTATGGATCCAGAATTATTAATATCAAACATTCATACCTTTATCCAATTAGGTTACGTACGTATGCAGAGCAAGGAAGAAGAAACAACCATAATCACCAAAAAAAA
Organism: Dittrichia graveolens; assembly: GCA_038502395.1. Taxonomy (NCBI): domain Eukaryota; kingdom Viridiplantae; phylum Streptophyta; class Magnoliopsida; order Asterales; family Asteraceae; genus Dittrichia; species Dittrichia graveolens. Next base: position 77,923,668 of record JARJIL010000005.1, on the reverse strand, counting down.
TTTCAAAGTTCTAATCCTTCAATCCCGATCGATGCATTCAAAGATGATATTTATGGATCTTGAGTCATGAGTAGCTAATTTTCTAGAGATCCCCGACCGTGCAAATCATAAGTAGATTAGGTAGTGTAGGTGAAAAGACGGTTGGTTTTGATATACATGAATTATACCAAGGAGTTGGATTTACGACTAATAGTTAAATTAATATTACGTATAATGAAAATGGTTTTTGATTAATAAAATTCTAAATTGTTTACGTACCTCGGTAAGCGATTGAAATTGTGATTTCGTTTCGTTATTATAGTTTTTTTCAATCTTGAAGTTAAAGTTTTAAATTTTTTTATTAGTTCTTAGTTTTCATAATTATAAAAACCCAAAGAGATTTAGTTTTAGTCTTACTTTAATCATTTCGTTTATTTTTGTATTTTATTAGTTTAATATAACGTCTTTTATTTGTCTTAGGGTTATTTTGGGTATTAAACAGTTGACTTTTTGTCTAATTTTTTGTGTGAGCATTCTTAATATACATGTTTAGGTCCGGTAAAAGTTTTGAGTAACTTCATGTTCATTTAGGTGTTCAAAACGTATTCATAACATCAGTTTACGCCAGCTATTATATTCAAGTTGGTTGTGTTCATGAAGAAGCATGAGTTGCGACATCGGGAGGCAAGCCATATAAATTTTCTACGTCTTAGTTTTGTTTAGTTAGAGTAGTTTAGTATTTTGTGTAGTGTGCATGCTATTTGCGTTTATTTGATTTCTACTGTAGTTAGATTTTTAGTAGTACATTTTCTTAGTTTTAATTTTATTTTAACTAGTTTTTTTTTCTTTTCTTAAAAATTAGTGCTTTAGTAAAGGGTTTAGTTTTCTAAAATGTATCGAAGTTGTTACATTTTGTTATTATGTGTATCAAACTTTGAAAACTACCATTTAATGTACTAAAGTTTCAAAATATATCATTTAGTGTCTTAGAAAACTTGTTTGGTAGGTAACAAGTAATTTTCTTATTTTGATTTATTTTTTAATACGAAATTATTACTAAAAATTGTTTGGTAAGTAACAAGTAATTTTCTTATTTTGATTTATTTTCCTAAGGATAAGCAATCCTAATAATTATGTACTCCTTCTCCAAACGTATAACAACCTTTAGTCTTATGTTTACACCGACCAGTATGCTTCTTGCCACAAGTTTCGCATCCTTATCTTCTTCGAGATCCCTCAGCTTTAACCTCTACTTTATCCTCTCTCATATTATTAATCATTTCATCCTTCAGTATATGGAATTCTTCTCGAACTACACTTCTTATTTCATTTTTCATTTCCGTCATAATAGATAGCATAACTGTCTTAACACATTTTTCAAACTCATCCGCGATGACACTCTTGAGGTGTCTGGTAGGTATGACTCCACGCCTTTCCCCATAAAGGGAAATATAATCCTCCACTTCTCCTATTGTAATCATGTCAGGGTTTTCTTCACTTCTTACTTCATTCTCTGTCCTAGGATTCGCATTTGGATCCATTGCACTGAAACAAAACAATTCTTGGTCATACATAAATCAAGATATCGATCACACCTCTTATCATTTATTCCTTTCTTTATTTCACAAACGCTTTAATCTCTTATTGTCTTTCAATGATATTATAGGTTCATACCAACTCATATCTCTTTCCACTTTCTGTTAACTTGCTTCTCATATTTGTTGTTATAATTTCATATACATATCATCTGTACACTTTACTTTATTATCACTCTTACCAACACATTGTATATTACATTGTCTTTTGAAACATAAAGTTTCAGTAATCATTATACCTTTACAAATTTTACTATTGATTCTCGTCTTAATAATCTCACACATTATTACTTGCATTTTGCCAATCCGTTGAGACTAGTATATAGTATTATACGTGCCAGCACTCTCATGTTTTTATGTTCTTTTCAATTTCATACCCCTTCCTCATTATACATAATATTCTCGATATTATATTACTCATCTTGTAACTCATTTAGTCTTTATTTCATAATCATCCTCCATCTCGTTTATATTTATAGGATTAGGCCACTTACTCTTTTAAAAGAGGTTTAACAAATCATAATCATTTTATTCTCATTTGCATTTTAAAGCATAACCTCTTTCTCAATTAGCATACTTTATGTTTTCTCGTTAAATACCTTCTTACTGGTATTAATTTAATTTTTAACTATTGCAGTCATTACATATTTAATTGTTCTTCATTGGCATCACCTTTTCTTATAATCAATTAATTACTACGATTAAGTAGTATAATATTTATTACCAATTAACATTTTGTTCAGTCATCTATACACTTTCCTCATAACCATGATTTCTTGTTCTCTTTATATAATATTTTCCACAATAATATATTTTATAACACCACATAGTTTATAGTATCTCGTACTATTTTATTCATACTCAAATCTAGGCTTAGTCAAGCCCCGTATCATTTTTCCTTCTTAGTAAGGTATATCATACCATCTTCATCGTTTATTTATAAATAACGTAAATATTAACTTTTATTAGCATGTCTTTCTGACATCAACTCAATATCTGATTCAATACTCGCTTTACTTTGATAAGTTATACTTTTATTAGGATTTCTTACCAGTCACACTGGTTCTATTCTCTCTGACCTACTATTAGGACCATCTCTTAGAATATTACTTACTCAAGAATCTTTTATATTCATCATACTAGAATTTATGTCAAACATGACTCTTATAACAAGAATCTACTCAAGTTTCCTTCTAACTCATAATGGTTTCTCTTTGTACTCACTATCCTGGAAGTATAGATAAAGCATTAAAACATAATGTAGCTTTACCACTATCCTCTATATCAAACAGTTTATAATCAATTAACATATCCGTACACCTATTCTCAGATCTGAAGTAGCCCTGCTCATACTAAGGCACTTCTGTGTTACATGTGTACTATCTCCTACAGGTACCCCTCACCTCACAAGATTCCCCATGATTTCATCAAGTTCCAACATATATCGTGTGTCAATAATAATATGGGCCCTTATATTACTCCGAACACACTATATACATTCGATCTTAACTTTACCACAAGAAGTCCCGATTCACAGGCTTAGGCCATGTATCACATTATCAATTACAATACAACATATTATGTATAACCAACACCTCATTTATCAGTCTAGTAACATGCATTGTCTATAAGCACCTACATGTTACATTTTGTCACTAATTGAAACACAAGGTATTCATCACTAGCCACATAAATCATAAGATAATATCCCCTATCGAATCTTATGTATCAACTCGATGCATAGCATTTACTCACATACCATGTCATAGCACTTAAAAGTACACCAATCATCATTATCTCAAGTATCACAATACCAATCATAACAATATGCATAGTTAGCACAATCTCTGCATAATACAGAATATACTCGCCAAGATGCAAGCCTCCAGTTTGACCAAATCGGCAAAACTATGGTTTAAGTCCAGACGATGCATAACACACCTCCAGATCTCTCAAACCGTGGCTATGATACCAAGTTGTAACGCCCCAATTTTCAAAACTCGGGTAAAAGCTTTAAACAAAATCTATTTGGCTAAAACAGAATTTGATAAGCTGATGGAAACAAACAAAGTACATTTGAACCCTCTGGTTCGTACAAAAGGTAATACAACCACAACTTATGTCAAAAACAGTTTCCAATAAGCTTACTATCAGCGGAAGCAAATAAAACATTTCATTTAAACCCTCGGGTTTGTATAAAAGAGATATGCGCGCATTTAAATTAAAAGTATTTTCCGTTACACAAATAGGAGCGTTATTGTTTCAAATCACGTTTTAAACAGCCAACTGTTAAACCAGGGCCTTTCCTTGGTGCTAACACAACCTGCAAAACAACAAGCAGTATCTGCTAAGCTACAAGAGCTTAGTGAGAAAGCTAAACTGTAAATCATATAAGCATGCGCATACACATATACGGATGTTGTAACAGTTCTTATGGATCCAGTACCGCACCATCTTAGCATCCGCCAAGAAGGCTAAAACGTTGTGGTAACTACTACTGCACGAAGCAGTATGCTACCCTCCGTGATCCTATGATCACTAATATAACACATTGCAATGCAATACACATATCAAAGATATGAATCAGAGTTTAGAAAACTCACCTTAGCAATTAATACCACGCAGAGTTATGCCAGATATACTCAGAACATGTCAAACAGTAATTCATACAGATATATAATCATGGTATTAATCACATAATCAAACTCATCACTTAACAAACTGAACAGGGGCAAGGCACGCCCGTAGCCCCTGGAAGCACGCCCGTGCTTCACGGTCCAGGCCAGGAAAGATGGCCCAATCAAACATGGGAGTATTGGCCGAACACACCCTTACCCTACTTAGGTACACCCGGACCTCAAGAATAGAGGCGGTCACGACCACGAGGCACGGCCGTACCCCTCAAATGCACGCCCGTGCCTTTCTGGTTTCAGCAACAGTTCGCCGACCGTCTCACCAAACTCCGGCTAACTCACCAAAAATCAATATGTAAATTCGTAAAAACGTTACTGGGGTGTTTTCCTACACCCCAAACACCTTCTAAGCAATAAACAACAATCATAACATCACTAAATCCTTGATTCACCATGAATCAACTCAAAACCCACTAAAAACTTCAAGAACATGACTAGAAGTCTTACCTCAAGCTTGTGTTTTGCTATGATCAGATGTAACCACTTGTATCTAGCTGTTCTTGATCCAAAACTTCAGAGAAACTTGGCTGGAACTTAAGCTACGTGAACTTGTTTGTAACAAATGAAGACTTTGACTCTCAAAGGTCAAAGTTATCTATATATATAACTTTAGGAATTGACACAAATGGTCCCTTAGCTTTTCTAGTTTCAAAATGAGAACTTTAACCCCTCAAGTTTCTAAACACCTCCTAATCTTAATTAGACAATCCACTAAAACATATCACTGGTTTAATTTATTAAATTGCAAAATCTCAAACTTCGGGTGTTACACTCATGAATCACACTTAAAATATGTATTTGAATCATCATAAGTATGCTTAGAAACAGAGAGAATTTGTATCAGACTTTTTTTTTGAAAGATTAACATAACCCACAACAAAGATCGATATCATTGAACAAAATGTATGACTAAACTTCTTGTCTTATGAGACAACAAATAATTTGATAATTGACGATACACAAGGTACGTTGTGTTAGGCAATGTATGTATTTAAACATGGAATCCGTATGGTTTAGGTGACTTCTCACTTCTGCAACTCCTAGCTAATTCCTCTATTGAAATGGGAGGTTCAAGGAAACTTAAACAATTCAAATCCAGCTTGAGAAAGAGATAAAACTATAAACAAGGTCTTTGTATTTTTATTAATTTTCTTTACTCGTCTTCTTTCTTGATTTTGATATTTATCTTGTAGAATGATAAGTAAAAATATTTAATAACAAGATATAAGACCTCTCAGACAGAATATATTAAAGACAACTTGCATTTTTGTATAGAAAGAGTAAACTCTCTTAGAAACATGTTATGTATTTTAAATTGGAACAAGACTTAGAAACTATAATTTGGAAACAATGAGTAGCTTGTGATCTTCTCGTTCTTGATGGTTGTAGTTTTGCCCAAACATGTTATTTAGCTCTTTGACAAATTTCTGCATCGCCACACTTGGCAAATTTATTGAAACCACAATTCCACACTCACCCTTATTGTTTGTAAAAGGTACATAGAAACTGTTAAAACTTAACCCCTCTCTGGCCGGCCCTCCATAGGCTGCCTTTCCAAACCAAAGTCAACAGCATCAAATCCGACACGGGTCAAATCTGAAACAACGTAGCTTCGAACAACTGTGAAGCGTGGTTGTCTCTTGATTACTGTTAGGTCCGTGAAAGATCTCATGTACTCCTCAGTCACACTCGATTTTGCCTTCATCACAAGCTGTAACGCGTGGTCTAATGGTTTTTTAGATAAGTCTCCTGCTCTTGAAATAGCAACTGCATACGCAAAAGCATTTCCATAATATCCTATAGGAATGAGAGAATCGAACTTGGCACGGGCATTAACAACGCATATCAGACGTGACTCATATTCAGGATCTAGCTGAAGAGCTATTGTCCGGCAACGCCAGAGAAATGCTATTATTACCTCAAAGGTGGAGGAGTTCTGAAGTTGCGTTGGAACACACCTTCGCAAGGCCAACATCTCAGCGTGCCCAAAGAAAAATGATTTACGAATCATGTCATCTAGTGAGATGACTTCACCATTGGTGTACTCGGGTACTTCATCATATTCGTGATGAGTACATGTCACACGTGGTGGGTCCCTTGCGGAAAGTAACTCCCTTTGCCACACAGGCAATGTTGACGGCGTTGATGCACCCTATGCTAATTCACCTAACGCGATCATGAATTGAACGAGTCCTTGAGCATCACTCATGGTATGGTTAAGTCGTATAACAAAGATGAAACCTCCACATAGTAGTCATGTTACCTATTAACAAAAGACTAATTATTATATGCAATTAATTAGATTAAACTAAATGGTAATAATAAGATATTTCAATCGGGTATTGTATGGAGATTTTGAAGTCAAACGGATGCATGATAATATATTTATTGACTTTGTCCTAAATATTCACCTGAATCAATAACAATGGTGAGTCAAGAATGCCACTCGATCCACGAACATCATATAGCAGTTCTTCAAAGCAAGGAAAAGGTAGACGAAGAGCGTCTCCGAATTGCTTCAACGTCACATCTGCCTCCGCCTCGATAAACAACACACCCTCGCCGGAGCAATCCACCATCAGCTTCCTCCCCGGTCCTTTCTTTAGCCGGCCAGCAAATGGATAGTAGAACACCAGCACCTTAGCCAGAGCCTCCCTAATCACACTTGCCGGATTCTTATTTCTCATTTTCGTATTCCCACGATAAATATTAATCACCGGAATCTGCCCCCGGAGTCCTTCTAGATTATCAATGTCGGAGAGAGGCTTAAGTTCATGTGGCGTGGATTTAGCCGGACGGATCAGCTCCGGTGCACTTCTCCGGACGGTGAATGTGATCAACGAAGTGTCAATTTGTTCCATTTCTTGAACGTGATTGTGTTGTTGCCTCATTTTAATTGGTACGGTGGTTAATTTATAGCAACAAATTGATTGGTACGGAGGCTTTAGTTCATGTTAAAGGATCTATCGAGAAATATATGACAGATTGACAACAATATTATATAACATATAATAATATTTATAATTTAAATATTGCAAAATACACCTGGTTGACTTGAGTACCAAGTGTTTAAAATATGTTCCTTACATCATGATAGTCTCATTATAAGTCCTTTGATATTTCATGCTTCACATGGGTTGACTTTCCCAACCCATATCACAAAATTTATTATTATTATTATCTTTTAAAATATTCTAATATTAATAAAAGAATAACATAAATAAAATTTATTAAATAATCTTAACCGTAATAAAATTTTATTATTTCATGTGAACCGTCCATTGTAGTAAAAATTAAAATCACATTTTAAACTTTTTTGTTCATATGGATTAAACTTTGATTTTAATTTGAATCAAAATTATTAAAGATTATTTCATAAGTCATTCACTAAACCTAAAATATCGTATTTGTCTAACATAATTTACAAATGTCATAGTTTTTCAAAAAAAAAATTACAAATATCATATTTACTCTTTATAACATTTCAAATAACATATTTAACCAAATTCTTAACTTTATCATTTTTAAATATTTTATAATCATTTTAATTTTTTTATAACTATATATAATCGATAAAGACTTAAGCTTATTGCACCTGATTGTAAAATAACGATCAATAGCTTATACAAGAAATACAATGTCACTTCATATCATGATACCACATTTTACCATCACGTTTGTCTTTATCCTCACGTCGATGGTTCCACTACTCGTCTGGGTGTTGACACTGTTTGTCCCCCATTTATCAATTTAATTCGAAACTCCTAATATTTTTTTAAGTAAAATTATATCCTGAACCATTCATTTGGCTAAATTGAAACTCAAATTTTCACTTTAAATCATTTTAATTTGTGTTAAATATTTCTCTAATTCAATTTTTTTTATCATTATAGTAATTTAAGAACAAATCTATTAAATCTTATGCTACATCAAAATCTTCTAATATTAATAAAAGAATAACATGAATAAAATATATTAGTCAATCTTAGCCATAGAATTTGATAAAAAAATATAATTATTAAATCCGAACTATCATTTTGGTAAAAATTAAAATCCAATTTTGACTTTTCTTGGTCAAAATAGATTTAATTTTAACTTTAATTTAAATTAAAATTATTAGAGAAAATTTCATGTATGACTTTCTTAAATCTTTTAATATCATATTTGTTCACCTAATTTATAAAATATCATATTTTATATTTACCCTTTATAGTATTTTCAAAATATCATATTTAACTAAGTTCTTAGTTTTATTATTTTTTAATATTTAATAATTTAAATTTCTTTTAATTATAACTAATAAATGATTAACATTATTGTATTTACTTGTAACAATAATATTCGATTTTTTTTGTTTTTGAAAAGTAAAGTAATTTTTATTTAAGTCACAATACACTAACTCACAATTCAGATTACAACATTCCACTCACAGTTAATGCTTTACAAGTCACGAAGCCTAACTTACAACAACCACTGCACCAATCACGACCCTTAATTTAACTTATGCACCAACATTAATTTCTTACCAACTTGTTTCTATTTTGTCAGCATAATGTTTTTTATCGAAGCAGCTTATCCCTCCTGATCGATCAACTTTTTAACTCTTAACACTTGCTCCTGATCACCTTCCCACATGACACACACATATCTCACAATGAGCAGAATTGATTTAAATTCCATCAAGCCCAACTATAGAATGGATCCCGTTAATCAAACGTTTTCCGCTGTTATTTCTACAGAAAACCTTATTGAATGATTTGAGAACAATATTTGTAATTAAATACTTCTACTTAGATTTTGTATTTAAGCAAAGAGTGTGTTGTTCTGGATGTGGGACTTCTTCGTGATTTTGTTGGAAATGATACGGATGTTTATTTTACTCTGATATTTATATTTAATAAAAAATACGGGGTTACATACCCACTTGATAGTCCACATATACATTAATCTTGATAGGATTTGACTATATATCCCATGGACCCAAATGACTCTGAAGCTCAACAGGGTATCACACACTAGATTCAGACGTTTGTATTTATACGCTAGATTCATTCAAAGTGTGGCTATGAACACCATCTGCCCCAACTCCGAGGCTTTAAGGGAAACCTAATTCGAAAGAAGTACACTCACTTCATGTTTTACGCACTCACACAATGATCGTACATCCCTCACATGATACGAAGTAGCATACTAACTACCAACCACCTACTAACAAAGTGAAACTTTGAGGCTCAACAGGGTTGTTAATGGGCAGGGAGAATCACTTTCACATACCTTTCGAACCTTCAATCCTCCTCAACACCAGATGTAAACCATCTCCCCTTATGGCTTCATCTTAATAATGGCTTCCCCCTACTCCTAGCCATACTACCCACCATCTTGTAAGTTGTAACTATCCAGCCCAGCAACAACAAGAGTACCCTTAGAACCCGCCCCCAATTCATAAATAACATGTAAAGTAACCAAGATTTGAGGACTTACAGACACTCTTATCTGAATACACACGCACACACGAGATCATGGAAGGCCACAGCTTTTAGACAACCCATTTTGACCCATATCTGAGCACACACACACCAAGCCATTTTATGAAACAACTCTTATCATAATACACGGACACAACACGTATACAGTATCCAAGGACCCATTACTCAACACATATCTACTCTTTTCGGAGCACACACAAAACTTTAAGACAACCCATTTGACTCTTATACGGTACCCAAACACCCATTACACACAAATACACTTGGCCGGTAACACAGTCCCAAAATCCCACTCGACAACGAGAAAATCTTAGCCATTACACCCACAACACCCGAGGTGCGATCTACCTATCGCCCCTTTTGCAAAAGCATCCACTTCCAAATTCCTCTCCCTTGGAACATATAATTAAGGCTTCAAACGTGCTAAAGTTTTTAATAAACGGTATGATCCTTGTAACCAGATCTCTTACCTGTAGTGGCTCCTCATTCCGTTCATCAAGCATGTCAGTTACTTCCTGAGAATCAGAGATCACTCTCAAAGGCACTGATTCTAGCGTTTTGTTACTCCTAACCAGCAATAACCCATAGAAAACTGCTTTTAGTTCAGCAGCCATTGGACTGCAACTTTGTATTGCTTTTGAAAAAGACCCCATCATACTACCCGTCTTGTCTTTCACCACACCATCAATTCCCGCCAAACTAGTTATTCTACTCACTACACAATCTACATTTACAACAATCCAGTCGTATGGGTGATCATTTACTTCGCCTTCGATGATGTTGCAGACTTTAAAACCCTTTGATGACTTGTACAAGAAATACAATCACGTCTATCATGATACCACGTTTCTGTCATCACGTCTGCCCTCCCCCTCGAGTCCATGCTTCCATTGCTAGTCTAGGTGTTAATTTTGTTTGTCGCTTTGAAAATTCTTATTTCCGTAGCGTTTTATAATTATTTAATATTTTTTATTAATGTCTAGTATTTATCATTTTTTAAATCAACTGGTGTATCACACGTACATTTCATCTAGTAATATTATTACATTATTTCTTTTTAATCACTTTCTAGCTTCTTATCCAACTATTTAGGTGAAATTTGTTCATGGGTGGTGTTAATCCAACTCTTCTATATATTCTATTTTCTCACACATTATAATTTCTAAATTGATGTCACACGAGTAATAATCGTTGTGCCGGGTGAAAACAAATCGTCAAATCTGTATAGTATTTTCTTAACTTTATCAAGTTTATAAACATAAGTAAGCTATAAACTATTAATAATCTATAAAAAACCAACTTATAACTTTAACAATATGTTAATATAATAATAAATCAAAAAAATAAGTTAATCTAAACACTTTTAATGATGCACATTACTAACGCCACTATAAATGGGTGAGCTCCTCTCGAGTGATTGTAATAGATTATTTTTTTATGTCTGTTTTGTAATTATTTAATGTAGTTTTATTTAGACCTTTTATAAATCTAAATTAACCTCTTGTGATCTAATATATGTTAGTATATGATATATATTGAAAACTTTAATTGATTGATGTAGTATATAAGATGGATAGTCTAAATAGTAGCACACAATGATTTAATTTATCATCTCTCGAATCAAGCTAGGAATCGTACTTCACAGGGTTTTTTTTTTAGAGTCTGTTATAAACAAAACTTCCAAAAAAGAAAAAAAAAGAGAAATTTATCTATCATGTAAAAACAAATGTAGGTTGTAATTTTGGTAAAACTAACATTAATTTAAATAAACTATAAGACTTACAATTAAAAAATGTTTCTCCATATAAACTATATTTATTATTTAAACGCAGGTTATGGAGTTTATTCATAAGTGAGCCTTATCAAATTATTTTCCACCTACTTCCGCCCCTCTTTTCTATTTGGGTTGATTTTGAAATATCATGTTGTTTTTAATTATTCACGAGAAAATCAAGATCTCGTCAATTTATCAAATCACGAATAAAAGACAAATGTACTAAACTACTCTTCAATTTCTCCCGAGAAAATGCCGATTCACTTCCTAGATTGATAGATATAAGAATACTCACGGTAGATTAGGAGGAGTGAGATATAGATAAAAGTGGTAAGAGACATTTTCATCCATTGGATTTGATGATGTGGCATGCCATGTCAAAGCAAGAATAGTGCAATAAGTTGACTCACACGTAGGCTTTGAAGAGTAAAATTGGTAATGACAATATACATCAATTTTTATTGATTATAATGATGAGCGAGATTTCAAGAATAATTAATTCAAAAATCACGGTGTAATTTGTTTAAAAATATGATGAACCTAGAACGTTCATCTTGATTAAAAATGATGAACCCAAAAAATGATTAGCAATACTCAAAAAATGATGAATTAACAAGAATCTAAATTCACAGTATTCATCAAAACAAAAGACAGTACTAAAAAACAGACCATATTCATCAAACAAAAAATTGATGAATTAACAGACAGTACCAAAAAACGATGAAATTAATAAAAAATGATTAATTTTTATTAAGAAACACAAATATGATTGACAGACAGTACTGTAACCACCAATTCACCAATTCAATTTTTGATTCATGAATAGTTGTGATTCAAAATTCAGAAGCTACAAAGCCATAATGGAATTCGATCTGCAACAGGTATTATCATAATTAAGAAAGACGCACAACCCATTTTCTCATTCATGAATCTTGATGAACATTCAGAAATGAAATTTCAATTTATAATCATAGGTTTAGTAGAAGAGATTTACATATAATAGTAAAAGGAAAGTAGAAGCAGTGATGTGCACGACTAATTGACAACCTAAAAATTTGAAACAAAGACTGATGAGTGATGAACGAAATAAAATTGATGAAGCAATCCTAAACAAAACCCATGTAAAAATTGATGAACCAATCCTATACAAAACCCATATAAAAATTGATGAACCTAAACTTTTGTTTCTTCGGTTACCTTCCCCATTTGAATATATTCAATCTCCATCTCTGCTTCTGTTCGACCAAAGACAACGTCTCCATCAAGAACAAACTAGTGCCAAATCACAAAGAACAAAAGCCATGAACGTCGGAACGATATTGAATCACCGACACCGATGCTTGGGTGGTCACCGGTCGGAACGAAGGCAACAAACTTCAGGGCTTACGATCTGTGCCATGGCTTCTCTTCAATAATGGCGAGCAATCTAGGTTTTTGATGAGGCTATAGTGAAACGGGCATCATCATAGCGATAGTAGTGATCGTTAGAAGCGACTCACAGACCTCTAGCGGTGGTCACCGGAACTGACAATAGGATTGAATGTGAAGAGGCGGAATGCGGTGGCCTATCGAGAAAAAGGAACGGGATATATAAAAATTAGGTAACCGGTCAACCGGCTTGCATTTAGGGGGGATGGGCGATTTTTTGGGAGTGAGAAAAGGAATTGCAAATTACAAAATCACCCCTTAATTAATTATGATACGTGTCAATCACATAATCTCTCTTACCCATCTTATTTTATTTTAACTCTTATTTGATCCTAATCCTATATATATATATATATATATATATATATATATATATATATGGAAAAGTTCAAACGAAAACTGTTTTTCGTACGAGAACTGCGAAAACCAATCTTAGCCGTCCAATTCTCCCTCCTTTAATTGGATTGCCCACCCATGAATTCCCTATATGTGCCTTGCCACACTCAATCCCTCATGCTCTTCATCCATGAATTCTACAAACCATTTAAATGACCAAGATTAACTCTCGTAGTTCTCGTAAAAAAATCCTTGTTAATAACATAAGATATGGTTTCCAAGAAAAATGTTACTATTACATAATGAAATTCTTAATTGTTATTTGTTTTTTTGTCACGTCATTTACACTATTATTTTAGTTATGTATACAGGTATTTAAATTTTTTTAAATATGGCATTTGATCATATATAAAGTCAACGTACAACCACTTGTTGAATAAATAACAGCATGACTACCTTAACAATAAAGGTATCTTAAGAATAAAATTCACCAACTGCACATTTTTATTAAAAAAATTATATAATCATTTCTTCTTTGGAAACCATTTCTTATGTTATTAACAAGGATTTTTTTTTTTTTACACACACGTTACGGTCGAAAATAAAAAAATTTATCAGTTGTATAAAAACTTAGGTCCAAACACCATATAGTGAAATTTAAAATTTTTATAATGTAGTATATGTCACGTTCAACATAACATTTAACGTTAAGTTACATATTAATCTTTATAACCAAATAAAGATTTTCATAATAAATAAAAAAGAAACTATTGTAGAACCATTCTAATTTATTTATATATTATATATATTTGTAACCACTTCAAGAATAATATATCAAGTAAATAAACTTTTTTACACAACTAGAGAGAAGTATATAATATATAAATTTTAGGTTCGTCTTTAATCCAAATGGCATTTTTGTGTAACAAAAGTTTGAGAACCGCTTTGAATACGAAGTATATATGTTTCATATGCGACTAAGAAAATACTTTCATTTGAAGTACTAACTTCTCGTAGGTTTCGTTATGTTAGAAGATGAGATGCTTGCAAAGTGTATAAGGGAGATAGACTTGTCCTTCGGGGAAGGAAAAATCCGAAGAACATTTATTACTTGGACGGGGAGTCTATAATAGGAAGGTATTCCTTATAGAAGACGAAAGAGAAGAAAAAATTTGAGAAAAATATACGTTTCTCAAATGTTGATATATTTGAGAATTTGAGTCCATGGAGTATTTATTCAAGTTCTAGTTGATTTTTTTTCTTGAACAATACAATGAATTTCATTACACCAAAACTAATAAAAGTAATACACAGTCAAATAATAAAGAAGTTTTAAACATTTGATAAGCAGCTAATACATGATAATACAATCGCTGGTGTTCATAGTTAGAAGGAACACCAGACATCACCCACCTAACCTCCAATCGCCAAAGGTAAATCCATTAGAGAAACCCACCCCCCCCCCCCCTTATAACTTCAAACCTACAGATGGCCACCACCCATGTATAGACCGCTATAACCACCTTGTATACCATCTCATCCCAGAATTCAGCACACTGATGATAAAACTTGACAACTGACCACAACTACGGGAATACACGGATTCATGATGTAAAGAAACAAAGACAGAACACCAACAAACCGGAGTGGATTGCGTATTTTATCCAAATGATTAAAAGATAAGTGTTTCCTATTAGATAGGAGTTTTTGAGGTATTTGATTTTAATTATCAATTATCCAAATGAGCCCAAATCAAGTGTCTGGGCCAAATATTCCAAACGGCCCACGTGCTAAATTCACAACTCATTTCCCTCTCAATTTACTTTTAATTTTCCATTTCCTTTTAAATTAAAATACTTCACTTCTTTTTTAAATTAAAATATATTAAATAAAATTAACAAGTAATTCAAACAAATTACACAAATAAAAAAAATCTTCTTTAGTTAAACAACCGCTATTATATAGATTTTGATAATTCTATTTTTTCTGATTTATATTACATTTTTAGAATTTTTATATGGTATATTCATATGTGAAATGTTATATATAAATACACCTGGTCTTTTTTTTTAATTTTTGGCAATTTTTAGTTGGGATTTAGAATTTCATGAGTCAACTGTTTACGTATATGATAGCGACATGCAATGAAATACAAATAAACATTATATTAAGTATTTTTGCTGTTACTTTTTCTTAAACGTAAACTAAAGTTTTTTCTAATTAATTAAATGTCTCAAATATTGTGTCATTGAGAGTTTGAGACCATGTTATTATAACGATAAGTAGCTGGCCCAAAGAACAATTAGAGTTAATTACTCCACTTGTTTCATTATAATTTCAAGAGTTAATTATTGATTTAGTTTATATGGTTTGCTAAATATCATTGATTTAGTTTTTTAAATTATAAAATTAACTAGAGTTAGTATTTGATATTAGTCATTTATTATAATTTTAGTCCTTTAACTAACTTAATGTTTAAATTGATGTTGGTTTGGTCTTTTAGTAAGGGTATATTGGTCTTTTCTCCCTCAAACAATTTTGAGATTTGAGATACCACCTATCCACCTCTGTCCCTACATCTCTTTCTATCTCTATCTTACCGTAAAACTCACCACCATCAACGACTAGCAGTCCACCACCACCATAACATCTGGGAAGTCGACCACCACCACCGTCACTGTCTCTCACCGGTCACCGTTTCTCACCAACTCACCACCACATCCACCATCCCTCATGTCTCATCTAGTTTTAAAAAAACAATTTTGAGACTTGAGATACCACCTATCCACCTCTCGTCTCTAGTTCTCTCTATCTCTCTTACTGTAAGACTTGTCACCACCACCATCATCATAGTCTCTCTCACCCATCACCATCTCTCACTATCTGTCTCTCTTATCTTAAGCTCTTTTTCTCTCTATAAGACCACCACGACCATTGGAGTTTAGGTTACAATCTAGGGTTTAGCTCTAAACATAGGATTTGTTTGGGTTCCACATAGGGTTTGAATTGTCCCATGATTTTGAACATCGATGGCTACGTTGAGATGTCTGTGTGTGAGTGCCAACGACGTCCTCAATTTCCCTGACTCTACCCTTTGAACGGTTGGTGTCCCTTAGATTGCATCATTCAGAAGCTTTACGACTGGGCGACTTCCTCGATTTCCCTTCAATGTCAATGATTTCACCGACCTAACCTGAATTTGATTGGCGGTGGAGACATCTATCAAGGAGGTTCTTAGAGGTGGTGTGGAGAAATGATATATATATATATATATATATACACACACACACACACAGAGGGAGGGAGAGAGTAGAGAGCGGCAAAGGGAATCTGCCAAAGGTTTGGGAGAAGGGGAGGATATAAGGTATTTAATAAATATTTATCTTTAAAAATGTTTTTTGGAAAAAAGACCAAAATATCTAAAGACAAAACTAACATCAGGAAGTCAGCTAAATGATTGATACTGTAACAAATTGTTGATCTCAAACCCGACCTAGTAACTTTTCAATTTAAATAACTAAATCCATGAATTTTTAACGAAGTACGGAAAGCAAACTAGTAGCTCACTCTAATTCAAAGATGGCTTCCTATTTATAATTCGAAAGGACGAGATCTAATAAAAAAACCATGTAACTAAATGCAAAGATGATATTTTAATACTCTAAACGACAAAATTTAATAAAATCCACATGATGTATTTTTTAGTTATTTTATCAATTAAAACATAAATTAATCTACTTTATCTAACAATTAAGAAACTAATTATCTAATTATTATGATATCGAGAAAAATTTATAGTTAATAACAAAGTTTCAAAAATATTTTAATATTGTAATATTAACTTTTTATTACAGGTTACCAAGTTAACCTCATTTATTTATTGGAGAAAAATAGATAGGATAGTAACAAAATTTCAAAAATGTTTCAATTAAGTTAGTCATAATTTAAACTCATTTAATAATAATAATAATAATAATAATAAAGTTTAAAAGTGTTTTAATGTTGTGTTATTGACTTGTTTTTACACGTTGGGTATGTTTGACGGAAATAGCTAGAAACTGTTAGCTGACACCTGGACGCTGGTAGTTGGAGCTAGAAGTTGTATGCTTTAGTTATATATGTATTTGACAAATTAGCTGATAGATAGAGTTTAATGGTCTAAAATGACAATTTATAAAAATAGGAGGAATTATTAGAATAATTAAAAAGGGTATTTAGGTAATTTAGCATATAAAAAACTTTCAGCTAATTTTAAAAGTTATTTAATTTTTTTTGTTTTATAGTTTTTTTATTAAAAAAAATATTCCAGCTTTTTCATCCGCACATACATTGTAGCTTTTTTTTTCAAAGTAAAAAGCTAACTGCTCCAATAAGCTTCATACCAAACATACCGTTATGAGGTTAATCTCGTTTATTTATTATTTAATTGATTAAGAAAAACCTAAATAATTGATTTGTTATCCAGTATAATAAATTTGTATCTTATAAAATATGCATAACCCTTTTGACATATAGTATTTAATAAATTAGCAATGCGTGATTAATGATTTAATAATTTATGATTTAATAGGCATTCATTTAATCACAAGGATGTATTTAACTATTTATTAATAGATTATTGATTTGTATTTAATAAAGTCTATTTAAAAAACATAGTCCTGAAATTTTAATATTCAATCACAGATGATTTAGTATACAATCACATGTGATTTGTAAAAACATCACATGTGAATTACGAAAAATTACGAAAATGTCACTCCGCCCAAATTTTTAAAATTTAATCTGGACCATTGATGACATTGATCGAAAAGCTAAAATTAACTTTTTAGAACTATGAATTAATTATGAAATATATTGAACATTCTTCTAGATTTATTATCTAAAATATGCAATAACCTTTTAAGTTTTAACATAGGCATGCCGCTTCATCCTAGAATTTTACATAAATACACATTATCAAAAAAAATCATGATTTTTTTCTAAAAACTAGGATCTTATAGCCCGCGTATTGCGCCGGATTTTATGAATGTAAAACTTTATAATCACAATAAATCATAGGATTAAGTTGATCTACATAATATAGTAATAATTTTATAAAAACATGTCCAAAAATAATAAAACGTGTGATAAAAAAAATAATCATATGATTAGAGTTCTAATATGGTGCAAGAATATTGAAATAAAAAAGAGTCAAAAGAGATTTCAAATATTATAGATAAAAAAAACCCACTTTAAGTAGTATAATATACTAAGACCATATTAACTTAATAATAATAGTAAACAATTAATTAATATAAATTTGTGAAAAAAGTAAAAAAATACTCTAGTTATTGTTTTTTTAAACATAATCATTTTACAAGATACATAAAAAGTGAGTAATATAAACTAATACACAAAGTTACAAAAAAAATATACATGAAATTTTCATTAAGCAAAAAAAAAAAGCTAGACACGATAACATTTTTATAACGTGAATATACACATTAACATCTGATTTATTTTTAATACATTTTTAAATAAGCAAACCCATAAAAATTAAGAATGGCTTTTAAAAGTTGTACGTCTAGAAGTTATTGTTGTACTTTTTTTAACCATATTTAATAAGTTAGAATTCGATAATGCATGCGAAATGCATTCTTACTATGAAATTTGTATATTATTAAGCTATTGAATGAATAATGCAAATGGTTATGCATATTTTAGATAACGCAAATTTAATGTCTTAGATAATATATAAATATAGATTAATTATTTTGATTTTTCTTAATCGAATAAATTGTAAATAAATGAGGTTATCGTCGAACTTTTTTAGTATTATTGAATGACTTTAAACTACGAGTTACTTAATTAGAATACTTTTAAAAACTTATTCATTATTTTACTATATTATAATCAATTAATAGTAAAATAGAAAATGTATCAATTAAATAATTAATGGTAATCTTCTTTAAAAGTGTAGAATTACTTGGACGGTTAAAAAACAATATAGCAGACAATAATATTAAAAGTATATATCTTCTTACTAACTAGATGACGACACATATAATCCATTAAGAAATAATATATCCTCCTACTTTTTGTTTCTACTTATTCTCTTACTCACTTGATCAAGACAAGTGTCAAAATCAAGAGAAGAGGTGAGGAAATAGAATTAGTGAAGTACACATATCATCTTATAATAAATAGAAGAATGAAGTAGGAAGAAATAGTAATAAAAGATATCAGTTTTCATAATCCATTACTTCAACCTACTTATCTCTACATTAATTTTGACAAATGTATTAATCTAATACATAGAAAGATAAATAAAAACAATTACTAGTAAAATATACATCTCATATATTTGAGACAGGAAAAATGATATATTCCCTTACTTCATCCATCTATTCATCACATGATAACATCAATTCTCTTTCCTCACCTCACATTTTCACTCTCGTAGAAGACTCGATGAAAAAACAATGTTTGATTCATGAATTCATGAATCAGATAGAAAAAAATATCGATATCTAAACAAGAACATAAAATCAAACAACAATTTATTTATTTATTAGAACGTCATTAATTAATTATCTTTCATGAGTTGCCTAACAAATAGTCCTAAACTGCTGCATCTGCATATACATATACCCATAAATTAAACTCGAAGAATCAAAATAATGCATAAATTCATCACAACTTTGAGATGAATGCACAAATTTGATCAAATTTGGAACCCTAAATTTACAGATCTCGATCGTAAGAGTTTATTATTATTATTATTATATTCAAGAAGAGTAGAGATCAGCCAGCTCATCCAAGCAATCGGAACCCACACTAAAATCAGCATTCTCAAGCATCCACAACAGATGATCAAAAAGCACAACCTCACAATTGATAATCGACACATCTTCTTCGTTTTTCGATTTCTCAATAAGAGCATTGACGAGAGGATGACTCAAATACTTTGAACTAATCACGTACCGTTTCCTCGTGCTTCCGACGAACACCATTTCCTGCTGCTCTTCTTCTCTGCTGATGGCGTTTCCGCCGCCGCCGCCGTCGATGTCACCGCCGTAGACGGAGATAGCGTTTGTGTTCCAGACTATTCCACCGCCGGCTCCGTCGTGACGGTGTCTGGCGGACTTAGATCCGAGACTGCTGTAAGAAGACGTCCTCCCTAGCTGTTTCGATAGCGACTTGCATTTTTTTAGCATCACGTTGAGCTTCTTCATGGCGGATTTGAGTGCAGGTGAGGGGAATGAACAGAGAAATATATACACTTATATATTCTTGATGAAATAGCAGGGAAACTCTGCAATGTGGAAATGGGAAAATGTTGGAGGGTGTGATGTGATTATTTAAAGGAGTTGAGGGTCCCATTTACAACACACAACACAACAACATTATTTAATTCAGACAAATGGAGGTTTTAAACAAGGTGATATGTAAAGAGTTATGTATCTATCAACAAATAGACTTTTTCTTGTAATACATTATAAACGACAACTGTTTTTTGTACGAGAATTAATCTTGGCCGTTCATTTTGGATAATAGAATTCATGGATGAAGAGCAGGGGGATTAAGTGTAACAAGATGCATGTAAAGAATTCCTGGGTGGGCAATCCAATTGAAGGTGGGGGAATTAGTCGGCTAAGATTGATTCTCGTACGAAAAACAGTTATCGTTTGAACTTTTGCCATACATTATATATAAAAAAATCACAAAAATTATTAAGATATGAGATGTTTTATATTGGGTGTTAACCTCTTGTGATATAATATATGTGATTCATGACTGATATGATTAACTATTACATTAGATTTTTTCAGCGTATGACTATCACATAACTAAATAGTTTTAGTCATGACTAACTGCCGCATAATTATCGTTATTGTTACTGGACTCTCGTAATATTAAATTTAAATTAATATGATTGGTTGAAAAATATAAAAAATAAAAGAAAATGAAGACAAGCTATGGAGCTCATTATACGAGGCACTAGATGACGAGCAAGTGATGAAACCATCGTAGTTGGCTGAAAAATGACGTCCCAATTTGACAATTTTAAGTCCAGATGAAAAGCCTCATCATGGCCACTATGTGTGCTCTAATTGATTTATATGACATATCTAAAATATGAAAGAGACGAGTTTTGTAATTTAGTAAGAGAAAACATAATACTGTTAAAAAAAAAGGAGAGGAATCAGAATTTTCTTAAAATAATATTTTTATCAAAAACTTTCATTAGTTATTATAATTATTTTCTATGATAATAATAATAATAATAATAATAAATTAATAATTACTATCTTTAATCGGTGTATTATTATATAACTTTTTTCTATAATACAAAATAATCAGGACCAGTTTACAACAAATATTTTAACTATAAATTAGCGGTTACGTGTAAAAGTCCATCTCTTTTTCCTGACCTTTCCTGCCGCCGACTATGTTAAATTAATGATTTTTAAAGGAAAAAATTATATATTTTTTTTAACATATTCGCCTCAGCGGTAAAGAAATAAGATCAAAATACGGTTGAACTGATCAGGACCCCGGTTTCGATCTACTCCAACTACACTCTCTAATTAATTCGGTAGGCTGCTTCACCAATGAGGGAATGACCCTCAGCTACTCCTAGAAAGAAACCCTACAGAGAGACTCGAACCCAATACCTCTTCTTCACTGTGAAAACTCCCTTACCGCCAGAGCAAACCCCTTTCCTCTTACTTCATGCTCCTACTCATCACAACATGCCATGTGAACTTCACTAATGCTCTTTTTTCACCTCCTGAATTGATTTTAACATTTGTATTGATCTTGTAAGTAAGATGATAAGTAGAAGGATATATAACCTCTTTTTTAAAGGTTTTGCGTTATGAATTAAAGTTGATTTTAGTTTTATTTTTTTTGGAAAAGTAAGTTATTTTTAAAACATTAGTTAGTCACAATGAATGAATTTTTCATCTAACCATAAAAAAATGTAATGCTAAAGTGCTAAACCTTAAATATATCTGAACATCACTTTCGGTCAGCCAAATTTATTATGTTAATTTATGGAGAAAAGGACTTTTGAAAGATATTAATAAAATTATAATGCATTTTGTATTAAAAAATTAAAAATTTGAAATTATAAAACATTCACTTAAATGTTTATATAATACCCCATTTTAACTTCAAAAACATTTTTCTGAAGTTTCTAACATGTTGACATGTTACTTCAGTATATTATTGTTGATTTATTATTTAACAAATGTTTTAGAAAAGTTATGATGAATAAGTTATTAAATATTGAATGCATGTAACATTCTTTTAATATTTAGGTTACCATTAAACATATATTATCCATTACAAAAGTAATCTTGAATTGGAAAATTAATGCTACATTTTTTATTCTTTCTCCAATTTAGAAGTTGGGTTTATGTTTTCATGTTTTCTTACGTACTTATGTCCATATGTAGAGGGCCCTCGCAAGCTCGGCTGGATGGTGAGGTGGTTCTATCAATCAACAAAGTACATTGGGTCCCACGCTTAAATAATATTCCATTAGCGTAAAGGTATTTTTTTTAAAGAAATTATTCGTGCACATTATAAATTAATAATACATAATAAAAAGTGATTGTTTGAATTATTATATCGTTGAATTTGTGAGTGGAAATAAAAAAAGTGGGTTGGTAATGTGTATATTATGCTACGAGACTTGAACTTACAATTGTGAAGAACATCTAAATTAATCATCTGATACCGTTGGACTATAAGCTTTTTTGTAGCGTAAACCTCATACCATCTTGTTACAAGAGGTAAATAAGCATACATTACTATACATGATTGAGATCTGTACCGCTAAACTAAAACCAAGCGATTCTCGGAATGTCTATGCCGTCTGAATGAAATAAGATAGTGAGTTTGTTAGTGAGAGAGGGAAATAATGGGAAAATGATCATGGTCGGCGGTGGCTAAAGTTACTTAAAACTATTTATGAGACACTTGTGTTTGGTTTTAGAAAAAAATACTAATTTTCTGGAAAAAATTTCCATAGAAAGTGAAAATTTTAAAAATCTATTTGGTTGATACTTTTTTCTAAAAATTTTCAAAAAAAAGGAGTTTTCACTTTTCCAATTTCCTGGAAAATTAGAAAAGTCCATATCCTCTGTTTTCCATTTTTTTTCTAAACATGTTTTTTAATTTTTCAAAATAGAAAATGAAAACTCCATCGTTTTTACCAAACGCGTTTTCAAAATTTTTTACAGAAAATTAAAAATGAAAACTCCACCCATTTTCTAGAAATTTTTTTTAAGAAAACTGAAAACAATTTTTCATAACCAAACGCAACCTTAGGGTGTGTTTAGTTTTAGAAAATTTTTCCATAGAAAGTGAAAATTCTAAAAATTTTCAAAAAAATAGACTTTTCTCTTTTCTAATTTTCTGGAAAACTAGAAAAGCCATATCCTCTCTTTTCTATTTTTTTTCTAAACATGTTTTCTAATTTTCTAAAATAAAAAACGAAAACTCCATCGTTTTTACCAAACGCGTTTTTTAAATTTTTTACATAAAATTAAATATGAAATCTATTATAGAATCTTACCTATTGAATCATACATTTTGGTAAAAAATTGAAATTAAATTTTAAATTTTCTTGATCAGAATTTATAATTAAAAAAGATGTACTACACAATATTATCAAAATGTTGGTATATATTTATTATTTAATATCTAGATAAGGTAAAATCATGGTCAACACGTATGAGACCACAACATTTATAATTAAGAATAATTTTCTAATATAAATAAAAGACTAATTAGGAAAAAAAATTATTAGACGATTTAAACTTTTTATTTAACAAAAAATTTAATTTTAATCATTCATTTATTTAAAATCAAAAAATTAATTTTAACTTTTTAAAGTTAAAATGATACAAACTTACTGGATAGACTTTTGATTTGAAAATTTCATTGGGATGTCATTAGTTTAAATTGACCGTAAATAAAAAACCATTTATTTTTAATATCTTTATAATATTATGGGTTTTATCAAATCAAAATAAAAATAAATACTAAAACTATAACTTAAACATCAATTCTCCTTATAGTCAGAATCGAATATAAATATAATATATTATATAGTATTATAATAATAATAATAATAATAATAATAATAATAATAATAAAAATAATAATAATAATAATAATAAAATGCTATCATTAATCATTCAAATTAGACAATCTCAAGACCTAACCATTTATTTACCCAAAATTAGCAAAATTTTAAACTTTCATTTTCTTAAAATTAAAATCAATTTTGATTTTTTATAAATCTGATCATCTTATGTTTTTAAAATTTAAAAATAACAAAGATTGATCTGTTTATCCAATTGATTTGCCCAATTAAAAAAATAATCAATTAACTCAAATATTTTAAAAGTTAATTTAATTTTTATTTTTTCACATTTGAGATATAGTCGTATAGATTATTTCAAACTAAAAATTTTGACACTAAATTTGACAACCTTTTAGATAAAAAATGTTATAACCATTTGATTCGCTAGTTATTTTTTAATTGAGCATTCACTAATAATTTGATTGATTTTCAAATCATGTGCTATATAAACATATTATTTTTAAATTCTTAATATTTATCATCATTTTAAATTCTTATTTTTCTCACATCTCACGATTATTAAATATTTTTTTATTAATATTTAATAATTATCATTTTTAAATTAATTCATTTATCATAGGGATAAAGGATCTAACTATTATATTAAATTAATATTAATAATATTTATAGTAAAACGGTAGGGCCCTCCATGTGAATAGGCAGAGACAAAAATTGCAAACGTGCGCGTTAGCTCCATTTATATGAACGAGTTTTTTTTTTTTTCCGGAATTTTACTCTACTTTTTTAATACATCTTACTTTAAAAGATTTTGAAAAATAAAATTACATCTTTGTCTAACGATTAGTGGCGGATTTAGAAATTTGTATTAGGATATGCATTTTCTAATAATATTATATGCCAATCAAGTACTTAAGTTAATCCAATTAAATTTTGTCTTTTTGAGTGGGTTTTAGATTCGGATTTTTAGTTTGATTTTACAATCCAATAAATATTTAAGCCAAATTATTAAAAAGTATGTTTGATTAACATATTCAAAAAGTACTCAAAATGAAGAATGTCGTCACCCGAGATTAGAAGAAGCAAACAACAAGCAATGAGTGAACTTTTAGACTGCGTTTAGTAGGAGAAAATTTTTCTGTTTTTCATTTTCTGTTTTTTTGTAAAAATTGTGGAGTTTTCATTTTCTAAAAAAATAGAAAACGTGTTTAGATAAAAGGGTGAAGTTTTCTTTTTTCAGAAAAAAAAATGAAAAACATGTTTAGTTGAAGTGTTTTATTTGAAAAGTTGTTTAAAAAAGTATGAAACTTTGGAAAAATAAAATATGAAAAAATTGATGGAGTTTTCTAAAAAAATACACAAGTGAATATGTTTTCTGATTTTCAATTTTCTTAAAAAAAATTTTGAAAAAATAAAGAATTTTTTTAAAAGTGAACGCAGCCTTATCTTTTCTCTCTCGATTTTGCGTTCAAGAGGTAGACAACAAGCACCAGTATTTTTTTTCTTTATTTTTTCCCTCCATTTTGATTTTATTCATAGTATGTTTTATAATTGTACTATTGGGTTTATACTTAAAGTTCACTTTAGTCAAATATACAGAACTAGTTCAACTAAACCTCCTTTTTAGCTTGTTTTAGACTATTGTGGTTTGTTTTTTTAGATTTTTATTTTGCTTACGGTATGCAGCTTGTCTTAAAAGAGTACGCATTCTTAGTAATTTGCTTATATAAAAATAATTTTTAAATTTTTAACACTAATCTTTTTTCGTATAGGGTATGCACTTGCATACCCTCAATTGCATGAACATCCGCCCATGCTTATGATTAAGTAGTGATGATAAGGATAAAGGATTCATATGGTCAATACCTATAGAATATAGCGGTAACGTGTAAAAAACAACACCTAATATAAATAAAGATTAATTTGGATTAATTTATTGTACGATTCTAGTACTTAACAAATTAATTTTAATTGTATAATCTGGACTATCAATTTTGGTAAAAATTGAAACAATTTTGAATTTTCTTGATCAATAATTTTAACTTCAATTTGAATAAAAGTTTTTAAATGAAATTTCATATGTACTCTTTTTAAACATTAAAATATCGTATTTTTCTACCATAATTTACAAATATAATATATACCTTTTATAAAAATTCAAAATATTTAACCAAATTTTTGGTTTTATCATTTTAAGATTTTTCTAAACATTTTAAATTCTTTTTAGTTATAACCAATAAAGAATTGACCTTATTTCCTCTAATTGTAAGACAGTTTGTAGTTATTTTTTAGTTCTAATTTCTTTCGCGTTTAACAACTATTTAGTATCTTTTTATTAATATTTAATATTTATCATTTTTAAACTAACATATTTATCATACATACATTATATCTAGTAACTATATCATAAGTGGTTGTGTAGCACAATTTAATTTAATCTAGTAACTATGTCATAAGAGTTTGTGTACTCAATTTAACAGAAAAACCTGACTACTGCAATAAAAATAATATTAGTAAAAAAACTAATAGTAACAATATATCAAAATTAGAGTTAATTACATTTTTTATCCTTATGGTTTGATAGTTTTTATAGGTTTGTTCCCTAACTCTTTTTTGTTATGCGAATTTAGTCTCCAAATGTCAAACCTCTTACGATTTGGTCATTGTTCAAACTAAAAAAACGAAAATATCCATGTCCTCTTTTTTACTCATTTTATCAATTTTATTTCATTTTTAAATAATTTAAATAACATTTTAGTTCATTGTCTAATTATTTAAAAAATTAAAAGCAATATAATAGTTATCCTTTTTTTCTCTCCTAATCTATTTTCACGAACACACACTCATATCTCTCTCCCTCTCATCTTCTCCATTTCCCAGATGACTCTCCCACTCTCATCTCTTTCTGTCTCTCACAAATCTCTCTCCCTCTCACACTCTGACTACCACCCTCTACCACCCCCGCTACCACCAAAAACCACCTACACCTACAAACATCCATTGTCGTAGCCATCGGTGGAACTATGTAGGGGCAAGGGGGGGTTGTGGCCCCCCCAAAAATAAGAGGAGTTATAGTAAAATTAGTATTAATTTGGCCCAAATATACGGAACTAAAAACCTAACAAGAATACATTTCGGCAAATTGCAATCTTATCCAAGAACCTTATAACAAATTGCATAATGCATACTTACCGCATAGACTATATGAATTCCCATTTGTGTTTGTAAAATATTGTCTTCAGAGAACAAAAGAAAGCAATAGAGCAGAAATGACAGTCACTAAAAATGGGAGAAAAGTTGTCGGTGGCTGAATAAGGAGCCACAGGTTATAGCTGTATAAGACGCCGGTCGCCGGAGACGGAAACAGTCGGAAGTAGTCATCGTCGGTGGCTGCATGTCGTGGCCTTGTCGTTGTGGAACTCAAGAGATTGTAGAAGAGATAATGAGAAAGTAAGAGTAATTTGACATATAAGAAAAAAGAGGGCAAATTGAGATTTCAAAGATGCCAAAATTCTAGGTGGGGAACTCGAGATGACAGGTTTGCAGCAAAAAGGAAATGACAAAGTAAAGTCCTCTGCAAAATCAAATACAAAAACCAGAAAGGTATTTCTTTTTAACTTTTTTATTTCCTCTATATTTAATATTCTACAATATACTATAATATAAATGTATTATACATACCCATATATTGCTTTATAAATGTATGCCTTAATTCTTACTTATCTATGTCTATACAGAAGTTATAATTTTCATTAATTAAAGCCTCGATAATATAACATATATATATATATATATATATATGTATACAGAATAAAATTAATGTTAAAATTATATTTGCCCCCCCAAAAGTTTTATCGAAGTTCCGCCACTGGTCGTAGCCGCCGTCATGCTATCAAGCACCACCATCTTGCAAACAAACCACCTACAACTACTCTCTCTTTCCAGCATGCTACCACCGAACACCACCTCCACCATTGAACATGTCCGCCAAACCTTAATCTGAGTAGTGACAACGAGAGAGTAGAAAACCCTAATTATTTAGGGTTTCGTGGAACAGAGACGGTGGGGACCGAACTGAGATTAGAGATTGGAGTGGTAGATGTTCGCAAATCGTCACCATCAATGTCGGAGACAACAAGTGATGTAGGAGGCAGATGTTATCAAATCGTCACCATCTTAGGTTGTAGGCAGCCTTCCATCTTATATTGAGTTGATGTATGATGATGGCAACGATCGTTCTAGAGGAGAGTGTGTTACATAGAGGTGTGGTAACTTACCGGTGGTTTGGCACTTAGAGAGATGGTGGTAGTTTGGTCATCTTGTGTGACTTCGAGGGCGATAGTATTTAAAGCCAAAGGGACTAAAAATGTAATTAACTCGATAATTAAGAGAGTATTTAGAAACTTAGAGAATAGGAAGTAAAAAAAAACAGAGCATTATTAGAACGCGAGACATATTATATTATTATTACGTCCTTAGCATCCATCAATAATCAACATGAGGCTTAACTACTAATCTGAGATCATATGCATCCATCTAGTGGGAGATAGCTTGAAAACACTAGATCAAGACCAACTCCATTGGACCCTATAACCTCACCCGCTAGACTCCAATTAGCGGGCTGCTAGTCCTACTCTCTTCCATCTTTCTCTTTCTATCTCTCTCCTCTCTCCACCTTATTATTTGTATTTTCATTTTTTAAATAGAAAAAGGTTGATTGGTATGGATGTGGGAGTTTGTGAGACAGAATGAGATGGAAGGGAAAGCTGATGTGGTATATGGGAAAGTATGGGATGAGGGAGAAGGGTGTTGATGATGTGTTTTTTAAATAGTTGTTAATATTATAGATATATGTTGGGTAGGTATGAGCTTTTTGACCAGATAATCGAACCGGAACCGGGTTAAAGTATTCAGACTGATTATCGGTTCTTCTAAAATTCCATTTTTGGTTTTCGGTTACCGGTTATTAGGTCTAGAACTATCGGAACCAGTTGGTAATTTTGTATTTGTCACATGGTTGGCTATGAACTACTATTTTTGATGATATGGTTAGTTATTGAACTATTATCGTTGGTGATATTGTTAAGGTTATTATTTGTAAGAATGAAGTCAACGAACTAATATAAATGTATCATATTTTTATTTAATAACAAAAATATTTACCAATTATAGGTTATTTTCGGTTGTCACTCTTGAAACCGGTTTCAAAGTAAACTTTTGGTCTTATCCAGTTTCAAAGTTAACGGTTTTCGGTTCTAGTTTTTATCATCGTTGGTTATCGGTTCTTTTGGTTTGATCCGGTTAGGACCAGTTGCAAAAGCGACCACACCCCAATGCAAGGAGTAGAATAAAAAATACAACAATTTCCTAAATTTTACCAGGTGGCTTTATATGGTTATATAATTGCTCTGATAACAAAGTATAATATAATACTAGAAAATATGGATGAATTTTTTTAATATTATCAAAGAGTTTATGGTGATGAGCCGAGTAATTAGCTTGAATATGCTATTCAAAGTGTTTGTTTATTGATTTTAAAACATCTTATCTTATAACCTTATTAAAAGAAAGGATGACAAAACTAAATTTCCACCAATCACAACATCCTATTAAAAAAAATTAAAAAATCGTGTTTAAGAATACAGTGACGTCATAAAAAAAACAATTTTTGAATTTTAGATTAGTTACAACTAGGAAACTGTTGTTAAGGGTTGTGTTTGTTGAAGAGGTAAGTGTCGGAAGGAAGCCGGGCTGTCAAAGAAGGTAACGTAGAAGGAGTCGCCTTTTGTTTCAAGAAACCCTAAGAGTAATCAGTTTCAAATTTGGGTTACCCGTGACCCGTGTTTTTTTAAGCTATTGGAATGGGATGTGTGACATCATTGTATATTTAACCATGATTTTTTATTTTTCTAAAAGAATGAGAGGTTTTGATTGGTGAAAATTTAGTTTTGAGAAGGATGATGATATCATCACCCTTTTTTTAATAAGGTTATAAAATAAGATACTCAATTTTTCAACCACAAAATTCTTTGCAACTCCTTAAAAAGATTGCACCATTTCTTTATTGTTCTTTAAGTAAATAAGTTTTGTTTACATTTCATGAAAATGATTCAAATATGCTAATATAATATATTGTTCTTTTTATTATAGTCATTAATTATGGAGAATAAACAACATTCTTTATCTGTTCCAAAGCGACCTTCATTGGAAGAGCAATCAAAAGAAAGGAAGAAATCAAGGGTGATTTATTTTATACATGACAACTCTGTTCATAACAGTTCAATAACGATTGAAAATGATAGAACAAGTTCACTGATTACTTTAAATGATATATCTAACGGTACGTTTAATTTCAAATTAGAAATTAGTTCAAAATTTACATAAAGTCCAGTAGATCTATATTCATTTTATATGCTTTATGATGAGAGTATATATATATATATATTTATATATACTTGTGTAAATATATACACATGTGATTGAGTAAATGATTCCATCGTCATTTTATAGTCACTAATCATTTTAATCTTTAGATGATTTTCAGTAGGTATATATTAAAGTTAATGAAATTTTTAAGTAAAATTAAAGATATGAATTACAATAAACTAATGAATTTAAACTTAGTGTCATGATCAACACTGTTTCTCGAATCTGCCAACCATAATTATCTGTTAATCGGAATTGCTTTAATTTATTTCTAATTATTTTTATTATACGTTATAGTACTTCTTAAAGCTATATAAGTTTAAATTTGACTTATATCATCTCCGTGTTGACACACGGGTCGCTTAGCTAGTATAGTTCAATCTAATCTAGAATTTATGTGACTCCTGCGTCAAAATTTTGAAATTTAGAGAATTAGAGCGTTCACACTCGTTGCGTGATGAGTTCGTTATAGACCTTTGTAAATGAGACGACGAGCAACCAGCTCGTTATAACCATTGCGAAAGGCTCATGGTTTGCTCGTGTGGAAGAAGCTCGTGAATGTGGTAATGAGCTAGTCATCTCGTTATAGCTTTTTATTTTTTTCTCAATCAATCATCTGTAAGATATATAATTTTGTGTGAGTCCAATCATGGTATTGAATTAGTGATGTTTATAATGACTGTGGATGGTTAGTGATATGTTAATGATGCTAATATGTTGCTCAGCGATAACAATGATATTAGTGATTGCAGATTCTCTTAACATAATTTAAAATTTTATCTTAGAAAAAATTGACTTTTTTAAAATCATAGGCTATGTTTTTTATCATATACATACAATAAATGAAAAATTTTATTTTCTCTTACTAAATCGTCCAACTTCGTCCTCCTATATAATAAACAGAGACATGAAATCTATTAATTTTCTCACTCTATCTTCTCTACGGAGTTTGACATTTATTTTGATCTACTAGGTAGAAAAATATCTTGATAAGTAAGAAGCTTTAGTCAAATGATATAAAACCGATAATAAAACTAAAAGAGTCTACAAAGGTTATCAAAGAGCTATAATTTAGAACAACCTCTATTCATTACGAAAGATTTGACGTCTAAGTTAAGTGCTCCTATACTCACATATCTCTTTAATAAGTAACTACTAAAATGATGAATTGTCCTTTATTAAATAATTATGTAAGTGTGACAACACCTAATTTATATGTTGCATAGGCACACATCTTTTTCCATTAATTAATTATAAAAAATGTCAAGAATTTTAAAAAATATTAGTTAAATTCACTTATATCCGACCTTTAGAAAAGGAGTTTACTATGAGGGAGTAATACCCTCCACTATTTTTTTTTAGAAAAACCCCACTGTCTAGACTCGAACCCAAGATCTGAGCTATGGGGTAAAACCCCTATACCACTGGACTGTGCCTTATTTATTTTATAGAAAAGGAGGTATGAAGATGAATTTGTGGAGTTGATGTGAAGATGGAGTTGATCGAGAGTTATAATTAGGAGTTGAGTTGTTGCTCGATCACAACAAGTTGAATCCCATGCCTCCCATATATATCATATCCCATGCAGATGTACTGCCATAACTCCATCTCTTTTAGTTTTGTTTTTGACGACTAGCCGTCGGTCTGCATGTTAACCTACGCCACAAATTCTTCCGACAAAACCATGTTCGCTGAACTTAAAAAAAATGACTAATTAAAAATTATGAAAAATGATTTAATTTCCCACTAAAATGTGTGTCTAAATTTATATTTAAATAGAAGATAATGACATGTTGTAAAATTAAAAACAAAGATTTATAGAGTGAAAGTAACCAAGTCATGTGTAAATTAATGAATAAATAAAACATACGATTAAATTAATTTTTCAAACATATATCAGAAAAGACAGTATATTATAATATTAGTGGTTAGTAGCAACTTAGGTATATAATATAAAATAAAGACATGTAGTTTAATCGTACTTTTAAGCGAAAATGATTCGGATGAATCATGAATGTCCCTTTGTACTAATTTTATGCATATATATAAAGAAAGACGGTTGGAAATTTTAAGACTCTTCAATAACAAACCGGTACCGCTTGTGTAGCATGACGGGCAAGAAGTTTGCGAAAAGAGGAGAGAGAAAAAGAATTGTATTCTTAATTAGAAAATTGG
Organism: Dittrichia graveolens; assembly: GCA_038502395.1. Classification (NCBI taxonomy): domain Eukaryota; kingdom Viridiplantae; phylum Streptophyta; class Magnoliopsida; order Asterales; family Asteraceae; genus Dittrichia; species Dittrichia graveolens. The sequence continues at coordinate 77,890,678 of JARJIL010000005.1, read as the reverse complement.
AAGAAGGATTAAAGGTTGAAAACTTGAAATATAATCGTTATTAAAGTTTGAAAGTTGTGACAAATACAATGATGCGGGATTCATATGGTAGAAACCTAGGGAGTCGGAAGAAAAATTAATTCTCATACTCTAAGATCATCAGCATTTATTTCATATTATTTCAATGTTAAATTAACGGAATATCATTTTTCCTTCCATCTCACTCTATCCTATAAACCCTCACATCTATCCCACAAAACCTTTCTCTATTTAAAAAATAAAATTAAAAAATAAAGTAGAGAGAAGGAAGAGAGAGAGAGAGAGGAGAGATAAGAGAGAGCCGTGTGAGGAAGTGCCGGTTTAGAGACCTGTGATACTTTATCCCACATCAACTAGCTATGGGGGTGACCGCGATGGTGTTCACCACCAACCCATACCATCCCACACCTATTTGACGAAACCGTTACAGTCAACCTAACAAGCGTACTTAAAAAATAATTACAGAACATATTTTCACCTTTATAACCTAGCAACAAATTTAGTAGATAATAAATGTATGTCGGTATGTATAATTTATGTGGGAATTATATTTATACTACTATATAAAGCATACAACATTCTCTCTCCTCTTAGTCTTAAAACTTCTTAAAATTCAATCAACAATACATCCGCACCCTTCATTTTATCTAAATTAATCTCATCAATTCAATTTTGAACCATTTCACTTTCCTATTACTTAACTTTTTATTTATTTAAAATATACTTTCCCACTAACACACTCTCTTACACAAACACAATTATCCACTCATACCAACATAATTTCCAAAATCTTATTAACTTCTCTCACCTTATTTTATAAATATAAATCTTTGTTATTATTTTAATGTTTTTTGAAATTAATAAAATAGTTAATACACATATAAGAAAATTTGAAAAAAAAATGGACATGTTGTTGAAAACTTTTCATGATATTAAATCACAAGAATAATATATCATTACATTTTTAAAAATGACATGTTGCAAAACAAAAACTATTTACTGTCACAGCATTGCGCGAGTACGATGCTAGTATATACATATATATATATATATAAATATATAGTATGGTCAAAAAAAGAAAATAAATAAATAAGCACATAAGCACATAAAAACAAATGTGTTTAAAATCTCAAAAAATTGTGAATACCCCATAAAGATTTAGAGTACCAAGTAGGCCACAAATAATAGAGTATTAATTTAATTTATGATCTGCAAATGAACATCAAATGTGAGAGGTCCCTAGCAGCCCCTACCACACAAATGTTTTGATCAGTATGCATGTATATATACAAGTGGTCTAATTTCAAAGCATGGGCACCTTTCAAGCAACAAATAGACAAATACCAACACATGCAACATACTCTAACATGCTAATTCCCTTTCCCTATTAAACAGACAAGATAATATATTAGCCAAAATTACAATAATTCAAAACTCATATATTAATTGTTCTTGAGCAATAGTAACCTAGCTAGCTAAATGAACCTTGTAAGTTTAATTAGTTTTGCTCAGTTTCATGTCTTTTGCTATTGAGTAAATAACGTGTACGTCTTACCGGATGTTTGGTTTGATTTATGTTAGATTATACGTTTAAAACTGTCGAAAGAAAAAACACACACACACGAGCGATGGATGATAATAGGGCACAAAAGTTAAACAAGTCTATATATATTAGTGATATGTGCACACTTATATATGGAAACATGATCGATCAACCACGCTTAACAGTAAAAAGAATACATACGGGCCAAGCCTGTAACTCTAACTTTTATACACGGGGCGCTACATGCATGCTACCCCCTGACCTCAACTTATACTCGATCGGGGACAGCAAGCGGTGACAGTTTGACCTTTCTAGGTTTGCTATAATCAAACAGTGCTATACGACTTAACAGTAAAATGGTTAGTTTTTTACATTATTAATGCCAACTATATACACTAGCATTCAATTTTTGCGGGTCACTATCAGCATTGCAACTGGACCACTCACTTTTCTAAAATAAAAATGTGGAGATAAGAAACCATGCATGTAAATACGAATTGAAGCAAGCAAGCAAGCAAGCTGATTGATGTGGTTTGACCAGTCTGATTTTACCATTCAGCAGTACGTACTATCCTACACTACAAAAAAGAACATGTCATGTCTATAAAACCAGTTTAAGTGAAAGGGAGATCATGCTGCATATGCACCATATATGTCGGATTTTACTGGCCTTTTCCTTGTTTTTGGAGGTTTATGCTTGGCATATATACATTGGTTAAAGTTTACTACAAAATTAGTCTTGTGTATAGAACCTTTAGCAGTTAGATTTAGATGATTAATTGTTAAGATTATGATCGAATATGTATTTTACGTAAATTAAATATACAGTCGTAAATGATCATCTAAATCTAAAGGCTGAGAATTGCTTTGTATATAAGGCTGATTCATATTGATCCTTGCTCTATATAGAGAGAGAGAGAGGGAGGCTCAGATGAGAATTAGAAATTAAATGAGAATGGAAGACTAAAAAATCACCCAGTGGTATTTTCGTAATTAATGAAAACTTTATAATGTTTGACATGTTTCATATTTGAAATGACATATGTTTGATTTTTATTTATGTTGTCATGTTTCATATATAAAATATCACTATATGTAAGCTTCTGCTCCACCGCTTTACTTTTTTCTTTGATATTTCAGTCATGAAATATTACTGTTTAATGACTGAAATATCAAAGAAAAAAAAAGTCATCACTTCATTTTTTTCTTTGATATTTCAGTCATGAAATATTACCGTTTCATGACTGAAAAATCAACGAAAAAAAGTGACTGCTTCACTTTTTTCTTTTAATATTTCAGTCATGAAATACTATTGTTTCATCACTGAAATATTAAAGAACAAAAAAGTCACCACTTCACTTTTTCCTTTTATATTTCAGTTATCAAATACTACTTTTTCATTACTTAAATATCAAAGGAAAAAGTGAAGCAACATAGTATAAACAAACATACACTTAATTCATATATGAAATATCAAAAGAAACATATGTATCAATAATTCATATCTGAAATATCAAAGAACTGCACATGATCGTTGCGATTAATTACAAAATTGCCACCGCGTGATTTTTTTATATCTGGAATCGATCGGACGGTTGAAATTGAGTCTCCAATTCTCATTTGAACATTTCCTTATATATATATATATATATATATATATATATATATATATATATATGGGAGGTTCAAACGAGAACCAGGGGCGGAGACAGGGGGCTGAAGGGTGCTAGCCCCCTTAAAGAGCTCAAAATCCTTATGTATTTTAAAAGCTCAAATATCACAAACATTTGTTAAGCCCCCCCCCCCCTCTAATTAGAGTTAATTAATAATTAATAACCTAAGTATTGCGTAAAACGGAAGCGGCCATTCTAATTTCCGGAAGCGACAATTCTAATTTCTAAATTTTGAGGGTTTCAAGGTTCTACTCTTCTACTTATTGCTTCTTGCCGTCTTTCATAGTTCTAAGGTAATATGATATTTTATTCGTTCGCTAGTTTATACACTCTGAGTGATGTAGAGGTCTACAAGAAACTAGGAAGTCATAAGTCTATCTTTGGTTGATAGATTTATTCGTTTTATATCAACTCTTCCGGTCTCAACTGCAATTGAAAGAGCTATCTCAGCAATAAAAATTATTGAAACAAGGCTTCGTAATAGCTTGGGTAATGATTATCTTAAAAACAGTTTGGTTCTTTACATTGAGAGAGAAATTGCTGATACTTTCTCTACAAACAATATAATAGATGAGTTCAATTAAAAAAAACAAAGACGTGTCCAACTACAAACATGCGAAATATGATTTGTTTATTCTTATTTTTTGGTTTCATTGAAGTTTTATCAACATAAAGCATCCGAGTTATTTTTTCAGTTAATATTATGCTTCTAGCAGTTTAATTCATGACAAACAAACCGGCGATCATGAGAAAACTTTGAAGATTGATTCTAACAAAGCTTAAATGTTATTTTAACATGTAAATGTCTTAGCTTTAAATGAACTTTCATTGTTCGTTTATCTATACAAATAATAGAACCTTTTATGTCGTTCATATATATATATATATATATATATATATATATATATATATATATATATATATGTATGTATGTATGTATGTATCATAGTGTTATGATAAAGTGAAGACCGACCCCCCTATACTAAAATCCTAGCTCCGCTCCTGACGAGAACTGTTTTTCGTACGAGAACTGCTAGAACCAATCTTGGTCGTTCATTTTGGATAATGGAATTCATTGATGAAGAGCGTGGGGGGATTGAGTGTGGTAGGGTGCATGTAAGGAATTCATGGGTGGGCAATCCAATTGAAGGAGAGGGAATTGGACGACTAAGATTGGTTCTCGCGGTTCTCGTACGAAAAACAGTTCTCGTTTGAACTTTTGCCTATATATATACGATCAAGATCCATGAAGAAAGAAATTAAAATGAGAAGCCTAGAAATAAAAAAGAAGTTGTCATGTGTCCCTCCTTCATTAATGGGTATTTTGGTAATTATTTAACGTGGTTTCATCCTCCTTCCCCTCACTAGTCACCATCTTTGATTAATTCCCTCCCCATTTTTTTAAGTTGTACGTCTGAAACTCTTCATTGTCTTTTTTTCTTTGAATTTAAATTATAATAATATTTGAACATGAAAGAACTTTTTTATGCAGCAGTACGTAAAAGAAATATCTTAATCGTTAATTTCTTTTTGTAGTTAACTTTTTAAAAACCAAAAATGGATAGTTTAGGTTATTTTGGCATTTGCATGTAAAAATACACACAACAGTGTAAATATTGCGTACCAGAGTTATGTGCAACTTAGTGGAAAAACTGTGTAACGTGTTGTAAAAAATTATGCAACACAGTGTTGTAAAATTGTGCAACATAGTGTAAAAACGTGAAACACAGTATAAAGACGTGCAATACAGTGCCAATGTATGCAAAAGATTAACATAGTGTAAAAGTTGTGTTACACAGCCCCAAATACGTGCACCACAATATTATGTCTCAAAGTGTGAAATTTGTGCAACATGGTGTAAATATTATGCAACATAGTTCCAAATTTTGAGATTCTCTCGTGTTATGATTAAAAAATAGGTCTCTTTAATTGTAAGTTTCATTTTCATATTTATGAGAGAACATAATTAATCATGTTTGACAACAAAATGGAAGAATATATTCTAATCCATGATCAAATGCGTCAAAATGATTGAGAGACTCTTACAGTTATAACGTATTAGACCTCTATTTATTTCTAAAATAAAAATACTATTCGCATAATGTAATTCTAGGATCATAACCGACACACTAACTCGTCGCTAAAAGAAACAGAAATTTTGAACAAAAATATGTTTGAGGTTAACCCATTCAACGCCATTTTGACATACAAGAAAATTTCTTATTATAACCACATACACAACTCATTCATTGCCATCTCTCGTACATCATTATACAGACATGTGTAACACATGTTCTCATGTTCATATTTTCTTTTGTGAATATTGTTGTATTGATGCTCTTTTATTGGTATTGGAAACAGATTAGTAACGTTTACCCTCTTAGAGGTTATGGGTTCAATCATGTTATGGACATTGGTATACTTTAGATGGAAGTGTGTATGCCGTTCAAAAATAGATTAGTAACGTTTATGTTTTACGACATCACTGTTGTCTTGGCTTCTTTAATCATATAATTATACAACTCAAACTAACTCTACGATGTCGCCTCATATAATCTACATAATCTTTTGTCACCTAGGGTTGGTAAGGTGTATAACACCTAGGGTTAGACCCGTAAATGTTATTATCCATATTTAAGTTTTGAAAGTGATATATTATTTTCAAAACAATATTATTCTAATAATAATAATCTAAACCTTTTTATATAGTGAGAGGTTCTCTTTAAAATGAGTTTTCCCTGTTAGAGCTTCTTTCAGAAAAATCAAGCATTTGTTTCGAATATACACGGTTTAACCGGTTTTATCGGTGATCATTTCAGTAAATTAAGAGGCCGTATGGGTTAAAAAGGTTATTAGAGACTTTCAACTTGTTTTTCCATTAGCCTGAATGTTTTGTTTGATCTATTTAATATGTTACATGACATAAATCTACACATGTAAAAGTAAATGGATTGAATTGTCTCTTTTACCTTTAATTTCCATTTCGGACTATTAATAAGACATTGGAATGGATCCTTTAAAGATTTGACCTGATTAGAGAACACATTTAATTAAATCTAGATATGACCATGTTAACCTGATTCAATATTCAAATAGTTGTCTTTTGACCCTAAATAATCCATTTAACATGGCAGTGGTATGTTGTGGTATCGTGGTAGGGGTGGTTGTTGCGGGGTGGCGATGGCGGCTCTAGGGTGGCGGAGACATATAAGGGTGGTGGTGGTGGTTGTTGTCGTGATTGTTATGGTGATGACAACTACATGTGATGTAAGTTAAGGCAAAGGCAGATGGTGATGATGTTTATAATGTCAGAGGTAGTTGTGGCAGCTGAGGCGGTGAGTGCAACCTATTTTATCATTTATAAGACGATCGATTTACCTTTTTTTAACCATTAGATTATATAAATGAGGCAGCTTAAATTGGATCTACACTTGCCTCATTATCATTAGTAGAGTCCCTTGACCTCCTGGTGTCATGTCGCTTCTTTTTTGTTGCATATTTTCAAGAGGGTCCTCTCCTCTCATCAATGATTATATAATAAATTTTGGTTCAATGAGATGGTATGTGTGTACAACTTATATAGGCATATCTATTAGCATTGCTTCTTAATTAGAACTTATTGCCTTTGTCTTAATAGTTATGATCTTTAATTGAAATTAAAGTCAAACGTCTCCTTCATATCTATATTCCATTGACTATTGTGCTAACTAGTGCCTCATACATAAAGGTAACTATTGTCTTCTTGTTTTTTTTAATCTCTAATTGGTCATAACAGGTTAATAATTTATTTTTTAAAAATTAGTATTAATGTTTGGATCAAATAGATAAAGTGATTATTATCTAAATTTTCTGTAATTAAAGATGATAACTATTTATAAAAAGAGATTTTTTTGTCAATCATCCTAACCTGGTTCTGAGACTTACTTCCGCTCGTTAACATATACGTTCATTTCTCCACCTTTGCTCGATCATCTTCTAATATAAATTAAAGACCGATCTACATTACAATGTTCTTGAACTTTAATTCAATAAAATAAATTTTATTAATTAATATTAACTATCCACATAATGAAAATTGGAATTCTAATGTTAACTTTTATTGGTCAAAGTTGGATTAAAGTTATTAAAGGAATTGTATATATGTCATTTATAAACATTAAAATATCATATGTGTCAATCCTAATTTATAAATATCATATTTACTTTTTATAACATTTAAAATATTATATTTAACAAAATTCTTAATTTAATCAATTTAAAATATTTTATAATTATTTAAAATTCTTTTTAGCTATAACCAATAAAGACCTCACCTTATGACGTTAATTGTAACAACATTGATCAATGACTTGTACAATAAATACAATTATATCTTTTCGTATCAAGATATCATGTTTCAATCATCACATTGCCTTCAACCTTACGTCGACGCTTCTACCACTGGTCTGGTATTGACACTGTTTGTAGTCATTTTTTTAAATTATCATTTATTTCTTGTTTTATAATTATTTGATATTTATTATTTTTTAAAACTCATCCCGCATATTACATGTGCATCTAATCTAGTACATCGTAAACAATCAAATACTAATCAACAATACGAGGGACAATATATCCTCCGAAAAGCAATATATTATTTCTCATATTGAAATAATTTCGAAGCTAAGGACAAAATTCAAGTGAAACTAGGGGTATTCCGACAAAACCACGTCCTTACATAAAAAAACGATTTATTTCCTCAACTTGGTCATTGGTAAAAAAAATATAGAGAGAAAAAATTTTGCAGGGAGAACTTAAAAAAGGTCAAATAAGATTGGATGGAAAAATTCAGAAATATCAACTTCAATAAAACGTTTAAATAATCTAATCTTGTCTGACTAAGATATAAAAGAGGTCAGATGTACACGGCTGTGTTTGTGTATCTCTACCCTAAATACTAGAGTAAAGAGATCGTTTTCCTAAATAACACTGGCTAGTCGAGAAGATGAGAAAAGATAATTAAGATATGATTTAGTATTTTAGTGCATAGAAAGATGAAGTATATGATAATTTAGTAAAAACCAATAAAATGATTTCATATTTTAATGTACAAAGATAAATGTCTATTTTCAGCAAATAAATCCATCATAATTACTGTAAAACTCATGTTTTTCTCGTAATCCTTGCTCGTTGCCTTTAGGGATGGGAAAATACCTGATCTCAATGAGAAATCCTAGCCTTAAAACTTTTGAAATAGGTAAATGGTTATATGATCGAGTATGAGATTTTTTAAAAAATTTCACAAGTTTAGGATGGTTATGGTTTTAAACTCTATATTAATCAAGCCAAGGCTCCAGCTTTACACGAGCCAGCCAAACCCTGAGCTTTTCAGGTTTGTCAAGCCACAAGTTGAGCTCAACTGCTCAAGCCTACGTACTATTCGCAAGTGTTGAACCTATGAAGCTTAGGCTCGGTTTTGCAAGCTAACTACAGGAGCCTCATCAATAGCATTAATTCATGTCAACATCGTATCAAGGAATTGCTTTGGTATTGATATCCAATCTTGTAAACAAGCTTGACCAGGTTATTTTTAAGGTTTATTTCAAAAAAAAGTAATCAAGTTTCAATTTTGTTTTTATTAGGTTATTCATACTTTCAAGTCAATTGAAAATAGTATCCAAGTTTCACAATTGTTTTATTATTGTAAAATTTACCTTTTTTGCAGGTTATATATATATATATATATATATATATATATATTATTAAAAGACTTACCATCTCACCAGTAATAGTAATAAAAAAATTCTATTCACCAATCACAACCCTCCACTTCAACACATACTATTTATAAAAAATTGCCTTTGGGAAAGACCGGCTTTAAAAAAAGCGCGGATCCTCCCTTATTCGGATCCTCCGACTTCCACCATTTCCTTTACATCGAGTTTTCCTTCTCCTTTACACCTTAACCCCAAATCTTGAAGAAACCCTAAATCGCTCCATTACAATCGGCCGAATACATCTTCATCTGGTTTCAATCGAAGGCATTTTCTTTATCCTTCGTCGTTTAAATCTCCATTACTTTAGGTTTTGGCCGTTTTGTAATCTGACGATTTCTCGAAGGTATCTATAGTCCTCGCTTTCTTCGGTCATCGATTAGGGCATCATTTGAAGATTTATCCTTATAATCAAATCAACACATTGTTTCAATCGAGGTATGCTTAAATCATCCATATATCTTCAATTAACGGGACTACGTTTCTTATTTTATTTCTTTACTCACCGATTCTAATCATTTCCCCATTTTTACGATGAATTAGTGAAATAATGAAGGCTGATTTAGCCTTATAGTCAAATCAACGGGTTTCTTGATTCGAATTCTTTCCCCCTTTTGTTCGATGAATCATTGAAACAGTGAAGTCGTGCCCAATTTAGCTTTATAACAATATCAAGGTGCTAGAGTCTAGGTACGCTTAAATCATCTACATATCTTCATATTAGATTATCATTTTTTGTTTGCTTTAATCATGTCCACCATGTTTCTTTTATATGGTTATGATTAAGCATTAAGATTACATGCAATGTTGGAATCATCCAGTCCTCCCTGTTTTGGGTTAAAATTTATTGATACTCTTTCAAATTATTATTAAATCTCAGAAAAAAACATTTATTAGTGTGGGTAATCATGATCTTATATTTATGTTTTCGATTAAACGTCCATTTATATAAGCTTTCGTGGATATATTGTTTATATCACTATGGTTACCATGTCATTGTTTTATTGGTTTGAGCATGCTCTAATAACATGGCATCTAAAAACATTGAGGATATGATTTTCTAGATAACACCTGAAGCATGTAAGTAGAAATAACGACTAAGAAGTAATCACAAATTTGAACCTAAAGTAGGTAAGTGAGAATCAATGACAATAAACTTCATCTGTAACTATATATTACACTTTACTATAAAGTATAATTGATATAAAGGCCAAAACCTCATGCCTATCATCCATATATAAGAAACCAATCTAGGATTCCATTTCAATCATACAATCAATTTCTATGAAGACATTGTTTTCATTATTTGATGACCAGGATGTATTCTTAGCGGCAATTGGTTGAATTTTTCATATGCATGTGTGTATAGACAATCATGAGGGGAAAAAAAGAAATCAGAATCTTACATTTCTTTAGTTGTGAAGTCAAACGATCATTTTTATATGTATTCATCAAATTCTCCTCTAATTGATACTACTACTGTACACAAAGAGATGGCTAAGTTGCAAGAAAATTCAATATTTTTTTTCTCTATACATATGATTCCGCTTCTCTTCATGCATACCCGTGTCTTTCTTTTCCTATTGTAGAGGAGAATGATATTTACTACATATCAGATCATTTCATGGTTAGTAACGGAGTAAATCAGAGTAAACTACATGCATTCCTTGATGTTTCATTATAATTAGAGCAATGCACAAGATCTGGTATGAGTTTCCTCATAATAACTTCTTATGTTTTACTATATTGTGAATCTGATTCAAGCATATTTTTTATCTCAAAACAGTCAAAAGGACAAAACTAGAAAGTTTAGCTTAAAAGAAAAATGGGTCAAGTAGGTAAGAAAGCTACCCAAAGTATATTTTAAATTTATTTGATAAAAATTTGACTTTGAAAGCACTTATATAATTTATTCATTTTTTATAGTTAGTTATTCATTGGGAGCTGACTTGCAACTGAATTGTAATTCATATTATAATGCATTGCAGACTCATATTGTGAGTTTGTTAGCATTCTCAACACTTAATTTAATCCATCTAATTGTAATTATTTAGTAGAAACTAATTTGAGTCTGTATGTGTATGCTTTTACAGCTACTTTTACATCCTCTCATATTTTCATTATTGCTGTTTGTGACATTCATCCATTCTTCTAACATCTTATCAATTTCTTGAAAGAGAATGATCTTAAAAGGAGTCCTACTTAAGATTGTTGTGTTTAGGTATGTTAATAGCTATGCCTTTCCCCTTTCATAATTTCTATTATTCTATGTATTTTAAATGGTTGCATTTCTTCTTATATTTTGAATCAAGCAATTATATGGTTGTTGAAATACAATTGTGAATTGAGTACTTATTTACTACCATCCATCAACATTTCACGAGCATTATAGTTACTATTATCCATTTGCTTTCTTGAAATTTCATTACGGTTTTAAGATGTGTTCTTCCACCTATAAATTTACGTGGTGTTCTTATGCTTCTTGATTTGTTTCTGTTTTTCGTTCATTTGCTTCTCGATTACTTTGGTGTTCTTTATCAGGTAAGTTATGCTTTTGTTTCTATTCATCAGTTTCATGATGAGTTTTGTGATCTTGATTTTTTGTTTTTGTTTCTATCGCTTCGAATTTAGGAGAAATTTGATCTTTTTCAAGTATGCTTTATTTCATAAAAGTAACATTTTTAAAAATCTTCAACAACATATTTAGATACCTAAACAGATCATTATGTTGCTTTATTTCATACAAAATTGCCTTTTTTTAAGTATGCTCCTTTTAATATATATATATATATATATATATATATATATATATATATGCAAGAATTCGGGAAGGCGGTAACATTTAACTTTCATGACTGTCTTTTAATCCAAGGTCATTTACTACTACAAAATTATTTCACCTTAGCTCCTTCATCTCTAATAGTGTTTGTTGACATATTAATTTTTTCTATTTAGTTTTATTTTGTACATAATTTGAATAAAACAGGTCAAAAGCAACTTTTTGAAGACTAGCAAAAGATCAAATAAGGTACAGTTCTTTACTTTTCTATTTGTTGCTAAAAATTACTCAATTTGGATTTCTACCTTGGTAATTTAAAGTTCTTTCTAGAATGTGTAGAAATAAGTGTTGATGGGTCAACCCTACCCATATGCAAGACGGATCACATAGTTTGGTTTTCAAAATGTGACTGATGTAGTAGACGGTTTGCACTCTAAGACTAATCCATGGTGTATTTTCAAGGGTCAATTGGTTAACCTTCAAGTGATTAACTGCTCTTTGCTCATTCAATAAAATTGATTATTTCGTTAAAAAATACTTTTTTTCTATGAGACTCATAAATTCCTTCTTATGTAATGAGCTTGTGTTCTATGTGTTTACTCAATCAGTTATGGGATGCAGTTTTGGTAGAACATGTACACTCAAAAGCAATACTTATATATATTTTTCATCACATACTTTTGGAAGAAGCAACGTGTCTCTACTATTGATTCCACACCCCCTCTTTTTATTGGATCTTAAATTGTGATTGTTCATACAGAATGTTGGATTTCTAAACAGATTGAAAAGCAGAGTTTTTGGCCTTTTATCCATTTAGTGTTACCTCGATTATGGAGTCATTCACCACAATCCCAATAGGCTTATTTTTATCAAAAGGAGTCTGTTTGTACAACAATTGAGCATTGTAAGTACTTTGCTTGACTTTTACATGACATTATAATTCTTCTTTATTTCAAATTTTCAGAGCTTTAGATAATGATTTCATCTTGTGGGAGCCAAGGCTGAAAGAACAGTATCTCGAAAAGCTATGATATTTCTATCGGGCAAAATGCATGAAAATACTGTAACGTCCCAATTTTTTTTAAAAAAAAACATAATTCATTCATAAAAGATATTCATAATCAAAGATAACGTAATTACACGACATGTTGTTCGTTGAATAAACACCCATGATTCATTAAGTTACAATCATCCTCATTGTCTGTAATTAAAACTATTACTGTTGAAAACTACGTTAAAAGATTGCGGAAGCTTGGAGCTTGAGCTATCATTACTGTGCTGGAGCCCCGCCATGGTCGTTACCTGAAAAGATATTAAACAACTGTAAGCCCAAGGCTTGGCGAGTATACTACTTACAACCAAATAGTTCACATACTACTCAACTCATACCCACTACCGTAGTAAGTGGTCTCATCATACCCGTCACTAGTACGGTCTCGTCTCACCCGTTGTCGTCACAACGGTCTAACATACCCGGCACTGAAGTGCTGGTCTCATACCCGACACCGAAGTGTACGGTCTAACATACCCGACACCGAAGTGTAACGTCTAACATACCCGTCACCGGAGTGAACGGTCTAACATACCCGTCACCGGAGTGAACGGTCTAACATACCCGTTACCGAAGTAAACGGTCTAAGTGCAATCAACTATAGCTCGTATATTCATAAATAATTGGTATTCACATGCATACATAACATCTGGAATCTATTCAAGTTATAAGTGAGAATACTCACCTGTCAGCTGGCTTAGTTCACAGTTCCTACTGAAGGACTTTACTGGCTTAGCTCTATTATTGACCGTTACCTGACCAAGTCTAAACATTGGTTAACACTGGGTTTAACTGTTACTCACTGAAAGTCGCATGTACTTATGCTTGCTACATGAAAGTTGTATAAACTACTATGAAAGTCGCATGGACTACTATTCATCACCTAAAAGTCGCATGACACATGTGCTGGGACTGAAAGTCGCATGAGATAACACTGAAAGTCGCATGACATGTAACAAGAGCTGAAAGTCGCATGGCTTAGCACTAAAAGTCGCATGGCACAAAAATCAAGAGCTGAAAGTCGCATGGACTAAGGCTGAAAGTCGCATAGCATACAAACAAGAGCTGGAAGTCGCATGGACTAACACTAAAAGTCGCATGGCACAAAATCAAGAGCTAAAAGTCGCATGGACTAAGGCTGAAAGTCGCATGGCATACAAACAAGAGCTGAAAGTCGCATGGAACAATACTTATCACATGAAAGTCGCATGAAATCATGCATGTAAGTCGCATGGCACATACACACGGGCCAACTGAAAGTCGCATGAACCATCTTCTTCCCTGTAAGTTCAACTTTTTGAAAAACCCAGACTCCATAGCCATAATCAAGCTTTCTAGAAACTCAACCAATTCAACTCAAACTTGTTGCAAAACATTTCTCCACTTATATAAAACCTTCCTTTAAACTTAAAACCATATTTTATCAACTTACATGGTGTTCTTGGTGAGTTACTTTTTCTGGGTTTTTCTTAAACCCTCAAAACCCAAAAACCCAGATTCTAAAGCATTCAACTGTCACCATAATGTAGCAAGAGTGATGTCTATATGATTCTAAAGGATAGAGAACATTACCTGATGATTTTCCTTGCAAAAATCTCAAGTTTCCACAATTTGATGCAACCTTCTTCTTCCTTTTCTCGTATCTTCAATGGCACCAACACACACGCACACACACTCTCTCAATGGAACAGTGGAATGTTAGAGAATGTGTGGGAGGCTGTGCCCTACATTCTTATTTATACTTCCCAAAACACACCCTTGTAGGCCTAAGCCCACTTCCATATCTCAAATCCAAATTACAACTAGTACTTTCTTTGGATCCAAATTAAACAAGCCCAATGGCTTAGTAAATTCCGATTAAATATATGTATACCTATATAAGCCCAATAGTTTGAATAAATTCCCAATCAACAATATATACATATTCAAGACATAAGTCCTAATACTTAAATAATTTCCAATCACCTTGTGTATAAAATCACCATTAATATTCATAAAAAATATTCTTGTACATTTTCAAGATGCAGGCATTACAAATACAATTAACTTTATCTTAACTATCATTGTATACAATCAACTTTAAATTCTTAAAAATAATACAACCAACTTTCATAATTTACTCATTGTATGCAAATAACTTTTTTTCGTGTGTAGTATATAGCTACCATTGTATACAATAAACTTTTCTATAATTTTCATTGTATACAACGACTTGCATACAATGGAAGGATTATAAAAGTTGATTGTATTATTTTTAAAAAAATAAAGTTGATTATATACAAGGATAATTAAGACAAAGTTCATTGTATTTTTATGCAATTTACCCTATTTCTATCCATTAGTCTTTATAGAGTTGACTGATTTTGTATTATTTGCTCGGTAATGATGTAATGTAGTTTGTCATATATTACCAAGTCCCCATGTCATAGCTTTCATATTTCGATAACGTAGTGTCGTAGTCTCTCTCTACACTACAGGTGTTTTTCACTAAAGTTTATTTCAAACAAGAAAATGCTTGATCAGCTACACTAGCCAACACGAGTTTATCAATCAGTTTAATATAGAAATGTATTTCTATTGTTTTAATATTTTGGTGTAGACGGGTTGATATTGTTTTAAAGATACAATACATTTTGTATTTACTTAGAGTAAAATGCTCATATAAGATGTTTTAGAACTTAGTTTGAAAATTTACAAATGTAGTATATAAAGTACTTGAAGAAATATAATTTGTTTTTATAACTATGTAATTGAAACTTTTTGTATATATACACTTTTTACATTTTTCTATTTGATTTAATGTTTCTCAAAATTTATTATTTGATAACGCCATCGGTTCTCTTTTTCTTACATAATTTTAGATTTTTTAGGTTTATTTCTGTAATACCCGTAATTCCATGGGTCTATCAGTTAGTATTGATTTATTTATCATTTAAATTGCATGTTACATAACCTGCAAGAAAAGGTAAGTTTCACAAGAATAAAATACTTTTGAAACTTGGTTATTATTTTCAGATAACTTAAAAGATATGAATGACCTAATTGAAACAAAACTAAAACTTAATTATATGAAATCAATCCTATTTTTAAATTATGTTTTGTGTTGATTTCTGGGCATGCTTGGTGGAGTTACTTGAAAGAATAATCTATAAGGACTAATTAAGGAGTAGCATAAATTAAATGATTTTTGGTTGGTACTTGAAGTTGTAAATAAAAGGCTAATGGCTAATGAGACAATACAACTTTCTTGTAATCGATAAAAAAATATTTTTGTGTAATTAAATATGTTCATGGTTACTTGTTTCTCTGTTATGTTGTTACATGTTATATAGGATTAAGATTAGATTTTTATGTGAGATACGACTATACGAGTTGGTTTTAAAAATAATAAATATTAAATATCTATAAAAATATTTTAAAAATTAGAAAACATGAAATAGATGAGAGTTTAAGAAAATGATGATAGATGACATCAACATCCAACGGTGGAAGCGTTTATGTGAGCGGTAGAGCAGACGTAATAGTAAAAACGTGATATCATAATACGAAAAAATGTGATTGTATTTCTTGTATAAGTCATTGATTATTATGACAATATGGTTAAGTCTTTAACCAAAATGAATTTAAAATTATTATAAAATATTTTATAATGATAAAACTAATAATTTAGTTAAATGATATTTCGAAATGTTATAAAGGGTATATATGCTATTTGTAAATTAGAATGGACAAATACGATATTCTGAAATTACATATGAAGTTATCTATTATAATTTTAATTTAAATTAAAGTTAAAATATAATCCAATTTTAACCAAAAAAATTAAAATTGGATTTCAATTTTTATTAAAATGGACGTTTCAAATTTGATAATTAAAATTTTAAATCTAAATCAATAGATAAGATTGTCTAATAAATTTTATACATGTTAATCTTTTATTTATACTAGAAGATTAGAAGATATTAGATCAAACGAAAAATCATTCATCAATTAATTGTTTTTACTATTTTATACTTTTAATTTCACATTTAAACCTTCGGTTTTGAACTCTCCAAGCCGGTATGTTTCTTAGTTATATCAGTCATTTCTTGGTCGACTTTTTGCATAATAATGTGAGGAAAATCTCAATATATCATTTGGAAAATTAATTATCGAATTTCATCAAGTAAAGCCTTTCGGTGTCACATTTGACCCATTTGTTTTCGTGTTAGATTTGGATCGTTTTACTTTTTCTTGTGTTGGGTTCGGTCGTGTTTCATGTTTACCCATTTCGGCGAAATATATTCGCGGAATAATTTTTTAATTTTAATTTTCAGTTTTTCTAATTCCTTGTTTGCTTCAATATGATTTTTGTTTAGATTTTAAATTCAATATTCAATATTCTTTTCAATTGTATTTGAACTTTGGATTAGATGTTTGTTTCAATTTAATTCAAATTTTGACTTTATTTTTTATTCAACTTATATAAATTAATATACTAAACAATATAATCTACTACGTTTCTACAAAGTACAAATAAGTAATGTTATAAAACAACCGAAATAAAATTAAAACAATACATTATTAAATACAGTTACGAAATCAATTTGAAATAGGGCAAATTGCACGAAAATACAACAAACTATGTCAATATTGTCATTGTATGCAACAAACTTTATTTTGTACCTAAAAATACACAAAACTTACAAATTTTATTCATTGTATGCAAGTTACCTATTATAGCAGGTAACTTACCGGTAACATAAAAAAAATAAAAGAACTTTGGTACCTAAAAATACAAAAAACTTTCAAATTTTGTTCATTGTATACAATGAATAACCGGTAACCCGGTAATCAGGTTATCAATTGTATACAATGAACAAAATTTGTAAGTTTTATGTATTTTTAGGTACAAAATTAAGTTAATTGCATACAATGATAATATTGGTAAACTTTATTGTATTTTCACGCATTTTGCCCTTTAAAATACTAAAGTACTTCATACCAAGTAGTCAAATATTAATGTACCAAAACCATATACTCACAATAACAAATACCAATATTGTTTTAGTTTAAATATTTTATTGGTTATTTAAGTTTTTAATTTTTAAAGGTTTTATACTTTCATTTGTCAAATTTTATTGCCTAAGATATCAATCTTTTATTTGAATTTGCAATTTCCTTTTTAAAATTTAAATTTTAAGTATTAAAGAAAATTTTATAATTTAATAGCTTCACTCTTATACGGGTCACTTTCAAATTGTCAAGTTAAGCATAACCTGACCTGTTTTATTTTCGTGTCGACCTACTTTTAACCTATTTTGGGTTCGTGTCACTTTTTTTTGTCTCGGGTTTAGGACATGTTTTGTGACGGGTCAAAAAATTGCTAAGATTAGTTTTTATAATCTCAATCTATATGCCTCGTCCGCTTGTCAAAATTTTAAAGAGATTATAAAAAGTAGAATCCCTCGTAACCTCTCAAAAAAAATTCTTTTAGATTGTTTAGCTAAACTACCTGAAGCTGGGGCTAGAGCTTCGGCTAGAGTTATGGATTCTAAAATCCATAATCTACTTTATATGGATTCTATTTTAGGGGTTATGAGGGATTACAGGGGCTTCTTTTTTTTTATAATCCCTTCAAAATTTTAATAAACATACGACGCTTATAACTAAGATGAAAAAAACCAGAATCTCAAGTCTCTATAATCCCCTATAATCTCGTTGCTTAACACACTAGATTGTAGAATCCCTTAGCTCCAGCTCCGGTTAGTTTCACCGAATACAATCATACACCACCTCGTAACAAGTATATTTGAGATAAGAATATTTAGGAAATTAGGAATGGCAATGGGATGAGTATATTCCCAATTATAAACCATGTCCTATACCCGGTACCGTCTTGTCGGGTACCTAGTTACTAAATCGGGTTCTTAGGTATATCTACAGGTATCGGAAATCCCAATTTAATGATCTTAGCCGATTAAAACTCACAAATAAGGATTTTTGTTTTTTAACTTGCTTAATCCCATCAAAGCAATGAGTAAGACTTTAAAGTTTTTTTAATCATTAATAACGTAAACAAGTTCAAAATTTAAGTAAATGTTACATAAATACAATTATCCACATATAAGTTTAAAATATTTCGATTATATAATAAACTAAATCAATCAGATAATTACAAAAAAGGTAAAACAATACTATCAATCTTTATTGCTCTATTCTCACACATTAGTAGTCTTGAAAGTTCAAAATTTTCTAAATGAATGTTCTCCCATTATAAAACAAACAAACAAACACAATCCACTACTAAAATTAATAATTAAAAGATATATGACTAATTTGAAAGTTTTTAATATCATATATAGTTATTTTATTACTGACATTGTACATATTGTTAACTTATAATTCTAATTCTAAATAATATTAAAATAAAACTTCTAAGTCTTAATATGTTAGTAACGGAATTATTATAATTATAATTATATATGATAAAATATAAATGGTTTGGGTCGGGTACATAGGAGCGGGTAATTGGCGGGTATTGATTAAAAGTTATTGACTCATAAAAGTTCATGATGTGGCTCGGGTTCTAATGTTGTATAGGCTGTGTGTAATTAAACGTGAGTCTTAATTTGCTAGGGTCAATTACTCTTACTCATATGGTGGGTCAAATAAAGATAAAACCACAGGTTGGTATGGGCTGAATAGTTAAATGAGTCAAGTAGGGTCAATTCACTCCACATGAACTACACCAGGCTTTTAACCAAACCAGCTCACAGTCACAGGTAACGGCCCCTTCACTTCTTTAAGGGCAGGTGTTGTTCAATGAGGAACATGTTTGATGGTAACAAGTCCTTGGAACATTCATATAAAGATTGTTATTTCCTATATATATTATGATGTTTTTCAATTATATATATATATATATATATATATAGATGAGGGTTCAAACGAGAACCATTTTTCGTACGAGGACTGTGAGAACCAATCTTGGCCATTTAAACAAGTTCTGTACGAATGACTAAGATTGGTTCTCATAGTTTTCGTACGAAAAACAGTTCTCGTTTTAACCCTTCCATATATATATATATATATATATACATATATGGCCAATAAAGCATATCTGAAAGACCAATTGAATGAACCAGGGAAAAAAATAAGCCATGACAAGGCAATATTGAATATTTACGAGCTACTCCTGATCTAATATCCACTTCTATGATCTAATAAAAGCATATAATGGTCTCTGTTTTCTAATTATATTTGTATAGCACTATGGTCTGGGTTGACCCATGAACTAGTCGGAAGAATGGTTCAACAATTGTCGAGTTTATGTCCTTTTTTAAACTGTGTTGAATTGGCCAGGTTTTCTATCGAACCATTTGACCTAACTCTTTCAACTCGTTATTGACCAGGTTTTAGGCTTTTTTTCAACCTTTTTTGTTTTTTCTATATTATGATGATTAAGTGGATAAGGGTTTAAGACGGGTTCAAGATATCAACATCAGATCGATGAAATTCACAAAAACCCTAACTTGGAAACACAAGTTTAATATAAATACAAGTATATACATGTATATATAATTTAATATTATATATGTATATAATGAAAACCGAGTTGATCCGACGATGGAACCGGTTGGACCGGTTAACCCGTGGCCCACTCATCATATCGGGTCAACTAAAAACTCTGGTTTTAATACATTGACTACGGTAGAACTCATAAATCCACTAACCCCGTGTTGTCAATAGCGGTAAATAATGATACTATTGTGAATAGCGTAGCGTAGCGCCCCAAACTCGCTATCATACAAATAGCGGTACATAGCGCCTGTTAGGTTTTTTTTTAAATTTGGTAATAGTCATGGATTTTTTCTTTTAATTGTTATATAGTTTAAGACTTTTAAGGTAATATACTAATTTATAAATATATAATCTCTTTTTTAGAAGCCTATCGCTAAATATGAAATAGCGATCATTATTGTAACACCCTGTTTTCAAAATAAACCTTTACGAAAAATATTCGCAAGTAAACGGACTTTGTTCCAACCAAAAATCTAGTTAAAAATAGCAGCGGAAGCAAGTGCTAAAAATATGTATAAACACTTAATATTTAATTCAAAAGTCGGGGAACAACCGGCACTAAATAATCTTTAAATAAGTTGGTTGCAAAATATGAGTCCATCCACTAAATCCGTATCCAAAAATCTTCAAGTATCTGAAAAATGTTAGGAGTATCTGATGAGCTATGAAACCCAGTGAGCAACTCAAAATAAGTACTTATAAAGAATATTTCACGATCTGATTAAGCTTTATTCTTTTAATATGTTCCGTAATTCGTTACTACGTTTGCATAATAAATATTTCTGTATTTATATGTCCAATAACCATATATGTAATCATGTATGTTCTGTAACTGACTCTGTATAATAATTGTATCAATATCTATATGATTGTATTTATATTATGGCTATATCCATATTTTAACTGCTGTAACGACAATTGTATTCACACCTTTGTTTCTGTAACCGTATCTCAACTACTGCAAATATAGTTTTATTCAATTCACACATTGTAATTGTCTCTATATCTCAACAACATAACCGTGGTTGTATTAACACGTCAGAAATATATCCGTATCACATTTGTATTTGTATAACCATCGTATCTGTATAACATTTGTGTTCGTATAACATATAGCTATGTCAGCTGTTTTTGAAACACAATATTGTATAATATAGGCAAAAGTTCAAACGAGAACTGTTTTTCGTACGAGAACCGCGAAAACTAATCTTAGCCGTCCAATTCCCCCTCCTTCAATTGGATTGCCCACCCATGAATTCCTTACATGCACCCTGCCACACTCAATCCCCCCACGCTCTTCATCCATGAACTTCATTATCCAAAATGAACGGCCAAGATTGGTTCTTGCAGTTCTCGTACGAAATACAGTTATCGTTTGAACCCTCCCCGTATAATATAAATATATTTACACACATATATGTATTTGCTTGAATGTATAGTTGCGCGATTATAGTTATTTTCTATAGCCGTATAAC
Source organism: Dittrichia graveolens (assembly GCA_038502395.1). Lineage (NCBI taxonomy): Eukaryota > Viridiplantae > Streptophyta > Magnoliopsida > Asterales > Asteraceae > Dittrichia > Dittrichia graveolens. The sequence goes on along the minus strand of JARJIL010000005.1, from coordinate 77,868,823 downwards.
AATAATTGTATATGTATGGGTGCCGTATTTTCATCCCCATATATGTATATCTATAATTGTATTAATATAAATACCATACTTGTAATTCACATCTGTGTAATTGTAACCATAACACATGTATCTGATTGACTATTCTGGTGTACATAAAAGTACTGTATTCGTAGTCATATTTGGATAATCATAACACGTATATCTGTACCACTATCATGGTATTCACGTTGGTACTGTAAATGTACATGTAATACTATAGATGTTTCATTATCTATATAATCATAAATATATCCTTACGAGTATTGTATAATTCTTTACATATATCACTTTCATTGTTTAGAATATCAGTGGTAATTTCCACTTAAACAAATCATACTATTTATCTCAATCTTGTATCTGTTAAACTATATTTTTGTAACATATTCATAATACTCATATATGCATTTGCATAGAATTATATTAACTCACGAATCACTATTTACGAGTACTAGATTGAGGTACTCATCCGTGGTCCCGTATAATTAAAACTATATTTCACTGGTGTCTTTTATATAAATATAATCAAAGTATCAACACTAGAAAAGAAACAAAACATCTTGTTGAACTGGTCGCGTCCGTGTAGCCGACGCGTCGCATCAGATGAACAGAGATAGACGCAGGTTCTGTTATTTGATTAAAACTCATCCCATACACTTCCAATTCTGTTTCTAAGTTGTTTCTTCACATTCCTAAGGTCTTTAGTACCTTTTTAACGGTTCATGAACATCAATAATTTGAACCCATATAACCAAAATCAAGATTAAGCTCTACAATCTCATTTGACCCATTCTATTAGGTTTAGACGCAAATCAATAACTTTCATGTTAAAATCACCTATTTGTATATAATATAATCTTTAGAGGTTATATGAGTCAATAGAAGAGTTCCTAACATCATTAAATGCAAGAATCAATATTTGATTCAAGAACCCTAAATTTATTTTTAACTGAAACTTAATCATTTGTATACTTTCCTAACCTCTTAAAAAATCTACTAACATATATCAAAACTCATCTGAATAATCATTTCAAGATTTGAGTTAATTACCCATTAACACTCCAAACCTTTAAAAATAATAATAGAAGTAAATAAAAACACTTAATAATCAAGGAGGATCATGATGTTTAATTTATATTCTTGAAATTCAATCTTGATATTTCTTCTTCTCAAAAATATATATATGTTTGTGTGTTTGTAAGTAAGAAATGGGATTGAAATAAAGAATGAAGAAGAAGGTGTAAGAAAAGGAACGGAGGAAGGACAAAAGGGTGACCGACTTAGTTGGTTGGCCCAATCCTAGCGAGTAACCCGCTTCCCTATCTGACTTACAACGTATCTATACGATATTCATAAATCTTAACGAGCATATATTTGGAATCATTGTTCTAAATCTTTCAATAATTAATAACTTTTATTCATTTCCCTTAACTTTTATCATCACATCTTTTTAATAACTTTTATAAATTTCGGGTATCACAACTATTTATCTCTATTCGCTATATAGCATATAGGTAGCCCATCGCTATTTACTACTATTCGCAATTGACAACTATGCACTAACCTACTCCTAAATATACACCTGTCCACTACCGGACTTGAGCCTAAGACCTTATGGATCTTTTTAAACACTTGTTAGCGCTAAGCCACATGCCCTTTGGTTCTCCGCTTTCTAATATCACCGACGATTTCATATTTGATATTTTGATGGTTTTGAAAATAGCGAGAATTTTCCAATAATAAGAGATAATATAAAATAAAAAACCTTAATAACTTTCTTTTGAACAGCAGCATAAACTAAGTTTTATTAAAATTAAGAGTAGCAAGTTGCTAGAATCATATCATTTTACATCAAGGTACTTAATAACTTGCACACAATTCCAAATACTAAAAACTTAGTTTGCAGGCCCAGTCTAAATATTCAAATGAAGCCCAGGCCACTTAATTTTAGCCCATGAATGAATAAGATTGGTCTTATCCACATCATTAGTTAGAAAAGCTATGGGCTCTTGGGTCATTTCCTTCTTCAAAACAACAAGCTCTTGGGAAACTTTTCCATGGCATTTGTTGCTCTCTCTTACTTAGGCCATACGTACCAGGTGGCTAGAACACCTCGGGTTACTCTTCGGATTCTTGGGTTAACCACTACGCCCCCCCCCCTCTTCGGGTTAGAATGTCGGTTTCCCTAACCCAACCTCGTCTGCTTACCTTTTTTTTTTGCTTTGTACGAAAGAGTAGGGGGAGAAAAAATATTAGGTTGTTTGGGTTAGGCTATACTTGGGTTTCAGGTAAGAGAGAGAAAAGAAGGAAAAAGTGATGTGACGCTTGAGTAAAAAAAAAGAGGATAGATATCTGGTACTCATTGTTTTAGTAAGCAAAAAAAAAGTATGAATCTGGAATCATCATAAGGCTACGAGTATAGCTTATCTCAACCCAAATTAACCCAAATGTCATATCACCTTTTCTTTTCAATTCAAAATCCAAGTAGCACTTATCCCAAATCAACCCAAACAACTCAAATATTTTCTCTCTCCTTACTCTTTCTACAAAAATAAAAAAAAGAAAGCTTCGGTAGCACTCGGTTTGCCAAACCCGAAATGGTGGAGAAAGGAAGGAACCCGAAGGGGAAGTAATGGTATTCCAGAAAGAATCTAAACCAACCCAAAGAATCCGAAGGCCTTCGGGCTTGGCCATAGGCATGGCCTAAGAACAAAGTTTCAGACTGCTAACCACAGAGTATCCAAATTTTTACGCATCACTCTGAAGCCATATATAGGAAACTATAAATTGAGCAATAATTATAAATTAAATTAAATTGGGCGTAAAGGTGAAGTGATCATTCAACGGCTCTATTTCAGTATAATCCTAAATTAAATTGGATGTTGTTTACGTATTATCTAGAAAAAAAAAACGAAAAGATCAAAAAGAATATAAGGAAAGTTAGCTAAGGTTTACTTGCAGAACGCGAACCACGCTCGAAGGGGTGTCATTCGGTTATCGGTTTATTAATTCGGGTTGGGTAACTTGGTTATTTTAATTATAGGATAATAACTATTAACCGAACCTTATTTAATATGGGTAACCCAACTAACCAATCAAGCCTATACAATAATTGATTTAACCGAACCTTGACCAAGTCAATCTGTTTTTTCAGGTAAGTCGGCTTGTGTAGGCCAACAAGGGTCGTGTTGACCAAGTTGACCTCAGGGCATGTATTCTTGTCGGACACGGCCATGGAAACGGGTCGTGTTGGCCTACATGACCCATGTTGTAAAGTGTGTTGACTGCAGTTTCTCGCCTGACTCAATACCTTGATAGGTTTTCATCATTTTTACTTCATTTTATTATTGATCCATCTTCATGAGCCTACAAAATAGATCTTTAACATACCAGACATCAAATCGCATAAATTTGTTAAGAATGGAGCCGAAATACAGGAAATCCATACTAAATCCATGTACAATTTACTACATATCAATACCACACGGCTTGACCACGGTCGACTGTGGATCGTCTTTAGAGATCCGGAAAAAACTAGCTTTTGCTCTTTTACATTTATTTAAAGAAGCTTGCAACTTCATTTTTTGAAGCTCTTGTACACTGAAAAAACTAGACTTAAAAGCTCGTATTCTATGCAAAGATAAAATATTTCAAGGTCAAGATTAAGAGCAAGAGTGTAAAGCTTCGAAGAGCAAACCTACATCTTATTCTATTAATTTTATTTGTATAGTTGTGTAAGATTAATTCTAGCCAACAAATTAGAGTGAAGTGTAAATATTAACTCTAGCCATTAGAATTAGAGTGAAGAGTGTGTTCTTAGCCTTGTTTGCAAGAGGAGAAGATTATTTCTTGTAAGCTAAAGAGAGAAGAAGTTGTAAAGGTTTATCTCAACTTGCGACAAGAGAATATTTAGTGAAGCAAACTCTTCATGGGTGATGGCAAGGAGTGGATATAGTGCAAGTTATTTAACACTTGCATGAACCACTATTAATCTTTTATTTGCTAAATTGGTGATATCTCTATCCCTACTCTCTTTATTTCTTGCAAATATATGTAGTGTTATTATAAACTTCAAGATCAATCTTTAAAACACAACTTATTTTTTACTAAGTGGTAAACCAAGAAAATTCACTCCCTTTTAGGTTCCTACACATTTGTAACCACCACTAATACTCATTAATGACTCTTTAATATGGGTATTTTGGTCATTTATATATTTACCCAACCATTAAGTGCTTCCAGGTGATGTGTGAAGTAAGGTTATTAAATTTTAAGTCCAATTGTCACCTAGTCTAGATTACCACACTATAGGCAAGAATGACCTAATCGTACGATAATTTAGCCGATTACTAAATATTAAAACACACTTAGTTAAACTTAAGAAAAGTTTATTGGAAAAAATGCTTTAGTTTTTTTTAACTAACTACTCTTCTAAGTTAACTAAATGATTAAAAAGATTGAAACGTTATCTAAAGGAATGAACTTTTAATGAATTCTAATCGGTAGGAAAAGACATTCACTATGATTAACACCCTTAGACATAGATAAGGATGATAAAAAAATCGAACCCGACGGGCAAAACCGAGTTAAACGGGGCGGTTTCGGGGATTCTAAACGGGGACGGAGATGGTGAAAAACCGAATAATTTAAGCGGGGACGGGGACGGTGATAACCGCCCCGATTAACTGGCCCGATACCCGGCCTGATTACCCGATTATATTATATTTTTATATTTTATATATTTTTATTCTATTTTTATATTTTATATTCTATTTTTAATTATATATTATATATTCATATGAAGTTGGAAGAGTGATATAATTTATAATTTGAATTGGCCTTGAATACTTAATGTTTTAAAACCATTTGTTTGGATACATTTGAACACTTAATTATTATCTTGGATCGTTTTATATGTATTTGTGAAAAATGTATTAATGTTGTATAATTTTAGTATAATTGTTTTTTAAAACTCATGACAAAATCTTAATAGTGACGAGAATCCCAGCGGTCAAAAATCAACGTTTAACTTTATACGGGTATCCCCATGGTGAAAATTACCCGTTCACATTAAACGAGGATACCTGTTTCCCCTGGTTACCCGACGGGAATCCCCGTTTAAATACCCGCGGTTTTTTAAGCGGGGACGGGGATGGTTTTTTTAATCGGGGACGGGGACGGGGAGACCAATCCCCGGCCCGTTGTGTAACATCCGCAAATCCGGGTTAGTTGATTGACGAGTAAGCGGTACGTAATTTCGTGATTATTTGGATTCAATTGGCTAAGTGGTTATTTAGAATTAATTAAATTAATTCATTGAATAAATATATATAAATGTATATATATTTGTTTACTGGAATTTGATTTAAAAAGGAAGATGTTATGTATGTTATGTATGTTATGTATGTTATGTATATATGTATGTGACTTAAGTATGTATGTAAATTGGGTATATGTATGCATGTAGAGATATAACACCTCATGCTTGTGAAAGTTCATTTTGGAGGTACACGTGTGTGTATAAATGACCATTTGAAGACATCTGCTGATTATTTGAAAGGAAAGAAAAGTGTGTGTGTGTGTGTGTGTTTTCCTGGAAGAAAGAAGAACAAGAAAGAAAAGTAGAACTTGAAATCTCAAAAGTGAAGGATTTGTAGTTGATAATTTGAAGTTAAGGTTAGTATGTGTCTATATCATGATTCTATTCGTTTTTTATGCATGAATCTGTTGAAATACATGTATATATATATATATATATATGTGTGGTTTCACCATTGTTGGAGCTTAAAGCTCAAAAACTTGACATATGGGTTTTATGTATTTTGATGTTTTAGATGGTATGAAATTGATTATGATGATTAGAAACATGAAGCATGACGTTTAAACATGTTTTTATGAGTTTTTGGTAAGTTTAAGATATCTGGTTGTGAGTATTATAAAAGTCAAAGTCAGCAGAATCTTGAAGAAGAAGATGAAATATTGCAGTAACAGTCGCGACGCAACGCGTCAAAATGGAGGACGCGACACGTTCCATTGAAATCCGATAAAAGTGAAACCGACAGTTGAGAAATCCGACTCTTTGAAACCGACATGTTGAAATCCGACGTTTGAGAATCCGAGACCTCAAATCCGACACTTGATATTCGGATTTTGATTGAAATCCGATACATGAAATCCGATACTTTTATGCGATGTTACGCGTCGGGATGTTGGACGCGCGTGTCCAACCGATTTTCAGAAATTGAAGAGTTTGTCGTTGGTTCGATTGTGTAACGTGTTATATGTTTAGTTACTTGTGATATAAACTTATTGAATATGGTTATGATTAAAATAAATATATGTGGATATATATTTATGAATCGAGATTGATTTCAGTTTGTTGTGTTCTCAGAAACTACAAAGACTTAGTGATATTAGACAACTGAGCAGACGGGATTGAGGACTGAGGTGAGTGGAAGTTTACTCACGGGTGGTAATGTTATGAATTTGTTTCATTTGAGGAATGTTTTGGTATGCAATGATGGATTGATGTTTCTGGTATGCGATTATAGACTATTGAGTCTGGTATGCAAGGATAGAATGTTTTGTTTGGATATGCCATGATAGACTGTTAGCCTGCTAATTATTGATCAAGAATTATATGCTCGTATACGTGTTACATGTGATAGAGTTATGTTTGCGTTCGTGGTTGATTGTGTATCTGAGATTTTTTGAGAACCAACTGCTATTGTAACGAGTTGGTAGAGATCAGCTTCTGTGAAATGGCTGGTTGGGGTCAGCTGTTGTTGAAAGAGCTGGGCTCGTCTGCGGTTGGTTGAGCAGTGGTAGTCCTCCTGGTGCATGCGTTGTATCAGAGGGGAATTTCACTGTGCCGATCGGCAGAGAGCTATCGGTAAACCTTTGCTTTGGCCGGCATTGGTTGTAGGTTCGGCAGAACCGCCGGTCCTCGGGATTTGAGAGATTGTTGAATTGACGGATTGTTGGTGATTGTTGCTCAGAAGTTCAGTTGTGAACTATGGTTGTTGATAGCTTGTTTGTTTCTTCCATTCACTTAGCTTTGTGCTAATTTCCCACGGTTGATTGCTTTTTTTGCAGGATTGTGTGATTTGCTGTTTAGCTTGTTTGTGGAAAGGGAAATTTGACCAATACTATGATATTGTGTTTTGAGAAGAGACGAGCCATGTTTTATAAATCTTTTGTAATACAAGTTCACGTTGTATTTTGTAAATAGTACTTTGTACTTTGTGAATGTTTAATTTAATGGGATTAGAAAAATGCTTCCGCAGCGGTTTAAAAAAATGGCTTGAGATTTATGGTGTTACACGTTGCCATCCCTAGACATAGATTTGGTTTGTTAAGACCCGATTAAATGGAACTCCCTATAGGTTGATTGATTAAATTTAGTTTAATCTCTCGCAATGCTAAGACACGGTTCCTAGATTTTCATCTCTAAGCCTATGAAATAAGACACCTTTTATTACCGTTCAATTATGGGATTGGTTTTCTCGTCACCCTTAATCCTAGGACTTTCGTTTCAAGAATTAGTCATTTAATCAATTAAATAGGTTATTGGTGTTTAAATTTCAACTCCTATTTCTAGTGAGTTGCCTACTACGTCACCTAGGAAAAAAGTAATAGAAATCACACAATTACGACACTTTCGTGATTAATAAATACATGCAATTAACAAATCAAACAAGCAAATGTTAAAGCTAAAAGCTTTAAGGGTTCTTTAATTGATAAACCGGTAATTGTTCAAGAAAACCAAATCAATCCATAAGAATAACCAAATCTAGTCAAGGGTTTGTCAAATCATAATGAATACAAGAGTTCTAGCACATAGACATACTGAAATTAACCAACATAAAAAAATGAGCTACAAAACATCCCGATTGAACAAGAAATGTAACACTGTATTTTTAATCCAAAAATTTTCATTTTCATAATCATTGCGGAAGCGAATAATTAACCAAAGTGTTAACAACTGTACAAACACAACTGTTAAAATATCAGTATTACAAAACACGGCTCGTCACAATTAAACTATCAGAGTCCTAGGTGATTACTCCCCAAGCTAACCACTCTCAGCCGAGCCGCTGACTTACCAAAACCTGTAAAAAGAGTGAGAGGTGGGGGATTAGCACAAAGCTAAGTGAATGGAGTAACACGCAACAGATAAATCAGCCTGAACCGTATGATATCAACAATCACAAATAAGCATCCTAGGAAGACCGGCGGTTCTGCAGGAACCTACAACCAATGCCGGCCAAAGCAAAGGTTTACCGATAGTCCATTTGCTATTCTCACACAGTATCATCCTCTGGTAGCAACATATGCATCCCAAGGTCCTGATACCGCTTAGCCAATAGCAAATGAACCCAGCCCATAAGCCCAGTCGTAAACTAACTTCCCTTCCAACATGTATACATATCACAAAATTCAACAATTAACATTCACAGTTAATTAACCAACAGATATACAATCTATCCAACAATAGTTGCAACCAAACCAGTACAACTAATATCACCCGTGAGCAAACATCCACTCACCTCAAGCTTTCAGCTTTTCCACTCAGTGATCTTATATTACTGAGCCTTGTCTGTTCCTGAGAACACAACAACCAACCATTAGTCTTAAATTCATAAATATATGTATCAATCATATATTTATATCCGTTAATCAAACATAAACATGTAAGATTCTGTTAGTCCCAGATTGAGTACGCAACAACAAATGTTTGTAGAAGGGGGGGTTGAATACAAACTTTAGCTTTTAAAAATTAAAGACACACTTATATACTTTTATATAATTCTTATTGATATGAATCAAGAATTACATGTGCTAGAAACGGAAATCCTAAGTACAATAAAAGGTGACAATCAATTTGTCTAACACATAGACAAGCTAAATCTAAAACAACTAATGTATTTAGAGTGTTCAACACATGAACAAGTTTGATTCTACACAATGCTTATACTCTACGAAATTTCTCAACTGATGAGATTTTCTTTTAGTGTAGTAGAGACTTAAATGTTGTATTGTGTTATATTTTCTGCATGTCCACCATGCATGAGTATATATAGAAGTCTTGGTGGATCCGGTTGCATGAAGGTAAGAGACCAAGAGGATGTGGAAATATAATATTTTAATTATAAAGGTAGTGGGTGAAAAGTAAAGTTACTTTAATCAAATGTATGATAAAAGTAATTGTACTTTTCTGCAAAAGTGCAACCCATTACAATATAAAATATTAAAACCCACATCTACTGCCGTGTAGAAGTTTCTTTCCCTTTCCATGATTGTACTTTAATCAACACCATGCTTCTGATTGATTTGACTTTACCAAGTATGAGATTGCCAGCCATACTTAGTTGTTTGAACAAATCTTCAAGATCTTCGTCTGTTTGAGGTATCATTATCCTTTTCCAGAGGATAAGATCAAACCTTTTTGTCTCATACTTGATCTAAAAAGTGCATTCTTACTTTTACAAACAAAGATCTAAGGCATAATAGAACAACACATGTTCTGTCTTTTACATATGACTTACAATCTGAAAAGATAGAGTAGATTTGACATTTTTCACAACTCAGCTAACAGATTGTACAAGGAACTCTGATATTCACTACTTAGTTGACAAAATATATCAGTTGATCACTTTTAGCTAGGACTCAGTTGATACATATTGCTCAGCTGATCATATAGATGCTCAGCTGTCAATAGTAAGCTTAGGAGAACATAAGCTCATGTATTTGTATGATCAGTTGATCAAGAATGCTCAGCTGATCAATCAAATACATCAGTTTATAAGGGGATATGACTTGTGTAAAGAAAGACTTACTTAGTTGATGCTCTGGGCCTCAGCTGGTCCATTTGTTCACTCAGCTGATAGAGTAGACACTCAGCTGATCAAATTCTTCACTCAGCTGATCACTTTCTTCACTTAGCTGATCAATCTGTTTACTCAGCTGATGGAATATTTTCATCAGCTGATCAACAATTTTGCTCAGCTGATAGACTGTTTTCCTCAGCTGATTGTCTTCTTTACTTGTTTTCTTCATCTGATGCTCCTTGGCTGATATCCTTTGGCTGATACATTGAGTAGGATCTGATGCTCAGCTGATGGCTTATTTTCCTCAGCTGATGGTTCCATACTTAGCATATTTTTACATAAACTGATTCAAACAACACATGTTTGAATTCTTTCTAAGTCATACTGAATGTAGGGTTTGGTTATCATCAAATTCTATGTTTTAAGATAGGCAGAGTTGATTATTTAGGGTGAAATAATTATCTCCCCAACATATTCACATATGAATGCACATATATCACATAGCATTAAACAATGCAAATCAACAAATCAAAACTGTTGGATTTCATATGAAATCCGACACTACTATCGGATTTGCACCAAATCCGCAACCACCTTCGGAATCCGCCACTTAGTATCGGTTTTGAAGGAATCCGATACTTCCTTCGGATTTCATTTAACACAATCGGATTTTCCATGTTAATCGGATTTCATGCTTAGGATTCCATATTCAGATTCAAGCCATCGGATTTCGACACTAGGATTTCACACATCCGGATTTCAAAAGTATCGGATTCTAAGTTTCGGATTTCACAACTACCGGATTCAACACCCAGTTTTCCACTCGGTTTTCATCATCATCATCAATACAATCCGCCACCTTCATCATTTCAAGAATCCGACAACTTCATAACTTGCATACATCAACTTTCCAGTTTATACAATTCATATGCAAGTTCATAGAAACACATATAATCATGTTTAAACACACAAGCATGCATCAAAACACCTTTAACACCCCAAGAATACTAAATCGGATAACTTTATATGATGTTCACATGATGCTCATATCAAAGCCGTAGCATGTTAATACTATCCAAAGCATATTAACATGAATCAAATTAGAAACACAAACCTTTTTAACTTTGATTCACAAATCCACAATATCAACAATCCGATTACTTTGTTCTTCCTTTCTTCTTTTGCTCTCGGTTTACACACAATAACACACACATGCAACTTCAAAGTGAAGTAAACTTCACTAAACCCACGTATATAATTGCTAGCATGAGGTGTCATGGTTTAAAACACTAAGCACATGCACACACACATCACCGTATACATACATACATATATCAACACATATCACATTTAATATAAATGATTAATAATCAATTAAACATAAACCAAATCAAATTATAATTCACGTGTAACATACCCCAAGCCTACGTTTCTACTAGGCCCAATCTCAGGATGTTACAAGTAATCAAACTAAATTAATGCTGATGAATTAAACACTTGAATTTTCTCCTTGATGAAATGAAGTAGAATGAACGTAGTAATCCACGTCTTATGCTTCAGTAATTCACTCCCGCTTAGAATTCTCCAAAAGGTCCCCTTTCAAAGATGTGAAAAATCAAATATATAGTTGTGTTTTCCAACGGGCTCAGGGTACGTAGCATCCCTCCTCACGGCACGAGGATGTGATAAACCTTATCTTTTTTCAAATTTTGAATTTCTGAACTGATCAATGAATTCTTCGCGGCGCGAAGGATCTTCCTCACGTCGAACACATACCTTGCGGTGCGAGATGTCTTCTCGAGGTTCCATTTTTTGATTTTTCATCTTTCTTGGCTCTTTTCTTCATAAATTTCCGTATTCTTTATCCAAGGACCTGAAAAGCACAAAACACATGAATTAGGTATAAAATACTCGTGCTTTTAACATTTTTCTCAAATAAAACCAAGATATTGACCGGAAATAGCATGTATGAAACCGGAAATATCACCGGGTCGATGGATTATTATTTAATAAGATTTGATTTTACCAAAAAACCATATTAACAAGTCATTAATGAGCATGATTGAGGGCTCGTTAATGAGCCATAATATTATTAGCCATTGATTTAATTTAATCAAAGGTCAAGATTAGTATTCAAGGTTTTCGCAATAAAAATGGTTTACAAATGAACTTTCCCATATATATATATATATATATGCTCATTAATGAGTTATTAACATTATAGCCATTGACTTAATTTAATCTAGAGTCGATATTTGTTCTCGCGATTCTCGTTGTATTTACGGTTCTCGATATACACACACATATGTACACGTACTTATGCTTTGTATACATAAGATCCTTAGCATTTATCCCACCATTCCATACTCTCTGATGTGTCATATTAGCATTTCCTTTCATCCATCTTCAACCTACAAACCCCACATTCATCTCATACAACCTTTCTCTATTTAAAAAATAAAATAAAATGGTATAGAAAGGAGAGAGACATAAAGAAGAAAGAGAAGAGAGAGAAGGCTCATGGGACCAATAACTAGAAAGATGGCTTACCCATGGGAGAGAAGGAGGAGGGTGATGGTGTAGATCTAGTGTCCATCCAGCTTTCTCCCACTAGATGGATGCACATGGTCTAAGTGGTGTGGGAAACACAATAAAACTCATCATGTATATTCAATGTGCAAACAACAAAAATGAGTATAAAATGCTTAACTATTTAAGATAGTTGAAAATGGAGATTATTTTAGTTCATTACCTTTTTGGCTCTTTGGTTCTTAAGGAAAGAAAAAAAGACCATTTAAATTAAGACGTGGAACACAAAAAATATACCATTTTGTGTTCTCTGTAGATGATATTATTATTATAACTAATATTTTATTCTGATGGCTCTTTGAGAGCCGTCCTTTTTATAAGCCGAGAGTCTTTTGAGAATCAGTCTCTCTACCTACTAATGAATATATAAGTGTTTACATCTTACCCGCGCTATATTCCGCCCTGGCGACATTGATTATTGTTGTTGTGTGCAAATGAAAGAGAAGAATATAAAAGATGTGTTTTTTGTTTTGTTATTATATAAAAGAGTATTCAAAATTAGAATAGAGTTTTGATCATCTGTCCACCGATACACGTATACTGGTATCACTACTGATGAGGCACATATCTATTGGGTCACACGCCAAGCGTAGAATCTGACAGCACAAGAAAGAAGAGAGAGAATGTGAAATTAGGGTTTCAGTCGGCCTTCATGGGTCGTGAAGAGATTGTGAGAAGAAACCCTTCACGTGGCTTCATGAGCCCGGAAGAAGTCGTAGGGACAACACCTTCATGACTGCTTCACGGCCCGCGAGAGCCCGTGAAGGCATAAGTCAAAGTGACACTTTAATGTTATTGGATCTCTTTGGTTGGTCCAATGAGGGCCAACCTTGGAGGCCGACCTTGGCACCTCTTGGTCTTCTGTTGAGCTTATATATACCCCTCTTTACTCTCTTCTAAGAACCTTTTGCCAAAGTCTCATTACATACACATTGATGTGTTCTTGTAGCTAGTCTTACAAGCTTAAGTTTGTGTATCTAAGGCAAGGGTAACTAGAGTTGCTGTTCTTGAGGCTAATCCCAGCAAAGTTGAAGTCAAGCATCAAGCTCTAGCAAAGGGATTCTCGTTTACTTGGTGTGGATACTACTAGAGGAGCTCATGTTCGGGTTCAAGTATCACATCCTCACGATCCCACAACCATCTGAGATATCAAGGGTATGATTTGCTCTTCTTTGTTTCTAGTTTTGTTATTGCTATATTTCTTTTGTAGCTTGATCCTCTAAAAGAATCTTGCGCATGTGGTTTGAAAACCAAAAAACTCTTTTGTGAAACCTTTGCTTCCGTCGCTTGTGGGTTTTGTAGCATGCATGAGATTCCTTTAGTGGTATCAGAGCAATTGCTACATGCACAACATGACTCGAAAAATTGGTTTTTGGAAGTTTTGAAAACTGTCCAGTAAGCCATCACGGGTCGTGGAGGCTACACGACCAGCACAGTTTGAGGTCTGGTCATGAAAGTGGTTTTTATGCTTCATGAGTTCTTCCGGGCCATGACGGGTCGTGAGGCCCTTAGGCTTCACGAGCCGTGAGGGGTCGTGAAGAAGCTCGTGAACAATTTTTTGGCCTTAAAATAAATCTTACTATTTTTCGAGTCATTGTTAGCATTCTGTGATGCTTTGTTATTTTTTGGAAAATCCCCGAATAGTAGTTTGATACAACTATGGGTATGCATGGTATGGTCATGGCATAAATGCATACATACATACATACATACATACACATATGTTTGTGTGTATATATGAATATGGGTGTGAAAATTGGTTTTGTACCCTAATGCATATGTACAAGAATTTTCTTTTGTGCCTTGAGTGTTTGTTTAGGAAATTCTTATCGAAATACTTGTCACGGTTTTTAGCACACCGTGTGTTTGTGGTTGTTTGCCTAGTTTAGGTTGGTACCTTGGCCTAAGACCTTGTTGTTATGTTTGTGGTTGTTTCATTCATTTGGTGACCTTGTGTCACATGTTTTGTAATAATTGTAATTATTCATTTATTTATTATTTGTAATAATTATTGCGGCTTGTATGTCGTTTCATTTATCCATGTACTTGTATTAGTTGATGGAAATTTTCGTGGCTTGCATGCCATTTATTTCTATTTGATGTATTTGTATTTTTGGAGCTTGAAGACCACAATCAAGAATCAAGATGATGTCTTGAAGAAGGTGAATCCGGTGAAACCGGATGGAAGTGGCAGATTTTGTTGTTGCTCTATTTGTTTTGTAGCTTGCTCCTCTAAAAGAATCTTGTGCATGTGGTTTGAAAACTCGAAAACTCTTTTGTGAAACCTTTGCTTCCGTTGCTTGTGAGTTTTGTAGCATGCATGAGATTCCTTTATGGTGGACATATGATTATTCTAATGGAAGACCGTTGTCTCTCCTTTCATTAACTCCCATATTTGTTATTACTGACATTTTGAGTACTTATTGATTATGATCCGGTCATTCAGAAAAGGAGAAAAAAAGATCAGGATGCAAAATTTACATACGATAACAAGAAGAAAAAGTTTGAAATTTACTATATAATAAGGTTTCTTAGAGTATGCAAATGCATACTCTATGATAAACACACATTCATTCCAGATTTGGTTGACAATAATGAATACTCATTCATTTGTGTAACCTAATATACGACATATGCAATTTATTAAGTACTTAAGTATAGAATTACAAAGAAATAACTAAAATTTGACCATTATGATAATCTTTGACATGTAAGAGACAAATTAGGAATCAACTTGTCTTAATTGCACACAAAGGTAAGTAATTATGCACACCGATTCCTTAAAAAAGGCTAATGAATAGCTAGTCTGTCTTTCATTTGTCTTGATTGACTTTTACAAGACAAATAGAGACGTTGATTACAAGAGCTTCATATAATCAAGTAGAAGACCTTAAAAAACCTAAATACTACCTTGTACGGACAAATTTATTATAAACCATTTATAAAATCAATCCAAAAGGACATATAACAAAGTTATTAATGATGTATCATATAGAAGCATGTAGGTATACTTGTTAGTATTCACTTAAAACAATTACACGTGTAGTTAAACATTTAAGAAAAGATTTGTATTTATACAATAACAATATTTGTATCTATATAAGCAAATAAAATCGAAAACAATTTCAAAATCATTACAGTATAAATCACACAAAAATTGCTAGAAATCTGATATTTAAAAGGTTCTTTTTTTCTCTAGATCGGTTAGTTTGTAAGTAGATAATAAGTTATTACAGGATTAAAATTTCAAAAATAAACGTAAAAAGTGTCTTAATAATTTATTAAAAAATATTTTTTTACCCAATTTTATTTACTTGTTTGAATAAACTATAGAATAATAGGCAAAATGGTTCTTACGAGCCGCTTTGTGATTGTTGAAAAAATGAAAATGAAGGCTTTCCGTTCGACCTTTAGGCCGCTCACCGTCCTCTATTTATAAACCACTTGTATACTCTAATCGTTATCCAACAAATCCTTGTTTCATCTTTCCCTAATTCTTGATCACAAACCCTAGGATACATCGCTCAAGGGTTTCTTTCACTCATCTTCCTTAATTAATCATATTTGTTGTCTTGTGCGTCCTTTTGTTCTTTTTAGGGTTTAGAGATTATTTTTAATTCTTAAAGTTTTGTCAATTTTGGTATTCCGTTTCATCTCTCTGGATTCGTAGTGGAAGACTTGATACATGGAAAGATTCGGAGGTGGTGGTGGTGGTGGTGGTACTCAACAACTTTTGGATCCTCGGGATCCTAATCAACAACTTGGTTCGAATTCATCAGGTTTTTATTTCTCTCATGCTTATCGTTTGATCTTCTAATACCGTGCTTCAGATTTCGTATTTAGGTTTTAGACTGCATTGATGCTGTACAGATCTTGTATCCGTATATTTGATTGGAATCTTTCTTGTTCTGTTTCATATGTTTAGATTTTAGGATGGTGATGCTCAATTATTTGTATTAATCCATTTTTGTGCCATGGATGTAACGAATTCCCAAAGAACATACGAAGAGTAGCTGGTTTGGTCCTTCCGTGCTAGTCTGAAATTGAACGTTCACCTAGATTTATGGCGGTTTCTGAACCTGCTTAACTTCTAGAACCTCATAAAACGGGCCTGAAATGTGATTTGTTAGCTATGTTAGAATTGTATCTACTTACAAAATAGCAAAATATACTAGAAACGGGACTTCTCACTTCTTACCTTGATCTTAGGGTCTTCTTTGTATCTTTTTAACCCAATTTGAATGTGTAGGGATTTCATACTGCTGTGCAGCACTATCCAACCTGATTTTTATAAATCTTTCCATACAGGTGGTGCTGTATTTGATGCATCACAGTATGCATTCTTTGGTAATGAAGTCCTTGAAGAAGTCGAGTTGGGAGGTCTAGAGGATGAAGAAGAAGACCTTCCAGCAGCTAAATTGGAGGATGACGAGTTTTTGTTGGAGCAAGAAGAGGTACACATTGTACTGATATTTCTTTTTTGTATTAGAGCTTTATGACCATTCTTGATTTCTTTGGCATGAAGTATGAAAGTCATTGTCATTTCTCTCTTAAATATGATTCATCTTATGGGCCTTCCTAGTGGTACTGAAAACTTACGAGTTGGTTATATTTGATTTGTTACAGTGGATCTTAGAAAGTTAGGCTATTTTTGTTTCGTTCAATCCTTCTGTTTAAACCCACATGGTGCTAGGAAACTGATAAGGTCAAGAAAGACTATAGTTCATAATGTAGTGTTTCACACAAGCATATACGTATATCCGTATAGGGAACATGGTAAAAATAATTGATTTTATCGTGATGAATGATTTTTTGTTGTTGTTGGTGTGGCAACTGGGCTTCTTACTAAAAACTTTATTACAAGACGATGGAGTGGTGGACATAGTTAAATGGAGAGAGTATAATCCTTCTTTAGGTTTTTATAGTCCGAGTGAGTGATGATATTGCCAAGTCATGCGATTTTTCCTAAGGCGCTATTGCAGAGTTGCATCAGTTGATAACACTGACGTAGTTTTCACAATCAGACTTTGATTGGTCAAAACATTTGATTATTTGGAGAATCAAACTTTGCTTCAGTATTACCAAATACCAAGGCCAGGCATATTAAGTGTTGCTGTGTGTTCTCTTGACTAAAATTTCTTTTGTTTGTAGCCATATGCATACATTTACTTGTTGTAAATTGGTCAAGGCCCTAGTTGATACGTTGGTCGTAGTTTCTCTGTTGTTTATTATTTTAACCATGTTGATATCCTCTCTCTTTGTGATACCTATGCAGTTATCTCGGTGAATAATCAAATATTGGTCAAGGGCCGAGATTTGAAATAGTGGTTATCGGGGTGAGATATCGGTGGGATATCGGATTTTTATATTATGTAGAACATATGTATATATAATCAAAATCATAAAAAAATTAAATAAAAAGCGTAGAACTCCAAGTCAAAAGAAGGAAGAATGAAACAAGGAAGGGAAATGTGTGTTAATTAGGTCTTAAGGTTGAGAAATAGACTATTAAAGTGGACAGAAGAAAATCTCGGCCAATCTTGGTCAATCTCGGCCAAATCTCGGCTAAATATCGGTCAATTTCGGCGAGAATATTGGTTCCGATATTTACAACCGAGATTTTGAGATCTCGCCGAGATCTCGGTGAGATCTCGCCGGGATTAACTGCACAGTGTGATACATGCCAGTAATTGTGTCTGAAAACCTTATATCTTTTATACACGAGGAGTAGTTGTGGTCTTTGATGTTTTGATGCTAATTTGGTTGGTGTTTTTGTTGTCATATTGCTTTTGTCTGTCTTAACAAAGTTAAGATAGAACTCATTTACACCCAAGAAAAGGTGCTTGATAACTAGTGGGGTTAATAGAAGTTAAATAATAAGTTACTCTTTTGAATGAATGTATGACTTGGGTGGTTATTAGAACTGAACATAATATTGTACATGCAAATACTCTTTACCTTTTCGTAATAATGGCCATGCAAATACTCTTTACCTTTTGGTAATAATGGCTTCTGCTTCTTCAAAATCATATTTGTTCTTCGTGTGTCATTGATTCTTTATAATGGTTATTAAGGGAACACTTCAGAGATTCTCATGCTTCCACTTCTGTCAGTTGCTCGACACCTTTTCAGTTGCTTAGCATGTTCTGATGCTCCTATTTTCAGTTTTTCTCAAGGAGTACAGTCAGTAATTGCCTCCTAGACAAATTTGTTAACTAAAAGATTTGCATCATGCACTGAATAGATCTGGGCTGGATTTTTTTTATATTTATACACACAATTTGTTCGTAGCATTCCTTCTTTTTCCCCCTAAATATGCTTTATTACATCGGTTTTGCTTATTTCAGTTAATTGTCAGTGTGTGGATTTCGGGGCATGTGTGAAGATGGAAAATGATACTTCTTTTTTTTTTGTAGGGCGTGTTCCCAGGAATTGACGATCTTTCCACCACATTTTCCAAGGTTAGATTTACCGAAACAAGTATTTATTGATACGAAGATGTATTGAGTAATTCTTTTGTCCAGTTATTGCTTTATCTTTGATGCATATTCTCTGAGCACGGGCAACGTAGGGGTGTGAAATTACCGTATGTCGAATGTAATAATTTTCTGCGCACTGTTATTTGATCTATATTGAACAAAATACCAGATCTTAAGCAACTTGATTATTTGTTTGCTATGAGGTCATTTTGTTTGTGTGCATGGGTGGTTTAATCTCCTATCTTCTGTCAGTGAGCTGCTGTATTTATTTTCTTCCCTCAAATATATGATTTCTAAAAATGTGTTCATTCTTTTTTAAATACCTTAAATCTATTTTTTGTCCCTTAACCTTTCCTTACTTTCGATAAACTTTGATTTGGTGGAATGTCTTGTTATCTTTATCACTGTGCCAGTTTTGGCTCACTTCCGCATATTGGAAACTTAAAATTTTTCAGGATGTAGTAAATGTTAATTCCATGTTTCCAGAAATGCCAGCTTTTCCTTTTGGCATTCCAATTTAGTTCTTTAAATTGGAATTTGATGCAAATCTTTTCCGGGAATTTGCTGATTTGACAAAACAAAATTTTTGAAAAAAATTGATTACTTGTCTATACCTAAATGAACCAAAATTAATATCATTTGTTCCTTGCAGTTATGAAGATAGAAAATAGGTAGCTTAAAGGTGAAAGCTTTCCAAATATGTACTGTTGCAACATAGCAGTAGGGAGAAAGCTCTATTAATATATACCCACCATGTTCTATTTCACTAATTTCATGTAACTTAATGTATTAACTGAATTTATATAGAATTCAAATGGTTATTGTCAAATTTTAAGTTAGAATAACTCAATTGACAAGTAAAAATGAAATTTGTGGGCTATATTTTTGACAAATCTTGTAAAACTCGCTAGGCGGTACTCAAGCGGCCGGCTGGGGTGTAGGCGTGTAGCGAGTAATCGGCTTAGGCGGGGAGTATTCAGATTGGAACTTTTATATATAAATTAAAAAATTATAGGGTATGACATGTTCATGGGACTATAGAACTAGAAAATAAATACTCAAATAGGCAATTAACTCATAACACGAGGAAATTGGGTATGTATGAATGGATTTAATATGGGAACCAATGAGACTAAGTATTTATAAAAAACTATAGGACCGAATCATCCTAAGTTTGACCGAGTTGGGGTCGAGTTTTGCAGTACTCGGATTCACCTCTACTCGGCAAGGTCACCCACCTTGTCACGAGTACTCGGTCTTGGAATAGGAGTTTTACAACACTGATTTTTGAACGATGTTAGCTATACAATGTGGCTTGTTTATGGTTTTTAGTCATGCTTGTCACAAACATTATGCTTGCTAGGATTGGTAATTGATTAAATGATTACCAAGTAATCGTTAAGTAGGTTGAGTTTTAAGACGCTACCTGTTAGAGGCGAAAATAGTTGAAATGTTGATTAACTGGTCGATACTTTAGAAGAATTGGAAATTGATCCGGGTGTATGTAGTTATTTTTATTACATATTAATGAGAGGTGCTTTTACATGATCAAATTAGGCACATACTATTGTTTTCGTGGTTTCTCTAACTCTCTACGGCCTCTGATATTTGGTTTCCATCTTGTTTCTGCAGCTCAACAAAGATGTCATGGGGTCAAGTGTTGGAATTTTTGGTGACCGAGGATCTAGAGATCGTGAGTAGACCTGTACTTGTTTGTATACATATACATAAATATGTACATGTGTCACACACCTATATATGAATATATGTGTGTGTATGTTGTCTCTCTCTCTCTATATATATATATTATATTATATATATAAAAAGAGAGAAGTTCAAACGAGAACTGTTTTTTATCCAACCGTCATTAATTAGTGAGGCTTGATTTTCTTAGAATATACCCCTCATTAATAAGTTCTTAATGGCTTATTAATGAGAGCATTAATGGGTCATTAATGAGCCCTTACGATTATTAGCCATTAATTTATTTTAATCTGAGTTCTCGTTTGAACTCTCCCTCTATATGTATGTATTTATATTCCATGAGTCCTATATATATAATGGAGGGTTCATTTGAAAACCATTCTTATTGTGAGTACCGCGTGAACCAATCTTGGCCTGATTAATTTAAATCAATGGTCAATAAAAATGATAGCTCATTAATGCTCATTAATGACGCATTAATTGCTCATTATTGATGTATTAATGAGGGTTATTTTGGGAAAATCAAGTCTCGTTTTGTAATGACGGCTCACCCGGACGCAATTCATGGTTGGGAAAATATATAAAAGACCAAAATACCTCTATTAATGAGCATTAATGGTGGTTACAAATGGTACTCGCAGTACTCGCAATAAGAACGGTTCTCAAATGATCTTTTCCCTATAAAGATACATACACACACACACACACACACATATATATATATATATATGTATTGAAAAGTTCATTTGAGAACCGTTTTTATTGCGAGAACTGCGAGAACCAATCTTAGCCGTCCAATTCCCCCTCTTTCAATTGGATTGCCCACCCATGAATTCCTTACATGCACCTTGCCACACTCAATCCCCCCACACTTTTCATCCATGAATTCCACTTACCAAT
The DNA here is from genome assembly GCA_038502395.1 of Dittrichia graveolens. Taxonomy (NCBI): domain Eukaryota; kingdom Viridiplantae; phylum Streptophyta; class Magnoliopsida; order Asterales; family Asteraceae; genus Dittrichia; species Dittrichia graveolens. The sequence goes on along the minus strand of JARJIL010000005.1, from coordinate 77,847,294 downwards.
TGAACGGCTAAGATTGGTTCTTGCGGTTCTCACAATAATAATAGTTCTTAAATGAACTCTCCCCTATATATATAGGGAAAAGTTCAATCGAGATCAATTTTTCGTACGAGAACTGTAAGAACTGTTTGTAGCATCATTAATGACTCATTAATAGGCGTATTTTGGTCATTTATATATTTACCCAACCGTGAATTGCGTTCTAATGAATTTTCATTAATTTACGAGGCTTGATTTTCCCAAAATACCTGTCATCAGTGAGCCATTAATGAGCCGCCAAAAGTTATTAGCCGTTGGTTACTTTTAATCAAGGACTAAGATTGGTTCTCAATGAAAAACAGTTCTCATTGAACCCTCCCTTATATACACACACACACACACACACACACATATATATATATAGGCTCGACTTAATTGGACTCATGGATGTGAACCTTTTTGAGTCAGGTCATATTTGATCATTGTGGGGTCAATTTTCTGCTGTAATTTATTTTTGGTCGCTTATTAACATGAGGAATTTTGTGTATTAGCTTCATCTGCAGCTGAATGGGCACAGGGAGGAGGAGATTACACCAATTGGTTTGATCAAGATATTTATGATGCAGAAAGTGGTCAACAAAGCAATAATAGATGGTCAAATTCTTCATTCCCTCTTCAAGGTGCATCGATGCTTCTCCACAGAACATCATCCTACCCTGAGCAGCAGCAACAACAGCAGCAGCAGCAGCAGCAGCAGTATCTTAACCAGCAGCTCCAAGATGAATCAAAACAATATCTTCACAGAACATCATCATATCCTGAGCAGCATCAACAACATAACCTAAACCAGCATCTGATAGATGAATCAAAGAATCTCCATAGAACATCATCTTACCCTGAGCAGCAGCAGCAACATCTTAGTCAGCACTTGCATTTCTCTAGTGAGCCAGTTCCTGTTCCCAAATCTTCTTTCATCTCATACCCTCCGCCGGGTGGCGGGTCTCCCCAATTTTCACCAAATCATCAATCACGTCATCTTAATGCTCCGTATCATGCCAGTGGACCCCAGATGCCACCACCGTTTTCAAATATGTCTCCAGTTCCAAATCCACAGCTTCAAATGGGAGGGATGCCTCATGGGGGTTCACAGTTTGGTGGGAATTTTCGACCTCCTGCCCCAGCTGTTGGTAATAACCGACTACAAAACCAGTTTGGTGGGAATTTGCCTGATCTTTCAAATGGTATGATGCCACAACAGTATGCTCACAAGAACAGTTTGCTACCCCCACAGTTGCTGTCACAACAGCAGTCTCAACAACACAGGATGCATCCTCAATTTCAGCCATCTTTTGGTCATTTATCTGGTTTGCAGCCCCAATTGTCACAACTAATGAACCACCATATTTCTCCGTCCCCACCTTTGATGAACAATTTTGAAGCCCTTGGGATGGGTTCAAGAGATTTGAGGCCTAAATCGTTGCCAAAAGGTAGGCCTGGTCAGAGATATTTCCAATCAGGCTTTGACACCAGTGGATGGCCACAGTTCAAATCAAAATACATGTCAGCTGAAGAGATTGAAAATATTCTCAGAATGCAGCTTGCTGCTACACACAGTAATGATCCTTATGTAGACGATTACTATCACCAAGCTTGCTTAGCAAACAAATCTAGTGGTGCGAAATTAAGACACCATTTCTGCCCAACTCAATTGAGGGATTGTCCACCTAGAGCTCGTGCTGCTAACGAACCACATGCGTTTCTTCAGGTTGATGCATTGGGGCGGGTCTCTTTTTCTTCTATACGTCGCCCTCGCCCACTTCTTGAAGTTGACCCACCAAAGCCAACGGGTGGTGGCAACACTGATCAGAAAATGTTGGACAAGCCATTGGAACAAGAACCCATGCTTGCAGCTAGAGTCACCATTGAAGACGGCATTTGTCTTCTTCTAGATGTTGATGATATCGACCGTTTTCTGCAGTTCAATCAGCTTCAAGATGGTGGGGCCCAATTGAGGCAAAGGCGACAAGTCCTTTTAGAAGGTTTAGCAACATCACTTCAACTTGTTGACCCGCTAGGCAAGAATGGTGAAACCGTCCAGTTGGCTCCCAAGGATGATCTTGTGTTCATACGGTTAGCTTCTCTTCCAAAGGGCCGCAAGCTTCTCTCGAGGTATCTCCAACATCTTGACCCAGGAACTGAGCTAACCCGTGTAGTTTGCATGGCCATTTTTCGTCATCTGAGGTTTTTATTTGGAGTTCTTCCTGCTGATCCACGAGCAGCAGAAACTACTAACAATCTTGCAATGACGGTTTCTTCCTCGATTCAAGGGATGGAGCTTAGATCACTTGGTGCATGTCTTGCATCTGTTGTTTGTTCCTTGGAGCATCCTCCCCTTCGTCCTGTAGGAAGTCCTGCAGGGGATGGGGCTTCTGTTGTGATAAAATCAGTACTAGAAAGGGGAACCGAGCTGTTAACTGATCCAAATGCTGTCGGCAATTGCAGCATGCCAAATCGGGTTTTTTGGCAGGCGTCTTTTGATGCTTTTTTTGGGCTTCTCACCAAGTACTGTTTTAGTAAATATGATACTGTTGTCCAGTCGTTGCTGACTCACGGGACTGGACCATCTGACATGGAGGTTATCGGGTCAGATGCAGCAAAAGCTATTAGTAGAGAAATGCCTGTTGAACTGTTGCGGGCCAGCCTTCCTCATACAAATGAAAACCAGAGGAAGCTTCTTCTGGAATTTGCACAGCGATCCATGCCTGTTCTTGGAATGAATAACAGCGCAGCAGGAAATGGTGGCACTTGATATAATCAGGGACAGTAAGGTAATTCAAGTTACGCAGACATCCACATTGGCTGATGAATAAGGCAGAAGAACAGAAACCATGAATCATGTGGGTGGTGATTAAGGTGATCTCTGACTGGTTAAAGAATCAAGGAATGTGCACAGTTGATAGAAACTAAGGTTTGCTTCGTTAATTACAATCTTTACATGTTTACTTTTTGTGTTTATGATGAAACCTAGTTATGTACTCTTTGTGTTTTTTTTGTTCCTTTTCTTTTGGGGGGTTGAATTAGGAGCTTATTTTGTTGCTCTCAGGTAATGTTGATCCCTTGTAGTAAATGAGGATTTAGAAGGTTAGGAATATGTATAGGGTTTGAGTTCCTTCACCATTGATATTCAAGGAGATGGGAAGGAGAAGACTACCTGGATTAGTCACAAATGAATCCTCTTTTTCTTTTGTCTTTTCCCCCATACAACTCTGATATTCCTATGGAGAAAGTTTATCAACTATTTACAATTTGTGCCTTCATTTTGTGTTTAAAATTTTGCTTATTCTACTTGCATGTTTGTTTTCATTATGGAATAATACTCGGAACTTAACCACATTCAGTCTCGTCACTGATGCTAAGTTTGGTTTGTGTTATGGTATACATGATTTTTTTGGTACAACAAAACTATCAAACCCGTAAACCTACACCTTATCCGCTACGGGGCTTGAACCAAGACCTTGTGGATCACCTCAAACACCAAATACTACTAGGCCAAATACCATTTGGCCCTGCCCTGTTCAGTTTCTATTTTCTTAAGTTTCAGCATGTATTTAATATATTATTGGTATTATACCTGTAGAGACTAATCGTGGACGTTTTCACTATACTTGTTGATTGATTTATAATATTACAGCTTACAAGGTGAGTTTACTAGACTATTATTCATATTTAAAACATGTGTTATCATGATAAAATATTATGCATGTATTATTCATATGTGTTAACTACATTCTTGATTGACCAATATCGACAAGGACCAAGAATGAATTTATATTGACCTCTATGAACCGTGTTTCATCTATTTGAACTATGCATTACTTAGATTGATCAATGTTGACCATAATTTAATTATTTGATCCATGCATGATTGTGATGGACCAACATTGACCCTGATTGACCATTTAACCAAGTATGATTATAGTTAACCAACGTGACCGGTATTCACCTATTTGATTCAAAAATTATGTATCGCCCCATTTTTATAATGGTTAGTATACTCATCAAGCTGCAAGCCTCTCGTTTGATAAAAATTTTCAAAACCATGTTTAAATCCAGACTGTGCATAACACACATCCAGATCCCTTAAACCATGGCTTTGATACCAAGTTGTATTGCCCCATTTTTATAAAACTAATATTTAAACAAAAGCATGTCTAGAAGATTCACATATAGTTTCAAAAAGTAAGCAGAAGCGTATTTACAGCAAAATCTGAGTGTTGTTTCAAAAGAAACACACTTAAAAGTACAACTGTAGTTTCTTATATTACACAACAGGCGTTAATTTGTTTCAAAAGGAGTTGAGTGAAAAGTGGTCAAACGGAAGCTTTGCCCTTGCCTTTTCTACGACCTGCAAAACATTTTAAAAAGAGTATGTGATAGGCTACAAAAGCTTAGTGAGTATGCCAAATTAATAATCATATAAACAAACGTATAAGATCATAAAGAGATACCACACGTATGTTAGGCAATCAAAGCTAGCCTCTGGTTCTAGACCTAGGGCAGCAACATAGGTCACAGTACTGTACCACATCTGAGCCTTACTACACATAGCAGTATGCTAAACGACACATATGAATAATACATGCATAATATTTTATCATGATAACACATGTTTTAAATATGAATAATAGTCTAGTAAACTCACCTTGTAAGCTGTAATATTATAAATCAATCAACAAGTATAGTGAAAACGTCCACGATTAGTCTCTACAGGTATAATACCAATAATATATTAAATACATGCTGAAACTTAAGAAAATAGAAACTGAACAGGGCAGGGCCAAATGGTATTTGGCCTAGTAGTATTTGGTGTTTGAGGTGATCCACAAGGTCTTGGTTCAAGCCCCGTAGCGGATAAGGTGTAGGTTTACGGGTTTGATAGTTTTGTTGTACCAAAAAAATCATGTATACCATAACACAAACCAAACTTAGCATCAGTGACGAGACTGAATGTGGTTAAGTTCCGAGTATTATTCCATAATGAAAACAAACATGCAAGTAGAATAAGCAAAATTTTAAACACAAAATGAAGGCACAAATTGTAAATAGTTGATAAACTTTCTCCATAGGAATATCAGAGTTGTATGGGGGAAAAGACAAAAGAAAAAGAGGATTCATTTGTGACTAATCCAGGTAGTCTTCTCCTTCCCATCTCCTTGAATATCAATGGTGAAGGAACTCAAACCCTATACATATTCCTAACCTTCTAAATCCTCATTTACTACAAGGGATCAACATTACCTGAGAGCAACAAAATAAGCTCCTAATTCAACCCCCCAAAAGAAAAGGAACAAAAAAAACACAAAGAGTACATAACTAGGTTTCATCATAAACACAAAAAGTAAACATGTAAAGATTGTAATTAACGAAGCAAACCTTAGTTTCTATCAACCATGCACATTCCTTGATTCTTTAACCAGAGTCAGATATCACCTTAATCACCACCCACAACATGATTCATGGTTTCTGTTCTTCTGCCTCATTCATCAGTCAATGTGGATATCTGCGTAACTTGAATTACCTTACTGTCCTTGATTATATCAAGTGCCACAATTTCCTGTTGCTCTGTTATTTATTCCAAGAATAGGCATGGATCGTTGTGCAAATTCCAAAAGAAGCTTTCTCTGGTTTTCATTTGTATGAGGAAGGCTGGCCCGCAATAATTCAACGGGCATTTCTCTATTAATAGCTTTTGTTGCATCTAACCCGATAACCGCCTTGTCAGATGGTCCACTGCCGTGAGTCAGCAACAACTGGACAACAGTATCATATTTACTAAAACAGTACTTGGTGAGAAGCCCAAAAAAAGCATCAAAAGACGCCTGCCAAAAAACCTGATTTGGCATGCTGCAAATGCCGGCAGCATTTCGATCAGTTAACAGAGTTGTAACATGCAAGGTTCGAAATTTATTAATTTTAAAATAATAAGTGGTCTATGTGTACTATGAGTTGCATTTATAGGATTATATGTGTTTATAAAACTATAAGGGCCAAAACTATCAAAATTAAAATTAATCAAGTGCATGGACCATTTATGTAATTAGGCTATAGTTGTAGATATATATATGGACTTTTACTTTGACTTCTCATATGAAGTCTTGCAACAAACACAACATACATACTTACATACGTGAACAACTTTTGGACTCCTTTCTATCTACTTTTTGAACAAGCTTTTAGCAAGGATTTAGCATCTTATAGTCACCTTATCTTATACCAAGCCATCAAGGTAAGATTAGTGAGTTTTGTTGGTTTGTTTTTAATGTTCTTATGGGTTAAATGGGTCAATGATTGATTCAAGAATCAATCTATGTTACTTTGGTGTTAGTTGTTGTTTCTAGCTGTTTGGGATGAAAGGAATCATCCTTATGAAGTTTTAAATCGATTATAACTGAATTTTGGTTTGAAATTGGCACAAAATAGCAAGCTGACCGACTTATTGGTTTAGACCAAAGCGGGGCACGGGCGTATCCAAGGGGGTATGGGCGTTCCTATGGCCCCGTGGTTAGCCCTAGTTCTTGAGATACCCTCGTAATTTAGGGTAAAGGCACGGGCGTACCATGCCCAAGCACGGCGTGCCTTTTAAGTCGTACGACTTTAAATTTTGTAAGTCGGATACAAAACTCGGACCATAAGTCACACCACATAGGCACGAGCGTGCCTATCATAGGGTACGGGCGTGTCCTGCCCTGTTCAGTTTCTATTTTCTTAAGTTTCAGCATGTGTTTAATATATTATTGGTATTATACCTATAGAGACTAGTCGTGAACGTTTTCACTGAACCATAATTACTTGTGGATTGATTTATAACATTACAGTTTACAAGGTGAGTTTACTAGACCATTTTTCATATTTACAACATGTGCGTTATCATGATAAAATATTATACATGTATTATTCATATGTGTTGTTTAGCATACCGCTATGTGTAGTAAGGCTTAGATATGGTACAGTACTGTGACCTATGTTGCTGTCCTGAGTCTAAAACCAGAGGTTTTACTAAACTTATTGAACAACATTTACAAACTGTCTTTTCTACTTACTATAAAAAATAACATTAATATTAAATATATTTAACCAATATCGTACATACTGGCCCGTGTTTACACAGGCTTGAAATCTAGTTAGTTATATCCTTAATTGACCAAGAAAGTCTTGTACATGCATTATATAAAAGTTTAGTAAAATTAATACAAGAAAGTTTAATATGTAATTTTTTCTCGGAAAATAAGTCGATACGAAACTCGACTTGAAAATCAAGTTTTTTTCATAAAAACAACCGAATTTTTTCTTTGAAAAAATAGATCGATATGAAAACACGACCCGAACCGAACACGAATTAATGACACGAACCGGGCCAGATAGGAAACTAAATTGGGTCAATACGAAAATAACATGAAAATGATTATTTTCCCCTCTCTTTCAGCTATGGTTGGATGAATCCTCATTGGTTGTCTTATTTAGGGGTGTTTGTAGTACGAAAACCAGGACCAAATAGGTCTTAAATCAGAAAGTGTTGGAAACAAAAATCGATGTTTGATTTGTATGGATTAGGGGTGAACTCGGCTCAAAAACCGGACCGGACCGAAACCTATAAAAAACAAGGACTGAAGACTGGACCGACCAGTCCCGGTCCGGACCGATCTCTGTTTGGTTCGGTCCGGTTCATCTATTTTTTCGGTCTATCGGGTCGTATGGTCACCCCTAGTATGGATCAACCTTTACCGGTTGGTATACCAGACTAAACCGAAACTGGTATTTAAATTCCCATAATGTGTAGATAGGCATCGATACTCTAGAGGGGTTATAAACGTGATTTGGAAAACCTACGGCTTTAATTTATGTATTATCTAGTTTAAACAAACACAGGTTTTTGGACACATATTATTCTCTTCTAAAAAGTAACTATTAGTTGGATTTTGAGCAATTTAGAACCGGGTTTTTGGTTTCTTTGAATCATTTTCAGAATTGGTGTCATGCTCTACACCTTGGCTTTAGGGCTTACGCTCCTTTTGCATGTCACCGCTTGTGGTCCTTGTGTGGTGGTGCTAGCATATATACCAATTTTATTACGAGAATCAATCTTAGCCAATCATTTTGAATAATGGAATTCATGGATGAAGAGCGTGGAAAGATTGAGTGTGGCTAAGTGCATGTAAGGAAGGTTTTTACTAGAGACGTTTTTAGAAGTTTATATAAATATATAGGTATGAAAATAAATTTTAATTTACCAATGTTGTTAAATTCGAATGTTATTGTTAGAAATTTGGGTTAAGACTTTTCCAAACGTTTTTGACCAACAATTAATTAAGGCTTTTTCCGTGACAATTTGACAATTTGTACACGTATTACTTTGAAATGTTATTAAATAGGGTTAATACCGCTGAATAATAAATTACCTTTTCATATATATTAACGAAGGTGAGTTAAGGAAAAAAAACATTGTGATGGTCTATTAAATTAGGTAATCACACATTTAACACGTCACATGTAATGTTTGACCTGATTAAGTCAAAATTAGAATTGATTGACCATACTATCATATAAAGTCATAATTGAATTTTGGTTTAAACTAAGGTGGGTAATCTTCAAGAAAGTCAAATTCTGATATTGAATCTAGAAACGAACAAGAACACCAAGAACAAATTGAAAATGTAAAGAGAGTTGATATATTCTCGTATTTTTTTCTCTTATCTTTTTACTTATAACTTTAACAAATGGGTTAAAATTAATGGAGAAGGTGAGAAAAGAGAATTAGTGGATTTCACATATATATTATTTTTGTGACGAGTAGGTGAAAAAATAAGTATATATATCATTTTTCATATGCAAATATATTCAAAACTACAACTTGAAGGTCTAACCAATATATGAATAACAAAGTGAATCTAGAAAATCATAGAACACACTCATCGATATTCTGAGGTCTGAACCACACTTTCCGGCCACCACTCCCCCTAAACCACTTTGTCTAGCCACCGATCCCTACGATCATTCGGTCCCTTCATAGCAAGTAGGCTACTTCATCTCCCCTTGCAATCGTTCTACACTGTTAATAAGTACCGGTCTTAACATGTCTTGAACGAGCACTTCCACGGTCAACGACCACCACTTTTCTGGCCACCACCCCTGTAATTGTTCGGCCTGATGTAGCCTGCATGAAAGAGAGGGGAAAATAATCAGGTCTTGAACGAGGATGGATTGTCATTAGTTGGGGAGGGGGTCAATCAGGGTACCAGCCTCGTCAACGACCACCAACCCAGTAATCGTTTAGCCCAATGGTGTAGCGTGGATGAGTGAGAGTGAAAGAGAGATAAATCAAGTCTTGAACGAGGTGGGTTACATGAGTAACTTAATTGTTTCATGAATGTTGATATTCTTAGCTAATTAAATTGATAAAAAACTAATTTTAATCAATAAAGATGATAAACTAACAATTATCAGTTGATATATATACCAAAAAATATCAAATAATCATCATTTTTACACTTTTTACTTTAATACTGTTAGTGACCGGTTGTAATTATAATTAGGCTGTTTGCGATAGATTAATGATAATAAGACGACTTTTAGTGACAAAAGTGACAACAGCGACAACTGTGTGTGCTCTAATCTGTACAAGAAAGATTATTTAGTTTGTGTTTATATTACAGCGGTATTCTTCATGGTTTTGCTTTACAGTAATACAACAAAGGAAAAATAATACAACTCAAAGCAAAAGCACTATTTAAACCAGAAATCAGCAAACCCTAAAATTAATTATGGCTAGAATCCAGACAGACGGCCGGCAACGGTGCTAATCAATCAGCCATGAGCCATCAGACGGCTGATCAACGGTTAGCCAATAGCCATACGTAGCTTCGTCATCCATCCATCTGGTTAGCTTTGGAGACGCCTCGAGCAGAAGAGAATAAATCAACCGGTTTTGATTCTGCAATCACATGATCATGTGGTTTATTCTCTCGTTGTTGTTGTTGATTGGTGATATTATGAGCCGCGGAAAAAAGATCAACGGGTTCGGAATCTGCGACCTTGCCAGCTTCCAAAGGTGTGCCGGACTTGTATGCAACTCTCAGCGATTCGTCTTCTGATAGCTTCGCCTGTGCAGTGGCGTACTTGATATCATCCTTGCTCTTCGCCATTAATTAATTTTCGATATATTGCTTTACAGCTTCACGGTCAACGCTAGCTAACTCATGAATTTGAAGCAAGGTTGCTGGTGAGTGGTGGTACAGGTGTCAGATATTAAAGCTATTGAATGATGACGTTGAATTTCTTTCACTCTAGTAGTGCCACGTACGTAAGATGGTTTTGTTACTCACGTACTATTTAACCTTTTCGTGGTTAGCTTGGACTAAAGTAGGAATGGGAATCGGTGGGTTCGGGGCGGGTTTTGGTCGTCACGTTTCCGAACCCGAAATAAAAACCCGTCTCCGTCCTTGCCCCGTTTTCTGTCGGGGCGTCTGTCAAACCCGAACCCGAACCCCGGTGATAAAACTCGACCCAACTAAAAACTATGTTAGTGAAGTAAAAAACTACATAAAAAACTTAATAAGAGCCTAAGATGATCATTTTATAAATAAGAACATAATCATTAACTTGAATAAAAACTTAAATAAAGTAGAGCTTAAAATAAGTTAGAAGATCAAAATTTAAAATTTAACAAAAAACTTCATCACTTTAGAAACATCTTCATTAATAGTTATACATCATTCTCTTTGTATATTCATACATATTATTATAGACATAAATATATAAAACATATATAGGAAATGGTTCATTTGAAAACCAATTTTATTACGAGAATCGCGAGAACCAATATAGATCAATCAATTTAGATAATGTTTTAGTAACCTTATTTATATCAAAAAGGTTAAAATTATAATTAAAAAAATAAATTTTAAGCAAAGCGCTGTTCCGCTGTGTGCGCCTCTTTGATATTCCAAATTGCAAATGTTTTTATTTTATTATATAGTCAATAATTTTTTTTTTCAATATTTAATTTGTAAGAATTACTTATTTATTTATTTATTTCTCTTTATCTCCTTCTCTATTTATTAATTACAACCATTTATATTTTTATTAAATTTTAGTAATATATTAGATACTTATACCTCACAAATCTTTTTTTGTTAGAAATGAGTTTGACTAAACAAACTTTGAGTTGCACGTGCACTAGAGTTCTAAACGAAAACAAAACAGGGGCTTGTTTGTGTTCGTTCATTTAACTTTAGCCGAACAAAAGAACGAACACAAACAATATTTTCCTTTCATTTAATTAAACGAACGAACACAAACAGTGGTCTCGTACATTCATTTATGTTCACGAACGTTCGGTTATCCATTTGTTTATGTTCGTTTATATTATATATATATATATATATTTATACTATATGCGTATATATAGTATTTATTTGTGTTTAATAATGTTTGGATTTGTATTATAACGTGTGTTTCTTCGTTTGCGTTTGTTTATCATTTAAAAACGAACAAAAATGTAAACGAACGAACCAATCTTTTAAACAATTAAACTCAAATGCTCGTTCGTCTTCGTTCGTTTATTTATTCGGCTAAAGTTAAACGACCGAACACGAACACAAAATTATGTTCGTGTTCGTTTATTTGTTCGGCTAAAGATAAACAAACAAAGACGAAGAAGCCCTGTTCGTGTTCTTCGGTTCGTTTACAGCCTTAGCAATGAGTTTGACTAAACCAACTTTAGTTGCACGTGCACACATACATCTAGGTATACATATGCATTTGTATATATGCACACATGCACGGTGCATATATGCACCTGGACGAACCTGTGCGAAAATAAAACCTAGTAGTATGAACAGCTTGTGCATATATGCACCATGCATGTGACTTTATTGTATATGCTGAAAAAAGACAGTGGTATATGCACATGTGCACCTATTGTAATTTGCACATGTGCATCTATTTGCACCTGTGCAGAAAAAAGAAGGTGGTATGTGCACATGTGCAAATATCTAATGCTGTGTTGATAAAAAAAACCCGGCAAAAATGATAATTTTTTTTTGAAAAAGTATAGCAATATGGATGTCATATTAAAGAGCATAATTTTTTCGTTAATTTGATATAATTTTCTAATTTTAATACCTTTGCGTTTGATAGATATTTTAGTTTTAAAAATGGGGGTAAGTGGTCCCCCCCTTTAATTAGGCACTTTGCCTAAAATACCCCTCCATCATTTTTGGAAACCAAACATGACGGCTGTGTTTTAAATTAATTACATGTTTATCACAATTAATATAAACCTTTGATTAATTATAATCAATGGTTACAAACGGTTCTCGCAATAAAACTGGTTCTCAAATGAACTCTCCCATATATATATTGAAAAGTTAATTTGAGAACTGTTTTTATTGCGAGAACCGCGAGAACTAATCTTAGCCGTCCAATTCCCCCTCCTTCAATTGGATTGCTCACCAATGAATTCCTTACATGCACCCTGTCACACTCAATCCCCCCATGCTCTTCATCCATAAATTCTATTATCCAAAATGAACGGCTAAGATTTGTTCTCGCAATAAAAACGGTTCTTAAATGAACCTTCCCCCCATATATATATACATATATATATATTCATATATCGGGGCGGGGCGGGGATAATGTGCCCCGGCTCCGAACCCGAAAAATCCCCAAAAAAAACCCCAAACCCGACCTTAACCCGAAAATATAATCCCCGACTCGACTCCAAAACTAATCAGGTTCGGCTTTTCTCGTTTTTGATTTGGGTTGTTTTGCCATCCCTAGAGTAAAGGAACAACTAACAAGAACTCGGTGACTTCAAATTGTTAAATAACTAATTTATTTTCTTAAATAATAATAAAAAATCCTCAATTCAAAATAGAAGAGGCAACACGGTCTGTTGAAGATTTTTTGAAAGCTTCTAGAATCGTTCCTCTAGAAGTTTGTAGAAGATTTTTCGAAAGCTTCTAGAATTTTATGGAACGATGATGCTCTAGAATTTTATGGAACGATGCTGATCCTAGTAGAAGGTTGTTGGAATATGTGATTTATCTAGAAAGAGGTTTATAGATAATTTCAAAATTCAATGCTTTCCTATAAATAAGGATAGCCATGCTCATTTGAGATCACCAAGTTGTAAACCAAGTGTTAGGTTCTCAATACAAATGTAAATTATTTCTTGAAAGAGTCCTAAGTGTTTTCCTGGGTTTTTCATAATCTTTTTAAGTAGCGTGAAAGTTATGTTGAGCTAGATAATTAGAGCTAGTGATTGCACGGTTTGCTAATAAATAGAGTAGCGAGTGACATTTGGTATCATTTGGTACCAGAGCCAAGGTTTTCAACTAAGAGTTATGACAAGTCATTTTGAGGAGTAGCTGGCAATTGAAGGACATGATCATGTTTCTAGAGAACTCAAAATGGAAACCCGCGATTAACCCTACAAGGATAAGTCTGTCGTTAGAGAGCCATGGTCGATTTTGAGAGAAGACTGGCCAAGGTTAATCTAGTTGTGGCGGATCATCATGACCGTTGGGAGGAGCTAGATCCACACATGATGCATCAAAGGGAAGAGTTGCAAGAGGATATGTTGGGTACGCTCAATGAGGGCATGGACCGCCTAACCAAAATTGATGAAAAGAATACATTTATGATCACGATGCTTTAGGGGGAGATTCTCAAACTTAAGGGCGATCTTGAGCCATGTTAGATTTATTTGGCTAAGGTTAGTTACAAGCCTAGAGGGAAACTTTAATTGGTGCAAGAAGAATTGCAACAAATGATGGCGGAGATTGTTGCTCTTCGTAATGGTGGTGTTATTGATACGATGCTAGATTGCTAGGGGAACTAAAGGTCAATGTGCAAAGCATAAGTCCTATCACAAGAGACGGAAGGCTAAGGATATAGAAAATTTTCTCTAAGACCTCGTGATGGAAAAGTTAGTATTAATTACTAACATGTGATGATTATTATACACTCACATGTCTAGATAAACAAAGTCCACGTATATTACGTATATATGTGCTTATATATAAATGAGTGGATAATTTATCAAGTAACCGAAGAGATTGATAACCGAAAAAGGTTGTGTCGGTTTCTGAATAGGTAGTTATTTGAATTGGCTATAAATGCGTGTATCTATTGTTTGATGAATCTATGCAACAAAAGAGGGAATAGCCAGGAAAATACAATCAATCATGTTTCTCTTTATATTTGTTCTTGGGGAAGGATTTTAATTTTTGCGGATTAAAATCCTTTGTTGGCTTTGTAATATCCCGGAGGAAATCTGTCTAAAACCCAACAACAAATTAGTAGGGGCTTAATTTCTTTAAGGCTAGTGATTACAATATTATCAAAGCCTATAATTATTTGATTATCCGTTGATATTCTTGAACCTATTTCCCTAACAATCTTAAGGAAATTAAAAACCATGGATAGTGGTTCATAGTCGATTATCAACAAGATACACACTCTCGATCTTCTGAAATTAGACAAGTTTGATGGTACAAATTTCATTCGGAAAGATAAAATTTCGTTTTAATAAATGAATTAGGTGTAAGTATATTTGATAAATTCAAATTTGGCTTGTATATTGGATCTGTCATATGGCGAGTTGGAAGAAATCAAGGCTGCTTGAAAGAAACGAAATGAAGAAGTGCGTTGTAGAGGATTATTAGGTCCTAAAAGTATGTTCAATATATTTTAGTGGTGTTTAATACTACATATAACATTAGTATAAGATCAAGGTAGATTTGGTAAATACCCTAGGGTATAAATACTTTGTTATTTTGTGCTAATTGTTTGAGCATTTCAATATTCTAAAATTGTGTGTTCTTAGTTTTCTCAAAAGATTTATACTAAGTTCATATCATTGTGGATTTACTTCAACTTGCTTGATATTTGATACAACTGTGAATTACAATTAGTATCACAATTGGTACGAGAGCAGAGGTGGATTAAAAGCCGAGTATCTCGTTTTTTTCCTCGATTCGTGAGTTTTTGGTTCGTAACCTGCATACTAGAGATTTGCTTGGATTTAAATCCGTTAATCGAAATTGCAGATATAAGTTAGTTCGTTCAGTAGAATGTAATAGGTATAAGTTAGTTTGGATGTACTTGTACAAAAATTTTAGCATGTTTGAGTAAGCTGAAGAATACATCTTGCTACAAGTGTAAACTAAACAATGCCCATGCAATAGTTTATAAATTAATTTTTGATAGGTTATCATTTTAACAACCACATAACCAGAAAAGTGAAAGTAAAGTGATAGTTTTTTTTTAAAGTTAAAATGGTTATCATTTTAACATCTCTGATAAAACAAAGTTAACACCTCTGATAAAGACTTGCCCAGTTGAGAGCATCTATCTAACATGTTAACCTCCTCACCACTGGACTTATAGTAGAAGATTATATTTATGTTTCCAAATGGAGCAAGTTGATCAATCAACGATAACTTAAAAGTTCGATGATTTTTAGGGGTCGGTTTTGATTGGTTTATGATATGTACAAATCTGATCTTAATCTTCATGTTTGTAATCTTAAGAAGTAGCGTTTGGGTGGTGCACTTGTTTGTAATGGATATTTTATGCATGTGTGTTGTGGAGTACATATATTAAATCTTATTGTTCAAGTGAGATTAAAAGTAATCGAGGAAGCTATCTGCAAGGTTAGAGAATCGGTAAAGTATATTAGAGGTGGTTTCACAAGAAAATATAAGTTTACCGAGTGTATAGCACAACTACCATTACAATGTGGGAAACATGTGCGTCAAGATATCACAACACGGTGGAACTCTACGTATCTCATGCTTGATTGTGCATTAAGTTATCGTCGTGCTTATGCCCGGTTAGAACTAGTTGATTCAAGTTTTAAGACTAATCTATCAGAAAAGGAATAGACAAGGATTGAAACATCACAAGGCTTCTAAAACCTTTTTATGATATCACAACGTTGTTTTTCGGAAGTTTTTATCCTACTTCAAACTTGTATTTTCACAAAGTATGGAAATTTCAATTGTTGATTGAACAAGAATTGAACAAAGTATGGAAATTTCAACTTGTCATTGGGGATATAGTACATGAAAGGAAATTGGAAGATATTCGAAATAGCTTGAATAAGTTATATAGTGAGTACGAGATTATTTCTGAGATGATGCATGATCCCTTAGGGGCGAGTTCAAATGATGGTGTTGACGATCCATTGAATGATTTTGACGGATTCGAGTCTTTCCAAAGCCAATTTGGAAGGGTTGAGCCAAGTAGGAACCAACTACAAATGTATTTAGAGGAACCAGAAGTTGATAGAAAACAAAATCTTGATATTTTGCAATTTTTATGTAACACCTGAAGTTCGAAATTTCATAATTTATAAATTAATCAAGTGATATGTTTAAGTGGTATTCCTAATTGAGATTAGGAGGTGTTTAGAAACTTGAGGGTTAAAATTGTCATTTTTGAAACTAGAGAAGTTGAGGGACTTGTTGTGTCAATTCTCAAAATATTTATATATATATATAGCCAGCTTTGACTAGTTGAAAGTCAAAGTTTTCATTTTCTTCAAAACACTTCACGTAACTTCTTCTTCCAACCATTTTCTCTCAACTATTGGAGCAAGAACAGTAGAAACAAGAGTTTACAACTGGTTATAGCTAATCAGGAGTTAAAGTAAGGATTCTTGAATCTTGTCTTTGAAGTTCTATTGGGTTTTAAGTTGATTCTTGGTGAATCAAAGATTTAGTAGTGTTTTGGTTGTTATTTATTATTTAGAAGTTGTTTTGGGTGTAGGAAAACACCCTAGTCGCGTTTTTATGAATTTACATAGTGATATTGGTGAGTTAGCCGGAGTTACAGCAAGACAGTCGGCGAACTGTGGCTGAAACCAGAAAGGCACAGGCGTGCCTTTGAGGGGTACGGCCGTGCCTCATGGTCGTGACCGCCTCTGTTCTTGAGGTCCGGGCGTACCTGGGTAGGGTACGGACGTGCCCTGCCCCTGTTCAGTTTGTTAAGAGCTGAGTTTGATTATGTGATTAATAACATGATTATATATTTGTAGGAATTATTGTTTGCCGTGTTCCGAGTATATCTGGCATAACTCTGTGTGGTATTAATTGCGGAGGTGATATGTGTGTGTTACATTGCAATGTGGTATATTATTGATCAGAGGATCACAGAGAGAGAGTTGTAGCATGCTGCTTTGTGCAGTAGTGCTATGGACAGCGTTTTAGCCTTCTTGGCAGATATGGTGAAGTACTGTATCTATAAGACCTTTTGTGGCATTCGTATATGTGTATGCGGATGCTTATATGATTTACAGTTTAGCTTTCTCACTAAGCTCTTGTAGCTTAGCAAATACTGCTTGTTGCTGTTTTGTAGGTTGTTTTAGCACCAAGGCAAGGCCCCAGTTTGACTGTTGAAGGTTGGTCGCTTAAAACATGTTTGAAACAATAACGCTCCCCTTTGTGTAACAGAGAGTACTTTTGATTTAAATGCGCACATATTTCTTTTTGTACAAACCCGAGGGTTTAAGCGAAATGTTTTATTGGCTTCCGCTGAGGTAAAGCTTATTGGAAACTGTTTTTAACATGAACTGTGATTGTGTTACCTTTTATACGAACCAGGGGGTTCAAAAATACTTGGTTGGTTTCCATCAGCTTATCAAATTCTGTTTTTAGACAAATACCTTTTGTTTCAAGCTTTATTTTGAATTTTGAAAATTGGGACGTTACATTTTAAGAGATAATCAAGGAAGATATCCCTAATTGGATCTAATGGTTCGTGACACATTGAGCATTTCAATCACTACCGTTGCTTCTGAATCATCATTTAGTGTTGGAGGTCGGATAATAAGCAAATATCGAAGTTCACTATCATCATCAAGCGCCGAGGCATTGTTAAGGATTCGTTCTTTTTTGTAATACACACACACACATATATATATAAGGGTCTTCAACTCTTTTAATATGTTGTAGACGAGGACGAAGTTGACGAAAAAATTGGATAAGACATTGAAGCGTCGATTCCGACACTTAATAGCGGCAATGATTAATGTTTTTAAAATTAATTTAAATTTTTTATTCATTTTATGTTTATAATATTAATCGATAGGTTTTTGTTTGTCCTTTTACATATGGAGGAAGAAGAGGAAAGAATGAGTTTGTATTTGATAGTTTTGTGATATTTGATATATATGGATTATTAGTCTTGAACTTTTGATTGTTGTTCTTACAATTTTGGTATTTTGGGTATGAGATTGATGTGCAAATGTTGGAATTTATGATTGAGTGACAATGATCGAGTTTTAGTATATTTATAATTGTCAATTTATGAGATTTATGATGATATCTTCTTAATTGGAGTAAAAGTCAAGTTATCGTTAGCATTTTTTCTTAAAACGACCCGTTTTGACCGGAACCCGTTTTGACCGAACCCGTTTGATACTTTTTTTCAAAAGTACCCGTTTGGACCCGATCCCGCACGGACCCATTACCCAAACCGACTCAACCTGCCCGTTTTGCCACCTCTAGACTTGGTGGTGACTGAAAAATAAATGAATCTGGTAAAACAAAATCAAAATTTGATGATCTGCATGAAAAACACATCGATCGAGAAGGGGAAATTCTCCCTATTTTAATATATATGAAAACGAAATCAAAGTTTATAAGAATATATATGAAATTCTCCCTATATTTTATCATTGCTTAATGGTTAACTAAAAAAATTCAAATTGGAGTTAATAGATTATTAGTTATGATTATTATTGTTTTTTGTATCTTCATGTTCATAACAAGTGGCATCATGTTTTATCATAAAGGTCATCAATTTTGTCATCAAGAAGATTTGATGAGAATAACATTGATTAACTAACTATCAGATGACATGAGTTTTTTAAATACAACAATATCATAATAAGATAATTAAGCAAAGAATGTGTCTTACTTATTGCATCTCAAAGTTAACCCAGCTTGATTTAGTGAACCTGAAGTTCCTTCAAGCAATCAAGCCAAGCTTTAAGCCAGTATACCCAAAACCCCCAAGCGATTCGAGAGGCATAACCACAAATATAAAACATCAATCTACATAGATTAGAGACATTGGTAATGCGTTATAGAATGACAAACGATTCAAAATGATATAGATAAGAGTTTCACCTGAAATGTTAAAACGCAATAATGTAATTTGGCAGCATAAGAAAACAAGAAACTAAAGCCAACATGTAGAAACTAACTAGACCATATAAAGTTTCTTCAACCCAAAGATCCATCTTTTACATACAAACTCCATGGCTCTGCAGGAGATGATGTGCATGAAGAAAGATTGGAAGAAGAAGCCAACCAACAGTCTAAAGTTCACTCTCTACTTAGATCGTTGTCTCATCTTTCGGCGCTTCCTCTTTAGCCTCCTCATTCTCTTCTTCTTCCACTGCAATGAGTAGAAATTGAAGCTTTTATTTTAAGAAAAATGCCAACCAAGAACACATTGACTAAAGATGGTCTCAAAAAGAACACAGGCAATATACAACATCTAGCTGATTTAGAAAGATTAGAGCTAATTATGTTACTTCTTGAAACAGATTAATGGTTAATTTGAATTACAGACATCATCTTTATCAAATTTGGAATTCAAAAGAGAGAAAGAAATCAAATGAACTCAAGTTTGACAACTTGTTGTCAAATTAATTGTGCTGTTTATTCTATTATCTATACATTTGAAACACTGTACATTAGGTGTAAACTGTAAAGTTGTTTCAACTTTCAATTTTACGCTCCGATCCTTTTGTTCTAATCAGAAACACATCGTAGGCTATGCTTGTTAACAAAAAGAACACAAACTAGATTCCGATCAGAAAAACGAACACAGACGAAATCAAACAAAAGATAGAACAATAAACCTGTACTAAGAACTACATCGATCAATTAGGGTTCACTAACAATCTCACAAAAACAACGATGACACGGATCTATCGATACAGTATACATCAACAAATCAAACGTGATCTGAGAAAAAAATCATAAGAAAGCAGACACGGAGGAAAAATAGTTTACCTTGGCACGCATCTTGGCGAAATCTTCCTGTGATCTCTCTTGCTCTAGTCCAAGTTTCTGCGAGGCGAACGATGTATCAAGGAAAGCAGTGAGATGGAATGATTCGTATTTATAGGTAATAAAACCCTAGTTTAATTGGGCCTTGCCGAAAGTTCTCCGCTTTCTTTTTTAGCCCAACTTAAAACCGTTCTTATGTAGATGTGGGCCTGTTAATTATTTTGTATAAGTAGTAGGTAGACTGTAGAGATACTTAAATTTAAGGGGTGACAATTGTGTCGTGTTGGGTTGACGGGTTCACGTGTCAGAATCAAATAACAGAAGCCCAACTTTTTTTTAACTCAGAATTCAGAAAACTAATCTCTACATGTGCAACATTAAAATGACTAGCTTAACCTGTTTAATTATATAAGTCGGCATGTTGGTTGGTCATTTGCAAATTGGTGAGTTATTAGCGGGTTGTTTTGTGGTAAATGGGTTGACGGTTTGAGCGGTTAACAAGTTTAAAATTTCGCAAATTGTCAAAAATTATTATTTTAACATAAGAAATGTTCTTGTTTAATTTTTCATAAAATAAAATCATCAAAAATATGGATTTTAGGACTTTGGATGATAATTACCTGATAAGACAAAACTTGGTGGAAATAAGAAAATTATAAAAGTGAAGTCAAAGGGTTGCAAATTGCAATGGTGGTTGATTGGGGAATGAAAATGAGTAGATTGATACGAGAGAAAGTTGGAAGTGATTGAGGTGAAGGATTACAACTAGTCTGGTCATGTTTGTTTAACCAAAATGTAAATAAATGAAATGCAATTCAAATTAAATTCTGTTATATTTTGTATTTGATAAATGTATTTGTAATAGAATCAAATTCTTTAAAATTCTAATATTCATTTAGGTAATGTATTTCAATTCTTTTAATAGGTTAGATAGAATTAAATTCATTATCCTATGAAATGTTGACAAAAGATAAAATTACCATTGATTTAACACTAATCGGTTAATCCTTCCATCACACCAGATTCCTACCCTACCCCCACCCATCCCCACCCCACCCTAACTCACCCTACACTTACCTTACCCATCCCATCATCCTATTACCCTACCCCACCCTACCCTACCTCACCCCCAACCACCCCCTCCCCAACTCCCACCCACACCGCCCCTACCCTACCCCTCACCCACCCACCCACCCCACCCCTACCCTACCATACCCACCCAACCCCGCCCATACCCTACCCAACCCACCTCACCCGCCCTTACCCCACCTACCCTACCCTACCCCACACCACCCCTACACCTACCCCCACCCCACTACCACACGCCCCCACCCTTGCCCTACCCATACCCCTACCCCTACCCCACACCCACCCCTACCCTACCCTACCCCCACCCCACCCTACCGTAGGTGGTGGCGGCCGGTAGTAGGGGAACGGCAACTGGTGGTGCTCGGCGGCGGTGACGGCGGTTAGTGGTGGGAGTAGCAACGGTGGTGGCAACCAGGGACGTGATGGCGGTGGCGGCGGGTGGTGGTCGCAGTGACGATGACGGTGGCGACGGGTGGTGGTCGGCGGTGGCGGCTGGTGGTGGTCAGTAGTGACGATGGTTGTGGCGGCGGGTGGTGGTCGGCAGTGATGATGGCCGTGATGGTGGTGGCGGTGGCAGTAGTGGTTGGTGGTGGGAGTGGCGACAGCAAACGTGGCAGTGGCAGCGGTGGTTGGTGGTGGGAGCGGCGACAGCAAACGTGGCGGTGGCAGCGGTGGTTGGTGGTGGGAGCGGCGACAGCAAACGTGGCGGTGGCAGCGGTGGTTGGTGGTGGGAGCGGCGACAGCAAACGTGGCGGTGGCAGCGGTGGTTGGTGGTGGGAGCGGCGACAGCAAATGTGGCGGCGACAAGTGGTGTTTGGCAGTGGCGGTGGCGATGACGATGGTGGTGGCGGTGACGGTTGTGGTGGTTGCGGCGGTGACGGTTGTGGTGGTGGCGGCGGTGACGGTGGTGGCGGCGACGGTGGTGGCGGCGGTAGCATATATTCCCTTTTATTCTTGAAAAAAAAGATTGTGTTATGTGTGTGGAGTGGGGGTGTGGGTGGCCCGGGTTTGGGGTTGGGTGAGGGTGTGTTTTACAAACACAATTATGTAAAGTTATAATACAAAAATAAAGCAAGGGTATTTTAATCTTTTGATTAGGGCTGGCAAATCCTAACACAACCCGAAACCCAACTCGAACCCGAACACGAACTAAGTCGACACGAACACGATCCGAAACTGAATTGGGTCAAAAATGGGTCGATCCAAAAATGATACGAAACTGGTCGACACGAACACGACATGTACACGAAGATAACTTGTTTAACACGATTTTTTATAACAATAATAATATAAAAACCCAAAAAACATTTAATTTAAATATATTATTAATTTGAAATTATATACAATAAATGAATAACTAAATGGCGGCACTTTTATGTTTTCGTATTTTATAATTTTTAGTTTTTACCAGCAAAGACTTTCATTTTCATTTTAATTTTCATTTTAATTTTGATAAATTAATATATAACAAAATTACAAGAATACAAATAAGAAAATTTTGAAGAAAAAAAGAGGAACCCGAGAGTCGTGAGTCGTGAAATTGAAATGAAACCGTAGCCTCCCTTGCGACGCCGACAACTGTAACATCCTGAGATCGGGCCTAGTATTTGTGTAGGCTTCGGTGAGTTAGTACTTGAATTATTAATTGATTAATGTTTAATTGATTGTTAATTCTTTAATTAAGTGTTGATATATATATATATAGGGTGGTTCATGCGAGAAGCTTTTATTTTGCGAGAAGTGTTTTAAGCCTTTGGATGAATTAATTGATGGTTAAGATGGATTATGGCAATCTCGTAATTAAGTTGAAGCACGGGGAGGTTTAATATAATGAAAAGGGGTAACATTGTCAATTAAACACTAATAAAATCATACCATACTTAATCTCCTCTCACTCCCTATTTTAATCACCTATTCATTTCTCACAAAAGATCGGCTGGAACATCACCACCATAATTATTTCGTCTTTATCATAAAACCTTTCTCTCTCTCCCTCTCTCTCTACCGTTGCTCTTGGTTCTTGGAATCCATGGCACCAACATACCGATCTTTAACCGGTTCCAATGAACATTTCATTTTTCTCTCATTCGCATCATCTTCGACGCCTACGTAACTCCCTTGCCGATCCCAACTGATGCACCTGGAAACGTTGCAGTATCCCTTAACGAATCAGATCTCTCGCATCTCCGGCCTTCGTCACTTCGGCTGCCGCTATTGCCGCATCTTTTGGCTAAAATCAGTTTGATAAACATGGTTTTACATATTTATTTTTATATTATCCATTTTTCTCTGATTTGTATTCAAATCGATACGTATTATGGGGTTGTTTCTTCATATAATTATGAGGTTTTTGGGTTATAATTAGGGGAGGGGTATTTTATATATATATATATATATATATATATATATATATATATATATATTGAGGAGATAATTAACTGGAAATGAGCTTTTGCACATTATTGTATGTTTACCTGGTGGGAACATTCTGACACAATTAATTACTTTGTTACACGTCTTGTGGATTTGCAGAAGGAATACTTCAGAAGTTTATTTATGCTACAAGAATTGTTGACGGGTCTTGTGTTGAAATGGATTATATAAGCGTTTAGGTGGATTGGTGGTAAAGTGATATATATTTGAAGGGTATTCTTTAGAGTATGGGGATGCTTTAGTTTTTATATCTTTTTTTTTGTTCATTTTGTTTATAACTTATATTAATAAATAGTTAACTTCTCATTGAAACTTTGTTTTTCTTTTCTTTTTTATGGTTGTTCATTGATGAACCATAAGAGGTTATTGGTATTTGTATTTAATGTTAAATTTTGGATTTGTTTGCGATTTGGTGTTCATTAGTGAGCATGTTCAATTTATGGTTGTTCATCGATGAACAATAAGAGGTTATTGGTATTTATAAAGATTACATGGTAATTTTAAGGTTAATTTTGTTTGTAGAAGTATTGTTGGGTTTTTTTGTTTATGATAAAAATTGAGTTGGTTAACTATAATTACGTTTTTTATTTTGTATTCATCAAGGAACACATTTTTGTTATGCCTTTTTGATTATTACGTTCACTAGTCTACTTATCAAAAAAATCTGTTGAGTTTGTTATTTACTTGTAAACACTATAAAAATATATTTTTTTATTTCACATTTTGTAGATATGTAATGTTCATTCGTGAACATGCAAGAGATTTAGTACTTTGTTAAACGGTTCACTAATAAACTCATGAGAAAAGGTTAAAAGTGGATGAATCAAATATATCGTAAATGTGAGATTTTGTGCTTAGAAATGTTCAAGAATGAACTTATAAAAAAATATAAAGTGGTTGAATTAAGAAATTATTTTCTTTAATAAACTCATAAGAAAAGGTTAAAAGCTAGTGGGTGAATTAAACATATTGTAAATATAAGGTTTTATGCTTATTAAAACAATTCATGAATTACAAAAAAATCTAAAGTGTTTACATAAAAAAATCCTTTTTAAATATTATTCATTAGTGAATAGTTAAAATATATAATTAAAACAATTATGGAATGTTAATATAGTTTTTTTTAAATATTTTTCAGCAAGAGTATTAAAAAATATACTAAATCAAAATTGAATTAAATATTAAATAAAACAAAAAATGATTGTGTTTCTAAAATTCTCACATAACCCAAAAAGAAACTATAAAATTACCATATTTAAATTAATAATGAATTAATTGCAAGTAATGATAAAAAAGACGTTAATACCATTTTGAATAAAATCTTGATCATTAAAATCTAATGGTTGTAAATATTTCTCGCACTTCTCGCAAAATAAAAGCTTCGCGCATGAACCCTCCCCTATATATATATATGTATATATATATATACTAGTATGGTACCCGCGCATTGCGACGGCATCAAATAGTTTCTACTCGATAACTTGTTCGTTTTGGAAATTTACGTAATACGGTGACAATGAATAATTTTACATTGGCAACATGTCTATTTTCTTTATTTTCCTGTTTTTAATCAACTCTTTTATTATTTTTAAATAAACTTTGAGAATAATTAAATAAGAAAAAAAGTCTTTACTTATAAAATAAGTTAAATTGCATGAAAATACCGAGTGTAAATTAGTAATTTGAAACTATTTAAAATTAAGAGATTAAGAAAACAGTAAACTAATTTGAAACTATTAATTATATGAGCTATTAATTTTTTTTTAAATATATTTTTATAAATTCTTATTATAGATTATTCAGATTTATGAGTTTTACTTGTACGCATTTTCTGATAATTATGTTAAAATATTTATTACATGATATAATATTTAATATAAAAGGTTTGATTATGAAAGTGTTTTTTAATAATTAAGTTAATTTATTTGAATTTTTTAGATATGGAAGATTTAGTTATTAAAATAGAATATAAGATTCTTATTAACTCTATTTAATAGTTACTTTATATAATAGTTTTCATTTAGTTTATATGAGGAGTAATTTAGTGATTTCAAAAGACTTAAAATTTAAGAGATTAAGCAAAATGCCTAAATGCTTTATAATATAATATAGATATATATATATATATATATATTCGGATTATGCATGTGTGTGTGGGCATGTAAATTAATTAGGAGATCGACACCTTCTGCTTATATTTTTAACACATAAATACGTGGGTTCCAATTACCATTCTTCACTTTGAAGATTGCATGTGTGTGTGAATTGTGTGCAAAACCGAGAGAAGAAGCAAGAAGAGCAAAACAATTGGAATTAGGTTTTTTGAATTTGTGAATTAAAGTTTAAGGTTTGTTTGATTATTCTATGCTTCTTGAATCATGATTAGCATGCTATGATTCTGATTAATAACATGTGGGGTTTTGTATAATCACCAAGTATGAACATGATAGGAACCTTCAATGGTGGGTTTTGTGTGTTCTAAGTGATTTTGTGGTTTATTGGTGTTTATAGTGCATGATTGCATGTTTAAACATGTTTGTATATGTTTTGGTAAGCTTGTATATGAATTATATGAATTGGAAATATGATTTATGAAAGCTATGAAGTTATCGGATTCTTGAAAGATGAAGTTGGCGGATTGTTGAGAAGATGATGAAAACCGAGTGTTGGAAATCCGATGAATGAGTTCTGTGGTGGAAAACCGATACATAGAATCCGAATGTGTGAAATCCGGTACTTAGAATCCGGAACATGTTGAAATCCGATGGGATGGACTCCGATTGATGAAATCCGAGTACGAAATCCGATGGTGGGTTCCATGAGTGAAATCCGACAAGTTGAATCCGAAAGAGAATGAAATCTGACAGAAGTTGCGGATTGTCTTCAAATCCGACAAGTGTATCGGAGAAATCCGATGGTTTTATCGGATTTTTGCATAAATCCGATGGTAGTATCGGATTTCCCATGAAATCCGATAGTTTGGTGTTTGTTGATTATTTGATTTTATATGCTAAGTGTTTATGCATATGTGAATCTAATATGATGTGTTTGATTTAAAGATGATATAAATATATGTTTGAGATATATTTATGAATCAAATACCGATTTCAGTTTGTTGTGTTCTCAGGAACAGACAAGGCTCAGTAACATTAGATCACTGAGTGGAGAAGCTGAGATCTTGAGGTGAGTGGATGTTTACTCACAGGTGATATTAGTTGTATTGGTTTGGTTGCAACTATTGTTGGTTTGATGCATGGATAGATTGTATATCTGATGATTGATTAACAGTTGATTATTAATTAATTGTTGTGTCTGTGGTATGTATACATGATGGTTGGGAAGTCAGTTTTCGACTGGGCTTATGGGCTGGGTTCATTTGCTATTGGCTAAGCAGTATTAGGACCTTGGGATGCATTTGTTGCTACTAGAGGATAATACCGTGTGAGAATAGCAAATGGACTATCGGTAAACCTTTGCTTTGACCGGCATTGGTTGTAGGTTCATGCAGAACCGCTGGTCTTCCCAGGGTGTTTATTTGTGGTTGTTGATATCATGTGGTTCATGCTGATATATATGTTGTGATTGTACTCCATTCACTTAGCTTTGTGCTAATCCCCCACCTCTCACTCTTTTTACAGGTTTTGGTAAGTCAGCGGCTCGGCTGTGAATGGTTAGCTTGGGGAGTAATCACTTAGGACTCTGATGTGTTATTTGTGACGGGCGGTAGTTTTGTAATACTGATATTTTAAACAGTTGTTTGTAAACTGTGGTTTGTGATTAGTTGTAAATACTTTTGGTATTTAATCGCTTCCACAATGTATTTAAAGTGAAAATTTTTGGTATGAAAATACGGTGTTACAACAGCCCACCTCCATCGTCGTCATCCGTCGTCTGGTCGTCCCTCGTCCGTCACTCCACGCCTCCATCGTCGTGCCTCTAGAGACTTGGTCGCGTCTCGGTTCAACCTTTATAAAAGGTAATTGTCTACAAGGCTGCAACTCCCTTTAACTTTCGTGTTTTTGAGGATTTTTAGTTGTATGTTTGAATTCCCAAACTTATGTTGTGAATTTTATTTGTATTTTAGAACTATTATATTGGTTTTATAATTTTGATTTTCGATATGAAACCCGGCATGAAAATCAAGTTATTTGACCGAAAACATAGTTTTTTTCTCCAAAAAACGGGTCGACACGAAAACACGACCCAAACCGAACACAAATTAAGTGACACGAAACCGAACACGACACAAAACTAAACTAGGTCGACACGAACCATTTAAAACGAACACGACCCGAATTGCCAAGCCTACTTTTGATATGATTCCATTGCAATAACTTGCAAACAAACACAAAATAGGATTTGAATGGAATTCAATTCCATTTACTTTTCAGCGAAACAAACATGAATATGAATCTCATTTTTTAAGAATTCAATTCCTATAGGAATTGAATTCTTTAAGGAATTCAATTTCATTCCTTTGAATTCCGTGAAACAAACGCGGCCTAATAGTTTTTGTTGAACCTTCTTCGTTGTTTTAGTAATGATGGGACAACGGTATAATATTTATTAAAACAATACTTCGAATTCCAAAGTGAACATTAAAAGTGTCTTGTGAAAACGAATGATTTCAAGGCTATTATTTACGTAAAATATAAGGGTCCGTTTGGTTTGAGAAATGAATATGGAGAAATTGGAATTTGACCAAGGATTTGGAATTTGTGAAAAACTATATCTTGTTTGGTTAGTAAAGACCGGAATTGAAATCTAGCAAAAAATAAATTAATTCAATACGTATAAACCAAAATAAATTATGCAATCAACCGCCCACCACCCCTACCCCCTTTGCCACGCCACCGTACCCCACCCCCACCCTATAGTCTACCTAGGGCGGCGGGTGTGGGTGGTGGTGGAGGGTGCCAGTGAGTGGAGGTGGAGGGTGGCGGTGAATGGCGGTGGAGGTTGTTGATGACGGCGGTGGTGATGGTGGCGGCGGTGGTGGTAGTGACGGTGGTGGCGGCAGCGGTAGTGGTGGTGGTGATGAGATGGTGTAGAGTAGGGTAGGGTGGGGGTGGGGGTAAGGTAGGGTAGAGTAGGGTGGGATGACGTAGGGTAGAGGTGGGGGTGGGGTAGGGGTGGTAGTGTAGAGTAGGGCGGGATGAGGTAGGGTAGGGGCAGGGTGGGGTGGGGTTAGGGTGGTGACGGGGGGTGGGGTGGGTAGAAGACAACAATGATGTTTTGAGATTCCTTATGATTTGAAGAATTACTTAGAATTCCATCCATTTGGGGAAGGAATTCCCAATTCCTTGATTTTAAGGAATTCATTGGAATTGTCAAATTCCATTCCATAAATTCCGCGAACCAAACACAAGCAAGATTTAGGAATGCTCAATTCCAATTCCGTCCAATTCTATTCAATTCCAGCGAACCAAACGCCCTCTAAAGAGATCATAAAAACATAGGATCATAAGGAGCATTTTAATCTTTATGGATTATTAGAGGGTTAGAAAGGAGGCAATTAGCAGATCCATATGTAAGAAGAAGGGGTTCCAGCCCTATAGGTTCAATGATGAACGTTTAATATGATTATCTTTATAACATGTCATAACCTATAAATCTATTAGGCACTTATTTCCATTGAACTCTAGTATGCACTTGAATATTTTAAAGATGTCATTTTGCAAAATTATGATAATTTTTTTTTTTTTGTGAAAATGGGCATATGGTTTAAGAAATAGTAGTTTGCACAAAAGATAGTGTCGGCTTAATAGCAACGACAAGTTTCAAAAGCATTGAGTCACCACCATGAAGCGTAATCAAAACCGTTACAAAATTCAACCAACAATAGTAAACGAATGTCCAAGTGTTATTCACTATCTAGGACATTCTACCCTAGAAGGTAACCCATCTCTCATGCAAACACTTCTAAGTCGGCTACACAAGCATAAAACATATTTCAGAAAACAAGTGTTAGCTTACGTTTCGTGAGTTAATATGAGTTAGCTAATCAAAATCATGAAATCGTTACACTAAAAATCAGATATGACAATAATTAATATCCACACCGACCCATTGTGTATTTGACCTAAGTCCCCGCAAGTCATATATCACATAACGGGCTAATATTCATTGTGTCACCTCATATAATTCAAGTAGCCACATCATAATCATAATTAAGCGGTAATAGTAACCCCATAATTGATAAAGCGTCACTAATGTAGAGTCTAAACCTATAAAGGAAACTCCGCTCACTATTCACAAGCCAGGCAACCCATGCACCGATTGGGTAGCAACTCCCAATTAATAGCAGTTTGCACAAAAGATAGTGTCGGCTTAATAGCAACGACAAGTTTCAAAAGCATTGAGTCACCACCATGAAGCGTAATCAAAACCGTTACAAAATTCAACCAACAATAGTAAACGAATGTCCAAGTGTTATTCACTATCTAGGACATTCTACCCTAGAAGGTAACCCATCTCTCATGCAAACACTTCTAAGTCGGCTACACAAGCATAAAACATATTTCAGAAAACAAGTGTTAGCTTACGTTTCGTGAGTTAATATGAGTTAGCTAATCAAAATCATGAAATCGTTACACTAAAAATCAGATATGACAATAATTAATATCCACACCGACCCATTGTGTATTTGACCTAAGTCCCCGCAAGTCATATATCACATAACGGGCTAATATTCATTGTGTCACCTCATATAATTCAAGTAGCCACATCATAATCATAATTAAGCGGTAATAGTAACCCCATAATTGATAAAGCGTCACTAATGTAGAGTCTAAACCTATAAAGGAAACTCCGCTCACTATTCACAAGCCAGGCAACCCATGCACCGATTGGGTAGCAACTCTCAATTAATACATAAGTACACTTTGGACCTTGTTTTTGCTACTCCGACTGTGCAAGCTACTCACGGTGTTGTTAAGAGTGTAAGTACAAACGGAGGTCAACCGCTCATCCCTTCCTTACACCCTGTTGATGTTATGCATAAGACCTCAACTGCACGGTATTGCATCACTCTAGTATACAAGTACCAAGTACTACTTGTTGCTCAAGTTATCTAGAAAACCCGACAATTCGTATGAATAACACTTTATCCTAGAAGGGTATATGAATCCATCTAGGCCCGGACTAGTATATGATCATGCAAGGTGTCTACCCCCACCTTCTATTTTCAAACATGCATATAAAATTCATTAATCAACCGTAGCATGTGAATACTAAAATATAATCAAACATCACTAGTATACATGCAAATCATATCAAGTAGGATCAATCAAGTATTCAAATATTCATCATATAGCATCGTGTAATCGATTAAGTTAAACTTAGTAAAACCGCGAGGCCACAAATTAACCTAACATAGTAAACGAGAATGAGTCAAAAACTAATTCAAAAACCAGATGCTAAAGCATAGAATACTACACAGAAGACTGCTTAGTATACTGCACAGAAGATTGCTCATTTACTATATAAAACAATTACTAAAAATTCACCAGTGGACCTCCCTATTCACTAGAAATTACGATAACTCTTTTATTTAATGATCGCTATAAACTTCACGGTTCGTTACATTAATCTAGATTTGGGTTATGTAGAAAAAAAATCATATTAAGAAATGTTGTGCCTTTTTCTACTTTTTCCACATCAATTGTTTATACTAAGTTCAAAAATAGACACAATAATCTTTGTTCGACCCGAACCGCCTTGTTTTTACATATTGTAATCTTATTGATCCCATGGTGATGATATAGAGCACCAATGTACCATGAAAACTATTTAGGATGAAAAGATCACCGACTAGTCTTGTAACAAGATCAACGAGTTTTGTGAGTTTGAGCGGGCCTATGATGAGCTGATGAGCGTGCAATATCAAACATTAAATCTCAATGAACAAGGCTTTAAACACGTTTAGATATGACGCATCAGTTAGTGCCACTTAGGAGAGTGGAGGTTGGGGTCTCGACGTAACCAGAAACACAAAACATCAATCTACATAAATTAGAGACATTGGTACCTAAACATTATAGAATTTCAAATGATTCAAAATGATATAGATAAGAGTTTCACCTGAAATGTTAAAATGCAATTTTGTAATTCAGTAGCATAAGAAAACAAGAAACTAAAGCCAACATGTAGAAACTGTCTAGACCATATAAAGCTTCTTCAACCCAAAGATCCATCTTTTACATACATACTCCATCTCTGTAGAAGATGATGTGCATGAAGAAAGATTGGACAATGCGACCCAACAGTCTAAAGTTCACTCTCTACTTAGATCGTTGTCTCATCTTTCGGCGCTTCCTCTTTAGCCTCCTCATTCTCTTCTTCTTCCACTGCAATGAGTAGAAATTGAAGCTTTTATTATAAGAAAAAATGTCAATCAAGAAAACATTGACTAAAGATGATCTCAAAGGATGCCACAACAAATATAATCATTCCAAAATCTAGACAAAGTTGAATTGAGCAATTGAAAAATCAAGATGGTCTCAAGGATGTCATGCCACAACAATATACAACATCTAGCTGATTTACAAAAATTAGTGTTGTAAAACTCCTTTTCCAAGGCTGATTACTCCACGAGAACTCGTGACAAGGTTGGCGACCTTGCCGATTTGAGGTGAATCCGAGTAATGCAATGCTCGACCCCAATTCGGTCAAACTTAGGATAATTAGGTCCTAAATTTTTAAAAAAATACTTAATCTCCTTGGTTTTCTTAATTAAAGCCATTAATACACAACCAGTTTCCTCGTGTCATGAGTTAACAGCTTGTTTGAGTATTTATTTTGTAATTTTATAGTCTCATGAATGTGACATACCCTATAATTTTCAAATTTATACATAAAAATTTCAATCCGAATACTCCCCGCCCAGGCCGATTACTACCTACACCCCAGTCAGCTGCTTGAGTACCACCTAGCGAGTTTTACAACCTTGACAAAAATTAAATCTAATTATGTTATTTCTTGAAATAGATTAATGGTTCATTTGAATTAAAGACACTATCTTTATCAAATTTGGAATTAAACAACTGAAGATAAAATATGTGTTTGGATGATTCAAAAGAGAGAAAGAAATCAAATGAACTCGAACTAATTGTGCTGTTTATTCTATTATCTATACATTTGAAGCGCTGTACATTAGGTGTAAAGTTGTTTCAACTTTCAGCAAGTTAGAGAAATATGTAAATTTCTTTTCTAAAATTTTATGCTCCGATTTTCTTGTTCTAATCAAAATCACATCTTTGACCATGCTTGTTAACAAATTCACTACAAACTAGACTCCGATCAGAAAAACGAACACAGACAAAATACGTGACGAAATCAAACAACAGATAGAACAATAAACCTGTACTAAGAACTACATCGATCAATTAGGGTTCACCAACAATCAAACAAAAACATCGATAAGAAGGATGTATCAATACAGTATACATCAATGTAAGAATGGTGATCTCAGACAAAAATGGATGAAGGTAAATTTACCTTGGCACGCATCTTGACGAAATCTTCTTGCTGCTCTACTCCAAGTTTCGGCGCGGCGAACGGTGGATTAAGGAAAGGAGTGAGATGGAATGATATAGGTAAGGGAAACCCTAGGCTAATTGGGCCTTACAATGGATAGCTTTTCTGCTTTCTTTTTTAGCCCGACTTAAAACCGTTCTTTATTTATGTAGAGATGTGGGCCTGCTAATTATTTTGTATAAGTAATGGGTGCAGCACCAGGGTCGTGTTGGGTTCAAATAACACATTTAATTATACAATTTATCATCTTGGCCGATCATTTGTACTTTTGTGGTAAACGGGTGGACGGCTTGGGTGGTTAACAAGTTTAAAAATTACAAGAATTGTCAAAAAAAAATCATAATTTTGACATCAGGAGCTTTCTTGTTTAACTTTTCACAAAAAAAAAATTACAAAAATGTGGATTGTGTGAGTTTGGATGAGAATTAACTAATCAAGATAAAACTTGTTTTATATATAAAAAAGATAAAATACATATAAATATTAAACGGGCCCACGTGTGCCCTATAAAATTTATATATGACGTTAAGCCGACCTACTTCCTATACAGGTTATAAGAGTCAGCCCGAAAACGACTTGTTATTATGCATGTTAACCTAAGCTCATTTATTTTTTGTAGGTTCATGTTTGTTTCCTCTTACGTCAATAATTGGCACTCCTAAGGGATGTAGATGGGAGTTTTGGGGGGGGGGGGGTGTAATTAGGAAAAAATATATATATGGGACATGTACCTTGATTTTACTACTCAAATCAAACTGGAATGTTAGATATCTAAAGTGAATCGAACCATAATATACTTGGTACCTGTGATTGGAATTGGCGGTTATATCTAAAACATGGTGGCCACCACCCACTAAAAGTGTTCTTTTATAAGTGTGTGTTTGTGAAAAAGGAAAATTACAAAAAGTGAGCTTTAAACCAGGTGTCAAAGGGTTGTAAATTGCCATGTTGGTTGATTGGGGAGTGAAAATGATGTTACATTTATATTCAAGAAAATTGAAAGTGAATGAGTGGACTACAACTAGTCTAATAGCTTTTGTTGAATCCTACCTCATTGCCGGTGTTGTAAAACTCCTATTTTAAGGCCGAGTAGTCGAGGAGTACTCGTGACAAGGAGGCTGACGTTGCCGAGTTGAGGGAATCTGAGTACTTCCCGCCTAGGCCGAGTAGTCGGTGTTGTAAAACTCCTATTTTAAAGTTTCAATCCGAATACTCCCCGAGTACTTCCTGCCTAGGCAGATTACTCATACACCCCAGTCGACCGCTCGAGTACCGCATAACGAGTTATACAACATTGCTCATTGCACAAACCTTCTTTGTTGCTTTAGTAATGACTAACGACACAATAATGTAATCTATACTACTTTATAAACCATTTAACATTCTCTCTCCTCTTAAATTTTAAGACTTCTTAAAATTCAATCAATATAAAATCTTGACCCTTCATTTAATCTAAATTAATCTCATCCACTCAATCTTTAACTATTTTATTCTCTTCTAATTTACTTTAACTTTTTATTTAAAATATATTCTCTCATACTAAAACAATTATCCACCCACATCAACATAATTTTTAAAATCTTATTTAACTCTTCTCTTTATTTCATCAATATAAATCTTTTTTCTTATTTTATTGTCTTTTAGAATTTATTTTTAAAATTAATAAAATAGTTAGATGTAAATAAAAGAAAATTTGAAAAAAACGGACATGTTGTTGTAGAAAACTTTTTCGTGGCATTGAATCGCGCGAATAACATATCATTACATTCTTGAAAGTGACAAAATTGTAAACCAAAAACTATTTATCGTCGCAGCATTACGCGGGTATGATGCTAGTATTTATTAAAACAGTAATTGGAATTCCAAAGTAAACAATAAATGTGTCATCCCAAAACGACTGATTCAAGGTGTTATAATTCGGGATACCCCAACACACGTTAGAATATGTGGATAACAATAAAGACAAAAAACACGACACCAAGATATAACGTGGTTCGGTCGTCAGGGTCACGACCTACGTCCATGGGCAGGAACAGAAACTTTTTTCTTATTAACTGAGAGTGTTTCGATGTACATATGACTGGACCTAATGCATCTATTTATAATTACAATCAATCCATCAAATGTTGCCCTAATCTAATTAAAAAATAGATTAATTCCTTAATTATGTGATACACCCGCCGCATGCAACAACCAAAACATGACTGCCTCAAAGAAAAGTCCCCACGCCGTGTACCATGGTTCCACGCCGAGAGCCATTCGAATCCACACGTCGTGGAGTGTTGTCCCACGCCATGCAACATAAATTTGGATTCCATGCAAAAAACTCTATTTCAAGTCATATATATAACAATCTCCCCCTTGACTTGAACTCTCTTCGACCGGTCAACGGAGATTGCCAAAGAACCGTCTCCATTCCTGTCAACCTCTCCGAAGGGACTACCTCCTTCCACGAGCCACGAAGTCCGACACCCCATCATATGATTTTTTTCGGCCTCAAGTGTCGTCTCGACTCCGTCGGGGGGTCAATTTTCCGCTCCAAGGATGGTACCACAGAACTGCCTTCCAGAACGTATATACC
Source organism: Dittrichia graveolens (assembly GCA_038502395.1). NCBI lineage: Eukaryota > Viridiplantae > Streptophyta > Magnoliopsida > Asterales > Asteraceae > Dittrichia > Dittrichia graveolens. Next base: position 77,811,591 of record JARJIL010000005.1, on the reverse strand, counting down.
ACGTAGCAGCCTGCCCCGCATTATCACTCGAGCATCCCGAGAAACTTTCAGTCCATCTCCTTTACCAGAATACTCATACCATTCCTGGCCAAAGTCCTAAGAGAGATTAGGTTCTTCCGAAGATCTGGGACATACCAGCAATGCATCCGTCTGAATTTTCCATCTTGCATTTTAATCTGCACCATACCACTACCTCTGATACTCTGTGTTCCACCGTCACCCAGCTTCACCTTTCCGTTCCACTTCTTGAAGGAAGTAAACAGATCACTTGAGAACGCCATGTGATGAGATGCACCCGTATCCAAGATCCAGGTATCTGCAGGATTATCCGTGCATACAGTCAGAACATCGCCCATGTCTTTAACTTCTTGAACCACATTACCATCTCCCTTCCTACTAGGACAATCTCTTCTGATGTGACCGATCTCCTTGCAGTGATAACACATAACCTTATTCATGGATTTTGATCTCGAAGACGACTCCCCCAGTCCTCCCATCCCGCCATGTGTCCTTCCTCTACCCACGTGTAAACCTAAACCGGACTCCCCCTCATTACCAGAAACCCGACGCTTGAGTTCCTTCGACAACAAGGCATCTTTTACTTCAGCAACAGAAATTGTTGACCTACCATACAGCATGGTATCAACAAAATTCTCATACGAGTGTGGTAGTGAATACACCAAGATCAGGGCAAGATCTTCATCTTCTATCTTCACATCTACAGCCTTCAAATCAAGGATGATACGATTGAAGTTATCAAGGTGATCTTGTACCTGGGCGCCTTCAGACATCCGGAGGGTATACAATCTCTGCTTCTGATAAAGCCTATTCGTGAGGGTACTCTTCTAATACTTCTCACACAGCTTCTTCCACAGACTTGCAGCCGTTGTTTCATCCACCACCTCCCTCAACACTTCATCAGTTAAGCACAACAAAATCGCTGAATAGGCCTTTGCTAGAACATCCCTCTTCACGTCCTCCCTCATATCTCTCGGTAACATGTCTTCACCTTCTAACGCCACCGCGCAACCTTGCTGAACCAGAAGAGCCCTCATCTTGAACTTCCATAACGTGAAATCATTCGTACCAGAAAATTTCTCCAAATCGAATTTGAAAGATGACATCTTCACAATCAATAAACGCGCGAGCCCGGTGGACAGAACCGTGGCTCTGATACCACTTGTTATAATTCGGGATACCCCAAACACACGTTAGAATATGCGGATAACAATAAAGACAAAAAACACGACACCAAGATATAACGTGGTTCGGTCGTCAGGGTCACGACCTACGTCCACGGGCAGAAACGGAGACTTCTTTCTTATTAACTGAGAGTGTTTCGATATACATATGACTGAACCTAATGCATCTATTTATAATTACAATCAATCCACCAAATGTTGCCCTAATCTAATTAAAGAATAAATTAATTCCTTAATTATGTGATACACCCGCCGCATGCAACAGCCAAAACATGTCCGCCTCAAAGAAAAGTCCCCACGCCGTTTACCATGGTTCCACGCCGAGAGTCATTCGAATCCACACGTCGTGGAGTGTTGTCCCACGCCATGCAACATAAATTTGGATTCGATGCAAAAAACTCTATTTCAAGTCATATATATAACACAAGGCTATTATTTACATAAAATATAAAGAAATCATAAAAAAAACATAGGATTATAAGGACCATTTTAATCTTCATGAATTATAAGAGGGTTTGAAAGGGGGCATTAGTAGATCCATATGTAATTAAGAAGGGGTGCCCGCCCTATAGATTCAATGATGAGCGTTTAATATGCTTATCTTTTTAACATGCCATAACCCTTTAATCTATTAAGGGAGAAGAATGTTTAGTATGACTTTGAATAATTTAAAGTTGACATTTTGCAAAATTATGTTAATTTTTTGGTAAAAATGGGCATATGGTTATAAATGGTAGTTTGCACAAAAGATATTCTGCTTAACCGATCTAGATTTGGGTTATCTAGACAAAATCTTTTACCACAACAATTGTTTAATCAGAGTTCAAAAATAGAAAGAATATTCATTGTGCGACCCTGACCCGTTTTTACATATTGCAATCTTATTTATCCCATGGTGATGGTATAGTGCCCCCCAATGTGGTAGGAAAATTCTTTAGGATCAAAAGGTCACCAACTAGGAAAACGCCCCCTAGTTCCAGCGGGGTTTGGGGCAGTGCCCTGACCCAAATAATATTGTTATTAGACCTGGTGCATCCAAACGATGTAACGCTTGATTTTTCCCGCAAAACAACACACCCCTTGTGGTGTAGCTGAAAATAAATGATTTTCGTTGTTCTTGGTCTCTGGAAACATATATAAACAAATAATCTCAGTTTGAGGAAGTGTTCTAACTTCTTCACGTCATAAATGTTTGATCTTAGGATTATCCAAAAGTAAGTATATGATATCCATTATAAGGAACAAATCTTTATTTTCGAAAAGTGTGATATACACGATCCAAAAGATTTATTCAAGTCGATTTCTCTACTCGTTTCTATATAATTTCTTTCTCTACTCGTTTCTGTATAATTTCTAACAGAAGGTGATGCAAAAAAAATAAAGAATGAAAAAGAGAAAGGAAAATAGTAGATATAGCTTGGCAAATTGGTATTGGCGGATTCGTTACATCTTTAAGACCATCCGTATCGGCTGTTGAACCCGACACGGGTTGGGATGGAACCCGTCGGGCACACCATCACCGCCCCTCGGGTTGGGGCCGGCTTTCGACCCGTCTAGCCATCGAACCCGTTGCGGGTTGTTTTTTTTCTTTTTGACCGCTCACCAACGGTAACATATATATCTATACTACTATATAAAACATTTAACACTCTCTCTCCTCCTTAATTTTAAGACTTTTTAAAATTCAATCAAAACAATATCTTGGCCTTTCATTCTATTTAACTTAATCTCATCCACTCAATCTTTAACCATTTCAATCTCTCTCGTAATTTACTTTAACTTTTTATTCAATTAAAATATACTCTCACACAAACATAATTATACACCAATAACAACATAATTTCTAATATCTTATTAACTTCTCTATCCTTATTTCACAAAAATGATTTTTTCCTTATTTTAATGTCTTTTAGATTTTATTTTTAAAATTAATAAAATAGTTTATGCAAATAAAAGAAAATTTGAAAAAAATGGGACATGTTGCTAAAGAAATTTTTTTGTGACATTAAATTTTGCGAATAACATATCATTACAATTTTTAAAGCGGCATATTATAAAACAAAAACTATTCGACTCCTCAGCATTGCGCGGGTGCGATGCTAGTATGTATATATATATGTATATTCTTTTTCTCTTATAAATATCATTCACATTTACATATATTTTACATAACATCTTCTCCTCTCTATTATATTTTATACACTATCTTCCATTCTTCCAATTCTCATCCTTTAAAAAAAATGGACAAGGAAAAACAAAAGCAAGGTTTCAAAACCCCACGGCAGGTATCAAAATCGTGAGGCACGATCTCAACCCTCTCCGCCGGAAATATGTTCGGCTTTTCAACTCCACCCCCAACTTACCAGGACATACAACAAATGCCTTTGTATCACCTACTCCCTTGCCGAGTGTCATTCAACATGACAGATTTCAGCAATACAACCCTAGGATTTTAACAGTTCGACGACAATACGGGTGGTAGATTGTAGTTTTTTATTTTATAAATTATGTATCTTTCACTTTTTTATCCGAAATTATTTAATGAAATTTATGAAATATTATTAATTATTTATATTTTATTGTCTTTGAAATAATTAAATTATTTAAATTAAAACAAAAAATATAAAATAAAAATAGAAAAGAGATAGGGTTGAATAGGGTTGGATGTAAGGGTTTGTGGGTTTGATAGGGTTGAAGGTGGAAGATAATGTAGATGCTGATGTGACAGTGAATTTGATAGGGTAATATAGGTTGGATGCTGATAGTCTAATTGTTTGGACGATAATTAAGATATCGTACTTGTCAGCATCCGTATTCCAAATTTGTTTCTCTAATAAATTTGATCGGCGAGACTATTGTCACGAATCAACATTCTAATTACACGGGTATATATCAGTGATCAGTAATGATTGGTAATCTTGATCTCGCTTTTTTTTCTACTATGCGTCATGGTTGGTAACCCCGACCATGTCTTTTTGTACTTAATTTAGTCGTGACTGATGGGAACACCTCTAACACATTACTCATACTACATCCGTTTCAATAGCAATTACATCTAAGAGAAGTTGTAACTGCGTCCTCAATCAAGCCAGAGGTGGTTGTTCAACTACTTTAAACCTGGCTAGACTCTCTTCCTCTAATAATGGCCAAGACTTAATTAGGTTGATGAACTTCTCACAACCACTAGCACTTGCAGCCTTTGACATTCTAGTTAATAAAATATAAGTCATAACTCATAAACTGTCTAGGGATTTTATATATCTACCAAGGTTGATGAACTGCCCATAACCGCTTGAAAAATTCTCTATATATATTTCTTGGATTTGTGCATTCTTCTTCATAGCTGATCAAGTTTATCTGTCCCTATCTCTCAAATCTTGATCTTCAGCTCATCACCACAATTCTACCATGGCTTCAGCTCACCACATTTACATTTTTGTTCTTGCAGTGTTCTTTATGAACAACGAGATGTGTCACGCCTCACGCAACTTGCTGCAAACAAATCCAACGGTGCCACAACCACAAATACCCACCGTTCCACAAATACCCACGATTCCACAAATACCTACCATTCCAACACTCCCACAACCACAGATGCCCACTATCCCGTCACTGCCACAACCACAAATGCCCACCATCCCCACACTCCCTAACATGCCAAAAGTTTCCCTTCCTCCATTACCTTCTATGCCTTCAATCCCAAACTTTCCTACAACTCTTCCCAACATTCCTTTCTTCGCTCCACCACCATCCAAGAAGTAGACTGTTAATGGACATTAAGCAATGCTTCTATCGATCTATGAAGACATGCATGCAGTATATAATACATATATACATATATATGCTTATTTATGGACTATGGAGATCGATCAGGAGTTAGCTAGCTTAGGTTGATGCTATTGTTGTTGTGCCTTGTGAGCTAGGGTCTTTCATCCGATTGTTTTACATTTGTGTTTACTTTTTACGCATTATCAGATTCGTATCTAGGTTACATGATTGACGAGTGTTTTCATTGCATGTTGCTTTTTTGTTTGTGTACTTTGTGTGATTCAATATGGTTTATGTAATATTTGTTTATACTAACAATAATTTGAATGAACTAATTAATATTTTTTATACTTAATTATTTTGTCTTTACACGATCGGATTGTAACATCGAGATCGAGATCTTAAGATCCTAGCACAAGATACTAAAGTTTTTTAGGTTTTTTATATGCTATAAATTTTTTTTATCAAAAACCAGGTATATAATATTTTTACAAGAAAATGAAACATTAATTTTAAAATAACAAAACATCTGATTGTCCAAATTTTAAATTTTAAGAGCATGGATAACAACTCACCACAATTCATTGGTTTACATATCATAATAAAATTTAAAATGTGACTTTAAACACAATCAATAAATTTAGAGCATATTGTGCACAATATTAATTCTTTATTTCATAAAAAATCTTATTCTCGTAAACCTATATCTCTTACAACAAAAGAAAAATGAAAAATGTGACGTATATAAAGTAAAAAACTGCAAACAATTATTTTTAACACAAGGTTGATCACTCTGAAATTTAAAATTAATAAAATAAAATAATAGTAATAACCAAAAAATGTAAAAAATAAAAATGTAAAATAATAGTAATAATTAAAAATGTCAAAAATTAGAAAAATTTGGGATCGTACGATCCTATCTATTTACGATCCGACGCGTTTTTAGTTGGTAGGATCGTACGATCCTACGATTGAATCGTGATTTTAATAACTATGATTGCAAGCATGATCTGTCCAGATCCCCTATTTGATACTTCGGAACAGGCGGAGTACGTGTACATATAAAGCTAGGAATAACAGTAGATGATAATTCATTAATTCCTATATATAGCTTAATTAATTTCTAGAGAATAGCATCCATTTGATTTAATAAGTATCAGATGGAGTAGGCAGCTTGAGTAAGTTGAGATTTTCAATTCGGATCATTAATTTATCAACAATGAATTATTATTTGTTTTTGAGTTTAGCTTATTTACCAAACTTATTAGAAAAAGAGTGTTGTAATTTTAGCTTATTTATAAAGGCGGAGCTTGGAATTTAATTAACATAAGGAGCTTCCTTTATCATAACATTAATGCTAGGATTTTGATACAAGGGGTTTTCTTTATCATAACATTAATGATACCCATAATATATAAATGAGGTAAAAAAACTAATTACCTGTAAGATAATTAAATAGTGAAAGTTCGTTTAAAGACAAGAAATTACATGTTAAAATAATTGTGTAAGTTTTGACAAAATCAATCTTCAAATTTTTCTCGCAATCACCGGTTCCTTTTTTCATTAATTAACCGTAGCTAGTAAGAAAATATTAACTAAATAATATTTTGGATCTTGAAATATGATAATATTAATAATAATAATAATGATAATTGAATTGAATAACGTTGACTTGTGATTGACAATTCAATAACAAAAAATGTTCGTTACAAACTCAATGAACATGACTCACAATTTCAAAAACATAAAAATTCTTTATTATAAGAAATTTTATAATTCTTATTTATAAACTCAAATAGTGAAATAAATTACTGCTATGTAAATTTGCAAACCCACATGAATAACTTTCTTCAACTTTCTAGATTCTTTGGTGGTTTGATGCCCCCTCTTTTTTGTTTTGATAAACTCAAAAACAACTTTTGCATTCAAATTAAAACGAGCAAATGTAGAATCACAAAGTAAAGAATAAAATATCAATGAACATATTGGCAGCGGATTAAAATATCATGAAAGACGTGTTGATCGAGAAGCAAGAACAAAATAAGAAAACCATCAAACTTAGAATGTCGTTTTAGCCTTCAAAGTCTTCCTCTTTTCTTCTAGTTTTATACTATGATTCTATTTTAAATTGAGGAGAGGCTTAATAGAAAGCGACTAGATTTGAGCTTATAAAATAGAAGAATTTTAAGCTCATTAGGGGGGATTAGCATCCTTCATCCCCCCTCTATCTCCGCCTCTGCATATTTAAGAATTACTCTCCTTGTTATTCTATTCTATTTTCTTAATGTTACGTAAGCAGTACAAACGAGTTGGATGAAGCTTGAGAACTTTATATTAAGCTCGAGCTCAGATCGATGGCTCAACAAGAATTCATACTGATTGAGCTCGACTAGACAAGATATATTATTAGTTTGATTTGGGCTAAAAAAACTTGAAATAAGATAAGAATAAATTCAAAAGCTATATTATTTAAAGTATAGTTAAAATCCAAACTTAATAACTTTTAGCAATTTTTCTATAAATATTATTTATATAATGGATTCGTTCCAATAATTACTCATTTAAAATTCAATTCAATATTAGCCCCTTATGCATACATATACATACATATATACATATACTATACAAGGCTCGATAAGAACTCGAGTCGAGCTCTTAGAAGCTCGATCTCGACTTATTAGTTAATTAAAGCTTGTTTTGAGCTCGAGCTTGATAAAGTTCGACTCGAAGAAGCCGAGCTAGATCTCAAGTTAATAAAATCTCAACTGGTATACACTCCTAATGTTACATTATATTTACTCTTTAATATGTAAACATATTTGTTTTGGTCATTTTACCTTTATATGTAAATAACTTTTAAAGTGATAAACTATAAGCAAATTACCAACTAATAAGTTAATAAGCTTGTAAGCCCATAAACTAATTAGCTTAAGCCTAAAATAGCAAGCTAACCTAAACAACCTCAAACAAGAATATGTGTATATGCATGTCTCTCATCGCAAAATTCTTAATGTTCTTCTAATGAGGAGAGAATGAATGTACTTTGATTTGTTATATTAATTGGGAATCATAAATTGTAATCCTAATCATCTATATATAGCGTAATTAGGGTACACTACAACAAAAAATCCCTTTTAATCCGCTTTTAAGGATTTTTTGGGTACACTACAACAACAAACCCTTTTAACCCCCTTTTAAGGATTTTCTGAAAAACTGACTCAAATATTTTTAAACCCGTTTTTGTCTTATGCTTCATCTTTGTTGCTACAGGGCCTTAATTTGGAAGGTCCAGCAACGGGTATGGATGGTCCTTCATAGCTCAATGATTCCTACAAAACAGTACACCATTAGCCCCTCCACAAGGATGTCTTCTTGTGACCCAGCTTCGGTGTGAGAATAGAGCTTAGTGCATGTGTGTATAGAATGAGCAAGTTGGTTCTAGTGTACCTCGAGTATGGTTCTTGGTCCTCTTTTTATATTTGGAATGTTCAAAAGGTGCATGTTATTATCCGCTAGTTAATGTTGGTTCTATGTGCACAAGACACAAATTAATACGATATTACTGATAATAAATAAACCCATAGGGTCACACATCTACAATCAATGGACACCAATTACATATTTGAATATGATTTAAATATGTTTCCAACTCGTTATATATATATAAGTATATATGCATTGTTGCATATTGTTATTTATGTGAAATAATAATATCACTCTTGTATATTGATACAAGATAATGCATATGAAATACATAAATATAAACATATGATTTTATATATGTATATATATATGTATAAATATATATTTGTTACAAGTAAATTGTTACTAGTAACAAATTATATAAATGTATGTATATCTTTGTTACAAGTAAAGAGTTACTAGTAACAATCAAGTATGTATATAAAATACATGTAGATGTATTTTATATATTGTATGGCATGGTCTAGTATACCTTTTATATAAATATTTATAAAAGAATCTAGAAATCACCACAATGAACCATGAGGGGGCCATGTTGACTTCTTGTATGAAGTAATTAAACAAGTATGGTGCCAATAAGTCAAGAGGGAAGACAAGCAAGAGGGGGCCTCCCCTCCCTCTCCATTTACGGCCAAAACAAGGCTAAGAGGGGGCCTCCCTCTTGTTTTTCAAGGCTTGGCTTTTTATAGCTCATGCATGGTCATTGTGAGATAAGTTCATGCTACCATCTTTCCTTGAGTTCTTAGAAAAGTTCTAAGTGTTTGATACTTGAAAACATCCTTACTTTGTAGTATTGGTGTTCTTCAAGTGAGCAAAGTGTGGTGCTAGAATACATACTCATATACATACATAGTAAGTTCAAGAAGAAGAACAAGAGGTTGTTGCTTGCTTGCTTGAATTCCAAAGGGTTGGAGAGACTAGCATCTTGGAGGTGTTGGATTCATTGATTTTGTGGATACCTTGGAGGAAGTCTTCTCTTGGCTTCTCATAGATCAACTACTTCTTCAACGGTTTACTCACGCTACAAAGGTTGTAGTTCTAAACACCCTATGGTTGTTTTGTTTCTTAAGGCTTACATATGGATCATTGGTGGGGAGTTTTAAAAAGTTTAAAATTGTTGTTCATGCTTCCGTTGCTAAAATATATTTTGAAAAACCGAACAAACCCCAACAGTGGTATCAGAGCCACTTATGTATAGTTTTAAGAAACTTTTTGAGTATGTATTGTTTAAGAAAATGGACAACTTTTCTTTTGTTAGAAAAGTTATGGATTTTCTTGTTGGCAACTTATATATGTTTATATATTTATTTTGGGAAACAACCAAACCACATGCATGTTTGGTTGTAAAAGTTGCCTAAATATCAAGTGTTGATATATATGTTTGTTTGAGTGTATGTTGTGCATAACAAGCCATAGACCTTTTGTGATGTGTTGGAAATTCGATTTGGTTGTAAAATTATTTTTTCATTTGGTATGTAATAATATTTTAGTTTTGTTTCATCTTGTTGTATTTTGTAAGTAGTAGAATAGTTTAGACTAGTTTACTTTTATAAAAATGTAACAAGATGAAGAAATGACCAAGTTGGAGTTTTCAAGTGTGGTGGAGTCAACCATGAAGGCTTGGAGTCATTTGCACTACAAGGAGTTGTTTTGGCAAGTGGGAGCTTCAAGTTCATCACAAGAGAAATATTTGGTCCTTAGTTATGACTTGGTATTTTTGTATGACTCACAAAAATACCACTTAGGATAAATGGCTTGGTTATGCACTTATACATGTTATTTGTGTGTGTTTATGTTTATATTATTATGCATGGTTGAAAATAAGATTTTTTGCATGCTAGATAATATTTTTACATAATATAAATCACACAATGGGAGTTTGGTATTTTAAGTTGACATAACATAAGATGTAAAATGAATTTTATATAAAAGGAGTTTTGTAAAGATTAAAATTCATTATGTCAAAATATATATCTTTATATATATATATATATATGAGTTTTATAAAATAGAGATTTTAAAACTCAACCAAACTCCATTCAAGCTTAATAATAAAATGGTTTTATTACAAGCTAAAATTGGTCGTATTTGCGCGCTCGAAACTACACACGTTAATATAGGATATTAATACTAGTTTAAAATTGAACGCGTTGAGAGTTCGTAAAATATGGATTTTAAGAATACTCAAGACCAATATATATATAAAATATGATTTTATCAAAACGTGGACTTGTTATTGTATGCATGCAATACTAGTCACACGACTCGTTTTGTTTTATTTAATAAATATACAAAACGGTAAAAGCCCTTTTTCAAAACGTAAGTCTATGTCATCCCATTTTAAGACACTCGCTTGTTGCAACGACACTCACGTGGAGAGAGCATTAGCCAAACGCGTGGATTGTTTTGTAACAACCGAGGTGTTTTTCTGCGAATTCCATGAACGTCTTGGGCCGGAAATTCACCGTCTTGAAATAGGACGACTTAATCGGAATCTTATTACGGAGAGAGCATTAGCCAAACGTAAGGAAGCCCGAGGCATAGATGGGATCAAACATGTCAAAATTGACAATCGTTGTCTAGGATCCCATAAAGATCTAGGAATTACATACGAGATGTAATTGGTAAACGTTACCTACCTTGTTGTTTTAACTTGATGGAGAGAGCATTAGCCAAACATTCAAGGTTAAGTTCAACTTGGATCCTAGCCTTTAAAAATTAAAGAATTTTATAATTCTAAAGGGTATTAATTATTAAAGGATTAAATATCAAAAATGCTAAATTGAACTTTGTTAATTTTGTAGATGGCCCCTAACTCAACTACGCCCGTTAACAACTTATCTCTTCGTTCAATCTTAGAGAAAGAAAAACTCAATGGTACAAATTTCTTAGACTGGTATCGTAACTTGAGAATCGTTCTTAAGCACGAAAAGAAATTGTACGTACTTGAGGATCCCGTCCCTGAGGAACCTCCATTGACTGCGGCCAAAGCCGTTAGGGATGCTTGGGTGAAGCATTCCGACGACTCGGTCGAAATTTCATGCCTCATGCTTGCTACCATGTCTCCGGATCTTCAAAAGAACCTTGAGGAGCATGGAGCATATGAGATGCTTAGCCAGCTTAAGGAAATGTTCCAAAAGCAAGCGAAGCAAGAACGCTTTGAGGTCACTCGAGCTTTCCATGCATGTAAGATGGAGGAAGGTCAATCCGTTAGCGACTATGTGCTAAAGATGAAAGGATACATTGACCAGCTTGCTAGGCTTGGATCTCCCATAACCAACGAGTTTGCACAGGATATGATCCTTAACTCGTTGACCAAAGCCTATGACCAATTTGTCATGAATTATAACATGAACAATTGGGAGAAATCTGTCTCAGAGTTGCATGGGATGCTTAAAACTGCTGAGAGCAAAATTCCAAGCAAAACACCTCAGGTCTTGATGATTCAAGAAGGGAGAATCAAGAAGAAAAAGATAAACAACTCAAAAGGGAAGGGCAAGGCAAAGGCAAAGGGAAAGGACAAAGGCAAGCAAGTTGCCAAGGCTCCTACACCCAAGACGGCGGGAAAGGTTCCCAAGAATGACCCGTGCTTTGAATGCGGGGTGGTAGGACATTGGAGGCGCAATTGTCCAACTTACCTTGCAGAGTTGAAAAAGAAGAAGGCTGGCGAGGCTAGCACTTCAGGTATATATATGATTGAAATGTATACTTTTTCCATTAATTCCTGGGTATTTGATACCGGTTGTGGAACTCACATTTGTAACAATGTGCAGGGGTTGAGAAAAAGTAAGCTGCTGAAGCCAGGCGATTTGGATCTCCACGTGGGCAATGGAGCAAATGTTGCTGTTGAAGCCCTTGGAACTTTTGAATTATTATTACCAAATGGCCTGTACTTAATATTAAACAATTGTTGTTATGTACCTAGTTTAACTAGGAATATTATTTCAGTAGCTCGGTTAAGAGAATCTGGATTCATATTTGGTTTCGTTGATGATGGCATTCGTGCCTTCAAAAACGATATTTTGTATTTTGAGGCTCGGCCTCTTAATGGAATATATGAAGTTAATCTTAAAAGATCTCTTGATGATAATTCTATATATACCACTAGCACCAAACGACCTAAGCATGACTTAAGTCAAACATACCTATGGCATTGTCGACTTGGTCATATAAACAAGAAACGCATTGCAAAACTTCAAAAGGATGGAATTTTAAAATCAAACGATTCTAGCTCATTTGAAGTTTGCGAATCATGTTTATATGGAAAGATGACTAAGGCTCCTTTCTCCGGTTCAAGTGAAAGAGCCAAAGATCTATTAGGAATCATACATACGGATGTATGCGGTCCTTTTAGATCAATGTCTAGGGATGGTGATAGATACTTCGTTACATTCACCGATGATTATAGTAGATTTGGTTATGTTTATTTGATGAAACATAAACATGAAACATTTGAAATGTTCAAGCTGTTTCAAAACGAAGTACAAAATCAACTCAACAAAACAATCAAGGCCCTTCGTTCCGATCGAGGTGGTGAGTACTTAAGCCAAGAGTTTATGGATCATCTTAGTAATTGTGGGATTATCTCACAACTTACTCCTCCTAGAACACCACAACATAATGGTGTATCTGAAAGGAGGAACCGAACTCTACTAGATATGGTTCGGTCTATGATGAGCCGAAGTACTCTACCCTCGTCCTTTTGGAGTTATGCTTTATTAACTGCTGCGCGCATATTAAATATGGTTCCAACCAAGAAGGTAGATAAGACACCATATGAGATGTGGTATGGAAAGGTTCCAAACTTATCTTACTTGAAAGTCTGGGGTTGTGAGGCTCATGTACGACAAGAAGCTTTAAGCAAACTCGATCCTAGATCTATCAAATGTAATTTTGTGGGATATCCTAAAGATTCATTAGGATATTATTTCTACAACCCAGCTGAGAACAAAGTGTTTGTTTCTAGGCATGCCACTTTCTTAGAAAAGGAGTTTCTTTCGAAAGAGGCAAGTGGGAGCAATGTAGACCTTGAAGAAATTCAAGAACCACAAAATACAAGTCAGGTTGACACTAGCACTCAACAAACGGTTGTTGAACCTGAACAATTGGTTGTTCAAGAACCTACTGAAACACAAAGTGTTCGTAGATCTGGTAGACCTCGTCAAGAACCCGAGAGATACGGATTTCTCGTGTCCAATGATGAGATTTTCTTGGTAGACTCTTCTGAGCCTACTAACTACCAAGATGCTATATCAGATCCGGAATCCGATAAATGGCTTGATGCCATGAACACTGAGATGCAGTCCATGTATGAAAATCAAGTATGGGACTTGGTTGATCTTCCTCCCAATAGTAAGACTGTAGGGAGCAAGTGGGTCTTCAAGAAGAAGACAGACATGGATGGAAATGTACACACATTTAAGGCAAGGCTAGTGGCGAAAGGTTTCACTCAAACTCATGGTATTGACTATGATGAAACTTTCTCTCCGGTAGCCATGATTAAATCTATTAGAATACTTATTGCCATAGCTGCATATTATGACTATGAGATATGGCAAATGGATGTCAAAACGGCTTTTCTAAATGGACACTTAAGTGAAGATGTCTATATGGTTCAGCCTGAAGGTTTTGTAGATCCTAAGTATCCTAATAAGGTGTGCAAACTTAAAAGATCCATCTATGGACTAAAGCAAGCATCTCGAAGTTGGAATCTTCGATTTGATGAGAAAATAAAAGAGTTTGGTTTTATCAAATCAGAAGATGAACCGTGTGTTTACAAGAAAATTAGTGGGAGCGCAGTAGCATTCCTTGTCTTGTATGTTGATGACATACTACTCATTGGAAACGACATCCCGACCTTGCAAGACATCAAGTCTTGGCTTGGGAAGTGTTTCTCAATGAAAGACTTAGGAGAAGCTGCCTACATTCTTGGAATAAAGATCTATAGGGATAGATCTAGGCGTCTTATTGGCCTAAGTCAAAGTGCATATATTGACAAAATCTTGAAACGATTCAAGATGGAGAATTCTAAGAGAGGATTCTTGCCAATGGCACAAGGCACGGTTTTGAGTAAAGCTCAAAGCCCTAGCACAAGAGAAGAGCTAGATAGAATGAGTGAGATCCCATATGCTTCTGCAATTGGATCCATCATGTATGCCATGCTATGCACTAGGCCAGATGTCTCGTATGCTTTGAGCATGACGAGCAGATACCAGCAAAACCCAGGAGATAGCCATTGGATGGCAGTCAAGAACATTTTAAAATACTTGAGAAGAACCAAAGACATGTTCTTGATCTATGGGGGTTTGGAAGAAGATCTTTGTGTAAAGTGTTACACAGATGCTAGTTTCCAAACGGATCGAGATGATTCTCGATCACAATCGGGCTATGTCTTCGTTATGAATGGAGGCGCGGTTGCTTGGAAAAGTTCTAAGCAAAGTGTAGTTGCACAATCCACTACAGAATCTGAATACATTGCTGCTTCTGAGGCTGGACAAGAAGCTGCATGGATGAAGAAGTTCATTGCTGACCTTGGGGTAGTAACAAGCATTCAAGACCCCATAGAAATATTTTGTGATAATGAAGGTGCTATTGCCCAGGCAAAAGAACCTAGATCACATCACAGCACCAAACACATCCTCAGGCGTTTCCACTACATACGGGATATAGTGGATAGAGGAGATGTGTGTATTCGCAAAGTTCATACAGATCAGAATCTTGCAGATCCTTTTACGAAACCTCTTGCCTCGACTAAGCATGAGTCTCATACTAGGGCAATAGGTCTTCGCTTTGCAAGGGATTGGATTTGAATTGTAATTTAGTATTTGGATATTTTGGAACATTATGACAATATCTATTTTATCTGAATGATGTATGGGATATGATCACTTCATTAATATATATTGTGTTCTTTATTAGCATGTTTAAATCCATGAATAGTTCTTTATTCTAAAACGTCCATAGTCGGTTATAACTATGGGAATAGTTATGAATTAAGACTAATGTGAATAAGTTGGTTGACTTTCATTCGTGATGAAAGTAGGCAAAAGGTTTTGCAGCCAAATTCACTAATGTTTGTTAGGGAACAAACATTGGACATGACCCGCTCTTAAGATCGCTTTATGGATCAGTGTCATAAGTAAATCTTGAGAAAAAGGTGGTATCTTTGTATCCTTAGACCTGAGACACATATTGGGACTCGAGTATGAGGAGTATCATGCTTTAATGTGGTTAAACGCTATCTTTAACCGGGTAGTTATAAAGGCCATTATTAAGTATGATATGAGTCTTATAAGAGACGTATGTGGTCAAGATGGAATTTGTTTCTCTCATTTAATTGGGAGTATAATATCTCTGGGCCCTAAAACAAGTTGAACATTATATGAGAATTGATGACGATCCATGTCTCATGTTCAACGAGATGTTAAAACAAAGGGATAATTGATGACTTACCTATAACAACGATTTGTAGCTAGTGAGTAAATTTCGTTGGTGAAAGTGTTGATCAACACACTTTATTTATTATTAGGGGCAATGGGATGTTGCTAGACGTTCTTACCATTGTCTATATCGGCTTAAGTTGTAACTTGTGCAAGTGGGAGATTGTTGGTTCTATGTGCACAAGACACAAATTAATACGATATTACTGATAATAAATAAACCCATAGGGTCACACATCTACAATCAATGGACACCAATTACATATTTGAATATGATTTAAATATGTTTCCAACTCGTTATATATATATAAGTATATATGCATTGTTGCATATTGTTATTTATGTGAAATAATAATATCACTCTTGTATATTGATACAAGATAATGCATATGAAATACATAAATATAAACATATGATTTTATATATGTATATATATATATATGTATAAATATATATTTGTTACAAGTAAATTGTTACTAGTAACAAATTATATAAATGTATGTATATCTTTGTTACAAGTAAAGAGTTACTAGTAACAATCAAGTATGTATATAAAATACATGTAGATGTATTTTATATATTGTATGGCATGGTCTAGTATACCTTTTATATAAATATTTATAAAAGAATCTAGAAATCACCACAATGAACCATGAGGGGGCCATGTTGACTTCTTGTATGAAGTAATTAAACAAGTATGGTGCCAATAAGTCAAGAAGGAAGACAAGCAAGAGGGGGCCTCCCCTCCCTCTCCATTTACGGCCAAAACAAGGCCAAGAGGGGGCCTCCCTCTTGTTTTTCAAGGCTTGGCTTTTTATAGCTCATGCATGGTCATTGTGAGATAAGTTCATGCTACCACCTTTCCTTGAGTTCTTAGAAAAGTTCTAAGTGTTTGATACTTGAAAACATCCTTACTTTGTAGTATTGGTGTTCTTCAAGTGAGCAAAGTGTGGTGCTAGAATACATACTCATATACATACATAGTAAGTTCAAGAAGAAGAACAAGAGGTTGTTGCTTGCTTGCTTGAATTCCAAAGGGTTGGAGAGACTAGCATCTTGGAGGTGTTGGATTCATTGATTTTGTGGATACCTTGGAGGAAGTCTTCTCTTGGCTTCTCATAGATCAACTACTTCTTCAACGGTTTACTCACGCTACAAAGGTTGTAGTTCTAAACACCCTATGGTTGTTTTGTTTCTTAAGGCTTACATATGGATCATTGGTGGGGAGTTTTAAAAAGTTTAAAATTGTTGTTCATGCTTCCGTTGCTAAAATATATTTTGAAAAACCGAACAAACCCCAACAGTTAATTGGGTGCCTTCCTTCTTTCATTCAGCTTTTCAGATGGATAGTCATTGGTCCTTCTTGTGATGCTGTTGTGATCTGCCTTGGGATGGTGCTCCTGTCTTATTAGAGGAATGTTTTTTGATTGGTCTACACGTTACAGCTTAGCAGGAGTAAGTCAACTATCTTTTTGATTGGTTACTTTCTTTGATGGATCGGACTTGCTTTCCTTTGGGCCGACATCCTTTTTCTTGGAGTGGGCCGGATGTATTGTATTTGGGCTTTAAGGTTTGGTTAGTGTTGGGCCATATACATATGCTATCGATCTTCATCTACGATTCCATGCTTTATCTTCATGCCCGAGTTCATGCTTCACGCTTCATGTGCAATTTTAAGAACCTAGAAGATAAAGACCGATTCTTGAATGGTTTCACCACAAATTGACTATTGTACCATATGGCAGATGGCATTTGATATTAAGAGATCAATTCTAGATCCACTTGGAGACAAAGATCGATTGTTCGCGATCTGTATGTGCTTAATCTTCGGTGCTTCATATTCTAGATCTACGATTTCATATTTCATCTTCCAGATCTGTTATTTTCATGCTTAATTTCATTAGCGATTTTAAGAACATTAAGATGAAGATCAATGGTGTTTAACTTTCAAATATATTTGTCTTTTTTCCAACAAAATAATCAAAAATTATTTGTAAAAGTGTTTGGTAAAAGCCTTTTTTAACTCAATAAAAAAAAGAAACTTAAATCCACATCAAAAGAAGCATATCCATGATAACATCCATCGGTTTTCACGTAATCCAACACATTAAATACATAATTTTAAAAGTTCAATTCATCCGGTAATATTTTTTAAAGTTCAATATACATAATAAGAAATTGGATAAAGTTAACTACATTTTGCTAAAGGATCCTTAATTAATCACTAATTTAGCTCATAACTTAAATAGCCTAATATAACTAGATAATAATATGTAAGCCCACAATTGTTATTTATTTATTAAATAAATCTCAACAATCTCCAGCTTGGGCTACATGTACATTAGTTATATAAAAAGTTTCATAATTTCCAATTTGATACAACACCATCACAC
This sequence comes from Dittrichia graveolens, assembly GCA_038502395.1. NCBI lineage: Eukaryota > Viridiplantae > Streptophyta > Magnoliopsida > Asterales > Asteraceae > Dittrichia > Dittrichia graveolens. The sequence goes on along the minus strand of JARJIL010000005.1, from coordinate 77,793,306 downwards.
CTTTTAAAGAAATCATTTTAGATAAAGTTGTATTTTAATTAATTTTCATCTTATTTAAAATTTCCCTGTTATTCTATGCTATTAATTAAAATCATGGATGCTTCACTTGTCATAAATATTTGTGAAATGTAATATATGTAGATTTGACCAATGCTTAGAATTGTAGGCCTGTATCTGCCTTGAAAGAAAATCAAAAAAAGAAAACGGTTCATGAAGTCTTGAGGTTGTTCAACCGCTTCAAACATAGGAAATGACATTTTTGGGTTCTATATGCTGGTCTGCTAGATTAATCGTCTTCCTTGTGACTTGCCAATACTTAGGTAGTTAGGTTGATAAACTGCTTACTGCCATTTTGCAAATTCCAACCAACCAAATAAAACTTAGCAATCTTATAATCATAATCATTTCAAACATTATCTATATATATTTCTACTCTTTTGTTCATTCTGCTTCACAGTTAATCAACTTCAATTCATTTGTATCTACTAGAAAACTCTTGAGGTAGGCTTCTTTAGTCACATAGAATCGCATCATGGCTTCCACCACCTATATTTACACTCTCATCCTTGCAGCATTCTTCCTTATGAACAACGATATGTGTTATGCTTCACGTAATTTGCTGCAGACAACTCCCACTATGCCACAACCTCAAATACCAACCATCCCGACACTCCCACAACCCCAAATACCCACGATACCGACACTTCCACAGCCACAGATGCCCACTATCCCATCACTACCACAACCACAAATGCCCACGATCCCCTCCCTCCCTAACATGCCCAAAGTCTCGTTGCCTCCATTGCCTTCTATGCCCACAATGCCCCAAATCCCAAATCTTCCAACAACTCTTCCTAATATTCCTTTCTTTGCTCCACCACCTTCTAAGAGGTAGACTACTACACAAATGCACTACTGCCAGATATGAAGAGAAGTGATGGTGTCTATATATATGCTTATTTTGTAGAGAATGCATGTTAATTTCTGTTTGGAGTGTATTTGATCTTATAGTATTCTATTCTGTGTCGCTTTTTTGTTTTTGTATGTTTCAATATTGTTTGTTGTAATATATCCTTAAATTTAAGTTGAATGATTCAGTTTTTTTTTTTAACTTTGATTACAAGATGATGGTGTGCCAGCATAGTTTTTTTCTGCATTCTGCAACCATGTAGCACTTCCAACACAACTCGATAAATATTTAATTAAAGAAATAACAAATTAAATAGGATTGAAGTAAAAGATCTGATGATGATCATTCTTCACAGACATTTTTGTTAGGAAAACTGGTGCTTAAACCTCACCTGTGTATGGGTGAGCAATCACTCAAAGTACACAAACAAGAAAACTTGCAGAAATTAAGATAAAGAACATACGGGATTTTATGTGGCTGGGCTGATCATCATGATTGGGTTAATCCACTGCCGCACTAGAGAGATATTCTTTATTCATTTCGACATACGTGTTCAACTATAACTCTATAAGAGATATCTGGTATGGTAGGGCTAATCCCAGGTGACGAATTGTTACCCTAGGTTGCGATATGGGCCTAAAATTATTTGAACAGTTTGGATTCTGTGGGTCGTTGTTAATTTTTGATCCACTAGAATTAGATGAGACCACATTAGTTTTGTCCACAATTGTTTATTTTTCCCTACAATATATTGGTATTAACTTCCAGGATTTGTTGTCGGTTTATTAGGCTTCTTTAACAAGTTATTAACCATGTCGTCATTGATGAAATACTATATTTAGTTGTTGGATATATCGACTAGGTTTCCTCTATGGTAAGTAAAGATGAAAGATTTACTATGATACTATTCAAAGATGGTTCTCGCATTGTCGGGGCGAAAAAAAGGCCTCAAGCATTTACATTCTTCATGCCTTCACACGCAACCACTTGTGATACAACGATTGTCTCAAAATATTTATGGAATTCAAACTATTAATGTGGTCTTTGGCGCCTTTAAACTCAACCATTTAGGTTTCAGTGGCATGTTTAAATTGAATCAAAGAGGAATACTTAAACACAAGGATGTCGAACTAGAGTTTCACTAGCTACTAGAAAAACTGAAATTGCTGACGGAATTTTGCGACGGATAAAAACCGTCGCTAGATAGCAGGATTAGAGGCGGATCTGCAATTGAACCTAGTGATTAGATATCAAGGGCAATTCCTCGTTGTTCCATCGCTAATTGCGACGGAATTGGAATCCGTTACAAATTAGCGAGGGAACAAAATCATCTTTAATTCATTGTTAATTGGCGACTGATTATTTGCGACGGATTCCGAATTAACGTATATCGTCACTAATTAGCGAGTAGCGACAGATTTACAAGAGATTGCGATAGTTTCCGAGTTAACGTATATCGTCGCTATTCCCTCGCTGATTAGTGACAGATTTGCTAGTGATTGTGATGGAACTAAGTTATTAAGTTTCAGTGGAATTTCATCGCTATTCCCTGTTAATTAGTGTCGATATACTTCAACATTGGTTATCCCAACAAAAGGATTTTAAATCCACATTGAGATTACCGTTCTAGAATGATGTATTGGTGGAGGATCTAGGCACTGGCGCCAACAAGTCTAGAAGGGCTATGATCGTCTTTAAACAACACCCGAGTCTCTTGGAGGATAAAGGCAAGATGAGAAGCAACGTTGAGCAGCTTTGTACACCTTCTATGGAACAGCAAAAACAAACTAGTGTTTGAAGGCAACGAAAGGAAGCTGGAAGACCGTTTTTTATTTATTTTCGAATGACAACTTTCAGATGCCAATACAACCAAGCTCAAAAAGAACAGATAAGAGTGGGTGAATTGGTTATTAAATCCAGCAGAACCGAACTAAAGAATGCGACTGTGACCTACAAAACGAGTTTGCGGTGTCTTTGAGGAAGTGCATGAGGTGCAATCGCACAGGGCCCAAGTCTAAAAAGGAGCCCAACTCTATATATACTTATATAATATATAGATATAATTTTATAATTTTAGGGTCGCTTAATAAAGTAGAATGGAAGAAATCATATATTTAGAGTGGTGTTCAATAAAATCCATAGTTCTAAAATTTTAATATTTAATCATAGGTGACTATGAATTAAATATGGACTATATTGAACATTCTTCCATATATTTAATATAGTTATTCTATAAAACCCAAAAAATACATATTACAAAAACTCCATGGTTCGGGAACCGAGAAAAAATATAAGATGTTGAGGTCAAGACAATCTAGGAAAAACAAACTATTTAACATTTGATCTACATAACAAGTGAGGTTTGTTTAGAGATGTAATAATTGTTTAATGTTTCAACTTTCAGGTGATATCTACAAAAATAAGTTTAATTAAAATGTCCCAAGAAAAACATTAAAATGTCTAATTAAAATGTTGAAGTCTAACTTACGGTCTAATTAAAATGTCCCAAGAAAGACTTATTAGAGTGTTAGTAGTGTTTATCTCCAATCGCATCCACCACACCACCATAACAGCTTTTTTTTCATATCACTCAGCCCCGTAGTAGTCACTTTCTACCTCATCAAATTTTGGAACCTACTTAATACTCACTAACCAATCAAAAATGATATAAAGAAACTTTGGACCCATAAAAAATCACCACTTAGCCACCCCTTATGTGGTATTCACCCCCCAAACTCTACTACCACTTAGCCATGAAGTGGCACCGCTTCCCTTTAACCCCATCCCACTCCCACTACTCTTAGATTGATAATGATAAATATTGAGATCGATATCTTATAGAGAGTATTGATAACTAAAAGTTAATTCACACTTTATTTCAAATAACTATGTAAGACACATACGTACAAATATATGTTAATCACAAATAAAGTGTGAATTAACATATGTGTATGTATGTGTACCTTTTATTAACATATATAATATACATTTATATGTATGTATATACATATATGTGTATGTGTTTGTCTTTAACGTGTTCATATATTTTTCCTCTTTGTACAGGGCCTCAAAAATCTACGAGACGTCTCTGAAAACGAGTGAAATTCAGGGCAACAAAAGTGGAGCATATGGCGATGTGGAATCTGGAAAGTAGCTTTCTTTCATGGTTTAAGAGTCTCGTAGTTAACCCTTGCAATTGTATCCCTGATCTTAATGAGCACAAAATAGGAGGCTTCGACCTGTTTTTTTCACTTAGGCTGCTTCTGTCTCTTAAGCCTCATAAGAGAGGAAGAAGGTGTAATATGGACTAGAAATTTAGAATTCTGTTTTGTTAATAAAAAAGTTTTGTCGCCGTCCAAAAAAACTAAAAAATAAATCAAGTCTTGAGATTAATCAACAGCTTCAAAACCTAGAAATTGACATTTTTGGGTGCTAGTCTGGTAGATAAACTGCTTACTGCTATTTTGCAAATTCCAACCAACCAACCAAATATATAAAAATATAAATATTATAATCATATAATCCTTTCAAACATTATCTATATATATTTCTACTCCTTTGTTCATTCTACTTCAAGGTTAATCAACTTTAATTCATTTGTATCTTCTATTAATTAGAAAACTCCTGAGGCTTGCTTAGTTATTCACATAATTATATTCTACCTACCATGGCGTCCACCACCAATATTTGCACTCTCGTCCTCGCCGTATTCTTCCTTATGAACATTCATATGTCTTATGCTTCACGTAATTTGCTGCAGGCAACTCCAACGACGCCACAACCTCAAATACCTACGATCCCGACACTACCACAACCACAGATGCCCACAATCCCTACACTACCACAGCCACAGATGCCCACCATCCCATCACTACCACAACCACAAATGCCCACCATCCCTAACATGCCCAAAGTCTCATTGCCTCCATTGCCTTCTATGCCCACAATGCCCCAAATCCCAAATCTGCCAACAACTCTTCCTAAAATTCCTTTCTTTGCTCCACCACCTTCTAAGAGGTAGACTACATATATACAATGCACTACTGCCAGACATGAAGAGAAGTGACGGGTATCTACTATAGGTTTCAGTTTGGAGTGTATCTGGTCTTATTGTCTTATATTACGTGTCGCTTTTTTTTCTTTTTGTGTTTTGTGTGTTTCGATATGATTTGTTGTAATATATCCTTACATTTATAATGAGTGATTCAATCAGTTATCTTCAATTTTGATTACAAGCATTGCCTCATTCCCACACTCCCTTGATAATGTAATGGAGCAGGTGCATTGTTGATTAGAATGCAGCATAGTTTCTTTCTGTATTCTGAAATGAATAGGATCCATGTAGAAGACGATTCTATAAATATTTAAGCAAATAACAAATTAAGATTGAAGTAAAGCATATATCTGATGATCATTCTGCACAAGCATATCTTGTTAAAACTGGTGCTTAAATCTCACCTGTGTGTGGATGATCAGCAAACACTAATTAAAGGTACACGAACAAGAAAATGCAAAGAACAAATTAGCATGCCAAAAGATAAAGAACATGCAGGATTTTGTGTGGTTTAGTGGTTAAGCTGATCAGCATGATAAACTTAATCCACGGCCGCACACGAGATATTCTTTGTTCTTTTCAGCATGATAAACACAAGGATGTCGAACTAGAGTTTTGTCAAGCTTATATGGTAAGCATAAGGAAATGGGGTTCTTTTTTGCAGGGAAAAATAAACTAATCAATCCAAAAGTGAAAGTTCTTTTTTGGAAAGCATGTCATGGAAGACTACGAGTTCATGATCAACTTGAGTCACTTGACAAAAGGGGAGTGGATCTACATACGGTTCTCTGCCCAAGATGCGAGGAGTTGATTGAGATGGTGGATCATGCACTCTTGGCGTGTCCTGAAGTTACAAGAATTTGGGTTAAAATGATGTATTGGTGGAGGATCGAGGCACCAGCATCAACAAGACTAGAAGGGTTATGATGGTCTTTAAATAGCACCCGAGTCTCTTTGAGGATAAAGGCAAGATGGGAAGCAACGGAGAGCAGTGTTGAATGAGATGGTCAACAAGTCTAGTGTTCGAACGCAACGAAAGGAAGTAGGAAGACTGTTTTTTTTTTTCAAATGACAACTTTCAGACGGGTATACAACGGAGCTCAAAAAGAACAGATAAGAGTGGGTGAACTGGTTATTAAATCCAGCATAACTGAACTAAAGAATGTACAAAACGAGTGAAAACCAGGGCAACAAAAGAGGAGCATACAGAGATCTACAATCTGGAGAGGAGCTTTCTTTCATGGTTTAAGAGTCTCATAGTTAACCCCTTGCAATTGTATCCCTGATCTAATGAGCACAAAATAGGAGGCTTCGACCTGTTTTTTTCCCTTAGGCTGCTTTTGTCTCTTAAGCCTCATTACGGAGGAAGAAGGTGTAATGTGTTTCAGAATTTTGTTAGTTGATAAAAAAGTTTTGTTACCGTCCAAAAAATAAATCAAGTCTTGAGGTTGTTCAACAGCTTCAAAAACCTAGAAATTGACATTTTTGGGTTCTATATGCTGGTCTGCTATTTTTTTTATTTTTTTGGAAAACGGAAAATTTTATTTATAATACTAGCAAGAAGCTAGCGAAAACAAGTACACCATGACACCCAATCAAGTAAATTCGAACTGTTTTTGCTCCTCGTGTGTGATATCCAAAAAAAGAATTGCGCCTGAATCTCTGAAATAACATATACTGGTCTGCTATTAATTGTCTTCCTTGTGACTTTCCAATACTTAGGTAGTTAGGTTGATAAACTGCTTACTGCCATTTTGCAAATTCCAACCAACCAAATATATAAAAATAGAAATATTATAATCATATTCCTTTCAAACATTTTCTATATATATTCTACTCCTTTGTTCATTCTTCTTCAAGGTTAATCAACTTCAATTCATTTGTATCTTCTATTAATTAGAAAACTCTTGAGGCTTCCTTAGTTATTCACATAATTAACTTCTACCATATATGGCTTCCACCACCTATATTTACACTCTCATCCTCGCCGTATTCTTCCTCATGAACAGTGATATGTCTTATGCTTCACGTAATTTGCTGCAAACAACTCCAACGATGCCACAACCTCAAATACCTACGATCCCGACACTACCACAACCACAGATGCCCACGATCCCGACGCTACCACAGCCACAGATGCCCACCATCCCATCACTACCACAACCACAAATGCCCACCATCCCTAACATGCCCAAAGTCTCATTGCCTCCATTGCCTTCTATGCCCACAATGCCCCAAATCCCAAATCTTCCAACAACTCTTCCTAAAATTCCTTTCTTTGCTCCACCACCTTCTAAGAGGTAGACTACATGTATACAATGCACTACTGCCAGACATGAAGAGAAGTGACGGTATCTATTATAGTATTCAGTTTGGAGTGTATCTGGTTTTATTGTATTCTATTATGTGTCGCTTTTTTCTTTTTGCGTTTTGTGTGTTTCGATATGATTTGTTGTAATATATCCTTACATTTATAATGAGTGATTCAATCAGTTATCTTAAATTTTGATTACAAGCATTGCCTCATTCCCACAATCTCTTGATGATGCCATGGAGCATGTGCATTGTTGATTAGAATGCAGCATAGTTTCTTTCTGCATTCTGAAATGAATAGGATTCCATGTAGAAGATGATCAGCAAACACTAAAAGGCCAAAAGATAAAGAACATACAAGATTTTGTGTGGTTTGGCTGATCAGCATGATTATCTTATCCACGGCCACACAAGAGATATTCTTTATTCTTTTCTGCATACGTTTTCTGTAACTGAACTAGAGCTTCATCCTCTAGATCTACGATTTCATGCTTCATCTTCCAAATCTGTGATTTCAAGAACCTTCAAAACGAAGACCAATATGGTGTTTAACTTTCAAACCTGTGTTTTTCTTTTTTTTCTTTTCCCAAGAAAAAATCAGAGATTAAGGCTTTCTTTGTTTTTGCGGGCCCGCAGATGTTTCTGATAAGCTCGTTTGTTTTTTTAAAGAAACGTACACGAGTACGCATACGTTTCTAATAAGCTTGTTTGTTTTTTCGCTGACACAAGACCTTATTCTGTCTTATTTTTGCCTATTTTGAGAAGGTAAAAACTATATCTTTTTTTAGCAAACCTTCTCTGACTTAAGACCTTGTAAACCATATATTCTCCTGAAGACATGAAATAAGACATAAGACATTTATGTTTTCGAAAACAAACACCTAAATTTGAAAAAGTATTTGGGAGAAAGCCTTTTTTAACTCAATCAAATATAAAAACTAACACTACTAGAAAATTGGCTTTTTCCGACGGATATTTCCGACGGATAAAATCCGTCAGAAAATTCCGACGGATCGCCGAAGAAATTCCAAGGGTGGACTAGCTAATGATATAATGACGGATTTTTGACAGATTTCTGACGAATTTTCCGATAACAAGTGATCCGTAGGAAATTCGTTAGTAAATATTTAATCTTTTTGACGGATTTTTGACGAAATTCCAAGAGTGTACCAGCTAAGTATATAACGACGACTTTCCGAGGGATTTACGATGGATTTCCGACAAATAGTGATCCGTAGGAAATTTGTTGGAATATATAACATGTTTCCAACGGATTACTGACAAAATTCCGAGTGTAGAGTAGCTAACGGCTTTCCGAGGGATTTCCGACTGATTTATGACAAAGGGTGATCCGTAGGAAATTTATCGGAATATATATAAATTTCTTTCCACCAAATTTCCTACAAAATTCTGAAGGTGGAGTAGCTATGTATACAATGACGAATTTCTCACAGATTTCCCACGGATTACTTATAACAAGTGATGCGTAGGAAATTCGTTAGGAAATATTAAAGCCCTTTTGATAGATTTTCGACGAAATTCCAAGGGCGGAGCAGCTAACTATATAACGATAGTTTTCCGGCAAATTGTGATGTAGGAAATTCGTCGGAAAATATAACATCTTTTTGATCGGATGTCCAACGAAATTTCGAGGGTTGAGTAGCTAACTATATAATGACGGATTCTGGCGAATTTCCGACAAATTGTGATCCATAGGAAGTATGTTATAAAATTATATAACGACACATTTTCGACGGATTAATGACGAATATTGATCCATACGAAAATCATTGGAATAAATACAATCAACAATGACAGATTTCCGACGAAGTTCTAACGAATTTGGAAAATATAAAATACTTTCCCACGGAAAATGTAAATACTTTTTGACGGATTTTTGATGGATTTATGAGTTTGCTTTCCATTGAAATTTTTTCCAAACTTATACTTTTATTTTCAAGAATTCAGATCTTATCTATTTTTGATATATTTCCGACTGATTTATGATAGAGTTGTCAGGGGATGTCTATTCCTACTGCAAATCCATTGAAAAAATTATAATTTATTTTCAATGTTATATACTCATCGTAACTTTTTGAAATATTTTAGATAGATTTTTGACAAACTTTTTATGGATGTAATTAGACAAATACGAATAGTAGTTAATTATTCATCATAGTTATTAAATAATTTTGAATATACATATACACATTCAAACTTGCTATTTCCATGTTCATCATTTGAGTATAGTAATTCATATCTTTTATGATCATAAATGTTGAAATTTGATTAACGAACACATTTGATGCTCCCTGTTCAACCAACTATGACTTAAATGATGAGTGTGATTGGGAATCATCATGTTTGACTACCATTATCTCATTTTAACAAATTATGGTTGTGAGTTACCAATTCTGATTGTGATTGACTATATTAACTACTTTCGTCTCACCATGATTTGCCCTTGGACTATGAAGAGTGTATATGTGATTGAGGATGGTTGACCAAGGTGATCATCACATGATCAACATCATTTAACTAAATTTGTTTGTGTATGATTCTGATTGACCTTGAGTTACCACATTGGACTATGATTGTGATTACTTCATTTCAACTAAGTATAACCGAGAATAACTAGACTTGTTTAAGTCGATTTATGGTTTTTTTGCCATCCCTAGTTTCATTTAAAATAGAACTTGATTATTAAAGTGTAACGCCCAGATTTTTTTCTTGAAACACCAAATATATCTAAATCATTAATCAACTCATAAGCAAAACATAAGATATATCCAAAATATTCAATTATAATCACATCATATTCAATATTCTAAATTTTTTCAAATCACATCACTTGTATCAATTTACATAAAGGTGATATAAGTTCATCAATGGCTAATCGTTATGGGTTAAGAAATAGGAATGATAATAATCAATGATGTTTGGTTATGTAGAATATATTCCGTCATTACGCATTACAAGTAAATCACGATGATGTATTTAGGTATATGTGTGTGTCCACCACCAATCTCCATCCCCTAGGTAAAAGCATGGTAGCCATTGTGTGTCACTTAGACTAAAATTTGATTAATATAGGCAAATCATGTTTAATAATGCTATTGCGAGCAATCTGTTATAGATTTTGGGGGGAAATTGGGATTCGTATGAGTCATTGGTCGTTATTGGTTAATCATGATTAATCACGTCTGCTCTGAAACCTGCATAGTGATCTCATCTTTCTATCATCACACCTGCTCTCAACCCCGCATCGACATTTACACCTTTTTTCTGTGTATTGACATCGTCTGTCACAAATTTTTTAAATTTTATTGTTCCATGTTTTATAATTATTTAATATTTTTTATTAATGTTCATATTTATAATTTTTTAAAATCAACCTGAATATCACACGAACATCCAAAGTAGTATATTGATATATTAATATCGAATCCATCAATATTGAAATGCCATAATTAAAAACTTTGTTTTAGAAATATTTAGTGCTTATTTTAGTTATTTGCACATTATGTTGAGAGATGTATACGATAATATGGAAACTCCTTCAAATTTTAAAATTGTTCTATCTATTCCAAATTCCTCAAAATTCTCCCTTAGTTCCCGCTCCCCCAAACTCCCTTCCCTCGCTTCAACACCCTTTAATCTTTTCAAAATTTTCATCTCCCACAAATCCCTCCATACTTCTGCCTCCAACAAGGCAACAGCACCCTCATAATTATCGGTATCTTATTCATCGTAATCCTCTCCTCCATCGCCATATACCTTGAGAAACAGATAGACACCCTCGTTGTTTCTGTCGTTGCCTCTTTGTTTCAAATTAAAAGTGATCTTTGGATGTCCTTTTATTCAAATCGACGCTTTTAATTATTGATATCACCTCGTTACCGGCGTCTTCTGGATGGTCAGATGAGAACCATTATATCTATTGTTTGAGAGCAAGGATTTGTAGGTATAATTCTCTCTGTGGTGGTTTGGTAAATATTATTTTGTTTTTTTGGATCATTCATAATTTGTTCGGTAAATATATTTGGTAATCTGGTTTCCCTTTGGGTACTCCAAGAGCTTAATGTTTTGGGTTTATGTGTTTCCTAGATTAATTTTTGCCGAATTGACGTGTTGATTACCACGAACAAGTAGTTTAATTTAAAGTAATATTGATGAGTTTTATCAGGTTTGTGGAACTATGAGGTACTTAATTCAATTACTTATTAATTTCAAGAACTGTATAATTCTTTTTTTTTAATGTTTTATGATGATGATAGGGACGATAAGGATATAAATACTTCATATCTATATTATTTCTGGATTACTAAGTTGATTACAGAATTGAATACTGTTGAGAGGTAGTTTACTTTTTAAAAAGTAGACTTGGAGTTCTGTCTCTAGACAATCTATTTGTTCTTACCAGTGACATTCAACATGGTATGTTTTCTTTTGTATGTATATATTATAATTTTAAGAGATTATTAACATCAAGTTTATTTATTTTTATATTAGATACTAGCTTAATATGTGCATCTCAATCTCTCACAATTTTATTTACTTTTATCTGTATAGGACTTTAAAGTGTAAGTGTTGCTTCAAGATTTGAGTTCTATTTTTTTTAGAATGATATTTTTGAATGTCAAACCCACAACTTCTTTTATTGATGGCTACTTAAGCTAAGTACATGTTTTTTTAGAGAACATTATAGTGACTATTAGTTGAATTATGTTTTTTGTTGACAGAACTATTTTTGGCCGCTCTCTGTTGGTGGTGATATGCTGAGGCTCAAGAGTACATAACCATGTTATGCCAATTGGCCTGTGGTCATGCAAGAATCATGGAAGGGTGCTTTTTTCAAAGGAAGGAGATATAGATCAATGAAAAGAGTGCATTTATTCAAGTGTCTTTTGACTGATTTTTGCATCATATGTATTTTTGGATATTTAGCAACTTTGTTTGTGGATATGTTTTGAGTCATCTATCTTATATGGTTCATTGGTAATTGAGTTGGGATATTTGTCTATTTAGAAAATTAAGAAAAAAATTATAGTCCAATCAATTGCTAGTAATAAAATTACCAACAGACATAGTTTGAACACCAATGGCGTTTCCGTTGCTAAATCAACGGGCTATGCAGTATGGCTATCATAGTTACCCGACGGACAATGTTTAATTATGAACGGCTTTCTGTTGGTAATTTACCAATGGATTTGTTGGTAATAATTTTACCCACAAGCCTTTTTCTAACCGTCGATTCTGTTTGTAAACAAAATTAGCAACCGAATTAGCCTATTTACTAACGGAATTCGCCCATTGGTATTGGTAATTTTTCTAGTAATGAAATTTGTTTGAAATTATGTTTAGAATCGTGGAAATCCGTCAGAAATTTGTTGGAAATGTCGTGGCAAAATGGTTGAGAACTATTGTAAATCAGTCAAAACTCCGTAGGAAGATTATTGGATATCAGTCAGAAATTTGTCATAAATTTATCGTTAATTTATTGAAAGTTCGTTGGAAATCTGTCGGTAGTTCATCGGAAATCCATCATAAATTTGTCAAAAATCCGTCGGAAGTTTGTCAAAAACCCATCTGAAATTTGTTGAAAGTTCGTCAGAAATTATAAACATTTTGTCGTATTTGAATTATAATTTCCAACAGATTTTCGATAAATAAATTCATCGGAAAGATAAGACTCCGTCGAAAATCTCGTTGCAAATTTTTTTTCCGACGAGGTTTTTTCCGACGGACAAAATCTGTCGGAAATCCGTCAGAAATGACCATTTCCGATGAATTTCCGACGGAATTTGCTGTCGGAAATAACCTTTTTTCTAGTAGTGTAAAATCCACATCGGAAAAAAGCATTGTAGCAAAAGTCGGTCTACTCGGCCGAATATTGGGCGAGTAATCGCTACTTAAGCTGAGACGAGTTGGAGTAAATCGGCCACTTCCTTGGTACTCGGTCAACGCTCGTCAAACTCGGCATACCCAGACCTAGGCGCCTCCTTGGTCAAAGCATCGACAGAGTGATTTCTGGTCCAATTGAAGACCGAATTGACCTATTAGTCGGCGCATGGAAACTTGACAATGATTGAAGACCAAATTGAGCATTCTTCTTCAACTGTTGCTCAATTTCCTCATCACCAAGTCTTAATCGACCCTTCTTTGATTTCTGGTTTGTTTTCTTCTCAACGGGAATAGAAACCCTAATCCGATTTCTTCTTGACGAGATTACAATGAATGGAGGGCGATGGGAACTAGGGAAGGGATAAATGTGATTTATGAACATGCTATATGTATAATTTTCAAATTTATACATAAAAAAATCTTAATCCGAGTACTCCCTTCTAAGCCGAAAACTTGTTACTCCCCGGTTGGTTGCGCCAAACGATTTTTGCAACATGGAAAAAAAGTAAAATTCCAATACATAAATTATGAAAATTTTAAAGTTTAGTATATACAATAATATTTTTTTAAAGTTCGATACATATAATTATAATTTAGGTGAAGTAAAATACACTTTGATGAATTTTGTTCTTAGCTGATAACTAATTTAGCTTATAACTTAAGTAGCCTAATATAACTAGATAATAATATGTAAGCCCACTATTATTATTAGATTAATCAAATAAGACCAACCGCATTACAGTGCTGCTAGTTGGCGCAGGTCCGACCCTCAGCTAGCGGGTGAACCTGCCGCTGGTTTGCCTTTTCCCTTTTTTTTGGTTTTTTACCGTTAAGATATTTTTTTTCCTTTCTTCCTCCTATAAATACCAATCCTCACTTCTCATTTTTTTCACACCTCTCTTCTTCTTCTCTCAAACTCATCATGCTCACTTCATATATTTATTTTTTACATACAAAAAAATGTCCTCTTATTCATCGTTTAATACGTCAGAGTATTTTGATTCGTCTTCATCATCTTCCGATGGATCTCATATTGTCGCGTATCGTCAAACAAGTCGTTTATCTTTTCGCGGATTACTAACGTCGGTTGTCAATAGGCTTATCGATGATGATGAAGAATGCTCGCGTCTAATAAGGAGACAGAGGGGACCAGATCAAGTTAGAAACTGTGCAGCTGCACACGACCGACTTGTTGAAGATTATTTTGCGTAAAACTGCAACTACAATGACAAGATATTTATGAGACGTTTCCGCATGAGCAGACGACTATTCACACGGATTGTCACGGATCTTCAGGGATGGGACATATTTTTTCTCCAGAGCTACGATCCTAGAGGTAGGAAAGGGTTATCTCCTTTGCAAAAGTGTACCTCGGCAATTCGGCAAATGACGTATGGGATATCTACTGACGGATTTGACGAGTACTTGAAGATGGAGGAATCAACCGCATGACTATGCATACAAAACTTCTGCAAAGGTATCGTCTCTTTATGGTAAGTGATAGTTACGTAAACCTTCTTACAATGATATTCAGCTTTTATACGCCGCACATGAGGCTAGGCATGGGTTTTCCGACATGTTACGAAGCATAGATTGTACGCATTGGGATTGGGACAACCGCCCAAACGGGGCATGGCGAGGGCAATACATGAGATGTGATCATCAACGGCCAACTTTGTTTGATCCTAGAGGCGGTGGCGTCACAGGATCTTTGGATTTGGCATGCATTTTTCAGGTTGGCCGGTTCCAACAACGATCTCAAAGTGATAAACTAGTCACTGTTATTTAACGACGTATACAACGGGAGAGCACCGCAGTGCCCGTTTCAAGTAAAGCGTACAATACAAGCACGGGTACTATCTCGCACATGGGATATACCCCGAATGGGCTACTTTTGTCAAAACATTCAAAACCCCTATTGATAAAAAACGAATAAGGTTTAGTGTCACACAAGAAGTGGCAAAGAAAGATGTGGAACGAGCTTTTGGTGTGCTTAAACAACGGTAGCACATTATACAAAGCCCGACAAGAATGTGGCACCCGAATAAAATATGTAGAGTAATGTATGCTTGTATCATATTACATAATATGATATCGAAAGATGAAGGTAACGTGATTTGTCCATTCGACGAAAACGTTAATCAAGCGAACGAGGAAGATGGCGTAGAGACTAGCGATCAACAATATGATGCTAACATACGAGAAGTCCAAAACACAGAAACACATCACAACCTCCGATCAAATTTAATCGAGCACATTAATCGGCTTCCAAGACAAGACGATAACAATAACTAGTAGTTTTCTTTAATTTATGTAATTCTATTTTTTAATTTTTATGTAAGGTGAACTATTAGTTTGATTTATAAATTATAATATTTTATAATTATATTTGTCTTGCAATTTATTTATAAAAATTAAAATTATGTTAATTAATAATAGTCGAAACAAAAATAAAAAATAGAAATAGAAATGATAAGAGGGTTGATGTGAGTTGAATGTGGGGTTTGTGAGTTAGAGAGAGTTGGAAGTGGAAGATGATGTGGATGCTAATGTGGCACGAAAACTCTAGGAAACTCGGGGTTGGATGCTGATTGTCTAAATCTCAAGAATCTCCCACTTGGGCTATATGTTATTCGTGATCAATTAATTAAAATGTTCTTAGCATGCAACTTCATGGTAGTTATTTAGTTAAAACCTTTTTTACGTACAATCTTGTCCATCTTCTATTTTAGTATGAAATCATAACAGCTTTTGTAACTTCAATAATGCAAGTAAACTTTTCATATTCACCATAAACCAACATATTCAATGACATGCAAGATGATCACTACCAACTATTCCAACTTCAGTCCTTATGAGATCAAAATATATTTTTCTAAACACAACTAGCATTAGAAAATTAAAAACATTCATAATAATGCCATAATCTGAAATCCACAAAAAACAAACAAATTATTGATCATAACATAAAAACACCAACACACAAACTCTCAGGCCTCAGCCAATAATCTAAAGTGTCATCCAACAAAACAGCACCTGTACTAACAGTATGCTCATCATGAAAAGCTTTGAGCACCATCTATAGTAGATTGATGATATACTCTCCAAATTAAACAGGTAGCTCAATTTTCAATTTGAAACAACAACCATTACACCTTTTAAAGAAATAATTTTAGACAAGGTTGTTTTTTAATAAATTTTTATCTTATTAAAATTTTCCCTATTATTCTATGCCCTTAAAAATGATGGATGCTTCACATGTCTTAAATGTTTGTGAAATCTGATATATGTAGATTTGACCAATGCTTATGAAAAATTCCCAGAATTGTAGACCTGTATCTACATTAAAAGAAAATCAATAAAGAAAAAGGTTCAAGAAGTCTTGAGATTGTTCAACAGCTTCAAACCTAGAAATTGACATTTTTGAGTTCTGCATGCTGGTCTGGTAGATTACTTGTCTTCCTTGTTGATAAACTGCTTTCCATATATTTTGCCACCTCTAAAATTCCAACCAACCAAATAAAAATAATAATCTTATAATCATAATCCTTTTAAACATTATCTATATATATTTCCTATCCTTTGTTCATTCTACTTAACGGTTAATCAAGTTCATTTGTATCTATTAGAAAACCCTTGAGGCCTAGCTAATTAGTTATTCACATAAAATCCTACCATGGCTTCCACCGCCAATATTTACACTCTCATCCTCGCAGTATTCTTCCTTATCAACATTCATACGTCTTCTGCTTCACGTAACTTGCTGCAGGCAACTCCGACGATGCCACAACCTCAAATACCCACCATCCCCACACTCCCGCAACCACAGATGCCCAAGATCCCGACACTCCCACAACCACAAATGCCCACGATCCCAACACTCCCACAACCACAAATGCCCACGATCCCGACACTCCCACAGCCACAAATACCCACCATCCCTAACATGCCCAAAGTCTCAATGCCCCCATTGCCTTCTATGCCCACAATGCCCAAAATCCCAAATCTTCCAACAACTCTTCCTAATATTCCTTTCTTTGCTCCACCACCTTCTAAGAGGTAGACTACTACACACAAATGCACCACTGCCAGATATGAAGAGAAGTGACGGTATCTATATGCTCACTTTGTAGAGATCAGTTGATGTTTCTGTTTGGAGTGTATTTGATCTTTATATTATTCTATTATGTTTCGTTTTTTTGTTGGTATATTCCGTGTTTCATATGTTTTTTGTAACATATGCTTACATTTATGTCGAGTGATTCAGTTATCTTAAATTTTCATACAAGCATTGCCTCATTCCCACACCTTCTTTCTGATGCCACGTAGCAGGTGCAATGTTGATTAGAATGCAGCACAGTTTTTTTATTTTTTATTTTTTTGTATGCTGCAATCCATGTAGCACTTCCAAGACAATTCTATAAATATTTAAACAAATAACAAACTAAGATTGAAGTAAAGCATCTGATGATCATTCTTCACAAACATATCTTGTTAGAAAACTGGTGCTTAAATCTCAGCTGTGTATGGATGAGCAACCACTCAAAGTTACACGAACAAGACATTAAACGCAAATAACAAATTAACTTGCCAAAATATATAGAACATACAGGATTTGTGTGGTTGGTCTGATCAGCATGATTATCTTAATCCATGGCCACACAAGAGAGATACTCTTTACTCTTTTCGGCTTACATTTTCTATAACTGAACTAGGGCCGATCGCATATGACAACTTGTTCCCCCAGGTTGTGATATAGGCCTAAAATTCCATACGGGTTGAAGTACTCTATACTAGTGCCCTCGAACTTCCACCACCGTGGTGCATGGTGTTCAAAGAATCGTAGCAACATATCTGTCTCCACAACTCACATTTCTTGTTTGAACTTCAGTTCGTCGTTTAGAAAATTAGTGGGGGATGGGAGATCTGTAAGTGGAGATGTCAAACTGGACTCAGGAAGTTATTTAATTTGGAGGTGAATAAAGAAGTATCGTATATGAGAGAGGAGTTCGGGTAGAAGGGAGATGGAAAGGCGGGTGGATGTGGAGAGAATCGAGGGGAAGAGAAAAAGGGGAGTTAGCAGATATAGAAACTTTTTTAAGGGGAGAGATGAAGAGGGAGGGAGGTGTTGATTCGTCGGTGTGGCGGTTGGGTAGTGAGGGGAGTTCACGGTACTAGAAATGAGAACTCCCATTGACGAGCAAATTCTTGGAGATGGTTACCCGTGTTTTCTTTTTGCAGGGAAAAATAAACTAATCAATCTAAAAGTGAGAGTTCTTTTCTGGAAATCATATCATGATCAATTTGAAAAAATGGGAGTGGATCTACATTTGGTTCTCTACCCAAGATGCAAGGAGTCGATTGAGACTGTGGATCTTGCACTCTTGCCGTGTCCTGAAATCAAAAGAATTTGGGTTAAAATGATGTATCAGTGGAGGATCAAGGCACCAGCGCCAACAAGTCTAGAAGGGTTACGACGTATTTAAATAGCACCCGAGTCTCTTCGAGGATAAAGGCAAGTTGGGAAGCAATGGTGAGCAGTTTTGTATACCTTCTATGGAACAGCAGAAACTAACTAGCGTTTGAACACGACGAAAGGAAGTTGGAAGACTTTTTTATTTTATTTTCAAATGACAACTTTCAGATGGCTATACAATCGAGCTCAAAAAGAACAGATAGAGTGGATGAATTGGTTATTAATCCAGCAGAAGTGAACCAAAGAATGCAACCGTGAACTACAAAACGAGTGAAAACCAGGGCAGCAAAAGTGGAGCATACGGCGATATGCAATCTGGAAAGGAGATTCTTTCATGGTTTAAGAGTCTCGTTGTTAACCCCTTGCAATGGTATCCCTGATCTAATGAGCACAAAATAGGAGTCTTTGACCTTTTTTTTTTCACTTAGGCTGTTTCTGTCTCTTAAACCTCATAAGAGAGGAAGAAGGTGTAATGTGTATTAGAATTTTGTTAGTTAATAAAAAACTTTTGTTGCCGTCCAAAAAAAGAAAAAAAGAAAAATCAAGTCTTGAGATTATTCAACAGCTTCAAAACCTAGAAATTGGCATTTTTGGGTGCTGGTCTGGTAGATAAACTGCTTACTGCCATTTTGCAAATTCCAACCAACCAAATATATAAAAATAGAAATATGATAATCATATAATCCTTTCAAACATTATCTATATATATTTCTACTCTTTTTGTTCATTCTATTTCAAGGTTAATCAACTTCAATTCATTTGTATCTTCTATTAATCTGAAAACTCTTGAGGCTTGCTTAGTTAATCACATAATTAACTTCTACCATGGCTTCCACCACCTATATTTACACTCTCGTCCTCGCCGTGTTCTTCCTTATGAATAATAATATGTCTTATGCTTCACGTAATTTGCTGCAAACAACTCCAACGATGCCAAAACCTCAAATACCTACCATCCCGACACTACCACAACCACAGATGCCCACGATCCCAACACTACCACAGCCACAAATGCCCACCATCCCATCACTACCACAACCACAAATGCCCACCATCCCTAACATGCCCAAAGTCTCATTGCCTCCATTACCTTCTATGCCCACAATGCCCCAAATCCCAAATCTTCCAACAACTCTTCCTAAAATTCCTTTCTTTGCTCCACCACCTTCTAAGAGGTAGACTGCATATATACAATAAACTACTGCCAGACATGAAGAGAAGTGACGGGTATCTATTATAGGTTTCAGTTTGGAGTGTATCTGGTCTTATTGTATTATATTACGTGTCGCTTTTTTCTTTTTGTGTTTTGTGTGTTTCGATATGATTTGTTGTAATATATCCTTACATTTATAATGAGTGATTCAATTACTTATCTTAGATTTTGATTACAAGCATTGCCTCATTACCAGTTTACCACACTCTCTTGATGATGCCATGGAGCAGGTGCATTGTTGATTAGAATGTAGCATAGTTTCTTTCTGCATTCTTTAATGAATAGGATCCATTTAGAAGAAGGTTCTATAAATATTTAATCAAATAACAAATAAAGATTGAAATAAAGCATATATCTGAATATCTGATGATCATTCTGCACAAACATATCTTGTTAAAACTGGTGCTTAAATCTCACCTGTGTATGAATGATCAGCAAGGTACACGAACAAGAAAATGCAAAGAACAAATTAACATGCCAAAAGATAAAGAACATACAGGATTTTGTATGGTTGGGCTGATCAGCATGATTATCTTAATCCACTGCCACACAAGAGATATTCTTTGTTCTTTTCGGCATACATTTTATGTAACTGAACTAGGGCTTCATCTTCTAGATCTATGATGTCATGCTTCATCTTCCAATTCTGCGATTTCATGCTTCATTTCATCTGCGATTTCAACAACCTTCAATATGAAGACCAATGGTGTTTAACATTCAAGCCTATTTTTTTTTTCCCAACAAAAAATCAGAGATTAAATTTGAAAAAGTGATTGGTAGAAAGCCTTTTTAAACTCAATAAAAGATAAAAATTTAAATCCACATCAGAAAAAATAATCCAATACATAAAATACAAAATTTTTAAGGTTCGTTAATAGCATCTTTTAAAGTTCGATACACATAATAAAAATTTAGGTAAAGTTAAATACACTTTGGTGAATATTTTGTCCTTCGCTAATAACCCATTTATCTCATAACTTAAATAGCCTAATAAACAGGATAATAATAAGTAAGCCCACAATTATAAGTGGATTAGTTAAATAAATCAAGAACCTCCCACTTGGGCTACATGTTATTCTTGATCAGTTAATTAAAATTTTCTTAGCGTGCAACTTTATGATAGTTATTTGCTTAGAACCCTTTTTACATACAATCTTGTCCATATTTTATACTAGTATGAAATCATGGCAGCTTTTGTAACTTCAATAATGCAAGTAAACATTTCATGGTCACCACATATACCAACATATTCAATGACATGCAATGTGAATATAATCATGCCTATTACCAACTAATTCAACTTTGGTCTAAGGCTCGCAATCTGAGACACGAACCCGAAACCCGACCGGAACAAACACGAAATAGGTTGACACGAACCCGACATGAAACTAAAAAGGGTAAAAATGGGTCGACTTGAACATGACACGAAAAAATATGGGTCAGGTTCGGGTAAAACCCTGCTAACCTGATAATGGCCTCATTAACCTAATTTTGTTAAATAAAAAGAAATTAATTAAGTATAAAATCTAAGTAAAGGTGGTAAGTTTAAAATGTGTTAAAGTTTGAACAAAAAGATAACGCTCAAAATAAATTGAAATCCTCAAAAATCAAAATTTAAAGAGTTAATTGCACCAATGGTCCTTTAACTATCAAAAGTTGCAAGTTTAGTCCTTTTTTTAAAAAAGTTGCAAGCATCATCCTTTAACTACCATTTTTTTGCATAGGTAGTCCTTTTTAACGTTTTCTGTTAAGTCTGTTAATTTTTATAAAAAAACTATTATACCCTTATTCATCTTTTTTATATATTTCTTAATATTATTATTATATTACTTTTATTTTTAATTATCAATATTAAATATTAAAATTTAATATCATCAACACCCCCCTCCCCATTTCCCCATTTCAACATACTACACACTCTCTCTCCCTCTCGTTCTTTCACATCTTTGAACCACAGCAGCGACCGGCGACTGTTAACAAAATATCGACCGGCGACTTGCGACCGTCGCTCCCATCGTACACCACCTATAACCGGCGGTAGAGCACCACTGCAAGTTTAGTCCTTTTTCGAATTCTAGGTGAGAGTGTCTATGTAACTTTATCGCCGATGGTGAGTTTTGATTTTGTACAGATTTGAACAATTCACGTGTTTTGATTCGTCGATAAAACATCAATTTAGGGTTTTATGGTTTAGGCAGAGCACCATCAGCGACAAAACATCACTTTAGGGTTTTATGGAATTCGAATTCTAGGGGTGTTTTAACCATTTGGGGTTTTCTTTTTGGTGGTGGGTTTTGATTTTGTAGGGGTGGTAATGGTGGTTGTGTGTGTTCTTGTTGGTTAGTGGTAACAGTGGCAGTGATTTAACAAGGTGTTGGCACTGGTGGTTTTGTGTATTGTTGTTGGTTGGTGTTTTAGAAAGAGAGAGTGAGAGAGAGAGAGAAAGTGTGTGTGTGTGTGTAAGTTCTTGGTGGCGGTGATGATGCAGCGGCAAATGTGGCGGTGGTGATGGCAGAGGTGGAGGTGGGCGGTGGCAGTGGAATTTTTCTTGGTGGTTGGAATTTTAAAGAGAGAGAGAGAGAGAGAGAGAGAGAGTGTGTGTGTGTGTGTGTGTGTTTGTTCTTGGTGGTGGTGGTAATGCCAATGACGAAGTTGCCGTTGGTGATGGCAGTGGTGGACGGTGGTGATGGCAGAGGTGTAGTGGGCGGTGGCGATGGTAGAGGTGGTTTGGTGGTGATGGCATAGGTGGTTTTCTTGGTGGTTGGATATATATATATATATATATAGAGAGAGAGAGAGAGAAGTCTGTGTTAGTGAAAGGAGTGAGAGGAATAAGGGTATAATAATAATATTAAGAAATATATAAAAAAGATGAATAAGGGTATAATAGTCTTTTTATAAAAATTAACAGACTTACTTAACAGAAAACGTTAAAAATGACTACCTATGCAAAAAAATGGTAGTTAAAGGATGATGCTTGCAACTTTTTCAAAAAAATGACTAAACTTGCAACTTTTGGATAATTAAAGGACCATTGGTGCAATTAACTCAAATTTAAATTCCATTTATGAATTTTGTGACTTACTTTTAGAGCCGATACCCGACTCGTAAAATGGGGCGGTTTGAGACTCGAACCCGACCCGAAAATCCAGGTTTTGAAGTCAATTTTATATGCAACGTTTTTCTTGGATATTTGGTCAACCTGAAACCCAACCCGAAAATCCGAATTTTATCTCCTGAAAGACAACCCGGTCTTTCCCCAGTAAAATGAGTCGAACACGACCCGACCCGAACCAAACACAAATTAAAGCAACACGAACCGAACATGACATGAAATTAACTTGGGTCGAAAATGGATCGACACGAAAATGGTTAACACGAAAGAGACACAACCCATTTTACCCTAACACGACCAGAATTGCCAACCTTACTTTGGTCTTTACGAGATCAAAATATATTTTTCTAAACACATAACCAACATTAACTAAAAAATAAAAAGAATTCATAACAATTCCATAACTAAAGTCCGAATAAAACAAACAAATTATCGATCATAACATAAAAACACCAAAACACAAACTCCCGGCCACTAATCTCAAGTGTCATCCAACAAAACAACACCCGCACTAACAGTATGCTATGCTCATCAGCAAAAGCTTGGGCACCATCTATAGCAGATTGGTTAAGATTGATGATGTACGTACTCTCAAAATTAAACAGGTAGGGCATTTCCAATTTGATACAAAAACCATTACTCCTTTTAAAGAAATCATTTTAGATAAAGTTGGTTTTTTAATAAAATTTTTATCTTATTTAAATTTTCCCTATTATTATATGCCATTAAAAATCATGGATGCTTCACATTTCATAAATATTTGTGAAATGTGATAGATGTAGATTTGACCAATGCTTATGAAAAATTCCCAGAATTGTATACCTGTATCTAGCTACCTTAAAAGAAAATCACTAAAGAAAAAGGTTCATGAAGTCTTGAGATTGTTCAACAGCTTCAAACCTAGAAATTGACATTTTTGGGTTGTATATGCATGCTGGTCTGGTAGATTAATTGTCTTCCTTGTCACTTGCCAGAACTTAAGTTGATAAACTGCTTACCATATATTTTGCCACCTCTAAAATTCCAACCAACCAAATAAAAATAATAATCTTATAATCATAATCCTTTCTAACATTATCTATATATATTTCCTATCTTTTGTTCATTCTACTTAACGGTTATAAATCAAGTTCATTTGTATCTATTAGAAAACCCTTGAGGCTACCTAATTAGTTATTCACATAAAATCCTACCATGGCTTCCACCACTTATATTTACACTCTCGTCCTTGCGGTATTCTTCATTATGAACATTCATATGTCTTCTGCTTCACGTAACTTGCTGCAGGCAACTCCGGCGATGCCACAACCTCAAATACCCACCATCCCGACACTCCAGCAACCACAGATGCCCAAGATCCCGACACTCCCACAACCACAAATGCCCACAATCCCGACACTCCCACAGCCACAGATGCCGACCATCCCATCACTACCACAACCACAAATACCCACCATCCCTAACATGCCCAAAGTCTCAATGCCCCCATTGCCTTCTATGCCCACAATGCCCAAAATCCCAAATCTTCCAACAACTCTTCCTAATATTCCTTTCTTTGCACCACCACCTTCTAAGAGGTAAACTACACACAAATGCACCAGTGCCAGATATGAAGAGGAGTGACAGTATCTATATGCTTACTTTGTAGAGATCAGTTGATGTTTTTGTTTGGAGTGTATTTGATCTTTATTTTATTCTATTATGTTTCGTTCTTTAGTTGGTATATTCTGTGTGTTTCAATATGTTTTTTGTAACATATGCTTACATTTATGTTGAGTGATTCACTTATCTTAAATTTTCATACAAGCATTGCCCCATTCCCACACCTTCTCACTGATGCCAAGTAGCAGGTGCACTGTTGCATGATTAGAATGCAGCAGAGTTTGTTTTTGCATTCTGCAAGGAACAGAATCCATGTAGCACTTCCAAGACAATTCTATAAATATTTAAACAAATAACAAATTGAGATTGAAGTAAAGCATCTGATGATCATTCTTCACAAACATATCTTGTTAGGAAAACTGGTGCTTAAATCTCAACTGTGTATGGATTGATGGGATCAAAACTTCAAAAACACATAAACTAAACTCAAATCTTTGATTTATAAACTGAAACTTTATAAACTCTTGAATCTGTATGTGTTACAAACTTCGTATCTTCTATTTTGGTGTGTACAAATGATTACATATATATAGGCAGTGATGGTGGCAGTTTTCCAGCGGTTATTCCACCGTTTTCACGGTGGTGGACGGCGGCGCTTGGCCGTCAAGTCTCCGGCTGCCGCCGATGGTAATACATTTAATCCTATATATAAGTTTTCTTTCTAAAAATAATAATAATAATAATACTAACACTAAAAATTGACAATTATTTCCAACATGGATGAGCAATCACTCAAAGGTACACGAACAAGACATTAAACGCAAATAACAAATTAACTTGCCAAAATATATAGAACATACAGGATTTGTGTGGTTGGGCTGATCAGCATGATTATCTTAATCCACGGCCACACAAGAGAGATACTTTTTACTCTTTTCGGCTACATTTTCTATAACTGAACTAGGGCCGATTGCATATGACAACTTGTTCCCCCAGGTTGCGATATAGGCCTAAAATTCCATACGGGTTGAAGTACTCTATACTAGTGCCCTCGAACTTCCACCACCATGGTGCATGGCGTTCAAAGAATCATAGCAACATATCTGTCTCCACAACTCACATTTCTTATTTTGCAAGAGCAAGTTCAAGAACTTTATTCAAATAATTACTTCTTGATTGATCTGGTCAGCAAGAATAGAGCAACAATAAGTGGGACTGTTAGTCCTTCTGATGAGAGGAAAAACAAGAAAGAATAATTGCAGAATTATATTGAAATATACAGTCAGTGGGAATGTTAGTCCTGATCAATAAGTGGATATGAAAGAGTTTAGCTTCACTGATAATCCCAGAATACTCATATTATATACGAGGAACTGATTGTCATGATAGTAAAGCATAATGTCGTATGCATTCGCTTGATTGTCTTAGACATGCAGAAGCATGCTAGAAGTAGTTATGAAGCTCCTATATACTTGCAATCAAAAAAATTCTTTTTTCTTCTATTTCTCACCATTCTTTTACACTTTTCTACCTTTTATCTTTTTCATAGTTCTTTTCTTGTATCAAATATGTAGTCTTGTATTAAAAATGCTTGTTAATTTATATATGTTGAATGTGATATATGTAAAATTGACAAATGAAAAGCCTATAATTGCATGCCTCTGTATGATAAAGTTTACCTGAGAAGAAAATTAATAAACAAAAGGCTTAGTCAAGTCTTAGAGGTGGTTCAACAAATTGAAACCAAGCAAAGGTAGGTCAACTTTGGCTGCATTCTATGGTCTAATAGATTGTCTTCCTCTTGTACTTAATTACTAATACTTAGGTTTATAACGTCTAGATTCCAACCAACCAATAGAAGCATGTTGGTATTCTATAAACATGATATCCACCAAGGCTATTCTAGATAATAATGTAAGACCTTTCCGCCCATGAAATGTGAGTGCTAACTGATGGCTTGAAAATGGATATGTGTATATCCTTGAGCTTGTCATAGATGGGGGAAGGTCAACAGCATTACCTAGTGCTCTAAGGTAGTGGCTAGAAGTTTTACAGAATAAAATTTGGAAGCTTGAACAAATTCTTTGACTTGTTGATTGAAGGTAGACCTTATTAACCTTGACTTTTGTTTGAAAGAAGTGGGTTTAAAAAACACTATATGGATAACTATATGCATATATAATAGTAATGGGAATTTTAGAATCATCTGCGATATATGAAATTTCTTAAAATTGATATTCTAGAGGAGTGTAACAAATCTTGGTCTGAACTCATGAATATTTTTAGTACTTTACCAAAGGCATTATGTACTTCTAGATCCTGTTTTTTGAGATTAACTGTGACTTCACCTTCCATTGCCTTACTAACTCATTCAATTAGGAAGATAGAAAACAAATGCGTATCGGTTAAGTATGAAAACAGTGCTTCAAGTTCTTTACTGAAAATTGGTTTTCACGTGTAAAAAGTCCCCGCATTGACAGCTGTCACAGAGGACTAGTCCAAATCTGAGCAAAAGCAAGAAGGGTAAAAACTTTAACGCCCTGTTCTCGAGTTTAAGTTACGGAGGAAAGGAAAAGAAAGGAAAGGAAATTCTTTCCTTCCAAATCATCCCAATTTTGAGAGGATAGATTTGACATAAAAATAAACCAACATGCATTCCCCCTCCAAACCCCTCCATTTCCTTTCCTTTCCTTCCTCAAGTGAAACTCAAGAACATCATTTCTAAAGGTTTCCTTCCAAAACCTTTCCTTTCCTTTCCTTCACTAAAAAAACTCGACAACATGGCGTAAGTCCGAATGGCTCTAAGTTATTCTATCAAAACTGAAGTGTTAAATATGTTGAAACACTTAGGTCCCATTTGGTTCGCAGAATTTAAAAGATTGGAATTGAATTCTTTAAGAAATTGAATTCCTAAGAAAAGAGAACAAAATTTAATGCCATTCCAACCCTATTTTCTATTTCGTTTGTATAATTGTCGAAAGAATTGGAATGTAATTGTGCCAAATGAACAAAATAGCCATTATTCAATTTTATGTAAAACTTCATTACTAGACGCAAACACACACGCATTTATACATGTGCGTCGACACATACACAAGAAATCTATAATGTTGATGGCGATTGACAGCTCCGTAACCAGTGGAGACGGCGGCGGCGTCACATGGTGATGCCGGCAGCAACGTTGACGCGGGTGACCGGTGGCAGCGCCTGCAACCACTAATATTAACGGACACCGAAGGTGGCGGCATCAACCAATAGTAGCGGTGTTCAATATTGGCGGCCATGGTTAATAGCGACGAGCGTCATTGGTCAGAGTTTGTAATACTATCACGCAGCAAGCCATGGCGGTGGTTTTGTACGGCAGGGTCGACGGTGGAGGGGGTCGGCAGCGGTGGCAACAACCGATATCGATGATGGTCAGTAGCAACAGCCGGTGGTGGTGGTGACGACGGTATCGATGATGGTCGAAAGTGGCGGTGACCCGTAGCAGGCGGCAGTGGCAACAACTGACGGCGGCCGTGGGCCACGAGGGCCGGCAAGGACTGCAGGGAGGGTCGATTAGGACATCTGATATGTTGGATTAGATTTAAATAGGGGTAAAATGGTCTTTTAACTTTCCCTTAGAACGATGACAACAACAATACCCAATTCCGCGGAGAGCATGGCATGGGGGACGTAGATACAGACAGTCATATAAGAGAGACCGCTTCTTGAGAGACCTCTGGCTTAAAAGAAAACGGCACCAAAAGATCCTGCATTATTTTAATATTACAATTAGTGTTATTATTATTATTATTATTATTATTATTATTGTTATTTATTAATTAGTTTTATATTTATTCAATTCCAAACTTTCCTTGAATGTAATTCCATCACTCTATGTTAAGGAATGAACCTTCCCTCATTTAAATTCCTTGGAATCACATTATTAAGAACTTTTTTGTACCAAACAGATATATGAATGGAATGGCATTCCAATTCCTTCGAATTTTATAAGATTCCTGCGAAACAAAAAGGATCTTAGAGTTACTGATTTTACCTTTCATTATCAAAGGAATCTATTAGGTCTAGATTTCTCAACTTAGATTTGATAGAAAAAGTTTTGTGCCACTACCTTATCAGGGTGCTTAACTTATCAAACCTTGTGTAAACACTAGGACCTAGTTAAGCAGTATTGTTACAACTTCCCTGTAATTCTAAAATACTATACAAGTGTACTAATGGAATAGTTTGAAGTGAAGAAATAAGCATATTGCTTAAGTAGAAGTTTCAAGCAAGTCCTTATCCAAAGTTGAGGATAAAAGTCATTTGTCAATGAGTACTAACAAACAAAGCTTATTGACATCAACCACTATTTCGTTCGAATTTCTTAAACTAACAAGAGTGGAATTAATTTCAAATTAAGTCTGATCGTCAAGTTGCTTCTATGCAATCTGAAGTACTAAGATCTCTAATAAGTAAGAACTTTTGTGCACCCTAGCAGAGAAAGGACGCTATTAAAGACATGTCCTTTATACATTCTTAAATGACTCTTTGAGTCAACCAATGAGATTCAACAACACCAAAATTATGGTTGATAGAAAAGTGCCTATATAAGCTCTCTCATAGATCTGACTTCAATATTTTTATACAGGCATTTTATTCGTGAAGTGCATATACTCTCATTCATCTTCAATACCCTTCGATTCTTTCGTCCGCATCGGAGAACAATTGTGCATCTTAGATCTAGATTATTGTATGTTTAAGTAGTGTCTAGATCATAGTTGGTTTTCAAGATTGAGTGTTTAAAATTGTATTTTCACTTTTTCTTCATTTTAGTACTCTTGTAATTATTCATTCAATTAACGACGACTTATGATCATCAAAAGTTTGTATCAAGTGTGTTAATATATTCTCCCCCTCCATATTTAACTTCTCGTGTATTGTACCAACTTTGCACTATCAAATGCAATTCAAGACTAACGTTTTCTTTTCGGCTTAAAAAATTGTATGTAAGACAAGAAAAATTCGTGTTTTTCATTTCTCGCTTGCTTTATTCTTTCTTTTATATTTGGTTTACTTTTTCAAAATGTATTAAACTATACCCCAAATGTTAATGTGTGTATTCACCTTTCAAAAATGTTATTGTATGTATTGAACTTTTAATTTGTTGTTATTGTACGTATTTTGATTACATAAAAATCAAAAAAAGTATAAGTTTAATACAAACATTAGAAAGTTTAATACACACAATAACACATTTTTTGAAAGTTTGATACACACATTAACATTTGGGGTGTAGTTTAATACATTTTGGAAAAGTAAACCCGTTAATTTTCCAAAATGTATTAAACTATACCCCAATTGTTAATGTGTATCCACCTTCAAAAAAAGTTAGTGTGTATCAAACTTTCGTAAAATGTGTAATTGTGTATATTAAACTTCCTATTGTATGTACTAAACTTATACTTTTTTTGCTTTTTATGTAATCAAAATACGTACATGTAACACCCCAAAATTTTTTTTTTTTTTTGAACAATTACTAAGGCATACGATTAAGAATCCATCATAATTAAAACATTGTATATCTTTAGTTACATCCCAGGGTGATCACCCGTAAAAGTGTGGATTCAATTGTAATAGTTTCGGAATACATCAGTAAAACTCAAAATGGTTAAAACACTGCGGAAGCTTGAGGGAGATGAGATATCAACTGCGTGCTGGAGCCCCGACGTGGCCATCACCTGAAAGGAAGGTTAAACAACAATCGTAAGCACGAAGCTTAGCGAATACTTTTACTTACAATCAACCATATAACATCAAGCATTTGTTTCCATCATCATATTACATCTTTCATTCGCGCTACTTCAGTCCCACATTCCCGCTACCGTAGTAGTCGGTCCAATCATTCTCTACACCGAAATGAACTATCCAATCATTCCCGTCACCGAAGTGAACTGTCCACTCATTCCCGCCACCGAAGTGAACGGTCCAGTCATTCCCGTCACCGAAGTGAACGGTCCAGTCATTCCCGTCACCGAAGTGAACGGTCTAATCATTCCCGTCACCGAAGTGAACGATCCAATCATTCCCGTCACCGAAGCGAACGGTCCAATCATTAAACAAAGCATAACACATCATCACTTCATCAGTTCATAGGTTCATCAACCAGTTAACATACAACATGTCAAACACGTACATCATTAGGTTTAGATAGTACATAAGAATACTCATCTGTCTTGCAGTTCGATCACACGGTCTTAGTTCACTAGCACACTTGTGGTTACTTGTCAGTCAACCGTCACCTACAATAAGTCTAATAAATCAATACCGTGTACGAATCCCTTGTTCGTTTGCTCACATAATTCATTTGGGTCTCACGTTGGACCTTGTTACTAAGTTTCATAAGTTGGACCACCTAAGGTCCCCAAAGTCGGATGGGTGGTTTGAAAGTCGCATGACCACCCTGGCCATAAGAAAGTCGCATGAACTGTACCAAAGTCTCATGACATACATATATATATATATATATATCTATGAAAGTCGCATGAGCCATCATGCACACACTAAAAGTCGCATGAAATCATACAAGTTATCAAGAGTCGCATAATGTGTTTTGTCTGTAGGTCGCATGGGTTTAAAGAGTGAAAGTCGCATGGGTATTCTTGTTTAAGTATGAAAGTCGCATGGGGTATTCATATCGCATGGTGTGTTTTGGGTATGGTGAAAGTCGCATGGATGGATTTGTGGCAAGTGAAAGTCGCATGGTGTATTTGTTGTAACAATAAGTCGCATGGGGTATATATAGGAAAGTCGCATGGGTGTTATGGTGAGAGTCGCATGGGGTTTTCAAAGGGAAGTCGCATGGTTGGGTGAAGGTCGCATGAGACCAAGGTGAAAGTCGCATGGGGCATTTTCATCCCTGTCAGTTCATCATTTTCATTTCTCAGGCTCCATGGCCAAAAATCAAGTTCTTTCAAAACTCAACCAATTCATTTCATTTTTGTTTCAAAACATTTCTTCACTCATTTAAACACTTCCTTCAAGATTTAAACACATTTCATCAAGTATTAAAGCTCATATCTCAAATTCTTTTTTCTGGTTCTTCATAAACCCAAAACCCTAAAAACCCATATGCTAACTCATGCTATCATCATACAAACAAGCTAAACTTGATACCTACAACATCATAATAAGGTAGGAAACATTACCTGATGATTCTTTTAACAATTCTTTAAGTCCACAGATGAATCTTAGCTCCACCTTCCTCTGTTCCTCGTGGGGTTTTAGCACACACAAACACACTCTGATTTCTTTGTTTGAATGAATGAAACAGTGTTGAGGGCTGTGCCCTAGCCACCCTCTTATACCTTCCTTAAAAGGCCTTGGCCCATCAATAGTCACTTAAGCCCACCAATTAATTAACCCAACTAAATTATTTACCTTTGTCCAATAAGCCAACCATTTATACATACATATATATATATATATATATATATATTCAAGCCCAATTAAATCAACTAGTCCACCAATAAATCCATAATTCAACACGATATTATTTTCTCAATAAAATATTCTTTTTATTTATTTTTGAAGTTCGGGTATTACAGTACAATAACAACAAATTAAAAGTTCAATGCACACAATAACATTTTTGGAAGATGGATACACACGTTTAACAATTGGGGTATAATTTAATACAGTTTGGAAAAGTAAACCCTTTGTTTCTTTCATAGTTCATACTTCTACCGTTAATGTTTGGCCTTAATAAGGTACTTACAACAACCTGCTTACCCTTTTTAAATAAATCATTTTAATATTTTATTTAAATTTTCCCTATTATGTTGTGCTTCTTCACCTCTCATAAATATTTGTAGAATATGATATAATGTAAATTTGACCAATGCTTTTGAATTTCATCATGAAATGAAAATCTGGGAATTAAGTGTAGGCCTGTATCTCCCTTAGAAGAAAATCAATAAAGAAAACTGTTCAAGAAGTCTTGAGATTGTTCAACAGCTTCAAACCTAAAAATTGACCTTTTTAGGTCGTATATGCAGGTCTGGTAGATTGTCTTCCTTGTGACTTGCCAGGACTTAATTAGGTTGATAAACTGCTTACTGCCTTTTGACACCAGTACTGTATTTTATATATTTAATTAATGAAATATTCTAATCATAATCATTTCAAACATTATCTATATATATATTTCTATTCCATTGTACATTCTAAGTAGTTCACGGTTAATCAACTTCACTTGTATCTGTTAGAAAACTCTTGAGGCTTCCATATCTATCCACATAGAATCCTACTATGGCTTCCACCACCTATATTTACACTCTCGTTCTTGCAGTATTCTTCCTTACGAACAATGATATGTCTTATGCTTCACGTAATTTGCTGCAGACTACTCCAACAATGCCACAACCTCAGATACCAACCATCCCGACACTCCCACAACCACAGATGCCCACCATCCCGTCACTACCACAGCCACAGATGCCCACCATCCCGTCACTACCACAACCACAAATACCTACCATCCCCACCCTTCCTAACATGCCCAAAGTCTCATTGCCTCCATTGCCTTCTATGCCCACAATGCCCCAAATCCCAAATCTTCCAACAACTCTTCCTAATATTCCTTTCTTTGCTCCACCACCTTCTAAGAGGTAGACTACTACACACAGTGCACTGCCGTCAGATATGAAGAGAAGTGACCCTATCTATATAATGCTTATTTTCTAGAGATGAGCTGATGTTTTCTATTGGAATGTATTTGATCTTATCCTATTTTAAAATGTCACTTTTTTGTTCTTGTATTTTGGGTGTTTCAATATGATTTGTTGTAATATATCCTTACATTTATGTTGAGTGATTCAGTTATTTTTAATTTTGATTACAAGCACTGCCTCATTCCCACACTTTCTCACAGATGTCATGAAGCAGGTACTCTGTTGAGTATATTTCTGCATTCTGCAAGGAATAGGATCCATGTAGCAATTTCTGCATTCTGCAAGGAATAGTGATCCACGTAGCACTTCCAAGACAGATTCTATAAATATTTAAACAAATCACAAATTAAGATTGAAGTAAAGCATCTGAAGATCATTCTTCACAAACATATCTTGTTAGGAAAACTGGTGATTAATTCTCACCTGCATGTGTATGGATGAGCAACCACTAAAAGGTACACAAACAGGAAAACTAAAAGAACAAATTAACTTGGCAAAAGATAAAGAACATACAGGATTTCGCATGGTTGGGCTGATCAGCGTGACTATCTTGATCCACGGCCGCAGAAGAGAGATATTCTTTATTCTTTTCGGCAAACATTTTCTGTAACTGAACTAAGGGCTAATCCCATATAAAGACTTGTTCCCCCAGGATGCGATATAGGCCTAAATTCCATACGGGTTGAGGTATTCTAGTGCCCTCAAACTCCCACCACCGTGGTGGCATTTAAACCATCCTAGCAACATATCTGTCTCCACAACTCGATCAGATTTCTTTTGCAAGAGCAAGTTTCAAGCATTGTGTTCAAATAATTACTTCGTGAGTGACCTGGTCAGCAAGAGTAGATGCAAGAATAGTATGATCATGTTCCTGATGAGGGGAAGAACGAAAAAGAACAATTGCAGAATATATAAAAATATACAGTTGATGGGAATGTTATTTCTTCTGAACAATAAGTGGATATGAGAGAATTAGCTTCACTGATAGTCCCAGAATACTAGTACTGGTATATAATATATGCAGAAGTGATTGTTCAGATAATAAAAACGTGATAATTTGATTTCTCATGCTATTTTGGGACTAATATGCTTTCAGCACATCTGTTCTCCCTCAAAAACCCTCTTTGACTCTCTCTCTCTCTCCAACTTTCTTCCCCACCTTCACAATTGATTTTATTTTCTTTTCTTTAATTTGTCCCTTTTATTTCAATTTCAGGTTTTTGATCTTCTTTTATGTATGTCTATGAGTGAGCTTCTTTCACACTTATTTTCTTGCCCCCATATGAAAAACTACTTAAAAAATGAGTGAAAGAAGCTCACTCATAGACATACGTGAAAGGTGCGGTTTTACGGTTTATAACGCCTAGCAAAGAAGCTATTAAATTGGGTATAGATAAATCTGCCCAGTGGCGCATGAGATTCTCTCTCACAACCCGCACCGTGATTCACAACTAACAAATGGCGCCTGCATGTCAAATATTTTAGAACATAATTATGTATCCTTTTCCATTATTGTCAACTATGAAGTTTTGCTAGGAATGAAGTAAAACCACATATGGATTTTCCATGTAGAACATTTTACAATTTGGCTGCAAATGTCATGTCATTATATTACAATCAAATTAAGAAGGTGAAGTTGTGAGTAATTCTGGTAATCAAGGCTAGGGGTTTGGGTTGGTTTGTGATATAAGGGGGAGTTAGTGGTTCTTGAAACTTTGGTGAATTGGTGATGTTATGGTTCAAGTTTGAAATCATCATCTTAAACTGAGTTTTTTTTTCTTTTTTGGAAAAGCCATAATCTTAAAATGAGTTTGTACTTGAAGATGTTTTTGTCTTCTTTTTTTTTTTTTTTTGAAATAGGATTTATGGTTGGTTTGCTAAACAGTTCAAAGCGAAGTACGTATGGAATTTATTGAAGATGTTTTAAGGGTCCAAGACATGACAGCACCATTCTTCAATAAATATTTTTACATATTAGATTATTTAGGTTTTGAATTTCTGATTATTATTAAATTTTGGGTTTGTGTTTTAAAAAAGTTTTTATTTTCTGAAAAGTGCGAATGGACGTTGGAAAAAGATGTGTGGTGTTGGTAGACAACATAAACATTTTACTATTTTCTCCTGTTGATATTATTTCACATGCAGGTTGAGCTAGATGTGAGTTCAATTTTTCACTGTCTTTTGTCTAAAATTGCTCAAACATAACAAACTAACAAAGTTTTTCCAGCGTACAAATAACAAATTAAACACAATTTATGAGTTGATGTATTAATTTGCTTTTAACCCAGAGCATCACATAGGTAACGTAAAACTCAT
This sequence comes from Dittrichia graveolens, assembly GCA_038502395.1. Classification (NCBI taxonomy): domain Eukaryota; kingdom Viridiplantae; phylum Streptophyta; class Magnoliopsida; order Asterales; family Asteraceae; genus Dittrichia; species Dittrichia graveolens. The sequence continues at coordinate 77,757,689 of JARJIL010000005.1, read as the reverse complement.
TTTACCATCACTTAGGATAACATCTATACGACTATACTAGATTAATTATGGTCGATGATTTACTCTCGAAGACGGGTTGCAATTCCTGACCTAAAATTTGATACAAGGACACCCCATACTTCTAGTTTTTCTTGGAGTAACTCCCCTTCACTCTGGCCACAATGGCAGTGATGAGGTACTTAGTTACTTAAAACAACAATAATCCATTTTAAGGAAATCATTTAGATAAAGTTGCTTTAAGATAATTTACATTTTATTTATAATTTCCCTGTCATTTTGTGCTTCTTCAGCAGTTCAGCTCTCTTAAATATTTGTAAAATATGATGTATGTAGATTTGACCAATGCTTTTGAACTTTATGCTACAAAATTCCCAGAATTGTACACCTGTATCAGCTGCCTTAAAAGAAAATGCTTCAATAAGTCTTGAGAAAGTTCAACAGCTTCAAACCTAGAAATTGACATTTTTGGGTTGCATATGCATGCTATTCTGGTAGATTAATTGTCTTCCTTGTCACTTGCCAGGACTTAATTAGGTAGATAAACTGCTTACTGCCTTTTTGCCACCGCGTACTGTATTTTATATATTTAATCGATGAAATATTATAATCATAATCCTTTCAAACATTATCTATATATATTTCAATTCCATTGTGCATTCTAGGTACTTCACGGTCAATCAAGTTCATTTGTATCTGTTAGAAAACTCTTGAGGCTTCCTTATCTATCCACATAGAATCCTACCATGGCTTCCACCACCTATACTTACACTCTCGTCCTCGCAGTATTTGTCCTTATGAACAACCATATGTGTTATGCTTCGCGTAATCTGCTGCAGAAAAATCCAACAATGCCACAACCTCAAATACCAACCATCCCCACACTCCCACAACCACAGATACCAACCATCCCGACACTCCCACGGCCACAGATGCCCACCATCCCATCACTACCACAACCACAAGTACCCACCATCCCCACTCTCCCTAACATGCCCAAAGTCTCATTGCCTCCACTGCCTTCTATGCCCAAAATCCCAAATCTTCCAACTACTCTTCCTAAGATTCCTTTCTTTGCTCCACCACCTTCTAAGAGGTAGACTACTGACAAATGCACTGCTTCCAGATATGAAGAGAAGTGATGGTATCTACATGCTTACTTTGTAGAGAATTAGTGATCAGTTGATGTTAATTTCTGTTAAAGTGTATTTGATCTTATGGTATTCTATTTCAAGACGCTTTTTTGTTTGTGTATTTTGTGTGTTTCAAAAGCATGAAGTTGTTGCTAAATTCAGTCCATGAATCTTACGTAAGATCTCTAATAACAGTTATATGAACAAGTTTTCTTTTGAAAAGCTCGTGTATGAACAAGTAAACAAACAGAATAAATCCATTTATAACCTAGCTTTAAACAAATAGATTAACCGTATCTCGTATGAACAAATAATCAAAAAACAACAAGCACAAGACTCCCAATCGTACCAATTTAAAATAAACAAATAGATTAACCTTGTAGAACCAGACCGTGAATCCGGTGAATTCCGTCTGTCGGGGTCGCTGTGTGAGCCGAAGTAAACAGTGAACAAGACCGATCGATCGACTTGAAGTACAGGGTCAATTCGACGACTGAGGCGGGGGACTATGGTCCATCCGACGACGGCGAAGGGTGAGCCCGTGAGGCGGGGGGAGACGATGAAGGGTGAGGTTAGGACCAGTTGTGAAGGGGAAGGGCGGTCTAATTTGGGGGAACAACTTTGGAATGGGAACCTTTTGGGGGAACAGATAAAGATTAAAAAAAAAAGGATTTTATGTTTTGAACGGATAAATTATCGATATTGTTAGGCCTTGTCGTCATGAGCATAGATCTCCTAGTCTCCTTGACCCAAATTAATCCAATTATCGTATCAGTTGTTACATTAGTTGATGATAGTATAGTGTAGTGATGGCGGTGGTGATTATGATTATGCGACGAGTTATGATGGTGTAATGGTTGCGGCCAATGGTGGTGGCGGGAGCGACGGCGGCAGTTGGTGGTGACGCTAGAGGGTGGTGGTGATTGGTGAGGATATGTACATACCTGAATCCATTATCCCTAATTTACTGGGAATGGTTTATTACCCATTAATGGGTAATAATCGATTATATTTCATCTAAACAAGCAATATTAATCATTCTCTCGTTCCTTACCCTCTAAAACCCCCCAACCAAGTATCCCTAATTTTATAAAACCCATACATGTACGAGTCATTAAGCTAGTTAATGAATCATTCAACAATCAAAGTAAGTATTCAAAATAAAGCTTAAACAAGATTTAATTTAAACTACCTCGA